>OW052220.1:28447379-29890297 GCA_932526605.1 Nephrotoma flavescens | reverse complement strand
TTTTTTAACAAAAGTGTTAGAAAAACCCCCCTGTAACTACCCTGGGTGTATGTTTTTATGGTAGCCTAGATCATAATCTATATGCATGAGCAACATAAGATTCACACTTGCCGTCAGTAACCTTCCATACATTTTTGAAGTCATTTTAATGTGAAATGTTTTCAGTTTTTTAACAAAAGTGTTAGAAAAACCCCCCTGTAACTACCCTGGGTGTATGTTTTTATGGTAGTCTAGATCATAATCTATATGCATGAGCAACATAAGATTCACACCTGCTGTCAGTAACCTTCCATACATTTTTGAAGGTATTTTATTGTAAAATGTTTTCAGATTTTTAACAAAAGTGTTAGAAAAACCCCCCTGTAACTACCCTGGGTGTATGTTTTTATGGTAGCCTAGATCATAATCTATATGCATGAGCAACATAAGATTCACACTTGCCGTCAGTAACCTTCCATACATTTTTGAAGTCATTTTAATGTGAAATGTTTTCAGTTTTTTAACAAAAGTGTTAGAAAAACCCCCCTGTAACTACCCTGAGTGTATGTTTTTATGGTAGCCTAAATCATAATCTATATACATGAGGAACATAAGATTCACACCTGCTGTCAGTAACCTTCCATACATTTTTGAAGGTATTTTATTGTAAAATGTTTTCAGATTTTTAACAAAAGTGTTAGAAAAACCCCCCTGTAACTACCCTGGGTGTATGTTTTTATGGTAGCCTAGATCATAATCTATATGCATGAGCAACATAAGATTCACACTTGCCGTCAGTAACCTTCCATACATTTTTGAAGTCATTTTAATGTGAAATGTTTTCAGTTTTTTAACAAAAGTGTTAGAAAAACCCCCTGTAACTACCCTGGGTGTATGTTTTTATGGTAGCCTAGATCATATTCTATGTACATGAGCAACATAAGATTCACACCTGGCGTCAGTAGCCTTCCATACATTTTTGAAGTCATTTTAATGTGAAATGTTTTCAGTTTTTTAACAAAAGTGTTAGAAAAACCCCCCTGTAACTACCCTGGGTGTATGTTTTTATGGTAGCCTAGATCATAATCTATATGCATGAGCAACATAAGATTCACACTTGCCGTCAGTAACCTTCCATACATTTTTGAAGTCATTTTAATGTGAAATGTTTTCAGTTTTTTAACAAAAGTGTTAGAAAAACCCCCCTGTAACTACCCTGGGTGTATGTTTTTATGGTAGTCTAGATCATAATCTATATGCATGAGCAACATAAGATTCACACTTGCCGTCAGTAACCTTCCATACATTTTTGAAGTCATTTTATTGTAAAATGTTTTCAGTTTTTTAACAAAAGTGTTAGAAAAACCTCCCTGTAACTACCCTGAGTGTATGTTTTTATGGTAGCCTAAATCATAATCTATATGCATGAGCAACATAAGATTCACACTTGCCATCAGTAACCTTCCATCCATTTTTGAAGTCATTTTAATGTGAAATGTTTTCAGTTTTTTAACAAAAGTGTTAGAAAAACCCCCCTGTAACTACCCTGGGTGTATGTTTTTATGGTAGCCTAGATCATAATCTATATGCATGAGCAACATAAGATTCACACTTGCCGTCAGTAACTTTCCATACCTTTTTGAATTCATTTTATTGTAAAATGTTTTCAGTTTTTTAACAAAAGTGTTAGAAAAACCCCCCTGTAACTACCCTGGGTGTATGTTTTTATGGTAGCCTAGATCATAATCTATATGCATGAGCAACATAAGATTCATACTTGCCGTCAGTAACCTTCCATACATTTTTGAAGTCATTTTAATGTGAAATGTTTTCAGTTTTTTAACAAAAGTGTTAGAAAAACCCCCCTGTAACTACCCTGGGTGTATGTTTTTATGGTAGCCTAGATCATAATCTATATGCATGAGCAACATAAGATTCACACTTGCCGTCAGTAACCTTCCATACATTTTTGAAGTCATTTTAATGTGAAATGTTTTCAGTTTTTTAACAAAAGTGTTAGAAAAACCCCCCTGTAACTACCCTGAGTGTATGTTTTTATGGTAGCCTAAATCATAATCTATATACATGAGGAACATAAGATTCACACCTGCTGTCAGTAACCTTCCATACATTTTTGAAGGTATTTTATTGTAAAATGTTTTCAGATTTTTAACAAAAGTGTTAGAAAAACCCCCCTGTAACTACCCTGGGTGTATGTTTTTATGGTAGCCTAGATCATAATCTATATGCATGAGCAACATAAGATTCACACTTGCCGTCAGTAACCTTCCATACATTTTTGAAGTCATTTTAATGTGAAATGTTTTCAGTTTTTTAACAAAAGTGTTAGAAAAACCCCCTGTAACTACCCTGGGTGTATGTTTTTATGGTAGCCTAGATCATATTCTATGTACATGAGCAACATAAGATTCACACCTGGCGTCAGTAGCCTTCCATACATTTTTGAAGTCATTTTAATGTGAAATGTTTTCAGTTTTTTAACAAAAGTGTTAGAAAAACCCCCCTGTAACTACCCTGGGTGTATGTTTTTATGGTAGCCTAGATCATAATCTATATGCATGAGCAACATAAGATTCACACTTGCCGTCAGTAACCTTCCATACATTTTTGAAGTCATTTTAATGTGAAATGTTTTCAGTTTTTTAACAAAAGTGTTAGAAAAACCCCCCTGTAACTACCCTGGGTGTATGTTTTTATGGTAGTCTAGATCATAATCTATATGCATGAGCAACATAAGATTCACACTTGCCGTCAGTAACCTTCCATACATTTTTGAAGTCATTTTATTGTAAAATGTTTTCAGTTTTTTAACAAAAGTGTTAGAAAAACCTCCCTGTAACTACCCTGAGTGTATGTTTTTATGGTAGCCTAAATCATAATCTATATGCATGAGCAACATAAGATTCACACTTGCCATCAGTAACCTTCCATCCATTTTTGAAGTCATTTTAATGTGAAATGTTTTCAGTTTTTTAACAAAAGTGTTAGAAAAACCCCCCTGTAACTACCCTGGGTGTATGTTTTTATGGTAGCCTAGATCATAATCTATATGCATGAGCAACATAAGATTCACACTTGCCGTCAGTAACTTTCCATACCTTTTTGAATTCATTTTATTGTAAAATGTTTTCAGTTTTTTAACAAAAGTGTTAGAAAAACCCCCCTGTAACTACCCTGGGTGTATGTTTTTATGGTAGCCTAGATCATAATCTATATGCATGAGCAACATAAGATTCATACTTGCCGTCAGTAACCTTCCATACATTTTTGAAGTCATTTTAATGTGAAATGTTTTCAGTTTTTTAACAAAAGTGTTAGAAAAACCCCCCTGTAACTACCCTGGGTGTATGTTTTTATGGTAGCCTAGATCATAATCTATATGCATGAGCAACATAAGATTCACACTTGCCGTCAGTAACCTTCCATACATTTTTGAAGTCATTTTAATGTGAAATGTTTTCAGTTTTTTAACAAAAGTGTTAGAAAAACCCCCCTGTAACTACCCTGAGTGTATGTTTTTATGGTAGCCTAAATCATAATCTATATACATGAGGAACATAAGATTCACACCTGCTGTCAGTAACCTTCCATACATTTTTGAAGGTATTTTATTGTAAAATGTTTTCAGATTTTTAACAAAAGTGTTAGAAAAACCCCCCTGTAACTACCCTGGGTGTATGTTTTTATGGTAGCCTAGATCATAATCTATATGCATGAGCAACATAAGATTCACACTTGCCGTCAGTAACCTTCCATACATTTTTGAAGTCATTTTAATGTGAAATGTTTTCAGTTTTTTAACAAAAGTGTTAGAAAAACCCCCTGTAACTACCCTGGGTGTATGTTTTTATGGTAGCCTAGATCATATTCTATGTACATGAGCAACATAAGATTCACACCTGGCGTCAGTAGCCTTCCATACATTTTTGAAGTCATTTTAATGTGAAATGTTTTCAGTTTTTTAACAAAAGTGTTAGAAAAACCCCCCTGTAACTACCCTGGGTGTATGTTTTTATGGTAGCCTAGATCATAATCTATATGCATGAGCAACATAAGATTCACACTTGCCGTCAGTAACCTTCCATACATTTTTGAAGTCATTTTAATGTGAAATGTTTTCAGTTTTTTAACAAAAGTGTTAGAAAAACCCCCCTGTAACTACCCTGGGTGTATGTTTTTATGGTAGTCTAGATCATAATCTATATGCATGAGCAACATAAGATTCACACCTGCTGTCAGTAACCTTCCATACATTTTTGAAGGTATTTTATTGTAAAATGTTTTCAGATTTTTAACAAAAGTGTTAGAAAAACCCCCCTGTAACTACCCTGGGTGTATGTTTTTATGGTAGCCTAGATCATAATCTATATGCATGAGCAACATAAGATTCACACTTGCCGTCAGTAACCTTCCATACATTTTTGAAGTCATTTTAATGTGAAATGTTTTCAGTTTTTTAACAAAAGTGTTAGAAAAACCCCCCTGTAACTACCCTGAGTGTATGTTTTTATGGTAGCCTAAATCATAATCTATATACATGAGGAACATAAGATTCACACCTGCTGTCAGTAACCTTCCATACATTTTTGAAGGTATTTTATTGTAAAATGTTTTCAGATTTTTAACAAAAGTGTTAGAAAAACCCCCCTGTAACTACCCTGGGTGTATGTTTTTATGGTAGCCTAGATCATAATCTATATGCATGAGCAACATAAGATTCACACTTGCCGTCAGTAACCTTCCATACATTTTTGAAGTCATTTTAATGTGAAATGTTTTCAGTTTTTTAACAAAAGTGTTAGAAAAACCCCCTGTAACTACCCTGGGTGTATGTTTTTATGGTAGCCTAGATCATATTCTATGTACATGAGCAACATAAGATTCACACCTGGCGTCAGTAGCCTTCCATACATTTTTGAAGTCATTTTAATGTGAAATGTTTTCAGTTTTTTAACAAAAGTGTTAGAAAAACCCCCCTGTAACTACCCTGGGTGTATGTTTTTATGGTAGCCTAGATCATAATCTATATGCATGAGCAACATAAGATTCACACTTGCCGTCAGTAACCTTCCATACATTTTTGAAGTCATTTTAATGTGAAATGTTTTCAGTTTTTTAACAAAAGTGTTAGAAAAACCCCCCTGTAACTACCCTGGGTGTATGTTTTTATGGTAGTCTAGATCATAATCTATATGCATGAGCAACATAAGATTCACACTTGCCGTCAGTAACCTTCCATACATTTTTGAAGTCATTTTATTGTAAAATGTTTTCAGTTTTTTAACAAAAGTGTTAGAAAAACCTCCCTGTAACTACCCTGAGTGTATGTTTTTATGGTAGCCTAAATCATAATCTATATGCATGAGCAACATAAGATTCACACTTGCCATCAGTAACCTTCCATCCATTTTTGAAGTCATTTTAATGTGAAATGTTTTCAGTTTTTTAACAAAAGTGTTAGAAAAACCCCCCTGTAACTACCCTGGGTGTATGTTTTTATGGTAGCCTAGATCATAATCTATATGCATGAGCAACATAAGATTCACACTTGCCGTCAGTAACTTTCCATACCTTTTTGAATTCATTTTATTGTAAAATGTTTTCAGTTTTTTAACAAAAGTGTTAGAAAAACCCCCCTGTAACTACCCTGGGTGTATGTTTTTATGGTAGCCTAGATCATAATCTATATGCATGAGCAACATAAGATTCATACTTGCCGTCAGTAACCTTCCATACATTTTTGAAGTCATTTTAATGTGAAATGTTTTCAGTTTTTTAACAAAAGTGTTAGAAAAACCCCCCTGTAACTACCCTGGGTGTATGTTTTTATGGTAGCCTAGATCATAATCTATATGCATGAGCAACATAAGATTCACACTTGCCGTCAGTAACCTTCCATACATTTTTGAAGTCATTTTAATGTGAAATGTTTTCAGTTTTTTAACAAAAGTGTTAGAAAAACCCCCCTGTAACTACCCTGAGTGTATGTTTTTATGGTAGCCTAAATCATAATCTATATACATGAGGAACATAAGATTCACACCTGCTGTCAGTAACCTTCCATACATTTTTGAAGGTATTTTATTGTAAAATGTTTTCAGATTTTTAACAAAAGTGTTAGAAAAACCCCCCTGTAACTACCCTGGGTGTATGTTTTTATGGTAGCCTAGATCATAATCTATATGCATGAGCAACATAAGATTCACACTTGCCGTCAGTAACCTTCCATACATTTTTGAAGTCATTTTAATGTGAAATGTTTTCAGTTTTTTAACAAAAGTGTTAGAAAAACCCCCTGTAACTACCCTGGGTGTATGTTTTTATGGTAGCCTAGATCATATTCTATGTACATGAGCAACATAAGATTCACACCTGGCGTCAGTAGCCTTCCATACATTTTTGAAGTCATTTTAATGTGAAATGTTTTCAGTTTTTTAACAAAAGTGTTAGAAAAACCCCCCTGTAACTACCCTGGGTGTATGTTTTTATGGTAGCCTAGATCATAATCTATATGCATGAGCAACATAAGATTCACACTTGCCGTCAGTAACCTTCCATACATTTTTGAAGTCATTTTAATGTGAAATGTTTTCAGTTTTTTAACAAAAGTGTTAGAAAAACCCCCCTGTAACTACCCTGGGTGTATGTTTTTATGGTAGCCTAGATCATAATCTATATGCATGAGCAACATAAGATTCACACTTGCCGTCAGTAACCTTCCATACATTTTTGAAGTCATTTTAATGTGAAATGTTTTCAGTTTTTTAACAAAAGTGTTAGAAAAACCCCCCTGTAACTACCCTGAGTGTATGTTTTTATGGTAGCCTAAATCATAATCTATATACATGAGGAACATAAGATTCACACCTGCTGTCAGTAACCTTCCATACATTTTTGAAGGTATTTTATTGTAAAATGTTTTCAGATTTTTAACAAAAGTGTTAGAAAAACCCCCCTGTAACTACCCTGGGTGTATGTTTTTATGGTAGCCTAGATCATAATCTATATGCATGAGCAACATAAGATTCACACTTGCCGTCAGTAACTTTCCATACCTTTTTGAATTCATTTTATTGTAAAATGTTTTCAGTTTTTTAACAAAAGTGTTAGAAAAACCCCCCTGTAACTACCCTGGGTGTATGTTTTTATGGTAGCCTAGATCATAATCTATATGCATGAGCAACATAAGATTCATACTTGCCGTCAGTAACCTTCCATACATTTTTGAAGTCATTTTAATGTGAAATGTTTTCAGTTTTTTAACAAAAGTGTTAGAAAAACCCCCCTGTAACTACCCTGGGTGTATGTTTTTATGGTAGCCTAGATCATAATCTATATGCATGAGCAACATAAGATTCACACTTGCCGTCAGTAACCTTCCATACATTTTTGAAGTCATTTTAATGTGAAATGTTTTCAGTTTTTTAACAAAAGTGTTAGAAAAACCCCCCTGTAACTACCCTGAGTGTATGTTTTTATGGTAGCCTAAATCATAATCTATATACATGAGGAACATAAGATTCACACCTGCTGTCAGTAACCTTCCATACATTTTTGAAGGTATTTTATTGTAAAATGTTTTCAGATTTCTAACAAAAGTGTTAGAAAAACCCCCCTGTAACTACCCTGGGTGTATGTTTTTATGGTAGCCTAGATCATAATCTATATGCATGAGCAACATAAGATTCACACTTGCCGTCAGTAACCTTCCATACATTTTTGAAGTCATTTTAATGTGAAATGTTTTCAGTTTTTTAACAAAAGTGTTAGAAAAACCCCCTGTAACTACCCTGGGTGTATGTTTTTATGGTAGCCTAGATCATATTCTATGTACATGAGCAACATAAGATTCACACCTGGCGTCAGTAGCCTTCCATACATTTTTGAAGTCATTTTAATGTGAAATGTTTTCAGTTTTTTAACAAAAGTGTTAGAAAAACCCCCCTGTAACTACCCTGGGTGTATGTTTTTATGGTAGCCTAGATCATAATCTATATGCATGAGCAACATAAGATTCACACTTGCCGTCAGTAACCTTCCATACATTTTTGAAGTCATTTTAATGTGAAATGTTTTCAGTTTTTTAACAAAAGTGTTAGAAAAACCCCCCTGTAACTACCCTGGGTGTATGTTTTTATGGTAGTCTAGATCATAATCTATATGCATGAGCAACATAAGATTCACACCTGCTGTCAGTAACCTTCCATACATTTTTGAAGGTATTTTATTGTAAAATGTTTTCAGATTTTTAACAAAAGTGTTAGAAAAACCCCCCTGTAACTACCCTGGGTGTATGTTTTTATGGTAGCCTAGATCATAATCTATATGCATGAGCAACATAAGATTCACACTTGCCGTCAGTAACCTTCCATACATTTTTGAAGTCATTTTAATGTGAAATGTTTTCAGTTTTTTAACAAAAGTGTTAGAAAAACCCCCCTGTAACTACCCTGAGTGTATGTTTTTATGGTAGCCTAAATCATAATCTATATACATGAGGAACATAAGATTCACACCTGCTGTCAGTAACCTTCCATACATTTTTGAAGGTATTTTATTGTAAAATGTTTTCAGATTTTTAACAAAAGTGTTAGAAAAACCCCCCTGTAACTACCCTGGGTGTATGTTTTTATGGTAGCCTAGATCATAATCTATATGCATGAGCAACATAAGATTCACACTTGCCGTCAGTAACCTTCCATACATTTTTGAAGTCATTTTAATGTGAAATGTTTTCAGTTTTTTAACAAAAGTGTTAGAAAAACCCCCTGTAACTACCCTGGGTGTATGTTTTTATGGTAGCCTAGATCATATTCTATGTACATGAGCAACATAAGATTCACACCTGGCGTCAGTAGCCTTCCATACATTTTTGAAGTCATTTTAATGTGAAATGTTTTCAGTTTTTTAACAAAAGTGTTAGAAAAACCCCCCTGTAACTACCCTGGGTGTATGTTTTTATGGTAGCCTAGATCATAATCTATATGCATGAGCAACATAAGATTCACACTTGCCGTCAGTAACCTTCCATACATTTTTGAAGTCATTTTAATGTGAAATGTTTTCAGTTTTTTAACAAAAGTGTTAGAAAAACCCCCCTGTAACTACCCTGGGTGTATGTTTTTATGGTAGTCTAGATCATAATCTATATGCATGAGCAACATAAGATTCACACTTGCCGTCAGTAACCTTCCATACATTTTTGAAGTCATTTTATTGTAAAATGTTTTCAGTTTTTTAACAAAAGTGTTAGAAAAACCTCCCTGTAACTACCCTGAGTGTATGTTTTTATGGTAGCCTAAATCATAATCTATATGCATGAGCAACATAAGATTCACACTTGCCATCAGTAACCTTCCATCCATTTTTGAAGTCATTTTAATGTGAAATGTTTTCAGTTTTTTAACAAAAGTGTTAGAAAAACCCCCCTGTAACTACCCTGGGTGTATGTTTTTATGGTAGCCTAGATCATAATCTATATGCATGAGCAACATAAGATTCACACTTGCCGTCAGTAACTTTCCATACCTTTTTGAATTCATTTTATTGTAAAATGTTTTCAGTTTTTTAACAAAAGTGTTAGAAAAACCCCCCTGTAACTACCCTGGGTGTATGTTTTTATGGTAGCCTAGATCATAATCTATATGCATGAGCAACATAAGATTCATACTTGCCGTCAGTAACCTTCCATACATTTTTGAAGTCATTTTAATGTGAAATGTTTTCAGTTTTTTAACAAAAGTGTTAGAAAAACCCCCCTGTAACTACCCTGGGTGTATGTTTTTATGGTAGCCTAGATCATAATCTATATGCATGAGCAACATAAGATTCACACTTGCCGTCAGTAACCTTCCATACATTTTTGAAGTCATTTTAATGTGAAATGTTTTCAGTTTTTTAACAAAAGTGTTAGAAAAACCCCCCTGTAACTACCCTGAGTGTATGTTTTTATGGTAGCCTAAATCATAATCTATATACATGAGGAACATAAGATTCACACCTGCTGTCAGTAACCTTCCATACATTTTTGAAGGTATTTTATTGTAAAATGTTTTCAGATTTTTAACAAAAGTGTTAGAAAAACCCCCCTGTAACTACCCTGGGTGTATGTTTTTATGGTAGCCTAGATCATAATCTATATGCATGAGCAACATAAGATTCACACTTGCCGTCAGTAACCTTCCATACATTTTTGAAGTCATTTTAATGTGAAATGTTTTCAGTTTTTTAACAAAAGTGTTAGAAAAACCCCCTGTAACTACCCTGGGTGTATGTTTTTATGGTAGCCTAGATCATATTCTATGTACATGAGCAACATAAGATTCACACCTGGCGTCAGTAGCCTTCCATACATTTTTGAAGTCATTTTAATGTGAAATGTTTTCAGTTTTTTAACAAAAGTGTTAGAAAAACCCCCCTGTAACTACCCTGGGTGTATGTTTTTATGGTAGCCTAGATCATAATCTATATGCATGAGCAACATAAGATTCACACTTGCCGTCAGTAACCTTCCATACATTTTTGAAGTCATTTTAATGTGAAATGTTTTCAGTTTTTTAACAAAAGTGTTAGAAAAACCCCCCTGTAACTACCCTGGGTGTATGTTTTTATGGTAGTCTAGATCATAATCTATATGCATGAGCAACATAAGATTCACACTTGCCGTCAGTAACCTTCCATACATTTTTGAAGTCATTTTATTGTAAAATGTTTTCAGTTTTTTAACAAAAGTGTTAGAAAAACCCCCCTGTAACTACCCTGGGTGTATGTTTTTATGGTAGCCTAAATCATAATCTATATGCATGAGCAACATAAGATTCATACTTGCCGTCAGTAACCTTCCATACATTTTTGAAGTCATTTTAATGTGAAATGTTTTCAGTTTTTTAACAAAAGTGTTAGAAAAACCCCCCTGTAACTACCCTGGGTGTATGTTTTTTATGGTAGCCTAGATCATAATCTATATGCATGAGCAACATAAGATTCATACTTGCCGTCAGTAACCTTCCATACATTTTTGAAGTCATTTTAATGTGAAATGTTTTCAGTTTTTTAACAAAAGTGTTAGAAAAAACCCCCCTGTAACTACCCTGGGTGTATGTTTTTATGGTAGCCTAGATCATAATCTATATGCATGAGCAACATAAGATTCACACTTGCCGTCAGTAACCTTCCATACATTTTTGAAGTCATTTTATTGTAAAATGTTTTCAGTTTTTAACAAAAAAGTTAGAAAAACCCCCCTGTAACTACCCTGGGTGTATGTTTTTATGGTAGCCTAAATCATAATCTATATGCATGAGCAACATAAGATTCACACTTGCCGTCATTAACCTTCCATACATTTTTGAAGGTATTTTATTGTAAAATGTTTTCAGTTTTTTAACAAAAGTGTTAGAAAAACCCCCCTGTAACTACCCTGGGTGTATGTTTTTATGGTAGCCTAGATCATAATCTATATGCATGAGCAACATAAGATTCACACCTGCCGTCAGTAACCTTCCATACATTTTTGAAGTCATTTTAATGTGAAATGTTTTCAGTTTTTTAACAAAAGTGTTAGAAAAACCCCCCTGTAACTACCCTGGGTGTATGTTTTTATGGTAGCCTAGATCATAATCTATATGCATGAGCAACATAAGATTCACACTTGCCGTCAGTAACCTTCCATACATTTTTGAAGTCATTTTATTGTAAAATGTTTTCAGTTTTTTAACAAAAGTGTTAGAAAAACCCCCCTGTAACTACCCTGGGTGTATGTTTTTATGGTAGCCTAAATCATAATCTATATTCATGAGCAACATAAGATTCACACCTGCCGTCAGTAACCTTCTATACATTTTTGAAGTCATTTTAATGTGAAATGTTTTCAGTTTTTTAACAAAAGTGTTAGAAAAACCCCCCTGTAACTACCATGGGTGTATGTTTTTATGGTAGTCTAGATCATAATCTATATGCATGAGCAACATAAGATTCACACTTGCCGTCAGTAACCTTCCATACATTTTTGAAGTCATTTTAATGTGAAATGTTTTCAGTTTTTTAACAAAAGTGTTAGAAAAACCCCCCTGTAACTACCCTAGGTGTATGTTTTTATGGTAGCCTAGATCATAATCTATATACATGAGCAACATAAGATTCACACCTGCCGTCAGTAACCTTCTATACATTTTTGAAGTCATTTTAATGTGAAATGTTTTCAGTTTTTTAACAAAAGTGTTAGAAAAACCCCCCTGTAACTACCCTGGGTGTATGTTTTTATGACAACCTAAATCATAATCTATATGCATGAGCAACATAAGATTCACACCTGCCGTCAGTAACCTTCCATACATTTTTGAAGTCATTTTATTGTAAAATGTTTTCAGTTTTTTAACAAAAGTGTTAGAAAAACCCCCCTGTAACTACCCTGGGTGTATGTTTTTATGGTAGCCTAGATCATAATCTATATGCATGAGCAACATAAGATTCACACCTGGCGTCAGTAGCCTTCCATACATTTTTGAAGTCATTTTAATGTGAAATGTTTTCAGTTTTTTAACAAAAGTGTTAGAAAAACCCCCCTGTAACTACCCTGGGTGTATGTTTTTATGGTAGCCTAGATCATAATCTATATGCATGAGCAACATAAGATTCACACCTGCCGTCAGTAACCTTCCATACATTTTTGAAGTCATTTTATTGTAAAATGTTTTCACTTTTTTAACAAAAGTGTTAGAAAAATCCCCCTGTAACTACCTTAGGTGTATGTTTTTATGGTAGCCTAGATCATAATCTATATGCATGAGCAACATAAGATTCGCACCTGCCGTCAGTAACCTTCCATACATTTTTGAAGTCATTTTATTGTAAAATGTTTTCAGTTTTCTAACAAAAGTGTTAGAAAAACCCCCTGTAACTACCCTGGGTGTATGTTTTTATGGTAACCTAAATCATAATCTATTTGCATGAGCAACATAAGATTCACACTTGCCGTCAGTAACCTTCTATACATTTCTGAAGTCATTTTAATGTGAAATGTTTTCAGTTTTTTAACAAAAGTGTTAGAAAAACCCCCCTGTAACTACCCTGGGTGTATGTTTTTATGGTAGCCTAAATCATAGTCTATATGCATGAGCAACATAAGATTCACACTTGCCGTCAGTAACCTTCCATACATTTTTGAAGTCATTTTATTGTAAAATGTTTTCAGTTTTTTAACAAAAGTGTTAGAAAAACCCCCCTGTAACTACCCTGGGTGTATGTTTTTATGATAGCCTAAATCATAATCTATATGCATGAGCAACATAAGATTCACACCTGCCGTCAGTAACCTTCTATACATTTCTGAAGTCATTTTAATGTGAAATGTTTTCAGTTTTTTAACAAAAGTGTTAGAAAAACCTACCTGTAACTACCCTGGGTGTATGTTTTTATGGTAGCCTAGATCATATTCTATATACATGAGCAACATAAGATTCACACCTGGCGTCAGTAGCCTTCCATACATTTTTGAAGTCATTTTATTGTAAAATGTTTTCAGTTTTTTAACAAAAGTGTTAGAAAAACCCCCCTGTAACTACCCTGGGTGTATGTTTTTATGATAGCCTAAATCATAATCTATATGCATGAGCAACATAAGATTCACACCTGCCGTCAGTAACCTTCTATACATTTCTGAAGTCATTTTAATGTGAAATGTTTTCAGTTTTTTAACAAAAGTGTTAGAAAAACCTACCTGTAACTACCCTGGGTGTATGTTTTTATGGTAGCCTAGATCATATTCTATATACATGAGCAACATAAGATTCACACCTGGCGTCAGTAGCCTTCCATACATTTTTGAAGTCATTTTATTGTAAAATGTTTTCAGTTTTTTAACAAAAGTGTTAGAAAAACCCCCCTGTAACTACCCTGGGTGTATGTTTTTATGATAGCCTAAATCATAATCTATATGCATGAGCAACATAAGATTCACACCTGCCGTCAGTAGCCTTCCATACATTTTTGAAGTCATTTTATTGTAAAATGTTTTCAGTTTTTTAACAAAAGTGTTAGAAAAACCCCCCTGTAACTACCCTGGGTGTATGTTTTTATGATAGCCTAAATCATAATCTATATGCATGAGCAACATAAGATTCACACCTGCCGTCAGTAACCTTCTATACATTTCTGAAGTCATTTTAATGTGAAATGTTTTCAGTTTTTTAACAAAAGTAATATAAAAGTAATAGTAACAACAAAATGAATTCAAAAATGTATGGAAGGTTACTGACGGCAAGTGTGAATCTTATGTTGCTCATGCATATAGATTATGATTTAGGCTACCATAAAAACATACACCCAGGGTAGTTACAGGGGGGTTTTTCTAACACTTTTGTTAAAAAACTGAAAACATTTTACAATAAAATGACTTCAAAAATGTATGGAAGGTTACTGACGGCAAGTGTGAATCTTATGTTGCTCATGCATATAGATTATGATCTAGGCTACCATAAAAACATACACCCAGGGTAGTTACAGGGGGGTTTTTCTAACACTTTTGTTAAAAAACTGAAAACATTTCACATTAAAATGACTTCAAAAATGTATGGAAGGTTACTGACGGCAGGTGTGAATCTTATGTTGCTCATGCTTATAGATTATGATTTAGGCTACCATAAAAACATACACCCAGGGTAGTTACAGGGGGGTTTTTCTAACACTTTTGTTAAAAAACTGAAAACATTTTACAATAAAATGACTTCAAAAATGTATGGAAGGCTACTGACGCCAGGTGTGAATCTTATGTTGCTCATGTATATAGAATATGATCTAGGCTACCATAAAAACATACACCCAGGGTAGTTACAGGGGGGTTTTTCTAACACTTTTGTTAAAAAACTGAAAACATTTCACATTAAAATGACTTCAAAAATGTATGGAAGGTACTGACGGCAGGTGTGAATCTTATGTTGCTCATGCATATAGATTATGATCTAGACTACCATAAAAACATACACTCAGGGTAGTTACAGGTAGGTTTTTCTAACACTTTTGTTAAAAAACTGAAAACATTTCACTTTAAAATGACTTCAAAAATGTAAGGAGTGCTATCAATGATGTCGTTTTTTTTATGTTGCCCTGTATTTGCATAATGATGATTATGGTAGTTTTTGTATATTTTGAGAGTCCTTACACTATACATACGCAAATCGTTTTTCAAAGAAAATTAACGTTCTTTGCTTCAAAACGTTTAAACAAAAATTTTCTCTTCTTTTTCATAAATTCTTTGATTTTTCATAAAACTTTCTGCTGATAATTATTAATTTTCATAAAAATTCAAAAATTTTCTGCTGGTTTCGAAAAATATCAGCAGAAAAAACCTCTTTTTTGTGATCATGATGCCTCTAGCGGTGAATAGCAAAACACATTTTTTCTGCTGGAAATTTTCTGCTATCTTATACAGCATGTTTTTATTGAAGCATCAAAAAATCACACAAAATTTAGTTGTTGTGCTTGTCTCCTCTATGACTGCAAGATGTGCCAAATAATTGTTTCTTCTTGTTGAATCGTCGGCCGGAATTTGAAGGAACCTTACAATAACCTATTTTTAGAGTCACCTAGCTCTCTAGCTTGTAGATCTATAGTTGGAATCATAGTTTGTGTCTGATGTTCATTGGAAAATTATTTTATAGCTCCAAACATGATCCAACCCAATTTCGTCCTTTGACCTGTGAGCCCCGTTTCATCCTTTAATATTTCTGGCACTAAAATATCAGAAACAAAATCCATTCCTAACACAATATTTACGATTTCTGTAACATCAAACATCGGATCAGGCCAAACTAAATTGTCTGTGTGTTTTAATTTTATGCGCGCTTAGATGCTCGATATTTCAACAAAAAAAAACTCTTGCAAATTCTTCCTATCCATTATATAACTTTAGTTTCTCTAGCGTTTGTTACGGCTGGCACGAAACCTACCTGCTGATTTCATCAAAACTTCCGGCCCCTCTCACATTGATTTTGCCGACTAGATCTCATGGTTTTGGGTCGTGGGGAAGTTGAGGCTTGCATGTTCCTGGCCTACAACGTGTAACAGAATAAAAATAAATTAAAAGCAAACTAAAAACTGAAATACATTAAATTTACCCCAGAATCTGTCGATCCAAATTTGAGGTACGCGAATAAAATTAATAATAACCGGGTGTGCCCACCCAGGAACAACCGGATCTGCCCGAATTACAATGTCGGCCGATACCCAGCCACAACGAAGCAACATGTCAGGGAAGGGAAGATTTTTCAACGGGCAAAGCCGTCATCCAGAGAGACCTATACAGGATCTCCCATAAGTCACACTTCGTTAGCTCGAAATGGTTGTCCCCGAATATATGAAACATGGACTCGCCACTCCGACCCTGTAGATGTCTTGCTAAGCGAATGACAGAGTGTGACAAGGCAAGCTCATCTTTATGAAACCAAAACAAAATGAGAATTCCCCTTCCAACATACCGATCCGAAAAGGTTTTAGTACTTCATTTTATAAATAAAAAAAAATAGGTAAAATAACCCGAATAATAGAACAAGGAGAAAAAGAAATAAAACCGAAAGCCAGGAATCGCTGTGTAAATTTTTTATTCAATAAACAAAAAAAGAAGTTTTGTCCAACAGAGAGAAAGAAATAAAATTCAGAAGTGAGAGAAAGGAGAAAAAGGAAAGGAAAATAAATAAATCAAGCGGAAAATAGTCGAAAGAGAAAACAAAAGAAAATAGAGTCAAAATCTGGTCGAATAATTTTTAGGGCGAAACCAACGCGCACTACAACCGTTAGTTGGTACTCGATTACAACAAATATATATTTGAAAAATTTAAATTGTACATTTTGGTATGGAAAGTTGAACTTTAAAAATTAAAAAAAAAAAAAAAAAAATAGGAATAAAAATGAACCAAAACAAAAAAAAAATATTTGGTTCCATGGCTATTGCGGCCTTGTAGGGTATCCGTCACGCTACAAGTGATGCCTAATAGGAATGGCCTCAACTGGCCAGCCATAAACCGCAGATTTAAATGGCTTCAACTGGCCACCCGTAAATTTCAAAAATGAGCCACTGTTGGCCGCCTTTAACCGTTGTGGCACCCGTAAATTTCAAAAGGGAGCAACTGTTTGCCGCCTTTAACCGTCGTGGCACACCCTTCCCGTTATATTAAACAATGGCCACGATAAAAATGGTCAAGTGATTGGCCCGTTTTTGATATGTTGTTTGTTCTATTGATCGTCCCAACCAACTGTTATTCTTACCGAAAAATTAATAATAAAAAAATTTAAAAAAATAAAAAAGAGGAAGGAGGATAGCAAGTAGGCGACTAGTCATCGCCTGAGTAACGAAAGTCAATTTATATTGAAGTACATTTAATTACCCGACGTATTAGTCAAATTATTACGAACGTGAGAATAGATCTTTGGGTTGGTAACATTTTGTGGTATAAGCCTTACCCACTCGACCACCGAGTGTTAAACTTGTGTAGAGTAAAATTCGTAATAGTTCCTGGATGCTACATCAGCTGTATATTCCCAATTTTAAATGATAGGCTTGCTGTACATATCCCAATTTTTAATGAATGAATAACGAACTACCTTAAAAATTACACATAGAGCTAAGTTCATGAATTATTATAGCTGAGGCTACAAGGGCTGTAGTATTAGTTACCTGAACGATATCGAAAAATAATCGAAATTTTTTTTCGAATATACACATGTGAGGAACCAGAATACGAACCAATATCATATTTCGTTAAAAAAGTTAGTTACAATCGTTGCCTTTTAGTTCAAGCGTTAAAAATGTTAATAAAATATAATGGTGTCAAACAAACAAAGTATACTGAAAGCTCTTAAGAACTCAACCATACACAAAAAATAATAATTTAAAACTTTTCTTTTTTTATCTTCTGGTTGGCTGCCCGCAATGACAAATTTTAAACAAAAACTGTACACCTTTAAATCATATTATTACGTTTTCGTTTTTTTTTTTGTGTGCTTTATAAATTTAATATCCATGAGAGCTCCACCGTAACATCGCGTAGGTATATGATGAAAGGAAACGTTTTTGTTGGCACAAAATGGAATGAACAACACTTTTAGACCGAAGAATACATAATGCGTTACTCATACTCATTTACACCGGTGTAGTACCATGGTACAATATCGCAAAAATCTTAACTCGGAAAAATTTAATTTACAATAAATCTTCATAATATTATCGCCCGCTATATTCGTACTAATGCCTTGGCATCGTATATTGCCTTTGATGTGAAAAATTTTAAAGTCTCTCATACACATACACATACTCTACTATATATGCATTACACATACATGATTCCACGAAATCTAGATATCAGTATAAAACGTATTACACAGACATAAAGATAAACGAGATTCCAAAATACATAATTTCCTATTTACGAGTTTTCCCAATATTTTTTGTGTTGTTGCTTTGGGAAAAAAATAATCTATTTTCCGTTTATACATAAAATTTGTGTCATGCGGAAAAAACAATAAAGCCAAAAAATATATATAACAAAGCAGAGCATCGCAGAGTCGCAATATGGGGAAAAAAATATAAATGAAATCTGTTAAAATCTGATGGTAAATGATGGAAATAAATTATATCTTATTTCCCAACAAAAAAGCTCAACACATAAAAAAAAAGTTTTAAAAACCGATATAAATCAAATTGAGATGAGGAATTTTCCCAATTTTTTTTTTTTTTTTTTTGTTTTTTATGTTCGTCTCTCTGCACTGTTTTGTTCTATTATATGTGATTTGGCATTGTTCTTCGTCAAAGCAGACAGCCCAATCATAAAACGTGATAATTTTCGATTTGAGCGGATACAAGATTTGATTCCGACGATATTAGCCTATTCTACTATTTGAAGCTTTGCTGAAATTTTTTAATTAAATTATTTAATTTAAAGGGTTGTGCTGCGTCTGCAAATATTAAACGAATTGCTATGCAACTTTCGTATATATGTATATACAAAAGTTGGATTTTAATTAATTTTGAGAATTGTGAGTTGTAACCAAATTTATTTGTAAATTAAATGTACATAAAAATATATTGTGTACAGTTTTAACTTAAGAACTTTGTTTAAAAATATTTTTGCTTATTTTTTTTTTGTGCATGAACTTTTTTTTATGAAAAGCTTTAGTTTTTGTTTGGACAACAAAAACAACGATTGTGTTCTCTTTTCACTGCTAGTCGGCGTTGATGTTGTTCTTACTATATTGTGAATTTGACTTATTTAATTAAAATTAAATTATTATTATTGTGTAAAACTTTACTGGGATACAACAAAAAATATTTTAGGTCAGTTTTAAGGAATATTTACAGTGATTTGCATAATTAAATTATGATTTTAAAACTTTTAGTAATTATGTTTACGTTATAATTGGAGTATGATACTACATTCAAATGCAGAACAATTTAGCACTTAGCTGCGATTTTTTGCTATTTGAATCGAGATTAAAATGCGAGCAAGATGGAAAATCCTGATTAACTTGTTTATTTGCTAAAGTTAGCCTAAAGTGAAAAAAACCGATAATGCAAATAGTGTATCGACTAGCCTACAAAATCAACCGACAACATATTAATGATAGCAAACAACCACAAAAATTAAAATACCGATATTAATTTATTAATTTTTCCCTTCCTTTTTCTATAAAATCGTTCGATATTCGGATTTGTCAAATAGACACTAATCTGACTAAGCCAATTCGATGGCCCAAGGTCGTTGGTAAATTTTGATTATAGGTATGGGTGGGTCTGATTAGGTTATAGTGGTGAATTTAGATTTTCCTCGTCTTCTGTCGATAAAATCGTTCGAGCTTTCAGACTATGTCGATTTGATAGTCCATGATCATAAGTAGATTTTAGTTATGCTACCCGGGTTCCATTAGATGTTTATTGAGGAAAGATGTGAAATGCATCTATAGTGACTAGTTTGTAAAATATTTTAAATGAAGTGTCTCCTAATGATATAAAAAAACGGCAGGTCGATTGAAATTAGTGGAGCTCAGGAAAACCCGTTTAAATATATCTCAAACCAAAAATTTGAAAATTTCCAAAAATTGACAGTTGAAAATGTAATGGCTGAAAATAAATTCCAATGAAATGTATTAATGATGGCCTGGAAACCCTGATAACTCAATTGAATGTATCGCACACGCTTAATTTCGAAATTTCGAAAAATTTACCGTTTGTAGGGTCTTATTAACTAAGAATAGATTCAAATAAAAGGTCTTAGTGATGCTTATACCTGGAAAAAATTTCAGGTCAATTATCATGTGGAGAGTCCGGGAAAATTCGTTTGAATATATCACGAACATGGAATATTAAATTTCCTAGCGCGGATGGTTCTACGTAAATCGGACGAGCAGCTATATACGTCCTCGATTTTGCTACTGCGTAAGGTAGGGCATTAAAAGTAAAACACGGAAGAATTGAGAGTAGTAGTGCACCATAACATAATGGAAATATTTAAATTGAATGAATTCGCATTTTTCGGCATTAATAGGTTCCACACCCAGGAGCATCAATTTCAAGAAATGGTAAATTTTTAATTTCTTATTTATATTCAATTAAGTTTACCCCGACTCAAAACTTTTAATTTTTAGAATTTTTAAAGTTTTGCTTGACAAATTGATTTTTCACATTCAACCTTGGTTAAAGATCTTCAAGTTACTGATCATTGTGCAACTTTTTTTTATGTTGGAGATTCCTATTAGTTGTACCAGTATACATTCGGCCAATTACAAAAGAATTAATTTTGAGACACTTGTACGCGGTTTGGATGCTGAGAGATGGAATAATGTATTCTGTAGTAATGAAGGTAATTCTGTGTATGATAATTTCCTTTTTACATTCTCAGTACAATTGTGTACATCAGTGTACAGTACAATTTCAGAAAACGTACATTTTATTTTGAACGACAATTACCTAGAAATAAGTTGACAGGCTGTTTTGATACTAAACTTTTAAATTTGATGAAACTTAAAAATAATTTAGGTTTGAAAGTTAAAAAGCATCCTAATAATATTCGGCTGTCTATTAAGCTTAGTACTTAGTTCAAAGTGAAATGAAATTTTACCGCGGTTTCGAAAAATCTATTTATTTTTTCGTGAAGTAGAAGTGAAATTTTTTTTGGAGAATTTTTATTTTTACGTATAAATTTCTAGACATCCACAGATGAATTTGTTAATTTTAGTTGAATAAATTAAATTAAATTGATTTTATTAAAAATTTATAAACTTATGGTATTTAAATATTTTGAGCGCATACAAATGTCAAAATTTCACGTGAAAATAATGTTCCGAGACATTATCTTCAAATAAAAATTATTTGGAGAGTTTATGTGCTCCATCTTTGATGTATTGAACACACTTGGCTTTTTCGCTGGTGAACTTTGTTCTACAAAATAAAAACAGAAGTGGAATCTTTCATTTCTAGTTTCACTTTGGAAAAATCGTATGAAGATTTCACGTGAATTCAAACTGAGTACTATAGGCTTTAGATATATAACAATTTAAAATCGCAAGTAACAAGTGTTTTCAGCAAAGCAAAGGTTAATTATTTCGAAATATTATTCTCGAATGCCAACCATGTTGTTAAAAACAATGGATAGTAATTAACGAAGTTACTGGCAATCCGAAAAGTCAAAAAATTCATATTCTTTCAATTTTTGATGATTCAGGGGTTTTAGTTAATGACCCTAAAGAGGTTGCTGATATTTTTAATAATTTTTTTGTTTCAATTGCTGATGATATCAAAACCAATATATTTTACATACTTCAAATGGCATTAGTGAGGAAATGCCATACATTAAATACCATAATCTACCAATTCAAGTGGATAAGATAAAATTTCCAACATGTGTGCTAAAAGAGTAGCTATTTACATTGTCAAGCCGCTATCATTTATATATATATATATATATATATATATATATATATATATATATGTATATATATATATATATATATATATATATATATATATATATATATATATATATATATATATATATATATATATATATATATATATATATATATATATATATATATATATATATATATATAACATAAGTTTGTCAAGTGGAATATTTCCAGATAGTTTAAAAACTGCAAATGTTATACCACTCTATAAAAAAGGTGACCCCTATAAGAAAAATAATTACCGCCTATAAGCCTTTTGTCAGGCTTCTCAAAATTTTTTGAAAAAGTTGTAAAATAAAGAATAATTCATTTTTTATTTGACACGAAATTTATTAATGAAAGTCAGTTTGGGATTCTTAAGGACGCTAATACTAAAGATGCGATTAATAAAATGTTTTCTTCAATTGTTGAAGACATTAGTTCCAAGAAGCTCACTATGGCTTTATTCATTGACGTTATGAAAGCTTTTGATACAGTAGAACATAAAATTCTCCTTAACAATTCCGGTACAATGCCGGCTTTAAAGGTATAGCTCTTGATTTCTTTAAATCACATTTAGAAAATCGATATCAAGTTTGACGGGTTGGTGAGGAGAAAAATTGGCTACTACATCAGGTGGCCCACAGCGTTCAGTTCTTGGGCCAATTCTATTTTTAATATTTATAAATTCGATACCTACATTAAATCATCGTGAACGTATAGCAGTTTTTGCGGATGATACAGTAATTTCAAACACAAATGTATCTTTAGCTGGGTTATTTAATGACATGCAAGAAGATTTAAAGCGTTTTTATGACATTTAATATCTATAACTATATCGAACTACGTCCAACATTCTTTTAAATTCTATAAAATTTCATAGTGTTGATTGTAACAATTTTCTTAAAATGGTAGATGATTACAAGTATTTAGATTTATGGCTGGATAAATATTTAGATTTTAAAAACCATTTTGAAGAAACTCAGTTTAAAATTTTCAATGGTATTAGAAAACTATATCTGTTACGTAATATTTTGCCCAAAAAAAATTAAATTGTTGCTATTTTCCTTTATTAATTGTCATTTGGAGTATGGTATTGCAGCGTGGGGTGGTTCATTCAAAAATAATGTTAGTTTACTAGTCAATATGCAAAAGAATATGCAATAACCGTAATTCATTTTAAAAAAGGAACAGTCTCCGGTTTATTTGCAAAACATAATATTCTATGTACCACTACGTAAGCTTTATTTTTATAAAGTATTGAAGAAAATTTATAAAAGATCGAGCTATTTGAAGTATATTAAGCCTAAAAGTTATAATACCTCCTTTCATGAGTAAGGAACGTTGTAAGAAATTTTTTCAATATAATACACCATTTCTGTTCAATAAACTGCCCTCGGCACCTACATATCAAAAATTTTCAAATAGCCTTACAAATGGAGGTTTCTGATAATGAAGGCTGGTTGTAATCTTGTAATTGTATGAATCAGAATGTTTATTAAAAAACTACTTGTTAGTTTCTAAAAATTCTTACTTTTATTTTTTTTATTATTGTATATCGTTTTTCAATTTTTCAAACATATATTGTTTAAGTATAGCTAAGTTGTACGGTTAAGAAACCATTCAAATGTATATAAAATAAAATAAGATGATTAACCCTTTCCCAGTTTCCCTACTGTGGCACTATTCTGGTAATTCTCCTTGAATAGGGAACTAGTGTTATATTTTTTGAAAACAAAATAAAATTCGGAATACTTTTCCCTGTTTGTAAAAAAATTACATATAGATTCTTTCCCCAGTTCCCTATTCCCGGGGAATTGCTAGAATAGTGCCACTGGTGTACATTATAATGTACATGTATTCCAAGCCTCCTTAAAATTCTCTGTTCACGTTTTCTCCGATTTTTTTTTTGGCAAACACTGTTTTGTTGATCTACAGTGACTCAAACAATTGTCCCAATATTATTAACATATCCCTTTTTCTGAACGGTAACCACAATTATGTGGGTACGGCAGAAGTGCCAGGTCAAAAACTTATTTTTGTGTGTGTATTCGACCAACTTACACTTTTGTGCATTCCTTTCAAACTTATTTTCGTCCAAAAAAACACTGTCTCGATACACACAATTGTTTTGGTTGTACTTCAAAACAAACGAAATTTTTTTTTATCAAAAACCCCATTACTTACTATGGTTTTTTACTCACACATCTGTGTGGTTTGGACTTAAATCGGGCCATTTTCTTTTTTTTTTTTTTGGTTGGAAAAGGGATATAAAAAATATTGTTTTTATTTCGTATGTTTACAGGTAATGTATTTCTCATTTTTTTAGAGAAAGCTAAAAATCATAGTACACATAAGAAAAGGAAAGAGACTGATACCATTTGTTTTTTGTTATTTTTTTCCTCCTAACGAAAGGGTTAGCGATAATTTGTTTTTTTGTTTAAGTTGTATTTATAATTTTATTATTTGAATTATTTACTATTTTGTTGGCTATTTCAGCGTGAGACGGATATCACAAGATTGATTGATTGATTGGAATGTGGGACCAAACCTAAGTAAGATTCCCGGTTGACGCCGGGCCCATCCGCACACTCTTTTACATATAACAAGATGGAGGGATAGGAAAGGTTTGTTAATTATTATGGAAATTGACCCGGTTTCAGACACCTAAGTAGTCAATAGTTAGTAAATTGTTAGTTGAAATGTAATATAAGACGGTTAGCACAAGACAACACAATTATTTTTGATTTTTTTCGATATATTCAGAACTCAGCATCCTAAAAAAATATAATTATAATTAAAATTTATAATTAATTAAGTTGCAGTAAATTTCCTGAAATAAAATGTCATTATTAAGAATTAAATTAACTTGAATAAAATAAATGTAATGTTATGATTAGTATTAACTAAATTTCTCTTAAAACAAGTTAAATCAAAATAAATTAAAATAAATCGAATCCAGAAATCATCAAATATTGCAGTACTAGTATCAAAGCACGAAATAAACGCACGACCTTCTTTTTATTTTCAACTGATAGAATCTTTGTTAATCTGTTGAATTAATGAATTTATTTATAAAAAATAGTTAATTAAAAAAATTATATAATGTGAAGATCTCTTGTCCCTGTCATCCCTAATCTAAATGGCCAAATGAGATCTGCTTTCAAAAACAGCTAATCTGATATATGTAAGGTAATATCAATAATGTATATTTGGCACAGTTTTAGAACCCCAATACCTAAACAAATTAAACCACAATTGAATAGTTATTTTAAAGCATTCAGAAATCTATAAGATGGCAGAATTAATAAGTAAATAGCACAACTGTAGGATACATTTTCCAAATAACCCAATCGTATTAAATAAATCATAAATCATAAAAAGAACAACCAGCGATAATTATTTATCAAACCTAGAACAAAATTATCAAAACCTTCACCAATTTACAGTCTCCCAAACAACCGCTTCATGACAGTCTCCTGAAACAACGTAGAAAATAATTTAATTAAAAAAAGCCATGATCCCTGAAAAACTATCTAAGTACAGCAATATTTAACTGCATTTCGAATTTAATCTGTAGCTTCCAAGATATCTGCAATTTCAAAAAGTATTCGCTGAAATATCAAATTTATTAGAAACCCGATAGCCATTATGATTCCTACATTGTCTGCTCTTCTGACATTTAAATTTAAATTTTATTTTTAATTACAAAGTATTACGACTTCAATGATCCTGTACTCAAAAATGTTCATTAGAAAGAACTAAATAAATTAGTTTAATCAGGAACTGCATTGGATAATAGTATTAATAATAAACACCCGGTGAACCACGATAACTCTAAATTTCTCACCAAATTGAAATCTGTATAGTAATTTAATACTCAAACGCTGAATAATTGGATAAAGGAATATTAGTAAAATTCTAATAATCTCTAAAATCACATTGTGAAAAGAATTATTTTATAAATAGTCATATGGTAAAGTGTACCAAAAAAATATGTAGGGGTAGATACTCGATCGGCCAGCAAACAAGCAATTTGCCTGCCGAAATCCTGGCCACTCAATCAATTTCACCAAGAAAATTTGAATTTCAAATTATATTTTTGAAAATTTCCTTGTTTATTTTGGCAATTGTACAGTAAAACAACAGAAAAATTTGCTGTTCATTTTTAGAAGCCACAAAATTTACTGTGCAATCGCAAAAAAAAAAACAAAAAAAATTTGAAAAATACTATTTGAAATTCAAATTTCCCTGGCAAAACTGATTGAGCATCCAGGACCCCGGCCAACAAACCGCCTGCTTGCTAGCCAATCGAGTATCTACCCCGTAATGTTTGTCCAGGAGTACTCGATACCCACCCCCTCTATAAACAAAAAACACATTGCAACATACAAAGTTATATCCGAAACAATCCGAAGAGACGGTTTGAATCCTCTCCCCATGACACCTCTACCATTCGCCAAGCGATCTCCCATCAACATCACTAATCGACAACACCCATGCTTCATAAAGCCGTGATTATAAAAGTATCGTGGCAATCCTACAGCTCAAAAACCCCAGCGTACGACCGATCATCCTAAAACTTCAAAAATGACTCAACGCCCGCGAAACGGACGGTAAACTTTATCAAAAACATCTATAATATTCAACAAAGCGACCAACACGATACACAAATCCAAACCTCAGACAAGGGTTCCATGCAAAACTGCAAATTTGCCTTTATATTCCAACAATTGATAACCCTCCGTAAGTTGAGAAACACAATGTTCAATGAACAACCATCACAAACCACAGACACCGACCAACCACTCATCATGAACGAAACCTATTCAAAGCACTCTACCACAAATATCAAAGAAAATTTATTGCAATACGGCTCCACCATATCCTCGCCGCCTCTGTGTAAATTGATCATACGAATGAAATCAATGAAAAGGCGAAAAACAAGGAAAACAATAACTAAAATCTATGATTTGTTCTTTTGTTTTTTGTGTCTTTTCATATCGAAAAAAATTTACACACAAATATATAATAATTATGTAATGAATCAAAACTAAACACAATCATATTCTATAGAGTATGATTGTGTTTGGTTTTGAATGAATATAAAAAAAATAAAATGAAAACAAAAACTACCCTGATCTTGTAAATTGTTTCTTCGTAACCAATACATACATACCCAAAGGCCAATATAGAGAAATCTAAAAGCATATAACAAGCTATATACATCACAAAACCACATTTTCGGTGGTTATTGAAATGTACTTATATCCCGCTATACACCTCCAATACTAATCTCCATGCAAAATATATAATGTACGAGTAAATATATATGTATACCAAAAAAAAAAACGTAAAATTCAAAATTACCGGCAAAAAAAACGAAAAATAATCGTAGCCAAAAAATAACAAAAATTGGTAAGCGAGTGTAACAAAAACAGAACAACGGCATTAAAAATCCCTTTCTCGCGCAAACTATACTCGAATGACCCACTAGATGAGAATACTAGTACTCTACACCTTTATGAGTTATAAAATACAGTTAAAAGATTTATATACTTAAAATTTCTTTGGAAAAAGTATGTATAATAATTAAAATTTGTATTAAAACAATGAATAAATGAACAACACTTATCTTATGCATCCTTTGGAATCAAAAAAGTCATACATATTGAAGGTTTACATATAACGCCCGTGATGCATTCAAGCAACGGTATTAAAATATGTACATATAAGTGCAAATTGCTACGTACATATTCTACACCAATGCAAACACACCACACACAAATTTATATAAATATACAATATGTACAACTTTTTACACAAACTTTTTACACAACAATTTACACAAATTAATATTATATTATTATTTATTTATTTATTTAACACATATATAAATAATTATTAGTTATTTATTAGTTAGCTATAACAAATTTAAATTAAATTATTTATTTATTTCGAGGAGAGACAAAAACACGTCTTTCCTCGACGACGATCAATCGCCGACCAGCGTGAGACGGATATCACAAGAAACAACAAAAAAGATCATTTCTTGAGGCCAGAGATGCATGTCTTGCCGTGAAATTGAGAAGGTCGTTCAAGTGTCAATCGAGTGCTATGGTCGTACTTACCTGATAAAGAAAATGTTACATCATGTCGAAAAGCTCTTGTTTCCCCTGGACAAAACCGACGCATACGAAGAATTTTTCAATCCGGTCAGATGGACAATACTGTACACCTTGTTAAAGTTAGCCGAAAGTTGCCAGCCGAAAGATAATGCAGATAGTGTCTTGACTATTTTTAAACTCTCTTTATACTCTCACTCCTATCGATTTTTAAATTCCTATAAACTGAAATAATTTCTCCTTCACCCGAAGGATGTAACCCGATCCTAAATTCTCCTAAATTCCAGCTCATGACTGATTTTTGGCTGTATTCAAAACACTAACTGCATTATCTTTCGGCTGGAAACTTTCGGCTAACTTTAATAGTATATACTGTACAGGTTTACGGAAACCTTGTGAAAACTCAACAATTTCATGGAAGCATTGAGGCAGTTCGCAATAGCCTGCGCAAGGGAGGGATTTAGAGCAAGAATAAAAACCAGAAAACCTCTTTTAACGGAACGGCACAAAAAACTACGTTTAGTATATGCTAAACTAGTTCGTTATTGGACTTTGGAAGATTGGGATAATGTCGTATTCACACATGAATCAAAAATTAATATTGTAAATACGGTTCAGATTGTAGGCACTGGGTATGGAGGAAGCTAAGTGAAAAATGGACAGAAAGGTGTTTAGAAAAAATAATAAAGTTTATCGGCGGAAATATAATGACATGGGGATGCATGAAAGTTACACTTAATATCATCTCGACTGGATTCGAAAGGCTATGTAAATATTTTACAAACTCAGTTTTTGAACAGTTTGGCGATTTTTGGGGTAACAAAGGAGGAAATTATATTCCAACAGGACAATGAACCCAAGCATACATCTAGGATTGCTATGAACTGGTTCGAAAATAATAATGCCATTGTACTGAATTGGCCCCCACAATCACCAGACCTAAACATAATTGAACATTATATTTTAAAATTGTGTTGATTTTTAAAAGGAACTTTGTTTTAAAAACTTAATTTTGCTTATTTTACATTAATTTATTTACACTTTAAAAGATTATTTTGTACATGTAACATATATAACGTATAAACAAATAAAAGTTGATTACACAAATATTTCTTAAAGTGACAATTTTTTATATAATTTATTTTTTCTAGGAAACCTGGTTTCGGGTGTTCACCCTTCTTCAGTCCTTTTGTATTTTACAACTCTATTATATTTTACTTTTTAGGTTTTCGATAGTAATGGTGTTTGTGATTGTTCCGTACATTGGTGTATTTTTAGTATTCTCGAATTGGCGCGAAAAAAATTTTCAGAACAAGAAGTTTTGGCCCTTTTCATGGAAAGCAACGTTTCAGATTCTGACAATGAGGAAATCCAACCAACAAACTTTTTAATTCTAACGATGAACACGATCAAGTGTCAAAATTAAGAAAACCAAATAAAAGTCAAATTGAAATCGAACAGGGCAAAGAAATTTGAAAAATCCAGCTACCGTAATATTGATGAACCTTGTGGAACGGCCTTACCTTGTGACACTATACTAGCAAATGATAATGAAGAATGGTTAGTAGAAGTAGAAAATGAAATATTCGATCATACCAGAGCCGATTCTTATATACACTTGACGAAAAAGGGACAAATTCAATGGAGACGTCGTTCAGAATTTGTTAAATGTAAAATAACCTATGAATTTTCCTGAATCAGTGAAGCAGAGAATGATGATATCAAAACGCCCATTTGGGGGCAGAGTTGATACCCTCGACCGGAGCTTGTTTTATTACAGAACTTTCATAAAATCTAAAAAGTGGAAGCTTCGTGTAATTATGCACTTTTTAGATTTTGCTATTTCATCCAGCTGGATGGAATACAGGAAGAAAATATTGTTTCGAGAACTACCTACTGAAAAAGACTTATTAAACTTTCGAATGGGAATCGTATACTACCTCCTATGTATATAGTGGAAAATAACAGAAAACGTGACCGACCAACGAATGAAGACTTACCTGTTGAACTTAATACTAGACATAGTAAGGAAATACGTCCTATTATTGACATTTAATTAGATAACATAGCACATTTGCAAGATGTTGACAACAACCAGGAATCAACACGCTGTAAGATGTTTGGTTGTAAGGGATGTTTTCTATAATTTTATTTAAATTTTTATATTATGAATTTGCCATGAAATAACGGATTTGTCATGAAATAATGAATTTGAGGTAGCTAATAAGTATACCTGTACTAATGTATACGAAATACAATAATTCTTATAATTAAAACTTATGTTTTCTTTATAACCACGGGAGGTTTTACCCAATTTGTACATTATATTGTACATTATAGATTTAACAACCTGGGCTAGGCCATGGCACAATTTTTAGTAAAAGGTGATCTGTGCTATCTATTTGTTACATAAAAAAAGAAAAATATTTTTTTAAGTAGCAGGTTATTGAGGAGTGAAAGGATTAAATATATAAATAAATATTACAACGAGCTTTCTCAGTATTAAAATCGTTTTGTATTATAGTTTTAATAAATTAAATAAAAATTGACTATTTATACGAAACTGCGGGCCTTCCATATTTTTTTTTTTTGAATTTGCATTATCGACATTTTCGGTTGGAGTGAGTAGGCCAACTTTAACAGTTTGGTTTGCGGCGGCTTTGCTGAGTTTATAGAGGAAAAATTTTGATTTTCCTATCCATCTAACAATAAAATCGTCCATCATTCGAGATTTTACAAGATAGGCACCTATCTGTCTATGCCATTCAATGACCCATGACCATACGTAAATTATGATTATATTTTTTGGGTGGGTCTAATAAAGCTATAGGGGTGAAAAGCGATTTCTGTTTCATACAGCTAAAAATTGCCGATGAAAAACTTTACTAATTTTCAAGCATTCAACGGTTTTAACTTTACCAATTTTCCAATTCGAGTTTTTGCCAGACAGTTCGAGTTTGGTTTACAATTTGAGTTTTTGACAGACAGACACCAATCTGACTATCCCACTTCTTGATTATGGTTATAGGTTTAGGATGGGTCTGATGACGTAAAAGGGGTGAAATTTTCATGTTCTAGCCATAACCATTTTTTTTTATATGTTTGGGTGAGTTTATAATGAGGTTTTAGGGGTTAAACCTCATATTTGTTGCGCATACAGCCGAAAATTGTCGATAAGTAAGATTAATAATGTTTAACTGCTCAACGCGCAAAATTAGAAGCTCAACGCGTAAAATTTCGATAGCTCAAGCCAGAGTAGGTAAATTTTGATAATAGATTTGGGGTGAATCTGGTGATGTTATGAGGGTGAGTTTTGATTTCCCTCTTCCTCTGTTAAAAAATTCGACCCTAATTTGTAAATTTTGCCAGATAGACACAAATCTGATTATGCCGATTCCATATTTCATGATTTTGTTTGGGTCTGACGAGGAAGGGTTCAAATGACATATCTGCTTCATACGGCCGAAAATTGTCGATAAAGAAGTTTAATAATTGTCAACCATTCAACAGTTTAAAATTGTTGTTAAAATGATTTGCAAATCATGATTGTGTCAAACAGACACCAATCTGACTATGTTAGTTCGATGACCCATGGCCACAGCTAGATTTTGAATATAGGCTTGGGGTGGGTCTGCGATAAGGTCATTGAGGTGAAATTTTGATATTCTCCCTTGTTTTATCGATAAAATTGTTTATCATTCGAGATTTTTCTAGATAGACACCAACCTGACTATCCCAATTCGATGGCCCATGATGACCATAGGTAGATTTTGGGTATAGCTTTGAGGTAGTTCTGATTAGGTTATAGAGGTGCAATTTTTATTTTCTTTATTTAGTCTGACATGAAAAATGGGTTGGCCAATGAGTTATGTACTCTGTCAGGGGTTATATTTTTGTTTATTTTCATCAATTGATCGTAATCAGATGATAAAAAATCCCCTTTGCATTCCGCTTTTGTCGGGATTCGAACCCGGTACCGTTCTAAACGCCAAAGCATAAATCGTAATAAAATGCGCTAACCTATTCAGATATGACCAAATCATAATAAAATGCGCTAACCTATTCAGATATGAGCCTGTAGCATCAATTACAGCAAAAGGATTATGTCTTGAAATAAAATTTCCAAAACCTTCGATTTTTGGAAAAACTTTACAGCAAGCGGTTACTACCAGTGCCCTAATTCTCTAAAAACCAAGATAAATTGTAAAATGTAAAAGTTTTTTTTTTACACACGAAAAAAATTATCGTAGAAGTCTATAAATATTTCGATTGGATCTAAAAATTCTCTAAATTTTTTTCAATATAAAATTTAAAGTGGCAATATAAATTTATGTCAAAAAGTATCACCAATCGTTGAACAGCTTTACTTGAATGTGTAAAAGGCTTTCCATTAGATATTATTAATAGTTAATTGCAATTTTTGATATTTTAGTTTATAGTTTTATTTTAGAATTAAATATGATCAAGCTCTAAAATTTTAAAAAACTTCGTTAATTGATTTACTAATAATTAATTAACTAACCATAATTAATTAAGGGTAGAAGTGGTACAATATCATAAAACTTGTTGTGCACTCGTAATATTTTACTAGACCATTTCACTTGCACAGTTAGGAAAACCGACGAGTACAATAAATATGAAGACCTATAGAAAATCCAAATTAGTTTGGATTTTTTTTTTTTTTTTTGTTGTTTAATATTTCATTTAGAGGCAGTATTAACTCTCAACAATCTTTAAGATCTTACAATGGTTTAATCCTAGATTATTTATTAGTTTATGTTCGAGAAATTGATAATTAGGAGAAATTGACAATTCGAAAAATTGATAATTAATTAATTTCGAACAGTAATGATCGAGTACAGTCCTTAAGATTAATCAAGATTAACAAACGTTAAAAAAATCTTGATAAATAAAGATGTGGGTTATCCGACCACGTTTTGCGGTTTATACAAAATCTAGAAAATTCTATTAGGTTTGATGTATTTTACAGTTAATATCTACGTAAAGCCGTGGATCTTTATGATCCGCGGTAAAAAAAAAATTACAGAGAGAATAATTATGAAACCGTTAAATGTGTATAAAGTTAATATAAGGCGTTCAGAGTACAATTGTAAAGTTCCCAATATCTACAAAACATAGTAAAATAAATCAGAATTATATCCCATTCGCTATAGACCCAATAGATGAAATGATCTATTTCAAAATGTTAATGCGAAACAATCGATACTCTTAGAATTAGCTCTAGACTTAAACTTCCAATTAAAATGATAAATGCCAATTGGAATCTAACGGTGTTTCTGGATTTTATAATTTTATTTTCAAAATAAATTCCAATTGGAAAAATAACAAGTTTACAGTGTCACTTTTTAATCTTTTTTTTAAGCAGTAAGCTCATTTTTATAAAATATTTTATATTCCGTAGCTGCCACCTTACAAACAAAGACGTTTAAATAATTAAAATTACAAGATTACAATCAGCGACAATTATTTCTAAATTCTAATCGTTACTGTACTATATATGTATATACCTCATTCTAATTACCATAATTAGACGGTCCTTAATTTATACAAAATATTTTAAAGCCGTATCCTTGTATTTCTGTGAACACAACGTCCGTAATTGTTTTGCAAGCCAAGACATAGTAAATTAATTAAAAATAAATTTTCCAGGAAAACAGCACTATACCTGGAAATTCAGAATTTTATTCAAAATTATAAAGAACCCTCTAAAATCGCTGCCAATCAACTTCTCATCTCTTGCGTGTATATACATTCATAAAATAACAACAATTATTTCATAAAAGCTTTTGTTGCCACGGCTTTTTCAAACTTTTTAATTTTTTTGTGTTAATTGTGTATAAAATAAAAATAATTATTTCGCAGACAACAATGCGATGCGAGAATATATTCGTAAAGAGATAACAACAAAAAAGCACATTTTTAAATTATATTTTTGTTAACTTTTTTTGCCAAGCTTTTAACAATTTTTTGTTATTTTTGTTTGTATTTGGCTTTATTTTGTGTTATTGCCTCGTTTTCCTGGTGTTGTGCAAAATGAAAACGTGGCAAGAGCACTAAAAAGCAACCACAATATTTAGGACTGCGGGATTTATAAGGTTTTTCAATTCTCGTTCTACATTTTTCATTTTAATTTTCCGTTAATTATATTATTCCATTGTTAGTAAATTATTATTTGTTTTTAATGAAATTTGAATTCCGTCCTGACTCGTTTGTTTAGAAGCACAAAATGAGTTTTTGGAAAAAAGGTACACAAGTTTTTGTTTACGACTAAACAAATTGTGTATAGCTTCTCATTATATTAAAGCTTCTACAAATGAGATTTATTGAGCGTCTAGACAATATTGAATCCTCATAAAATTATATTATGAATACACAAATGCAAAATTTGTAATAATGTCACATTCAAAACTTGGAAAATTAAGCATTTTCAATTAAATTATTTCTTTTTGCTTTATACACTTTACAATTTCATCTGAATGCTGTATAGTGATGAAAATGACAACTCATTTTATAGTATGTCAAATAAAATGTTTTGTTTTTTAAGCGAAAATATAAAAAAAATAAATGCCTTTGTTTTATATTTTCAACTTTAAGCGTTGCCATAATATAAACACAAACCAGTGAAATAAAAAAGCTTCACTAAACACAAAATAAAACCAAAAAAAAAACTTTTTTTTCTATCGTCACAGTAAAAAGCATACAGAAAAGTTTTCTAAATTTTTGTTTAACAATTCGTTTAATTTAATTTTTATTTTATTTTTATTCATTGAAAGCTGTGGAAAATGAATTTAGAAACTCACTTGTATATAATTTTGTGTTTTTGAATAAAACAAATCATTCAAACCAAAAAGCAGCCAGAATTTGGAAGCTTTAAAAGCACACAAAACACAATTTGCACAAACAATAAATATTATTTGTACAATTTGTATGTTTAACATGTTGCTGTTTTGTTCGTAATTTGCATGCAATTTTATTAAATGATTCATAGAGGATTAGCATGTTATTTGAAATTTACGTATATAAAATTGTTAATGTCAATTTTCCACGAATCATCCTAGGCGAAAATAGTTATTTCGAAATAAAATACTTGCAATAAACGTACTATGTGTTGTATTAATATTTGTGCTCATGAAAAAATTATTTTAGTTATGTTTCCTAGATTATAAAACTCATGTATTTTTTTTTTTTTTTTTTTTTTTTTAATTTTTTATCACACTGTAATTAATTATTAAATTACGTTTCATTTGGCATACAATTTATAAAAAAATTATCAGGATTTACGTATAAAAAAACGAATTTACTCTGTTGCAAAAGTATTTGTGTTGGGACAGTTTTAATAAAAAACGTTACTAATTTATATTATTTTGTTGATTTTATTTAAATTCAATATTTAGTCTGCCCACCGTTATTTAATATGACCTCATTTAGTCTTCTGGGTATGCTGTCAAATAATTTGGAAATAAATTCTAGAGGTATTTTACTCCACACCTCAACAATTTCATCCCATAACTCCTGCTTGCTTCGTCCAACTCTATATGGTATATTTCGTTTTACATAAGCCCAAACATTTTCTATAATATTTAAATCCGGGCTTTGCGGTGGCCAATTTATGCGTTGTTGGTCCAAATCATTTAAAAACTTGGTCACAACAAATGCTTTATGGGCAGGGGCATTGTCGTGCTGAAGAATAAAGTCAAGCCCAATTATTTTTGAACCAGCTACCAATGCTACATCATTCAGCAGTTCCAAATAGGTCATTTGGTTCATTTTCCCAGACATCATTGCTAGTGCTCCTACTCCGAGGTTTTTTATACAACCCCAAACCATAAGATTTCCTCCACCACCTTGACGTTGTGTAGCATAAACACGACGTTTGTTTACCTTTTCTGACTCCGAATAATAAAACTTGCTACCCCAAGATCCGTCTAACGATTCCGAAGATTCGTCAGTAAACAAAACGTTTCTCCGAAATTCGGGGGGCTTGTTCATATGCTGCTTTGCGAACAACAGCCGTTTTATTTTATTTTGTTTATAAATATAAAACTTTTTGGTGCATGTGTAGTCCTTTACCCCAGCTTCTTTTAAACGACGAGAAACTGTGGAATGGTGTATTTGGAGTTTTTTGTTATCCTTTAAAGTTTTAGCGAGACCTCGTTTACTGAAATGTGCATTTGTAAGCATACATCGAGTGATGTAAGCTGTTCTGCAAATATTTTGCTTCCGAACTTGATACCAAATGGTATTTTTATGGCACTTGTACAATTTCGCCAGTTCTTCGGCTGAGATTCTCAAAAAATTATATTCTGCCGCAATTGCAGATCGGGTTTCAATACTCAGTTCGCGGGTTTTTGGCATATTGTCACGATTTTTAATGCTCACAACACAATGAAACTTGCAAAACTATTGGCAAACGACTATTTTTGAAAAACAAGTGCTGAAACAGTTATTGCAATGCACCATTTGATGAGTTTTTTTTAAATTTTGCTAACACAAATACTTTTGCAACAGTAATTTGTAACACAATTACTTTTGCAACAGAGTAAAATCGTTTTTTTTAAATCCGGCAAAAAAATTAATGTACATCAAAAATTTTGTTCTATTTGCCAGAAAAAAACAATTTTTTTTATGTACATCAATTTTAAAAAATGTAAATTTTTTCGTAAATGATTTTTTGACGGAGAAATACCAATACAAAATGAAATATCAATTTTTGTAGAAACAATCAATTGGTGTGTTAAATTATTATTAAACTAAAGCATGTCTTAATAAAAATAAAAAAAAAAAATTTAAGTCTTAATAAAAATGTGACGATTATTCGTTCGGAAATATATATATAAAATTTGGTATAGTGGAGTGCACAATTTATGTCGTTTTGATGTGACATTTCTAAACTTCAAAATCCTATTTAATATTTCCAATACATACATAAAACCACATCCATTTTGATTTTTTGTTTTATTTGAACCACAAATTTCACATTGATTTGGAAAAGTAAATAGAATTCCACATAAAATTTGGAGAACCGAGTATGCACTGTGTAAACACAGTTCACAAATAAAAAAACGCAGTGTGCAGAGTAAAATTATACAATTGTTGTGTTCCAATGGGACAAATTTGCTACTCACAAGTACTTGCAAGTAGATAACCAACGGAACGAGCTAAAACTACGAAAGAAGTAAAACATAACCTTTTTTGTGCACAAAGTTAGCTATGTGTATAATTTTGCTGTCGTCTTATTTTGGAAAATTAATTTTTTTTAACTAAAATCCACAATAAAATCTCAAAAATTCCTGGATAGTTAAGATTCACAATTTTGCCTAATAGGTGGTACTGCAATCGGGTTCTAGGACTTTTTTTTGTTTTTTGACGAAATTTTTATTTTTTATATTTTTTTAGATTTTACGCATATCTGAACATATAACGCCAACATTTCACCACACCCCACCACCCCAATCTTTAATTCTAAAATAGTTAAGATTCACAATTTTGCCTAATAGGTGGCACTGCAATCGGGTTCTAGGACTTTTTTTTGTTTTTTGACCAAATTTTTATTTTTTATATTTTTTTAGATTTTACGCATATCTGAACATATAACGCCAACATTTCACCACACCCCACCACCCCAATCTTTAATTCTTCTGTACGTGTTTATGCAATTGAACTCCTGCTCAAATACTGTTGATGTCAGCCGAAAGTTACCAACCGAAATATGGTAATGCAGATATTAATTTTGTTGTGCCAACCGAACATATTTTAAAATTTCGATATAATGTAGATTGCAACGATAAAGATGATTAACTTCAATATTCAAACAGAAAAATGCCGCCAATACAGATTTAAAAATTACAAATGAATCATCAATTTTCTAACATAAAATGTCAGTAACAGAAATATATACAATAGCCATGAGCCGTAGTCACGTTTAGCTGATGAATGGTTTGTATATCAAGATTTTGACAGATGAACGACGAGCTGACTGTATCAGTTTGATGAACGATGCCCCTAAGTAGAATTTGATTATAAGTTTGGAATGTATTTTTTTAGGATTTATTGGCGAAATTTTCCATTTTCCGTTGTTCCGACGATAAAACAGTCCATCATTTGAGATTTTGCCAGATGGATAACGATCTGACTGCCGATTCGATAGTGCATTATCATTGGTAGATTTTAATTATAGATTAGAAATGGGTCTGATGAGGTTATAGGGATGAAATGCCATATTGTTTCATACAGCCGAAACTAGTCGATAAGAAAGATTAAAATTTATATCAAGAATTAAATGGTTTCTAATTGTCATTAAATTTGTTTGCAACTCAATATTATGCCAGTCCGTCACCGATCTAACTACTCCTATGCAATAGCCCATGACCATTGGTAAATTTTGATTATAGGTTAGGGGTGGGTCTGATGAGGTTATAGGGATGAAATTTTGATTTTCCCCATTTTTCATCGACAAAACCGTTGGTCATTCGAGATTTTGTAAATTCGATACCCCATGAACAGAGGTCGACTGTGATTATAGGTTAGGAGAGAGTTTGATGTGGTTATAGGGGTGAAACTTTTATTTTTTTCTTCTTCTGACGATAAAATCGTCTATCATTCCCATCAGACTCACCCCTAACGTATAATTAAAATGAACCTATGGTCATGGGCTATTGAATCGGTATAGTCAGATTGGTGTCTCTATATCAAAATCACCAATGACGAACGATTTTATCGATGAAAAATGTTCAAAATCAAAATTTCACCCCTATAATCCCTATAACCCCATAAGACTCACACCTAACCTATAATCAAAATCAACCGATGGAAATGGGCTATCGAATCGGCATAGTCAATTTGGTGTCCCCTGGCAAAAACTCGAATGACAAATGATTTTATCGACGAAAAGGGCGAAGATCAAATTTCCACTCCTATAACCCCACCAGACCCACCCCTAACCTATACTCAGAATCTACCTAAGGTGATGGGCTATTGAATCGGCATTGGTGTCCATGTGGCAAAATCTCGAATGATAAACGATTTTAGTGTCAAAAGAAGGAAAAAAACAAAATTTCACCCAAAACCAATATTCAAAATTTGCAATGGTCACGGCCGATCGAATCAGCAATTTTTAAACTTCTTTATTGGTAATTTTCGGCTGTATGAAACGAATATTACCACTTCTAAACCTCTTCAAATGAGACCTTTTTTAAACATAACACTTTAAAAGTTAATTTTTAATAAATTAAATATGAATGATATGAAACAATAAATAAACAATAAAATAATTATCGGTTAAATTGAAAATTTGATTTGTTGTTTGTTATAATATATGTTTTCGGCTGATTTTATAGGTTAGTAGTCACTTTCGGTTAGGATATTTCAATTTAATATATAATTTGTTTAACTTTCGGCTGAAGTAGTCAAGACACTATCTGCATTATCGATTTTTTTACCTTTCGGCAGGCAACTTTCGGCTAACTTTAACGGTCCTGCCCAACGGCTGAACCGATTTTAATGAGATTTTGTGTGTGTTTGAGTGGGCTTCTGTATGGTTTAGATTCATAATTGGATACGGTAAGTGGCAGTGCCATCACGTTCTAGGAAAGTTTGTTTTAATTTTTTGACAAAAATTTTCTTTTTTATTTTTTGTTAGATTTCTCGCATATCAGAACATATAAGTTGTAAATCTTCTTAATTCTTCTGTACGTAAGTATGTAATTAAACTCCTCCTGAACGGCGTACATTTGCGAGCATATTCGAGTGTATTATCCATCGAATTAGCTTCCCATTGTTTTGACATTTCAATTTCTGTTCTCTTTTTTTCAGGCAAAATATAAAATCAATGAAAAATATACAATTTGTGGGAAGGTAAGCTATAATTTAGTGTAACTACCATTTTGTTGGTTTCAAGATATTCCGTTTTAAAGATTAACGCCACGTACAGTAAAATTAACAAATATAACCCTTTTCCAGTCTGATTGTTATGGCAGGCCGGAAAAGGCAAAACGCGCTATGGTAGAGAATGTGCATTGCAAAGCGACGTGAGCGCAGCGAACCGCCTGATAACCCCATCGACTATACCGCTCCTATTTAGGGTCCCATTTGAGACACGATATTTTAAAACTCGAATCATCAAAACGTGATATTTCATATATTACAATTAAACAGTTTTTTGTTCTTTAGCTTAACGTTTTGTACTACATCATTTGGGTACCCAATGAATTAACAGATAAAAACTTAATGGACCGGATTTCTATCTGCGAAACGCTGCTGAAACGGAATGATTACTGGTGATAAAAAGTGGATAAGATACGACGTTGTGCGAAAAATATCATGGACGAAACGAGGTGAAGCTTCCCAAACGGTACCAAAGCCAGGATTGACGTCAAGAAAGGTAATGCTGTGTGTTTGGTGGAATTGGAAAAGAATCGTGCGTTATGAGGTGCTGCCACCGGGCCAAATGATTGATTATAATCTTTACTGTCAGCCACTAACGCGTTTAAGGCAAGCAATTCAGCTAAAGCTGAGAAAGCTTGGCGGGGAAGTTTTGATGCACCCACCATGTAGTCCTGACCTTGCACCATTGGTCTACTATTTATTCCGGTCCATGCAGAACAATCCTAATTATTTTACATTAAATTCAAAAGAGGCCTGCGAAAATGAGTTGTGACGATTTTTAGCCTCTAAGCCACAGAAGTTTTACAGTAATAGGGTCATGGCTCTTCAAGAAAAATAGCAAAAGGTCATCGACCAAAATGCCATGTATTTGGTTTAATAAAGTTAATTTGAAATAAGACAATTCTTTGTTTCGAAGAAAAATTTTGAGGAGTTTTAGGTCTCTTGAGAAGTGTTGCCAAATGTGAGTGAATTAAGTCAAGTATCTCAGCGAGTTTTGGAATGAAACGGTGGTAGTAGTTTACTATACCGACAAATTGTTTTATGTATTTTCTTAATGTTTTGTGGTGCAGGGAATTCCCTAATTGCATTAATTCGTCCTTCAGACGGCAGAATGCCATTAGGAGTAATTTTATAACTGGGAAGTCAAGATTGCTTGTCCGAAACACACATTTTGCTGTCTAATATTGACGCCATAATTTGAAAATTTTTGGAAGAGTTGTTCCAAATCGAGAAAGTGCTGCTTCTCGTCTCTAGATGCTACGAGAATATCGTCAATATAAACAAAAACGAAATCGAGATCTCTCACGATTTCATTGATGAAACGCTGGAATGTTTGTGCAGCATTTCTAAGACCAAATGGCATTCGAGTGAATTCGAAAAAGCCAAATCGTGTGGTAATTGCGGTTTTATGTATGTCGCCAGGAGCAATCGGAATTAACATGATATGCTCTGACGAGATCTATTTTTGAAAAAAATGAACATCCATATAATTGCATAGAAAAATTTTGAATGTGGGGAATAGGGTAACGGTCCCCACATGGTCTCCAGTCATTGTACTTCTTCTTCACCATGTGCAATGTACATGATATTGCTGAAGAAGAAGGTCGGCATATTCCTAGTTCCACCATGTGTTGGAATTCTAGGAATGCTGCTTTGTGCCGAATTGGTTCAAGTCTACGTGGTCTCGCAAATGGTAAATGGCCTGTAGTCACGATGTGGTGTACTACATTATGCCTTACCAGAGAGTTGTAGTTTGGTGGAGCTGTTAAAGAAGAAAATTTATTTAACAATGCTCCATAGCCATTGTTGATTATATGTAGAACAAGGGTGATGGCGACTCAACGAATACTGATGTCGTTGATAATAAGCTTAGTGGATGGATCGATCAATTTGCGATTTTTCAGATCCACTAATAAACCGAATTTCAACGTGTTAAAATTTTAGAACGATCAACGTGTTAAAATTTTAGAACGATTGGATAAGTAGTTTTTTCTCAATCTTGCACGCCAACTTGAAAAACGTAATTTCGAGATAATCACGTTTAAATTATCGCGCTTTAAATTAGGCGCCCTTCGCAATAAATAAAATAAAAATATAAATAAATTTTTTCACAATGGTTTGTGATGATCTATGTCGATTGTGCCGAGTATTGTTTCTAACTTATGCTCCTCGGAAATGGAGTAGCAATCAATTAGTACTCGTTTAATTGACTGGTATCTATCTTAGCTTGGAGGATCTTCTAAAATGAAATTGATTTTCTCGGCGAGCGTTGCCGAGAGCGATAGCATATTGTGTGCAAACTTTTGTTTGTCGCAAGTGGTTTTGTTCGCGTCGAACATTATTATTTCAGCAGTCAAGAACCAACACGTTGGGTTGGTTTCCCAAAACGCTGGTAGCCTTGTCAAATGTTTTGACTTTGCTGGCCCAGGTTGGGCTTTTGCTTGTTATTGCCGATTATTTTCGTCATTGAGATGGGGAATTGTTGATGGGGTTTCACACACGTAAAAATTTTTTTAGAAATAGTGTCGGAATGGAATCTGATTTTTAAAAAACGACCATGGAATTTTTGACGATTTATGAAACTAATGCGCTTACGACTGGTGCGGGCTTAGGTCACTATTTCACAAAACTCGTCGTTGTATTTTAAATTTAATAAATAAATAAAATACTTCGTGCACTTTTTCGATATATAAAAAAAATTTAAACTTTTATTTTCACTTCTCAAATAAACTTCTCAAAAAAAATTTACGTGAACGGTAAAAACCGTCGTCAAGGGTCACCAGATATAACGAGATGCTGTGTTGCGGAAGTGAAGATTCAAGGCGGAGCACTTTGATAAATAATAATAAAATAATATAAATCAATAATAAATAAACAAAATTTAATATAATTTTAAGAATTAAAAAAAAAAATATTTTGTTTTAAGTTGAGGTACTCCGTGTTGCGGCTTCGATATCCCAAAACTGTATAAAAAATATTTTCAAAATTTTGTATAACTTTTATACAAAATTTTTAAGACCATCTGTAATAACAATTATCTGAATACAATCTGAACAATCTGAAGAAACATGTATGATCATTTTTTGTCAATTGACGTTGGTTCATTTTCTAATTGGGTAAGTTTTGCTTTATAATTTAAGTATCCCTTTTCAAAGACCCCTGCTCTTTTGTTAAATCCTCTTTTTCATTTTACTAACTTTGCGACGGTCACAATTGGTTGAAAAGTCTGCTTGACATTTTTCAAGTGCTATTGAGAAAGTTTTTAAACTATATGAGTTCCACTGGTATTGCTTGATCATAAGCATCTATTGAATTCCTAATGATGTTTGTCTTGCTGTATATCGTTGCTAACTGGTTAGATAGATGTATTTCTTTTAGCATCATTTCTATTTTATAACAGTATGAATCTGTTATTGCACATGATATCAAAGTCGTTCACATAGTCCGCATTTTCCACTACAATTTCTTCCAAATTATCTCGATTAATATTTAACTGCGCTTTCTCTTTTGCCTGTTGGCTTTCTCTAAAATGCTCAGTGTTCAATTTTAATGAATTTTGGAGTGTTTTTGAAATAATTTTTAAAGCACAGCATACCAGTCCAATATACCAGCAAATTAACTCAAGTGTGTTGTACACAACACAGTTTAATAAAATATAATTTTTAAAAGTGAGACTGAAAATCTTTCAAGCTACGTAACTTGCATTATTTATTTGTATTAGTATCTCGGTATATTTGAAAAAATACCGAATGGTTTTGGATAGTCCGCTACCTTTGTAAATGTAAGGAAACCACGAATAGCCATATAACCAAAACTAGGAATAACGACATCACATTACGACTATGCCAAATGTCCCTCAACTTCAGTTTCCATATAATATCAGGGCGTTTTAAATTTTTCTATAGCGTTATTAATTTTTAATAGCCACGCAACAACAGCTTTTAAGCTTCATGTGAAGAAGAAATCTACTTATACAGAATATACATCTAAAATTCTAATTCCCTTATTATTTTGTAAAATATCTTCCATATTTGCAACATTCTCTTCTCTGTGTATCTACTAAAAATACATTACAGCAACAATTTGGATGTTTTTTGGAAAAATGGAAAACCACAAATATGTATTTTTTATAATTTTCAAGATTCTTACCGTAAATATATTTGTTTGTGCTCTCGAAGATCTTGAACATATTTTTTATTGATTTTTATGAGAATTTTTCCCTAATTTTCTTCGAAGCATTTTCGTTTTGTTAACAAGGTAAGAAATTATTACAGTACATATTCTGATGGTATACAGCTATAGAGCATAATAATAAAATATAAATGAAAATAGCTGAATCATTTAATTGGCTTAAACAAGAAAAATCACAGTTTGTGGTTCATTTGAAACCGTATCTACCTTTATGGAGCATGAAAAATGAAAATTTATGATATCTTCTTGTAAAGTATTACGTATATGGCAACACATTTTTGTGCTTTGTTGCACATCATCGTTACATTGGATTACATATGCAGAAAATTTAATGTTTGTATAGAACGGTACTAATTGGTGCTGACAAGAACCGCACAAGAAATATGTGTTTATAAATATTTCACGATATTTTAAGATGCTGTACCCGTGGTTTTCAGAAACCAAAATGATCTTAAGTATTTAAGGTGGTTTTGAGGTTTGATTCGACTGCGTAACATAAATAACATTTACTTTTTGTGCGTTACTAACGCAGCCAAAATCAAATTTAATGTGAAGGTGAATATACAATGCTCTTGTACTCATATCAAAGTATATAAAGGCGCGAATATACTGGCAGAAGGAGGTACAAAAACAGTTGGAAATAAAATCAATAATCTTACCGGAAAATTAATAAAATACATTGTTCACATCTTACACACCGAGACAAGACACCGGAGTATAAGAAGGAAACAAGGAGAAAATTCTAAAAAAAAAATTAAATATGGAAATTTTAAGCTTATTAAAATGGGTTTTTATGGAATTTGGTGGAATTATGAAAATATGATTTTTGTTATTAGACGCAGAACGTTTATTCTATATATACACATTCATAAACACAAAAGGGATGCAAAGTTTCTTGAACAGATAAAAATAAACATTTTATAATAATAAAATTCCTGTGCGAAGAAGAAAACCTTTATAAAAATATAAATTAAATTTTATGCAAATTTTTCGAGATGAAACAAAAACGAAAAACGTAACTTCCAAAGCTTTTTACTATATACTATATAATACGTTAAAAAATTCTATTCAGCTAAAAAAGTTCGGAACTAATTAAAACAAATATTATTTTATTAGACAACCGAGAACAATGCGCACACAATATAAAAAAAAAACTCATACTGTCTTAAGCCCTGAATTAGACCACCAAACCAAGCAGTATAAAAGCTCATTATACTGAGATCATAAATACTTGTTGCTCAATTAATTTGCACAGATTTCCATTGTTTATGCTCCATTTAATATTTTATAATTAATTATGAAATAAAACATAAAATTGTTATGCTTTACAATACATAAATAATTTCATAATATAGTTTGTTATATAAATTGTGCAAATATAGTAGTTACGTGAAAAAGCTTGCGGTTATAATTAAGAACGAAAAATGTATTTTAATGTATTTCCACGATATTGGGGTAGATACTCGATCCGCTAGCAAGCAGGCAATTTGCTAGCCAAAATCCAGGCTACTCAATCAATTTTACCAAGAAAATTTGAATTTCAAATCACATTTCTTATAAAATTTTTGTTTTCTTTGCGATTGCACAGTAAATTTTGCGGCTTCAAAAAATAAACAGTAAATTTTTGTATTGTTTTACTGTGCAATTGCAAAAAAAAACAAAAATTTTATAAGAAATGTAATTTGAAATTCAAATTTTCTTGGTAAAATTAATTGAGTAGCCTGGATTTTGGCTAGCAAATTGCTTGCTTGCTAGCCGATCGAGTATCTACCCCATTAAGTACTTGAAGCGATGGCATAGTTATTGGATAAAATACATTGTAGTTCCTTTAAATTAACACAAAGTAAAAATATTTTTACAAGAAGTTGTTTATAAGCTTCATAGTTATTGTAGATTATCTAAACTGCAAAAAAAATAAAAAAATCCTTTTAAAATGAAATGTTTTCTCTTAGATATTTAAGATGTCTCGAGTATCTCAGTAGATTCGTAATATACGATCCACAATAAATTACAGGTTTTGAATGTAAAAATCTTTAAAAGTTATCATCATTGCAAACAAAAATTAAACAAGGCGGGTACTCGAAATGATACGTCGCCTTTACCAAAAGGGTAGTTTTCAAAGGCTATATGTATGTCATTGTTCTTATTTGCACATTTAGAATGCCTTGTGAGTAGGTATTTTAGATATAACTCACCCATGTGCTTTCAAATTCTTTCTAGACAATAAGCATGTCGAATTTCCTACTTGTGAGGTCACGCCAAGGTTAAAAACCAAATATCTTCGGTAACGATTCGTTTTTGTTGGTCTTAGGGAGAAGTTCTGCAACATTTTCTAGAGTGCCTCATCTATCAATTGTTAACCATGTCAAACGGCAACCAATTGTACTGTCAGTGGTATTTATGTTGATGAATCGTCATAATATTTTATTTGTTTTTGTTTTATTTTGACAACCCATATAGACATTGTCGGCTTAATTTCTAATGTTGCATAATCAATATAATTTTAGATTAATGAATATTTGGTCCATTGAATTCAAGCCAGGTAGGTTGAAGGAAGGGAATACTACTGCTGGATATGGCACTCTGCCATACCAAGGGGATGATATCGCTTCCTTACGTTTTTAAAATTATGTTTATGCGGTTGCCATGGTAATCTGGTGATTGCTTATACTCGCTCAATGACGGTGAAGTTTCGTTTATCTGCCATGGCACCTCCAATCTCACAGTGTCTATATTAAAAAAAATATTGAAAAATATGGAGAAATAGTGATCAAATTCGCAATATGATCCAATGCTTGTGTACGTAGCATGCCTGAAAGAATTTTAAAGAATTAAAACAGATAAAAAAAAATCTTGTTTTTATTTATGCCCTACCAACCGGCTCTCAAGATATACAGTCCCTGTTCATTGAATTATGAACCATAAATAAGTGGAGACCCCAGTATTTTATCAAAATGTAAATAAAAACAAGATTTTTTTTTATCTGTTTTAATTCTTTAAAATTCTTTCAGGCATGCTACGTATACAAGCATTGGATCATATTGCGAATTTGATCACTATTTCTCCATATTTTTCAATATTTTTTTTAGGGTAGACACTGTGAGATTGGAGGTTTTAAAGTAGAATTCTCGATAGGGTTTCAATCAGACGAATTGCCATGCCAAAAGAGGAAGACAATATTTTGGTTAAGGAGGACATTCTCTATTAATTTTGCGGTATGGCAAGGAGCACCATCTTGCATAAAAATGTAAGGGTATTTGCCTTGAGATAGCATGAGGTTGTAAAGAAACAAGACGTCTTTTAACACCTTTGTTACGACTCCATGGTCCTAACATTCATTTTATTTCCTTATGAGTGTTTTTTTTTTTGGTTTTTATTCCATGGTAATGTGCCTCCACGCACTCTTACATATTGTTATTCATTTTCTGGCGGTACGAATATTACCCCATTCGATTATCATAGCTCCTAAATGTGCGCTAAGCATAATACTCAAAGGTCGGATTTTTTTTTTCTGTATTACCGGCAATATATAAATTGTGCAAATAGATGCGAATGGATGGCACCTCTATCGTTCCAAATTATATTTTTGTTATGGGAAATAATTTGCAAATTTTTTTTGGGAAACTCTATCAAAAAGTGCATCGCAAAATTTGGTGGGAATTGTGGGAAAAAAATATAAAAAGGCCGGACAGTAGTGCGAGGGGATCAGAAAAAAGTAGAATTTTGTGCGAGACCTAAGTAAACTTAAGTGATCGAGTTTTTGTCATAAAAAACGATAAAAGAAATTTAATGAAAAAATGTTATATGGATTGAAGTGTCAGCTAAATAATTATGTGTAAATAAAAAAACAGATTTTTTTTATATGTAAAATAAAGTTAAATTGTAATGCTTGACCAATCATAATTTAAGTTTCTTATAAATTGTGAATTTCTAAAAAAAAACATGAAACAAATTTTTTGTAGTTAAACGATAATGGACGCAATAGTGAAAAATGTTGTTTGGTGAAAACAGTTATTTTTTGTGCAGAAGTTAAAGGTCGTACTTATAAAAAAAAACAGTTTAATAAACAAAATTTAGATAAGTACCGATCGGTTGTGATTAAAATTATATATAGATAAAAACAAGAAGAATAAATATCTTTTGCACGTTCGCCTTTTGTTGGGCGAATCTATAAAACAACCACAAAAGAAACGCACGAAAAAAAAATTTTGAATAGTGAGAATTGTGAAAAAAAACATAATAAAAATATACAAAAAAACGGCAAATCGAAAAAAAAGAAAACAAAACGTAACAATAAGTTGTTTGGGGACATCATATGTTCAACAATCGTCCATCAACATCACCATCAATCGAATAAGGTATCCAACGATAATTTAATTCTATTTTTTTTTTGTTACCATTCATAAATTGATCGAGCATAGTTTTTTTTCTCATAGTGTTTAAAACAAAAAAAAACAAGAAGAATTTGTTTTATATAATTTTTGTTACAATTTTTTTTAGTTAGTAGGGAATGAGGTCTTACCTTTCTGTCTAACCGTTTTTCATTTCATTTTTTTCATGAATTTGTTGTTTTGTTTTGGAATTATGGATTGTTGTGAAATAAATATAAATTGCTAAAGTTTTTTCGATGATCAATTGATCACGGTCAAATCAAAAATTCTGTTTTGTTATTTGCTTGGTTTTCGCTTTCGTTTTTTTGGAAATTTTTTCTTTTGAGTGAAGTTTATAAAAGTGAAATGGGAAAATAAATTAACGAGCATGGTATGGATTAGGGTAAGTATCCGTTCAGAGATAGGTAGGTAATTGGCATTGTTCCCTTCCCCGCGGTTACTCTTGGCTCACACATACTCTTCAAACCCCACGCCCAAACCCTGAAGTTTAGCCGGCAACGACCGCTGAAGAGTCCCTGTGTGAACCCAAATTTCTATAGCGTTCGTGTGACTTAGAGAATGAGGTTCAGGTAAATTTTGTTTTCTTTCCGGTTTCACATAGATGGTTTTTGTTGTACTTCTTTAATTATTTCTTTTCTCAATTTTAGAGTTCGCGTACATTCTCTAGGTCAAACAAACTGCTACAAACGTTTTGGCGTTGGTTGTTGCGAGAATTCTTTTTTTGGAAAAAGTCAGTCGAGAGTAGAGTTTTGTTTTGGATTGTTAACAAAAAAAAAATTATAATTAATAAAAATAAAAAATAAAATCATAAATTACCGTCAACTACAGAACTTGTCAGTGTAATAATATACAATTTAAAATGCCTAGTAAATTGAGAGTTAAATAATCGAATCGAAAAAAAAAGAAAAAGAAAATAAAACGTAACAATAAGTTGTTTGGGGACATCATATGTTCAACAATCGTCCATCAAGGGAAATTGAAGAAATTGATTTGAGAATGGCATTTCGCAATTTACAAATAAAATCAAAACGATGTCGAAAAAATTCATTTTTGAAATTTAAATAAATAGTACATGTTTATTAACTATTATCACGTACACCAGCATTTTATTGAATTTGAAAACATTGTGAAAGTTTTCTTATATACCTATTTATATACCAAGTTTAATTTATATGAAACAAATTAATTCTAGTTTTGAGTGGTTAATGTCCACAAATAAAAATTATACACTGTGAAACACCTTCTAAAATACCTACCTAGTGCCTGTGGTTGTGTACGTGATGCATCAAAATAATACCTCTCCGTGTAGTGCTACAACCGTTGAGAAGGGGCCACGACATTGTTACGGGTGGCGTGCGTGGCGTAATTAATATTGGCGGTCAGGGTTTTTGAGTAAGTCGGGTAGGACGCACAACTGTGAATTTTTATAATAAAGGCGAGCCAACGCCCAACGGATTTTGGCGGTCTGTTAAGGCCTGCCATGATGTGTTTATTTGTTGGCCAACCGAGGCCAATACAGTTGAGGCGGGAAAACGCACAACGAAGTGCCCAACCAGGCAAAACAAATTTTTTTTTATAAGGCAAAAGGTCGCCCAACGGGAATCCGGGTTTAGGCGAGACGACGCCCAATGGTCCGAGCGTGGTGGCACCTGTGGTATGACGGCCACAGAAGGCCGCAACGGTTCCATATTACGGTTCCATTAACGGTACAATATTAGAGTACTTTGTTTAAAATTCATTTTTTTTCAATTTTTTTTTATTTAAATTTTGATTTTTTATATGAAATATTTGTAATCAAGCCCTACCAAATTACGGTGTTGGTGTACGTAACCGTGTGGGCACGTTGATCTCACTTTCATATTCGTATTCGATTTCGGCGATTATTTCCTTTTGTTGTTTTATGATCGCTTTCTATATAAAATGAACTGCTAATTGGTTTCGGGTTGGGTATAAGATGGGAGCGGGGATTTCGTTCCGTGTCGGCGTCCGAGAAGCCTCTGCTGATACCCCAGATGAAATCTGCAGAATGGTGTAGAACCATTCTGTAATAACTTTTTATGTTGTTCTTTTCTCATTGTTTCCTCTACGAAGTATATTGAACCAGATCCATGTCCACTAATGCAGCTTCAATTACTGATGATGGATGTTTTATGCTCAGGGCAGCGCAGTTCTCCCTTAACCTCTCCCTTGGTCTTCTTCAGACGAACTGGACCGATTTTGTAACGGCTTTTAGCCTGCATTCGTCACTAAATATAACCCAGAAATTTAAAAAAACTCCTTAATTTCGGATTTTTTTTATTTAATTTTTGACAATATAAAATGAGTGCTTAACAATTCAATTTACCTTCTTCTAGTCGTCTATTGTCCAGTGCTTATGAAGTTTAGCTCAAATAACCCGTTTTTCCGCATTTTTTCAGTGAGTTTGGGTTTCTTTACTAAACGCCTGCATTTCAAATTATTTTCATATAGCCTTCGTCGCAATGTCATCGTTGATATCTTTATCCCTTCTTCACTAAGGTGCTTTTGTAGCTCGCTGGTCCAAGACCGATTGTCTTCCTGATCTTATTACAGTTTCTTCTCATAGTTTCATAAAATGTACCCCCAGATTGAAGAATCTTTGCCAAATTACTTACTGATGAGCAAGAAACTTTTTCCATTTTTGAAATCTTCGCGGTAGAAATGTTTTTTGTTTTTAATTATGCTCCGATTGCATGTTTTATTTTTCACTGCGTAGCTCTTTTTTTCGACCCATTTTTGAAAATAAATGTCTCAGTCTAGACTTTTTAAAGACTCACTTTAACTTAAACACAAGTTTGTTCACTAAATGATAAAATTCACTTAACGAAGATTATTTCTTATTTTAGGTCGGTCTATTGAACTTTTTAGTCCTTTTCCAGGTAATAATTGTATTGCGACCTTTTAAGAATGTCGTAAAATAATCTTAAAACAATAACGGATATGATCCTAAATGCATTTTATTACTTTGAAATATTTTAAAAATATAAAACAATAGTAGAAATTAGGAATTTCCAAAATACTCTTAGTGTCCATAATTCGATGAACAGGGACTGTAATTAGCAAAGAGTATTATCTCCATAATACTTGTTATGTAAATATATGGAGATTCTATGTGACCACATGAAATGGTTCAACATAGTTATAACCTTATGTCATGGCTTCCAAAAATATGGTTTAGAGCTGAAAAACTATTGGCTTATAAACAAGAATGGTTTCGTCATGAATTGTGCGATACCATACCGACAGGTGCACTCGAGATTATCTCTCCTCTAAGTCTTAGATTATAGATGGTTACGGCCCGATTGGTATTCTGGCGTTTATTATCAATTTATATTAAGTGGTAGCATTTCAATTTGACTATTCTCCCGCAGATTGAAGACAACAAAAATTAGACCGATTTTTAAATCATTCATAAGAAGCGATTTCATGCCGCAGAGGAATAGTGGCAACATCAATGGTACCGAGAAAATTTGAAGTTCTTATGTGTAAACATTAGAAAAATTTCATTCCACGGCATCTGTCCCATTTCCAACATGGTTTTATACCTGGTAAATCCACAACGACAAATTTAGTTGAGTATATTTGCATACTGCCCTTAATATCATTGAACAGCATTAATAAGTCGACACAGTTTATATTTGGATTTTAGCCAAGCATTAGACTCCGTCTATCTTAGCAAACTACCTAAACACTTTTGATTTTTCTGTGGATTCTGTCAATTCTTTTTTCTCATACCTGTCAGATAGATTACAATATATCAGATAGATTACAATATATCGACAAAAAAAATCATATACAAAAAAAAACATTTTCTGATGTTTCACATGGCTCGTATGAGAAAAATGTAAAATTATATCCATCCACCGGAAAAAATACCAGTAATTATGACTTAAGAAAGACTTAACCAGATATTTCAGACCTCAGTTGAATTATGCAGGCCAAGTATTGTTCTCTTTCTATAAATCTCACGTTGAAAGATTTAAAAGTATTTAGAAACAAAAGCTATGTTAGTAAAAATTGTAAGATCTTGACTCCGGCAAATGGCGAAAATTACTTGGAACAACCAATAATGTACTCCTGAAAAAAACGCACTCATTTTAATACTTATGCTCCTACCGCGAATCATCGACAACACGATTAATTAAAACAAAAGTTTCTTATAACTAAATATTATGAACATATAATGTTATGGAAATATTATGAACATAACCAATTAATGTATTGACAAAAATGTTTAATAAAGTCAAGCCTTATTTGGCTTTTCTAGATCAGCGACGGTTTCAAAAGAAAACTGTAAACACACTTTTTAGAACACTAATTTTACTTTGAAATTTTGGGTTATTCTGGATAATAGCCAGATAGTGTTTTTAATCAAGGTGAGGTTACCAAGACTTTTGGGAGGTTTGGTTTCGAACTAAAGAAACATTGAATTTTTTGTATTTAAAAAATTCGGTGGTCTCATCAGACTGCAGTGACCAAACTACAAAAATTTTGAAAATACTTTGAACTAATCAAAGTATGTATAATCACAATGTCTTAGCGAATTTTAATGATTCGCTACTGCAGTCTGATGAGACGACCGAATTTTTTAAATACAAAAAATTTAATGTTTCATTAGTTCGAACTTCGAAACCAAACCTCTCCAAAGTCTTGGTGACCTCACCTTGATTAATTTTACTTTCTTTTACGTAGTAAAAGTAAATGTACAGGAATCAAACAAAAGCATTGACCTTTAATCAAAAAAGTAGTTCTTAAAAAACCTATGAGTATGCGTCTGTACATGGTGCAGACGAGAATTGCTTGATCGGAGTGAAACATCATGGTTAGTTGACATAATTGAGCTTTCAACCAATAAATTTGGAGATCACAGTAAATTTTTCCCAAAATCGGTCCATCAGAAGTAGCGACATCCATAAGATATTTTGCAAATATATTGAACACAGATATAGCCCCGTTTCTGTGCGAGGTAGAGAGTGGCATTGTCTCAGATTCGTGGGTCTGGTGCGTACGTTCTTTCCACCGTGTTAAAATTGGCCTTAATCTGTGTGACTTTCAAGAAAAAACGGTAAACGGTTATGTAATACTTTTTCATGTTTAGGAATTTTACGTTCCCGAAATCAGATATATGCCCCGGGTCATCCGAATGTGGACATAATGCGATGAAAAAATGTTATTTTAAAGGAATCTAATACAGATTATTTGAATACGATTCTACATATTGCTTTGGTATTCCTGTGGACATATGAGTGCGGCCCCACCGACAGTCGACACTAACGCTTTCTCCTTCTTCCCACTTCAAAGGTCAGAACAGAGGTCACTTTGCAGACCGATTTAACAGATTTTAAAAGGAGGTTTGCCATGCTGAAAAGACATCAGCGACGTTTATTCTCAGTTCTCTGTTCCCGTTTTTGATTTGTGGGTAACTGCAGCATGGAAACTTTCGAATTTCAAAATGAAACTTTGCATACCAATTACGGCTAATTTGTGTTAAATAAAGCTCACGGGAAAAACATAGTGCTAGTGCAGGAGCCGAGAAAACGAGAAAATAAAATTTCACATTTCACCTGAAAGTCGAAACAAATAATACTTGATTACTTAAAAAAACCACAAATAATTTAAGCATAATTTTCACAGTATCCAAAGTAGCCGCCTTTGACAAAATTTGGGCTTACCATAGAAATATAATTGATGAAAACAAACTTCCCCTAAAACATACGTAAACAAACAAAATACAGAGGTATACCGTTCAGTAATAATTCTGCTGAACAAGAAATTAAACAAAACAAGCAAAATGTTCTAAAATTCAAGAATAAGCGATTCAGGTAGCATATTTCTGTGGCATGTTCATTACCATCCAAAAACATAGTAGCTGAATTTGTGCTAGTCCAGAGTGTCGATTTTGTACCAAAATTTAGAGCGCGAGCTAGCGAGGTGAACAATTATTTTGTGTACATGTACACCGTAAAATATACAATTTCAAATTTGTATTGTATTTTTTCTCTCGTGTGTCTGTGCATTTTGTTCGTCAATTTTGCAAAGGCAAGAAGCAAAATAAAAAGTTCCGGTTGAACCGGTTGAATATTTATAATGATGACGTATACCTCACCTCTTCTATTTGCTTGCTTTTGAGCAGTGGAATGTGATTTGTTTTTTCATTTTCAAATATTTGCGCGCATGCGCTCAAGCAAACCAATATTAATAAAATAACCACTACTATGTTTTTCGGTTAACTCATCTCGCACTGTCTTTTTTGGTACAAAATCGACACTCTGATGAGCTTACGAATGCATTTGAGTTGTCTAAACAACGGTTACGCAAAGCTAGCAGTAACAGTCGACACCTCAGATAAATTCATATAGGTGCAGTAGTCCAGCCGTATCTTGATGATGCATGGCAACCGTTAGGTTTCTTTTCGGTCTAGCTAGGCGGGACTCAAAAGCGATACAGCACGTATGACCACGAACTCTTGGCCACATATTGTTCGATTAAACATTTCAAACATTATCTGGAAGGACGCGAATTTACCTTATACAGATCATAAACCTTTAGTTTACGCGTTCCAAAAGAATACCGAAAAAGCATATCCAAGGCAGCTTCGACACCTTGATTTAATTTTTCAATATACATCCAACATTCAGCACATAAGTGGAAAAGATAATGTCGCCACGGATGCGCTTTCTCAAATCATCGCAATAACGATCGATATAGCAACATAGATTATCAACTCATCTGGGAAGAACAACAAATAGACGACGAATTGAAAACACTCGTCGAAAAAAAGAATTCAGTTAAAAAATTGGAAAATTTTCAGTATTTGGTACAGACAAAGACATCTTGTGCGAGACTTCAACTGTTTTTGACACAATACACAACCTTTCTCACCCAGGTATTAAGGCTACAATGACCATGCTCTCACAGAAATATTTTTGGCCCGGGATAAAGTCGGATTGTCTGAAGTGGCCACAGTGTTGTCTAAAGTGTCAAAAATCGAAAATTACTAGACACGAAAAAAGTCCTTTCGGAACTTTAAAAATGAGCAGCGACCGTTTCGTTGAGCTACATTTAGATATAATTGGACCACTCCCGCTAAGAGAAGAAAACCGGACAAGTAGTGCAGTGGTCAAAACTTCATTACTTGGGGAGGTACTGGGTTTGAATCCCAGCAGAGGCAGAATACAAAGCAAACTTTTGTAATCGATTACAATCGATGAAGTTAATAAACACAACTAAGACCCTCTGTTGAAGTGCAGAATTCAGCACCGACCTACCGTTGACATGAAGCTTGCAATGTGCACGTAGTATACTGTAATTGTGTGAATGGGTGGTGTGTGCTATCTGAACCGCTTATTTTTGGATTTTAGAACATTTTACTTGTTTTGTTTAATTTCTTGTTCAATACAATTATTACTGAACACCTCTGTATTTTGTGTTTTTAACATAGTATCTTTTAGGGGCAAGTTTTGTTATGGACGGCTCAGCAGCCGACCCGCAGATTTCATCTGATACCCCGCAGAGGCCTCACACGGTGATTTGGCCGGTTTCATCTCAGGGAGAAATGCGATGGGTCGTGGGGTTAGAGGCTTACGGGTATCCTGGCCTACACCGTGATTACAGAAAATTGAAAAAAAAGCGCAAATAATAATAAATAAAACCCGGAGTTTTGTCGGCAGGAACTTGAGGAACGAACGAAATAATTATAACTGAGTGAAGTGCCTTGGTGCTCGGCATACCAAAATACGTTGGGTGCAGGCTCGCGTAACCGAAGTCCCCAAAAGAAATGTGACCTGGATCAGTAACCCACAAAAACGGTGAAGCGTTATCTGGCCTAAAACCGTAATTACCAAAACGTTGGGCGTCTCGCCTTCGATACTGTAGATCCACCACCGTAATAGTAATGGCTCCAACTGGCCATCCGTCCCAAACAAATTAGATTGGGCGTTCTTCGCCCTTTTTTTGAATCGAATGCAATCAATGGCACACCACACTTGTCTCCATTTAAATAAAAAAATCACCTTCTCCTTTTCTCACCCTTTTTTGCTTTTCGTTTTCGTGTGAGCTTCGATATTTTTATTTCAATAAAAAAATGTTTCTGCTTTCGTATTTTATATTTTAAATCATAACGGAATATATAAATTTACACCAATAATATATTCAATTTTATTACTTTCTGTAATTTATATTTTATACGAATAGAAAAATCTAAATCACTGCTTGTTTTTTTATTTTAATGTCAAATGACTAGCGACGTCTCTTTTATAAAAATCAAAACGGGACTCCTCGTTTTAAATTACAGAACAAGACTTTTTCAAAAAAATAAAATCTCCCACCGCACAACGAACGCCAAAACGCTTTAGAAGAATATTTTTTCTTCTCTGCCTTTCAATCAATGTAAATTGATGCAAACGAGAAACATACAACAAAAAATATTCCTCTAGAGCACATTGCTTCGCACATATACCCGATGCACATTGGTCTCGCTCTTTAATTTTACCCGACGATCGCGCGGCCTCATGGTAGTGGAAAAAAACGAGAAAAAAACCTTTTCACACGATGTAAAATATTTTAGTACAACACATGACACTTGTTCGTACACAGGTGGCATTGATATCAGACACAACACAAGATTCGCCATAGAAATAAAATACGAAGAATGTTCGTGGGCAAGGAAAGGATTGTTATGACAAAAAAAAGTCGTAACAGTTTGTTTTCATCAATTTATTTTCATTAGTTTTGTCTAATTAGCCGCCTTTGGGAAATGATAAAATTATCACAATTTATTTATTTCGTCTTTCATTCGAAATTTGAAATTTTCTTCCAGTTTTTTCGACTCCTGGATTAGCACTATTTTTTCCCGTGAGCACTAGTTAGCACACACTAGGCTTAATCGGTATGCAAAGCTTTATTTGAAAATTCGAAAATTTACCTGCTCAGGTACCCACACGTTTTGGCTGTACTTCTTAGGCGAAAGTCTAAAGCAGGTTCTTCGCGTTAACAAAGCACTCTCTTGAGTTTTCTATACATTTTCTCATCGATCTTCGCTATTCTTTTGTCGGAAATATTTAGTCGTAGCTTTCCTAGCACGAACATATTCTGCTCGAGTGCTTCTAGTGTTACAAGCTAAACATTTTTCATGAAGCTTTTCTTTATTTTCGACCAGGGGGCTCAATTCATTAACGAACCAATCATTACTGCACCTCGGTGGCTTAATTCTGATAGTATTTTGCGCTTCGGTAGTTTTTGTCCACGTATAACAAGCTTCAAGATGTTGAGTGAAGGTTCTTGTTCAGTAACGCTTTGACTATTGTTTTTATTGGTGAGATTCAAGTTGTCAGGATCGACATGCCCTGCAATTTCTACACTATTCGTGTATTATCACAAAATGAAGAAAATATTTGCAATCAAATTAGTGATAGTGAACAATGCACATGAACTAAAGAAGGCTTTCTTGATAGCTAATAGAAGTCCTGACAAAGATCCAGTCGACGTTGATATTAAAGGTACATAACGGTTGATTTAACAGTACCCATAGTGAGCGGCATTTTATGGTCAGTGTGAATGCGCTCTCTCAAAAATCACCAAGAATGGAGACGAGGTGTTTAGTCGAAAATTGAGGCCTATGCTGGTGATGCTTTTAGCTCCAGAACTGCGGCAGACTACAAAGTCACAAGGTAGTGGGAAGGCCATAATTCCATTAACACGCTTATATGTCTGTCAGGAATATATTTGATCGACAAACTATATGAGATTGTCAAAAATTGCCTAATACATCGCCACAAAAAAATATGCTGAAAGAATGATACAATATCGAAATCTTCTGCTCTTTAGCTTTTCACTATAGAAGTAGTTGCGGAGATCCACGTAATTATATCAAAAAACTTCGCTCCTAACGGTGGTCGCATACGTCCGTTGTGCTTGTAGCTGCTTGTAGGGGACATGCAGATACGGTAATTAGACAAGCAGTATGCCAGATCTCTCAACAATAACCCGATGTCTAACGGAAGTCCTTCAAAAATGTAAAAATTATGAAATAACGTGAAATATCAGCAAGTAAATGCGTCATCTGAACTTGCGAGAGAGATCGAGATGAACCATATTCCTATAAATACACGAAAGCCCAAATCAAGGTGAATACAACCACATGAGCCTGAAGGAGTTCGAGATACAGTATGAGCCAAACTACAAATATAAAAGTGTTGATTATGAAGATAACATATGGCGATGACGTTTTAAAAGGGCTGATTAATGGAGCAATCATTTTCGGCAAAATGTAACGGAAACGTGGCATTCAAATGGTGAATTCTTTAGAAATCAAAAGTTTACCGACATCACAGCCGAAGCTTTCTAACGTAAGGAATAGCAACCACTAACAAAATAGTTAGAATCTTCAAGAATACGACGAATTCGCAAGATTTTCATAAATTGAGAACTTGAGAACTTATCATCCTTATTTATCTCATTAACAGTGTATTATTATTTAAAAATTTAGATTTTATCTTGCTTTGAAAAGGAAAGGTATACCATTGTAACATATCGTATCCTTTTAATCTTACGACCTGTACTGGACCAATGCTCTCCTTCTTATTATAGTTTTCTAAATATTATTTTTCACAAGATCCAATCGACTATTTGTAAAACCAACATCAGAAGTAAAATTTAAATAAAAATATTTATTCAAATAGATAACGCTTATCTAGATTTTCAGAACTAACTGATGTTACATGGGCATCACGAAATCTAAACCAATTTTAAAAAACAAATTTCACTTTACATACTATCGATACTTATCGTTCACAGAACGACTGTAATTTTATATCCGACAAAATGTTGTCAGCTAATCTACAATTCTTATATATTCAGTTTAGAAGCAAAACCACCAACAAGACGACAAATTTTCTCACATTTTCTCATTTTTCGCATCTGATTAAATTAATCCACATAAACATAAAATAAAAAACACACAAAAATCTCCCATTCTATGTACCTCAGAGACACAATCAACTGATATCGCAAGCATAAACGAAACAAAAAGAAATATTCAGCATCCACCGCGCACCGCATATCAAATTCTACTTTATATACATATATATTTATCGAAGCGGCACCCTCAAGGGTCTCCAAATATTCCCAGATTTCGTTGTATCCACTTGAATATAATGTATGTATATCCCGTTCTCTCCGTATCTCCGGCTCCCGCATAATCACATTATGTACGAGTATATTATATCGAAATGAAAATATTGATTTTCATCAAAATAAATGTTGAAGGCCGTAGCACAAATTTGGTATAAGGCATTTTCAATGTGAAATCAACAGAATTAAACACACATATACGCACCCAAACACACATACTCGTATACATATACACGCACACGCACAAAAAAGAAAAACGCAAAAATTCAATGTTATTATAAATCGGTTGAATATTTAATATCTGTAATATTTGTGCGACACAGGCGTCTTGTAAATTATGTGTCGCATTATAAGAAGCTGCATGTATTTCCTTAAAGACGAACATCAAATATTCAAATTATACAAATAACAGTAGTTTTCGAAATAATAAATAAAATAGTTAACAACAGGTTGAATGATTAGAGTGCGGGGGGCCAACAACACGATAAAATATTAATCCTGAAATCTTATTTTCAAACTAGATAAAACAAAATTAATAATTAAGATGACACAAGCCTCTTAAAGTTTGCTTTTAATCCTAAATATCCATATACGTTCACAGTACGAAATTTTTCGTTCGGCCGCTTCAACAACAATTCACAACATTGTCATATATCCAATTGTAAACTATATAAATATAATCACGACGATATCACCGATTTAACTAAGGATATTTTCCTTTTTAATGCAACACAAAACCGCTACTTCTCATGCGTCAATTTCCAAAAAAAAAACGAAATAATATGAATCCCTTCATAATTTCTCCTATATACGAGACGAACAAGTTTATGGAATGTTTCCGAGGACCTGGAAATGGAAGGAGAAATATATTTTATGGAATAAGAAAGAGAATGAGAGCATTAAAACACATTTCGAATAGATTTTCTTTACACGATGCGTGAGAGTTTTTTTTTTTGTGTGTGTCATGTCCCCAAAAAGGATATTTTCATTTGCGGAACACAAATTCGGGACAATTTATTAGTTTTCATTTGAATGTGCAATAAAATTTTCATTGAATCGAAATAATATATTTTATTGTTTAATAATAAAAATAGAATCGGGAAGTGGGAAGAAAAAAGGATATAAATCTACTTTAGTGTAGTATATGTGGAATGAAAATTTGGTGTAATATGGATAAAAGGACAAGTTATTTTTGATATCGATTTTGGGAAATCATAAATTTATTTGGCACTAAATAAGGATCATAATTTTTGTTTGTATAACATTGAGGGGTTACTTGTAGCAGTCGTCGAATAGACAAATTTATTGGTCATTTATACAAGATTGTGTTAGATTGATGAGCGTTTTATTGATGGTGTGCTCATTTCGGTAGATACAGATAGACGAGTACGGTTATCTAAATAATCCCAATTAAACCGCCACTTTATACAAAATTAACGAACCATTTTAAATTGGCGAAATATTCCAAGAATTGAAGCAATATTTCTTTGTATATTTTTCCGGTGAAAAAACAGCAAAGGGTACCGCTTACTATAAATTTGTAATAAAATTCAATCATCAATCGTATGAAAAAAATGGATAATTTTTAGATCCAATTGGAAAGCCACTTTATAAAAAATACTGAATTTTCTTTCCATGTGTCCATATGCGTTAACAACTAAATCAAAAATACTTCTTTCATACAAAAGTATCTGAAGAGGAAAGGAGAGAACTCATTAAAGTAAACGAGTATTTAAAAACCCTTTAAGTCGGGTAACCAATTTAAATTATAGCTTTCATTGTATTTTTTTCATCCCGGTAGTTAGCAATGACTTACTTTTATTTTCATTTGCATTTTATACCATCCCACAACATTCATTTTCCACGAATGTATGTCGGTAATTCCAAATATTTTACCACCATCGCTCTAAAATGAGAGAGGCCCATATTCCGAAAATCTTATTTTCCACGATGAATAGAAAATGTGCATTTCTAAGGCTCCCGTTCGGATTTAAAAATCAGCCTCAATCTTTTAACGGATGATAGTTAATGTTTTGTAGGAATTCATTGGCAAACTCTATTATAGACATATCGATAAAACAGAGTTTTTAAAAAACAGAAACTGAATTTCTGGGTTAACTTATAATAAACAAGATCGTCAAGCCGGACGCTTTGGTTATTCAAAACTTGAACAAAAATGTGAATTTTAAAAGCGCAAATACTTTTTGGGACTCGCATCGTACTATAGGCAATTTATCCGAGACTTTACACGCATATCTATACCGTTAACCAACTTAACGGATAGAGAAAATCCAAAAAACAAAGCATCGCAATCCAAGAAAGTGTAGATTGACAGAAACCAGGAGTTAGAACGAGATATCGGAAAAGATCGATCATCTTCAGGTCACTAAATTAGAAGATGCTGGTTTGGCACTGGATAACCCGTGCTACTACTTCTATGGGACCCGCAAAATTAAAATTCTGACAGATCACCAACCGCTTACTTTTACACTAAGTAATAAGAACAGCAATGCTAAGTTAACTAACCTGTTTACAAATCTGAGTGAATCAATAAAATAGCTGACGTTCGCTCAATATTGGAACTTGATGCGAACACAGTGTCCACCAATGGAACTGTTCAAAGTGTGAAAGTGGATTCTACCAACATAAGTCAATATTGTGATATACCAATCAAAATCTCCAGGAACAGACTAATCTTTCAGAAAAGTCAGGGCATCTAAATCTACATGAAGCCTTATCCCTTTCACCACAGACGCTATATTAGCTTAGCGAAGAAAGCACATGAAAACCCGAAACCTAATTTTGGAACACTAGATTTTGAAGCTATGGTCAGTTTGATCGAAAAAAAACTCGAACCTGCGCTACCTGCAGATCAAATAAATACGATGAACATCATCATCGTGTTGCTCTCCAAGAAATACCTATTTCAACATCTGAGGAAATTCTTCATTTGGACATTATGGAAATCTAAAAAGAAAAATGTATATCACGTGTGGGTAAATTTCCAAAATTATTAAAGTTCTGTCGCATTAGTGAGGTCTATCGTAACGGACTACTTAAAAACCTTGGGTATCCAAAATTATACCTTCCCAACGTAGTGAGGTAAGTGGAGTTATAGAGAATGTTCATTCTACAATGTGGGAAGCGGTTCAATGCCATCAGAACGAGTACAAGAAACTCTCTACAAAATATTTCATTAACGAAGCTGTAGAGCGCTATAATGACTCAATATGAATGACTCTATAAGACCACAGAGAACCAATTATCAAAATCTTGCAAATTCTAAGACCAAAGTTCACGAGGATATGGTCATAAGACTTCGCAAAAGGACTCCACTATTACAAGAAAATAGAACGAAAGGCGGTCAAATAAGCCCTATAATACTGGCGATACCACCTTTTAACATGTATGTGCCTAAACAATTTTTTTTATTTAACGCCCTGAAAAGGTGCATATGTACCTTCATGTTATTTCATATATAAATTGGTATTTTTCGAATTTTAGATGCACAAAATAAGGTAAAAATTTATTAGGTGATAAATTGTGTAATAAACTAAACAACATTTCGTTCAATATTCGTTGGAAATGAAAATTATAGACCTTTATATGTCTATTTTCGAAAAAATACCAACAGTTCTACTTTACTGTGTACACCACTATATGTAAATAATTGTAAATGTCTCGAGACAGTTTTTGAGAGATAACACGCTTCCTTAGGTTCGAAAATAATAATATCAGATCGGAAAGGTTAATTACGGATAAAGCAGCGCCTATATTTCAGATATTTGGCTAATGCTAAATGAAAATTTACGTAAAGCATATGTGCCATCAGAAAATCTAGTTATAGACGAGCAACTGTTTCCTTACCGTGGAAGGACCAAATTCATACAGTATATGCCTTCCGCTAAATATTGCATACAAATTTGGTGGATCTGTGATGCAGCAAATGCTTATCCACGTACCGGTCAAATATATACCGAAAACCGTACAACTAGAAGAAAAAAGAACCATGGTGAACGAATTGTTCAAGATGGCATGGCCGCAATATCACGATGGAAATTTTTTTTATGACGCTACTAGTCGCACGTTTGTTGATGACAGTAGTGGGTACATTAAAAAAAATTAAACATATATACCGTTGGAGATGCTGTTTTCAATATTTGGATTTTTGGAAGATAACAAAGTTACCATTTGTTCCTATGTTTCCTAAAAAAACAAGAATGTAAATATGTTACCAACTTTACACTCCGATAGTAGTGTGAGTGGGTCAAAATTAAAGCCTGAAATAATCCATTTCTATAATAAGACCAAAGACGGAGTTGACACCATCGATTAAATATTGAAGGGCTATTCTACCCAACGCAAAACATTGCGATGGCCAATGGCTATATTTTACCACATGTTGGATGTGGCTACTTTAGCGAGCTATTAAGGGCAATTTCAATTTCAATTTAATTTTTTTTTTTTGTTTATTTTCCAAAAAGAAGTACATGATTTCTATACAGGAAAACATTATTATATAATTTAATTAAATTTTAAATTCAAATACAATTTATATTCTAATTATGAATGTTTGTGCACATACATATGTATACATATAACGTTCTAATTATTCTTCATTTTTACTACTACGCGTAACTTATTTATTTATTTATTTTGACATTTCAATTTCAATTTTAATTTCAATTTCAATTTCAATTTCAATTTCAATTTCAATTTCAATTTCAATTTCAATTTCAATTTCAATTTCAATTTCAATTTCAATTTCAATTTCAATTTCAATTTCAATTTCAATTTCAATTTCAATTTCAATTTCAATTTCAATTTCAATTTCAATTTCAATTTCAATTTCAATTTCAATTTCAATTTCAATTTCAATTTCAATTTCAATTTCAATTTCAATTTCAATTTCAATTTCAATTTCAATTTCAATTTCAATTTCAATTTCAATTTCAATTTCAATTTCAATTTCAATTTCAATTTCAATTTCAATTTCAATTTCAATTTCAATTTCAATTTCAATTTCAATTTCAATTTCAATTTCAATTTCAATTTCAATTTCAATTTCAATTTCAATTTCAATTTCAATTTCAATTTCAATTTCAATTTCAATTTCAATTTCAATTTCAATTTCAATTTCAATTTCAATTTCAATTTCAATTTCAATTTCAATTTCAATTTCAATTTCAATTTCAATTTCAATTTCAATTTCAATTTCAATTTCAATTTCAATTTCAATTTCAATTTCAATTTCAATTTCAATTTCAATTTCAATTTCAATTTCAATTTCAATTTCAATTTCAATTTCAATTTCAATTTCAATTTCAATTTCAATTTCAATTTCAATTTCAATTTCAATTTCAATTTCAATTTCAATTTCAATTTCAATTTCAATTTCAATTTCAATTTCAATTTCAATTTCAATTTCAATTTCAATTTCAATTTCAATTTCAATTTCAATTTCAATTTCAATTTCAATTTCAATTTCAATTTCAATTTCAATTTCAATTTCAATTTCAATTTCAATTTCAATTTCAATTTCAATTTCAATTTCAATTTCAATTTCAATTTCAATTTCAATTTCAATTTCAATTTCAATTTCAATTTCAATTTCAATTTCAATTTCAATTTCAATTTCAATTTCAATTTCAATTTCAATTTCAATTTCAATTTCAATTTCAATTTCAATTTCAATTTCAATTTCAATTTCAATTTCAATTTCAATTTCAATTTCAATTTCAATTTCAATTTCAATTTCAATTTCAATTTCAATTTCAATTTCAATTTCAATTTCAATTTCAATTTCAATTTCAATTTCAATTTCAATTTCAATTTCAATTTCAATTTCAATTTCAATTTCAATTTCAATTTCAATTTCAATTTCAATTTCAATTTCAATTTCAATTTCAATTTCAATTTCAATTTCAATTTCAATTTCAATTTCAATTTCAATTTCAATTTCAATTTCAATTTCAATTTCAATTTCAATTTCAATTTCAATTTCAATTTCAATTTCAATTTCAATTTCAATTTCAATTTCAACTTCAATTTCATATTTGGTGCATTAAGCTAATGAGACGGACAAAATCAACAATTCCACAAAATCGATCCCGGACACTTACACAATCTGTATCAGGAAAACATTGCACAATTACAGCAGCCATTCATTGAACACAAAGAAGCGGTCGCCATTCACAGTTGGATCATAGGTAGTAATAATGTAAGGCTTTGTCTTTATTTTTCTGACACACAGAGCGAGATTTGCGCATAGAAGTGGACTGCTGTTTTCCCAAAACCAACTGTCTAAGAGGGACTGCCCGCTCCTCAATGCAGAATTCAACCCATCAAGTTAAATTGTTGATCCACCAGACGTGGATTTTTCAGAAGGAAGGAATTAATATCATCAGTAAAATTATTTTTCATAACGTGCCGCGAAGTTAAGGCCACAATAATGTTGCATCAGCACAACGGGCCTAGTGAGGCACGGGAAGACCTAATTTGTTGATTCAACACAAATTTATTGTCTCGAATCGTAAAATAAGAACTCCATAAACTCCATAGAATAAGATTTTTGAAGTAAAACTTCTTTAGGCACGCTTGACTTGGGGACTAAGTTGGCAAATGCATTACGAAAAGTGTAATCGAACGAGGCGAACGAAACAATAAAAGCAAAACGAAATCATTTTACTTTAGTATCAGGGTGTGCCATGACAATTCATAAATCCCTAGGTGGAACATTAGTTATACCATTCTATTTTAATATTTGGTTAAAAAAATTGGAAAATAAGAAAATAGGAAAATTGGTAAATGGAAAATTGGAAAATTTCGAAATTTGCAAAATCGGAAAATTCGAAAATTTGTAAATTGGAAAATTATAAAATTGGAAAATTAGAAAATTGGAAATAAGGTAAATGGAAATGTGGAAAATTGGAAAATATGAAATTTGAAAAATTGGTAAATTGGAAAACTGGTAAATTGGAAAATTGAAAAATTGAAAAATTGGAAAATAGGAAAATAGAAAAATATGAAAATTAGAAATTGGAAATTTGGAAAGTTGGTAAATTAGAAAATTAGAAAATTTGAAAATTGGAAAACTGGAAACTTGGAAAGTCATAATATAGACTTCTATGTCACTGACTGACTTACTCGAGAACGCACAGGGTGACCAAATTTTTTTTTCTATATTATAACATCTATGTCACTCAATCCAGAACGCACAGGGTGACCAAAAAAAATCGTCCGTGTGATATATTTTATATATGTATTTTTTTCTATATTATAGCTCCATTCCACTCGAGGTATCACAGAAACCGATTCTTTCTTCGTTTCTTTCCCCGTTTGCCTATATGTACTACAGGTTTTAATGCTGAAATTTTCGATGAAACCACACTACACAAACATAAATGAAATAAAAAATATTTCAAGGCCATTTTTACTATGCGAAAAGATTTCAAAAATGATTTTTTTGTCCATTTTGTTACACATGCATAAACATTATCTATTACGACTAGTTGGCCTTGGAAAAGTTACCAAGTTACAAGGTCACCTCTTGCGGCATCAGACATAAACGGCTAGGTGACACTCGAGAACGCACAGGGTGACCAATTTTTTTTTTTCAATATTATAATTTTTCTATATTATATTATAAATATTAAATATATATTAGAAGTTTTACTTCAGTAGTGTGGTCTAAAGCACACTTAATTTTTTTTATATGTTTCATGCAAATGATTTTAATAAAGTTGTTTTTTTTTATTTCGAGTTTTAACTGAGTTATGGGGCTTAATGTAAATCCGTTTACCATTTTCTAAATGAATGTCCAGTTACATAACCATTGAAAACCGATCATGAATAGAGAAGGTCAGAATCCACCAAAGTGTTTTTGACGTACATATGTCTAGTGACGAGGGGCGGCATGTTTTATGTTCGAATTTACTCAAAATTCGAAAAAAGTCGAAAAAAGTTGAAACAGTATGTTCATTTTTGAATCGCGATAATGATAAAATTTCATCATTTAAAACCAAATAAATGGAGCTGACATTTCATTCTCGAAAAAGCATTGCAAGATAAAAAAAAACGATAATACCCTAAAATGATACAACATGCCTACTATCATTTTTTTATTCGACTCTCAAAGTCGATTCGATTCGAAGTGATGGTACAACATCCAACATCCCACCTGGTATTCGATCACTTGGCCATGGTTTCGCCTCGTAGTGCAAAAGTAGTTTGTTTGCTACTTTTATTTCCGTATTTGCAGATGTAATTAATTGACTTGAGGCTGCTATCCACAGGTAAATCCACTTGCAATGGGTAATTAGCGGTCATTTACGATGGGTATATTCAGTTTTATTTGTGATACTCTCGCGGGCAAATATTTTTAGTGTGAATTTGTATTCAATAAGCCAGAGTGACCGAGAATCAAGTGGCTCTTGACAATTTATTGAAAATCTTAGTCAACTTCAGGGTGTACTAAGTTAACGCAGCCGACGCTGAGTAAGTAGAACATTCACTTGTGAAATTTGTCGAACGAAACTTAAAATTATGTAGAGCTAGGTAGTATCAGAGATAAATTACAGTAATCTTGCACATGCTAATGAAACTTAGGAGACTCATTTTGATATAATATGACAATGAAATTCTCAGGGTTCATTAGCATAGCCAAGACCTAACTAGTTGTTCTGCCCTACAGAATTTTATAATTCGGTATAGACAGATCTCACATGAGAATGTTCTACTTGCCCAAATGCAGCTCAAAGTTTACATATTTTTTACCAATAATATCAAAATGTTACTTTCAGATTTATTTTAATTTCATTACCCACCGGTGGGTCATATCATACCCACCGGTGGGTCATATGTCTTCAGACTGCCTTTAAATGAAATTGATTAGTTTTTATATGAAACTATCGTTATTTTCTCTCTGTGTATACTGTTACAAATCATAATATAAATTCACTACAACCCTGTATCATCGTACAGAGGCGACAATTTATTTACAAAATTAACGTAATTATTGTCCTTTTGCCCCACATAATTCATCCAGCCTATAATTGGTACTATTAACTTTACCTAATTCGTTGCCACCAAAACACATCCCATTGTTTTAAATTAAACTAGCGAAAAATTATTTTTGTAAACGATTTTATTTTAATAACAATATAAATTAATAATATTAAAATGTTTTATTTATTTAAATTTTAATTTATTTTTTCGAGCGTTTGATATTATTCGCGGTTCATATGTAGATATTTTTTATTATATTGCATTGTAAAATATTAATTAATATTTTTTTTTTTTATAAACATTGTATAGCGACATATTATTATTATTACTATTATTATTATCGTTATTACAAACAAATTTTTAATAATAATTAATTTTTTGTTTTGTTTTATTTTTATTTATATTTTTCAATTTAAATATTATGACAAAAAAATATTTTGGTTTCCGCAGAGCTTTTGATATATTGTAAAACGGATATGAAATTGTTTGATGATCCATGTGGTTTTAAAATTAAATTATAATTATAATTCATATTTAAATAAATATTAAGGAGCAAGAGCGGTTTGCAAATTTTTGTAAAACGTACAAACTCTTAAATTTGACTTACAATGTTAAATTATGTAAACATCAAAACCGATTTGCATCGATACACACAAATCCCATATTATCGAGAAGAAGCATATAACATAATCATCCCGAAACATTAATTCCATATCCGCATAGAACAAAATGAATAATTAATTATATTTGTAGATTACATCATCTCCAGAGTACATAATAAAAATAAGCTTCACAAAATCTAATTACTCATCCATTTCAATTACCTCTCCCAATAATCACCCCCAAACAAGAACAACAAAAACATCACTAAGCCTTATAGCAAGGACGAATACTGGAATCATGAAAATGGATATAATGGAATAAACAGCAACAACACAATAATGAACAGTTTTATCGTAAATGTTTATATCAAAAGATACAAGACGGAAGAAGCTGTGTAATCTTCTAATTTCCATTTCTTCGAAAAACATAAAGACTCAGTATATATTCCAATTCAACAAATATAACTCATTTATTTATTTATATGCGAAAATGTTTACAGAATACTAAATTATTACTACACAACAGAAAACATAAAAAAAAAGTTTTCCACTTTTAATGAGCTTTTCTCGAGTATCCACAGTAAAAAAGCTCATTCATATAATCGAATTTATTTTGAATGAAGGGAACTTACATATAGTACATAGTTATATTCCCCTCTTTTTAAAGGGGAATATTTTCGTATTATTAGGGGATACAATTTTATACCCCGCAATTTTTCCAAACTATTTAAAATAACCGGAAACCAAAGAATCGGGTTTTTCATCATCACCGTAATATTGTCATCATCGCATCGTCATCATTATACGATTCGACGCAATAATGTTTGTGTATAGCGTTATATCGATGCATATGTACATATGTATATATGAAAAGAAAATCCAGGAAAAATAAAAACGTATTCAGGATCGACAACTGAAAAACATTGAATTCGAAAAATATTTTTGCTTGTATAAAACTAAAATATTTAGTGCTGAGTGAACTGTTCGATGTGTATGTGTATACGGAGCGTACCGCAGCATTTCGTTCTGCTCGTGCTGTACTAGATGATCATGATCCAAATCCTTAATACCAAACATGTACATAAAATTCTTTAGAAGTAATTTTTGTGGTTGTTACCCAAACAACAACAAATTGATAAAAGGGATATTATGTTAACAAGGATTCGAAGAATTTATGTCTAGATATATATACTCGTTACATTACACACGAAAATCCGCGCTATTATATGTACACATTTCTGATGTTTAGGGTTGGTACATTACCGATATAAATAGAAAACCGTGTAATTTAATGAGCGAGCAATAAACAGATAATCAACTGATTTTAATTGCAGTAATTTGGTAGGCCAATTAATTATCATTTAATAATATAATAGAAGGAGGGGGTTTAGCACGAAGGGACTGGTAATTAATCGTATACAACAAATTAGGTATTCATTATTTATTAAGCAATTAAGTGTGTCTGGCGCACCGCCCTACATAAAATTTGGATTGCAGCCTTTATTTTTTGAGAATTAAAAAAAATATTAATTACCAACCAATATGAATTTTTAACGAAAAGTGTAGCTACACAAATTAACGAAAAGTGTTACTATTTAAAAGTGTAGCAATGAAAAACTGTAAATCTTGGGGATCATACCTTAATGCTAAAATTAGTACCTCTCCTCTCCTTCTTGTAGGCGGGGCGGTGGGTAACTTTGAAACTAAAATAAGAACCCCTATTTTTTAGTGCAGATTCGGATTCACGTCTTAAAGTGCGTAGGATTTCTTTGAAACGTTTTTTTCGATTCACTACAGATGGTGCTGTACAAATGGTATTAGTTTTTTTCGATTTCTCCTACTGAGAAATGCATAAGTATACGATTCTGCAATAGGTTTGAATTGAAATTAACACGTTTTTAATGTAAATACTCGAAATTAGTTTTAAACAAACTGTATTTCTTAATTTTTAATTACTGAAAAACGACTTGTTTAAGAAACTGCTATTATCGTAACCCATGAACATGCGATTAAATCTGTTTTCAAGTATATGATTTTTTCTCTATTTTGTTTTAAAAATATCTGAATAACTGGGAAATTGTTACATGTGGAAATGTAATTGGCTGGTGAATAAAAATTTCAGGAACAACGACGTGGACGTAGTAGTTTCCCTTTACCCCTTGAGTAATTAATTCCGGTAAACTTTGTCTTTGAGTTAGCCCTACAAAAAGAAATTTGCAAAGTAAGATCGAATGATCTGGCAGGCCAATTTACTGGACTAGCTCTACTGATCCAGCGACCATTGAAATCACGATCAAGTACTTCACGTGCTACAAACGGATAGTGTGCTGAACAACCATCATGTTCAAACCACATAAATAATGTTGGATGTTCATTTTCCAAAATTTCTCGGTGCATTTGGCCATTCAAGTTGCCTTCAATAATGTGGAGGCCGATGTGTTTGTTGCCAATTATTCCACACCACACGTTGATAGTGCAAAGGCGCTAATGTTCAACTTGACGAAGCCAATGCGGATTTTGAACACTCCAGTTGTGCATGTTGTGTCGATTAACCATTCCATGGTTTGTAAAAGACGAATCGCCGGAGAACAATACGTAGCGAAAAAACTGGGAACTTTGCTGTATTTGTTCACGTGCCCACTAACAAAAAGTCCCCCGATTTTGGAAATCAACGCCATGAAGATATTGGTGTAAAGACACATGATTCATCCGCACTTATGATGATTTAAAATTTTTCAAATACTGGTGTGGGACAATCCGGAATCGCTAGCTATTTAGTGTACTAATATGAGGATTGTGAGTCCTATGCGAATGCATAAGTTCTTAGTAAGAGAAATCGAAAAAATTTAACATAAATTTAATTTAACAGCGCCATCTATCATGAACTGAATATTTCAAAGAAACCATATACGAATCTGCAATAAAAAATAGGGGTTTCTTTTTTAATTTCACCTACAAGAAGGGGAGGATGAGTACAAATTTTAGCACTCATACATTAGTGCCATAACATATAGTGTCATTATTCTCAGATTCTTATATTTGTCGTAGGGGCAGTATGCTGAAATTTCGAAATAATAGTCACGATGGCGAAAATGATGATTTGAAGAATAATATTGGTGGCCCATCTAGGGTTTGCAATATCCAACTTCCGGTTATTTCGAGTGTGACAACACTTACGTCATTCGTGTTATGACAGAAAATTGGGTCGCTTTACGCTTGAACAAAATTGGGGAATATTGAAAACTTATTTCCAAAGCGGTGTGTTTGTGAAACTGGATTGTTATTGCCATTGGATAAACCAACAAGCGCGCGTGCATTTACAGCGCGTATAGCCGAGAACAATGCCGTTGTTGCTCAGAATGTGTTTGAGCATCGATCAACATCAACTCGCCATCCCACTCAAAAATTCACCCAACATTTCAAGCAGATATGTGATGAGAATTTTGCATAAAGGCCGCTGTATAAATGCGTATACAGGTCAATTAGTGTAAGAGCTGCATTTTTTATCGAAAAATCATCTTTTCCGACAAAGTTCATTTTCACCTCGGAGGCTACGTTAACAAGAAAAATTGTCACATTTGAGGCTGAGAAAATCCACACGTAAGCAGGGAGAGGCCGATGCATTCACAACGAGTAACTGTTTGGCGTGGATTTTGGTGAATTTTTTCAGAAATGAGATAGGAGATTTAGAGAGCATTTACAGTCAATGAAGAGCGCTTTTTGTTACCCAGAATTCGTTTCAACAGGACGGCGCAACATGCCACTCTGAAAATTCAATAATATTTTACACACTGTCTTCTGAGATCGAATAATCAGCCGGAACGGAGATATCTATTGGCCAACATGCAGCTGCAATTTAACTCCGTTGGAATTTTCTTGTAAGGAGCCTTTAAGAATAAGTGTTACACTAGCCATCAAGTGACTATCCAAGACTTGAAAGATCAAGTCGAAGTTGCCATTGATAGAATTGGAAACAATCGAAAATGTACTGAAAATTTTGGTTGATATAAAATGAAATTGTGTTCCATATACTTATGCTAGAAACAGATGTGCGGAAAAACGCTTGCGTTTAAATTATAATACACGACTATAAATGAAATGAAATACATGTATTCCGCATAGCAGGCGCTTTTCCGCAGCAGTGTTGACTACACAACAAAAAAATATCATGAATTAATATTAACATCACGACGGCTTTCCAATGTTTTGACAGAAATTCGAAAACAAATTGTGTATTATTTATTGAAAACTCTACCGAAAAATTTAAACGCAATGCCAGAAAAATACGCTCATGTAGTTAACTTGAGTTTTCGCATGCGTATGTGCATGCGGAAATTCCGTACGTCTGTTTCCAGCATTAGGCTGCGTGCCAAAATTAATGTAAAAGTAGATCTTAAAATTTTTCGGTAAATTCAACTATTTTTCAAAAACGAAAAATGATCGAATAATCTGCCCTAAACCCGGTTGTATTTGTCTTAAGTTTGGCACACAGCCTTAATATCAATTTATACCCTTTCTAATAATAAATATAAACCGTTTTGAAAAATATTCATTCGTCTTTGAATTAAAGTCAAATTAAAATGCAAACATTAGATGGGCCACCCTATATGTAGGATGTAGCGTAGCATTAATCGCATACTGATAATAATCCTCGGCTGATTCCGAATAGTAGAGTAAAAATCAATTTTAAGAAAAATTTTCGGAAAATTCAATTATTATTCAAAAACTCTATGGTAAACTGATTGAAAAATATGTACTAAAATCAATTTTTACCGCAGTAATTGATTTACCCGATTATTCGGACACAGCCCATATAGCTTTTATCTTGAAGACTTGGACCAGCGTATGTAAACGAAAAATCATCAGCAAAACCAAGATTCTAAAAGATTCTGATTACGTATATACAAAAAATTAAAAAAGCCCTAAAACAAAACTCTGTGAAACTTCCACATAATTTGGTAATTCTTCACTAAATTCAGCCAATCAAGTACGAGTACAATCACGGTTTGTCCCTCTGAATCGACAACAATATAGTTTTTTAAACGTGTACTACGTTGAACTCCAAAAGCATTAGTAAAATCTGTAAATAAAGTTGATACTTTGAAACCTTTATCAGTAAGTTCAATTACTTGTTTTAGTAAGGATATTAACTTGTTCAGTATTTTAATATTTTTTAAAACCAAATTGGTCGAGAGAGAAAAAATCTCATTTGTCTAAGACGGAAACAACCCTACTTTTTATAGCTTTTTCAAATATTTTCGAGAACAAGAAAAAATAGTGAGATTGGTCGGTGGATGTTCAAACATGTTTTATCATTATTTTTAAGGATCGGAAAAACCAATGGTCGCTTTAGGAGCAGAACATTCTTTTAACAACAATATTGGAAATACCATCCAAACTATACGAGTTCAATTATTTTTTAGCGAAATAATGGTAAAGTACAGTTCTCAGCTGAAATTTCCTAAAAAAAAAACTAAAACAGTTTACCACATTAAATAAAATGTTTTGGGGTATAGCTCCACTTAAGTTTTAACTCGTCAAATTTTTGAAAAAGTATAATATTCGTCAAAGTTCGTGCTACACTATGGCCGATTCAGGAATCTCAGAGATTTTACCAAGTGTGGACATACAAGCTGCTTCTTATGTTCCAGTGACTCTATTCTGGTAGTTCCCGGGGAATGGAAATTTTAAATTTTTAGCAGTTATATTCCCTTTCCCCATAAAGTGCATTCTGGCTTTTGGGATTTTTTTTTTCGAAAAAAATTTTCCCCATTATACAGCTGCGAGCAAATGTATTATTCACCCTTTTTGTTTGTCATTGTCTTAACAATTAGTGGTTGAATATGCGTTTTATGGTTTTATGGCTATATACTATTAAAATAAAAAAACACAGAAATAAAAAATAACAAATATTTATGACACCCAGCTGTGTTTTAAGATGGTATTTCTTCGAACTTGCTATTTTACGCTTAGAGTTTTAGTTTGTTATCAGTGCTTGCAGTGAACATACACGTGTTGTAATCAATTATTGCTACCATATTAGTAAGGAATAACATTTATTGCGTTAATTATGCCTAAAAACTGAGCTTAGTACAGAACAGCGCCTAAAAATTCAGGTTTTGCATGAACAAGGCATGTCTCAAGTCAAAATAGTTGTGCATTAAAATATGTAATAAATCGCTTCAAAGAGACCGATGCCCATGAAAATAGACCAAAAACAGGCAAAAGAAAAATAACTTCAGATCGTGAAGACCGATTGTTAATTAGACAGTCCCTACAGGACAGCAAGAAAACTGCTTTAGACCTGGCTGCAGCTTTATCTGAAGCAAAAGCCAAATCAGTGAGCGTGCATACTGTGAGAAGACGGCTTCTTAAAGCTGGATTAAAAGGTGGCAATAAGAAAAATCGGTTGGAGTTGACCTTCAAATATAGAGATTGGACAATGGAAGAGTGGTCCAACGTACTGTGGTCAGATGAATCTAATTTTGAGGTATTGTTATTTACTTTATATATTACATTAAAACATGTCAATGTCTCTGAAATCACCCTCTGCAAGGAAAATAATTAAATCTTAAACTAAATCTATTTTTCGTTTTTTGCATAGTTGTTTGGAACACCTGATATGACATATGTCAGGCGAAGAGTGGGGGAAGAATACAACCCAGAATGTGTGGCTGCCGATGGAGTGGGCGAAATGGTATTGTGTGACGGGCGAATGAACAGTGCAAAATACACTGAAGTTCTTGAAACAGCTCTAGCGCCATCTATAACGCAAATTTTCGACGATAAAAACACCGACGGCGTAAAATTTCAACAAGACAACGCCACTTGCCACAAATCAGCACACAACACGACATGGATGGCTCAAAACAGAATCGATCTTTTGGACTGGCCGCCACTATCACCAGACCTAAATCCGATTGAATACATTTGGTCAATTTCAAAGAAAAACATCCGAAGACAAAATATAAATAATAAGCAATCGCAAATATCTCAAGAAGAATGTTTTAAGCTGGTAGGAAAGGTGGACCGCCAAATTATTAATTATTTTATTTACATTCCCTATGCTAAATTACCCTAAAACTGGCAGTACTGTAGGGTGCCAAACACTTTCGTTCGTAGCTGTAGCAGTTTTGACGTTTATTATTCTATACCTATTTTAAGAAAGAATTAACTGAGAATAGAATTTAACGGAAATTTATTATAGCTGTAAATTTAAACTGGAAACTGGTAAAGTCAATTAGAAATTTTACTTTAATGAACAAAATGTATTTTTTAAGAAAAATTCGATTAAAATCTCAATAAAAACCAAGTAAACGTAGTAAACTATTTTTAGACATTTGTTTTCTTGTTTTATTGCGATCGCGTGTCGACCGCGAATAATTAAATTATTTTCACCAGAATTAACTTTTTGGAAAACGGGGAATTAGGGAAAATGTCTAGGGACTAGCTGCTACAAAAAGAAATTAGTCCTTAATCCCCTATTTTGATTGGTTATAGGGTGTTTAACATTATGTATGAAATACAGCGTCCCCGTCTTGTTGGAACCACATGTTATGTGGTTTGGTGTGGTCACCAAATTGATCAAATTGAGATAAAAGAAAGTTTTCCAACAAGTCCATATATCCGTTAACAGTAAATGTTACAGTATTAACTTTAGCATCCTCAAAGAAATATGGCCTAATAATGCCGCTGGTCAAAATGGCACATAAAAAAATTAATCTACGAGGTTGTAGTGTTCTTTGGCATATCAAATTAGGGTTTTCAGTGACTCAATAATAACTATTTTGTTTTTTAATAAGGCCATGGCCAAGTCAAAATGTGCATCGTCACTCATTATGAATTTTTAGAGCACCTTGATGGAGACATGATGGAGGTGTTGTGCGGAGCGGGTTGGGGACATACATCGTAAGTGCGGAAGAAATTTACTTCTGGCATTTGTAGTATATATAGTAAATAGTTTTAATGTTAAGTTCAGTGGTGAATATATAATTAAAATGTAAAGTATCAGTATCAGTATCAGTATCAGACAGTAAAAAAGAGGGTAATCAGTACCAATAGAATAAGATTATCAGTATCATTGTAATAATAATAAATAGTAAAATAGTCAGTAAATGTGTGATATAAAATTAAGTAATATCTTAAATATAAGATTGAAAATAAATTGTTAACATTATAAGATTTTTTTATATTCGTGATATAAGTTTAAAATATATATGATAAGTCCCCATCATATATTACATCAGAGGCATTACCAATTCTTCGGCACGGCATCGATAAGAGGTACTTGGACATTCATGCGGAAAGCCATGCGGAACCAAATCAATGTTATAAGTAGGAAAACGGATTATGCATCATTGCGCACTACCTGATTTTTCAAAAGGAACCAATATACCGCCACCCGGAACCAATATGGTATGATAACCAAGGGCCGAATGTCGAAGGGCCGAATGTGTCGAAGGGCCGAATGTCGAAGGGCCGAATGTGTCGAAGGACCGAATATGTCAAAGGGCCGAATATCGAATGGCCGAATGTCGAAGGGCCGAATGTGTCGAAGAGCCGAATGGGTCGTAGGGCCGCATTATTTTTTTTTTATTTTTTTTTTTTTTTGTTTTTAGAAATATATTTTCTTTGGTGTTTTATTTCGTTTAATAATTTTTTTTATTTGTTGTACCATATACCTATTATCAGAAGACTGACATAGGGCCGAATGTCTCAGGTGGCGCATGACAAAATTTTGCTTCACCAAAATGTATCACTGACTGGATACGTGGAATTTCATGAATACCCAAAGATGAAAAATAGTAAAATACATACAGTCGTTGGCGAAAAAATTTGTGCACCCATAGAAATCACGTACACATTTTTTCCAAAACTCGATTACACTGTACATAAAAAAATTATTTTCCGAAGAAATTTAATTTTTGCTAATATAGTAAATTAATATACATAATTTATTTTATGTTATAAAAAAATTGTTAACATTTTGGGGCTCTTCTTTTCGCTAATATTGCTTGTTTGCATCGTTTTGGCATGCTTCTGTAGCAATTCTTTGTTGAATTTTTTATTTCTAAATCATTTTTACAAACGTCCTCGATGTTTTATCTTAGTTCGATCACTGTATTGTTGGTACGCATACATACTAGTCGCTTCAACAAGGATTCTCTATCGGGTTGAGATCTGGTGAATTGCCTGACCACGGAAGAATGTTTATTTTTTTTACTGTTCAAGTATTTTTTAACGCTTAATGCATTATGACATGGTGCGCCATCTTGCAGTAAAGTGTAGACCGATGGAAAAAGGGGCAGGGATTTCACATATAGCATGTATACATCATTCAAAACCTTCTTGTATTGGTCTTGCATCGTTCCTTGTACACTCAGAAAAAAAATATGATAAATGCATGATTGCATTCACCATAATATCATCATTGTATGTTAAATACAATTATTTAAATGATTGATTTATCATAATATGATATTCTTGATCATTTTTCTTGATCTTCTTCATCATAACAATGATGATCACTAAAAAAAATTTTTGTTTGAGTGATCATCATTGTGAGAAGATCAAGAAATATCAAAGATCAAGAAGATCAAGAAATATGATCCAGAATGTCATAGTATGATAAAATCAATCATTTAAATAATTGTATTTAACGTATGTACAATGATGATATTATGGTAAATGCAATCATGCATTTATCATATTTTTTTCTGAGTGTACAAAATATATTGGTCCAGGACCCTTTGGTGATATACAGCTCCATAACATGATGGCCGGTGGATGTTCGACAAGTTCACCTGGTCGCCTGAAATTCAGTGACTGCCTCCAAGCCGCTGTCGTACCTAAATAGAACCTAAAAAATGGAAAAATAAAGTTGGTTAGTATTTGTCATGTTTGAACACAGTTAAACAAAAGTCGTGTTTTTAAATTTAGAACTTACCCTATTCCAATCGAACTCTGTGAATGCGTGATGCTGCCAGGCCCAAACCAGTCGTTGTTGTCTCTTGCGTGGAGTGAGACGAGGCTTTTTTGCTAGGCGTCTGCATCAGTTTATTTTCTTTCTAACGACGTCGTTTCGTTGTTCCGATATTTTCATTCCCAGCTCGATTATCGCGATTATGTTGATTTTTCGAATTGTTGCATAGCGGTCTTTCAATGCAGCACGGACTATTTTCCGATCCACTTGATTTAATGTTTTCCGTTTTCTAACGCAGTTTTCACGCTTACTCACGAAACAATCCTCTTTCGCTTCTATTTTTTGGGCAATTCGCTGAACACTGTCTCGTCCCAAGCCCAGTTTTCTGGCTATAACGCTGTATGAATTTTGCCCAGTTTTAATGAGAGCAGCTGGAGCAGATTTTTGCTAGTCCCTGATATCCTTTCCACCCGTTTTGTTCGAAAAACTTTGAATTTGATAATGTGTCACAAAAATTTACTATTAAATAATAGTGTAAATAAAATAAAAGTTGTTTACAACTTCAAAAATATGGCGTCGCGTGTACAAAAGTAAAAAAAACATTTTTCTATAGGATAAACTTTTTCTTAGGAATGGATCTACAAAAACCACTTTCGAATAATAACTATTAAGAAGCGTAAGTTAATATTATTTTCACTGCAAAAAAACACATACAGTCGGACACGTTTACGCGACTGCCCATTTAAATGAGTCATAAACAAGAGCACGAAAGTGACTCAGAAAAAATAATAGGGGAAAACTTAAACAAGAACAGAAAAACAGGTTTTATTATATAAAAACGTTGAAATGATGTAAATTCATAAGAAATTTATTTATGTTTTATAAAAAAAAAATTTCAAAATATTCCATGAAACAACAAATTTAGAAAATTATATTTCTACATTCGGCCTTTCGGCCTTTCGACATTCGTCCAATATATGGGGAGCCGGAACCAAACAAGTTATGGCACAAGTAGCACAATACTTCTGCACCATCTGAGTTATCAGCCGAAAGAAATAAAATTGAGTCGGAACCAGACTTTTATCAGTTGGTACCATTAGAAGCTTGCATAAGGCGCTAAAATTGTGATGAAACATATACATATAATCTTTCAGAATGAACAATAACAAAGTCGGTATAGGAACCAGTACAATATGCGCCTGAAACTAGTGAACCCAGCAGAAACCATGCCAGCCGAAACCAAACAAACTCTGTCGCAAGCAGCACAATGCATCGTGCAATATTGTGTACTACCTAATTTTTCAGCCGAAACCAATATGAAGTCTGCCGGAACCATATAAAGTTAACCAACACCAAAGAAACTGTTGAGCAAATAGCGCAATGCATTGTGATTTATTGTGTACTCTGATTTACCAGACGAAAACAAAATTAAGAACGCCGGAACCAATTAAAGCCAGCTGGGACCAGAATTTTATAAACCGGAATAACTATGAGCTTCTGTATTGAGCACAATTGGTGACTAGATGGTTATGCAACATATAAGCTTTCAGCCGGACCGTAACAACTTAAGCCCACTTTCCGGTTGACAGGGGAACTATTAAAATTCTGGTGGAGCTATGTCAGCCAGAACTTTCGACACCAGTAGCACAATGTGTTGTGCATCAATAAGCACCATCTGGTTTTTCACTGAACCATATAATGAATGCTAGCCGGAACTGAACCAAACAAGCTGTGGCTCAAGTAACACAGTCCATTGTGCACAATTTCGCACCATCTGGTATTTGAGCCAGAAGCAATATTATGCCAGGCGGAACAAATTAAGGCCAATTGGATTCATTATGAACACAATGAGCTTAAATGTTTGGGTAGCTAATAACCTTTCAGTAGGAATCATAACAAGGTCAGCCGAAACCACTACAATATTAGCAGAAACCAAATGAAGCTAGCCAGAACCATACCAACTATGGCACAATTAGTACTGTAAACTGGAATCAATATTAATTCAGCATTAACTATTATGAACTTAAACAACGAACAAAATACGCGCTTAAACGCTTGTGCAGAATATAAGTTAAGCCAGAAATATAACAAAGTCAACCGAACTGCTACAATGTCAACCGGAACCTTATAAACCCAGCACCATTGGTGCTAATTGTGCCATAGTTGGTCTCGATCCTGTTGGCATGTTTCTGACTGGCTTCATATGGTTCCGGTTGATATTGTGCACACTGTAAAACCCTTAATGGTTCCGGTTGATAGAACTCTGGTTCCGGCTGGTTTTAGATGCTTCCGGCTGGAAGTCAGATAATGTTTGTTTCCAGTTGCCTTCATGTGGTTTCGGCCGAAAGCTTCTATGTTGCGCAACTATTAAAGTGGATTGTTTCTAATTGTGTAAGCTTCTATTGGTTCCTGTTGCTAATATTCAGCTTCCGGCTGGCCTATTTTTGGCACAATGGCGCACCATACATTGTGCAAATTGTGCCATAGTTTTTTGGTTCCGGCTGGCACGGTTTAACTGGATTTATATGGTTTCGGTTGGCTCCTTATTTGATCTGGCTGATGAATCTGATGGTGTACAATAATGCACAATGCATGCGCCTGCTATAATTATGCCATAGGTGTTTTGGGACCGGCTGGCTTCATTTCGTGCCGACTGATATTTTTATGATTCCGGCTGACCTTGTACCACCCAAGAGGGTGGTATGGTTCCGGCTGATATTTTATATGTTACAACCATTTTACCTCGTTGGCGTGGCATTAAATGCGGTTCAAGCGGGCCTAATATTGGTTCTGGCTGATAAATTAGATGGTGAACAAACATGCACAATTTTGTGCTATACTTGTACAAAAGTTCGTTTTGTTCCAGCTGACTTTGTAGTGGTTCCGACTGACCTTGTGATTATATATTGCCCAACCATATGTACCTTTTCGTTTTATAGAGCCATTCTTAGAACAAAATTCTAATTTTTAAAATAGCTCAGCCGGATGCGAACGTCAAAACTATGTTTTTTTACTAATAAGTTAAAAATATCTTTTGGTTTCTTGTCCAAAGTTGTAATCCCCGCTAAATAAACTTTACCTTAAAAATAATCTTCGTTTGTTCAGGCTGTACTGAACATTTCTTGTTAAGTTTACTGAGAAATCTATTTTGGTATATTGATCTTTCAGCTCCACAAAGAGCTTTTTAGTTGTTTGAGTGAGAAAGTTCAAGATTTCGTTTGATGACCGTCAACTTTACAATTTAGAACAATAGGATATCCTAAATCGTAGATCTATGCAAGTACGAACGCCATCAAGCAAATTAGACATCCTGAATGCGTGTCACCAGCAAAGCAGCGGCGGACTTTTGGATCACGTCATATTCCATACTTAATGCCATAAAACGTTTTTACAAATAAAAAAAATTGAGCGGATATCTCACACACAAATTGAGCTTCATTATCGAAAGACCATTTAAAAATTCTTTCAAATTAAAACATTTTAGTTTTGCTTGCAGTCTACGCTCAGATTATAAGAACGGCACTACAAACACCTAGTCAGCCACATAACAACCAGGACCAATGGGAGATGTTTTTCTCCTTATTTTGTGCATGAAACATATAATCACCAATCGGTATATTTATGATACATAACTGTTGATAATGCAGACGTTAGTTTAGTATTTAAGCCGCACTACACAAAATTGTCTCGAACGTTTATGTCTTAAACTTCAATCATCGTGTACCTCTCATATAACATACTTGAAAAGTTGAAACACTCAAAGCATCAAAACAAAAAAAGAAAATTCAATAACAAATTAGGCAAATTACATATTCGTAACACGAAAAACTATAATGTTTTCTATTTCATTTTCTATACTCAAAAACGTTCAAGATGATGTTTTATTTTGCACAAAAATAAAAAATTCCTCAGCATCCACGTTCATATACCATAATACACAACACAAAGTATTATTACCCATGGTACATTTTTAGATTGGTTTGCGAAAAAATAAATTTTCATTTATTTTTCCTATTGATTTTTGAGTGTTTTAGTGCTGCTGCTGTCGTCTTCGTCGTAATCGAATGAAATTTATATTATTCTAAAAACTTTAAGGACGCAATCATTTTAGGTACGCACCTCGTACGTATTGCTATATATTGAGACACGATGATTTTACCATCAATCAATTAATGTAAATATCAGTGTAAAGACGCTGGTAATGTACAATGAAAATTATCCAATATGATGGTAAACTCAGATTAACCACGATTAAGTTTATATAAAATTTTATGGTTCGCGGAGATCTCACTGACACAATCACAACAGGTGAATAATTAATTTACCACTTATTTTATGACACTAAATTTGCACGTAGCAGTAATAAAAGGAGGAAAAATAGCAGCAAGCAGTTTTCCTATGAAAATTAATTTTCACAATTTCATACTGATATTTATTTTCTGCACTCTCTCTTTGTGTCGTGTTAATCGGATTTGCAGTATCAAAGTTGTAAATTTTCTATTAGAAAATTGCTATATTACGAGTGCGGCAAAATTTTATTGACTTTTATGTTATCGACAGCATTTTAATATGCTTGGGTCGTACTATATTATAACGTTGATCGGATTATTAAATTTTACATAAAATTACAGTTTAAGGAACAGCACACAAGAAATATTTTGTCTTTTATTTAGATTTTGTTTCGGACACCGTTTCTTCCTATATAGTATATGTCCAATTTTTATAAATTGTACCTAAATATAAATAATAAATATTATGTTCGGCCCTTAGATTCGCACTTGAATGGAAATCTGATCCCTGGAATGTGAAATGGGTGGAAAAACGTTCCAAGCATACGCCCCTTTTTGATTTCCAGGAGGATTATAAATACATACAACATAAACATTTCCACTTGTGGCTTTTTGTATTCCAATTCCAAGTGCGGATGAGTGTTTCCATACCATTTGAGTATAGTGGCCTGTCTTACATCCGTTATCCTCTTTTGAGTAATCGTAACCCTGCGCTTCATCAGCAAACGATTTACATACCTCAATCGGAGTTGGATATCGCACTTGATTGGGTGTAACAAGTTTATAAATATTTTCACCATAGCATGAATGAATATCTTCAACGAAATCTTGTTGCGCTAAATGCATTGCCCAGGTCTGCGCAACTTCATTTAAAAATTCAGCATTCTTTAAAAATGGAACACCATGACGCTTCCGATGAATGTTATGCTGATCGGTAAGTTGTTTGCGATAAATATCGATGTATGGTGATTTTGTACAAATATTAACCGGAGATGGAATACAATCCGAATTATTACTAAAAATTAAAATAATAAGCAAATTTTAAGTTAAATCATATAAACACAAAACTTACACTATCTCTTTCGGAATATAATCGGTACCATTTGGAAATACATTTGCATAAAATTCACCAACCACATTCCCTCGAGGATTATAGTTAACCACACAATAAATAAATCCAGATTCTCCCTGTGCTACACCAACGCCCATCTCAGTGCTATCGTACCAGACCATTTGAGTAAAATGATTGACGTTGACCAAGTCACTAGGCTCACCACCCCCAAAGTCATAAAGATTGCTCTCATTATAAAAATCGTTACAGATCAAATATGCCATTAAGGTCACTGGTGTCGAATGCCAAAAATCACGATGCAAATTTTCACCATAAAGCAAATCATGATTAGGTCGATGCACCGATTCCTCTATTCCAGCATTGACCAAAGCCCATTCCTCTGCATAACTATTCAACTTATTGCTCAGTTTTAGTTCGCCACTACCGTGCTGTCCCCTTCGTTTATTGTGTTCGATCAACATTGCTTCGCGAAACTTTGCAAGAAGAGACGGATCATTCCACGGACCAACCGAGAACTCTGTTTCACTAGACATGTCTACTTCTTGGGTTACTATCGTAATAATAGACAGTTTTAGTTTTAGTAAACGGCGTATTTATATAAAATTTGGAAACCGCAACAAAATTATCAGAAACTACACGCTGGAAACTTCATTATGATTTTGTGGTCAAAAATATTGAACTAAAGCATTATCACTGTATTTTGCGGTTTGGCCTACAATATGAATCATAAAGAGATGTAAACCGCAATTTAGACTAAAGAATTTATTCAGCGTTATCTAATAACCAGGTCGATCAAGTGTGTCTTTCTTGATTTCGAATCAAATCTTTATCGGACTACTTCTCCCATTTAAGATTTTGGTCCAATCCGCATCAAATTTGAACCTATTTTGATAGGAGCATTTGCAATTTAAATAACTTGAACATCATAAAGAACTTTAGTTCACATGATCGTAACTATATTTCATGAGGTAAAGATATTGACTGATATTGATAAAAAATGTTCCTGCAATATCCTCATTGTAATATTTACGTAGTGTTCCAATAGCTTTATATAGACCATTGCATAAGGGGTCTGCAATCCACTTTGAATCTTCCAAATTTAAAAAAAAACATATAGTTGGATGAGTTTGCGTACTTTGTTTGACGATATGAGCAAAATTACTTAGATCAAAGGAGCTTAGGTGTTTTTTCATGAACGAAAACTATTAAAATTGATCCGTCATTATTGCCCTGATCTATTTGAGCTCGGGTATGCATCTGGTCATCTAGTAAACTAGTCAACTGTTGATTTCAGGCAGCTGGATAGTTTAATATAAACCAACTAATGCTCACACGTTAAACCCGTTATTAAGGTTAGACAAAAAATATCAATTATAACGGATGTGAAGTTTTTAACAAAACGACAAAATTAACAAAAACCAAATTTGTTAAATTAACAAAAAGAAACAGTCGGTAAAAGCAATGTTTACAATGGAAACCTGATAGCAGACGAATTTCATTTAACTTAAAACTATTGATAAAGTATAATAAACTTAATTTTTAATTAAAAAAAAATAAAATTACAATTTAAAAATATTTACATAAGTAAGACAAAACATTTTATGTGATTTAATAATAAATTTAAGTATGTACTATTAAAGATTCAGTTATATGTATCATATATTGCCACAGCAACGCAATCGAGTTTCACATACGTATATAAAATGAAGTCACAAGAGGTGCTCTTTGAAATAAAATTGGTCTCATCAAAAAACTACGAGATTTTCCCATTTGTTATTGCGTTGGAAAATCGAATCGCATACAACATTTTGACAATTTTTGGGTTTCAGTGTATTAATTATTGGCCAGATCACAGAGACACTACCGAGTAGTGGCTGCTCCAGATATCAGGATCCATTGCCATCAGTTTTTGGTACTCAAAAACCTCCTTCCCAAAATTTTAATTTAAAACGTTTGAGTTGAGCAATACAATTATAAATAAACCCGGTACTCACCAGAAAACGCTCTACACGATTTTTCCGAAATCATGATCCATCGCCATCGGTTTGTGGTTCTCGAATACTCGCTTCCAGAAATATTCACTAATATCGTTTGAATTGAGAAAAAAATTGAAAAAACCCGGGGCTCACCAGGAAATTCCTTACACGATTTTTCCCGAAATAAGTACCCATCGTCATCGGTTCCTGTTACTTGAAAACCACCTTCCGAAAATATTCATTAAAATCGTTTAAGTTGAACAAAAAAATTAAAAATAGACCCGGGGCTCACAGGAAAATCCATTACTCGATTTTTCCCGAAGTTAAGACCCATTGCCATCGGTTCATCGCTTTCTGGTACTCGAAAACCTCCTTCCATAAATATTCATTAAAATCGTTTGAGTTGACCAAAAAAAAAAATAAAAATAAACCCGGGCTAACCAGAAAACCACCTTACAAAATTTTTCTCGAAATCAGAATACATCGCCATCGGTTCCTGGTACTCGAAAACCTCCTACCAGAAATATTCATTAAAATCGTTTGAGTTAAGCAAAAAAAGTCGCTGCTCGGTAGTGTCTCTGTGATCTGGCCAATAATCTATCCGCGTATAATAAAAAAAAAAAACCATTACAATTTTCGGTTTAAATGAATCGATTTCAATGGATTTCTTTTCTAACCAGGTTCTTGTTGGTTCAAAATTAAATCTTTAAAATTAGTCAAATCTTTTAAATTTTTGTCGTCTTTGTATATGCTAAACTTTACAGAGACATTGCAAAAAATGAAGGTTTTCATTGAAACTGAAACTTCCAGTAAACAGATCTTCACCAAGTTTCGCAAGAATTTCCCATATAATGGAAAAGTTGAATTATGAAATTATAAAAAATGGTCTCTACAAATTTGGTTTGAAACTTAATTTTCAATGTCTTGGTTTTTAATCTTTTTCTCGTCGTATACTGTTAAAAAAATTTGCAAAAAATAAAAAGTTCTTTTGCTAGCAGCCACTTTTGGTGTGCTGATGTCGGCCAAAAATCACTGGCATCTCGAATTTTTGCAAAAATTCAGTTTTTTCTCAAAAATCATCATTTTCGCTTATATTTTGGAAAACTTCTCTTCCTCAATATTGTTGTAAAATTTATTTAAAATCTTTAAGTTTATAGACGTTTTTTTTTTTGTAAATGATATACTTTTAAAAATATTTCCAAAAACGAGAAAAATTTGATTGAGGCTGCTATCTCGCAACAAATAAATGGGAAAGACAATTTATATGAAAAATTTAAGTATGAATTTTCATCTCGCCTGACCTATATAGCAGCCAAAGACATTTAATCAGCACGCCACCACAGCCAGACATACTCAAATATCTCGAGAACGGTTATTTTACTTTGTTTTGGCAATTGAATATAAATTTTCACTTCTAGCGAGAAGTGATCGCATGTCATCATAAATTTTGTTAATAATTCACTAAACAATTTAATTATAGGTTATGAATAGTTCAACACATCAACGATGCATTTAAATTTTATTAACCATTAAATAAATTTTTGAAACTGAATTTAACTCACACACTGTTTTGTTACCACTATAATATTCACTTCCTGCATGCAATTATTTTAATGTTAATATATTTGTTTTAAAATTGTAATAAGTTCAAGCTTTTAAATAAAAAATTTAAAATATGTATTTATTGATTATACATATAGTTATTTTACTTAAATTGTACACCAATATTCACTTCGTGCATGTAATAATAATTGGGTTTGATTAACTAACATATTTTAAGATTAGTGGCTTTCTAACATACCAAAATAAACCATCGATGTATCTGTTTTTTACTATTAAATCGATGCATTTTAAATATTTTAAATATAAATATTCACTTCTCGCATGTAACCATAAATATTGTTAATAACTCACTTAATAAATTAATTGTAGGTTATGTTCAGAATACTTCAATACACCAATGATATATTTATATTTCATTACCGAAACAATGATTTTTTAAATGAATTTAACTGACATACTTGTTACAAAATTTTGTTACCACGATAATATTCACTTCCTGCATGCAATAATTTTAACGTTCAAATATTTGTTTAAAAGTTGTAATAAGTTCAAGCTTTTAAATAAAAAAAATTAAATATGCATTTATTCATTGTACATATGGATATTTTACTTAAATTATACACTAATATTCCCTTCGTGCATGTAATAATAATTGGGTTTGATTAACTAACATATTTTAAGATTAGTGGCTTTTTAACATACCAAAATAAACCATCGATGCATCTTTATTTTACTACCAAATCGATGTATTTTAAATATAAATATTCACTTATCGCATGTAACCATAAATTTTGTTATTAGCTTACAAAATAATAATTTTTTCTATAAAAAAAATAGAGAAAAAAATTATTTTCTATTATTTTATTACCGAATCAATGATTATTTAATTGAATTTAAACCACATACTTGTTACAAATATTTTGTTGCCACGATAATATCCACTTCCTGCTTGAAGTTATTTTAATGTTAATATATTTGTTTAAAATTTGTAATTGTAATAAGTTCCAGCTTTTAAATAGAAAATTTTAAATATGCATTTTTTGATTAAACATATGGTTATTTTACTTAAATTGTACACCAATATTCACTTCGTGCATGTAATAGTAATTGGATTTGGTTAACTAACATATTTTAAGATTAGTGGTTTTATTAACATACCAAAATAAACCATCGACGTATCTGTATTTTACTACCAACTCTATGTATTTTAAATATAAATATTCACTTATCGCATGTAACCATAAATTTTGATTAGCTTACAAAATAATTTAATTGTAGGTTATGTTCAGAATAGTTCAATACACCAACGATGAATTTATATTTTATTACCGAATCAATGATCTTTTAATTGAATTTAAATCACATACTTGTTACAAGATTTTGTTACCACGATAATATTCACTTCCTGCATGCAATTATTTTAATGCTAATATATTTGTTTTAAAATTGTAACAAGTTCAAGCTTTTAAATAAAAAAAACTTAAATAAGCATTTATTCATTGTACATATGGTTATTTTACTTAAATTGTACACCAATATTCACTTCGTGCATGTAATAATAATCGGGTTTGATTAACTAACATATTTTAAGATTAGTGGCTTTTTAACATACCAAAATAAACCATCGATGTATCTGTATTTTACTACCAAATCGATGTATTTTAAATATAAATATTCACTTATCGCATGTAATCATCAATTTTGTTGATAATTCACTAAATAAGTTAATTGTATTTTATGTTCAGAATACTTCAATACGATGTATTTATATTTTATTACCGAATCAATGATTTTTTTTACTGGATTTAACTCACATACTTGTTACAACACTTTGTTACCACGATAATATTCACTTCCTGCATGCAATGATTTTAAGTTTAATATATTTGTGTAAAAATTATAATAAGTTTAAGCTTTTAAATAATTTTTTTTAAATATGCATTTATTCATTATACATATGGTTATTTTACTTAAATTGTACACCAATATTTACTTCGTGCATGTAATAATAATTTGGTTTGGTTAATTAAAAACTATTTAAATTAGAGGCTTTTTAACATGGCAAAATAAATCAACGATGCATTTGTGTTTTAATGAAAAATTCGTGAAATCAAAAATTTTTGGAAGTCATGTTTTAATTTTGAGATTTTTATGTTTCAAATGTGTAGTACTAGATAAAAAAAAGTATTGTAAATCTCGATTTTTTTTTGTTATTGTTTTTGCACTACAGTCGGTCAAAAATTTAAGAATTTGTTAAAAATGGTGATGCATTTATACAAATATAAAAAACAGTATTTATCCGAAAAATATAAATAGGGCTCATTTTAAAGGTAAAAGAATAAGACTTAAGAAAATATTACAAACATAGTATCATCTTTAAGTTTTTCATTTTCAAAATTGCCACCAAACTCGTTTTTCTGAGTTTTTTGACTCGTCGTTCTGATGGAGAATCTTGTAGCCCTCGTAGCATTCTTTTAATGTACTCATCACTAGACGTTTCTGAACTTTAACTTTTTCAATAGTTAAGCAATCGTTTTTTCAAGGCATTATCCGATTGACTTCTTCATCGTTATAATAATCTATCACTGATTGCTTTAGTTCATCACTTATTTATTTCCCAGTTTTAGGTACAGGAAGATCAAGTGGGCCGTTCGTTTTCTGAATATTTTTAGCTTTATGCACCAAGGTATTGTGTTGTGTTGAGCTCCTGTTGAATTTGTTGTATCGATAGTGACTTCGACAGTGTAGTCAGCAGCTGCATCTTATCACAATTTTTCTCCAATTGTTTGAATTTACTTTTCAGTTGATCCATGAATTCGTCATATAAATTAGCGTTCGATAAAGAGCTCGATTCCAGGAACCAAAGATGATAATGTTGATGGTACAATTGCAGGTAAATTGGTTAATTTTTATTGTTGATAAATTTTCATTTCTTTCAATCGAAGGCGACAACAAATCCATGATATTTTTATACACTTTTCGTAAATTTATAGAACACTTCGAGCCAACAAACGACTTGCAACAATTTTTATTTTCACTCACTATTTAATTCAAGTAATTCAAATTCACTGTATGATAAACGAAAATTTGAATTTTAAGTCAATGTTACTTACTTTTACACTTTAAAATTTGAACTACCTAAATATTGATTTTAGCTATTATTTATAGCAAAAATTTAATACAAGGAATGTATACCTGAAAAATGTACCTGAAAACTCCTTCTAAAAGGAAGGCCAAAACATTTTGTGTATTATTCATTAGAAGTAATTTTTACCTATATTTTGAAAAACTGAAGCAACAGTTAAAAACAAAAGATTATTTTAGGTTTAAATTAAGAAATGAATAGACATAGCGATAATTTTATATGCAGAAATAGAGTAGGTCATGATATTAAAACGTGTGTTGCAAGAAAACAAAAAATATCACCCATTTTTTAATTATTGTATATTTTAATGAATTAAATGGCGAACAAAAAAAAATAAGTTTTTCAGAAAATTGAGAAAAACCAGTTTGGTGGCCATTTTGAAAATGAAAAACTTAAAGATGATACTATTTTTGTAATATTTTCTTAATTCTCATTCTTTTACCTTTAAAATGAATTCTATTTTATCTAATTTTGACCCACTGTATCTTATGCAACAACAACAACAACAAATCTAGTTCTACAATATTTTTTTTTACCCAGTACTACACATTCAAAATATAAAAATAACAAAATTAAAACATGAATTACAATCCCATATGTTGAATTTTTGATTTCACGAATTTTTCACCTTATTTATCTCTTAACCAGGGCGACGTATTCACTTCCTGCATGTAAATGTATAAACGTATTTATATAAATTTAAATTTGTGAATAGATTGCCCTGTTTACCCAATACCTACAAAATTTATAACTATATTTTGTGTTTTACCTTCGGAATGTATTCACTTCCTGCATGTAATAATATCAACGTAGTAATTTTTGTTAATATTATGCATTATATGAACTATCGATAAAAAAATAGACACCTTTAGTTTATTTTACAAAATTTAAACAACAATTACAAAATTTTAATTAAAAAAATAAATAAAAAATCTAAATACAGACTTTACACCAACGATTCATTTCCATTTTGGAACCCATTCAAAACATTTTATATTTTGATTTTAACTTTAATGCTTATTTATAAGTAACAAAAAAAATGTTTCACTTCCTGCATGTAATAATTTTAATGAATTTTTATTTATTCAAAATTTGTTATACGTTAGGTATTATCTTATATATTAATACGCTTAATTTTTAGTTTGTACACCCTTTTTAACCTATTTCCCGTGCGCGTATCTTAATGAAACACATATCAGATGAAAGGTATTTTTTCATAGATGTGCAGAATATATGTTTTATTAAGGTACGTGAACGGGAAATAGGTGTAAAAGCCAAGAAACGTTTTCCTATACTGTACCTCTTATAAATTAATCAGGACGCCAGAATGCCATGACAAAATATGTTTGTATTGAACCGTCATTACACCGTGACAATACAGAACAAAACAGAAAACATAAAATGATTCTACATACATACAAATATTTTGGTGTTCTGTCAGTGTAAAAAGACAATTTTGTCATGGCACTCTATCGTCATGACAAAATTTTGCGAGTGAAGATTGACCATAGTACTTACACAAACATATCTATGGAAAGTTTGGAATAATCATTTTCGTCCGATTTCAGGCAAAAGTCATTGGATCTCTTAATTTATGCGAAAAAGTTAAGCGGGAAGTTTCGTCCCGATATGCGGTTGATTTGTGTCCAAAGTATATTTCGTAACCGGATAATTTATTAAGCTCTTAATTTCATGCTTGAAATAGCGTGAAGTGTTTCTGCTTTTTGTGTGGTGGTAAATCGACTATATCATCTACATAAGTACATTAGTTTTAGTTATGTTGTTAATACGAGATTTGTTTTGGAAAACGTCCAAATTATTCATATACAAATGAAAATAACACACAAATACAGCGGCCCTTTTCTACATTTCTTATTAAATATTTAGATTAAAGTTGCGCGCCTCGGCAATAGTGTGGTTTTTCCTTTTGAGGTTTTTTCGCCGCGAGCTTGATGGAAGGTGGGCGTATGCTACATAACATTTTCAAACTGCCGGTTCTAATGGATGAGTCATCAGTTTCATCAATGAAGCCAAACTCCTCCCACGCTGCCAAGTTGAAAAGCGCGCGACTCATCATGATAGGCGAGGCCAGCATCATGCCAGGGGCAGTGCTCACAATCATAGACAGACTCTTATGAGATTTGTACAGAGGAAAGCCGGAAAAATGTGTTGTATACGCTGGAAAAATCATCCTCATGTGTAGTGACTTCCGACAGTGCTTGCCTGTAGTACCAAAGGAGGGATGCGCGCGAACTTGCGAATCGACCAACAAGTTAAACCCGCTTTGGAAACTGGTAAACAAGCTTACACTGATCAAAAACATGCGCATCGATGAAGGTGAAGACGAGTTTGTGCATTCTGTGGGAAACAGCAATGCTCGAACCGAATCGATCACACATCCAGCGCGCCGTTCCAGTTCTCAAAGTGTGATCGATTTCGTGTATGTTGACAACAACACAAAACTAGCGGAGGGAACCATCGAGGATCCTTGCACCCAAGAATGATGATTGCGCGCTAATCAATCAGCAGGTGCTTGACATCCTGTCCGGCGGACAAGAAGTCAAACTTAGTGTTGATAAAGTTGAGAGTAAAGACATGAATGAGAAACTCCGCTACCCGTCGAGTTTCTCAACAAGATTGAAGGGTCCGGACTTCCGCGCCATGCCATTCCGCTAAAGGTAAACGCAATCGTTCTTTTGATGAGGAATCTAAACACTAGCAAAGGTCTTATCAATGGGACACACATGCGAGTCGCAAAAATAAACCGCTAAAGTCTGGAATTTGATTTGCTGACTGGCTTCTCAAAAGGCGAGCGCGTTCTCATCCCACGCATGAAGCTCTCACGCTCGGAAGGCAACTTCTCATTTAAAATGTCTCGCCTCCAATTTCCGGTCCAGCTCACGTTCGCCACAGCCATCAACAAGAGTCAGCGCCAAAGCTTGAAGAAGGTAAATTGTAATGTAAATTCATATTTTATTTTCCTTTTGTCCATTTCTAATTAAATATACGCTATATACGTATATGAATTTACTTTATTTTTGATAACAGTGCATCAAATTTACATCTTAAAAAATCTTCTTAACTAAACATTTAATAAAATGTATTCACGTGACTGATTATTCAGTCACAGGTCAGCTAGTAATAGCTAAAAGATATAAAAAAACTTAATGGTGAAGGGTCTGAACTTAACTTAGTATAGAGATTGTGAAATATTTCTCAGGCCCAGTGATGAGATTTTAGCTTACTTGACTATCTATAACTTGTTTTGTTGCGATGGATTGATTTTTAATGCAAAAAGTAAATGTTATTTTTAGATTGAAAATTTGGTATTTTTGTGCGAATTAAACTGAAGAATAGGCTTACATCAGTAAGCTAGGAATAAAAATATAGTTTTATTTGCAATACTGAAATACGTATTCATATTTTAGGTATTGGAATTAATGTATATTTTAAGTTTTTATGTCGTTCAGCCTTTATAATACCTAACGCTTAACAATTTTTGAATAAATATACACTCTTTTAATTTATTACTTGCAGAAAGTTAATACATTTTATGTTACTAATAAATAACCATTAAAGTAAAATTCAAAATATAAAATGCATCGAATGGGTGCCAAAACGGAAGTGGATCGGTGTAAAGTTTTTAATTATTTTTTTTTTTAATAAAAATATTGTAATTGTTGCTAAAATTAAGTAAAATAAGTAAAAGATGAGTATTTTTTATCAATAGATCATTATTGCATAATTTAAAAAAATATCACTATATTAATATAACTACATGCGGGAGTTATATTATACGAAGAGATTATATGCGGCCATTTATTGAATTAAAATAACCACATAGAGAACGAGTAACATCAAATTTTGTAGGTATGGGTAAAAAATGGTTATTTATTACAAATTTAAATTTATATAAATACGTTTATACAATTACATGCAGGAAGTGAATACGTCGCCCTAGTAGCAGATAAATAAGTATTTACGTTAAATTTCAAATTCAAAACGAGTCGATCTGGTTCTAAAATACAATAAATTTTGGTATGTTAAAAAAGCCTATAATTTAAATAGTTTTTAATTAATCAAAACAAATTAGTATTACATGCACGAAGTAAATATTGGGTTAAAATTTAAGCAAAATAACCACACGCACAACGTGTAAGTGTATAATGAATAAATTTTATTTTAAAACTTCAACTTATTACAATTATTTAATGAATATGATGACATTAAAATAATTGCATGCAGGAAGTGAATGTTATCGTTGAAACAAGACAGTACCTATTACAGATAATTTCTATTCATAGGTTCGGTAATAAATGCATTGTTGGTGTATGGAAGTATTTTGAACATAGCCTGTAATTAAATTATTTAGAGAGTTATTAACAAAAGTTACGGTTACATGAGTGAAGTGAATATTTATATTCATTTATCAAAACTAAATAAAATATTCACTTGCAACATAAGTAAAACATATGTAAAACTCATTTTTAATTTCTTTTACTTAGTAAAATAAAGTGTAGTAATCATGAAAAATTTCGACCTCACAATTGTTGCAGATTGTCTGTGGCTTTTTTACAGCCCGGACGAATTCAGTGATCGGGATGAAACTTAAACTTTTCTCATAAATTGTGAGATCTCAAATATTTTTGGAGGAAATCGGTCCAACAAAGTGGCAGCTTCCAAAGACGCTTTTTAGATTTTTTACTAATATTTTGAAAAGTATATCATTTATAGTACAAGAAAACGATTTAAAATAAAAACATTGTACATTAATTTTCAGACAACACTTATTCAGGTCATTTTTCAAAACTGAACATTTGAACTTTTTCCATTATTAGGAAGACTTTTGCGAAATTTCGCGAAAATCTGTGTACCGAAAGTAGTAGTTAGGTTAGGTTAGGTTTCAGTGGTTTACACTTAGGCCATTTTTGGCCCATTGTGATACCACGCATTCATGCCACATCATTAACCCATTCACCTATTCACCTACTCACACAACTACAGTATACCACCTGCACATTGCAAGCTCCATGTCAACTTGTACATTGACATGGACGGTGGGTCGGCGCTTCTACACTCCATCAGAGGGTCTCAGTTGTGTTTATTAACATCACCGATTGTAGTAGACGATGAAAATTCGATTTTGCATCTGGCCTCTTATGGGCGAGTAGTAGTTTCATATAAAGCTTTTTTCAATTTTTGCAATGATGTTGAAAAGTTTAGGATTTACAAAAAACGAAAAAGACTCAAAAGATTAAAATAAATTTAAAGATTTAATTCAGCTTTGGATAAATGCAAAGGGCTGTTTTAAAATCAACTTTGGATAAATGCAAAGGGCTGTTACACATAGTGCCTCAACTACTCAAAACATAATGGTTCTTTTATAATCTGGACCAGAAAAACCAGAATGTCGAAAAATTTGCTTACATCTACTACAATCAAATTAATATTGTTGATAGTGGAATTTCCAATATTGAATTTGATTTTGACACATTGGGCGACGGATTTACGTATATTTTGTCAGACAATTTTGATTATATTTTAGACGAATAATTTGTTTAGTTCGGAATTGCATTTTTCCTACAAAGAAGCTTCTAGGCCACAATGAAATATTCCATTGTAAGACAGCTTACTATTTTGACGGCTATGGATCCTTTGTAGTCCTTATGTCTCAAATCGAGCAAATTAATATATATGGACTGTATTTGGAATAGATCGCTGGTTGATGTTCACAGGTATAAAGGCGTTCAAAATAAAACACACATAGATTTCCAATCAGATACTTAATAATTTGACAGAAGTGACAACACAAAAATACCGAAAGATTGTTGTCATTGTAAAATGAATAAATAGTTTTTTTTTGGTAAGTAATTTATATTAAACTTAAAATTATACAATAATATGGTTAATTAATTAATTTACATACCTTAGGTAATAAAAGAACCACGTACGCAGATCCATAGTATCCGATATAACTTAGCCTCGTATGAATAAAAATTAATATAATATTTGTATGTTTCAGAATCAAGCGTGCTAACAAATGGAAAAACATTTCACGTAACAAATTTACTTCGAGGCAAAATACACGAAGTAAAAATTCAAACGCATGAGGTCAACGACTATAGAGAGGTCATTAACTATTACGATGCTCACAAAAGAAACTATTATACATACCGATTGAAGTCTTCAAAGGGTCTTTCTGTCGTTATTAAAGGCATCGATGTCCATGTTGAGACAATCGAAATCGAGGCTGCGCTTGTTGAAGATGGATTTAAGATCCAGAATGTATATAGGATCATGAACCGCTTGAAGCAACCACAACCAATGGTCAAAGTTGAACTGGACCCATCCGAAAGCATTTTGAAAAAAGGAGAAGTTCATCCAATATATAAACTAAAGTACCTCTTACACAGACGCATAACTGTTGAAGAACCAAAGAAAAGGTCCGGACCAATACAGTGTCTAAACTGTCAAGAATATGGTCACTCAAGGACATATTGCAAGCTGATATCAGTGTGCGTCGTATGTGGGGAGTTACACCAAACCAAAAGTTGCCCAAAACCAAAGAACTCATCAACTGAAAGGAAATGCAGCAATTGCGGTGGAAACCACACCGCAAATTACCGAGGATGCCCAGTATACATAAATATTAGTCAATTGTCACGTCCCAGGAGGCCTTATAAAACTACAGCAGATGCGCAGAATTATATACCTCCGCATACGCCAAACGACTCTCGTTCGCCCAGAACACCAACCAGCAAACCAACATACGCAAGCGTTCTTCAAGGCGAAACCTCAAATGTTGAACCTACCCTGAATAACTGCATGCAATTGATGATGCAGTTAATGACAACAATGCAAAATATGCTACAAGCAATGCTGCAAAATCAAACTACTATGATCCAGAAACTAGAATGTCTCCGATAAATTATCTGAAAATATGTCACTGGAACGCAAACGGTATAAGCCAACACAAACTCGAATTAGAACATTTCTTAGCTAAACACGAAATTGATCTTATGTTAGTTTCTGAGACCCATTTAACGGATAAACACAATTTCAGAATTAATGGTTACGAAGTTTATGATACAAAACATCCCTTGGGCAGAAGTCGAGGAGGAACTGCTATTATTATAAAAAAGCGGATTTGCCATTATGTTCTAAATGAATATAGCACTGAGGAAATTCAAGCAACCTCTGCATGTGTGGACCTCGATAAAGAAAGCTTAGTCATCACTTCAATATATTGCCCTCCAAATAATAACGTTTCGTCAGATATCTACAAAAGATTTTTTGCAACCCTGGGTCAACGTTTTATGGTCGCCGGCGATTTTAATGCCAAACATACCTACTGGGGTTCAAGATTGACTACTCCGAGGGGACGTCAATTAATGAATGTTATTCAAGAAAACCACTACGATGTTGCGTCGTGTGGCCATCCAACCTATTGGCCTACTGATCGACGAAAAATCCCTGACGTCCTTGATTTTGCAGTCACGAGTAAAATAAACCGAGAAATAATCCAAGCTAAACCACTTTTAGAATTATCTTCTGACCACTCTCCGGTCTTACTACATTACTGGGCCGACCAAAAGCCATGTTCCACGAATAACTATCTAACGAACACCTTTACTAACTGGTTGAAATTCAAGATGTACATCAGTTCACATATCGACCTAACGTCTACACTGCAGACGGCTAACGATATAAATAATGCCATGGAAAACTTTAATGATGTGCTAGTCAACGCAGCTATTGCGGCCTCGCCTAAACCAAAGAGCAAACATACAAGACACACGATAACATCCGCTGAAATTGAAAAAATGTTAACAGAGAAACGTCGCTTAAGACGCATCTGGCAAATTAATCGATCGCCAGATGCTAAACATAACTTTAATCAGGCAAAAAGAAAACTACAAAGCCTACTACAAAAAAATAAGATGGATTATATGCAAAATTATCTTAAAGAATTATCTCCCCATTCGGACACAAACTATTCATTATGGAAGGCCACTAAATACCTTAAACGGCCTCAGCAACCAAATCCGCCAATTCGTCTTTCTAACCGTGAATGGGCTAGAAGTGACGAGGAAAAAGCTAAAGCCTTTGCTGATCACCTTGAAAGTGTTTTCACTCCAAACCTTGGATTATCGGTGGTTGAAACAGAAAATATAGCAATCAGGCCTGTGAGGAAATTTAAGATAAAGAAACCACTGGTAAAGTTTATTATCGCACATCAAATTCAATTAAAGAAAGCCCCTGGGTATGATCGAATTACAGGTGAAATGCTTAAACAACTGCCTGAGTGTGCCTTTGGTCGACTGGCACAAATATTTAATTCAATTTACGAATCAGGATGTATCCCTGAATGCTGGAAATTATCAACTATAAAAATGATCCCAAAGCCTGGCAAGGATCCTACCAAAGTCTCGTCATATAGACCAATTAGCCTACTACCAATCGTCTCGAAGGTATTCGAAAAAACTATTATCGTAAATATTAAACCGGAACTACGAAATATCATCCCTAGTCATCAGTTTGGTTTCAGAGCCGAGCACGGAACCATTGAGCAAGTGCACCGAGTAGCTACAGAAATAAGGTCAGCATACGAAGAGAAAAAATACTGCTCCGCCGTATTCTTGGATGTTGCCCAAGCATTCGATAAAGTTTGGCACGAGGGTCTGCTTCATAAAATTAATCTTAAATTGCCAGAAATTTACCAACTCATGCAGTCGTATTTGTCAAATCGCAGATATTATGTCAAATACAACACCTCTAAATCGAACGAGAAAAACATTCTGGCTGGAGTACCACAAGGTAGTGTGCTTGGCCCAACGTTATATTTAATTTTCACCTCAGATCTACCAACGTCTTCGCAAATTCTGACGTCTACGTTCGCAGATGATACGGCAATTGTATGTAGCCATAAAAATCCACAAACGGCGTCCGAAATTCTGCAACAACATATTTATGACATCGAAATATGGCTAAAGAAATGGAAGATAAAGGTCAATGAAGAGAAATCGACCCACGTAACATTCACTTTAAATAAGCTTACTTGTCCGCCTGTCACAATGAACGGAATACAAATCCCTCAATCAAATGGAGCAAAATATTTAGGCGTCCATCTAGATCGACGGTTAACTTGGCGAAAACATATTGAAATGAAACGAGGTCATATCAAATTAAAAATTGATAAGATGCACTGGTTGATGGGGAAATATTCAACTATTGACCTGGAATACAAACTTCTCCTGTATAACACAATGATTAAACCTATTTGGTCGTATGGGTGTCAATTATGGCAATCAACCTCAAATTCGAATATCGATATTGTCCAACGAACACAGTCGAAAATTCTCAGGATGATTACAGGAGCACCCTGGTTCGTAAAAAACAAAAATATACATAAGGACCTTAGCATCCTAACTGTCAAAGACGAATTACAAAAGATGCGGATCAGCTATGCAGGGAAACTGGTATCTCATCCGAATTTGCTGGCGCGAAACCTAAAAGATATACCTACGTCTTCGCGATTAAAGAAGAGAACGATGGCTGTTGTAATAACATAAATTATAAAATTATTAATTTACTTATTGATAAGAAGTAAATTCTGCTCCAGCAGGTTTACATAATTACCTTAGTTATTAAGATTTGAAAACTTATTGTTATTTTCATGTTTGAAAGATTCAATAAATAAAGAAAATTGTAAAAAAAAAAAAAAAAAAATGTTTCAGAATGAATCGATCTGGACGTTATGGATCCTCGTATTTTTAATAAAAATGAATACAAAGTAATTAGTGTTGTTTTATTAAATTGTTGGTTGGTGTGCGCCTCGAACATCGCGGCCGCCTTGAAAATCGCCAGATTCCAATTTATGTCAATTTACTGGGAGGCGGCACAACTTAGTGATTGCCCATCGATTGATTAGTGCATTTTCTTCCTTTACGAGAACAATATCACCAATTTTTAAATTATCCTTTGGCGAGTTCCATTTCGTGCGCGCCTGCAGTGGCGTAAGGTACTATAAATGCCAACGTTTCCAAAATAGTTGGGTCATTCGTTGAATCGCGTTCCAGTGAGACAACCGGTTGTAAGGTAGTTCGGTGATATTCGGTTGCGAGATGGTGCTAATGAGATGACCAATTAGAAAGTGCGCCGGTGTCAGTGGATCACGCTCCTCTTCTGATTGTGTGCACAGGGGGCGGGAATTTAGGTGCCCTTCAATATGAACCAACAAAGTATGCAGCTCGTGTTGTGTAAGTATGTTAGCCCCAATTACGTACGCTCCAAATGAGTTTTTACAGACTTTACGCCTGCCTCTCAAATTCCTCCAAAGTCAGGTGCATGCGGGGGAATGAAATGCTATAATAAATGCCATAGAATTTATTGCATGCTCCGGACCCTTCTGCGTGAGAAAAATCGATCGAGTGCGGCCATAAAGGATTCGGTCGACACATGTTTAAGGTATGTTTTGATGGCACCGGCAAAATCCAACCCGATCTTTAAGAATGGACGGATTAGTGGACTTTGTTTGATACATCGCACACAATTCAGGATGACCGATTTTAAGGTATTTCGCCCATGACCAATCCAGAATTTTCTTCGAATGATACTCGACAATGTAAAGGAATTCGATGATACCTCAGCACAATCCTCATTGTTATATCAGATTTTGCAGGTAAAATTATGGGGTGCAACGTATCATAAGGTGCAATGGCCTTCTCAATTCTACCACCTACGAGTAAAAGTCCTTTATTATCCAAAAATGGCGTGCTTTTTGATGATATGCTAGCCTTTCATTTTTCACGGCTTGTATTTCGTTATTAAAATAGCGCTGCTGGATAAACCGTAAAACCTGTGCTTCTGCTTCTCGCCACCAGTCCGAATTCATACTTATTTTTGACTTTGTCTTTAAATTTAGATATATTCCAATAAATTGTAGAATTAGGCTTATAATTTAATAGTCTTATCATAACTGGGATACTTTTTGATTAGGTCCTTTATGATCGGGTTTCATGTATCGAGGCGCATTGCGACCATGACTTTACAGTTATCTCGACGCTTTAAATCACCCGAACAAGGTGGTTTCCGTAAAAATGGCCAGGATTCTGCTTCTGCTTTCAAAAGTTCTGGTTCGCTCCACCACAGCAAATAAGATTTTATTTCATTAGAGGGCTTAATCCTCTCGTGACACAATCAGCTGGGTTTAGTTCCGATGTAATATGACGCAATTTGTCTGGTGGTAACGTTTCTATGATTTCACAGGCGTGATTCGCCACGTATATGTTTTCTATCTGCGTGGTGGTTTCGACAGCCAATCCAATACGATTGTGGAATTAGTCCAACTGACTACTAATGTTTAGTATTGACTGTAAATGCTTCATCAATCTCATTAATAACAGCGCTTCGTTTAACTCGAACCGTGGTAGTGAAATGTTTTTAATTGGCGCGACATAGCCCTTGTAAAATGTACGGAGGTAGACTGCTGCCTCGTATGCCGGTTCATTAGAATCGCTAAATCCGTGCAAATGATTTGATCTATCTGTCATAAACATCCATCGAGGTATCGTAACTATTGATACATCGGCTATTTCGTTGCGTACCTTAAGCCATTGATCATACACTTTGCTTGGTAGTTCTTCGTCCCATCCTAAATTTAGCAGCCACAATTTTTGGAAATAAGTCTTTATTTTGACGACGAAATGTGATAGTAGGCAGAGTGAATCAAACATACGAAAGGCTTAGGAAAATGTAGCTCGGGTAGTTGGTACTGCATCCTTGAGGGTGACATTATAGGTGAAAGTATCAGAGGCTGGTTGCCATTGCAACCCCAAAACCTTAATTTCATTTGATTCATCGGACAATGATTTCTGATAGGAGGAATCTGAATCAACGATACTAAACTTAGATATGAAGTAAAGAGTTGGAAGACCATTTTCGGAGGTAAAACCCAGATTGGGGCATTTGGCAAGTACAAACAATAAACAAGATATTGCTGGGTGGTTCAACGTCTTCCATGTGGCCGAGTCGATTGTACTCCTCCATAAATTCGACGTAAAGCTTTTTCAACCTACATTTTTTTACAAATTTCCTTTTCATTGCCTGCAATCGTTTATCGACAATCCCCAAGGATTCTATCAAAGGATTTTGTTTTGGTTTGAAGAGTAACTTCAACATGAACTGGTTATCAGGTAAACTGCCGGCGGTGGTTTGAAACAGTTCTTCGCAAATGTGGTCTTCCGGTGACAATGGTGCACTTTTAAACACTTCCTCACTTTCCCAAAATCGTTTGAGACTTTTCTCTAAACTGCTATTATCGATTCAAAATATTTTTGGCGTGCTTCAATTTTTGTGGTTTTAAAATTTCAAAAAATTTGTCTGCCCCAATCAATAAATTGATTTTCTGCGTGGATTTAATGTTAACGCTTGCTAACGACATTGTCGAAAAGAACTGATATTTTGCCAAGTGAGCTTGTACAGTTGGTTTGTTCGAAGTGATGTAGGTTATACTATGTACGCTGATATTTTGAAAGTAATGGTGGATTCGAAATGTGGTGTGATGGTAACATCGACTAGCCTTCTGGTATTTACAAGTTTCTGATCGGTAAGACCCTGGATACAGGTCTTTCCTTGTTTCCGTGGTAGGCCCAATTTTTGGACAAATCCATATTACCGATCTCAAATCAAGTAAAACTCGACATAATTGATGTTGACCACTTTTATCTCGCACTGTCGCGGTGGTGGTTGTGGGTGTATGAACGGATGGTATATCAACAAAACTATGAAGGACTGTACCGTAAATTGTTTCCTGTCATACCGAGTCTTCAATTTCGAACCGTTCACAAATTTGCTCGAAGGACTGATAAATGCATTGCAGATAATACATTAGTATGTCGTTGAAGACTTTCCTGCTGGGACTGTAAACTTTCTTGGGACTACTATGACGAATCCATCAAACCCAAGTCAACTTACTTATTTATTAAATTACATTAATCACTTGAATCGAGTTCTGGAATATCGTCAAGTACTTTTGTTATTAAGATGAACAATTTTTATAATACATTAACGGTAATGACAACAACAACTTATATGTGAACAATAATTTCTATAAATTGCACACTTGCAATAATATGTTTGTATTTGGTTTTCAACCATATGAATACCGCAATATCTTACGTTGGTATTTAATTAAAAAAAATAAATTCTAAATTAAATGCAAGTTACAATTTCCATATATGAATAAATGCTATGAGTACACAATAACACAATATATAATTAATTTTTTAACTTTCGAATGACTAAACTAGTTCATAGAAACCACAAAACGTTACCATGCAACATAAAATCTGTAAATACATATACGATAACGATAACGAATTTAATGAAGATTTTTCGTCGAGAGATGAAAATTATTTCGTTCACATACGAGTATACACTAATGTATGCAAATTTGTACACATACCATATCATAAAGTATACACAAAAATAATTTTGTTGTTGGCAATTTAAAGCCCTATGCATACACGAAGCGCGTATATACACAAAAAAAAAACAACAAAATCCTAAATGTTTTCATCAACCCGTCAAAGTGTTTATAAAAACGCGCGAGCAGAGGAAAAATTCTCTTAAATCACATTACGCAATTTTGAATCTGTACGTATAATATTATGCTGCTATATGTGTTCCCTCGTAACATAATTATGTACATGTATCTATACGTATTCGGGAAGATTTTTCAACATTTTTCCGTTCTCGTTGTTATTGTTGTGTTGCGATTTTATAAAAATAAAAAAAAAATTTTGAATGACAGGAAGAAATTACACGCGGAATAATAAGGATAAAGTGTTACACATATTACATAATATGCGGCGTATATTATGTACGGCGTCAAAGCTTTATATGTACGTATGTATATGTATGTATATAACCCTAGCGCAATAACAATGACACCATACCAAAAATGATGACTAATAAGGAGTATATTATGTGTGTGTAACAATCAATTTTCTTGTTGATGTTTTCCACCCCGCACCGATTTATTATGTGTCGTACCAATTTTTTTTTTTTTTTTTTTTGATGTCATCAGTAATTTGGCTGATGTTGTTATTGTTATTTCTGTATGTCGTGAACACACAAAATCACTGTAATCAAAATTTGAAAAGGCTCATCATTGAATTTTTGCTGTTGTATGTTGCTCGTTTTTTGGTTTCTATAATGACAAATTTATGGGTTTTTGATTTAACGGAGATGAGTTTTGTGGTGGTTGTGTGGTGGGTAACTGATGACGTTAAAAACGTATTTTGTGGTGTTCAAACTGTATATAATTTCACTAACCGCACACATATTGGGTGAGTATTGCTTGCGAGAAAGAGAGAGAGAGAGTGACAATTCAATTATATACAACCCTCTTTAGCAAGCAAAGGTAAAGTTCTATGGAAATTGTTCAGAAAATGATTAAACAGAAAACTGATCGATTTTCTGTGCAATTTTATTTTTTTTTCACTAAACTAAGATTCAACAAGTAAAGTTTCACGAAAAGCTTTATCATTAAAAATTAATTTTAGATGGAAGCCTGGTAACTATATACACAAATCTGCAACCTCAGTAAATTTTAACTTATTTATACAAGATTATTATGCAAACGGTGTAATATAGCTTTCGCCAAATGCCGGAAGAAAAAATCCCACCAAAAACAATTTTGAAATTTATTTAAAACCGGTATAGCATAATAAATTACGACAAACAAAAAAATTCCGCTAATAAATTTTGATTTTATGTAAAACCAAAAAACTATAAAGTTTTACCTGTGCACGACTATCGGTACATAGTGTATGCACCAAAAGCTTAATACTATTTGGGTTAAAAATAAAACTTGGTGGCAAACAATTCATTTCAATTTCTTGTGTATTCGGGAAAAATGTTTTTTTTTTTATCGGAATCTGTGTTTTTCTTTCTGGTTATTAGTTTCCAATTTCTTGTTCAACGTATTTTTTGCTAAGAAAACACCAAAAAATCTCTATATTGTGTAATATAAACTTTGTATATGGTGAACTGGGTTTCTCGTTACTAAATATTGTTTGTTGGTGGAAAAAAGCTTTGAAAATGTTACATAAACTATTCGTGAAAACACATTCATTTCTGATAACACAAAACAAATATCCGTAAAAAATCGTAATTTTCATTTTACGGATATTTTGCAGCTTTATACTCGTACAGCAAAACATTTGGGAAATTACATTAAATTTTTTTTTTAAGCTTACCGTTTTGGAAATTTTAAATAGACGAAGACATAATGTAGAATTTTTTACTAAATTGTACTGAATGTTCAGATCCTGTTTTCAAAGCTTTACTTTTAATATGGCAGGATTACTCATTTATACTGCAATAACACTACTAGAAATTTGTGTGGGTGATATCGTCGAATGACAAGATGGCCAACCAACAGCAGACAGCACCAACATCCATATTGCAGTCAACCATACATCTTCGCAAAAATTGATTTAGATGAGAGAAAAAATCAAACAACTCAACTCAATTCTCAATAGACGAGTGGACATGCCATTCACTTTATCATCGAATTTAACCAACCATATACCGAAAATTGATTGGTTTTTTAAGATTTTTTCTCTCAGTGTGGAGGAATTGGAGTCAATTGGAATTCACAAGAATTCGATGTATTTTATTCGATTGAAATTAAATCGAATACAGACGCAAATCAATCATCCCCACAATGCATTGTGGGGTAACAATATTTTTGGTTATGTTTTCCGGCGCATAAATGAACAACGATGATGGTTTGCCAACTTTCGAAAAAACAAGCGATGTACAACAGACCAGGAGAAAAACACGGAAACGCGAAGGCCAATCGGACGTGGAACTAAATATGCTTGAAGTTGAACGGAATGTCAGTTGAAATCAGAGGAACTCTCGGAATTAGAACATCCTCTCCTTTGAATTTGCCCTTGATGATTGTCAGTTGCATCGTTACACAATCTCAGATGAATTAGATTGCACAGCATGATTATCACAGATTCGACATTGAGCATCAAGTTATGCGGTGGTATTCCCAGCAAATCATTCATATTCAAAAACTCGGTCGGATAGTTGGTTGTCTCGCCTTAATTGGTCACACAGTCAACGGATTTGTAAAAATGCATTTCCCCAGCGATTCGGTTTGGGTTTGGAATCAAGTAATTCACACAGTCTTCACCCTTGTTCTTCGCTGTCAAAATCGCTCGTTCGCTGAGCTAATCGTAGTCTATATAATTTCGGCCGATGTCCGGAAACACTTTCGTAATAAGCTCTTCCTATCTGGTCGAAACATCAATAGGATTTTAACCATTGCCAAGCGCCAACAGTTGTTTAGAAAAAGCAAAAGTTGATCAGTCGTTCTGAGTTCATATGCAGCCATATCGATCACGGAATGACAGGTAGCGTCAAATCGCCTTGAGTCACTTCATAAATCCTTCATCGTTCGATTGAACGCTTCAAACGATCATTTGTGTGAGATCATCAAGTTCTTGGCAATTGAACACACTGGCTTGTGATTCGTGTGGATATCAGCAACTTCAATGTGCGGTCCAGCAATGTTGCTGCAATTCTCGATGATGCAACAGCTAACGCTATTTGATATCTCGAGTGAATTGTGGCCAAATGACATCAGAAAGGTTTTGCCTGTTCTACCAAGAGCATCGAAGAAGAATATTCTGTCGATTCCTTCGTCAACTGTCTTCCTCAATGCGCCGTACACGTTTTTTTGCTGTGCCATCAAAAGCGCGACGATGTGCAATACGAACTTGATACAAAATATAGTCAGCGATAGCCGGATTTTTTATCAAAAATCAATTTCTAAAAGTTACGATTTATTTGACTAATTTACTTTGAAGTCAATAATCTACAAAAATGAACTGACCGATCGAATCAATCTCAATCCCGCAATCCAATTTGATAACCGCACTTATCAAGCACCAATAAATTTCTGGAAAAACTTATCGATTGTAATAATGGTACCATTTATGGATGCAATGCATACAATTCGAATATCATAAAACAATGACAATGCGAAAAGGACCTAGTCGAATTACACAATCCTGCTGTAGTCAAATTACAACGCTATCTACTGGATTTCGGCTTTAATGATCACACCTCAACGCCAACTCTTATTTATCTCGTTAACTTTCTGTTTTTATCAATTTATTTCATAATTTTAAGAGATTTTTCAAGCTTTGCATCGACTTTCTACGCTTTACAGCGTCCAAAAACGGTGTCCAAAAACAGGCACAAAATTCAAAATTTCATAGAAAAAAATTTAAATCTCTTCGGATTTATCCAGAAGTATCCAAGTTTTCCACTCACATTTTCAAATTTTTCTCTTCCAAAAGACCATCTGGATCCCGTACAAAAACATCATTTTTCGATTTACCGAATATTTCGACTCTTTCGGTGGATTTTCCCAAAATTTTCTTTCGTAAGAACTACCTTCTGGCCATTGTAAACACAACAAAAAAAAAGATTGAGCCAAATCGGTTCAGCCGATGTCAACTAATGCTCGCACGCACAAACCATTTTTTACACCAATTTTATATATTTAGATTTTCCCCATGCGAAACTATAGTCAAAATTATTAATGAAAAACAGTAGGTCGATTCTGGCTTTCCTATAGGAAAAAGGAATTAGGAAAAATATGTTCATAGTATTTTTGGCAGAATTTTTTTTTTTTCTGGTATACTAAAAACAAAATTAAATTGGGAATATTTTTCCTATCTAATTTCGATACGGAAAAAATATTTCCTAAATTATAAAAATTTTAATCAAATAATGATGTCTCAGTAGCCCAGGAGCCGAATTTTGGTCAAAAAATGGGAATAAAAATTATGAGAATTACAGTTGTTTTACTTAGACCTAAAACATTAAATCATATAATTGTTTGATACAAACAGCGGAATAAGTACGTGTGTAAAACAAAGGTAAAACTCATAAATTTTATCCCCGTTTTTCGACCAAAATTGGGTCACAGAAATTTATATTTTCTCCGATCGTAGGAAAAAATATATCTTACCGTTGTTTTTTCGAAACGAAAAGCTCATGATTCCAGTATGTTGTATTTGTTGCTAAGCAGCAAGTAATAATAGTACGAGTTTTTTTTCTGGCCTAGGCCGGGAAAATATTTCATCATATTTTAAAAAAAAACAAGATGTATTTATGTCTTATGATGTCGTGGCTAACTAAGCAATAATTTTATGTTATTTACGATTTGTTACTTTTTTTTGATACTAAAAATTATTTTGGGTTTATATTCGTTTTAAAATCCGATCGGAGAAAAAATAGTATGTACAATTCGGAGGAAAAGTGCATTCCAGGACTCCCGTGGTTGGCAGACGAGGCGATAGATCGGGATTCGTCCGGGGATGCAGTACTTTTCCTCCTAATTATACAATATACTATTTTGGCAAAAACGCTATGTAACTATTTTTCCTAATTCCTTTTCCTATAGGCAAACCAGAATCGACCTGCTCAGGAAGAAGAAAAATTGCAGCTCATGACGCCAATAAACGTCGCCAAATTAAAAATTGCACGTTGATTTTCACATTGAAAACCAAAAAGTCATGCAAGATTTTAAGACAAAGATTAATACAGAAAATTAATTATAAGAATCCTCTATACCTAATGTGGAGGATAACCATATATTATTGGAAAATTCGGAAAAGTCAACTATGTTTCAACAATAGCATTGGCTGACGGTTTCACCTTTTTTTTTTAATCCTCTATACCTAATGTGGAGGATAACCATATATTATTGGAAAATTCGGAAAAATCAACTACGTTTCAACAATAGCATTGGCTGACGGTTTCACCTATTTTTTCCTTGCAAGCTTATCATTTATTTTCATTACAATTTTTTGCCACATATAATATTGAAATACAAAATGAAAATAAATGCATAGGGTAGTCATCATTAACATAAAAACATATCCAATCTTTTCTTGATCTTATGTCGTTACTACAGAAACTACATCAAACATTTTTCCAAAATAACCAAACCCACAGCTTGTTTAACTAAAAACTCAGTGATCTATACCATGATCTAAGAAATGTTAAATTACGTGGAATAAACAATTCTTGACATTTGAACCAATATTGAGGTATTCAGACTTCACTCAAGAGTTTACGATAAAAACAGACGCATCTAGTTATACGTTAAGTGCTATTTTAAGTCAAATTTAACAACTGCAATCGTCCGATTCCGTAATTTATCTATGACAGTGTGCTACAACTTTGTAGCAGCTCCGTTGGAAGTTGATGTCCGTTGGCCTCTTTTCATCCGGAGAGAACTCCAGCAAATCTCCCACATTACACACTCTGACAGCTTGTTACTGCCGGAGTGCCATGGAGAGACCGAGTGGATGTCCTGCAATATGGAACCGACACAGAATGGAATTTCCCCTCCCAACATACTGACTCGAAAATGTTTTAGCAATTATTCTTAATATGGACAAAAAGAAAAAAATTAAGTAAAATACATAAGATAGAAGAAATGACGAAACAACCAAGGAAAGGAATAGACCGACCGAGAAGGAATAAACCAAATGCCGGAAATAATTTGTCGAGCCGTACTTTATTATAAATTTAGCACAATGGCCGAGGAGAAGGAGGAGGAAAACGAAATTACCGACCGAGAAAGGAAATAAAAGTAAAACCAACAATTTGAAAATAATAAAATGAACGATCAACCGTTAGAGTATGTAATGTACACCCTGGTCGCGCACACGACCACCGTAATATTTTTAAATAAAATTGAAATTTGAAAATTCAACTGAAATTTGAATAAAAGGGAACAATAAAAAATTTAATTAAAAAAAACAAAAACAAAATTACCATTTAACATCGTGAAGGTTGTCCTTGACGGTTGCAGCGGTTTTTCACCGTTGCCAAATGAACACAACTCGTGCGTCTCCCAGCCTTTAAAAAACGGCTGGCCTCGGTTGGCCATCCGTCCGTACTTCCGTCTGGCGTCTTTCCGCCGTAAACCTTAAATAACACGTAAATTCGGCCTTGCTAGGCCGCCGAAGATGTTGGGCGTTGCATCGTTAACAAACACAAAACCCGTAAAATGTGAAGTGGCTTCAACTGGCGTACCGTTGATAAATTTGCGGCAAGCGTAATAATTTTAATAAAAATCGCGTTACCAGTTGTGTGGCTCGATAAAATGTGACCCCCGTTGAAACGTGGTAACTCGTTCGTAACTTGTTGTAACCGTTAGGCAACCTGTTGGAATTGCAAAATACGCCGAAAATATGGTTCTTGTTAAGTGCTTTTATCCCACCAGGCCAATACTTCGTTTCCAACCTCACCCTACTTCTTTACACTTTGTTGTTACAGTAAGTGTTGGTTCTGGTTCAAAATTTTAATTTTTGAAATCACTTTTTCCCTTAAACATAAATTTAATTATTTATTAATTAAAATTTTATATTATTTAATATTTTACATATTTATAAAGTTTAAAATTAAAATATTTTTGTGTAGTCTTAATGGAGATACAAACTTGACTCCTTTTTACAAAATCCCAAAAAAAAAACTAAAAAACTTCTCGCACCAAAAACATTCTAGAAGAATATTTTCGTTTTTTGATGCTTTTTGTTTTGTTTTTTTGTGTGCGGGTCACTTACCCACCCTTTCGTACCGCATATCAATCGCACGTACCAAAACAAGAAAACACAACAAAAATAATCCTCTATATTTTATCTCGTCACACACACGAACAATGTGTACATTGGCCTCCCTCCAATTATTCGACGTTTACATGAACAGTAGATGTGAATTCGCAGGATAGTTTCCATAAAATCAAAATTTACACAATCTACACAACAACAGATGGCAATGCCACAAAAAAAAACATTTCATACATTCATTATCATGGAACTAAAATTCAAAACGAAAAAAAGAAAGGAAATAATGTTATGACCATGGAGTCGTAACAACTTAACCAATCTGGGTCGTGGCTTGAATGAGTCCTTCAACTTGATTTTGAAAGGAGTGTAATTTTCAAACTTCGCCAATCAAATCCACGATAATTATGAATGTATTGTTCCTAACAAAAAATAACAGCAGTGTAGGTATGAATTCAATAAGAATATGCCAGAGCATTGCATGTTTTAATTTTTACACTGTTAACACAGTATTAAAAGAGACGAGATACGCTATTAGAGAGAGAGAAATGAAACGCACGCCATGATTTTTCATATTAAAATCAAATCAACAACTAATTTCGTCTCCTTTTAGTGTTATTCAGCTGACTCACTCTATTGCATTACCCTGTATTGCAAAAAAAAAATTGTTACGACTTCATGGTCTTAACATTGTTGTTCTCGTCCTTAAATCACTTGTGCTATCGTATCGTAACATTGTTGTGATACATTTTGTTGTATTTTCTTTTTTGTACATCCGACGAGTAAATGATGGAGCGAGACCAATGTGTGCCCTTGTGCATGTGTACGAACGGTTAAAGTGTAGTCTAATATTTTTGCCTGTGTTTCTTGTTTTGTGTTTTTGGTGCGTCGCGTTCGTTCAGTCGTTCGTTCTTTTTTTTTTTTTTTTTGATTATGTATATAAAAGAAAATAATAAAAATGTAACACCTATGTGATTTCGATTAAAGCCAATTTGTTTCCAAATGAAACGTGATTCGCGATAATAAATATCAAAGTTTGCTGGGTGATTTGTATAGGGCGCTGGTGTGTGAAAAGAAGATGGTGGTTTAGTGCAATTACTTGTAGGTGGGCAGTTGAGACCACTGTAATTTTCTACGGTTAGCAACGAACCAACAATAATTGCGACAGCTACAACAAAAAATGCAACGATTTGCAGTTACGGGTTACCCACCACGTGACCAGTTACATTTTGTAACGGTGAGGAGACACCGCACCCATTTTCGGCGACCTATACGTGGTCTGGGAAGTACCATTTTGTTTTTTTATATATCAATTTTTATCTACCTTTTCAATTTTTTTAATTTTTTTATTTTAAATTTTCAATTTTTTTTTTTAATTTTTAATTTTTCAATCCAATTTTTTTTATTATTTTGATTCAATTTTTCAATTTTCTAAGTTCAGTTTTTATTACATTTTTTTATTTTGTAATCGAGCACCTGACAACCGGTGTGGTGTCCATCGTCGTGCGACTGTTTCCCTCTTGTGTTTTCTCTGGTATTATTTTTCGTTATTGTTTTTTTGCCTCAAAATAAAATAAATAAAATGAATTATTAAATTTTTCGTTTCGGTATGATGAGAGGAGGATTCTCATTCTGTGCCGGTGTCATGTTTACAGGCTGGGCTTGTCACTCCTATTCATTCCCTAGACAGGACATCTACAGGGTCGAAGTTGTGAGTTCAGCAGATGTGTCGTCCATTCGGGGACGAGCGTAAAATCCAACGGTCTCCTCGTAGCACTTCGGCTGTTTAATGGTGTCGAAGTGTGAATTGAGGGAGATTGGTTAGAGGCCTCTCCGAGTGAAGAGAGGCTTGGTCTATTGGGGAGACGTCTCTACCCTCTAATGCTGCTTTGTTTCGGGGTCGATGGGTCATTCAGGGGCGTCTCTTCAGCAGACGGGGTAATTCTACTCAGGGAGATCCAGTCGTTGTCGTATCGGCACACCAGGTTCAATTCTTGTTTTCAGGAGTTTTTTTATTTCACTGAAAATTCTTATAAAAAAAATTTGAACACTGTAATTAATAATACATACTTATTTTTTGTTAATTGTTAGAAACGGCACTACCATCAATAATTTACATTTAAAGAAATCCAATAATAATCCTTTTTTACCACCTTACCAATGTTTGTAATTATACAGGGCAAGCTTAAATTCTTTCAATATTAATGCAGAAGCCCCTATGAGGTCTAAACTATGTATTTTGAAAGACCATAGTCGATTATTCTGACCGTACTCGCTTATAGTCTAGCAAAATACGGAAACGAGATGACTTGAGTGAGACATAAAAATTTCGAATGAAAGAGATTCGGCCTATGCATAATTCCCAACCAATTTTACCGATTTTAAGAAATATGTTCGAAACTCTCCAATTCTTAATCTGATTCAAAAATTATAAAAGATTAAGTTGTTATGATATAAAACACTTCACAAAAATTTAATAACATCGACATGTACGAAAGCCAAATAACAGATTTTTTGCTCCCTTCAAAATATTTAACGACCAAATTCCCTGTTTTCAATTTCCCCAAAACAAGCATCATAGTGAAATACATTTTCCTGGTGTTTGTTCACCATAATTGAAAGTACAAACAATTACTAAACAAATATTGTTGTTTTTATAGTTTAATTGAATTTTAAATCCACCCAAAAAAAAATACCCTCCGCACTTAATAAAATTAAAAAAAAAATATCTAAAGAAAAGAAAATTGTTTGTGATAACCAAACAAAACCTCGGAACGTGATAAAAATTAAGAAGGGAAATGTTTTTATGTTGTCTGTTTACACACACATACACACAAAATCACATCTTAAGGCCAAATGAATTTGATTGACATACACACATTTTGTTGTGTCGTGTACACGAAATTATAGACTTTTGACTTTGTCCCGCAACCGACGGTATCTATTCGAAACAATTATCGTAGCATTTAGAAAAGACAACATCGGATTAAGGCATCCCCATGCTGCCCATTAGTCCCCAATATTTTTCGTCTTTTGTTTATGGAAGACAAAGTATATTATATAGGTATAGATATATCTGGTGCTGCTGGGCTGCTGGTGTGGTCGTATATCCGGCGATGTGGCAAAAACTAATAATTTTATATTAAACTCTAGGGGCATAATTCTAACCTCATAATTATCATGTCTTAAGCAAATAGTAAACGACGATACGGAGGGAAAGTTCTTTTTGCTTTATTTTGTTTTGTTTTCCTTTTCAGTTTTTTTTCGTACAGTTTTGTGTGTCAAGATAATTATGTTAATTCACATTGGGATAAAATTATAAAATTGATAAGAATTTGTTGCTGTTGTTAATATTTTATCAAACAAAAAACAAAAGTTATGTTTGGGACTATACCAACGGACTATATACGAGTATCTCGTTTCCAGTGTTTAGAGTTAGATTTGTTATGATAACAAAACAACGACATATATACATATGCATATATGTAATGTTTATTATATGCTGATATATACTACAAACATACACACACACAAACATTTTTATCGAGGGAAAACATTTTTGTTGGGATATTTTGGTGCGATAAAATTTTTGATAATTTCTCTTAATTTGGTTTGGGATGAAGATTTGGAAATTTAATTTTGCGGCAACCAAAAAGCTTTATTGTTCTGACTTTAATGTATGTTAATTATATGAACGGGACAGATTTTTTATTGTTTTTGTTGTATAATTTTTAATGTAAATATTTTAGTTGGTTGCGTGTGTATGTATATGTATGTGGTTCATCTAGAAGACTCTATCTTTGCGATTTTAATTTTTTTAAACGACCATTGGTATTTGGAACTGTTGTCGTAGTAATTAAATTTGTATATGCACATACTAAATGAAACATTTGCTTTTCATAAATATTTTTGTGTACTGGTAAAATTTAAATATCCCTTCATAAAACCAAAGCTCTGTTGGGTAATGTAAAAATTTGGCTTAACTGTTGAATGTTGATTTCAAATTTTTTTAGTAAGCAGTGTAGTGCTCTCGGCCAGGCCTTGAGTCATCGACCAGAACGCTCTTGCAACATGTGGACGACACTTGCAACATGTGGCCGAGCGCTATCATACTGAAAGATCGTATATTTTGGGCATTTGAGCTACAATGCTTCTCTTATAATTGCATAAATTTTTGTTGTGTTTGAATCACGATTCGATGCAAAAACCCTTCCGGTGTATTTGGAGCAGTTGTTCGTACGTAAAAAAATGGCGTTTGACGTCTTTAGGCTCGAATTCATACGGAACCCAAACTCCTTGTTTTTGCACAATACTTATATGGTTTGAGGCGGTTTTGAATCGCTTGTTGAGTCACTCTCAAAGTTTCAGCGAACTTCTCTTGAGTTTGGCAAGAATCATGGTCCAGCAAAGCCTCGAACTAAGTGTCTTCAAACTTTACTGGTCTCCCTTCACGTTATTTGTCACTGGTGTGAAAATCGCTACTTCTAAAATGGCGGAAACAGTACACACATGTTTTTATTGGTGGAGTATGTTCCCGATATCCTTCACACAGCAATCGATGTCCGTCAACTGCAGTTTTCCACAAATTAAAACAAAGAGTTACAAGATGGCCCGACGCAATTTATAGTTACGCCATCCTTTGTCAACCACTCAAAACTTATTTGTACCCTCAATATAAAAATTGGTGATAGTGGGTTTTCGGATCCCTTCGTAGAATTTTGTAATACAAAAAAAACAATTTAGTATGGGTTCTTATTTCGGAAAAATTCATTGGTTAGGTCCGGAACCTTGGCGCCTTCTTTTAGATGGTTTTGATAAAATTTAGCGGGGCAGAGTTTCCGAGGGCTGTCATGTTGCACCACACCATGTTGCGGCATGTTGCTCCATGTTGCATCATGTTGCAGGATGTTGCACAATGTTGCTTGATGTCGCACCATATCGTTTGATGGTTCACCATGTGGTGCCATGTTGCGTGATGTTGCACGAAATTTTGTTATATTGCATCATGTTGTAGAATGTTGCACTATATTGTATTTGGCCTGAACGATTTTGGTAAAAATTTCGGATGGGCCGCCATGTTGCTCCAAGATGCGTAATGTTGCATGATGCTGCACGTTGTGGTTTTTTGCTGCTTTATGTTGCGTCATATTGTGCCGTGTTGCGTTATGTTGCACCATTTTGCTTAATTGTGCATCGTGATTTTGGAAGTTGCATGAATCATGATGTGTCGTGTATATCATGTTGCGTAATGTTGCACTAGTGGCTCGTACTATATTGCGTCATGTTTCTCCGTTTTGTGTCTTGAAGTTTTTCACTAGTTAGATTTTTGGCATTATTTTTCATCATAAAATGTCGAACCATGTTTTGTTGGTTGCGCTACAGTGACTTTAGAAGATTGCACTAATCGCATATTTTTGAAAATGTAGGTTGGTCAGAGTCTCTTTGTTTAACTTTTTCAGCTGACACCAATGATTTCTGACAAATGTCTGTGAAAGGAACGCCAAGAATCCATTGCAATGAGTTCTAATTTCAGAAAATTCGTTAAAAGATTAAGTTTTAAAGTTTTTCGGATTTTTAAAGTTTTCTAATGGCAAAAATGAGTTGCGTTCAATAAGGGGTTTTTCGGGTCAAATGACTTTTATAAAAATGGGAGAGTTTGGTTTTCGATTGAAAAGGGCTCGATTGTGATGAGTTCTAAATTCGAAAACAAATTGCTTTAGTGTGTTCTCAAATGGGATCCTTGAGAAACGGGAACTGAGAAACGTATTGAAAGATGTACCATTGCATCTTTAATTGCTGTGTCGGTGACATGGCTTAAAGATATACATAAAGACGTTCATGTTCACTTGGACGAGTATAATATTGTACGGAAAGATAGGGTTGATCCGCGTCGTAGACGTGGCGGTGGTGTAGCACTTTATGTACGCAATTCTGTCAAATATAAGGTTGTTAAGAAAAATACTCTTGCGGGTTAAGTTTTGATTGTTTGTTCTTGGAAATTAGTAACAGTCGAAATCACACATTGTTAGTGGGGTCGTTTATTGCCCACCTAGGGCTAAATTCCTTAATAAAATTAAAAAAACTTTGGGGGATCTATCTAGTAGGTATACTCATATTCTCATCCTTGGTGATTTTAACACGAATGTCATTTCAGATACACCTGCTGTATAGGAATTCACCACCCACAATATGATATATGGTTCCTATAATTTCAATTTGGATGTTTCTAGTTGCGTCAGTTTTTGTTTTCGGCGAGTTATAAACAATATTGACCAGAACAAATTGATTGCAGAGGCATTTTTTCTATTCCTGAAATGGAAATGGAATTCCTGAAATTTGATGACAAATTTTAGTATTTTAATTCATTGCTTGTAAAGCTTCTGGCTAGATAGGCTCTCCTTCGCAGAGTCGATCGGAAGCCGTCTGATGATGTGTTCATGCTCGTTGATTCTATCCTGAAGCTCCAGAATATTGGGGACTTCTTACACGCAGTTTGGAAATCTAATAAAAATGATACCACTTGATCCGCAATTGATACGCATTTTGATCGTCGGCTAAATTTCGGCACTTTAAAAAAAAACATTTTTAATCTAGACCTACCAAGTGAAGTGCTATGGCGCAATTTTCAAAAGTCTGGTCTCTCTAAAAATAAGCTAGCGGTTTCAGCCGATTTTCAACCAATGATATTCTCTACGCATTTTGCTGCAAGTTCTCAAGGGCCGCCTTTTAATTTGAGGGATTTTGATAACATTGGCTCTCATTCTGTCAATGCATTTTATTTTAGTAATGTAACGGACATTGAGGTATACGAAGCAATCTCTGGCATTCAGTCTGATTCATTGGGTGCAGATGGTACACCTATTTCTTCCAGGCTTAAATATCTAGCACACATAATCAACACCGCATTAACCAAATCCATTTTTTCTAAAGCGTGGAAGTAGTCATAGTACAACAACTGCTCTCACCAAAAGCGTTGATGATTTACCAGATCTATACCAAATTGTCAAATTAAATGAGAAACTCTCCGAGACTTCTCGCCTAGTATCTGGCGTTCCACAAGGTTCTATTTTAGGTCCTATATTATTTTGTATGTTTATTTATTAATGATATTGAAAATTCTCTCACCTCCGTAAAATTTCACCTATTGGCCGATGATGTGCAAATTTATCGTTCAGGTGCGCAGGGCAATGTGGGACTTACGTGTTAAATATCAATGAAACTCTTGCGAGGATCGTTGCTTGGAGTAGGAACAACCTAATTAACATTAATCCGGGGAAATCTAAAGCCATGATTAGAACTTGCAACAAACGATTGCTACATAGTCTCATATCTAGTGGAAATAGTGGACAAAGTTAGGGAGCTTGGTTTAGTTGTAAATAGTCAGCTAAATTGGGACGATCATGTCAATCATATTTGCACTAAAATTCATGCTACGTTTAGAAGTCTGTGGTCTCATGAAAGTTACACTCCTCGTGATGCTAAACTTAAATTAATTCGATCGCTAGTTGCTCCTCACTTAGTTTATTGTGCGCCTATCTACTCGGGTATACATTAAATAAGAAATATATATATTAAATAAGAGGAAATATGTTTCCATCTCTAGGTATTTGCGGCCGGTCCTTAACTGTGATTTATCTGATTATCTGAAATTTACTACAGTCTTATTTTTGTATAAAATAATCATTTATCGTAAACCTTCACGTATGTGAAGTTATCCCTGGATTCTATCCCGGAAATTAAAAAAAAACAGGCAACACTAACATAATTGTATCCCTCTAACTCATGTGTGAAGTTATCCCCGAATTTAATTATATGAAAAATAAAAATGTTTATTAAAATTATTTTAATTCGGAAAACACACAAAATAAATGTAAAAATTTAATAAATTGAAGTACAATAATTTTTAAATTGGCTTAAAAATTTGTCAGATAATTATAATTTGGTTATGAGATGGAAAACATATCTCAAATTAAGAAAACACGAAAAAATCGTACCGTTGCAACTTAGCGAAATTCGGCGCCAAACAAAATATTTACATGTATTAAGTTTTTGGCTCAAAATAATATTTTAATTTGACATGTAAAAATTTGTCGGAGCTATATGGTTTTGAGATTGCCAGATCCATACGTCAATTTCCGAAAAATATGAACAAAATCGCAAAAACTGAAACTGTTTCATTAAAACGAAAGTACTAAATATTTTATACTGTGTTTAGTACAAATGCTGGAAAAGGGTTAAATAAAAATTACATAAAATTTTTTTAGGAAATCTAGAGGTAGTACTTTGGAAAAAAATTGAAAAGTATTGAAAAGGAAAATTGATTTTTTTCGGGAGAGTCTTTCCGAATATATGAATGAAAACGGTTCAAAGTATTTTAAATTTGAATATTGATTAATGACAAAATAAAAAAAATAAAAATTATCATTTGATATTGAAAAATAAAAGTTTAAATCTATATAACAAGATATAGGAAAAAATAAATTATTTGTGAAAAATGTACATGCTGGTCAAGAAGCAAAATAAAAAAGACGGGAAAGGTTCGGAGCCGAACTCTTTAAGCATTTTTGTAGCCTATAAAGAACTTCTATGCCGTATGATTGGCGAATTTTTAATATTACGAACACCCACTCCCATATCCACCTAACCCCATCGACACCCAGCCCAACCGACCCCAATCCACCATATCTCAACTGACTCCAATCAAATACATACCACCACATCTAAACATTATTACCATCCCCCACCCACTATCCAATTAAAACCCCAAAACCCATCTCACCCGCACCACCCTATACCGCACTACCCATATTATCACCCTTTATCACCTCCATACCCACTTCCACGCACACACACACCACCCACACAAACTCTCATCCACCATTTGGTGGGTAAAATTCTCACACCAAACCCAAAACGCCTCATCTCACTCCTCTACCTCCCATACCACCACTCCTACCACCCCCATAACTACACCACCCATACAAACCCACATCCAGACGAGTTATATTTTTATTCTACATTCCCATGCTCGATGAAATCAAAATAGAATAGAAAAAAACTAGAAAAATCTATCAATTTTGAGGAGGGGGCTTATCAAATCCCTAAATATCTCCGAACACCCTAAACTAAAAAATGTCCAAATCAATAGGGATTATTCCCATGAGTTGCTTGAACTTTTAGTGAAGAAATTAAGTTGATATCTCCATTAGTTCTCAAGTTATCGTGCACACAGACGGACAGACGCAAACCGAAACCATATAGCATTTTTTTAACAAAAATGCTTAAAAAATGCTTAAAAAATTAAAGAAAACGATAAATCGATCATGAAAAATTGATCCCACAAAAGTTTATGGTTTAAAACAAGAGATTTCAGTCCAGAATAAAAAAGAAATAAATAAAATAAATTAACCAACATTAATCGGATTCATCAGGACATCCTTTTTAACTACATCAGTTAAGTGCGCTAACGTTTTTTTTTTTTTTTTATTATATTTATTATATTTATTTTTTTTTAATGCCAATATAATTATAAATAATTAAATTTAATATTTGTCTTGTAAATATTTGTGATTTTTTTTGGTTTTAATATGTCTCTTTAAGATTGGCGTGTAACGACAAGGGAAGAGATTATTTTTTGTCTATGTAATAAGAAAATTGCTATTATTATTATTTTTTTTTTGTTCGTTATGTTTATTGAGTTAGATTTAATTTAAATTTTTTTTTGTGAATAATGTTTGTCCCACAATTGTTTTGTTTTATATTTATTATTATGCGGTATAAATTAGACCAATATATACTTCAAAAACCCCACCCAACCTTGAGCTCAAGTCGGCTAAGAAATTACCGCATGAAGTCCCTGTATTGGTATTTTTTTTCCGTGGACAGGTTTCAACCAACACACATATTTTGTATTTAATTTTTTTTTTAAATATGTTAAAGTTATGAAATCTGGTTACAAACTGACGTATGAATCTGGCAATCTCAAAACCATATAGCTCTGACCCGACAAATTAGTACTTTTTACATGTCAAATTAAAATTTTATTTTGACTCAAAAACGTAACACATGTAAATATTTTGTTTGGAGCCAGATTTCGCTTGGTTGCAACGGTACGATTTTATTCGAATTTTGCCGAATGTGACGTATGGATCTGGCAATCTCAAAACCATATAACTCTGGTCAAATTAAAATTTTATTTTGAGTCAAAAACGTGTTACATGTAACTATTTTGTTTGGAGCCAGATTTCGCTTGGTTGCAACGGTACAATTTTATTCGTATTTTGCCGAAAGTGACATATGGATCTGGCAATCTCAAAACCATATAACTCTGGCCAAATTAAAATTTTATTTTTAGTCAAAAACGTCTTACATGTAACTATTTTGTTCGGCGCCGAATTTCGCTAGGTTGCAACGGTACGATTTTTTCGGGTTTTCTTAATTTGTGATATGTATTTTCCATCTTATAACCAAATTATAATTATCTGACAAATTTATAAGCCAATTTAAAAATTATTGTACTTCATTTTTTTAAATTTTTACATTTATTTTGTGTGTTTTCCGAATTAAAATAATTTTAATAAACATTTTTATTTTTCATATAATTAAATTCGGGGATAACTTCACATATGAAGCCTATTAGGAATGAAATATAATATAAAACGGGGCGGGGCTAACTTTACACAAGAGTTAGAGGGAACTTAACATACATTAAACCTTCTTATCTTTTTGATATGGTAAAGTTTTTCAGACCTGAAGATCTGTTCAATATCCATCTGCCTTCTAATTGTTAGTCTAAAGTGCGCCAGGGTTCATTTTTCGTGTATGCTGTAAAGCTTTGGAATTCCCTTAATCCTAATTTGCAATCCATTGTCAGATTGAATCAATTCAAGCAGGCCTATTTCTCGTCTCTTAATTGATAAATTGTGTTGTATTCCATATTTTGTTCATTTTATTAGAAGTAATTGTTAATCTTGTATTAAAACACGAAAAATTTAAGTTTAGGAAAAAGAAGGAAAAAAAACTCAGTGTAAATTTATATTTACAGTTTTTTTTTTTGTATTATCATTTTTTACATAAGAAAATTGTCCTTAGCTATAAGGAGAATTGTAAAAAAGCTATGCCTTACATGTAAAATATTTAATATAATAAAATTAAAATAAAAAAAAATTATTGTAAGTGATGAACAAGCTTATTTTTTACTCACAGGGTGAACGCGAAATTATTAGTTTTTCTTAAGTCATCTATTTGGACAAGCTCCGACCCATTGTAGCCAGAAAATAGACATAACGTTCAATAAACATCAATATTGAACCAGTTTAACTTGCAACTAGGTTGAACCATTCAACATATATCTACAATAAGTTGAATCACTGGTATTCGAATATACCGGCCGCACATCTAACAGCCAGTGTAACAACCTTTCTATAGTTTTCATTATGGAGTAAAATGCGATAGTTTTATTAGAAATGGCATGAGTCTTACTGGGCAAAAAACTGATCTAAAATGTCATGAAATCATTATCTTATCGTTGCTTTCATCTAGTACTGTTAATTATAAAATTTTAACAACAACAACTCAAGCATATTCTTTAAAAAAATCGAACTTCAAATATAAACTTTTAATTTCAATTCCAACTTATTATTTTTTTTTAAATTAGCAAGACAACCATTAAAAATAAACTTTCCTGCCATTGTCTTAGATACAACTTGCTTTTGAATTAAGAAAATATATTTAAAAAATAAAATAATTTCTTATTTTAAATCTGTAGATTTATACACAAAATAAAAATAAAAGTTTTAATTCTTCGCTCTCCCAATACACAACAATAAAACGGAGATAAACATGGTTTTAATTAGAACAGTTGATTAAATGAGCTTTTTTTAGTGTTACGAAAATGTAAAAGTTGGATTTATTTTATCGGTTTGATATTTTGTCTCATTCCTGTTGTGTTATGTATTTTCTGTATATAAGGACGACATACAGAATAAGAACATGGTTTTTATTTAATTAAAAGTTTTCTTCGTTGGTATATTTATGTCGAGATATATACAGGAACGAAAAGCTTTTTGCGCAAAGTAATTGCCAAAATTGGATTTGGTCATATTATTGTAATTGCAGTATATATATAGTTAATGTACATACCATACTCGATGTTGCAGGAATAACAAATATTTGTTTCGTCCACGCGATTTCCTTGATCTACAATAACAAAGTACGCTAAAACAATAGATAGTGTAAAAGCTTCCGGAAAATTACACAAAAAAAAATGTGGGAATTAATTTATTTCTTTGTTAATTTTTATTATCTCAAATTTTCTCACTATGTATATATAGTACTTTAATGTCTTCATTTTCCTATTTGTCTATATTATCCTTGATAAACTCTATGCTCGTTTATAGTTGTTAGTGTTGTATGGGATACGAAGCACTGGATTACAATAGAGACGATAAACGATAAATTAAATGTTGACTGAAGGATAAATTAAAGTGTTATGTACATATCTAACAGTGTTTTTCGATCCAGTCGTTCCGTTTTCTCCGGCTACAAATTTTATTACACCGAAATTTTTAATTTATCCTGTACGAGTATAGACAAACACCAGAGGATAATGTTCTTTCGGTGGTTCGTAATTTCAATGATAAAATTGCGATAATGACATTCTTTTTATTTTAACTGTATGATAAAAAATATTATTGCACCATTCAACATTGTGCTATTTTAATGTATATATTAACATAAATTATTCTATCGGCGCAATCAATCAAAATATGTGCGCTCTGTTTATAGAAAAATCGTAATAAAATTAAATTAGTCAATAAACATAAAATTTGATATGGTATAGGAGTATAAAAGACACACAGGTAGAAGGAATTTAATTTGAAATTACAATGAAATAAAAAATTTCATTACAAGTTTGCCACATAATTAACATAAACATATAGCGTACAGTGTCTAGCGTAAAGATGCCTATAATAAAAAAAAGTCGTTTGGGGAAATCGGTAATTTAGTACCGAAAAACAATTTTGATTGCTATTCTATCACCCACAATAAAGCGAGGAATTTTTTGAAATAATCTTTGCAAAGAAATGAGCGGTCGCTTTCCTATTTGAATTAATCTTTATGAATTTTTTTTTGTTCATATTAGATTTTTATTGATTTTGTAAGGCTGGGTTGGCTGGCTAGAGTAACAAAATTGCACAAGAAAGGTATATAAAATCGCTTAATATAAAAATGTAATATGTAATTCAATTCTGGGAAATGCCAACCAATCAAATGTTGTTTTCAGGTATATAAATTATAATTGAAAACAAGATATTTAATTGGCTCTTCAAGTAACACATGTATCATCAACTTAAAGAAAGATACGTCGAAGAGGCATAGGACGTTGAAAGCATTCTGCCATATTTTGTAGATGACAACTTTGGCGCAGTGATGAAAATACGAAGAAATCAAAATCATAGTAGCATGAAACATCAGGAAAAATCAGTCAAGTGAAGACAAAAGAAGTATATGCCGAAATCACCGCGAATACAAATTCCAACATTGGAAGAGAACTGCAAAAATTGAACGCTGCTCATAAACACGTTCAAAAATTAAGCTATTTTACATCTTTGAAGAGCGGTACGATAATAAACGAAAAATGGTGGCCGAATATATTGGCACAATGTTGAATATTCCAAAAGTTCAATCAAACGCAGCCAAGGATATTAGAAAAATGAATGTGTAAAGGAGTGTATAGAAGTTGTAAAAAACTTTAACTGAAACGCAGACGAATAGAACATCATATCCCCATTCACATTACTACCAAAGGTTGAACTATAACAACCGAAAAGCACTACGAGGAATTCGGTCATCGTAGTTGGGGCTTTCCCAAACGGAAACCGGCAAACAGAAAGTTACAGCGGTGAAATGTTGTTTTTCCAAGCCGGATATTTCCAAACTTCATCAAAAGGAAAATTGTGCGCCCTTAATGCAGCATATCAACAACCGATGTAAGGAAAACGAAAACGCCCGGATTTGTGGCGAAAAATTCATGAGCAGCGGACATGACTTCATTATTATTTGAAAAATGTCAGCCCCTAATTGTTTTTTTTTTTTTTTAATTTGGAAACAGGAAAAAATCACTAAACGCCAAATCTGGACTATATAGGGTGGGTGAGAGATTTTTTTAAAGTCGCATTCACGAAAAGCAGTTTGTGCAATTTAAGCCTTATGAACAGGCGCGTTGTCGTGGAGAAGTAAAATCTTACCTGCATCCCAGAAAGTTGTGGCCATAACCTTCCCAGCTGACTGTCGAGTCATAAACTTCTAAGATGGAGGTACATCACATTTTTTCCATTGCATAGATTCTTGTTTGTATTCCGGATCCCAATGATGAATCCATGTTTGATCGCCCGCCACGATTCTATTTATGAAATTATCAGGATCATTTCCTTTCATATTTAAAATGTTGCCTGAAGTTTCGACACGAATTTTTTTCCTTTCCGGCAAACGGGGAACCCATCTTGCACTAACTTTTGAAAGATGAAGATGTAGAATTGTAAATGTGATACTAAAAAAAAAGCCTGAGATTTCTCGATAATTCTGCAATATTTACACGGCGGTCCTCTAATACAAAATTTTCTGCCAAAATAAAGTTTTCATTCGTGATGGCGTTCTGCGGTCTTCCCTGGTGCTCATCATCTTCTAGCGATTCTTTACCACGTTTGAATAGTTTAATCCACCTCGTTACTGTAGAATATTTTGGTCCACACTCACCATAAACTTTTGACGTATATTCAAAAATAAATTAAGGGTGTTTTTAATCTTTACAAAAAAATGTAATTATCGCACGATATTCGAATTTATTCATTTTCTATTTTTGTCTAAACACGTGTTGGAAAATTGAGGTCTAGAAATAAATTAAACAAAATAAAACAAAAAATAAACAAAAATAATATGGTTATCTTTTTCACTCCATAATTACATACCAATATACGAATATATTGATTTGCCCTTAACATTTACTTAACTTACTTTTTTTGTGATGTTCATAAAATGTCTCGCTTGATGTTATTTTCTCGTGATAGCATCTTGCAGATCAAAAGTCGTCCTTCACTACTTTTGTGAGCAGAACTAAATGCCTTTTTAGAGTAAAATTTCCCCGAAATAATTCTTGACGTTTTTGTATGTAAAATAGTGCTGTTGTAATTTTTTGTAAATGAACCTTTAGAAATTACAATATTTTTGAAATTAGGGAATACATCCTCCAACATTATCTTGTGTCGAGATTTAAAATTTTGATGATGATCTGCTTACTGTAATATTTTATAGGCCGCGACCGTGATGACAAATGGATGTAATAATCTTTCGATGTATTGGCAGAATGGGTTATGTCGGATTCACTGGAGGCGTTGCTTCTAGTTGATTCGTTCTCCAGTGTTTTAGTCATTTGAATTGTGAAAATTGAAAGTCATTTGAATTGTGACAATTTTACAAAAATCACATCTCTTCAGTAGAATGATGACTTTAATAAAAATGTTAATTTAAGGTTTTTTTTTCGTTAATTTTGATAAAATTTTTGGACTGGGTTAATTTCACAAATATGGTGTATTTATGCTGTTCAAGTATTGCTTGATAAATATATTTTATTTTCAGGGATAGAAAGCTAGGATCACTTCATAAACATTTTAGACATCAAACAGTCTACTCACGAATAAATAACAGTAGTTTGTAGTTCGTTCAGTGCTTGGTATTCCGTGGAATGTTATAGTAGCCTTCTTCATTTTCATAATATCTGAAGTAACTTCTAAATTTTGTGCTTTATTATTTATAAGTGTAGTAACAATTTTCTGTCTAAAAAACGATGTTCTATGCGATAGTAATATCTAATTTGTTACTTGAACGAGAATTCAATCTCGAAAAAGAGACAATTAGCAAATCTTTTATCTTCCACAAAATCCTGTCTAACTGCAATGTATTTCAAATTCTAAAATACAATACAAAGTCTGTTTTAGTTTTTTAATATGCTTTTTGCATACACATGTCTATCAAAAAAATCTGAATGGATAAATTATTTTTATGATTTTCCAGTTGCATTCTTATAAAATAAAATTGTAAACGAGAATAATATCTACATACGTGCATATCCAGCATTCTCCATTAATAGAATATACAATTTTTGGATCTCATTTTAAACATAACCACAAAAAATATGTACAATCTAAAAGCACATAAATATTTATGTACATGTTTAGTTTATGCTTTGGAGCTCATGCGTGGAAATTATCAAAATAATCATAATAATCATAAATATATTTATTTGCATGTTATGTTTATGCTGTTACTGCTGCTGCTTTTATGCTTATTTGTGTCTGTGTATGGTGCATAAATTCTAACCAGCACGGCTATTTCCAAAATAACCAAAATTGGGTTTGCATCATTCTAATTTATATGACACACCGAAATAATCAATTATATAATATATTGATTGTGTTTATGTGTGCGATTATGTATGATAACAGCAAGGATTTAAGTTCTAAAACTACCATTAAAAAGTTTTTATATTTTATCAAGATAACAAATTTTGTTTTTGGTTAAAAGGATGTAATCAGAGCTTTTTACCGTCCCTAAAATCCTAGAAAAACTATTATACTAAAAATTTTCTGTATACCAAATTTGGCCTGGATTCGTCCCACATGCACAAGTATATACATACATACATACAAACATATAACACCACAGTTTATCGTATTCAAATTTACCACTATTAACATAATATTTACTATTGCACTAACACAAATTTATTCGGATAATCTTTCCATCATAGTTAAAGTTTTTCCAATGTTAGTTTTTTGTAATTTTATGGGTTAATTGATTGAACTTAAGATGAAATTGAAAAGCTTTTAAAGTAACAAAAAATTAAGCAGAAACAACTATTCCTCTTTGTTCAATATGAGTAATTGTTGAATTATAAGAAATCCCCTTTTTCGTTACTAATCCTTTTGCTTCTTGCTGTATATTATGTTTATTTTACAAATTTTCCTTTATTGGTAATTTATGTGTGCATACGTAAAATATTATAACATTGAAGCATTGTAGAGCTTTTTATTTTTATATATAGTTAATTGTTTTAAAAATACATTATGTAAATTAAGAAAAGCTCACATTATATTACCATTCAAGTAAAACTATGATATATGACTCCTTTTGTGCGCCGTACACTTCCTGCCATGGCATATACTCGTATAGTAAATTTCCTTAAACAGAGCTTAAATAAATATTTTTATTTCAAAAATATAACCAACGATCCGTGAAGATGGCGGAAAGTTAAAAAAAGCACAAGCAAACAAAAAAAAAAGTTTTTTTTATAATATGAACGTCAACAAAAAGTTTCCATTAATATTTACTTTAATTTTCTTATTGTTTATTTTAAAACAGCGGCAGAGTTATTGTGTTACGAACAGATTTAATTTTGTTGGATTTCCTCTGTGACCCAAAAATAAATTTTTTTGGATAGGTATAACAAGGTTGACGCAAAATGTTAAAATTTGTATAATACCACTCAGATTATTATTTATGTATTTTCCCAGCTACATGGACACGTGTGGGTGTCTATCTCATCATGAATAATAAATTATCGTAAGCAACTAGGTCGAATATTAAGCGCTTGGTTAACTCTGCTTTGCGAAAATTAGCTGTAATTTAAATGTATTACAAAAAATAAAATTAAAAATACCAATATTCAAATTTTAATGGATATAACATATACATAATATGCAATATGTATCCGTATCAAGATCAAAAACTAAAAATCTGAAACAACCCTTTCGATTCGATTTAAAACTATATGTAAAATCTACCAAAATTATAATATAAACGAGTAAAGCTCCACTCATTCCATTCGATAATAAACAATTTGCAAATATTATCTGTAGTTTTCTCAATTTCCTTCGTTAAAAGTCATGTTTCCATATCTGATCGGATCGTAATACTCATATATAAATTAAGGCTCAACTAGATAAAAATATTCCGAACGGAATTTTCACTCACCACACGCTTTGTTTTAAAATCAAATATCTATTTTGTTTTCTTTTCATATAACAGCAAAAATAAAAAATTGTTCTCCCCATAAGACATCTTTTCTGTATATTATTGTGTGCTTTTCCAAAAAACAAAAAGCTTTTTCTGTTGTAAAAATTACTTAGTATGGTACTACTAACTATATAAAAGAAAATCGATTTTTAAACTTTCATGTTGTGTTTTAGTACGAAGTCATTTGTTATATGTTGCCATAAATATATGAGAAGAAAATTAGATACTGTACGAGTATAAAGTTTGTTTGGTATACACACAAAAAAATTGGAAATATGGGAAAATGGGAAAATTGTTGTCTATATTTAGATACAGAAGAAAATGACAATGTTCCTTATTTTGGTTTTGTTATCTTGGTGCATGTTTCTCATATAAAACTACATAGTTTTTGTGGGTTAATTTGTTTCGTCGTTTTTTGCTTTTGAGGTCTAATTTTATTAGGTTGTATCTTTCTGGTTTTATAATAACAGGAGTTTTCCGGAAATATTCTTACAACTATATGATTTTTATTGTTTTGTAATTGTTATTGACTTTTGTTGTTTTTGCTTGTATCCTTAATACGTGGGAATGTCAGTATAATAATTAAGGTAAAACTTGTTATAATTTGTATAAAACATATTACAATATTACAATACACTGTAAAGGAAATCTAAATAAATTTGATAAGTTAGATCTAAAAACCACTTATTTCATATTTAATAACAACCAATTATTAAACTAACTTAATAACTTAATTCATATTTAATAAATGTAATTACTAGCTGAACACAAATAGATAAAACACATTTAAAACCGAAACTTCTATAAAGCACAACGAATAAGTATTAAAATTTCTAAATTTTTAAATTTCAAATAATAAAAATTTCTATATTTCTAAGTTTTTAAATTTCTAAATTTCTAAATTTTTAAATTTCTAAATTTCTAAATTTCTAAATTTTTCAATTTCTAAATTTCTAAATTTCTAAATTTCTAAATTTCTAAATTTCTAAATTTCTAAATTTCTAAATTTCTAAATTTCTAAATTTCTAAATTTCTAAATTTCTAAATTTCTAAATTTCTAAATTTCTAAATTTCTAAATTTCTAAATTTCTAAATTTCTAAATTACTAAATTTCTAAATTTCTAAATTTCTAAATTTCTAAATTTCTAAATTTCTAAATTTCTAAATTTCTAAATTTCTAAATTTCTAAATTTCTAAATTTCTAAATTTCTAAATTTCTAAATTTCTAAATTTCTAAATTTCTAAATTTCTAAATTTCTAATCTTCTAAATTTCTAAATTTCTAAATTTCTAAATTTCTAAATTTCTAAATTTCTAAATTTCTAAATTTCTAAATTTCTAAATTTCTAAATTTCTAAATTTCTAAATTTCTAAATTTCTAAATTTCTAAATTTCTAAATTTCTAAATTTCTAAATTTCTAAATTTCTAAATTTCTAAATTTCTTAATTTCTAAATTTCTAAATTTCTAAATTTCTAAATTTCTAAATTTCTAAATTTCTAAATTTCTAAATTTCTAAATTTCTAAATTTCTAAATTTCTAAATTTCTAAATTTCTAAATTTCTAAATTTCTAAATTTCTAAATTTCTAAATTTCTAAATTTCTAAATTTCTAAATTTCTAAATTTCTAAATTTCTAAATTTCTAAATTTCTAAATTTCTAAATTTCTAAATTTCTAAATTTCTAAATTTCTAAATTTCTAAATTTCTAAATTTCTAAATTTCTAAATTTCTAAATTTCTAAATTTCTAAATTTCTAAATTTCTAAATTTCTAAATTTCTAAATTTCTAAATTTCTAAATTTCTAAATTTCTAAATTTCTAAATTTCTAAATTTCTAAATTTCTAAATTTCTAAATTTCTAAATTTCTAAATTTCTAAATTTCTAAATTTCTAAATTTCTAAATTTCTAAATTTCTAAATTTCTAAATTTCTAAATTTCTAAATTTCTAAATTTCTAAATTTCTAAATTTCTAAATTTCTAAATTTCTAAATTTCTAAATTTCTAAATTTCTAAATTTCTAAATTTCTAAATTTCTAAATTTCTAAATTTCTAAATTTCTAAATTTCTAAATTTCTAAATTTCTAAATTTCTAAATTTCTAAATTTCTAAATTTCTAAATTTCTAAATTTCTAAATTTCTAAATTTCTAAATTTCTAAATTTCTAAATTTCTAAATTTCTAAATTTCTAAATTTCTAAATTTCTAAATTTCTAAATTTCTAAATTTCTAAATTTCTAAATTTCTAAATTTCTAAATTTCTAAATTTCTAAATTTCTAAATTTCTAAATTTCTAAATTTCTAAATTTCTAAATTTCTAAATTTCTAAATTTCTAAATTTCTAAATTTCTAAATTTCTAAATTTCTAAATTTCTAAATTTCTAAATTTCTAAATTTCTAAATTTCTAAATTTCTAAATTTCTAAATTTCTAAATTTCTAAATTTCTAAATTTCTAAATTTCTAAATTTCTTAATTTCTTAATTTCTTAATTTCTTAATTTCTAAATTTCTAAATTTCTAAATTTCTAAATTTCTAAATTTCTAAATTTCTAAATTTCTAAATTTCTAAATTTCTAAATTTCTAAATTTCTAAATTTCTAAATTTCTAAATTTCTAAATTTCTAAATTTCTAAATTTCTAAATTTCTAAATTTCTAAATTTCTAAATTTCTAAATTTCTAAATTTCTAAATTTCTAAATTTCTAAATTTCTAAATTTCTAAATTTCTAAATTTCTAAATTTCTAAATTTCTAAATTTCTAAATTTCTAAATTTCTAAATTTCTAAATTTCTAAATTTCTAAATTTCTAAATTTCTAAATTTCTAAATTTCTAAATTTCTAAATTTCTAAATTTCTAAATTTCTAAATTTCTAAATTTCTAAATTTCTAAATTTCTAAATTTCTAAATTTCTAAATTTCTAAATTTCTAAATTTCTAAATTTCTAAATTTCTAAATTTCTAAATTTCTAAATTTCTAAATTTCTAAATTTCTAAATTTCTAAATTTCTAAATTTCTAAATTTCTAAATTTCTAAATTTCTAAATTTCTAAATTTCTAAATTTCTAAATTTCTAAATTTCTAAATTTCTAAATTTCTAAATTTCTAAATTTCTTAATTTCTAAATTTCTAAATTTCTAAATTTCTAAATTTCTAAATTTCTAAAAAGCAATTGAAAAAGCTTAACTCTATTATTTTTTTTTATATTTCTTGGTTTATTACATAGAAGACTTTAGCGGGAAAGGACGAGGTGGAGAGGGTGCTGCAAATACACAAATAAAAAAATGGTTTTTGCTGTTTATTATTATTTGTGTAACCATATGGTTTATTTTATCTGTTGAATTATTGTCGAAATAATAAACTTTTATTTTATTTAGTCTATTCGTTTTTATTTATTTATATAAAACAAAAATGAGAAATTTTCTTTAAACAAACAAGCAATGTTCTTCTATGTATGTATGTAGTTACGATTATACACCAAAAAATAAAAAATTCAAACTTTTTTGAGAACATAATAAAGTTTATGGAACCACAATTTGTGCAAAAGTTCGAAAACTTTTTCTTTAAATGTGTGATTGATGATCTGGATCGTGCTTATGTATAGGAAGTTGGATTTTCACGATGTGGGTTTTCGAGGAAATACTTTGTTATATATAAATTTGTCACATATGGCATTTATTTGCTAATCTTTCTGTTATTTTATCCATGACTAGTAATTGTAGTGCAAATTGACAAATTATTATTTACATTTCTGTTGATTGCGCCAGATTTTAGCACAAATATTTTCAACAGCCGAGAAAAAACACAAGAGAGTTAGTGATCAGACTTCTAGACTCTAACCTAACCTAACCTAATCTAGTGATCAAAAAATGTTACACCTTCCTCATGCTCACCTGTAAGCAGGAATTTGCTATTTATTTGCAAACTTTTGAATTCACATTCAATTTCCTTGATAGCGTTACTATGGTAAATTCTATAATTGCTGGTGTCGATATTTTTGACACAAGTCCATGTTTTCTTTCTTTTACGAAGGAAAAGAAAAAAATTCTTATATGTAGACAATTTTTTAAATTTTTACTGGAAATTATGAGTTTTTATAAGAAAAATTTCTTTTTATCAAAATTGGCATTTCTACCTCTCCTAAACTTCAAACTACAGCTTTTCCATAACTTAGGAGATCCATGCGAAATGTTTTGGACGTCTGTGAAGCGGAGTAGTAGCTTTCGTATGAACTTTTTCAATTCTCGCAGTGAAGATGAAACTTTCAACAAGGGTTGACCTTGTTGGTTTTCTCAAATTTCAGCAAGTTAACTTTTTTGACTTAAAATATAATTTTCCAAATTTATGATCATTCAACGTAAAAAAGGCCAAGTGTTGACCAAAACATATCTACTTCTACACTTTTTTCTGGCGCTAAATTTCATAGTGTAATCTGGTGACCTGATATTTTTAAGGTTACGAGTACATATTCGGGAATATTTAGATTTATGTGTGATTTACCTATCTAATAATCCTAGCCAGCTCAAGAGCTGTTAAAAGGGGCATGCTTATGTTAGATAAAGCATACAACTGCCATTTTTAATAATTACAATTTTAATGCTGTTTTGATATACCGAGAAATCATTGTTTTAAAGCTCTTGCACCCCACTAATTCAAAATTTTTTGGAATTTACAATATTGTTGTTATAGTTTTATAACAAGACATATCACTTTTGCTACAGAATTGAACATGGGCTCACTCTGCTTGATTTCCGCTTTTCCTTTTCCAATTGTAATTCAGAAAGTATCAGTTGTAATTCAGATTAGTCAATTGTAATTCAGAAAGTATCAAATGTAATTCAGATTAGTCAATTGTAATGTAGAAAGTATCAATTGTAGTTCAGAAAGTATCAATTGTAGTTCAGAAAGTATCAATTGTAATTCAGAAAGTATCAATTGTAGTTCAGAACATGTTAACGTTATTTGAATTATAATATGTACTTAATTTTACTGCATTAGCATTATACATTGTTAGTTGAAATTTGTTGCAACGACCCCTTTGTAAAAGACCCGTTATTTATATCGCCGACCCCAGGAATAGTTCGATTCCTTTGTTCCGCTAAAATAACGTATCATAAGCGTTCTAGAAAACTTACTCACATGTCAATTTTTTGAAATTTGTTGGACAAATTTGTTTGTTGAAATTTGTTGCAACAACCCCTTTGTAAAAGACCCGTTATTTATATCGCCGACCCCAGGAACAGTTCGATTCGTTTGTCCCGCTAAGAGAACGTATCATAAGCGTTCCAGAAAACTTACTCACATGTCAATCTTTTGAAATTTGTTAAACAAATTTGTTTGTTGAAATTTGGTGCAAAAACCTTTTGATTTTAAAACGTTTATTGCATGCAACAAATTTGGGATTTTTTTTTTGGGACATATTTCACTTGGGTCAAAATAAAACATTCCATCGCTGACATAACGATTAAGAGGCCACTGTTTAAAAGGCGTCACAGCGAAGTTACAACCCGTTGACAAGAGCATCAGAGGATGATGTATTTTAGGAATAAATAAGAAAAACAAGATACACAAAGAATATTATTCCAAGGAATATGTGCAGTAGCAACATACTATATTAAAAATTTATATCTTAAAATTGTACAGTCCACCCCGACCGGCATATCTCATTATGGATGAGCAACTATTGCTCAAAATGAGGTGTGTTAGATTTTGAGTGGATTAAGGTTAATAGAAATTGTCATTGTGAATTATAATTAAACAAATAAATAAATAAATGTGATTTTTGAAACTTTTAAATCGAATTCTAAATTGTTTATTTACTTGTTCGGTACTAAGGTATGCCGATCAACCCGTCAATTAATAAACTTTCTGTATGCGGACTCCGCCATTTTTAATTTTTTATTTAATTTATATGGCATACCGATTTCCCTTGTTTCAGTAGTTTATGTTTCGAGTAGTATTATTAGGATCATAGAGATTCTAAGACGTCATCAGGAGGTTACAATTGCTCTATGTACTAAGTAAAAAACTGTATGTATACTTTACCATTTTTCATCAGAGTATGATTTTGTGCAAAAAAAGTATTTCATTTGTACCAAGAAAGTAAATTCGTGCAGTTGTTAACTCTTCTCTATGCCAACTCTAATGAGGAACCCTTCCTTTTTTATTGATATTGCTTGGTGAGTAACTCCAAACTATTCTGTAAGCTCTTCATTCCTTCTTCGTTTTCAAATTGTTTTACTGCACATGGACGTGGATCGTCCTCAAGACTAAAATTACCATTAAGAAATCTTGTAAATCACTTTTTTACTGTTAAACGACACACCGTGTTCATTCAAAGTCAAATTAATCGATTCCAAAGTGTTCGACGTAAGTGTTGACGTAAATGAACACGGAGCGACAGCTTGTAAATGACTGAAACTCATGTATCCCAAATGGCGGGTGATTTAGACGAGTCCAAGTTTATTTTAATGGAACCAATTTCAGAGTATAGTTTCTACTTGCACAGCCTAATATATTTGTAAAATGCCAGGCGGAGATAAGAATATACTGATCATCCATATAGACAATCTGTTATGCATAAATCAAAGAATTTCCTAATAAGACTTCCCAAAAAAATCATAGAAAATCGCAATTAGATTTTTGTATTTTTTGTAATTTAGTAAAATCGATTCATTGCTATAAAATCACCCATATACATTTAATTTTGAACGACGGTCTTCTAAGTGTTCTAATAACTTTACAAACCACACACTTGAAGCTTCTTATGGATTGTTGGTTTATGAACTTGCCAAGTGAATTATTGTGTGTGTTATATTTCTACAAAATTATTCAAGCTCGAATAATGCTAACTTACTATAGACATAAATTTGTGATTAAAATCACCAATAAAGGTACACACATAAATATATATGTTTTATGTAATATATGTAAAAAATGAACGAAAATAAAAAAGATCTATACATACATAAAATAAAATCATAACATTATAAGAATATTTTGGAAGAAATATCTACCCAAAATATAATGTATGTATGGATGGGTATGCCATTAATGTGAAATTCAAACATAATTTATGACTTTTCTTATTTAAATTTTTATCAATAATTTATTGTGTAATAATGTCCCAAACATACTTCTTACATATCTATTTACATAAAAATACATACATATTCAATAGACACCCATATAAATTTTATATTACATTGATAAATAATTTCGTTCCATTTATCTCGAAACTTAAGGTGTTATATTACAGCCTCGTTTTATGTCAGGAGCAAAATAGTAGATGCTTTGCCACCTCTCTAACAATATGATTTTCAAAATTCGTTTTACAAAAAAGTCCAGTAAATGACATATAGGTGTAATTCAAGCTAATTAAGGTGGCGAAAAATCAAATTAGTTATTTTAGTATTTCAATTCCAAAACAAAATGCTTTAAAATTGTAATATATAGATACCGAATTAAGTTCATCAATTCAATTTAAAGTTTAAACAATTTTTTTCATAATTTTAAAAATTTTACTCCATATTTATTGCGCTTTGGAGAGATAGAGTTTTTTATTTTGGTTTGGGAAAACAACAAGCTAAAATGAAAACATTACATAAAACCAAAAAAAAAACGCTCTTCATTTTGATTATAGTTAAAAAAAAGTTTAATGAATAATAAAAGTTTTAAAAATTTTGTTGTTTTGTTTAACATATAAACATTGTATGAAGGTAAAAGTACGGGTATGTCCATATTTCGAAGTAAATTGACTTTTTTGTTGTAAATATAGATGATCCAACTACTTTATTATCTAAGTGTATTTTTGAACTCCAGATGAAATATATTTCCAGTTGGTTTTATATTATAAAAGGGCTGACGCAATTTGTGATACTTAAGAGTCCAAGAACCTCAACAAATCGTCAAAATAATTGCAACCGCCTATCAAATTAGTCATATTATCACAATATACCAAGTGGCAATTTCCTCGTCGTGAAGTGAATATTTACTACTCGCAAAAGTAGTATTGCAAAGCCACTGTTGAAATTAGACACTAAATTTAAAAGAATTTTTGTATGGATCCCCAAGTTGTCTGCTGTTCTTTAGAAGTTTTCGCAATTTCTTTCAGCTACATACACATTCATAAGTATGAGTTGGGCTGCTTCTAGCGGATTGTGTTGCATTTGTATTCCAATCTTCTTTAAACTAACAGTTAAAGGCGCTACAAATAATATTCCATGTCAGTGTATTTATTTCACAACTTTCTGTACACTTGTTTATGTCACCACAAAATAAAAATTTACGCTGTCGAAATCATATCACGACCTGGATCAGGGATGCTTGAACAACCGGTGAAATCGGTTGAACATATCTCGTCACTGAGCTCTGATGATAATCATTGGCGTGTTTTCTATTTCCCAAAATCGTCGCCAAGATCTGTCATTGTCTAGGAAAACATTGAAGTTATTATGGCGGGATTAATCCCTGCTTCAGATTTGCTTCCAGTAATTACCCAACCAAGAATGGTACTAATAGCCATCAGTCCACTTTCCAATCTTAACTGCTCAGGTTGTAGTACCTTGAAGAAAACATTCATACCCAATAGCGCGAGTAATGGATGTCACAGCACAATCCATGGATGCTATTTCTGATTCGATAGAATCACTAGTGTTTTCCATTCTTATTTTGACAAGCAGCGTTTGGCCGAAATATGCTCGGCTAATCCATATAAGATTTTATGAATGCGTTTTTTGAATGGCGTTTCATATATCTGAATTAGTTTTTTGAGTGCGTCGTGATAATAAGCATCTGTAACAGAAGATGCCGGATGTCGAAGAAAGATTGCCACTCAATATGATCTCCGTCAAATTTTGGAATATTGATCTTCGGTGCTGTCTAATGGAGAAAGCTTCTGCATAAGAAGACTAATGCTGCATTTGCAGATGACTGGATTCCCAATTGTTATATAAGTCAAATATTTCCTTCTCGATCGATTGGAATTCAACCAATAATTTCTGCGCCCTTTCCTGCTTCACAAAAATTTCGGCAATTAAGGCATTTTCTATATGTTGCATCTTAATACGTGAGCAAGTTGGTCATGAATCCTTTGATCACCGCTCGTTGTTTCTTTGAGCTTTCCATTTTAAATGCTTCGTATTCTTTATTTAACTCAACTTCATTACGATTCCACTTCACAATTTCACTTTGCTTCAGATATGTCGTTTACCAAGGAAGAATTTTATTTAAATTGGAACGCTTAAAGATAAACTCAGTTCAATGTGTTGGTTGTTCATAAGTTGGCAACTATTAAATGCTGAATAATTCCTACGTCACAATTTATTGCAAACATTCGTTAAAAACTCATTTTTCCACACAATTCAATGGGTTCGGTCGGGTCTGGAAAGATGACCAATACCACTAATTTTATAAATTCAGCCGTTCGAATATTTTAAACAATTGTCATTGAGAATTGGTCACTAGTTGTTTCGTTTGGTCAACCTTACCCAACGATTTATTGCGAAAAATCATTAAAAATTCATTCAGCTATGCTACACACAATTTTGGTTTCTGGATTCAAACTATTGCGCAATAGATTTTAATTTTTAATTTTAAACCCTTATTTTAAATTAAATCATTAAATTTTTTTGTCTTGTTTTATTCTTTTTTCTCGAAAATAAAATTTAAACAAAAATCTACATCTCAAAAATGTCCGTAATTTTTTTTATTTTCATTTCAATTTTTTTCATTTCGGATTCACGGTCAAAATTTTTACGTCGCAGCTACGTAATAAATTTTTTGTACGTGAATCCGAAATGAAAAAAATTTAAATGAAAATAAAAAAAATAAAGGACATTTTTGAGATGTAGATTTTTGTTTAAATTTTATTTTTGAGAGAACAGAATATAACAAGACAAAAAATTTAATGATTTAATTTAAAATAAGGGTTTAAAATTAAAAATTAAAATCTATTGCGCAATAGTTTGAATCCAGAAACCAAAATTGTGTGTAGCATAGCTGATTATTTCCGGTCGACTCAAGCGGTCTCCACTTGCATATTTTTCTCGTGACGAAAAAAAATATACTTATGACATATTTTAGTACATTTTCCAAAATACGTACGCAAAAACAGTTTTGAGCATGCGCATTGAAATTTTGTCAAGAGAGGAAAAGACCAAAACATTCAATATTTTTATCATTACGTTGCGCCAATTGAGCATAATTTGTGTTTTTATGCTCAATTTTGAGTGCACATTATATTGTTTTGACATTTTTAATTAAAAAATCGTGCATGTTCCTGTTTGTTAGACTAATCGCACACACACTAAAATTTCAAAAAAGTGATACATAACAATAAATAGTTTTGAAAGTTGTGGTTAAATAATTTTGTGCCGTGGATATGAAACTTAAATTACGTACATATTTTAGGTACATTATATACCTATGTATATATAGATTTTTACTTTTAATTTTAACCATTTCTGTAATTTCAGTCGGAGAAGCTGCATCGCTGATGGCCTGATCACGATCACTTGGTTTTGGGGTTTAATAATTTATTAATTTTATTTCAGGCAGTAAATCTGTTAAGTTTATTCATCTACTAATAGTTTAATATTTTTCAGCAATCGTAGAAAAGTTAGTAAACGTGTTGAAAGACTCCAAATTTTTATAGTTGGTGGACACGACTCATCCCCTTTTTAAAAATATGTTGAAACGGAGTTTGCTATGGGAAACGGTAAAAATTGAAGTGGGACATCAAGACGTCCAAAAATTGTACCGCAATTTAAAACGGCGATACACAGCTCTAAACAGCAGTCCGATAGTTCTGTATAATAACGGAGTAGTTCAGAACTATACAGAACAACGATATTACAAAAAAACGATACAATTTTTATGATTGATTTTTTTGGTTATACATAGATTTCTATAAAATCTAAATTATTTAATTTAAAAAAAATTAAATTTTCAATTTAAAATTGAACAAATTTGAAAATAGCTATCGCGAACTCTACGCGATTGTTTTCAAAAAAACGCAGCTATTGTCACTTCCATTGTGACATACGAGTGCAAAGGGTTAAATGATAATTATTTATTTTGAATTTATTAGGACTACAACAACTGGAGCATTATTGATAACTCCATGCTCATGTATGATGTATTGATGCTATGCTTGTATTGATAGGTCGTCTGAAAATTCTAAATATTGAAGTTAGAATTCCAAACGCATTTTCAATTGTACGTCGACATCTTGATAAACGATAATTAAAAATTTTCTTATCAAGTGACAACCTGCCTGTATTACTTCCTGGATAAGGATGCATCAAATTAGTCAGTAAAAGAAATGTTCCATAACCCACATAGGTGAAAGGCACAACTTTTGTCGTACCTGGTAGATTCGTGTCTGCTGGAAAATTCATATTTGCTGATTTATTAAGGATTCCAGATTCGAAAATGGACTTTCGGAAAATACTTCCATCACTATTTTGGCCAGCACTACCAGTATCCACCATAGTAAACCTGTAACGGGCATCGCATACAGCTAGTAAAACAACTGAATGACAACAGAATTACCAAATGCCTGGAATGAAAACAATAAAATTTGGCCAAAGTTATCCATCTATAGCTCCTAAACAATTTGGAAAATTCCATATCGCTTCAAAATCTTAGCTTATTGTTCGCCACTGCTTCTGTTTTTGGGGCCAACACAACTGGTACAAGACAATCCCAGATAATAGAGCATATCTCACTAATTACTTTAGAAGTAGTAGATTTCCCGACTAGATACCCAAATTTACCAATGGACACCATGAAATCCCCACTAGCAAAGTATCTGGAAATATAGAAATGCATAAATAAAATGTGGATGAAATTATGAACAATAAACTTACCTCAAAGTTATAGATAATCTTTCGGCGGGCGTAATAATTTCACATCGTGTTGCGTCCCTATGGAAATTTCGAAAAGTCTCATGATCTCGCAAACGCATTTCTTTCACAAGATTGGGGAAAAAGCCTTGATGTTTCTTCCTTACTCCCAAAGGATGTATCCAATGCCATCTTGCAGGTCTATCAAGACGTAATTGAGTAATTGTGTAATCTGATAAATCAGCTAACAGTGACTACAGAAGTATATACTGGGAACATATAATGTCGTATTGCAATATAGTATCCATATCAAGTTCGTCCATATTAAATAATTAAATTTTAATTTATGTAAGTTTTTACATAATCACAATTACAATTTAAATGAATATTAATTAATAACAATAATATATATTATTAATAATTTATGTAAATTATTACACATCCGCAAATGAAAATCTCAATTTATTTTGTTGTAAAATGATTCCTGTGGCACTATTCTGGTAATTCCCTGGGAATAGGGAATTGGGAAAGATTTTATATATAATTTCTATTTTAAATTTTTTTTCTGGCATACTGTAAAAATCTAGTGGTAATTTTTTTGAAACCAAAATAAAATTGGGAATAATTTTCCCTGCCAATTTAGATATGGAAAAATTATTCCCAATTTATAAATATTTTCATCAAACTTTTCTTCTTAGTAGGCCGGAAAAATAATAGTTGAACTGAAATTACATATAAAATCTTTCCCCTATTCCCTATTCCCAGGGAATTACCAAAATAGTGTCACTGGAACTAAAATGACAAAAGCGAATAATTTTTTTCTACGTAATCAAAACAAACAAAATATGTCTAGTTTTTAAGAGTGTAGTAGTAAGTATAATGTCAGTATAATGTCACCAATGTTAAAATTTTATAATTCAACAAAAACAGTTGACCAAACGATTCCGATTGTTGGATTTATAAAATTTTCAGTATTGGACGTTTCAATTATTAGTATTGGGCAGAGATAGAATTTTTACCAAAAAAGAATTTTTCAAGAATCGTTATTTCCATATGGGAAAGTTTTTATCGGAAATGATATTGTTTTTAAAATATTTGCGAAAAAATAAAAAAGCTCATATAAAAGCTGCCACTTCTCAATATTAGAATAAAAATAAAAATAGAATTTTAAATCTGCTAAAAATTCGAGACTACATTTTTCACGATTACTGTACATTATTTTACTATGCGTAAAAGGAAGTAGAAAAAATAACACCTGCACAAAAAACTATTTTTATTAATCGGATTTTGAGGTTGCTAATTAGATGAGGTCCAAATACTAAAAAGCTTCTATTAAAGCAGCTACTTCCAGTGGACCGATGTCGGCCAAAAATCACTGTGCCCTCCAAATTTATAAACAATAAAAATTATAAAAAATAAATCGTTCTAGGCTATATAGGAGACGGCCGAATTTTTATTCCAAAATTTAATGTGAAATGACGATTTAAAACTGTTTCAAATCGTCATTTCACATTAAATTTTGGAACACTTATTTATGTCGTATTTGTTTAACCAATAATTTAAAATCTTCAGTTCTTAATCGTTTTTTTTTTTTTTTTTGTAAATGATATACTTTACAAAATATTTGCAAAAAACTTTAAAAACTCGTTGGAAAGCTGTCACTTCCGGTGGACCGAGTTCAACTAAAAAAGCTTTATGAAAAAGCTTTAGTATGAAATTTCATGGGCACTCCTGCTCCACCTGCGTCATTGCAGAAAAACAAACTCGCATAAGATCCCTATGCCCATTCATCATTAAAAACCATCAGAGAGCGATATAGTAAAGCAGTTTCTAGGCAGAAATCGTATGATTGTTGTTTAGTTTTTCCTAAACCATTCATGCTGCAAACCGAATAAACGCGAGATATAAATCAAAACATCGAGCGATTTATTTTCCAGCATTGGAGGAAGATGACTATTTTCCATTGGGACAGCCTCCAACCTTGAATGAGATTAGATGTACGGTCCAGAATATCCGATCCGGTGTAAACAGTTTAATCAGTTGATTAACTTTATTTGAAAATTCAATGTTCATTTTATAATAAAGTAATTTATCGAATTACAAAACGTGTTACATAAAAAAAAGAAAAATCTCCATTAATTTATACCAATCGGAAATGATATCGTATAATATACTCAAACACGGTAAACACGTTCGTTAAAATAAAAATTTAACAACATCCAATAAATTTGAAATAATAATAAACAAATCGTTTAAAAAAATCATTTTTATATTTTTCAATTATCATTAAATGATTATTAATTAATTTAAAAAAAAATGTTTTCGTACATTAAAATACACGCAATACAAAAATAATAATAATTATTATTATTGCAATGCTAAATTAATTTATTGTGTTTTTAAATTAATTACATTGTTTTTAAAATAAAAATGTATCGGTGCCAATAAAATACTCGTACCATCGTACTTTCGAACATATATAAAGAAATTGATTGTTTTTATCAATTGAAGGTGAATTGGTCGGTGTAGGTATTTTATATCAAGAGTTGATTTTCTAGGTACATCATGAACTTAAATTAAAATATTTTATATTTTGGCATAATTGACGTTATTTATAAATAAATTAGGCGAAAAATGTCATAAATTAAAATCTAAACCGCATAAAATTGAATAGGTATACGCAGAATCAAAAAATCTCCGTCTTTTTGGTAATTTTATGCGGGACGCTTATAAATTTTGTAATTTAATCTGAAAAAGAATTATTTCTCGAATACCTTAAACATCATATTTTATTATTTTGTAGTCAGTGGTAGGCAAACTATTTAGAAAACAACGTGAAGAGGAAGATTAATAAGTACGAAAGTGTAAATTATAACGTTGTGAACTCTACCTTTTCTAAATCTGAAATATTTGATCTTCGTTTGCAATATATCCTGCATGATTTATTGATTACTAAATATTACAAAAATTTAAGAAAGCAATTTTGACAATTTTTTTCTCTTGAAAGTTGCTAGTCATTGGCGGTTTTACGCTGTGTAATCTTTAAGCAGGATTTCACAGAACAAATTAGTTTAACTGCGTCTTGTATTTTCTGATCCGTTATGGAAATCAATATTAACATTGAACTAAGCACTTTAAGTTTGTTACTTTATTCCCACGATATTCGCTTAAGTTTTGACGTTTGAATCGGAAAGTATGTACATGCAAGACGCAACACGACCAATAAAGATTTTATTCCGTGTCGGACTTTTTGCATTATGTTTATAATTTGAATAAATGTTCAAAGTATTTACATGTTTCGATAGTTTGGTGACATGCAGTCTGATGAAACGACCAAACCTTTTAATTTAAAAGTGTTTAAATTCTCATTAGATCGAAACCAATCTGCCGGAACACTTGGTAATCTCACCTCAATGTAAATGTAAAATCAAAATCTGACCCTAAAATACAATAATATTTTTTTTCAATGCCAAATTTGTACTATAAAAAAATAAAAGATTTCTTACAGAGAAAAAACAGGAGTTTCTCACAGAAAACAGTAGAATTTTCTTAAAGATCTGAATAGGTTGTAAACTTATACCTATAACGTAACCCACATCAAAATTCATTGTATTCGATCACCAATACAATTAAAACGCTTAAAAAAAATTGTCCATTTGGGCATTCTGTCAGAAAACAAATGAAACAAATAAAATGGAATCCGCGTTCCATGTGTCGTTTCCTGTGTTTGCAATAATGCAAACAATAGTTCAAAAGCAGTACGCGGAAGTTCATGATTACCTGGTGCTATGAGACTCACTAGTTTCAACTAGAGTATTCGGAAATTCAGATATAAACAACCAAACTGGGGAACAATTGCTTGCGATCGGTTTGACAACACAAGCAAACTCAAAATCTCACCCTAAAATTGCGTTTTTCGATTCGGAGTACAGCTCAACTTCACTACCAATCAGGCACACAGTCCGAACTATTCACTAAACTTAAACATCTTTACACTCACATTGAATACAAAACCGTCGAATACCAATAAGCAAAACAATCACTACCTGAAGAATAAACGTTTTAAATAACGGATCTATGTCGATTTCACGATCAATCAATGAAAACGATCGCAAAATCAACTTCTTCGCTGTGCAGTGGTTAGAATGTTGCATCAAAATATTATAATCACATATTTCATTTCACAAACTCATTGTTAACTCATCACTCATCACTCTGTACGTCCAAACAGAGTAAATGGTACATCAACAGCTGTATATACATGTGAGACGGAAGCAACATGGCGAGCATTCCAAACGCAAAAAAAAAGACAAAGTTGATTGGGTGACATTTTGACGTAAAATGTTAAACAGAAAAGCCTCGATTTAACAGACTAATTGGGGAGTCCGTTAAATCCGAATGTATTTAAATTTAATCTATTCGATCGAATTTAATCTGGGGCGAAACTCAGGTAATTCTTAGGCGATTAAATTGGGATTGGGTATGTTGAATAGAAATGGAATTCTTAAATTATTATTGAAAGAATTTCTGGAATATGGCCACTTGGGACGAAACGATCAATTCTTAACCGATTATGATGGAATTGGAATGCTGGATGGGAATGAGATTCTTAAATGATGTTGGGAAGGAATTCTGGAATATGACCACCTGTGACGGAACTCGATCAATTCTTAACCGGTTATGATGGGATTGGATATGTTGGATGAAAATAGGATTTTTAATGATTTTGGGAAGAAACTCTGGAATATAGTCACATGGGATGAAACTCGAACAACTTTTAACTGATTATGATGGGATTGGTTACTTTGGATGGAAATGAGATTCTTAATTAATTTTTGGAAAAGTTCTGGAATATGGCTACGTGGAATGGAAAACATTTGCGTTCAGGTGGAGCTTGAATCCCGTTCGTTTTTTTTTTAAATTAAAGCTTCAAATGAATCTTTTTTTATTCATATGTTACAGCAGGCGGTCGATGAAAGCAATGGGAAAGTAGCCCCCCTTTTCAGCACAATGGTAGATCGTGCTTTCAGTTAAAATCGTACCATTCTTTGGATTTGTTTACTACCACAATAGCGAACACCAAGAACTAATGATCTATTTTATCATTCCAAAAGTAGTCCGAACGGCCAGGGAAACTGGACAATTAATTTACTTTATTACTTTCATTTTTTCTTAATATTGGTTGTTAATCCAAAGTCTATCTAGAAAGAGATATTAATTCAGATTGAGACTAAGAGCGGGAGAAAAATGTCGAAATGTTGGAATGATCTACAGGTATATATTTCAATGTCACTGGCATAAAACTACTGAGCCCTAGACCAATGTTACCTCTAGACAAAACCATTTTTTTTTTGTTTTTTAGTCAAAGAAAGTATTAATTATCAAGCAAATTCGGCATTGAACTCTGCACTCCAACACATGGTCTTTTTTGCGTTTTTTAACATCACCGATCCTAGTTGATGACGAAACTTCGCTTTGCATCCAGGCTCTGGTGGAATTCGAACCCAGTGCCGCCTAGTCCAAGTGATGAAGCTTTAACCACTGCACCACTTGTTCGGTAAAATTGAAAATTTTATTGAAATTTCTTTAAAAGATTATTACTTTCTTATATTGTGGACCCATTGGGTGGTTAAAATTAGCAATTATTTTAAATATTTTTCACAGTCTTAAAAAGCTTTGCGTTTATACTGAGGTTACCTCGATCGTGGTACAACTGACTTTTCAAGTTGTCTCTGTTGATATATTACCAAAGATCGTTGGCAGTCGTTGCCGCAAAAATAATTATATAGAGGCTTTCCCCCTTATGGCATGTGGTGTGTTCCGATATTTTCGATGATAATGTGATGACGTAATGTGTTTAATTGCCTCCGATGAATGTATGAAATCTTACGATGTGAATGAAGTTCCATTGTCACACACAATCACTTGCGGCACTCCGTAACGAGCGAATAAAATAATAAGTGCTTTCCGAAGTATATTTGTTGTGATTTTTGTCATCATCTAGACTTCCACCCATTTTATAAGCGCATTTACGATAACCAGAAAATGTTTGGTTTTAAATGGTCCCAGATTAATAATGAGCCATTGCGCGCATTGCAACAATACCTGGATGGCCGGAGAGTAACCGTTGTAGTAGGTCATCCTTTATTGTCACTTGAAAATGTGGTTCATCTCGGATAGTTCGTCTAGGCATTGTACAGATACAGACGTAGCTGTGGATCTTGGTGCAATGGTTGTGTCCACCTTTGTTTTACTTCGTTAATAATCCTCACTCCTCATGCGACACTGTGCTTAAAAACAACGGTAAAAATTTTCGCCGATAATATTGGCAATGCGTTGTTCGCATCTGAAATGTTTCACGTGTGTAAACATACTTCCTTTTAAATTCCAGTGAGTTATGGTTTTGGTTTTCTGTTTATTTATTTTGAATATTAAAGAGCTATAGAGCTTATAAATATTTTGAAATTATGTTGGAAAGCATAACTTTTACAGAAAACGACGAAGAGAAGATTTAAAGATTAAATTTTGAAAATCGCTGGTTTTTTCAAATTTTAGAAGAAGTTCACTTGATGAATGACATACGAAAAGAAACATTAATAGAGGTTTTGGCCAATTAAAACATCTTACCGTAATTGCTCTGCTGCTTGTCATTTCGATATTTTTCGAAAATTGAATTTTGAATAAATCAACAAGAGTTTAAACATCCATTCAGTTTCAGATGATTTTCCGAAATAGAATACCGCTATACCGCGTCCAAAAAAGGACTTATTTTTGGCAAAAAAAAAGGGTATTGATTGATTCAGATGAAACTTCATAATTAAGCTTTCCCACAAATTTTTAGATTCCACACCGGAAATAACACCGGAAATAACCGTACACCGGAAATAACACCTTCCATTTGAGCTTTTTCGTTGGTTGCAAATATCTTGAACAATATTATCATTTATGAGACTATCGAATATAAACTAGAAGATTCAAAATTAAATTTGAGACAATGTCGGCATACTAGTTTTCCAAAACTAAGCGGAAATGACGATTTTTTACAAACAACTTTTTTTTAGTAATCATGAAAAGGTTTGACCTCGTTGATTTGACGTTAATTTTGACCTTGGATTTAGGAAACGTGCGTGTGTAGTGTTTTGCATACCAAATATTTTTGATTGTCTACAGCCCAGACGAAGCGACTGATCCGAGTGAACCTTCTTAATTAAGCTTTTGATTTACATTGGTCCACCAGTGGCACTATTCTGGTAATTCCCCGGGAATAGGGAACTGGGGAAAGAATTTACATATAAATTCTTTTTAAATAATTTTTTTCTGACATACTAAGGTAAAAAGTTAGTGGCAATTTTTTTGAAAACAAAATAAAATTGGAAATAACTTTCCCTAATAATTTCGATATGGAAAAATTATTCCCAATTTACAAATATTTACAGCAAACTTTTTTTTTCTCAGTAGGCCAGAAAAAACTGTTTATAGATAAAAGCTGTGTAAAATCTTTCCCCAGTTCCCTATTTCCGGGGAATTACCAGAATAGTGCCACAGTAGCACTATTTTGATAAATCCACGGGAATCGAGAAATGAGAAAAGAATTTATGGGTCTATTTTTTTAATTAGCCCGAGCAAGCAGGCTCACCCCGGGTAATGTACAACGAGCAAAGCTTGTACTGGGTAAAATTATCCAGTGTGTAGAGTAGTAAATTGTTTCTTACTTTGCACACTCTTCGTAAACGGACATTAGTTTTACAGTAAAATTTAAAGAACCGAGTATGCGCGGTGTTCACAAATAAAAACGCAGTGTGCGAGTCAAATTACTTATGTGAAATTTTATTTACCAAAATCCGGCAAAAAAAATTGATGTACATCAAAAATTTTGTTCTATTTGCCAGAAAAAATCAATTTTTTTTATGTACATCAATTTTTTGTAGAAACGTTAATTGGTGTGTTAAATTATTAATAAATTAAAGCATGTCTTGTAAATTTAATTGAAATATATTTTAATCGTTCATTAATAAAAATGTGACGATTATTCGTTCGGAAATATATACATAAAATTTCGTATAGTGGAGTGCACAATTTATGTCGTTTTGATGTGACATTTCTAAACTTCAAAATCCTATTTAATATTTCCAATACTTACATAAAACCACATCGATTTTGATTTTTTGTTCTATTTGAACCACAAATTTCACATTGATTTGGAAAAGTAAATAGAATTCCACATTAGCTTTTTGATAGTGCACTGCCTGCTCAGGATGAATTAAAAAATAGGCCCTATATATGTAATTTCTGTTTAAACCTATTTTTTCTGGCATACTGAGGTAAAATACTAGTGTTAAAGTTTTTGAAAACAAAATTAAATTGGGAAAAATTTGCGGAAGCCAAAGCTACGGAAAAATTATTCCCAATTTATAAATATTTACATCAAACTTTTCTAAAGCATTTTAACAGAAATTACAAACAAATTCATTCCCCAAGTACTGATTCCCGAGGAATTACAAGAATAGTGCCACAGGCGGATTGATTATTAGGACTGCTAATAATTTTCCATGAATTAAGGTATCCTTACGAAATTTGGTGTATAGCTGTGTACCGGAAGTGGCAACTTCCGTAGAAGCTTTTTCAATTTTTACAATGAAAATTAGATTTTCAACAATGGTTGGTTCAACAATGAAAATTAGATTTTCAACAATGGTTCTTTTCGAAAGATTGCTAGATTGCTTAATCAATTCAAGGACCACGTTGGTGTCCATTGATAACTCTCAGGATTTATGATTAAGCATTTTTATGTAGATAACATCTCTAGGTATTTCTTTTTTTTACTACTCGTACGTCTATTCTTCAGGCAAGCATTTAATATGTTAAACACTTAACTTGTATGCTATTTTTCAGAGGCTTTTATTGAGATATATAGCCGCGGATTTGAGACCCATTATAAAATTCACTTACTAGTAATCTTCATCAATCTAATAATTTTATAATCTGGATAATCTAGGTTTCGACTATTAATCCATATAAGAGGTGATTTTTTGATCTGAAATTATTTTAAAAGTATCTCGATATTCCTTTTAAGTAGCATCGCTCGCGGGGCCTATTTTAACACACTCTATAGCTGAAACAATATTTACCACAGCCTAAACATATCTTGAAAAATATTTCAATAAAAAAAATTCCAGTATCATAGGAAAAATTATTTCAAATTTATTTTTATTTTTAAATTGGAGAAAAAAGCTTAAAAAACAATTAAGCTTTTCGTCTCTCTGTATATATTGGTTTAGATATACCTACTTAGTATCACAGTATATACAATACACTAGAAAAGCAAAGTGGTCTATTGTTACAATTTTATTAGAAAATGAAATGTATATCTACGATGCTGATGATGGGGTAAGCAGATACATTTTATAATTACTACTTTGGTTATTACATCGTTTGGTATCGGTTTTTGTATATTGATTGTGGTAAGTGATATTTTTGTGATAATTTTGCTGTACGAGTGTGTGCTTAAATTTATAGAAATACAATACCACAAGAATATTTTATTGTTTATATATCCAAGGATTATACTTTTATTAAAGGTTATACGAATAAATATCTTAATGTACACCTAAAAAACCAATTATACAGATGTACCCCCTAATATGTGATGCAAATTGTCAAATAAAATTAATCGTCTGCACACAAACATACCAATCATTTATATTTTATCTCTTACATACATATATGGCAAACATAGAGCTTAACAACATGAAAAAGCTTTATCACCATATAATTATAAAAGCTCTTCCAAATACATTATCTTATTATATTTGTATGTATATGTATATGTCCTCGTGTAATGTCATCAAGATGTTTTCCAGCAATTTAACACCATGCAAGCATAAAATATTTAATATAATCTTGAGATGAATTTTTCTTTTTGATTTTATTGAAGTGCATTTTCTCACATCTATGGATAAAACTAAATACCATTATGCCAGGATATGAAATGCATATAAAAGAGATCAGATAAAAAAGCATATTCAGATTATTTTTTTTTTAAGATGTGAGCTGTACTAAAGAAAACAATGACACGTATGAAAAATATGCAGTTTTGATAAAAAATTTGCCTAATTGCATATTTATAAAAAGCCTCTATGGCGGTTATTAAACTCAATTCTATTAATATGCAGTGTTCAGATTTTCACAAGTAAATCTCTATGCATGCATCAAAAACACATCTACGAATATCTGCGTCCTTGCATATAAATTCGCGCACACAAATGTCCACCAAATGGCATAGGGATCTCTAAATTTACGGAAACTGCTAAAGTAAATATAAAGATTTATTTCAAATAGTCACGCGGACTGGACAGTATGGATGCCGAATTTTGGTGAAACGAAGTTTTTTTTTATCAAACTATCACCCGTCATTTTCGGTCAAATTAAAATAAAAATTATTTGAACAAATTTTCTAATACTTGATTTACCATCGTCTTGTTTTTAAGTATTTTTTTATTTCATTATTTCATGCTGGTAAACTACATGCTGGAAGTTTCGTTTACATCAATTAATCCGCCTGGGCTGCATAGGGGCCGATTTTTTGTTAAACTTGACTAGTATTTGGGAGGGCCGACCGGGATATCCCTGAGAATACTGAGAATACGATTTCCAAAAATAATTTTTTGTTATGTTTTTGAAAAACAACTACAGGGTGACACAAAGGTATAAGTGTTAATCTAAATTAAGATTTTATAATGATTTTTTTGTCTTTTCAGATTTTCAAAAACATATTCCCACCATTAAGGTTTAATATTTTACTTATTTTGTTAGTAAACGCTTACTACCCAGTTGAAACCATTTGTAAAGAAGACTGCCCATTCCCATTATTAACTGTTGGTATAATCGTCCCATACTGTCCAACTATGGTTAAATGACTAGGATTTATAACATGCGATAAATAATTTCTGTGTATTACTCGTATATTCAGTTGTACTGTACTAACACTCGATAGTTGTGCATGAGGCGATAGACGACATTTTGTTTTTTTGGTTGAATGTTGAATTTAGTGTTAGATTAGATCAATTTTGGTAAGAAAAGCGTATATTCAACAATAATAAGAAGCAAAATAATAAGTGATGAGGTTCAAAGAGGGCCTGTGAGACGTATCCATTAGCACAAGGATTTAGGAATCACCTTCAACTCGGAGGGAACTTTTCTTAGAGAGGTTTTCTTAGTGATTTTCCTTAATTTACTTCTTTGATGTCTTTGGTTTGGCAAACTGGAAATGTAATAGTGTTCTGTAATACTGTACTGGTAACGGTTCCGTTGTACCTGTCAGCTTAACCGTTTTATAGATAGTTATCAATCCAATGACTAGAGATTCTTTCTTAATCATCATAAATGATAATATAAAGTTATTCTTAATGTTACTATTAACGACCATTTAATTTATTTGTAGAATGTTGAGATTGCTTATTTAAATATTTTTTTGCAAAATTAATTTACTCCTTCAAGAAAACCAACAAGGCAACCCTTGTTTAAAATTTAATCTTTAAATTTGTTTGAATCTTTAATTCAGCAACATTGAAAATGCTCCCGTAAAAGCTGGCAGTCAAAGATAGTAGAATTTCGCAAAGGCCTCCCAATTATTGAAAAAAAAGTAAGGGAAGAGTTTAATTCTGACTAGACAATCCACCTGGAGTGTAGATGGATGCAGAAATTTTTGGTAAATAAAATTTTTCCGCTTAAAATTTAAAACAAATTATTTGAACTCATTTTTGGAAATTTAATTTTCAATCTTCTGGTGTTAATCGTTTTTTCATAAATTCAATAGATTACAAAATATTTACAAAAAACGAGAGAGCATCTATGAAAAAAGCTTAAGTCTAAACTTCATACGTATCAATCAATCCATCTGGGTTGTGCAATGGCAGAATTTTTGTTGATAAATAGTTTTTGTCAAAATCGTTAATTCCGATTATATTTTGAAAAACATATGAAACATGTTAGCATTCCATGGTAACAAATGGGATATTTTTGACTTTCCATGTATCAAACTTACCTTTGACACATGAAAAGTCAAAAATATGCCATTTGTTATCAAGGAATGCTAACAACGTTACGTAAGAGTTTTGGTCGAAATGGACGTTCAACTGAGCATGCAATTGGCAAAATTATTGATCGTTCTCCCGATGCAGTGCTGTTTGGGAAAGTGTTCGTAATGAACCAAGCACATCAACCAGGCATCGTTTACAAGAACTAAACATTTCACGAACTACATTACGACGCATTTTGCATGTTGATCTTCATTTACTTGCATCCAAAATGAAAATGTTTCCTCAAAAATCATCTTTAGCGATAAAGCTCACTTTCATCTTAATGGGTACGTCGATAAGCAAAATTGTCGAATTTGGGGAACGGAGAATGGTCATGTAATGCACGACGCGCAGAAGTTCATCATCAAAGAGTCATAATTTGGTGTGGTTTATGGGCTCGTGGAATCATTTGGCCGCGGATAATGCCCTGGGAAACATTATCGCAACATGTTAAATGGTTTTTTGTGGCTCAAATTGAATGAATTGCGTGTCAACGACCTTTGGTTTCAACAAGACGGAGTGACATGCCACGCAAGTCATGCAACAATCCAGTAATTGTCATCAAATTTTGCTGATTATTTTTTGATTTGACACCACTTGATTATATTTTATTTGATGGTAATGGTAAAGTGTATGCTAATCATCCACAAATAATTCAATAACTTAAAAACAACATTCGAGGTGAAATTGAGGCCATTGATCCGCTTGTAATGGAAAGTGATCAAAATTTCGATTTTCGAAAAAAAATTGGCTTTTCCCAAAATGAGTGTTTTAATTACAAATGAAACAAGAACTAACATGTGGCTCACCCTGTATTATATACATAAATAGTGTAGATTCAACATTCATTTTCAATACAAAAAATTTAATTTCCAACATTGGTACACTATGTAACGAAAATGATTGTAATTTTTTGCAGTTTTTTATTAAATTAAATTATTTTAGAAATTAAGAAATCCAAAAATACAAAATAGAAATATTCATTTGCCTTTTACAATAAAAAAAGATATCAAAAATTTTTTACAACGAAAAAGATCATACACTTATAGTATGATCCTTGGTTTTTTTTAAATTATTTATATAAATTATGTTTCTCTTGTTTTTTACCGACCAAATGGCACAGTGGTTAAAGCTTTGGCATTTGGATCGGGAGGTACCGGCTTCGAATCCCGATAGGAGCAGGATGCAAAGTGAAATTTCATCAACAGATTTCGATCTGTAGTGAAATGTAACACATCTATGACCCTCTGTCGGTGTGCAAAACCCATAGGCCGACCCATCTTCCATGCCAGTATAGGCTGGCATGGGGCTTGCAATGTGCAGATGGTCTTAAAATCGGTCCTATAGCCGTACGTCCTCGAGTTGGCCAGGAGGCGTAAAGTAAGGACGTAAAAAGCATAACCGCGGAAGAGCAGGGTGAGCCTTGAGCCCCAAAACAGATCGCATAGTTAACAATAAAAAAAAAAAAATTATGTTTCATAATTTTTTTAATATCGAGTTGGTTCTCCTTTATTTTATAATCTCTTGCATATTGAATACAGGCGTATACAAAATAAAATGTAACGTGTTATAAAGGAAAAACCAAACAAGGCAACCCAACAACAAACCAAAGAAGAACGCCAAATAAGAATTAATATGAACCGTACAGGAAAATCTGTGTGTGAAATTGGAAAACTAGTTGGCCGAAGTCATACTACAGTGGTCCAAATGGAGAAGATACTTAATGAAGCTAACCACCCCAATAAATTAGAAGGATTTTGTAGAAACCAGGATATCATGACCGTGTGCCACACAAAACGCGATTAATTTCGGATGTTAATTTCAAAAAAGAATCTAAGTTGCAGAAACATAAAAAACCAAAAAATTTCAACTTTTGGAAGAGCGTTTGTTTTTACGGATGAAAGTAAAGTCAAAATTTTCGGAGCCGATATAGGAAAAGTAAAATTTGGAGAAAACCTGCTACTATTAAACATGATGGTGGTTCAGTTATGGTATAGGGTTCAATGACTTGTTACATTCACCACCCAATGAACACTTATGCAATAAAAAAAATAGTAAGGAAAAATCAACAAAAAATATAGGTGTGATATCAAATGGCCGAATGTCAAAGGGCCGAATGTGTCAAAGAGCCGAATGGGTCGAAGGGCAGATTTTTTTTTTTTTTTTTTGTTTTTAGAAATATATTTTTTTTTTATTTTTTTATTTAATTTAACTAATTTTTTTATTTTTTGTACATGAAATCTATTAGTGGCGCATGACAAAATTCTTCGTCACCAAAATGTATCGCTGAGGGGATGCGTAATGAAAAATAGTAAATTCACAAATTCATAAGAAATTCATTTATGTTTAATAAAAAAAAAATTACAAAATATTCAATAAAACAACAAATTTAATAAATTGTATTTCTAAAACCAAAAAAAAATAATAATTCGGCCCTTCGACCCATTCGGCCCTTCGACATTCGGCCCTTCGACACATTCGGCCAGTTATGGCTGCTCTGCTCGAATCTTATTGTTATATATGATCGTCTCCAAGAAATAATATCATTACCACAAATGTTGTAATGGGCCTATCGATATTTCCCGTTCGAATGTTTAACTTTAAATTGGTTAAAGAGGCGATATTATGTCATTGGCCATGACCCATTCGTTACAGCATCACTTTGGCGCATAACAATTGAGTATCATGCCGGATTACGTTAAAGATAAATTAAAACCAAACCAATAATACACACTGAATACCAATTGATTTATTCGTGTCACTTGTTTGGTTCATTCTTGCGCAGCGCTTCTAAAACGAACGGCCTAGTATAGGCATGACAATTACAAATATGTACGTTGTATGAAATTATTGAAGAGGTGACTAAAAATCTGGTATCATCACAATGGTTGTACTTATCCAATGTATGTCGGGCATGAAACTGGATTTGAAAGGATGGCTTGATTTGGCGGCTTAGACCGGCATTACAAAGATGATGGTTAAGATTAATTAGGAGGAGTGAGGATCAAATGATGTGTACATAGCAAATGTTCCAACACCTAAAGCACACACGCAACAAATTGCAGCAACACCTAAAGTACAACCGCCGCGGCAGTAACCACAACTACCCCAGGCTGGAATTAATTTTATACCGTAAAAACCAGGTCTTTCGATATTCTCGCTATGATACATTATTAGTTGCTGTATTTAAAACTTGACCAAACAATTCAAGTTACTATTGTTATATCCCTTTTCCAGCCAGAAAAAACATTTCGGTACTCGAATATCAAGTATCGAGTGTTTTTTCTCGATAATAACGTACACAATAAAAATATGCTGAAGCCGTCCAAATTCGATACACGTACAAAATTTATTAATTTCGCTATCTGACTGATAATTTTACTAAAGAATTGATCATTTTCGAACTATTATATCGGTTAGGTTTCTGACATTCCTTTTGTGCGGTAAGCCATACTAAAATATTTATAACAAAAAAAATTTATTGAAAATTGGCTAAATTATAACGGATCAATTAAATTACATAATGATTCCTGGACATTACAGGCCCCTCCTAACAAATACAGTTCGTTAAAAGCAAATGTATTATGAACAAACCTGAAAATTCTGTTTCAAATTGCCCGCAGTCATATAAAAATTTGGAAATATATCATTGGATTCTCAACATTATTTTCGGCAGATTAGCATACGTTAAATTTTTAATATCAGAAGAATGACTTATAATTTTACACAAGGATTGATCACATGTTCTTGCTATATCGAACAATCACCGTATAACCAACATTATTCGTGTTATTGGTGAAATAAATTCAGATGTATGTGTAAAAGTAACCAAAAATTGGTGTCCCAGAATTGAATTTAAAAAAACCAGAGGCAGTCATTAAAATGAAATCATTTTTCAATGTTTCATATGCTGAGATGTCATAAACCAATGCCTAAACCAAAATAAAAAAAAAATATTGAAGTATTTATATTAAAAAATCAAATATTAAAAATATTAATTTTAGGAGTTATTTCTAAATATTTAAAAGAATTTCTAATAATTTCCGTTGTTGGCGCGTTTTTACATAAGGTTAGGGTGCGCAGACATACACAGGGCAAGGACGACGACATCAAACGAAATAGGATATGAAAACTAAAAATCAACCGCACGAACCTCAAAATCAATTAATGGAATATGAATGCTAGAGAAGGGAACAAAGTATACACTGAGAAGTGAAACATCTCATTTTATACCATAAACCAAACCAAACAATTATACAAAATTCCCAATCAAATCAAAACAAAGATATTTTAATTGAAAATGGCAATATGTAAAATTCCATATTTTCATTCCAAAAGTAACATTTTCCTTTAGAAACGTATTTTCCTTAATAGAAATAATGATAATAATAACAAACAGGAAAGCAAATCAAAGATCAAACAATCAGAGCCAACAACAAACACTGGTACACAGAGTTCAACACAAGAAAAAGGCGAAAATTTTCAATTTTCAAAAAATAATCTACTTTGAAGTTTTTTTTTTATTTTAATTTTTTCTCATATTTTCCCGCTTTTAATACATAATAATGTATATATACAACCTTCTATATAATATATAGACAATCACGTATTTAACAAAATGAAAAAAGAGAAACATTCATTTGCATATTTTAATTATAAATTTAAATATTTTCACTTTAATACAGCAAACTACGTCAGCATTGTGTATAGGCACAGCCCCTTACACGAATTCTATGTTTGTGTAAAAGACATATTCTAGAATCTATAATAAATGTTAGGAGTATACAAAATATTATCCAATTAGTATATCATATTATAAAACTTTTATCCAAATAGCAGAAACATAACCTCAATTTTAATATTGATTTTATAATTTTAAAACTTACTAGCGCAGTTAATATTGCAACTATTTTTTACAACACCAAAAGCGATATTTTTAATTTTGCATCCTTCGTTCCACATCATATATAGCCACCCCACATCGACTAAATTAAATTCTTCCACAAAATATTTTTTTTTCAACATTTTTATAATAAATAGCTTGGAAAAATTGTAAAAAGAAAAGTTTCCGATTTTTTCGAAATAAGTAATAGTGCGGTACACTTGGCGAAATATTTATAAGAACAAAATACTAGTGTTTTTTGCCTTTCTAATGTAATACGCAGTAAAATAATTTGTGGTGCTAACATCGTTGTAACATATAATTTTGGTAGATTCGTGCCTGCTTGGTCATTCAGCTTGGTGGTCGAATGAATTTCAAATCATCCTTCCAAAATGCAAGAAGTTCTCCAAAAATGGCAAGAGAACAAGAGCATGCTAAGCCTGAGACTAAAATATTAAAGACTTCAATCCCCCGTTATATTCAACGACCAGATGGATATTGGTACTCAACTGGTGAGGAACATTTTAGCTGCTTTTGGAAGTAATAAATAAAAGAAAAATCTGTGGTCAATAAACAGCTTTAAGCTGTTCGACAGAGTCAGCCTGGTTCTCTGTCATATTCTTAGAAAATGGACTGAAATATTAATTATATTTATAAAGACCTCAGACTTAGAACATTTTCCACTTTTCTCTTAAAAGGTTTTAAATGCCAAAAAAACTAACATTAGATGCTCGATGATAGTTGTCGCAATCTTAGTACATTATTCGGGTAAATCTGTGAAAAGTGCTCTCCGCTCCATTATTTGCCCTATTGAGAATTCTTTTGAGTATAAGGAATTAACCTTGATAACCTATTCTGGATATATAGAGAGAACCTTTAACAACGTCATATCGAGGCTGCATAGATCAGATGCCGAAAAAGTAGGTCGTTATGGCTATAGTCTGGGTGACCTGTTACTAAAATTTGAAGGATGCGCTTTCCGGGTGAATCCATTTCGGCGAAATATAATAATCTGCGGTTAATAATCGGCGGTTACAGAAACTATTCAACAGCTGTGGTTTGAGCGTCATTAGACACAATACTGAGTTATTTATTTTCTACAGATTGACCTCCTGCCACCCACTTTAAATGGTATCAGTTAGGCCTTCACAGAGAAAGCGATGTACCTAGCTCTTATTTTGGACTTCAAAACTAAGCTGGAAGCCCCAATATATTAGAAGTAGTAAAGAAAGCCACATCGTTCACTGCTCTATTATAACTGCCTAATGTTTGACTCTGAATATTCACACTCACTCATATACTGGTTGTTTTATTTCACCTCAAGCCCCTGGCCGTGAACTCATTTATAAAACACAACTCCATCTTATGAACACGTGAGGCTCACCTATCTTATAAAATAAAGACACTTTTATAACCCCCATACGGTTCCATCACCTACCTTTGAGGTTTAAAAGTGCTATTCCGTAGACCTTTCATTTTGTCTCCCCGAACAGCTGAAGACATTCACACAAGAATGAGCCACTATTTGGAAATCACAGAAAATTTCCGCTTATAAAAATCAAGAACGCTAACCATTAGGCAAATTTGCAAAAAAATCAGCATACGAATTTTGTTCGAAAACCGCGACTTAAGAGTTGGGAGTTAATAATATTAACTTTTAAAAAATTTCGGCCTGTTTTTAGACAAAATATTTCTTATCTGTGTAAAATACACAGAACACTTGTTCGTGGGGGGCTAAAATTTGGGTGGGAATAGTTAATTTTTTACATTTTTTGTGGTGGATATGTTATGAGTAGGTGATTTCTTTGTTTTTTAGCATGAACAGTCGTAAACATTGTGGGAATGTCAATTTATTTATAAGTAATATTTTGTCTAAAATAAAAACCAAAAAATCTTTAACAGCAAATATAGACAAATTTTTTTAAACTTAAAAAAAATAATAATATTATTAATTTTGTGTATCTAGTTGGTTAGTGAAACAGCAACAAAACTCCAAACTCTCAAGTCTCAGTTTTTGAACAAAATCTGTACTCTGGTTATTATTTTGTTCCTCAATTTAGACGAAATGTGCCATATGGCAGACATATAATCATGGTGAGGAGAAATTTCGGGAAAATCACGCATAGGAACCGCCTCTAGAACTGTAGGTTGCCGATTTAATGCGATAGCGACTTTTTTTATTTGTTTTGCGCCTACATTTTCTACTTGGTTCACTTCATCAAAATTTTGCTCAACAACCAAACGCTTTTGATTCGTTGTCGTTATAGTGAGTGAGACTCATAAAATCCAAAATATTCATACCTCGTATAAAAATTCTCGAACCTCATTAACTCGGTAGACTCAATGCAACAAGTTTCTTGGAATTTATTCGGACCGCAGTTGCTCAGTTCTTTATTCTGAATTTACCAAAAGCCATTGATTGTCAAGCAGACTTCTTATAAATTTTCTTTTTTATTAAGTTCGCTCTTCCTCGACCTCTTTATGAGGCTTCGCTCTTTTAGCAAGTATGTCTCGGCCGTCAGATCAAGCCCTTTTTAAAAGCATCGCTCATATTAGTTCGAGGACGTTGGATCCGCGTGCTCAGCCCTACGCGGAAACTAGGTTTTTATATCTCTGAATTGTAGAATTATCTCCCTTGAAATTAATCATGGTTTTGTTCTATTCTAGGCTCCCTTCACATGTTTCACAGGTTTATAATTTTATGAAGCAGCCCCTAAAATTGTTACGGTTCGAAACAGTATGATGGCGGCTACCCGCCGCAGAAAAGCATTATTTCGTTTATCTATTCGTTTCGTTTATCAACCCAATTTTCTATGTCAAAACTTAGACTTAGCGCGCTATTTTTGCATATACAGGTAACCCTCGCATATACAGGTAACGGATTCGAAGAACACGGAAACCCATTTTCTCAAATTACACGATTTTAAATAACACGATTTCGTTATTTTCTTTTATTTTGTTTTTTGGCCATCTCAGATTTCTATTAAGATTATTTTTGTTGTAATAATTTTGGCAGAATACTGTTTACAACCAAATTATTACAACGACTGTGTGTAATAATTTTGACATTTCCGTAATAATTTTTCATAATCAAAGGTTAGATGAAAAATCCAATTTTTGTTTTCGTTTGTAAATTTGTCAGTAAAGTTATCACCCGGGGCATTATATTGTCCAGACATTATATTGTTGTGAATAATATCACAAATAGTAGATCTTGATATATCTGTTGCCAATCACAATAAAAATACAAGTATGTAATTCCATTTCTGGTCCCCACCCATGATTTTTATTGGGCAAAAATTTAGTGATTTCAACAAAAGTTGTTGATGAAATTCTATTATGCATCCATGTTACAGTATCGTCACAGAATATATATGTTCAGTGGTATCGTCGTATGTGAGGATTGATTGAATAATATTGTTGGTGGATGAGATGGTATACAGTCTAATTAATTACTTGTGTTGTAACGAGATTCATTAATAAAGGTCGTGCCTGGTTCCGTCTTCGTCTCATTAATTCCGTATGCCTGAATGAATAAACAACATAATGTTTGGTTCAAATTCCACTTCTATCATATTTGCTTAAAAGAATTTCTCGTCTTGTTTCTCGTTTTCTCTCTTCTTGTGTTTTGAACTGTCAAGATTATTTCAGCAATCGAACTCTAACAAAATGTGGAAGAGCAAAGTATTTCGCTTGCGTGAAAATTATTTCATTATTATGGAAATCGAACGACCTTTGTATATCATAACAAAAAATAAAAAACAAAACGTAAAGTTCCTTTTCTTTTATTTTTTGTAATCTCGAACAACACGGTTTTAAAGAACACGGAACGAATTAATCGTGTTCTTGGAGGGTTTCCTGTTATTATATTATTTGACTCCAATCTAATATTTTTCATTCAACTTTTTACTTAAAAATCGATATAAAAATATTTTCTTCTACCTCTTTATCGGGCGCCACAATCGGGAGCCGCTATCCATCTCAATGGAAAATTTGAAAAGGCCTTTATTTTGTAAACCCCTTAAACCATTACAAACTTAATCATACAAAAATTTAAAATGCAACAAAATGAATTCTTGTTTAAAACGTCATGACAAAATAAATGTCAATCCGCCTTTCCATCTAACAACAGTTTGTTGGAGAAGAGGAAGTAAACGAGGAAAGAATCACGAACAAAGAATCAAAGTATGGAATGGCGGAATTGGCATATTTCAGGTCGTCAAATGTTTGTTTTATGGATGGATTTATTTTTAATTTTATAGTCCAGCGACAATACGGGTAGTAGTGGTATTTCTGATAGATAATTTTCCTTTTAGAGCACAATAGCCCGTCCCGAATACAAAGCACATCATTCCAGTTAGTTCTTACATATATTTTGCCAAGTGTATTTAATTTTCTATATAGTAATATGTACTTAAATTTTACAATTAAAATTGTTTATACACACATACATGCATAAATAATGTTGTTAAATAAATTCTTGTGTAATTTAAGATGAGGCAAAATGAAACTTACATCGAAGAAAATAAATTCAAGAAATTATGAAAAATTATTTTATTTTTATATTTAAAGTTTTCCTTCTTGATTTACAGAAACAAAAAAAAAATCTGAAAATTAAATTAATTGGAAATTATAATTTCTTGTTGTTGGTAAAATTATATTAGTTTATAAATTTTCTTGTAACATCACGAGTATATATAAAACGATGAAAATATTTGCGATTTTTAAGATTTCTTTAGGTTAAATCTGCAACGTTGCTGCAAACGGATTATCGATTATAGAGTTAAACATGCATAGTTGGGTATATTATTTTCTTAAATATTAGTTTCAAAAGGTAATAATAAATTATTTTATTGTTAACTGAACCGCGATATTTATGCGGGAGCCTTATATACATTTAGGCTGAAGGTTGGAAAATATTTTTTATTCAAAAGCGAATTAGAGGCAAACAAAATATAAATTTAGTAAACTTTCAACCCAATGAACCATTATTAGAAAATCCAGAACAAAAAAAAATCGTTTACAAACGTATTCTACGAGCAGTTTACGCAAGCTAGTAAGAACCACCTAGAAATATCATAAAAATTGTTGTAAAAATGGTTCAAGGTGATTTCAATCATATGGGTAAAAACAACACGCATTATATTTGTTCTGCAAGAAACAACGCAAGAAAAAGACTCATATTAACTAACTGTCCCCACAAATCAGCTATTCGAGGCACCAAAGTAAAGAGAATTGAACGGATCACCACATGGAAGAAAACTAAAACGATCATATGACACAAGTAATTTCCATCCTCCTTACAAGACGTCAGTGCAATGAGACGACGTGCACAGCGACCACCTACTCAATCTTCCAAGTAACGAAACCGGCGCTATCGATCATAAATTAGAACAAATAGCAAAAGACCCATATGTGCTTGGCTAATAAACTACACCAGAAAAAACCATGATTATACGATGAGAGAGAGGATACATATAGGAGAATTAAAGCAAACCGCCCAACTAAAAACTACTGTTCTGGCATGACGGCGGAAAATGGAAGCAAATATAAAGACAGTAAAAGCAAATAATTCGCAGAAAATACACCGAAGACAGTCTCGAGACTGCAGCAGCAAAATTGTGTGTTAGGTCACCGGAAAAATCACAAACTTACCACGATAAAGAATTCTTCTGGGCAAGTGTTATTAACCACAGAAAAATCAATAGCTAAGTAGAGATGGAAAGAGTTCTTCGACGACAACGGATCAGATAGCGAACAAAACGATGAGCTCCCTGATTACAACTATAACTACACTACAAACATCCATCTCCCCAGCCAACGGAAACGGGTATATAAAAAGTGCTATTCAGACGATAAAGAACAACAAAGCAGGCGGCATGGAAATATTCTAGCATATTACTAAATGGCAACGCATCCTGTAATGACGCAGAAACTCGAGAAGCATGACTGGTAGATTTCTGGGTGATATACGCCTATAACGCATAAACAAGCATGATATGCATCAGAAAGCCCAGAAATTTGATGGCTTACCACAGGAAGTCAGTCCCACGCTGAGAAAACCATTTTGATTTGTAAAATTGAAAAACAATGTTTTTAATTTCTAAAAAATTGAAATTCTTTTTGAATTTAAAAATTATTTGTTTGTCATTAAATTAACTTATTAAAAATTATTAAAAGTTATTTGATTTTAATAAAATATTTAAGAATAATAAATTTTAAAAAGAGATCTTTCCATTTAAAAACCACTTGTTTGAGTTATTTTACGTTTCTCGTTTAATTACGTTTTGTAAAAAAAAAAAACAATTATTAGGTTCCGATGTTCATTTTTTTATAGTAATACAAGAAAATTCGTGTCACAAATTTAATCAAAGACTTCTCGTGCGCGTGATATGTTAGATTTTATTAAATTTAATGTTTGTGCAATATCAAATTAAATAGTTAATTTAATTATTTGAATAGTGTAGTATTTCAATTAAATTGTGTAATGCACGTGATACGGTAAGTTTAAAAAATAAGTGCAAGAGTATTTAATTCATAAAATAAAAAAGCATTTTTGTTTATAGGAAATTTAACGACTATTGAAGAGCATGACATAAGCCGCGTATCTTTAACATCGTGGGAGTTCTTAGGAATCATCCTCTCGAGCATACTAACACGAATTTTCGGATTATTTTGTTTATTAAAAATATTATATAAATGTAGTATGTAATATGTAAAAACAATTGTGACATTTATTAAAAAAAACTATGGTGAAATGAAAATAAATTTTTTAAAACTAGAAAATTTTCTATTTCGTATTAAAAAAACATCTTAATTATTTTCATATATCTGAAAAATAAATTTTTGAAATTTAAAAACTATTTTTTTAATTTTATAAACAAACTTTACTAAAAAATGTATTTTACAATTAAAAATATTTTGTTATTAATTTTCAAAATGACACTGTTTGCCTAAAAAATATATGTATATTTTTTGGACTTTATATGTATATTTTTTCATTTTTATTAGAAAATCCCAGGCTACGAGACTAAACACGAGTTCACACCCATTACCAGCAATTAACAAGTTCATAATTTTTGATCACTTTGCAATGTCTTTTGGCATCTTGTGAGCGTTTGAGCTACAATGGTCGGCTATCAATTGTTGTTGACAACGTTTTCCAATGATGGTTTCATTATACTGGAGTAGCTTACTCTGAACTGATCCCACCAGATACATAGCATTAGCTTCGTGCCATGAATATTCAGTTTGACGGACTTACCACTTTTTGTCCCCTATCACGATTCGATGCAAAAAAACTCTTCCGATCTTGTCTTTGGGGCAGTCGTTTACGCGTGAAAAATCGGCGATCGACGTCTCCTGGCTTGAGTTCATATACGGAACGCAGTTTTCTTGGTTTTGCACTATACACATGGTCTTCAGACACCTCCACAATTTTCTTCAAATTAAAAGAAAAATCGCGCTTTCCGCAAATTGTGCTTTTTGGCACATAGGTTGGCATGGTTAAAGCACAAAAGAATATGTTGTTTACACTTCAACGAAATGTCACATGCTGATTTTTAGAGGAGAATGATGAAGCTTTAACATGAATATAAAAACACGATGGCCGGATACGATTAATACTAGTTACGCCATCTTTTGTAAATCCCTCACAACTTATTTTGTACCCACAATACACTCAATATACTAGATGTGTATCTATGGATGGACGTGTGTTCCATGGATGCAGCGGGTATATTGCTTGCAACTTTTGTGCAACAGTGTGAACAATTGCGTTGCACCTAAACGACTACTACACACAGCTATACCATTCGGATTATTATTATGCCTGCGAGGTTGTCAGGTAATGCCATAACATAACTTAGGCGAAGTAATATTATTAGTATGACTTGCATTTTTGGATGTATGCACCGCACACAGTCTGCAAATCATATGATGAGTTTTGTTGCTGCATGAGCCTCCTTCCCCTGTGTTTGTATGCAAAATACCGAGTTTTTTTTTTGCTTAAGTTGAAGAACATCAAAATAAATTACGTAAGTTACGCATACCAAAATTTTGTTTGCTTTGGCCTGTAAAAGACAAATTAAGAAAACTCAAATTGCAAATCAGTTAAATAAAGTATGTGTCTATAGTCATCGAAACATTGTGCTGATTTTTTTTTTGGTGAAATACACTCGTGTAATAATTCAAGCGAGTGTGGGTTATTGCAGCCAAAAGAAAAATCGAGTTCGTCAATTAATGATGTGGAACAATTTGAGTATATTGCATACAAATTGTAACGACTACATTTTTATAACAAGTATCGAATGAGATCGGCGCTTTTAGAAAAATCATAAAACCGAAAGAAACTATTACGATCAATCCTAAAGCAGCGGTGTGTGGGCGCATGTGTGGTATGAAAGTTTCGTGTAACCACACCAAAAGCAACAGGTGGGTATATAGCTGAATATTTTGGGCGGCAATTTCTAAACATTATTCGGAGACATTTTCTAGACTGGCTGATCGAATGTACTGTTAACCCGAATGCGGTAGTTGGTGAAGGCGTGACAGCAGCCGCACGGACCAGAGGCAGTGTACTATACCGTTATTCATCGGATTTTTGGCTAAGTTTTATATATTTGCATATTTTTAAATTTCTTTCTTTTTGATTTTTTTTTTTAATTGCTTTAAACTTATTACAATACTTTTGTTGTCTTGTGTTTTGCTTTCAATTGATTTTCTGCTCTATTAAATTTTGGTACAAATTATTAAAAAAAAAATTTTGAGTAATCTTATTGGAATGCAAGGTCATGTTTTTAATTCGAGAAAAATTTCCAGTTAATCAAATTTTTGAGCTTAGTTCTCCTTCATAGCAATATTTGTACTATAGGACCCGAGGCAGTACCAAGATCGATGGAGCGCTACTTCGTCAAGGTAACCGTATTTTTTGTTGTGGTTCATTGCTCACATATTTCGTGGCATGCTGATTAACTCGAAATTCGTCTATATATTTAGTAGTTTTCATAGTTTTCTTTATAAACAATAACTTTATTCAATCTTGATTTAAAATCTTAATAATTTAATTTTTTCCTTTAATAACAATGTAACTATAATGATTTATCTAATTTATTTTTGTTATAAAATTTTTATTAATTATTGAATTATGTAAAATTTAAATCATTTAGTCTATTTATTATTTACCATGAGTGATTAAGAATTTGATCAAATGGAGTGAGGGAAAAAGATGAGTTGGGTTGGAGAGAGCTTGCGTAGAGTGTAATTGTATGTCATGATCGTGTTAAGTCGGCCAGAGCACAACCCCACGGCCAATATTACCTCCACCACTGAGCTAGCGGGGGATCATGGCGTGCTCTGGTGAACATGATGTGTTTGTGTTTTTTTATCTCTCAAAAAAATACATTATTATTTTTTTGTAACGGCAGTCAACCTCTAAGACAGTCGTTACAAGCTTTAGAAAAAAATAGCGAACCATATATCATAAAATGATTTAAAAATAATTGGAAAATTAAAGGTTAATTTTAGGCCAATTAAAGGTCATATTTAAATTTTTTTTTCTCTGCTCAGTCTACGAAAATTATAAGTCTTTATCACTTCAAAACTAGCAAAACGCAAATCAAAAGTTAGACCAAAAATCAAATTAGAACGCAAAACAAGATCAATCGACAAACAAATATTTGTAGGCTCTTTATTTCCTAATCAAATGATCCATTAAAAAAAAATTGGGCTCCACTAGTTCTTGTCCAAACTTCAAGTCATTTAACCTAAAGCTAGCAGAAAATACAACGAAAATCGGCGATTTGGTCCTAACAGGGATGATTAAATGGCCTGAAGTTTAGTCAAGAACAGGTAAAGCCCAAAATTGTTTAATGGGGCATGATTAGACCAAAGTAAGCCTAAAATTATTTGAATTTCCATTGATCTTCTGTTACGTTCTAATTCCGGCAGCTTTAGATTCAACTAGCGGCCCGTGTGACACATGCAAGCATGCGGGTTGGAATTTATGATTTGATTAGAAATAAAAGATGAATTAAAATAAAAATTAAAAAAAAATTTGCAAAATAAAGAAATTATTATTATACCTCTAAACATTGTAATAAGTAGTATTTTTATGTTGCAAAATTTAAAAATATCATTTTTTAATCCCATGTTTTTTAAATGGCAAGTTTCTGAAACTTTGTTCCGCCACAGCTCAGCCCAGAAAGAACCTATCTGTGTAATTCCAACAGCTATGAGTTTTTCTCACCGATCCCGAAAAGCATGAAAAATATCAACTTTCCACCTATTACCCTTCTCGAGTTGATAAAAGCTACGGACATTTGTGCATTATTGATAAGATGACCTGAGTATGGTCAAGAACGAGTGGAGCCCAAAATATTTTAATGGGCAATTTTATTAGGCCATAAAGAGCCTAAAATGATTTGTTTGTCCATCGATCTTCGACAAAATACACAATTAATACAACTGAAATGATAGATTTACAACTTTTTTAAATACCAAACTTTTATAATTTTTAACAATCTTACTCCTGCGTAGATATGTTTGACATTTTTTTTTTTTTTTTTTTTTTTTTTTTTTTTTTATTTATCATTTATTTTCCAAAAAAAAACTTTACATTTTCATACAGGAAAACATTAATCAATAAAGTAAATAAGTAACAATAAAAAAAGAAAAAGAATAAAGAAAATATTTATCGCTACATTTAGTAACACAAAAGTATTTAAGTAGATATGCAGTAACATAATACAAACAACATTCAAAAATCAAATGAAATTCAATGAAATTCAATGATGACCATCATTATAGTTTGCTAAGAATTCGTTAAACAATCTCCTTTTCAAATATAGCTTCAGCTGCGAAATTTTTTCATCTCTTTTATTCACTTCCAGACTATTAAATAACTTTAAACCTCTATAAAAAATACTATTTTGAGTAGTCTTAAATTTGTAATTGGGAAGGCGGTAGCTCAACGCGCTACGTGTATGTCTTTCAGTTACAGAAAAGTTAATATAAAATTCAGTGCTATATTTCATCAATCCATGTCTGATTTTATAGATTGTCATAATATATTGATAATCCACCAGTGACAAGAGAGGAAGGATTTTTTCGTTGTACAGAAACTTACTTGGAGTTAAAGCCGCAAAATTATTAACCGCTTTTAATCCTTTATTCTGCAAAATTTGTAGATCCTTCAAATAAGAATCGCTTGATGAACCCCAAATTTGTATTAGATATGTTAAATGGGAATGTATAAAACTGAAATATAAGTTAGATTTAACATAAGCTGGAATAAATCGCCCAACTCGCCGCAAAACTCCTATGATGGGCGATATTTTCTGTTTAACGACATTTATGTGATTTACCCAAGAAAGTTGCGAATTAATTTGTAATCCGAGATAACGGGCACAATCGACACGATTAATTGTTTCACTTTTAAATTTGATTACATCAAATAATTGTGCTGGTTTGTGTTTTAAGTAGAATACAATAAAATTTGATTTAGAAACATTCAATGCTAGTTTGTTAACAACAAGCCAGTTATCAATCATTACCAGATCATTTTCCATTTCACGTTTTAATTGAGCAAGCGAATCTGTGCTGTATGTAAGGGCAGCATCGTCAGCAAATAGCTGTATCTTGCCTTTCAAATTTAAATTGAATATATCATTAATGTATATCAAGAACAGAACTGGGCCCAGTATGGACCCTTGTGGAACACCAACAGAGACATCAATTCTCGTAGATTCGTGTATGCCAATACGAACTGTTTGGCTCCTACCATTAAGGTAACTTTTTAATAAGTTGAATACATTACCCACGATTCCAAAACTGGCTATCTTATCGAGTAATATTGAATGATTTACACAATCGAAAGCTTTCTTGAAGTCAAGGAATAAGCATGAAGTTGCGTATTTGTTTTCCAGAGACTCAAATATCCCTTCTACAAGATTTAATGCAGCAGTGGTAGTGCTGTTGCGTGCCATGAAACCATACTGATTGTTATTGATTAGATAATTCAAATTAAAGTGATCTACTAGTGCTGTGTGAATTATACGCTCAAATACTTTAGAAAAAACTGGAAGATTGGAGATTGGTCGGAAATTGTTAAGTAACAGCCGATCACCAGATTTAAATATGGGTGTTACACGAGCAATTTTAAAACATTCAGGAAATACTCCTTCACTGATCCAACAATTTATGGATTTTGCTAATAATGGAGCTACGATTGATGCTAATTTTTGTACCAGCTGTGTTGTTACATAATCATAACCAGGAGATGAATTTGATTTCAAATTGTTTATTAAGATGTTTATATCTTCAATATTAACAGTATTAATTGTTGAAAGATGTCTTACCATATCTCGCACTACCGGAACATTATAATTTAATGATGTTGAATTTGACACTTTTAAACCAACAGTAGCAAAATATGTATTAAACTCATTAACAATGAGTTGGTGATTGGTCGTGATGGTATCATTGATTTTCAACTCCACAGGAAAATCATGATAGTTTCGAATTTGGGAAGATGCATCATTCGTTAAAATCTCGTGTATTACTTTCCACATTTTTTTGGGGTTTTCCATATTGTTTTTCAGGTTATTAGTATAATATGATTTTTTAACCGTAGTTATATGCTTTTTGAATTCCTTATTAAGTATTTTAAAGTTCTCGTGAAAGAATTTGTTTAATGGATATGCTTTGTGTAATTTGTAATATTTATCGCGAAGTTTCGCTTGCTTTAAGAGACGGGAATTAAACCAAGGTTTCTTGTAATCCGACGTCTTAGCTTTCGTAACGTGAATTACTGTATTCTTCTTAATTATTGCAGTGACATCATGATAGAATGTCATAAAATCAGTAGCGGATGACGATGAAAATTTATCAATGACCGTGGTCAGCACTTTGTTGTAATTAATGGTTTTTCTTTCTTGAATTGAACTATACGAGCCCTTCTGTACCAAAAATTTAATGAACAAAAATCGGTGATCACTTAAGCTCGTGTCCCCATAAAAGATATAAAATTTATGTTTTTGGTTAGCTAATACATGATCTAATATCGATCGTGTAGTACCACAAATACGAGTTGCATGCTCATCATTTACTTTGTTTATAAGAAAGTAATTGTTTACCAGAAGAGTTGAATTGTAATTAGAAATCTGTGATTTTGAGCTTTCCAAAACGTTTAGGTTGAGATCCCCTATAATAATCTGTTTTTTACTAGTTAACATTATATTGTCAAGAAATGTCAAAAAATTGTAATGACACGTGTGTGGAGGTTTATACACACCAGTTACATACAGATTTAACAATTTTGAATAAACAACAAGACATTGGTTTTCTTCAAAATTTTGTGAATTCACTAATTCAAAGTCAAGGTCTCTATGGACAAATATTACTATGCCTCCACCATCTCTAGTATCCCGTGTATTATGAAGAGCTTTAAAGTTACTTAAATTAAAATATTTTGTTTCCGATTTGTATAAAAAGGTTTCGGTAAGAATTATAATGTCAATTTTTTGCTTGAGAGATGACAATAAAATTTCGAGCTCATTGTGTCGCCAATACCATCTACTTATAAGCCTAAGAGAGTACATCGCACTAAAAATTAAAGTCAGCAGGTTAAAGAAAATACTACAAAAAAAGCGTACGATAAAACCGGTTCCAAAAATTCTTAACGCGTCTTCGTCAACAGATGAAAAGTCAATCGTAACGCTTCACGGGTCAGAGAAATTTAGGGAAAGTAACTTCGTGTAATGCAGTGAAAACTGTAATACTACCACCAAAACAGGTTACAGTGCATAATGATCATTGTTTTAGAAAAATGGTCACATACCTATGCACTCTAAAGGGAGATGTGGAACTTTGAACTAATTTTTTACATTTTAATTTTTTTTTTTAATTTTGCACTATTCAGCCATTTTAAAGAACCAAACAATCGATATATATATCACTGTCAACGAGAATGCATATTAACACTACGTTGTATAAAAATATCAATTTATCTAATCGCAACGAAACATAATAAAACTACACGATACAAAATAACAAAGAAAATGAATTGTATTTATTGTGTGAAGTGAATTTACTTAAGTTACGAAGAATTCAATTTGTTTCCAATAATTCACAACACTACTGTATAGTAAGCAAGCAAACATTGCAAAAACCTCGAGGAAATTTATTACATTTTCCAAAAATGTATTTTCCACCCATAAAATTACAAAACCAAACAATTTCAAATAACATTTTCCTATATCATTCATCCGCAATTTTATTTTATTTCATTTCTCTCCATGTTCGGTGTTCATGTTTCAGTTTTCTCCCGTTGATAATGTTGTTGTGGTGCCTCACCCATAAAGTGTTCTTATAAACAACAACATCCCGAACTAAAAATAAAAAAAAAATAAAAAAGGACAATAAAACACATCATGGTAATCAATTTATTATTATCATTGCTATTATTTTTTTGCTGTTGATGTGATGCGACAATTTTCCGTTGAAATTCCCTTCTTCTAGATGTGTAGGTACGTACGTAACAATTTTCTTGCCTCGCTCGGTCTCGGTATGTGAAAGAGTAAATAAATTTTTTGTTTGAAACGTTTTGACAATTTACGAGAGTGAAATATGTTATCCAGATAATATGTTATGTATGAATGCCAGATACCAACAAATTTCCCAAGTCGCTTAAAAATCACTTTATATAAAAGCCATACAGCAACAACTCACAATCTAAGTGTTAAAGAAATCACAAAATATATACCAAGAAAAATCTTAAACTGGTACACATAATACAAGCTGAGAGATAACATATTCAATTATCAAAAAGGAGATAAATAACAATAAAAGGATATTAAGATAAATGAATAATAAACTTTAAATGAAAATTCAATCGATTTTGAAAAGAGACGCTTCTGCTGATTTCGGCGTATTCTTTATTTTTTACTGTTTGCTCTGCGGCATCTTATCAACAATTTACCATCAAAATGTCATAAATTATATTGCGCGCTTTGACATATAAAAAAAATACTGTTGAGGAAAATAAGCATTGGATGAAGCAAATTTTCATAAGGGTTGGGAAATTATATAAACTTGTCATCGCCTACACAATTTTATATCTTTGTAGGGGTTGCAAAAGGGCTTTCATGTATTTTAATAAAATTAAATACGCGTTGGCGGGACAAAGAAAAACTTAATCGTCCAACATTCTACGTCCAGAGTCGTTACATAAAATTTATATCGGATCTCTTTGAATGGTAATGCGAATTAATTTCGCGCGATTGAAGTAAAACTTGATACCGTCAAACAAATATTATTTTTTTTTATTGTTGTCGTTCAGTAAAATCTACTCCTTATCCCTAAACAATTCCAATTATAGAACTATCTCATGTAGTACGAAATATGTCACATCTTACAGAACACACACGTACTGTACCTGCTTTCTCTGTAGCTCGCCCACCCTATTATTGCTATAATGACATCCACTCAACATGATTAAAGGTTGGCGGTTCAAACAAATTACCATATCATTAGGATGCCGTAAAATATGTCAACCACTGGATCACAAAACTGGACGTTGTTTCGGCCCAATTTAAACGGATTATTATTCAAAATTAATAAACTTTCATAATCGGTACAATATTCCATGATTTGAAACAAAAAATTTTTTTTTGTGCATTTCAATCGACGATTACATGAAAACTAGACACGATAACTGGACACCATCACACGAAAACTGGAAATTTATTACACAGCTGAATAAAGTTAATCTGCCTTCCATAAAGTCCAAGGAGTAACATTTGATTTAATATCTGGTGGCGGTCTGGTGTAACAAATTATTAAAGGGGGTAAAATGGAACTTTAAATTACACGTTTGAAGCCTTTATAGCTTGGAGCCAATTCATCGTAACTTGACACGAAAATAATTTATTACACATCTGAAAAAGGTTGATCTGCCCTCTACAAAGTTTAAGGAGTAACATTTAGCTCAATATCTTTTGGCGGTCTGGTGTAATAAATTATTAAATGTGTTAAAATGGAACTATAAATCACACCTTTGAAGCCTTTAGCGTTTGGAGCAAATTCCGCGTAACCTGAGACGAAGATAATTTATTACACACATGGATAAGGTTGATCTTCCCTCCACAACATCCAAGGAGTAATATTTGACTCAATATCTGGTGGTGGTCTGGTGTTATAAATTATTTAATATGTTAAACATGGATGTTTTGTTATAAATAATCGTTTGGGGTGAAATTAGATATAGAGATAAGATATAGAGTTGATCTGTAACTAATTAATCAATGTAATTAATTTGTAACAAATTTTGGTCCAAGAACCATCCAGATGTGATAATACATCAAAAGTTACAATTTTGGCGGTGTAGGTTTAATTATAAGCTAAACCAACCACTCGTTCCTCGGAAACGGTAACTGTAATTAAATCGGGATTTGTTGTAATAATTTGTAATAAATAGTATAGGTTTCATTGAGGCCGGTTAATTTTTTCGGTTAAGAGCACTGTCTTTCTGGCATTATTAAAGGCATCGATGTCCATGTTGAAACAACCGAAATCCAAGTGGCGCTTGTTGAAGATGGATTTAAGATACAGAATGTATATAGGATCATGGACCACTTGAAGCAACTACAACCAATGGCGAAAGTTGAAATGGATCCTTCCTAAAGCAATTTGAAAAAGGGAGAAATTCATCCAATATATAAAATAAGTACCTCATACACAGACGCATAACTATTGAAGAACCAACGCAAAGGTCCAAACTGTCAAGAATATGGTCACTTCAACTGAAAATAAATGCAGCAATTGAGGTGATAACCACATGGGATGAAAGGATACTATCACTATAGAATTTCGACAAAAAAAATCGTGAGAACAATTAAAGATAACAAGAATGTCGCGCATCGGATTTTTATCAATACTAGAGAACCATGCAGCATTGTCAAGGTCAAAATTAATATGAAGAGGATTGACGTACCAACACGACAATAATCCGAATAATATGTGTAATGTATTTAAAACTTATTTGAAACAACAATATTACCATTGAAAGCTGACTTTGATGAATTGGCGGATCAATCAGACCGGAGGTTGGGGAAACATGCAAAGACTTGCAAAGTGTGTATCATGACAAAACATGGGGAGCATGATAAAATTGAAATTATTTTCATGATGACGATAACTAACGATAACTAACTAACTTTCATGATAAACTAACACCCAAATTTAATATTCCAATTTAAGAGCTTTTCTGTATAGTTTTAGCTACACTGTTGAAATTCTAACAAATTTGAGTTGTCAAGAATTTTTCTAAAGTGGTGCCATGTAAAAAGAATAATCAAATATCTTAGCGATCTATTCAGCCATATGATTGTGCTTATGGGAAATTTGCTTATTAATTACCTAGAGAAGTAGGTAATTATTATCTAGAGAAACTTAGAATTTTACTAGTTTGAGTATTTTAAATATCTATTTAAAACAAAAATCTCAGAATTTCTGCGTAAATCCCCATTTGAGGAAAGATGGCCAAATGTCTGTCTAATCAAATGGGCCATACGCCTTTTCTAAATAGAGGGCAAGAGGTTCCCTACAACTTTCAGAATAAACTTCGAATTTGGTTTGCTTAAATAGTTTTAGTATTTAGTTATAACAAACACCTCATAGCTTCCTCTTATATGCCTTCCTAAAGGAATGACGTATCTTTCTAATCAAATGGGTCACTCGCCTTTTCTAAGCAAGAGGCAGAATATTTCCCACTATTGTTTGAATAAACTTCGAATTTCATTTGTTTGATTTGTTCTAGTATAAAGTTATAACCAAAATCTCAGGTTTCTTCTAGAATGTCTCTCTATGCAAAAGGTGGTCATATGACTGTCTAATCTAATGAGTTATACTGCCTTTATAAATGAACGACAAAGGACTCGATAGCGAAACACCGAGAACCTAGCAAATGACGTGCTTTCCACTAACCTACAACCAAATTCGATCCCGAAACTCCTAAAATATTAGAAGTACTACTCTAGTTAACATTCAATCGTAGGCTACATTTAAACATATGGCCACCATTTCCATACAGAGGCATTCAAGGCGAAACTTTTAGATTTTTGTTGTAAGTAAATACTCAAATTACTCAAACAAGTAAAATTCGAAGTTTATTAAAAAAAATTGTAGGAACTCTCCTACCCTCGATTTAGAAAAGGCGTATGGCACAATAAAAAGGAAATGTGGTTAGTTATGTCCGTAATTAAAAAGTAAACTGCCCCTTCGCTCAATCATATAGCTGATTAGGTCGGTGTTAAAAAATCATCAAATTTTTGTTATCGTTCGAGCCTTAACTAAGCAATAAGAACTTTTTAATTGATCGTGCACATATGCGACAATCTTTTCCTTATTACTGTATTTTAGAACAATTAGTCAAATTTTTGTTATAACAAAAATTTATCTTGTATTTTATTTTTAAATAATGAAATTATAATTGAAAGCGACAAATAAATTCTTAAAATGTATTAAACCTCTCAACTTTACTTTATCCCAACCCATTTGATTCAATATAGATTCTTTAAAAATTCAAACAAAAACCTAGATTAATAATTAAAAAAAATTTTATTTAAATTCTAAATAGTTGGCCAACTTTATATATTTCTTTCAATAAATTTCTTATATTAACAGTGTAAGAAAAATGTTAGAAATTCCAATTGGAATTTTACTTTTGAGTGAGTTTTTTGTTATTATTTGTTAGATCTTTCATTGAGCCCATGAATTTTCAATTTTCAAAACATCGTGGCGGAAACAGAATCCTTATTGAATTTTAATAGATTCAAATAGCCGCCATATTTAATTGTGTTAGTATTGGGTAATTATACTGTTAATGGGGTTATGTTATTTTTGATTTTTCAATACAAATTCCAATAGGAAGCGGAGAAATAAAATAACATAACAGCAATTTCATGCTACGAGAATCGGGCCCAATATTTTATAATTCAAATTAGTGAAACTTTTGTTAAAAATTATTATTATATTAAATAAAATCATAATTCACATAATAAAAATAAAAAAGATAATAAATACAAAAGATATTATAATTTATTCATATTAGGAACAATTCAAAGTTAAAGATTCATAAAAAAAACAGTTTTAATAAAATTAATATTTTAAATTGATTTCATCACTTTGTTTAATAATTTATTTTACCAGATTTCTGGAATTTCAGCTTATATTTATAAAATATTATTTTCAGAACCCAATCAATTCAATTTCTGTGAAAATCTTCAGTGCATTTTGTGTGTAGAGCAATATTGCAAATAGAACACTTATAAATTGTTTGGGAATGGCAATATTTACAACGTAATCTTGCCGGACCCTTCACACAAGTATGGGTTCCTTTTGATAAAAACTTTTTTTTTTAATTTTTTTACTTATTGTAGATAATGTTCCATAGCGTAAGGGCTCTTGCTAGCTGCCATCGAAATTCCAACTGATCGATTTTTAAGTTGAACCTTTTAGCCAATGACCACAAATTAACAACGGCTAAATCCAACATCCACAGTATTACAGGCATATAATTTTTTTTTTACTTCGAATGGTCATCCGATAATTTGAGCTGTGACAGTCCAACAAATCAACACCACCCATGTTGGGATTGTACATTTTTACAACAAATGGCTGTGATATATCCATTATTTTGTGCTCCGAATGTAAGTTTCTTCGAGTTCCACCTACAGGATGTTCCCCGAAAAAATTGGATAGCAACGATACAGTTTGATTGTCTTTCAATGTACAATTTCGTTATCCACATCAACGAAGTTTTCATATGATCCTCTCGGCTTTTTATTAAAAATTTTCTTCTTCGCCATTGTAATATTTCTTAACCTATTCTCCCGCAGCGCAATGTGCCCGTTCCAACGAAGTTTAAACATTTGAGTGCATTTATAAGATTTGGTCCAGTGAAAAAATTATCAAAATAAAATGAAAATGTGGTCTCTGGAAATTGATGTTTCATTTTTTGAGCAAACTTAAGTACTACAGATTCCCCCAATCCTACAGTTTTATCATGCTGCTGGTTATGACCTTGGTACACATCACAAATATATCCATTTCTCTAGGTGCGTATTTTGTAAAAACATTGTTTAATTGGTCAATAAACGAACGCACTTTGGCAAATCGATCAATCGTTTCTTTGATGGCATCTATATTACAAAAATGTATATTTATAAAAATTACTTAGAACGTCTTTCTTCGCATCCATTTTGAAATGAGTTCATTACGGACATCGTTATCATTTGTCCAGTACAACCGCAGATGAGGTAAGGAACTATAGCCGGAGATAATCATCACTCCCAAAAATAATTAATTGATTTTTTGTGTATTTGCGTAATATGTGGTATGATGATCACAGTTTCGATAAACTCTTTTGAAAAATATAGTTCAAAAAAGTCAATTGGATTTGACTCCGCGCTCAATGTTAAAGGATTAATTGTTGTGCCTTTCCAAAGATTTGATTTGAACATTCTGGCGCATAATCGAAAGTCTTCTTCATTTCCCGGCTCCCATTTCTGGCTCCAAATCTCAGCTTGTAATTGGTGCTTGGCGAGGCGATCATTATTTACGTTTTCTTCGTCAGCCGAATCTTCATCTGTATTAACATTGAGTTCGGTTGGATACATATATACATCGGTTGGAATTCCGACATCATCGGGCATATTTTCGAAAGTCTCTAACATGGGTTACCAACGGTAAGTGGAGTTCTCCTATAAATAACTTTTAATATCAAGAAATTGATCAATGATGCGTTTGCGCAACGCCCCAAAAAAAATTAATCTTAAAGATACATATCAATTTTTTTATGATTTTTAAGTAACTTTACTACATTTTATATTCAAATATTTAATGAAAAGTAATTAATAGTTGTTTATATTCAACTTACCAATACCTCATTGTCTCCAGATCCATTTTTACGCTTTCACAAAATTTAATTTTATTTTTATTATGTCCTCACAAGTCTACGAATACAAAACAGTACTACCGTCCATTTGACTCCTTTATATACCTATTCGAACATCTGTAATGCGCGATTTCCATTACGAACGAAAAAATTTATCTCAGTAAAAAATACTGAGAAAACAAACAGAGAAAGGTAATATTAAATTTACAACAGAGTGAAAGAGAAAGTACGATTTGTTTATTTTTTTTATAGGAATTTTATAGTTAAACAATTGACAACCTAACCAAAAAATTTCATAATTTTTAGTGATTTGTGTGACGTCGTGTTTTTAAATTTTCGTGCATTAAATGAATTCAAAAAATCAATTAAGTGTACTTGTTTTTATGGATCCATTAAACATCATCTTCAGTAGCAGCGAAGATGAAGACAACTGTGATTGTGTTCCAAAAAAAATTTTGGGTGCGCCCATACTATATGGAGCGGAATTTAAGCGGTGGATTCAAATGTGTCTTTAGTCAGTTAAAGCAAGATGCTCATTTATAAAAATACACTCGGATGAATTTAGCCAAATTCGAAGATTTATTGGAGATGGTTGGTTCATTAATAAAAAAGCAAACGGTGCTTAGAGAACCATTAAGCCCAGATCTAAGATTGGCGGTAACATTAAGGTATGTAACATACTAAAATATAATAATAGGTTATGATGTGTAGATGAAGGTTCATGTTTTGTACTAAAGTCTATTTTAAAGATTAATTCCATTAACATATTACATTGTTTATTATTTATTGTACGAAGCGAAAGTGATTTCTATTAAGTTTTTATATTAAAAGATACCTTGCTACTGGCGAATCTCAGGCGAGCTTAGCCATCGCGTTTAAATGTTCACCAACCAGCATTCACAGGATCGTATGCGAAACAACAAGAACCATAACAGAAGTTTTAAAAGGAAAGGTGTTCCCAAAAATTTGTAGCGAATATTTTCAGACCGTTGCAGCAGGGTTTAATGACCGGTGGAACTTTCCAAATTGTATGGGAGCAATTGACGGAAAGTACGTCGCCATTCAAGTGAGTAAATAATTTTAGATTTAAGAAGTACTTTTATTATTTTATATTTTTTCCAGGCACCATGTAACTCTGGTTCCGAGTTCTTTAATTACAAAAAGAGTCACTCGATTGCTCGCATGGCTATTTGCGACCACAATTATAATTTTATTTGGTGCGATATTGGTGCTGCTGGTCAGCAGAGTAACGGTGGCATTTTTCGGGAAAGTAAATTTGGCCGAGCTTTGTATGATCATACTCTTCCGTAAGTTTTCATTATAAGACATATGAATTTACTATACTAATGTACGTATAACATCCATTTAGGATTCCTAAACCGACAGTGGTAACCAATAACTTTATCGATGTACCATATGTTTTTATGGCGGATGATGCATTTGCTTTATGTGAAAATATGCTGAAACCATAGAAATCTATTCAGACTACAACTCAAAAAATTTTCAATTACCGCCTTAGTCGCGCTCGTCGCATGATTGAAAATTGTTTCGGTATCCTTTCTTCAAAGTGGCTTTCTTCAAAGCACCAATTATTGCGGTCGTCAAATTGGTAGAAGATGTGATCCAATGCTGTGTTTGTCTTCACAATTGGCTGAGACAGAACAGCTCCAACTATATTACTCCGGGTCTATTAACACAGGATTTAAGAGGGATTATAGTACCAGGTACAGTTTTAAATTTAAATTTATCGATTTATATTAATACATATTTTATGTAGGCTCGTGGAAAAACCAAGAGAGCAACTTATCGCCTCTGCAGCCAATTGATTGATTGATTATATAAAATATTTATTAATATAAATCAATAAATTTAAATTTAAAACTGTACCTGGTACTATCACCGGTACTAGCAACTTATCGCCTCTGCAACCAATGAACAAAAATTCGACCAATAGCGCATAGAAGGTTCGGGATCGGTTTGCAGAATATTTTTCTGGTGAAGGACAAGTGGAGTGGCAGCTTTCAAAAATATGAGGATCTTTAATACAGAAGCTAAGTATTGTTCCATAGGTTTAATGATTTAATTCAATTATTTTAGTAGTTTTGTTGTTTTAGGAACTAACGTTGGATACTGGATGGTGGAACTGATGGCCCTACATAATACACAACATTGCTATTACATTTGATGAATTTCATTTACCATTTTGAATTGTATTTGTTTTTTTTATATTAGTTATTTTATTATTTTCGTGATTTAAAAACTAGTAAGGTTTTTATGCCTAATGAAAGCTTCACTTTTAAATAAAATATTAGTTCTTTGTAAATAAAGTTCTATTAGCTTTCATATGTGCTTTTCCTTCACTAAAATATAAAAATTATAAAAATCTATAATTTGAATTTTATTTTCAATTACCAATATTTCCTGTAAGTTGTTGCTGTTTATTGATTTTCATAAAAAATGCCTGCTATACATTCGGACAAATCTCACCCCGAATTATGATTAATTTTTGGGTTTTAATTTATTCCGCTAAATAATTCCAAATCATATATATTTTCATCTGTATCAAATGATAAGCTATTATGTAAGAATAAGAATATATAAAATTTCGGGAATATAAAAATGATCGGGTAGAATTCAGTGATGCTTTCTTGTTTTGAAACAAGCTGCATCAAGTTCCGCAAGCTCAAGTTGCCTCATGTATTCAAGTGTTTTCCTGAGAAAATGAAAAAATATGTTAATAAAAATTAATGATTTGGAAGATTGTTAATTATACCTGGTTATGTAATGCATTACTGAGAACTTTTAGCATGTCCAGGTGAACCTGCAACCTGTTAAGTAAGGTTAAGTTTCTCCAGTAAGGCTTCATCGAACCACAAACTGTTTCAAGAGAAAGATCAACCTCATCGGAGCTTGAAGTACGGCTCTGGACACTTTGCTCTAAGACGCTTATATATCGTCGTTTTAAACTTCTTGCTTCATCATCACATTTCGTTTTTCGTTTACGGGGTTGCTTTGCTACATGTTCCTGCTGGCTAGTGGTGGTTTGCAACGGCGGCTGTGTAGTGTAACAGCCAGAAAGTTCAACCGATAAATTAAATGCGAATCCATTACTCTGGGTTTCATATGGTATTCAGAAATATCCCACCAGGAGTTAAATTTAATTTTAATAATTTAATTTAGTTTAATGCCTCTATTATGGTTCTCACCTCACCGAGTGACTTCATACAAATCTAATCATCTAGTAATTTTAGGTGAGATGAAAATTATAATAGGGGCCTAAATTAACTGCAACTTAGTTTTCACATAAAAATAAAGGTTTATTACTCTCTGGGCTCCGCCGTGTCTTCAAGAAACGTAAGGTTGTTCACAAATTTATATTTCTTGACAGGGCCTCCAGCAGAACCACTGGCCATTCTTTTTTTTGATCTCAAATAAGTCGCCTTTATTGTGTCCCACTGTCTTCTTACTTTTAAAATATTTGAAGCGGTAACCGGAATATCTGTAGATAAAATAAAAATTTTAAAATGTCTTTATTGAGTCAAATATTTAATAAAACATTCAATTTAATGGTCTTAAAATCATTAATAAAAATATGTAGAAATTAAAAACAAGCCCAATTCCATTAAACTATACTTTATATTTTAATTTAAAAATATACAGTGTTACAAACGAGAAATACTTACTTCCTGCAGCTGTCACTTCTTCAAACAATCTGTTTTTAATCGACAGAATTTTAAAATTAGGATGTCTAATGTTCCAGATTGCCGGTCGCGCACTGATAGCATCAAATATTAATTTTAAAATTATTTAATAAAAATAGTCCAAGAATTTCCAACAAATATAACAAATACGTGGAAATGTGAGTGGAAATGTGTGACGGTTGGTCGTTTACTGCAGATGACGGATTTTGCGCGATATCCTCCTGGCTAGCAACGTTTACCTCTAAATATTCCTCGAAATCTGAGTAGCTGTTGAAATAATTAGCGAGTGTGTCATTGCTCGTACTCTTGTTTGGTAAATCCTCGGCATCTACCCGTATGTTTTCCAACACCACAATTTTGTTTCCTACAATTAAATTAATTTAGATAAAACTTGTAGGAAGTAAAAAAATGTCAAAAAACTTACCGCCATGATATTTGTTGTAATTATTCATTGTAAAAAAGTACAATTTATTATTATTATAAATTATAATATTTTAATATTATATATTAATCTAAAATTATTATATTATTTCTTATTATTTAATTTAAACCGATTATTTAACTTTTGGTATTTTATTTTTTTAAAACTTGTAAAACTATTTTAAATGTGTCTGAAACCGTAGAGTACACAACACGAATGTCAAAATCAAACCATAATGAACTACTTATAATCAAAAAAGGTTTGGTAGTGTGGGAGAATTTTGTTCATATTGCAACACAATATTTATGTAGATGTGTTGGAATGTTGCCATAAAAAACCTTGTTAAAGTTAGCCGAAAGATTCCAGCCGAAAGATAATGCAGATAGTGTCTTGACTATTTTTAAACTCTCTTTATACTCTCGCCCCTATCTATTTTTAAATTCTTATAAACTGAAATAATTTCTCCTTCATCCGAATGATGTAATTCAATCCTAAATTCTCCTAAATTCGAGTTCATGACTGATTTTTGCTGTATTCAAGACACTATCTGCATTATCTTTCGGCTGGAAACTTTCGGCTAACTTTAACAGTATCCATAAAAAGTACTCCGTTGAGTATTTTTCCAATTTTTTATGGCAGTACACTACCACTAATACATTAATTTTGCCAGTAAAATTTTACTGAATAAAATTTTTGTTTCTCTCCCACACTTGACAAATCGATAAGGTGGTCTCACTTTTTTTACTGAGATACATTTTTTCGTAATGGAAATCGCGCATAAACCATATATGTGTAAAAATTATGTGTATTTATATAAACCGGGGAAAAACCGTCGTTGCAAAAAATTAGTGTTGCGAAAAAGATACATTGGTCACAAATATATAAATAACTTAAAGTAAAAGTTAACAAATAAATAAAATTAAGTTTTAACAAAAAAAAAATATCAAATATGTTTATTGCAATTTTTCACTCAAAATATTGAGTATTTTATTAAAATGGGCCCATAACAAGCCATTTGCAGAGATTAAGGTAAGATACCGCCTATATATAGGTTGAATTGGCCTATCTATAGAGGACATTTTCCTGTATAAGATTTTTTCAAGCGAAGAAAATGTAACCTTGTTAATATTAATTTTCCCACTGTAAATTTTGAGTATTTTATCATTTGGGCCAATAAAATGCCACTTCTAGAGATTAGGGCAAGATATTACACTCTGTCTCTCTCTTTGGAACTATATCCCATCAAGGGATGTGGCCGCCTCAAATGAGGTTTCATAATCATATTTTCATTTCAGATAATGAGTGATCCTAAACCAGCCGTAAAATTTTTTCCTTGTCAGCACCAGGAATCGAACTCGGGACCTCCGGTCGCATAAGGTTTTTCCTAGCGGAGAAAATGCAAACCTGTTAATAACAATTTTCCACTGTAACTTTTGAGTATTTTATAAATCTGGGCCAATAACAAGCCACTTCCAGAGATTAAGGCAAGATACCGACTATATAGGTCGAATTGGCCTATCTTTCTGTTAAAGCTTTAATTTTTATTTATTTATTTATTAAAAATATTTATTCACATGTGATTTTAATTTGTTATTTTACTTAACTGTTTCAATAATTATTGTATTTCATTAATATTTTGTATTTTAGAATAAATTCTGTTTTAAAAACTAAAATTTTTAAATGTATTTGATTCGGAGAATAATTTACCAGTGTAATAAATCACACTCAATTTATTCTAATAGGAATTTAATATTGAGTGGTACTAACATATATTTAATTTGGATTTTTTGTTATTTTTTGATAAAAATTTCACATCGATATTTCATTACGATCAAAACCAGTAGCAATTGGGATTTTGGGAGTAAGCCTAAACAAATCTACACTAATTTTGAAACGTATTGTCGATAGTTTCAGTTTTATGTTTCTTTGAGCTTTCCCTGTCAAGTACGTTATCGTAAAGCTAATCGAACATAAATCCATTTATTTTAGGACCTCTTATATTTTATTAAAGCTTTCCTCGAAAGTCATAAAACTGTAAGTGCTATTAATTATAAATATATTAAATAAAATTTATCCTGTCATGTTATATTACTTCATAAAAATATACTTCCCTATATTTTATGTTCATTGTTTAAAATGTTAAATGTTGGAATTTTTAATTATCCTGAAGTTTATGATTCGTATTATATACATAAACGAGGCAGGGATGAATATTATAAAATTTTTGTTGTTGCTATTTTTATTTATAACAAAAATTTTTTTTAATAATATTCGAAACCAATCGACTGCGCCATTATTAATGATCGAATCAATTATATGAATTCTGTGAACCTATACATAAAACATATTATATCTGTACCTTTAAAAAATGTACCCTTTATATAGATATACGATAAAAATTGCACAAAATGCAGGCACAGGTTTGCTCCCTATTTCCCATTTGTATATATATGTATGTTCCCATATTCATTATAACGCCATATACAAACAGTAAAATATGGTGAAAAAAAAATATAAAAGTTTCCTTCCAACTTCCTGTGTTTCCTGTATTTGCACTGTGCCCTGATTTTTCCTCGCGTGTACACGTATAAAAAATGCAGGAAGTAATCAAAAAACTACGGTCGTATATGTATAAACAACATATCTACCTGCCGAGAGCAACCAGAAAAGCATTGAATATTTACACCAGAGAGAGCGCAAAAGGTAAAAAATTTAAGATAAAAATAATTATCATAAATATTAAAGATTTATTGTTGTTTGATGAAAATTACATTAAAAAAAATATTCTGAAAATTGTTTGTTGTTCTTTTCACCATGATATGCCATTTGGAAAAGTATTTTTCATTATTATTTGTGTTAATGTTGAGCGGGGCGCGGTGCTCAACATTTTTATGTAAATTTTTTTTTTTAAAGAGATACATTTTTGTGTTTCTGTTTGTGCATCGTGTACACTCTGTTCACATACTCCACACATTATACGAACGTAATAAGGAGAGCAAAATGTAATAATTATGTTTTATTATTTTAACATAAAATTTATGATATTATCATATCACGAAAATGTGAACAAAAAAAAAACATAAACAAATGGCTATAATATGTAAATTATGTGCTCGCTATCACACCTGCCTCTCTCAATATTATTATATTGTTAGTGCTTTTGAATGAAGTATGGCATCGTCCCTATACATATACGGTGTATACATGAAAATGGAAAATTTAAGGACAACTAATGTTCCGTCCGCCCAACATTGTATATAAAAAAAAGTTATAATTTCCAGCTAACATAGTTTTCCAGAACTGTCCTCCGTGTCTCGAATTCGACGTGTAAAATAATTACAGTACACAAAAAAATTGATGTGGGGACATTTTTATTCCGACATACAGAATAAACAAAAAATATTTTTCCAATTTTTGTCTCAAGGAAATGGAATGTCTGTTTTCTCTCAAAAATATTTAAAATAAAATATTTTTCTGGGTTTTATGAATTTTTCTGGGATACCATGCAATGAACATTTTTTTCACTGGTCATGTCAAAAATGCTTTAATTAAGTGTTACAAAAAACGTTATACGTAAAAGATGTTTGACCTTTTAAATGTTTGGGATGTGTCGTTTACATATTATGTTAAAATTTTAATTTAAATAAAATCTACATATTAATTACATCAAATCGACATTAAAGCTTCTGACCAATGTTCGGTATAAGCTTTGTTATACTCGAGTTATACTCGTAAAGTAGACGGCAATATTACAGATTCTCTAGCCTGCGTTCTAATTCAAAGTCTGTGACACGATTTATGAATTCCACTCGACCCACTCGTTAAAAAAAGTGTAGGTACACAAAAAAGTGGCAACATAAAAGTGGCTACATAAAAGTGTAAATGTTTATACGATTCTGACGTTAAAAAGTGTAGGTATGTAAAAATTTATATCAAACAACAATTAACAATAAATTATTCAAAAATATTTGAACAAAAGTGGAAATAGTTTCCAATTTTAAATTTAATCACCATTCTAAATATAATTTATGTCAAAATATAAAGTTCTTCTACACTAAAGAAATTGAAGTGGGCTATTTAAATGTGTGTGTGCCATTTCTTTAAATGGGTTATAGCTCTGGACATAAATTTTCAAAAATATAATATTTTTCTCAAAATTCCGCGGAAGCAATGCTACACTTTGGAACTTATCGCGAAATCTGGAGATGTGCTTGCTGGCATTGTTACTATACGGTAATCAAAGAAGATTAAGTGAGCTATTTAAATATGTATGTGCTATTTATCGCTATTTATCAAGGAATTTAGAGGAAAATATTATATTTTTAAAAATTTATGCCCAGAGCCATAACATATTTCATTTCCTTAAATATGTTATGGCTCTGGGCATAAATTTTTAAAAATATTATATTTTCCTCTAAATTCCTTAATAAATAGCGATAAATTCCAAAACGTTGTATTGCTTCCGCGGAATTTTGAGGAAAATATTATATTTTTGAAAACTTATGTCCAGAGCTATAACCTTAAGTTTATTTAAAGAAATGGCACACACATATTTAGATAGCCCACTTCAATTTCTTTAGTGTAGAAGAACTTTATATTTTGACATAAATTATATTTAGAATGGTGATTAAATTTAAAATTGGAAACTATTTCCACTTTTGTTCAAATATTTTTGAATAATTTATTGTTAATTGTTGTTTGATATAAAGTTTTACATACCTACACTTTTTAACGTCAGAATGGTATAAACATTTACACTTTTATGATGTCACTTTCTAGTGTACCTAAACTTTTTTTAACGTTAGAAACTTCACACCGGTTTCCACTCGATGCTACATAGTTGATTATTTCGGAACCTATGAAGATAATTTGGGTTAAACGTCCTGCGTTCAGGGAACTCACTGCGAAAACACCTCCCTATAACTGATAATCGATAAGAAAAATATTCCTTCATAAATGATCGCTATTGTGCTTCGTTCTTTATGGTGAGAGCATAGCAAATGTGAACCAATTTAAATATTGATTGATCAGACTGATTACCACTTCATTAATCATTGGAGCATTGTACCGTCTCTGGGCAATGTCTATATCATAAATTAGCGATAATGAAATTTTTGCAGTGTCGTATCATATTGCTTACAACGCTAAGTTTATTAATATTCTATATATGACGTTGATAATGTGACTACAATGTCAGACATTTCCCATAAATCAAATGAACCACGGTTGTGAAGTTTGTCCCAAAAAAATCCCGTGTACATATACAAATCCAATAAGAAATTTTTAATGCAGAACATATATTAGTAATTACACTGTCAATCTTTAAATTTTGGCGAAATACTATATTATAATAGAAAGAGACGAAAATAGCCACATTTTTTTCATATTCGATTTATTTTGCAAAGATGGTAGCAAGAGAAAGAGTAAAATATAATCTTTAGGTAACAAATGAAACACATTGTCATTTAATTGAGTTCAATAAATTAATTTAAAAATATATACAATTTAAACATTATGTTTAAACTAAACATTATTTACTATATAGATATTTTTAATAAATTAACTAAAAATGAAACATGAAAAAGAAAGCAATATGGATTCTTGTTTGAATGCATAAGTATAACTCAGAACAGGAGCTCATGTGTGTGTATTTCATTGATATAAATATTTTAGAAAATAAATCGTAGTCTGTTGGAAAATTCGACTACGATGAAATGATAGCCTTAGGGTAACAGTCAGCTCCCTTTCCAAACGGAAAGTAATGATATTATTTTCGATCTCGTAATGCTAATCGACTTTTATGGTTTGAATATTTTAAATTAAATTAATTCTGGATATCTCAGAGTTTGTCGGAAAATTTCATTTTGTCCAAATGTTAGCTTCAGGTTGACACAATCAAATAAATCTAGAGCTATTTCCATATCTAAGGGATAAGTATCATTTTTCGCTCTCGCAAATCTAATCGATTTTATAGTGTTGAGTGGTTTAAATTTAGATAAATTCTGGATATCGTAGAGTTTGTCGGAAAGTTTCACTATGTCCAAATGTTAGCTTTAGGTTAGCGCAATCAAAAAAATGAAGAGCCATTTCCTTATCTAGGGGATAAGTATCTTTTTTCGTTCTCGCAAATCTAATCGATTTTTTGGCTTTAAGTGGTTTAAACTTAGATAAATTCTGGATGTCGTAGAGTTTGTCGGAAAATTTCACTATATCCAAATGTTAGCTTTACGTTAACACAATCAAAAAAATTTAGAGCCATTTCCATATCTAAGGGATAAGTATCATTTTTCGCTCTCGCAAATCTAATCGATTTTATAGTGTTGAGTGGTTTAAATTTAGATAAATTCTGGATATCGTAGAGTTTGTCGGAAAGTTTCACTATGTCCAAATGTTAGCTTTAGGTTAGCACAATCAAAAAAATGAAGAGCTATTTCCATATCTAGAGGATAAGTATCATTTTTCGCTCGCTCAAATCTAATCGATTTTTTGGCTTTAAGTGGTTTAAATTTAGATAAATTCTGGAAATCGTAAAGTTTGTCGGAAAATTTCACTATGTCCAAATGTTAGCTTTAGGTTAGCACAATCAAATAAATCAAGAGCCATTTCCATATCTAGAGGAAAGGTATTATTTTAGATTTGCGTCGATTAGATTTGCGAGAACGAAAAATTATACTTATCCCTTAGATATGAAAATGGCTCTTAATAGTTTTGATTGTGCTAACCTAACACTAACATTTGGACATAGTGAAACTTTCCGACAAACTCTACGATATTAAGAATTTATCTAAATTTAAACCACTCAACACTATAAAATCGATTAGATTTGCGAGAGCGGAAAATGTTACTTATCCTTTAGATATGGAAATGGCTCTTGATTTTTTGATTGTACTAACCTAAAGCTAACATTTAGATGAAGTGAAATTCTCCGACAAACCCTGTGATATTCAGAACTTAGTAATATATTAAAATTAAAACTACTCATACCTAACGAATTGACTTAATTTGCCAGAACAAATTTCAGAAGTACGCCGTCTTTTGAAAATGTCCTTTACCTCACTTAATTGTATTCTCTTATCGTGTAATTTCCACATAATGGCTCTGTACACAAATTTTGTATACCCGGCATTTTGATATATATTGAAATTTTATCTTCTATAAAACTACTTACAAATGAGGAAAAATGGAAATGATTTTCCGGGATATTATGAAGAATGAAAAATAATTTTTTTGAGTTTATTTTCTAGTTTCCACTCAAAATTCTGATAAGATTTTTTTTTTACAGTGTATTTACTAATACATGTTTATTTTTGTTATTTGGGACATACTTCACTTCCATAACGAACCAACAGTTTTGGAAGAAATGGCTCAAAGAATATTCTCAGCACAGGACCAAGTGGACGATCAGACACCCAAACGAAACGGTGGGTGACTTAGTGCTGATAAAAATATATACCTTACCTACTTTGATATCGGCAAGAAATTAAATCAACGAAATTCACCCGGGCAAAGATAGTCTTGTAGTAGCAGCCACGAGTTCCACTATCAAAGGAGAAATTAACCGTCCTACTACAAAATTGTGTCCTCTGTCGTCCTTAGAAGAAAGGAAGAAATCTTTTAGATACAAATTATACCGCGTTCAGAAGGCCGCAATAGCATTGCTTACAGTACTATCCATTTTAACTAATACGGCATTTGTTAAAACTGACCTCACCAAGTTGCAGATGCATAAGTTAGAAGACACAGTAGGCATATATTTTGAAAATGTAGGAGAAGTTCAGCTGCTTCCTGTATACTAATTATTGAGTTCCGAAAGGCCTTTAATAATTTGTATGCCAAGTGATCTTGTGTTGCATTCTGTCGGCTTTAAATAAATTAAGCATAAGCTGGTCCGACTTTCGATTTGGGTTCCGCTGGCAATAAATGGAATAACCTTAAGATTGGCCAAGGACGAGTCCAGCTCAAAATTATTCATTAACATTTTATTTGGCTTGAGCTTGTAATTACTTGTGTGATAATAGAGTGTGTCCCAAAATTTACGCAAAATTTGAATTAAATTTCTTTTTTATTGAAACCTAAGTACATAGCAATAGTACATCGGGCAGCTCTTTTGTCGAAATTTTTCACGACCATTTTGCATAAATATGGCTGAATTTGGTTGGAGCAAAATTGAATTTCCTCTTTCAATGCACGGGGTGATGTAGGCTTGTTTACATAGACCTTTAAATTCAAATAACCCCAAAGAAAGAAATCCAATGGTGCTAAATCATATGATCTAAATGTCCCGCATCGTCTTGTAGAAACAACACGGCGTCCATAATATCATCCAAGTTAAACAGTATGAACTTAGTTATCATGTCGCACAATCACATATGGGTTCTCTGAAGAAGCCCAAATGCGGAAATTTTGCCGTTTAACGATGCCATCAAGGTGAAGGATTATTTCGGTCGAAAAACAAGCATTCACTTTTGCTGTTCAATAATCCTTTCAACAAGCTCTCTTCGCTGTACATGGTCGCCGAATCGTTGTTCCTAGACTTTTACCAACAATCTCACGCACTGCTTCGATATTATCATTTAACTTTAGCGTTTCAAATTAATCCAGCCTCCTTGAATTTTTCAAATGAAATTTTGTTCAAAAATGAAATCCGCTGTTCTTTCGTGTAGTGCTGCATGTTTACTAACCCTAATCTGTCAGTTCTTTTTTTTTGGTTGCAAACACTAAATTAATTATTTTTCTATTTAATTTAAATCTTGCGTAAATTTTGGGATACCCCTTAGATCTTAATATATATGTTGGCTTTACATGAAATAACCTTAAGCTTGCTTAAACACGTACTCGAGTTGAGCCCAAATTTATTAAGTTAATTTTATTAGAGCATAGTGAACCTTTAATTATTTCTGATTTTCAGATTGGGCTGTGCTGGCTCTAAATAAAATAACCTTAAGCTTGGTCAAGAATGAGTGGGGCAACTAGATCTTGTATTGCATTCTAATTTGAGTTTTAGCCCGATTTTCGTTTTGGGCTCCAAATTAACTAACCTTAAGCTTGGCCCAGAACGTGTGGAGCCAAACATTGTTTATGGAGCATTTGATTAGGCCACATTAAGCCTTTAATTATAAGTGTGTCAATAGATCTTGTGTTTCGTTCTAATTTAGGTGTTGTTCCGATTTTTGAATTGTGCTTTGCTGCTTTTAAATAAAATAGTTTTTAAGCTTGATCACGAACGAATTGAGTTCAAAATTGTTTAATGGACCACTTGATTAGGTTGTAATGGGCTTTTAATTATTTGGACGCTAAGAGATTCTGTTTTGGTTATCTAAGCTTTAAAACTGAAAAGCCAAATGCATATCAAAAACAAGTTGAGTAAAAAAATTTTTAATGAGCCATTTAATTATCCTAAATTTTCTTTTTGGTTCTAACTATTTTTTTTATAATATGTATTAGCATTTAATTAGCATATGGTTATCCATATGGATAACATAATACCTAACGGATGATTTTTATGGAAATTGCTGAAAGGGAGTTTTCGAGTACCAGAAATCGTAATTGTAATTGGTCTTATTTTCAGGAAAATATTTTAAGGGCCTTCCAATTCTAATCTTCTGACTATGATAAACTTTATGGAAATGATTTTTTAGTACCAGGAATCGATTGTTCTTGGTCTAAATTTCAAGTTCATCTGTTTAAGGAGATTAGGGAAGTAGGTTTCTTCATTCACTAGAATTGTAGTTTCTTGAACTGGTGGTTTACCGGATCTAAATGTTTTCAATGGCCTCGACGGCAATTAATAAAATACACCAAACTTGGTTAAGAGAAGGCGTAGTTTCATTCAGATCCCAACTGGAATACGCTGTAACGGTCTGGATTCCATATCGCTGTGCACATAAAAGGATTTTTTGTTATTGAAAATGTAGCTCGGTAACCTCCGGTACTCAACAAGATCAACGGTTTACAAAATATGCGCTCTTGAAAATAAACGACTTCTCTTGGGCGCGGCTTTTATTGGTAATCTTTTGCTTGGTTGTTGATTCAGCTTACGTTTTGGGAACTATGTCAACTGATGTGCCGGTATTTTTGAAATCATGAGTTTTTAGCACTAGAACACCATCAAAAGATAAATTCAAAACTATCCTAAAGAATTATTTTTAAAATTTTTAAATGTTAAATTAAAATTTGATTTTTTTTCATTCCTGCCATCTGTTCTGGAGCCGAAGCACTCCCTGCTCTTTGGCAGCTTATTTTCCCGTCATACTTTACGCAATTACTTCATTAAGTTACCATCTTCGCATTGCATAGCTCCATGCCAGCCTATAGTACTGGACATGGAAGATGGCTCAGCCCATAAGTTTTGCACGCGATAGAGGGTCGCAGTTGTGCTCCTTTTAACCACAGGTCTTAATATGTTGATGAAAATTCCCTTTTACGTCCTGCCCCTGTCGAGATTCGAACCCAAAATTTGAGTTATGTTTTTTGTTTAATTTGTTTTTATTAACTTTTTTGCTTGTTTTAATTTAAATTTTGTTTTAAACTGAATGTTCGTTTTTAATGTGAAATCATACATGTAACTCACATAATAGATTTCTTTATAAATAAATAAATAAAACAAACGATTGCCCAAGATCATCCTCAACTTAAAACACTGATCAGTGGTTGATTGATGGATGCTTCTAGCGCGAAGAAATGAGTGTTGTCTTATTTCCTCAGGTATAGCTGCTCTTGGCCCCAGATCATCACGATGAACAAAGGATAAGATGCAAAAGTAGCTCCTCCATGAAAATTTAATAATTCTGCGGGGATTCCGTGTGGGAAGCTATATTGGTATGAATAAATCAGTGGTCGCTCCAACCAATTAGAAGAAAAATTGGTCGCTGATGTTCAACGAAATAGTTAGGGAGGATTTACCTCTTCCAAAATAAAATAGCGCAAATCATCTGAAATTAAACATTAACCGATTAAATATTTTTTGTTTGTGTACAGTACATATATACAACAAATAAAGTTTAACTCCATTGTTGTTGTCAATTAATCCCTGAACAAAGCATTAACGAAGCAAAAAAAAACAACCAATAAATATTTACAAATTAATGTAGCAACAGCAATGTGTAAAGTTTATATGCGATTAAGCTGATGATTACTTTTCATAAATCTCCCAATTAATCCTATCAATAACATATAAAATGATTAATTAACACATGGTACGTATATAAAACTACACGCGTGTGGAAATAAGGGTATATTTTATACATAACAGTACTAATGGAGCGTATGCCAAGGAAACTATTATTTTTTACCAAATCAATTTGCCACGCTCAATTACTCCATAATGATATAGACATACTACATAAACATTTTGCATATTTATAATTTTCTATAATCATAAGCAAGGCAATAAAAAGGTTACACTTTATATAGGACACATGGGTTTGGTACACCCACAAAAAAAAATCTATGCTAAGTAAAAACATAATATGCAAATTTCTCCTTATTTATGTATTATTGGTGTTGGTTTAGATTGTTGATCAATATACAATCTCTAAATACAATGTAATCCGAAGGATGTAAAAGAAGTTACGAAAGAATAAAAAACAGGAATATTTTCCTAATTCCTATATTTTGTGTCGTAAAATTATTTTATATATTGTTAGTCTATTGTTGTTGCCTATTACCTAACCTCAATGTCGTCCCCCTACCTATTTGACTTTAGGTTTATAATTTATTGTTATATCGAAAACGTATAAAGAAAATTGTTCGGCTTTTCCGTATTTTTCTATTTTTTTCTAAAATTGCGTCTCATACCACACTCAAAATATTTTAAAATCATTTATCAGCATATTTTATGATATTGTATATAGGTTTTATTATCTTCGGAGAAAATATATTAGGTGTGTTTGAAATTTTTTAATTACACTCTCTGTACCCATGGGTATTGAAATTATATAGCTGTGGTAGGATCAGAATTCTACTTGTTTGTTTTGTCACATTTTCCATGGTGTTAAAGCTGATACAACAAGTTCCTAGAGAAGAAAAATAGAAATTTACTTGCAGAAATTTGTAGTGTACTCTACTCCCCGCACTAGCGTAAAAGACAATACTTCACTAAAAATTTCAAACAGCACGCTTTAATCCCATTTTTTTTTAATTGTGGTTAGTAACCGAGTTTTCAAAGTTCTTCGCCTAAATTAATTGCAATAAATATATCCGTGGAGTTCTAGGTAGCCGAATTCGATCAAATTGCAAGAAATGTGCTTATTGGTGTTGAAAAATGAGTATGTTTTATTTTAGGTTTCAGTGGTTGCTACCGCACACTTAGGTCAATTCTGGCCCATTGTGATACCACTCATTCACGCCACATCATTAACCCATTCACCTATTCACCTACTCACATAACTACGGTATGCGACCTGCACATTGCAAGTTCCATGTCAACCATTTACGTCGACGGTGGGTGGGCGCTGAATTACTGCATTCCATCAGAGTTGTATTTATTAACATCACCGATCGTGATCGATGGTGAAAGTTCGATTTGCATCTAGCCTCTGATATTTTTGTGTATTTTGTTGGAAGATTATTATATGCAAAATATATACATATAGATTATGTTATGTGTTTTTCTTGTGTTATATAAACATATTATATAGTTTAAGCTCGCGCTTCAAAACTTTGTTTTGTTTTTGTTATGAGTCGCTAACGTACGTGACTCATAACAAAAACAAAAAAAAAAATTGAAACGCTACGAATGACGAAATGAAAATGGCTTCATCTAATGTCTAATGTCTAATGTCTAATGTCTAATGTCTAATGTCTAATGTCTAATGTCTAATGTCTAATGTCTAATGTCTAATGTCTAATGTCTAATGTCTAATGTCTAATGTCTAATGTCTAATGTCTAATGTCTAATGTCTAATGTCTAATGTCTAATGTCTAATGTCTAATGTCTAATGTCTAATGTCTAATGTCTAATGTCTAATGTCTAATGTCTAATGTCTAATGTCTAATGTCTAATGTCTAATGTCTAATGTCTAATGTCTAATGTCTAATGTCTAATGTCTAATGTCTAATGTCTAATGTCTAATGTCTAATGTCTAATGTCTAATGTCTAATGTCTAATGTCTAATGTCTAATGTCTAATGTCTAATGTCTAATGTCTAATGTCTAATGTCTAATGTCTAATGTCTAATGTCTAATGTCTAATGTCTAATGTCTAATGTCTAATGTCTAATGTCTAATGTCTAATGTCTAATGTCTAATGTCTAATGTCTAATGTCTAATGTCTAATGTCTAATGTCTAATGTCTAATGTCTAATGTCTAATGTCTAATGTCTAATGTCTAATGTCTAATGTCTAATGTCTAATGTCTAATGTCTAATGTCTAATGTCTAATGTCTAATGTCTAATGTCTAATGTCTAATGTCTAATGTCTAATGTCTAATGTCTAATGTCTAATGTCTAATGTCTAATGTCTAATGTCTAATGTCTAATGTCTAATGTCTAATGTCTAATGTCTAATGTCTAATGTCTAATGTCTAATGTCTAATGTCTAATGTCTAATGTCTAATGTCTAATGTCTAATGTCTAATGTCTAATGTCTAATGTCTAATGTCTAATGTCTAATGTCTAATGTCTAATGTCTAATGTCTAATGTCTAATGTCTAATGTCTAATGTCTAATGTCTAATGTCTAATGTCTAATGTCTAATGTCTAATGTCTAATGTCTAATGTCTAATGTCTAATGTCTAATGTCTAATGTCTAATGTCTAATGTCTAATGTCTAATGTCTAATGTCTAATGTCTAATGTCTAATGTCTAATGTCTAATGTCTAATGTCTAATGTCTAATGTCTAATGTCTAATGTCTAATGTCTAATGTCTAATGTCTAATGTCTAATGTCTAATGTCTAATGTCTAATGTCTAATGTCTAATGTCTAATGTCTAATGTCTAATGTCTAATGTCTAATGTCTAATGTCTAATGTCTAATGTCTAATGTCTAATGTCTAATGTCTAATGTCTAATGTCTAATGTCTAATGTCTAATGTCTAATGTCTAATGTCTAATGTCTAATGTCTAATGTCTAATGTCTAATGTCTAATGTCTAATGTCTAATGTCTAATGTCTAATGTCTAATGTCTAATGTCTAATGTCTAATGTCTAATGTCTAATGTCTAATGTCTAATGTCTAATGTCTAATGTCTAATGTCTAATGTCTAATGTCTAATGTCTAATGTCTAATGTCTAATGTCTAATGTCTAATGTCTAATGTCTAATGTCTAATGTCTAATGTCTAATGTCTAATGTCTAATGTCTAATGTCTAATGTCTAATGTCTAATGTCTAATGTCTAATGTCTAATGTCTAATGTCTAATGTCTAATGTCTAATGTCTAATGTCTAATGTCTAATGTCTAATGTCTAATGTCTAATGTCTAATGTCTAATGTCTAATGTCTAATGTCTAATGTCTAATGTCTAATGTCTAATGTCTAATGTCTAATGTCTAATGTCTAATGTCTAATGTCTAATGTCTAATGTCTAATGTCTAATGTCTAATGTCTAATGTCTAATGTCTAATGTCTAATGTCTAATGTCTAATGTCTAATGTCTAATGTCTAATGTCTAATGTCTAATGTCTAATGTCTAATGTCTAATGTCTAATGTCTAATGTCTAATGTCTAATGTCTAATGTCTAATGTCTAATGTCTAATGTCTAATGTCTAATGTCTAATGTCTAATGTCTAATGTCTAATGTCTAATGTCTAATGTCTAATGTCTAATGTCTAATGTCTAATGTCTAATGTCTAATGTCTAATGTCTAATGTCTAATGTCTAATGTCTAATGTCTAATGTCTAATGTCTAATGTCTAATGTCTAATGTCTAATGTCTAATGTCTAATGTCTAATGTCTAATGTCTAATGTCTAATGTCTAATGTCTAATGTCTAATGTCTAATGTCTAATGTCTAATGTCTAATGTCTAATGTCTAATGTCTAATGTCTAATGTCTAATGTCTAATGTCTAATGTCTAATGTCTAATGTCTAATGTCTAATGTCTAATGTCTAATGTATAATGTCTAATGTCTAATGTCTAATGTCTAATGTCTAATGTCTAATGTCTAATGTCTAATGTCTAATGTCTAATGTCTAATGTCTAATGTCTAATGTCTAATGTCTAATGTCTAATATCTAATGTCTAATGTCTAATGTCTAATGTCTAATGTCTAATGTCTAATGCCTAATGTCTAATGTCTAATGTCTAATGTCTAATGTGTAATACCTAATGTCTAATGTCTAATATCTAATTTCTAATGTCTAATGTCTAATGTCTAATTTCCAATGTCTAATGTCTAATGTCTAATGTCTAATGTCTTATGTCAAATGTCTAATGTCTAATGTCTAATGTCTGATGTCTAATGTCTGATGTCTAATGTCTAAGGTCTAATGTCTAATTTCTAATGTTTAATGTCTGATATCTGATTCTAATGTATGATGTCTGATGTCTGATGTCTGATGTCTGAAGTCTGATGTCTGATATCTGATATATGCTGATGTCTGATATCTGAAGTCTGATGTCTGATGCATGGTGCCTGATGTCATCCGGCACCCTGCATCTGACATCCTGCATCTAGCATCCGGCATTCGGTATCCGGCAATAGTATGCCTGATGTCTGATATATGATGTCTGATGTGTGATGTAAGATGTCTGATAAGTGATGTCCGATGTCTGATATGTGATGTCTCATGTCGAATATCCGGCATCCAGTATCCGGTATCCAGCATCTTGTATCTGGCATCCGGCATCTGGCATCCGACATTCGGTATTCGGCAATAGTATCCGTAACCCGTCAATAGTATCCGGTATCCGGCAATAGTATTCCTGAAGCCTGATGTATGATATTTGATGTCATCCGGCATTTGGCATCCAGCATTCGGCATCCGGCATTCGGCATCTGACATCCTGCATACGGCATCTGGCATCCGGCATTCGGTATCCGGCAACAGTATCCGGTATCCGGCAATAGTGTACCTGATGTCTGATATATGATGCCTGATATGTGATGTCTGATTTCTGCAGGATGTCCAGCATCCGGCATCCGGTATCTGGTATCCAGCATCTTGTATCTGGCATCCGGCATCTGGCATCCGACATTCAGTATTCGGCAATAGTATCCGTAACCCGGCAATAGTATCCAGTATCCTGATGCTTGGTGTATGATATTTGATGTCATCCGGCATTTGGCATCCAGCATTCGGCATCCGGCATTCGGCATCTGACATCCTGTATACGGCATCTGGCATTCGGTATCCGGCAACCATATCTGGTATCCGGGAATAGTATGCCTGATGTCTGTTATATAATGTCTGATGAGTTATGTAAGATTTCTGATAAGTAATGTCCGAGATATCTGATATCTCATGTCGAATGTCCGGCATCCGGCATCCGGTATCCAGCATCTGGTATCTAGCATCCGACATTTAGTATTCGGCAATAGTACCTGGTCCCTGGCAATAGTATTCGGTATCCGGCAATAGTATGCCTGATGTCTGATATATGATGCCTGATATGCGATGTCTGATTTCTGCCGGATGTCCAGCATCCGGCATCCGGTATCTGGCATCCGGTATTCGGTATCCGGTATGTGGCAATAGTATCCGGCAATAGTATATCCGCAGCTTGATTCTGGTTTTAATATAGGAAAAGGGATTAGGAAAAAAATGTGATTAGCGTTTTGGTCAAAAATATCATTTTCTGATATAAAATTTAAAAATGTTTATCATTGATCTAAAATTGTATAATTTAGGAAGTATTTTTGTCATCCGGCATCCGGCATTTGGCATCCAGCATTCGGCATCTGGCATTCGGCATCTGACATCCTGCATACGGCATCCGGCATTCGGTATCCGGCAACAGTATCCGGTATCCGGCAATAGTATGCCCGATGTCTGATATATGATGCCTGATATGTGATGTCTGATTTCTGCCGGATGTCCAGCAACCGGCAAGAGGTATCCGGTATCCAGCATCCTGTATCTGGCACATAGTATCAGTAACCCGGCAATAGTGTCCAGTATCCGACAATAGTATTCTTGATGATTGATGTATGATATTTGATGTCATCCGGCATCCGGCATTTGACATCCAGCATTCGGCATCTGGCATTCGGCATCTGGCATTCGACATCTGACATCCTGTACACGGCATCTGGCATCCAGCATCCAGCATCTGGCATCCAGCATCCAGCATCCGGCAGTAGTATCCGGTATCCGGCATCCGGCAATAGTATCTGGAAATAGTATGTCTGATGCCTGATGTCTAATTTCTGATGAGTGATGAGTGATGCTTGATGTGTGATGTGTGATGTCTGATGTCTGATGTCTGATGTTTGATGTCTGATATCTGATGTCTGATCTCTGATGTCTGATAGCTGATGTCTGATGTCTGATGTCCGATATCTGATGTCTGATGTCCGATTTCTGATGTCTGATATCTGATAGCTGGTGTCTGATGTCAGCAATGCATTTTAATGCATTATGATAGATTTTTGGGGGTATGTAGGGCCACCCATTTTTATATGAAGGAAATTTTGTCTCCTTTTTCTAGAGGGCTCAGGGTTCAAAATATTAATTTCTATTAGAAATGACATTATGCAAATTTTTAGGCTTTTAAAAAAAACATTGAAACACTAAACGTAGTCCGATCGACCTAAAAATTAGCAAGAGGTCGTTTCTAATAAAAACGAATATTTTGAGCCCTGACCTCGGTACAAAATCAGGCATGAAGAAAAACGGGTCACACTAATTGGCTGTTATAAAAACTGAAATACATTCAGGAGTATCTATTTCTTGTATATAGAAACCAGGAGTCAAGGCATTATTTTTGTCGGTGTGGGATGTTGGGCTAAATTCGGAGTGCCCTATTGCTTAATTGCTTATACAGGAGTCTAATTCGGTGCATTATATAATTAGTTTTAGTGGAAGTGGGCTTTTGTTATAAATTCATGGGTATCCAGTTCTTTTACATTATGAGATGTTCCATCTTGTTTGAGGGTAGATTGTTACATTTATAGCAAGTCCATAATCTATACAGAGAAATATGGCTATAAAGAGGTTCACTCCTTAGGGTTAGATTTTAGCCATTGAAGTTTCAAAAGAAAATTAAAAATCGTTTCTCTCACATACCAGTTGACTATAAAATGAAATAAAATTGGTACGCTACGTTGAATCAAATTTTAACTCACTCATAATAGCTGCCATTTTAAAGAAAATTTTGAGTCTCCGTGACTTAGAAGAACGATAAGAGTAAAACCGCAAGTTAAGCGAAACTTGTGCTTCTGTAACTTCTCTTAAATGAAATTGCCATCGATTTCACACAAACTTGTACTAGGCACATTTTTTAGATGACTAACTTATTAATCGAAAAATTAACAAAAAATTTAATTAGTAATCCATCATAGTTAACAAAAAAAAAATATTTTATCGCGGGTAAAAAGAAAATCAATTTTAATTACGGTATAAATGCGGAAAATAGGTAAATAAAAATGTATAAATTTTAATTAAATATAATACTTAATAAATTTTTAATTAGTCTTCGTGGTTTTTTTTGTATCAGAAAATTTTTCTGATTTTTGTGTGCACAACATTAAAGAGGATAATATATTGGAATAATTTACCAGAATATTATAAAAATCAAAATTCAAAAACTTTATCATTATTAACAATATCATTAAATTATTTATATTGGAGTAACAAACAAATTATTATTTCGTTCCGCATTTCAAAAACTTTATTAATAAGACAAGCACACAAAGAATGAAATATCAAAAAATAAAGTTAAGCTCTATAGAAGCTCTACTTGGGATTTTCTTCGAGTTTCTTCTTACGTGTATATAGTATGATTATTGTTTGTTATACAAACTATTATTATTTCAATTATAGAAAATTGAATTCAATTTTTATTATTTAAAACTTTGTACATGAGCAAGAAAAACTATCGTTATTGTATATCCATAGAAAGTTAGCAAAAGCAAAATTCTAAGAAATCTTTAATCTTTAGTTTGGTACATGCGATTGTGGTGTAGAGCTTTTATTATTTTCATATGTGCTCGATTAGCTTTAGTGTTTATACTTTATATTTTTTTAAATCCTGAAAAACGTTTCTCATGTGATTTTAGCGATCTAGAACATCATAAAATTTTGCTTTTGTGTTTTGATTTTTATAGAGCAGTAATTCGAACAATAAAGCTTTAAGTTTTTTTTTAAATATGAGGGTAAACTTGTGAACGAAGAACCTGTGTACTGTGGTTTTACGGTGTTTTTTACATTCCTGTTAGCCCATCACTTAAATTGTGGGAACAGCTCCTTGATAAAAGACACCATTTCAGGCAAAATAATGGGTTTGGTATGTAGGGCCGTTAGAGACTTCTCTATGTTTTCTAAATGACCGTTAAAAGTGTCATATCCTGTCATGTATCGTTGTAAAATAAAAAAAAACGAAAAATAAAAAAAACGATTTTTTTATATAAATTTAGTGTGTACCTGACAGGTGGTGCATTGGATAAAGCTTCGGCGCTTGGGGCGGCAGGTACTGGATTCGAAACACACCGTAGGAAGCATGCAACTTAGCACTTTATTTTTTATCCAATCTATTTATTTTATCTATTTCGGGAGGCTGTTCGTATACTCTACATTGTTAACATTGTTACAACTGTCATTGTTAGTATGACGTATGTACTTAACAATGATTTTGTTACAAATGTCAATGATTTTACAGATGATTGACGATGACCAAAAGACCTATAATAAAACGCAAAACAGAAAACTAATTTCTATTCTCATCAATGTATTAAAATTATGATTTTTTAAATAATACTCAATTATTCGCATAGTTTTTTTTTGTCAAACACATTGAGCAGTTTCGAGTAGAGTTGAGAATGACATTTGTAACAATGCGAAAACCAGTTTACGAACGACAAAAATCACGTGTTCGTTGTTACAATGATAGTTTCAGAACGATTAAGAGCTGTCATTATTAACAATATCGTTACAATGTAGAGTTTACGAACAGCCTCCAGATGAGAACGGCTAAGCCGATATGACTCAATTTTTTTGTTGTGTTCGCAATTGCCATAGGAGATAGTTCTTACGAAAGAAAATTTTGGGAAAACCCACCGGAAAATTCGGAAAGTCGAAAAATGGTGATTTTCAGTTGAGAACGGCTTAACCGATTTGGCTTAATATTTTTTTGTTGTGTTCGCAATTGCCAGGCGATTGTTCGTACGAAAGAAATATTGCATATTGCAAACTTCAACGAAAACATTCGCAACACACTGCAATGTTGAGTACTGTAAGTCCATTAAATATGTTTGCAAATCAGTGAACAAAGGTAGCGACCTGGTCATGTTCGGCATTGCTGCTTTGGATGCAAATGACGAAGTGTCCAGATTCAAATTGGGCGTTATATCAGTTGCAATGAAACGATTTGGCGTATTTTCTCATTTGCTACCTCAACGTCGTCATCCCATTGTTCAACAACTGTCGGTGCACTTGGAGAATGGACAGCGGATCTATTTCGTACGACATGTTGCATCGAGCTCGCAGTGCAACATCGAATTATAAGCTTGAAATGAATGACGAGATACGCAACGAAGTTTTGATCTTGATCGAAGACATGTGCGTGCTTAAGTGCTATTTGTCCAAATTGAGCATGCCAGCACCTATTCGTTTCAATGCACGATGCATTTAATCGTGAATTGCAAGGAGAGCAAGTTTAAGATCTTCAATGAGCCTAATAGTACAAACGAATGTCCCGATAAAACCTTTCTGATTTCATTGCTTTTGGCCACAATTTGCTCGAAATTCCAAAAAGCGTTAGCTGTTGCATATCATCTGGAATTGCAGCCACATTGTTGGATGGCGGCCGAACGGCACACTCTACATTGAAATTGCCGATGAATATCCACACGAATGACATACCAGTGTGCTCAATTATCAAGAACTTAGAGATGGCCAAGGTGATGATTTTGAATTCTTGCAATATGCAAAATCATCCATCTGCGACGAGTGCACGATAACACATAAACTGTGATTGGAAGCGTTCAATCGAACGATGAAGGATTTACAAAGTGGCCCAAGAGAACTCAACGCATGTCTGAAATCGTCAAGATTATGGGACTATGTGAAGAAGTTTCAGTTGACCACGAACATGAGAGTCGCATTACAGAACGCCTCATCAACTGCTGATTTGTCCAAACAACTGTTGACTTCGTTTCCCTCGAATTTTTACTTGTTCACGACGTCGATGGAAGAGTTTATCACGAAAGTATTTCAAGACATCCGCAGAAATTATATGAATTACGATTGGCTCAGCGAACGAGCGATTTTGGCAGCGAAGAACAAAGATGTAGACAGTCTGAATTACTTGATCCAAACCCAAATCACTGGGGGGATGCATTGTTACAAATGCGTTGACTGCGTAGCCAATCAAGACGAGGCAACCGACCGAGTTTTTGATTGCGCTTGATTTGCCGGGAATACTACTGCATCACTTGATGTTCACAGTCGGATCTGTGATAATCATGCTGCGCAATCAGGACCATCCTAGATTGGCTGTGAAGAAACTGATGAACAACGTTATTCAAGTGACGATCATCAACGAAAAATATTGTTTACCACAATGCATTGTATTGATTTGCGGCTGTATTCGATTTAATTACACTCGAATAAAATTCATTGTTTTCTTTTTAATTGCAACTGATTCCAATTCATTTCCACACTGAGAAAAAAATCCCAAAAACAACTCAATTTTCGATAGACGCCTGAGTTTGAATCGAAATTACATTCGCTTTTCAACACATTAGTGTTGAATTCGATGAAAAAGTGAATGGAATGCCCACTCAACTCGAGTTGTTTGATTGTTTCTCTCATCAAATTCAATTTTCGTAAAGGACAAAAGTATTTGCTCGGAACAAAGTAATTTGGGGCGGAACGAAGTTCGCCGGGTCAGCTAGTATAATATATATTTCCTGACAAAAATCCAAGATGAAGAATATTTTATGTGTTTTCTGCTTCTTTTGTTATTCTCAAAATAATGTGGTCACCCAAATTCGGCAGCTATTGCACAAAAGCTTAAAAAGCGTACCAAATCATTATGGAGGACCGTAAAGTGAAGTTGTATGTGATACACGTTTTAAGAAATGCAGTATATACGCTATTTTTCATGAACATTGCTGTGCTCAAAGTGGGTGCCGTGATGGCTGGCTCGCTCACAAAGGAACACAAACAACGAAACGAAGTGTCGAGATTCAGAGCACGATATTTGGAGCTGTTTAACTGGAATAAACAGGATTTTTGCATCGGTATGTAATGCATCAACATGAATCCACCAATAGAACGCGAAATTTAAAGTTTTGACCTCCTTACTTTGGGACGCGTATTTTATTCATCGACCACCTTGAGAAAGAGAAGAAGTAGCGAAAAAACGTCAGCAAATGCAAAACAAAGAATTGCTCTTCCACCAAGATAATGCAACGTGTCACAAGTCGTTGCTTACCATGGCCAAATTGAAAAAATTAAGTTCGAATTGCTTTCCTAGCCAAATGCTCCAAGGAAAGAGATTTTGCCGAAACAAACGCTAATTATAAGGCAAAATATAAATCGTTTTTCAAAAAAGGTGCTGAAATGTTAGAGACTAGTTGGAATGAATATATCACTCTTGAAGGAAACTATGTTGATGAATAAAGTCAAATTTTGGGAAATAATGTTTCCGGTTCGGGACTTATAGAGTGAAGACTACTGTCTCCAAACGCTGTTTCAACTTCAACCCTATGTAGTTGAGATAGTATAATCATCAAGCATTTTAACCGTATCTGATTTACAATTCGCTATATAAAAAGGGTTTTAATAGAGAGAGGTATTAACCTGAAATTTATTCCAAGTGCAGTACACATGTTACATTTAACTATGGAATTCGATCTCGTTCATATGACTACCGCGAGCACGTTTGCATCGATCAAAGTTTTGGATCCAATTTTTCACCACTCTTTCACCACACTAATTTGGCATAAACCAACGACTTAACGTAACCCCATAAAATGAAATCCATGTTTTTTCTATGAAATTCAGGATGGACTGATTTGGCTCATTATGAACTGAAGCACTTACGACTCCGGCACTATAGCACGCATTGCCCGTTTGGTGGGATGATTATTACGACCGAAAATTGGAGTAAGCCATTAAAGTTGAGACCACCGACTCAGAATTGCGGTAGCAATTTTAAATAATTTCAAAATGTTGCTCTTTCATGAACTTTACCGTGATAAAAATGTTAACTTTGACTGACGTTTTGACTTTGAAAGATTATGAGAAACTTTCGAGAGTGCGTTCATATTAAAACACAAAATGGTTATGTCGAAATTGGAAAACCCGATATATGCGTGTGTGTGTATGTGTGTATGGTCTTCATACATAACGGATGAAAAACAAAACAATTGTAAATTAAGCTTTAAACAAAATTCGTTCTGATCAATTTTTAAATTTTACCGCGAAATGACGGCTTTTGACCAAAAACATTTATTTCACCAAAACGTGTTTCCTTAATTAAGAGATGCATATATAGAGAAGAGATGTTGAAAAAATTAACATTTACTATACAACTCGATCAAGAATTAAAAGATTCAAATAAATTTAAAGATTAAGTCTTCAACCAACAAGGATTGAATTTTGATTATACAAGACAGTTTTACCAAAAGTATGGTAAGTTTAATTTTTCACTTAATCAAGTGTGCTATATTTAAGATCTTTGTAAACTTCATTTGGCCACAACATATTTACCCATTAATTTTTTTTAAATTGTGTCATGGATTTAATTCGTGCTAAAGTAATTCCACGTATTACACCATCACAAAAATATGTTAAAGAAAAATACTTCAAGTCGAATGTTTTGCAACAGTAATTTACTTCCCATCAACTTCATGAATTTAAATTGTTTAAACTAAAACATCGTTATCGTTACATTAACAATGTTGATCTTGAAGATAATTAATTGGTTTTACATAACTGAAAGCTTTTCATGCAACCACATAAATATTTATCCCAGTATTTCTCGGTACTTCAACAACAATAGTTGTTATTCCGCAAAAGACTATACTATATATGCAAATGAGATGTAAGAATATTAAGATACATATACTCACCGGTTAAAATAATGAAAGGTAAAAAATAGTTTGTCCGTTAACGCTAATTAATTATCGTCGACCATACTTTGTCTTTTGAATTGGCCGCGTATGCTGGAACTATATAGATAAAGCTAGAAAAATATTCCATTAAATACACATTAAAAAATTATTTTACTTATAATTCCATTAATCAAAAAGTATAATATGAAATAATAAAAAATTAAACAAACAAAACGGTAAAGTAGCAACAAAGAAAAAGTTTAAATCTCAAACACAAAGTAAGCTTAAATAAGCTTTATAAAGCAGAAAAAAAAAATTATAATTACTTCAAGTGAAATAAAATAAAAATGGGAACAAACGTAAACAAACAAATTACGCCAATTTTATTATTTCATTATTATGATTATTTTACAATTATATTTTATTATTTTAAATATAAAAAATAACTATTTTAATAGAATGAAATACTAAAAAAAATAAAAAATTTTGCTCATCAAAATCTCATTAATAATTTTATTTTTTTTTGTGCTTTTTTTATGTACATACATTTTTTGTATAATTTAATTGAGCTTTTTCCTTTATATTCTGTTTGTTTAAAATTTAAATAAAAATTATTTTAATATGAAAAATAGAAATTTGTATGAACTATTACAGTTTGTTAAATATGTATATGGGTTAGTGTGTGTATTTAGCATGATATGGAGGCTGTGAGATTTACCTTGTAAAATAACAAAACTGTTGGGGAAATTTTAAGATTTAATTAGCTTGTGTGGAAAGATGTGTTGGATAGGTAAAGGCACACGGTTAAAAATGAAAGGATCAAAATTAGTTTTAGCCCAAGTATAAAATTATTTTTAATAAAATTTATTTAATTTGGAACATAAAATACGTTCTTTTCGTTAACGTAAATATTATGCTCGCTTATTAAATGATTTTCATTCTTATTTTGTTTATTGTTTATCCTTTTTTTTAAAACAAATTTTATTCTTTCGTGCTATTCTTTGCATAAATAAAAATGTCTCTTTTTAATGATAATGTTTATCTATATTCAACCTAAAATATTCTAAATATTTGAAAAATTAATGGCTATTAACTAAATGGTTCATTTTATTCCAAATTGAATAAACTCAACAAAATAATTTAACCTTAAAAGTAAGGTATATGAACCTCTCTTCCAATTTTAGTAAGCAAAGCATGACGTGCTAATTTTAATCCAAAATTTATATATAAAGGGCATCCCAACTAATTTGCTCGACCGTATCATAAAAGTTTATCAATTTGTCGGAACTTCACTGTTGATGCCAAATTAATTCGCAACTGCAAGATATTGAGCCAATCCTTTGTTTTGGAATAAGGATTCTTTGATTGAAATGTTGTGACTAAATGCAGCTGATTTTGAAACACGATTGTGCTTTATTCTGTCCAGCGGGTCATATAATGCTTTCGCTCTTTCAAACCTATTTAACGATACACATAGCGGAAGATTGATTTAAATAATTCGTCATTATTGTATACCTCAACTACAAACGAATCTTTCACTGTGTGCCCTTAAATTGGTTGATGCTATCAGATGAACTTACTTAGAAACTTATAAATAGTTCAAATGGCAGCCTCTGTGTACCAACAAAAATATTTTTTAATGTATAATATGTATGTTATAATTCTTGACATCCTGTTGTTTTAAACTATCGCATTTCAAGCTCAACGTATGAAAGTAAAATATTGACGTGAGAACATAATATCGTAAAATACAACATACTACAGATTTTGTAGATAGAGCCGTTTTGACGATAAAACAATTTTATTCACATTAAAACATTAAGAAATTTTAACTTATCAATCCAACTCAAAATTAAAGATGCACTACGAGTGTTGTTACTGAACAATAGGTAATTTAAGAACGTTTCGTACTTATTACATAATTAATATTACGTTACCTTACTTTAAAATAAAATACGAATTTCGCTCGACGCAACAAAAAATGTCAGAGGCTTTAAACCTGACGAAGGCTTTCAATATTATTTTAGTCCTACCGCAATTAAAGGATAATGACATGGGCAAGGTACAATAATTGAATTACATAGATACAATATTTTGATAAAACGTCTAATAATAACTGATATGCATACTTATTTAACTAAAAATTGAAGAGAAAATCATATTCTGTCCTTTTTAGTATACAAAAATTTTAGTCATTTTTATTCAATTTTGCATAAAAATTTGAACAAATTATTTAGCTTTAAAAAGATAAATTTGTATGTTTTTCAGTACAGGAGTCATTCAAAATTTAAAATTGTGTGTCTTTATCTTTTATATTACTTTTATGCGGAAGTAAGGGATAACACTCTTTTTGGAAAAAATCTTTTGATTTAGTTTAACTATTTCGACTTAAAAATTTAGTTTTCAGTTGCCCATCATTTGAAATGGTTCTGCTGTATATTAAGAGGTAAGTTTTTGTTCTTACACAATTTATGTGGTTTCTCATATAATAAGCAACACTTATTTTTAAATATTTATTTACTCTCAGCAGAAACACATACAGATCCGTCTAAGCCGCACTCAGTTACGCTACAGGAACACGGATTGATATTGCCTATTGTTTGAAAATGTATAAAGGTAAATAAACAATATTAATATGTATTTGATAATTTATTCTAAAAAAATTTAAATTATTAAGGCCAAAAAACAAGTTTGGATGGAACTAAACAACGAACTAATAACATGAAACATGGGCCTTAAGATTTCACTCAACATTTAGAAACATGCTCAGAAATTTTGAATCCGAAGTTTGTTACACACGGATAGGATAAAATCATCCTAATTTTATTAAACTATTGTATATATAAATTGGCAATATTTTAAATAAAAAATTATGTGTTATTATCAAAATTTCTACTTTTCTTTATTAAAATTTATCTTAAAAAATGTTAAATCTGATTTCTGAAAAGAATAAAAATTATGCCTCTGAATTGTATAAAATATGCTAGTGAATAGTATTTATATTAACCTTTCAATTGGATAAATATTACTCTTTGTGACTTATTTTTTATCTGCCAAAAAGCGCAGATTTAGTAATTTTCAAAGAGCAAACTCTATTTTATATTTAAGTGCTTTTTACTCTCGGATAAAAAATAAAAATTATCATTGTCCGATAGATGAATTTTAATCTTTTGAACAAACATAAAATTTGTTAAAACTAGGACAAAATTATTTTAAGAATTATTTAAAGAATTATTATTTTATTTATTATTATTTAAAGAATAAATTTTATTTATTTGGGAAGTATAATGTTAATCCTTAGAAAAGGATGGACGTATAGTTATTCCGCAGAAGTATGGGAAAAGGATGGGTTTCATCGTTTTATTTTTAACCGTGCACCTAGTTTCCCAAAACTGTATTTTTTCTATCTTTTCCTAATTTCTTTCTGTAAAATTCCACCAGAACATTTTTTAAAGAGGTTGGAAATAAAATTTAAGGGTATGTAGCAGAACAATGTCAAGAAAAATACGAAAAACGAGCATTTGTCAGTTTAAGATGATAAATGCACAGATGAGCAATTCACAACGCTGCCTTGGGTAAAATATTTTTCTAGATTCCAAAACCCTATTCGATAAATTTTCTGAACCATAATTAATTTTCTCCACTACAATTATACGGCTTGCAGGCTGTTGTATTTCCGGGGGGAAATACATTAGTGTTAACCACTTAGAACGTAGAATCCGAATCTGCAAGAAAAATAAGGGTTCTTCTTTCATATTCTTAATTTCAAAGTTACACCACGTACCATACCTACAAGAAAGAGGGGTACTAATTTCATGTACTAAATTCAGAACTAAAAAACCAGCACAGGAAACAACCGACATACAAATAATTTCAGGCTCATTATGGCCTATCCAAATGAAATGACCCATTAAATTTTTTTGGCTCCACTCGTTCTTGACCAAGTTTCAGGTCATTTAATTTAAATTTAACGGAACCCGAATAGGAAGTCAAAAACTAAAATTAGAACGTATTTCAAGATCAATTGACAAACAAATAGTTTTAGGCTCATTATGGTCTAATCAAATGATTCATTAAAAAATTTTGGACTCCACTCATTCTTGAAACTTCAGATCATTTAATTTAAATGTAATCAAGAGAGAGTGGAGCCCAAACATTATTAATGGTCATAACGAGCCAAAAATTATTTGTATGTCGTTTGGTATTGTTTTGCGTTCTAATTTCGGTTTTGATCATATTTTCGATTTGGATTCTGCTAGCTTTGCAGTTATAAAACCTAATGCTTTTGCTAGAACGAGCAGAATAAAAAAAAACTAATAGGAAATTAAAAAAAAAATTAATAGGAAATTAAAAGTAACACTGTGCTTTACTAAGTTCTCCATAAGTTTTTATGAGAAAAAAACTATAAAAAATCTAAGGGATGTGATACTCAGTTATTTTCTAGAAAAGGGTAGTTTTAAAAAAAATAATTAAATATCATTTCAACAACGCACTTATTTTTAAAGCTTAATAAAAAAACTTACATAAATAAATTGGAATCCATTCCAAACAGTCAAATCTCTGTTACACGTGCACTCGCTTTCACAGATAATTTTTGACTAAATTAAATTTATCGTGCGTTCCTCTTTGAGTTTACTTTATGGTAATTTTATTTTGAGAGAAATATAGATAATTTATAGGAAGAAAACTTCATTTTTATGAGGAGCCATTTTTTGTACTTTGAGCATAAATGGATTGATACTAACAAGTACAAACTCTCCAACTCCTGTATTTAAACCGGCATAGAACTGTCAGATGTGCCTTCTAATAGCACAGCTCTAGATTCACGCCAAACGAAAATTGAGAACGAAAAATAAAAATAAACATTAAATTAGACCAATTGAAATCCAAAGGGAACGAAGGAATTATTCAAACACGTAAACCTAAAACTAGGAGGAACTATTCAAAGAGCGGAAAAACGAAACCCGTTCTGGTGATGGAGAAAAACTTGTTCTCCATCTTTTAATGTATTTTTCGTAGGTTGTTGGCACCGTGTATTAAATAAGTTGAATGGAGAGAAAATTTGTTGATATTGTGTTGAGCTATACGTGTCGCAATTATCTGAACATCAGAGTCTCTGAAGATGCAGTCGGGCTCGATTTCTACTATACCGGAGCCTAAAATGGTGTAAGGTAGGGTCTTAGGACCTACTTAAGAAGAAAGCTGCGGAATACTTGACATATATTTACATCCACGCTCGTTCTTATAATGCCAAGTGTTTTATTGATATCAGGAATTGGAACTACATATATTATTGTGACATGAATTCCACATGAATGGAGGCCCGATTTTTCACAGGTCATATATACATTTAGCTTAAGCTTGCTGAAAAAACTGTTATATTTTTCCTTATAAATGGTTAGATAATGTCGTTGTGGGATCAATTCAACACTACTCGAAAAAATAAGAAACCGTGGAATTTTCCTTATAGAAAATTTTCATTTGGATTCAATGCAATAGGCGCTTTCAGGGCACCTAATTTTTGGGACCATGTTGAGAAAAATCGAAGCCAACGTTATGAACTATGAAATCTTCAATTCAAATTGGCGATAGTCTCACTAATCATGATAGGGGAAACCTGAAAGCGCCTAATGTCTATATAAAATATCGATTTATACACAAAGGTTATGGAAACTTCTACAAGAAAGTGTTTCCAAGCAAAATGGTATGTTAATCATGGATTTATGTGAAGTGACAAAGATCGCCATATTTACTTATACGTAATAAAGGTATTCCGGTTCAGAAATCACTAATTCTAAGCTATCCAACCCTGAATATAATAATCTAAAGTTATACCCAAATCCAAAAAAAAAAATCTTTCTTCTCACCCAATTTAAAAATTTCCACCATTTACCTAAATACATAAAAAATAAATTTTCTTACAACATAAATATTTACTTACATGGGAAACGAACGTAAACAAAAAAAAGAAAAAACTAAGAAAATTTATCTAAATTTGATTTTACTAATTTTCAGGATTTTCCATATACTCGTGTACTGCGTATATTTACATTATTAGTTTTGGGAAAATTTAAAATCGCACCGCACCAAATAAAACGACACGAGTTATTCTAGACGCGTGTATTCTTCCCGTGATAATAAAATCTGATTTTTCCTAGATTGCGAGAATAATAATAAAATAACAACAATAACAAAAGAATTTATTAACAATTTTATATTTACGTTTAACAAAATATTTAATATAAAAAAGGAGCAATAAAGAATTTATTTGGTGTCTTAAGTTGAGGTGTGAGGATGAGTAGAAATGTTATACTTTTATCCCAAACTAATTTTTTTTGGCTTTTTATGTACTTTATACATTTTAGTGTAAATCTATTTTAATTTTTCCGGACATATGGAGCCTTTTGTGCAATATTGTATCTAGATTACGATTTTCTTTTTTTTTCTAATTTAAATGTCAAATTTTTGATTTATTAATCTTGAGATTTTTCATTTATATATATGAATTATATATTTTCTACTCTTGTCATTTAAAATTAAAATGAAAATGAAAAACTCAAGACAGGAAAAATGGTATCGCACAAAATAAAGGACTAAAGTACAATGGACGCGTTTTCCTTATGTTTGATGGGAAATTCATTTATCCAGAAATTAAAAGGAAATTATAGAAGTTTGGAGAGGGGCGGACAAATAAGAAAATATCTGTAAGTATTTTTTAAATTTAAATTTTCCGTATTTTTTAATTTTTCGATTTGCAGCATTTCTTTGTACCGTACGTACTCGTATACTACACAAAGGGTCAATGAGGATTTTTACGTTATCTTAGCGCGCATTGTTGTCCAGCGTTGATTAATTTTTGATGAATCTCTCGTTATTATATAGAATGTAAGAATAAGAGGCAAGGGATTGTTCATATTTTTTGTTTTGACCTGATTTTAAATACGTTCAACAAAATTGGTATAATTGGATTTATGTGTTTAGAAAAGAGATGAAATATTTATAGGCTTAACATCCCTATTAGTAATTCTAGGTGCAGCGTAATTATTTCTAAGTACCGTTACTAAATAAATATTCCTAAATTTCAGAGCCGAGTTAGTTAATCTATTTTCGATTACCAGAGGCGAATGTATGCTGTTGTATATTTCAACGAGTATGTTTGAAGGAACGTGATATTGAAAAGACCGAAACAAAGATTTGTGCGCCATAATAAGCTTTGGCCAATAATGGAGCAACGCTAACCAAATTCAATATTCTACTGTTCGTTTCGTGCGGTCTTATTGGATGAAGTGCTTGAAGTGCAAGAAAAAATGAATCAAAAATAGGCTACACGCATTCCCCTCGAAAGTAGAACCTATCTATTAAAGGACCATTTTCGAATCAATCAAGGCAGGGACGACAACTAGCCTACAGTTAGAAATCTAGAATTGCAATTTGCAACTTTACAACATTGAAAGGATAAGGTATTTTGGGCCCGTCCTCTGCGTTATATACGTTCTGTGATAGTCGAGATCAAAATTGACGCAACGTCAGGCCATAACTGGTTAACCACAGGTTTTGGTTCAACGAAAAAGTATTTCGCCTTACGGCAAGAGGGGAAAGTAAACCATGTAGGCCCTGCTTGTTTATCATCAAGTATTTTCACAGCCTCCTCCCTCTTATTAAGGACAATTAGGCCACAAATTTTACGACAATCAAGGAGTCAGCAATTTCATTACTCTCAACTTTACAATGAGTCGGGACCCATACAACATTACTTCAGCTGCTGTAACCAAAATTTTAAATAAAGTGGTAACAATCCACCAAATAAATTGTATAATTTTACTACAGTAAAACGTCGATTTAACGGACTAAGTGGGGAGTCCGTTAAATAAAAATGTCCGTTAAATCCGAATGTCCGTTAAATCCGAATGTTTTTAAATTTAATCGACTATACATTTTGCACTTGTTCTGGAATATGGCCACCTAGGACAGAACTAGTTTATCTCTTAACCTATTATGAACGGATTTTGTTTGTCAGATGGAAATGAGATTCATAAACAGTTTTTGGAAGAAGTTCTGGAATATGGATACCTGGGAAGGAACTCGATCATGGGATTCTTAAATAATTTTTGAAAGAAGTTCTGGAATTAGGTAACCTGGAACGGAACTCGATCAATTCTTAATCGATTGTAATGGGATTTTGTTTGTTGGATGAAACAGAGATTCATAAACAGTTTTTGGAAAAAGTTCTGAAATATGGCCACTTGGGACTGAAGTCATTCAATTCTTAACCGAAACGGGATTCTTAAATGATTTCTGAAAGAAATTGTGGAATATGGCCACCTGGGACGGAACTCAACTAATTCTTAGCTGATTATGACGGCGTTGGATGGAAATGGGATTATTAAATGATTTTTGGAAAAATTTCTGGAATATGGCCAAAAATCGTTTAAGATTCCCATGTCCATCCAACATAACCAAACCCATCATAATCGGTTAAGAATTGAACGACTTCCATCCCAGGTGGCCATATTCCAGAACTTTTTCATTTAATAATCCGATTTAAATCCAACATATCAAATCCCATCATAATCGATAACCGAAAAATTGAAAATAAACAAATTGTACGTTAAATCGAGCGTCCGTTAAATCGGTGTCCGTTAAATCGAGGGTTTACTGTATCTGAATCAGCGAGCTTAGATGCGTCCATCGCACAAGCTGTGAGTGCTGTCAATTTACCCAGAAATGAAGTACGATATACATCGAAACTACTAGAAGATTTGGAGATAATTTAGCCATAAGTGAAAAACACTAGGGAATTTGATTGTGGTTAGTGAAGCCTGTGAAAAACTAAAATATTTCGATGGATAAACCACTGAACAAGAATTCTAGAAATCAAAACTTTCACTAATCATACTGTTTTATAAAATAATACAAATTTGAATATGTTCTATATTTAAGCCAACATTTGTGGGCAATTTGCGTATCAATTTATGAAGCAAATTCTTTACGAACTGGAATAACTGAGCATCTATTCACGCAGTTACGTCATGTGAATTTTACATAAAGACCTCGGATATAAAGGTGTTCAAAGTTCAGTTAGAGGAGTTGCAGCAAAATCTTCCGAAACGGTTTCGGCTCGCTAATTGGGCTGTGGAACGCTTCGAAAAAAATGAACATTTTTACCGAAAAAACATCTTTTCCGACGAAGCTCATTTTCACATCGGAGACTACGTCAATAAGCAAAATTGTGGGATTGAGGGTTCAGAAAATCCACACGTAACCATGGCGAAGCCAAAGAATCAACAACGAGTGACTGTTTGGTGTGGACTTAAGACCAGCGCCATCATTGGTCAATTTTTGAAAATACGTAAAAAGCCGCCCTTACAGTCAATAAAGAACTTTACCGAGTTATGTTAAACGAGTTTTTGTTACCTTGAATTCAAGAGCAGGACACACACGACATTTCGTTTCAACAGGACGGCGCAATTTGCGACACAGCAAACGCATTAATCGGTATTTTGCACACTGTATTCGGGGATCGAATAATCAGCCATAACGGAGATGTAAAATGGCCACCACGCAGCCGCGATTTGACTCTGTTGGACGTTTTTGTGGGGAGCCGTAAGAGATAAGTGTTCCGCTAACCATCCAGAGACTATTTAAACTGCCATTGATGAGACAGGAGTCGACCATACAATCGAAAATGTTCTGAAAAATTGGGTTGGCAGAATGAGGTACTGTAAAGCAAGCCGTGAAAGTCATTTGAATGAAATTGTGTTCCACACTTATTGGCAATGTATAGAGTATATATTGTATCTATTAAAGTAGCCGATCCATTCGTCTTTGAATTAGAGTCAAATTAAATTGCAAAAGTTAGATGGGTCACCCTTTAGTAATTATGAAAAATGTTGACCTCGAGATATGAACAGATTTACCATTCGCTTTATAGCCGAAGTGAAAAAAGTGGTTTTCAATAAATCTGTGTACATGTGCCTCTGCTAGTGTGGTGTCCGGCAAAATAAATGTTGTTGGTTCTCTAAAGCCCAGACGGACAGACTAATCTAGACGAAATTTCATACTTAAGCTTTTTTCATAACTTGGGAGACCCCAGTGATATTTTGTCAAAGTCGGTCTACCAGAAGTGGTAGCTCCACTCCAAAACTACTAGAAGTTGTGGAAACTCCACCACCACCAAAAAGGTTTAAAATTAAATTTTATTCCCGGCCTCAAAAATAAAATTTGGTTTAAACGAACTTAATTTCAAAAACCAATCAATGCTCGGCTGGGATATTGCAGAGGGAAATTTTCTATTAATAACTGCTAAAGTGGTGGAACTAATTTTGGCGCATTTTGGGCCTTTGTGTATTACAATTTTATTTGTTTCTTATAGGGTTATAAGCCCACCAGTGTGTAACTGAAGAAGATTCGGGGGATGCAAACTGGGCAAATTACAATAATCTGGGGTCGAAAACTCTCCAAGTAGCAGTATTTAGAAGCGAGAGGGGCGATAATAATATTCGGAAAAGTGCTACTACTACATTGGAGGCAGAGCGAAATTATAGAAGAAAATGGATCAAGGGAGTACCACATCCCCTAGATTTTTTATAGTTTTTTTTCTCATAAAAACTTATGGAGAACTTATAGTAAAGCACAGTGTTAGTTATGCTGCTTTTAAAAATCGCCAATTTTTTTGCTCCGTTGAGAATGGAGTAAAGCAAGTCATTTGTTGGTTGCTTAAATCAATTATAGTTTTGTTAGCAGATCGATGAGCTTTATGTACCACATATAGATCTCCACCACTGTCACCCGGCCCTCGGTCAAGGTAGACTAAAACTAATCTAGTTTTGAAGACAGGCAGCCACTTAATTATTAATATCATATGCAGGAGAAAATGTGCTCAATGTCATACCTGAGCAACATCAGTATGTATAACTTGCGATATTCCTTTGCACCAAAAATACTTTGTAGCACAACACGAAAGCCAATATAAAAATATAAAATATTATATTGTGATAATTTTTTGTGATAATGGTTAATTAATTTGTTATTTTAAATAAGACTGAATAATTTTTTATGATTTTTATTTGTATTTTTTTTTAAATAAAAAAATTTAAACAAATATTGTTTTTTATATTTATTATCCCAAAGTGCCATTTTTGGTTTGGCGAAATTTTATATATGTAAATATCAGATTCTTAGAAAGAAAAAATAGTTCTGGACCCAATGGGTTAAGGATGTAAATTATTATCGTGTATTATAATTTAAATACTCTTTAAACTAGAGGTACTGGAATGTTGTCTCATAAACTGAGATAATTGTGTTGGGGATTCGTGTCGATTACGGTTTTCGTGTTAATTTGGATCATCTGCGTAACGGCTCCCTCTAATGGTTTTTTCGTGCTATGATTTGGAGAGATTTTGATATTTTTCGGTCGAATTTTATGTGTTGCAGGTGTTGCATATACGTTTGTGAGGCTCGTTCTTCTTTACCATATTTGGGAAGGAATATAGGCCCGTCTAATTTGCTTTTCTATACTCGTATCCTTCTATGGGCTCTCTCATGTTCTTTTCTGACAATAACACTTTGTTGATTTTCATTGGTTACATCTTCAACCATTATAGTTAATAAACACATTTTATTAAACACTTGTGTTTTATTTCGCAAAATTAGATTTTTTTAAAATTTTATTTAAAAATCACTCGACATGTTTAATTATCGATATTGATATTTTTAATCATCAACATCCGACCATTTTGGTGACGAGGCCATTCTGAGAAAAGTTTTCTCCACTCTGAAAAAAACTTGGGTCAAAAGAAACAAAAATCTAAGTCTATTTTGCAAAAATCTTTGTGATTTTCGATCAACCAAACCTCTTAGTTAAAAAACCGAACATCTCTTAGTTGAATAAAATTTTAATTTTAAATAACCAAATCGTGGTTATTTAATTTTTAACTTAGTTATTGTAATTTTACCAAAAACATATAGTTATTTTAATGGATATAAGTGGAAAAGAATTGGTAACATTGGCCAAATATTTTAGTATCGAACAATTTTAGAATTGTTTGAGTTAAAATTTTGTAAGAAAAAGGAAGCCAAGAAATAAAATTTAGATAACAACCAGACCAGGTATTTTTATGGTGCCAGTCAAAAGAAATTTTACCATCAGGTTCATGAATCAAAAGTAAATCTAAAAATGAAATTTTGTGGTTAATTTATTTTTCAACAGTAAATTTTATTCTATTATGCAAGGAGTTAAATATATCCAGAAAAAGTTCCATTTTGTCTCCAGGGATTGCCGTTATAATGTCATCTACATAATGAAAATAAAATAAAGGTTGAAAATCCAAAGAGTTTAATCCCAGTTTTTCTAAAAATTCCATCATTAAATTTGAGATTATGGGACTAATAGGAGAACCAATGGGAGAACCAAAAGTTTGTTTATAAATTGTGTTGCCGAAAGAAAAATCAGAATCATTCAAAACTATTTGCAATGCCGAAATAAATTGAACTTTAGTCAATTTAGTTTTTGAATTTTATTTAATACTCCTCCAGTTATCTTTAATAATATTGGTAACACGTCTATTATCAACATTAGTAAACAAAGACGTAACATCCAAAGACACTAAAAGGTAATTTTGTGGAAGCGTAATATTCTGAATTTTTTGCTTAAAATCTTCCAAATTTAGAATACTTGAAGTAGTATTACCAACACATTTAAAATATTACCCAAAAAAGACGATAAACTATGTGATGTGTTGGACCATTAATCGATCTAATAATTGGTCTATATGGAAAACCAGGTTTGTGGATTTTCGGTAATCCATATAATTTTGAAATCACCGCATTATATTTGGTTAACATTTTCCTAGTTTTTCATCCACATCTTCTACATATGTTGTGTTATCGTTAAGTAAACTTTCCATTTTTGAAACATATTCAATTCGCGATATTATAACAGTTACGTTTGTTCAATTAAGATATCTGCTGATTCAAAAGCGATTGGTCTTTCCATGCAATTTTGAACTTGAGACAAAACTGCACACAATGCGTAGTCCGACGCACCGGTAGTCAAAATAAATTGTTTCACGAAGTCTGTGTAGGTTAATATTTGGTTCGTTGCAACTGTCTTCTTTAAAGTTTCTAAAGCTTTGATATGTTCCTGATCGTTGAGATTTGTTTCGTGCCCCGATAGTCCGAGAAATTGTTAATTAGCTTTGGCGTCTTTGGTAGTGGCCAATCTAAAATATTTTTGACTTTGTCATTATACACCGTCTTCTGTAATAATGTGCCGTAGGAACTCGGTTTCTTTGTTTAAAAACTCACACTTTTAGAGTTGAACTTTCAGGTGGCTCTTTATATGAATTTTTAAGTCTTTGTCTACTGAATTGTCTAAGTGGACATGACTATATTTTATCATGCAGTATACGTTATTCATGACTCGCTGGAACGTCGCTGGTGCATTTTTGAGTCCGATCGGCATTCAACAAAACTAAAAATGGTTCTTGCCTTATGAGAATGCTATATTTTCTCATGTGGCTAAGCGTTCATCAGTATCTGGTGAAACCCAAATTTTAAGTCTATAGGGTGGTAGAATATTCTGATTTCCCCAGATTGTCTGGAATTTCCTCGATTTTACGAATGGGAAACTTGTTATTTATCGTCTTTTCATTCGGTTTTCTTAAGTCGATAATAACTCCTAACGAATACGTAAAATATTCCAAATGCATCCTTTTTCTTTTAGGTCACCCAGATGAGTGAGGAATACGGGCTATTTGGATTTTTTATTGTCCTTCTATGTAAAATTGCTTGTATCTGGTTTTCGACATCTATTGTAAATTTTTGTGGTTATCTATAGGTTTTGTTCTAAATTGGGGTTTCGTTAATCGACCTGCAACTGATTCAGTCTTTTTCAAAACGTTCAACGATTTTGCGATTTGCTGGCTATGTAGAACGTCCATATTGACCAAAATCATCACGTAATTTACGAATGGCATAAACATAGTTATGAATAAAAAAATGGTATATAGTTATGGCTCTTCAGAGTTAAAAAAACAACAGATGGAATTAATTTTTACACAAAATTAGTTTAGATCATTTTTTAAATTTTACCGGAAATGACGAGTTTAGAGAAAAAAAAATATTTTACCAAAATATTCGGAATGAAAAATTTGAGTATGAAACTTTTACTAGTTGGGAGATCTTTGCGAGATTTGGTAGAAATGTACTGGCAGTGGCAGCTTCCATGTGAGCTTTTCAATGTTTGCAAAGATGTTGAAAAGTTAGCAATACAAATGAATTTTAAAGATTAAATTATCTTTTGATGATTTGAAATTATGATTTTGGAATATACAAGACAGTTTTACCAAAATTACGGTAAATAAAATTTTTCACTTTAGAGGTGGTGTATTCGAGATCTATGTACTGATCGTGCAGATAAAATAAAACCGGGTGTTTGCAAGCAAAATAAATAAGTTCGATCTCATAACTACATAAATATATATAAAGGGTGTCCCATAATTGGACGGGGAGCTCATTTCCAACAAAAAAAACAAGTAACGTTTTTTCGAATTGTTGATGGTGCAAAAGTATATGCGAGAAATAAAATTTAACCATTATTTAATAATAGGTGGATTTTTTCGTTGAAGATAAATTATTTTAGATGGGCTAGATAGTATTCAGTATTAAAGGAGATCTCTTAGAAATGAGCCATAGTACTTTTCTAAGCGGAACTTCGGCGGTACAAGTTAAATGGTATCGAAAGGGAAAGGAGGGGTTAGCTTTTCGTGATTTGCAGAACAGTACATACCACTATCAGATACACCCGCGTGTACGCCAGACCAAAACCCAATTGAGAATGTTTGGTGACTATAAGTTCGAAAAATTGACGAAGACAACAGGTAATCGGGACAACAAAGGATTTAAAATTAGCCATTCTACAACGACAGATTATTTTTTTTTAATTTAGTTTCGTAGTTTTTAAAACAGTGTCTCTGGGTTATTTGCACCAGTTGTGTTCTTTATACAAGTTTCAAAAGATTTATTTAGAGTTATGACCTTGGGGATAACGAAATTGTGTGGTGTCGAAGAATGAGAGATAATTATAATGGGGACTAAATGGCCTTGGGTAATGGCCTTGTATTTTGATCGAGAGGATTAATATCTAGCATTGTAAAGTTTTGGACTCATATTTGTCATATAAACTTCTTTTGATTTTTGACCCTTATCATGTTTGAAAATTGTGGTATGGAAAAGTTTCATTTTTAACTCGTTTAAAGAGATCTTCTTAAATGCTTCCAAAATGGATTGTATAATATAGGTTTCTTCCTCATTAATTGTTTGAATTATTTTGCTGTTAATTACTGGTAACCTGGTAATACTTTTTTAGTTTTATCGATTCCATATCACAACAATACGAACCTAAGGAGAGTAGAAATAAAATTAAACATTGGATGCTTAATTTATGCACCGCTACATTTAAAAGGATTTTACTATTCAAGAAATAGCATAAACAGCAAATTTATTTAATTGCCTATGTTTATCTATTTTGAAACAGATTTATTTATTTGTATATACTTCTGCACTGGCACTACCAGCTCATTTCGTTATCATTGCAAATAGGATATATATGGAAAAAACTTGTTATAGTTTTTATTATTTGTAAGCATCAGAAATAAAATTGTAAAAAAAGTAAATCTCGAAGCTGCAATTTATCATTGTGCTATACAGATTGTATAATGCAGATTTTTTTTTTATTATAACAAGACTTTATATGGAGATGCAGCGGAAGTATAAAAAAAACAATTTTGAATATCTACTTGTATACACAAAATACATTTTTTTTTGTACAGCTAAGTTTATTTTCTTATCAGTTTTACAGTTGTGATTTTTTATAATGCTGGTGCTTTTTTATTATATTATTATTTACTTGTGTACCTATGTAAACTATATAAATTTACGAGTATATTGAATATCTAATATACAGCAAATACAGTCCTTGTATATTAATATAGCGAGCACAAAGGAAATCGGCTTTCCAAGTGTGCTTCTTGTTAGGGCAATTTCCGTCGCGTCTAATATCCAGTCTAAAAGGTTATTTACCTGGTTTCCGTTAACCGTTCCATTTTAATACAATAATTTTACACCTACGACACGTTTAATATAAATTGTTTTTGTTATAAGAAGATAATGTACGAGGTGTTTAGGTTTCAAGAGCGACTAAAATATCATAATCATAACTCATTTGCTAAGGCAACACCCACGTAATAATAATAATAATAATAACAATAATATTCCTCCACATCTAAAATTACTATTAATAAAAGTAATAAATTTCTCTCGATGGGTCGATTTTCCTCCCTGTTTGTGTCTTAAAACCATGATGATTAAAGTGCCAATGATAGCTGTATGTGCGAACATAATTTATTCATTTAAATTTTTTATTATAATTTTGATATTTTATTAATAAGTAAAAAAAATGTTATTTTGCTGTTGTTTAATTTAATAAAATAAAAAAAAATTTCACCCACAAACCGAAAATGGAAAGTGTATATACGTACGAGTGTACTAAAAGAAAAATTCGTTTGCCAAAGATAAAGATGGACAATTAATTTTATTTAATATCCAAATTTCTCTCTAAGGAGGATATCAAGAAGGATAATATTTTTATTTTAGCATAATATTAATTTTGATAAATCTAATGAATTTTAATTTTATTATTAAGTTGGCTCTTTCATTTTATAACGTTTTGGGAAATAATTTTTTTTTTTTTGAAAAAATTCAGAAAAGGTATATTTTTTCTAACTCCTAAATGCTCATGGTCTGAATCCAATGAAAAATGTACAATACAATTTTTTCGGATAGAAACCAATTTTGATTTTATTCGGAATTTTCAACGATTTTTCGATTGTGCTTTGTTTGGTACAATTTTTATTATTGGAAGGAGGAGCAAATTCTTAGTAAATTCTAAGTAAAATCATAAAAGTTGTTTTTAAAATTAATTATTCAGAAGTCGAAGGAAATGGGATCAGAACATTTGTGTATAAGCCAAACACAATCATACCTTAAATTTCCTACCATTAAATTGCTTTTGTTCTCGATTACAGATGGATCTAGTTGTAGAGCCAGTCTCGCATGGTAAATTGTTTTTGGCATTATTTTCAGCATTATTCTCTGTGGTACCTACCAATCTTGATATTTCTCGGCAAAGTGTCAGTGTATTGAAAGTAAAGTTTCCAAAAGTAACCAAAATATTTTTATATTATAAGAATCTTTTCAAAACTCAAAGTCAGCATTTGATTTGATTTGTAATTAAACTATTGAAAAGGTGCTAGAACTGTTTCACTAAATCGCTTAGCAAATTATTTCAGCTGCCAATGAAAACCAGGGTCATTTTTATTTGGGCAATACCGAATAGTGATAGAGCAAACAAACAATGACAAACAATAATATCATATTTCTGATCAATATGGTTGGTGCTCCTCTGTTACGTTTAAGACCGCTGACACAGCATGTGTGTGATAACATGAATAACTGTTAGTGACAGCTCACACAACATGTACCGTCTGTTTTAAAATATAAAACACTAATTCAAATTTTTAAGCATTTTTGTTTTAAAAAAATGTTATATGGTTTCGGTTTGCCGTCTGTCCGTCTGTGTCCAATATCCGATATCAACTTAATTTCTTCACTAAAAGTTCAAGCAATTTATGGGAATGATCACTATTGATTTGGACATTTCTGCGTTTAGGGTGTTCCGAGATATGTAGGGTTTTCTTAACCCCCTCCTTAAATTTGATAGAATTTTTTTTTATTTTATATTCTATTTTGGTTTCATAGAGCATGTGCATGTGGAATAAAAATATATCTCGTATGGATGTGGGTTTGTGTGGGTGGTGTGGTTATGGCGGTGGTAGGCGAGGTGGTGTGGGAGTTGTAGAGGTGGGTTTGGTATGGGAAATTGGGATTTGGTGGATGAGGGTTTGTGTGGATGGTGTGTATGTGGCAGTGGACATGGAGGTGTTAAAGGGTGATGATATGGGTGGTGCGGTATGGGGTGGTGCGGGTTAGATGGGGTAGGTAATATTGTGTAGGGGTGGTGGTTTGCAGTTGATTGGGATCGGTTGAGTTATGGTAGATTGGTGTCGGTTGGGCTGGGTGTAGATATAGTTAGATGGGTGAGGGTGTGGGTGGATGTGGGTGATGGAGAAACAGCAATTGATGCAATTTTCGTCAATTTTGAATAGGATTTATTTTTTATAGCTAAGTATATATATTATAGACAACCAAAATGATTATAGAGTCGGGCTCCAAACCTTTTTCGTCTTTTTTTAAACAAATAAAAATAAAACAAAAAAATTAAAAATAAAAAATTACAAAAATTAAAAAACAAAAAAAAATTGATTTGTATTTAAAACGAGTGATCCAATAGGAGGTACCTTTTCCAATTGGGATTCTCATTCATGCGTAACAACTGTTACGTTCATATAACATCTGTGTTCAGTATTCATTGACATTTCACAATGAATAGACTTACGTGAGAACAACGTTTCAACATTGATATCAACATCATATCAAGAAACGGACTCGTCATTTGGCCTCCAAGATCTTGTGATCTGACGCCGTTAGATTACTTTTTATGGGGGTATCTGAAATCACTTGTTTATTTCGATAAACCACAATCAATTCCTACATTAGAAGCAAACATAACACACGTAATTAACGGAATATCGGCAGAAATGCTTGAAAGAGTGTTCGAAAATTGGGCCCATAGATTCAAAGAGCCAGTCGCGGATAATATTTAAAAGAAAGTATTTTCAAACATTAAATGTCATAACCGGAACTAACGTCACAAATACAATTTTTTCAAAAAAAAAACTTCCGGAAGCTCTTATTATATCACCGCCGGGTGCTGGCGAAGTATAAGACGCAGACGTGCGGCGATTAAAGTGTTAATGGCCACAATTTAAATTTAATTAAAGTTAAACACTGTATTGCTTTGTTAAATTCGCCAACGTAGCAATATTTTCCCAGGAAATAAATGAAAAAGAAAAGAGAACCAAATGAATAACTTAATTTATTTTGTATGACAAAATTTGAGCGATATCCGGTCTGTTAATACTAGCTTGACTTAACACATTTTCGATTAATATGTCTCATGTAACTTTGTCTTCATCATTCATAGAGAAGTGTGGCATACCAGGAAAGTTCTTAAAATTTAATTTTCTACAAATCTAGATTGTTTTGAAATTGGTCCAGCCACCAGGAGATGAGTTTCATGGGCTGAAAAGGCCAGGGCCTAACAGAGAAAACACGTTTTTTTTGTACCCTTTTTTTTTGTTCAGTTGGTAATATGTTAATAACCTTCAAAAGACAACTGTCAAAATTTCATTATATTCTATTAATTAGTTTGTGAGTTTAATTTGCTAAGAGTGACGCACTTTTGTTAGTTTCAAAACAATGGATCAAAAACAATTTCGTGTTTTAGTTTTACACTGCTTCTTGATGGAAAAAAATACCGTTCAAGCAAAGCGATGGCTTGAAAAGGGTTATAGGGACTCTGCCCCATCAGAAACAACAATAAAACCGAACAAGTGGCGCAGTGGTTAAAGCTTCGGCACTTGGACCGGGAGTTACTGGGTTCGAATCCCACCAGAGGCAGGATGTAAAGCGAATTTTTTTCATCGATTACGATCGGTGGTAAAAAAAAAAACCTTGGTTTGCTGACTTGAGTTTGCATCGATGATGCAGAACGCAGTGGACGTCCAAATGAAGTGGTAACACCAGAAAACATAAAAAAAAATCACAAAATCGTTTTGAATGATCGAAAAGTGAAATTGCGTGAGTTAGCTGACATCGTAAAGATATCAAAAGAACGTGTTGGCTTTATATTGCATAAGCATTTGATTATGAGAAATCTCTGTTCAAAGTGGGTGTCGCGTTTACTCACTGTTGACCAAAAACAACAACGTGTTGATGATTCTGAGCAGTGTTTGGCCATGTTTAAACGTAACAAACCGGAATTTTTGCGTCGATATGTGACAATGGATGAAACATGGATCCATCACTTCACTCCGGAATCAAAACGATCGTCTTCTGAGTGGACAGCAACTTGGGAACCTCGTTCAAAGTGGCCGAAAGCACAACAATCGGCTGGAAAGGTTATGGCCTTAGTATTTTGGGATGTGCGTGGTGTAATATTCATCGACTATCTTGAGAAAGGAAAAACCATCAACAGTGAATATTATATAGCGTTATTGGAGCCGAGTCACAAGTCAATGAAAATAATGGCTAAACTACATGAATTTAACTTGAATTAAAGGGTGATGATAATTAATTTAACGAATTGCTAACACATCCACCGTATTCACCAGATTTGGCTCCCAGCGACTACTAGCTGTTCGCAGACCTCAAAAAAATGCTGCCCGGTAAGAAATTTTGCTCGAATGAAGAGGTTATCGCTGAAACTGAGGCGTATTTTGAGGCAAAAGATAAATCGTTCTACAAAAGTGGTATAGAAATGTTAGAGCAATGCAGGAATGATTGTGTTGCTCTTGATGGAGATTACGTTGATGAATAAAGCCCATTTTTAACAAAAAAATAGGTTTTCTTTGTTAGGGGACTTTTCAGCTCATGTTAACAAATTTTATTTTATGTTAAAAAAATTTATTGTATGACGTCTGCCGTACAGACAGTCACTGTTATTTGTTTTATGCCAATTTAAATATACAGTGGGTCACAACAAAAACGATGCAAGCAGTTTTTTTTTTTTAAGTAAATATCCAAAAAAACAAAAATAAATATTTGTAATTTACCGTTGATATAAGCCTCAGTATTAATGGTTAATTTCATAAAACAAACCAGTTAAAAAAATCTCAATTTATAACAAAATAGTAACAAAAAACCAAATTTCTACGTAAAAACATGTCACATCTGAAATGATGCAGTTTTAAAAATTCTATAAAAAATTAATTCATATGTTTGTAACTAAAATTATCACATTGTATAATTAATTTATTAATATTCTAATAGGATAGTCATTTTGTTTTAGAACCGCTGAGTCGTTTTGACTTCGAATCTATGAGTTTTTTCGTGTACTCTGGAGTTATTTTACTCCACTCTTCTAACAATGTCTTTTTTAAGTCCGCTTAATCTCATGTTTTCTGACTTCACTTTCAAGTATGGACCATGAGTTTTCAATAACATTGATGTCCGGCGATTGGGCAGGTGTTTTCATGACATGAGGAGCAGTCCAAATGGGCCAATTTGGATAATTCGCGATTTGCGGATTCGTATTTTTGTCCTGGTAGAACCGAAAATGATCCTTAAAATTTAACTTTTTAGCCTGATCCAAAAAATTTAAATTTGCTTCTATCAGCAAATAAAACCGTATTCCAGAATTTTTCATCTTTGTTTTTATGGTCTTGGGCAAATTAAATTCTAGCCTTACGATTAACTTCACTATGGCTTTTTCCGCATTGTTCTACCATGAAAATTTGATTATCTTAATATTCTGCGTATTGTTTCTGGGTGACGTTTTTTATGTAAATATTTTCAGCTTCTTCGGCCAACTTTGGTGCACTTAATTTGGAGTTTTCTTTTATTTTTCGGACAATCCATTGACAATCTTAAATCAAGCGTTCAATGAACAGTAGCTGAACAGTAGAATAACTTGTTTTCACCATTTTTGCAATTTTTCTTTAAGCTTTGTCATCTTTAAAGTGTTTAATAACTAATTCACGCGTTTCAATACTTGTGTGGAGAACCATTTTCTCAATTATTACAAAATTTCACTTATTTGTATATATTGACGCATTATATTGACTATGATCGTACAAAAGGTTGTTTAAAACTGATGCTCGAAACTGTTTTACATTTAAAATTTTGTTTTGTGTAGAGTAAGAGAAGTACCGCTATTTTCAAAACAAAGATAGTGCATCGTTGTAGATGTGACATGTTTTTACGTAAATTTTGTTTTTTGGTACTATTTTGTAATAAATTGAAATTTTTTATTTGTTTTGTTTGATGAAATTAACAATTACCCTAGTGGGAAAAATTGAATATTTATACCAAAAAAATATACTGAGGAATACCAAAATCATTTAATTTTTGTATAAATGATTAGTTTAAATAGAAAATATACTTTAAATCGGTTAAAATTTAATATATTTATAGATTTAATATATTTATAGAAATTCTGCTTAAATTATACATCTCAAAAATTATACCAATTTAAATATGAATTTTGTATATAAAAATATTTAAATTTAGTCAAAATTAAACATAAATATACATATACAATATTTTAACCTAAAATTAACTATTAAATTCAAATTTTAAACTAAATTAAGTATATTTGGGATAAATACTAAATACGGCAGTTTTAAAGTTTATTTATGGTTAAATATTTTATAAACATTTAAATTTTAATTTTGTATATATAAATATTTAAATTTAGTCAGAATTAAAAATAAATTTAAAAAATTGTTTTAAGCGAATTATTGGAATCGAAAATTGTATTACACATTTTAGAAAAATATTTTTTTTTAATCATCACTTTTCATCCCGCACGAGGGTCGAAATTTCCGCAAAAGGAAAAATTTCCCACGACCTGGCAACACTGATGGGCATCAATACTATCGTGCTGAAAAAATATATTTAGTTGTAGTCGTATTTCGCGGTATTTGGTATGTTGCTGTGCTGGTGTAGTTTGCAGCAAATGAGATAAACCAAATTAAGTATATTTTAAGTTTAATTGTGTATTTAAATATATTGATTTATATTGTTAGGAATTAAACTCTACATAGTTATTGCTTTGGTGGTGCAGTGGTTAAGGTGTACAACGCTAAGTGTTATATTATCCCAACATTTGCCGGTTCGAGTCCAGTCGGAATCCAAAATTTAAGCGATTATTATTCTAACCCAGCAAACAAACGCTGATAGCAGAATGAAATAGATGGAAACATTTGCACACGTCGAAGCGAGAAAACAAATAAATTTACTTGCATTTTTACCCCCACCTAATCTCTTGTTTATCAATTTCATTTCAAAAATTGTTATTTCATTTCTATCAGTCTCCAGATTTCAGCTGAAGGTAATAGACGTGTGTAAATGTTTTTCAGGTGGAAATACATGGATAACATATAAAGTAAGTATACAAAATTAAAAAAATGTGTAGTTGGATCTGAATGACAATACACATTTGGTACATACAACAAAAACCAAACACAATCAATAATATATGATTGTGTTTGGTTTTGACACAACAAAATACATTAAAAAAATATTATTTTCTGGTAAACCAACGGTTAACAACAGTTACATATTATACTCAAATCGAAGTGAAAGAGAGATAAATTAATTTGTAGGGGAAATAAAGCCGAGTTTTCGGTCGACAACAATACGAATAGCATGGAATTAGGTGCATCAATTTGAATTAAAAATTGAGCGCTCTAATTATATGCTGTTTATGCGCTCTTTGTGCGCTGATTTGTACTACTGGGAATTAGGCAACGATGCTATCGGATCAAGTATTCACTACACTGATTGAAAATTGAAAACGGCGTGAAATAATCAATGCAGGGGAATTGTGATGACATTGGCATGTCCGCGAATACAAACAACTAACTACACGGAAATGATTTAAAATTACAATACGCATACATCAGTCACAATAAATGGAATATTTTCATTATATTCTATCTCAAGTATAATTTTTGTTTACATTTAAAAATTATACTAAAATTATATTGCCATAACCCACTAAAATTATACTTAAAAAATTCTTAATTTGGTTGTTTTTTTTATCATAATTAACACCTTAAATGTACTTATATTGATATAATTTTTATAACACAAAATATAGAAAAATTATACTGTCAGTCAGATAATGTTCGAAAGTATAATTTGTGTTTAATTTCAAAAATTATCCTAAAATTATATTGCCATAACCTACTAAAATTATACAAAAATTATCATTAAATTTCTATGAAATCGTAAGCTTATTTTTAGTATAAAAAATTTCAATTTTTCCACTAGGGTAATACTGAAGCTTATAATATAAATAAATATAAAATATGTACAATTTATTATTTATTTATATTTATTTATTTATTTATATTTATATTATATTTATATTATATTATATTATATTTATTTATTTATTTATTTATATTTATTTATTTATATTTATTTTATAAATATAAAATATGTACATGCATAAAATACGTGCTTAAAGAATATGCAAGTAAACTTGTCAGTTTACTTGCATATTCTTTAAGCACGTATTTTATGCATGTATTTTATATTTGTTCATGTATAAAAATCATAAGCCTAAAGATTACAACGTACGGCTATTTTTACACATATTTTTTTTTTTTAATTAATATGATTTCCACCAACAAGGTCTAACTATTTGAAATTAATTTATTAATAAAATTATAAATTTTTCTATAAAAACCTAGCTTGACAGCTCGACATCAGAAAATTAATAAAAAAAAAACAAATTACGGAAATTATTATATTAGTTTAAATAATCAAAATTAAGATCTTTAAATTTTCTATATAATTTTCTTGGTGGCGAAATTTATAGATTTTATTTAAATACAACAAGTATTATTATTTTACGTCTCTGATGATGGTATAAACTACCGAAAATTTAGATAAATATTTTAAATAATTATATATTTATAATATAATAATACTTGTTGTATTTAAATAAGATCTATAATTTCACCACCAAAAAAATTATATAGAAAATTATTATATATTTTTTTTTAAATATAAAACAATCACTTACTTGTTTACTACGCTTTCTATGGAAAAAAAACAATTCTGTATATTTTTCTGCACTACAAAACAAAATTTACGTCAAAATTTGTAAAATGAATGAAGTTTGCTTTGATTTACGGGGATGTACAAAACAAGGGAAATTTAAAGTTTCCCCCTGAAAAAGATAGTGCTCCCGATAGCGGCTCCCGATAAATAAGTGAGCCAAGATATTTTTTTATCGATTTTTAATTAAAAAGTTGAATGAAAAATTTTAGTTTAGAGTTAAATAAATTAATTATATGCAATAATAGCGCGCTAAATATAAGTTTTGACATAGAAAATTGGCTGCTCCGGATACAGCTATCGGGCGCTAATAAAAAAACACAGCAAATAACGGTAAATTGAAAATTGATATTTATTTTTGTTTATTGGATATTTACTTTAAAAAAATTAAAAATTGCTTGCATCATTTTGGCTGTGGCCCACTGTATGTGGGGATTAGCCTTGAACGGAGTTACGCATAGCAAATAAATTTTGCGGCAATAAACTCGGAAGTACGAAGAGAATTTGATTCATTTGGATTTATTTGCTATGCGTTGGTCGATGATTGCTGTCCCATGTTCAAGCCAGCTATCCCCACTTGTCGTCCTGGGTGTCCGAAAATTACCGCAATGATTGTGCTGAGTTTTTTTTTAGGTTTGAGCTGAGTTTATTTTAGATTAACATAAATATGCTCAGAATATATTGGATCATTTTCGGGTGGAGCAACTATAGCAACATGGGTGTCATCCCCTGATCCAATGACGCTAGGAAATTTGTATTTGTTATAAAACCTAGCTGATAACAAAAATATTGCTAGTAGTAGTAAGGATATAACTTGTTGTAATATGTTATATTTACTCTTGCTTAATTCGATTTAATTGCTCGACACTTTAGACAAATTTTATTTTTGAAGCGAAGAGTCCCCTTGAGTAAACAACGTACATCACTTCGTGTAATGAGCGATTAACCGAAGGCTGACTCAATGAAACATTTTTGTTGTTCCCTTGCTGGTAGCTGCCAGTCGCAAAAGCACACATTATCTAAGGTTAACAAAATATTTAAACATTTGAAAATAATGTTAGATATATTGCCCACATTGCCTGTTTATTATATTGTTTCAATACTTGGAGGAGAGACCCGACTTGATGTTATCATATGTGGATGCAATGTTTCTACCACCTCGTCCGCAATTTGCTTGTTTACTCGAAACAGCTTATTAAATAGTTTATCCGGCATTTCAAAACAGTCGACCAACTGGTTTGATTGCCAAATATCACCAATACTCCTCTCAGCTTGTACCAGCTTCCAGCTCAGACAATTGAAAAACCCGTTGTAAATGGCCAGCTCCAGTCATTGTTAAATATAAGACTTACACAAGGCAACACGTTAACCACAATAATTTATATTATAAAATTTTAAACACAAAAATACACAACAATAATTTAAAAAACGCCCGTTTCGCTTAATGTTTTTAATTGGAATGACATTTTTAATCACCTCATTACGAAATGCCATCATTTTTATTCCCCTTTCCGAAAATTTTCGTAATAGTTCAAGAATAGAGTTCCTAAAGGCAGGCCTTCATTACCCTTGAGAGATCAGCTAGACGGATCTTTAAATTTGGTCGTGTTTAAAGTTATCAATAGACCTTCGGCGTTGATGTCTTTTGTTCTGTTTTCGATATAAGTAGTAAATTTTCTTATATTTTTAACACCCTGTATAATGTTGGTTGCTTTGTGAACAGGATTGTTCATGTTATGGTGCATCGCTTCAATGTAAATTATTTGAACATCGGAAACCTATAGCACGTACCCCGCATCTATGTAAACACCAGAACCTTGAAGTTTGTAGCCTTGCACCTTATCCCCACATATATGACGTCAACTGTTGTTTCATTAGGTGATACATATATCCACTTGTTCAGAGTGAGGTGCTTGATCCAATGATTCACTGCGGTTTAATGGTTGATACTGCGCATGACGTATCCTGCTCATTTTGGCATTGTAAAATGGCTATCTCACATCGGCTCTGATTGACAATGGAGCGAATAGTTGGTGAGACTTCGCATAGAAATTGAATGGGCTGGAAAATTTGGCACCACTGCAATATAGTCTATTGATGTGACTGTCTGAGATTGTGAACCGCTATGTGATTAATGTCAGCATGTAGCCCCATGCGAACGATAATGGAAGGGTGATCTCTATTATTATGTTATTTTGAGTGTCCCACCACCGTATAGTCATGCTGAAGATGATGGAGATCGTGAATGTTGTGCTATCCGGAGAAATCGTTACGAAGGTTGCCACAGGTGAATGAATTAATTGTAATTTTTCTTCTAATTGATCAGGCGCCAATATGGACGAGTGCAGGTATTTTTGATTTGCCAGGTAAACTTTGTCGACTAGGCCTTGTAATGTATTCTCGAGCCCCTTTAATATTCGCGTCATTTCGAATATGCCTATTAAATTATTACCTATACTGCTCACATTCGCGTTGCTTGATCAAATTATTTATTACTGTAGCTGTGAATTCGGAATTATGTTTCACCAATTTGATTGTTGTCGCAACTTCAAGCGTGTGGGAGCCATTGTTCGTCTTTCAACAGTACTAATTCGATGGTCAGCAAGTTTAGTTGCATGGTTTACCATTTAGTTTGAAGGAGGTTTGAAGTTGATGAATATTTTCAAGATGAACAACCTTCTCAGAATTAGCTTCTTAACAAATGTTCAACCAAATGCCACCCTGCCTTTAGTCCTAAGAACTCAACTCTCACTTAGAAATTGGAGATTCGCTTAAGGCACTCCCTCCGCAGACCACCCTAGTCTTAAGCGAATTTCCAATTAGGAAGTGCCATGGTGTTTACGCCGTTAAATCATCAGGATTGTTTCACTGACCAACAATCCGGTTGAGAATTCTAACTTCATTATAGTAACGCTGCATTGGTGTCTAACCGAGGGACGGATAGTTTTATGACGTTAATAAATGTGTGGAATCCATTTGTTATTCAATGTGGGAGGTGGTTCTTCGTCACATACAATGCCCAGAGTCCAAGCATCTTGCATCATTAATTAAGCTGTAATGGTTATTGGTGACAACTATCCGATTGGGGCCGAACAGTTTGGATGGGACAGACAATAATGCTCGCACGGCCTGTTGTCCATTTAAAATACAGATTCGACACATCGGTTTTTGACGGAATAATATTCAACCTGTAAAACGCGATAGGTTTTCTGGGGTAACCTTTCCATACAACTCGTAGTTCATCTCTATGTATGGTATACTATCCATATACTAGCCTGTAAATTTTTTTAATGTCGGCAGTTACGACAAGCTTGTGCTTCCTACATTGAGTCATTCATTGATACGCCAGTTGTTGTTTTTGCTAAAGCATCGAATACCACGCGGAGTTTAGTTGTGCTGCTATCTTGTTTCAGCACTCCGTGATGTAGGATATAATAACTTTGATTAAATGTCAGTTGTTCTTCTTCTGGTTGCACTAATTCCATTTGATAAAGGTTGATGTACTCCTGGATGAACTGGTGATACATTTGTTGTTCGTTCTGTTGTTGTAGAGCACTACCATTTTTCTATTATTTCTACTTCACTACGATTTCCTTCCTCTCGAATAGAGCCGTTCGAGTTGTCCTTCTATTGCCTTGGTTGTAATCATGAGGTTGTTATGTTCTGATTCTCGATAGACCTGGGGCTCCCGATGAATATCTATCCGAGCTCATTATTTTAGTGCAGATAAAATCGAATTGAAATATTTTTTTAAAAAGAAAGTATGGATGTGTGGATTACCTATCATGGTATAATAAAATCCACTTCCAATTTATATTTTTATTTTTAGTTTTATTTTTACACACAAAAAATGAAATTTTTTTTTTTACAGAAACAAATTTTAACAAATTTTTATTTTATTAATTTTCAAGAGGCAACTCAACTAGTTGTAAAATCTACAATGACAGACAATTATTCACGTCGATTATAGAATCCGCGGGAGCGAATCGATTGCGGATTGCAAACAACATATAAAAAATATAAAACAAAATTTCAAATCATAGTATCTTAGATTTTCCTATGGATTTTGATAAAATTAGTAAAGTAAAATTTGTTTTAGATCCGCAACTATTTTATTGCGTTTGTGCGGGGAATTAAAAAAATGATTTGTGTGGAAATTAATACATATTTTCCAGGCTACTTCGATTTATAGCAATTGTTTTTAGTTTTTTTTTATAAATGCAGTTTTCAATCCGCAATCGATTCGCTCCCGCGGATTTTATAATCGACGTGTTTTTTTTTCTTTACTCTACCTCTAGAAACCGACCAGTGCAAACAAAACCTACAAACCATATAAGGCTACGCCACAGTACTCCCTCTCCAGTGAGCGAACGAACGATACAAGTTAACGATAACACGTGGGTAATATTACCGCTCTACCAGTCCGGGTATTTCTCGGAATTATCCTGATCTTCGGCACTGGATTAAAAGTTAGGCTCTTTTTGAACTCGAAACTCCTTGCACTGGGGTGAGTAGGACTGTTCGACAAAATTGGTTGTGAGATATTCGTACTTATTCCCTCTATTGTGTCAACCACCTCAGTTGTCTCCTGAGACGGTGACTTCTTTATATCTAATCCTAACCTTATAAAATTTTTCATTACGACCTAACAGCTGAAAAGGCCTTTCATAGGGGGACCGAAGTGACGCCCGGACTGCATCAGTACGTACAAACACATGTATACAATTAACCAATTCCTTGAGCACAAATGAATTAGCTTTATTATGGTGAGCTGGAGGCACTGGCTTAATAGCCTTAAAATGATTTCTAAGTTTTTTTTTTTACAAAATCAGTTTATAATTCTGAGGTATTAGATACACTAACGAAATCCCCAGGCAACCTTAGAAGTACACTTAAAATCTTCCCGGTATACGCAGTTCTCAAACCAAGTAATACAGTTGGTAACACCTTTGTCCACTCTTTTCGACCGTGACACATTATTTCAGTCTTAAGAGTACGATGCCATCTTTCAATAATCCCATTTGCCTGAGGATTATAAGCGGAAGTTCGTTTCCGTTTGAATCAAATAAAAACTGCTAATTCCCTGAATAACTTGGATTCAAATTGACGTCCTTCTTGAGTAACCACATATGAGGGAGTGCCATACCAAGATATCCAACCGTTGTATAACGCAAATGCTACGGCTTCCGCCCAACGCGTAAATCTGTCTATGTGACAGTCAGACAGTAGCGCTGATTTTCTGAAATTGGGAAGGTCCGATCAAATCAATATGAATTTCGTCAAATCTTTTTTGTACTAATTACAACTGATCCAACGGTGATATTTACTTGACACCAATTTCACGGTATTCTTGATTCCTGTGTGCGATGAATCATGGATACTGTGAAATACCTGTTTCCTAAACTTAATTGGAACAAATGGTCTTTCAACTCCAGTCGATGTGTCACAAATAACCTGTAACGTTGAACCAAAGAGCGGTATCTTTGTGAAATCTAACCCAGACTCTGGAATTAACTGTGTTTCAAGCTCCTGCATGTCAGGCTGATCCACTACCAATGTCTCGAAATATATATTTGGTGAAATTTCGATTTCGAATTTTTACACAAAAAAAATGAAATTTATTTTTTTACAAAAAATGAAATTTTTATTTTATTATTTTCAAGATGCAACTCAGCCAGTGATGAAATCTTCAATGACAATTATTTTCTTTTTCTTACAAACTCTACCCCTATAAATCGACCGGTGCAACAAAACCTCCTATCTGTATAAGGCGACGCCACAAAAGAATTAATTGTCCAGTGGATTTAATGTCCTTTGAAGGTGCCCCTTTTAATCCACTCACACACCACCCATTCAAACAGTTACACAAAAAATTGTTTTCCAACAAAGATTCGGCCCTTCTACAGCCCAGTCGAATTGATTGAGATCCCAAGTGAATTTTGGCCAAAAAGGTCCACCGGAATTGACAGCTTCCGAAGGAGCTTATTATTTACAAAAAAAATTAACGTTAAACTAAATGATTTTAAAATATTTTTGAAGCAACACCGGTTCAGATCAGTTTTTCAAAATTTGTGAAAAAATTTCGTATTTTGACCAAAAAATGTTTTGCATCAACAAAACCACCTTTGTACAGTCCAAACTGATTGGGATGAAGCTTCATAATAAAGCTTTGTCTATTCAGATTCTTAAAGTATTTCCATTAATCGGGAATTGAGTGCGATATTTGGTGCAAGTCTGAGTACAATAAGTGACCCCTTCTATGGAAGCCTTATACAGTTTTGAAAAATTCAACATTTATAATGTCCATTTTGACAGAATTAGAAAGTTTAATTAAATTTAAAGATTAAACTTTGAGAGGAGGGGAGGAGTCGTATTGTTGGTTTCACGATAGTTGCTACCATTCCGGTAAGCTTTATTTTTCACTTTTAAATTCAAGCATGGTAACAGAAAGTCGGGTATTGGCCACAACATATTTCCACTCACCGTCAAATATTTAAAGTATTTTTGTCAGAAAATTGAGTCAATAAATATACGACTGAGGCGGTTCGATCCCCAATTGCTGAAATTAAACATTTTTGCATAAACTGTACTGTACTTTATCGTGCTTGATGGTTCTGAAATGTCAATGTCATTTTTGAGTGTGGTGACCATCTTTACTATGACGTAGTAAATTCGAGTAAATAGAGATAGTCGTGAAGGAATTTTTGTGATTTATTTAACAAAAAAAGTTTTTAAAGTTCCGAAAAGTCGCTCGGAATCGAGCGCGCCCCACTAATTTCATATAACTCCTTTCCGAAACTCATTTCTGAACAAACAGGTAAGAATTCATTTTTATATACAACAAATCGTAGACTTCTCTAATTTTTTTTCCAGAGCAACGGCGGTGCTCAACAGCTTTTTCGCCACGTTAAATCTGAACACATTTGAGTTGTTTTTCTCAGTACACAAACATTCAGCATTCATACAGTTCATCACCTTTATTCCAAAAATATAATATTTAATTTTGAAAATTGCATGCTTTTATACTCAAAAGTAAAAGCCTGCGAGGAAGCTTTTACGATCAAAACAATATTCAGATGCTCGTGAACATGGTACTTTGATATATTAAACCGTACATCATAAACTGTTCCCACTTTCACACGAAAAGAAAAACTTTTTCAACAGCGATATTCTAAGTAAAATAGAAAAACAAAAATTGAAAAGCAAAGTTTTCATTGAGGCATTAAAAACGAAATGTAAATTTTCATTAGCAAGTACAAAAAAAAAGTTTTTCAATTGTTGAAAGTTGATTAGAGCGAGTGCCGCGGTGAGGTCTACTCTCCAAGTACGAAAAACAAAATTTTTTTTCTTCTAAATTCACCTCAAGTGAAATTTATTTTGTTACTTTTTAGGCATAACAATGACTTTAAATTTTTGTGGTGAACAAAAGGCGTCATTTTGTTTTTTGCTTTTTAAAGTTATGTTAATACACAAAAGAATCATTCAGGGTGCGGTATTTATACAAAAAGGGTAAACGATTTTTTTTAGAATATCTAACACCAACTTCTAACAACCAGCACATAAGGCGAGAGAAAATTTTTGATTTTTTTTTTTATCTTTTTCATTTTATTGTTGTTAACAATGTGCTATTGTTGCTGTGTACACTGTAGAGCTTTCTTTATACGGAGAGTAAAGTTTCTTTAAATCTTCAGGGGCAAATTTTTTGTTATTTTTGCTTTCTGTGACAATCATCTATATATTATTATACTGATGTTATTTAGCGTTTTAGTATTTCATTAGCTCTATATTTTTCTACCAAACCTTGTTCATCTTCATGTTTTATTATTATTTAGTTGGTTGTCTGTTGTGCTTCTGAGCTTTTCATAATGATTTCATTGTACCAATTTGCAGCAGCATGATAACATAAAAACTACATATTTCATTTAGTAATAAATGTGATTATTATTATCATGAGTATTGTTGTTTGTTTGGTGTTTGTTAAGTAGTGGTGTACTCGATTTGGTATGTACGGTATCATGTGCAACACATTTTAGCTGGAAGTCAAAATGTTGTGGCACAGTGTGATATCCTTATTTATTAGAGATGTGCGTCATCATACTCATCAAAAAGCTTCGAGTACTCTTACAAGTTATACACAAAACGTAGAATTATTTTCTATATATAGCATAGCGACGTAAACGAATTGTTTGCTAAATATTTGTCAAGGTGATTTTTTAATATGTAATATGTACACTGTGGGTTGTATACGTCGCTGTTACGTTATAATTTTTAATTGGATTAAGGAAAAGTCACATTGAAATATGAATCTTCTTTATTTTTGTAATTTTTGTTCTACTTGTTTGTGTGGAGCATTTACCTTTACGGTACCACTTTCAAAACTAATTTCTGTATAGTAGCTTTTATGTGCGAGTATAGTTGCGCTACAAACTGCCCGAATCTTTTGAACTAAACAAAATATTTTCCTATATATTTTACCATCATAAATTAATTCCAAATGAAAAGTTAATTTTAATATAAAATTTTCGTTTGGTTTTGTGTGCGACTGTTTCTCTCTATACATATATTTTAATTTTGAAATTAATCCTTAAAATTGAAAATCTACATAAAAAACTACTACTAGGTTCATACAATTTATTTGATTTTCGCCCGTTTTTCATTCGTTGTCATTTTAAAATGAAAATTAAATTTCAATTCCAAATTTTGTTTTAATGTTAATGTGGATGGATGGGGGGGGGGGGGGGGGGGTTTAAAGCTAAAAACGAGAAAAATCACTTTGTGCCGTGCTCAAATAAAATATATTTTATATAGCAAAAATGTAAATGTTTGTCATATTAAATGTATTTAAAATTTGGGTACTGTAGCGCACTGAAGTGAAAATTTGTGAGCACGATATTAAAGTATTATTGCTCTGTGAGACAATAACTGTACTAGGAAATTAGCTGTACGTAGAAATATGAAGTTCTGGGTTGGAAAACAATTTGCATTGCATTTTTATTTTTTAATTTCAAAATTTAGGTTAACCGGTAATGTTGCCAAATTTTTTTATGGTACTCTGACAGTACATCAATCGCAAAGTGGAGCCAAATAGGAGCGGTTGGAAGTAAGAAACGAATCAAGCGTAGTTTGAGATATTTGAATGAATTAAAATGTTGAATTTGTTATTTTTCCATTTTGATTTTATTTTCAAAATAAAATCATTAAATTGGCCACAATACTAAATGTTTTGCTATGCGGGATCTAAAAATACCTACATATGATATATATTTTTGGCAAGGTAAAGCATAAACCTATTTCTACAATCTAAGTATTGGGGCGGATTGCGAACGAAACAGATTGTATTGTATATAACTCCCATCTAGTAAATATACCGCGGGAAATTTATCTAACAGATCTTTTTCTGGTGGAGCCAGTAAAGCATTACAAGTTAAAAATGTAACGAAATTAGAAGATCCATATTGATCCTGCGTCGTTGGATATAGGACGTTTCGATCATGTATAGCGTTGTTGATAATTCCTCATACGTCAACATTTGATTTCCAACGACTCGGTATAGATGATGTTTCAGTGATTTAACCGCCAGCCTTTCCTAATCCTCCGAAATGTAGAGCGAGGTATAAAGTGGCCTGCTGCATTGAAAAATGATCCCAGATAATCTTCTCCCAGTGCCGTTGGTTTTGGGTAGTTTGTTTGCCTTAATGGAGTTCGTACATTTATCTTTGTATATGTGAGAAGTATTTCTCTGCCACGTTTTCCGTTAAATCAAAGACCAATTCGAGATGAACATCCTTTGTTGAAAGGAATACAAAGACCGCAATGACCGCATTGAGATTCGGCCGCTTCGGGGTGAACTCGCCCTTTTGTTAAATCAGCCATAATTTGTTCGATACGTTTACTTTGGAATCGGAAACACACAATGCATTTTTGAATGTGATTCCTTACTCCTTGTGTTCTCCTTATTATCCAAAAAGGTTTCCGGAGAAATGATAATGTTAATGCATTGATGACGTGTAGCATGGACGCATGTGCCCAATTAATAATTAGGCTGGAAAGGTTAAATCTTGTTTGCTACGAATTGAACATCTGATTTTTGAACCTTCCTCCTACCCTTATAAGGCCGTCGTTACACCGGAACGGATTAAGCGAAAGAAAACACCTTGAGCTGCTCTGACGATTGTGGTTGATGCTGCCCTCCTTCTATTGCTCGAATTTTGGAAGAGATATGCTTTGGTTAGTCGGAGCAATTTTAAATAATCTGATTTACAGTGAATGAGGTTGATTGTGGCACTCTCAGATGCCACCTCCTTATTGAGAACGTAAAGAATAGTTGTGGTCCGTTTTAGATCAATACTTGTGTTAAACTTTTCCATAGTTTCATTTATTACAAGCCTCTTGAATAATTCGCAGGTCCGGTCCACCACTGTTCCAGAGTACTTAATTTTAATAGTGAAATCCCACTGGATGCATGGTCCTCTGGGTTTTGGGTTGGGGCTATGTGTTTCCATCCACTTCTAGAATCTTGACCGTTTCGTTAATTAAACGTGACAGAAGAAGTACTCCGCAAGTTCCAGACATGGTAAGGACTGCTTAGCTCGGGTAAGTGCTACCTTGGTTTAGGCCATCAGTAGCCGTGTGATAATTGTTGGGTCTGGCAATTCAAGTCGGGTGAATCCGTGTAAATAAAGTTTTTGTTTGGCTGATGATATGGTTCCTATCCAACGTGGGATTGGAAGGGTTCCAAGCTGTACTAGTTCGTTTCGCACCTTCACTGGTGGTGGTAATTGGCGACAATCATCCTAATGGATCAAATTGTCTTGCTACTCCCAAAGCTAGTTTTCTCTTTGTAAATTCAGTTTCTGACAATACTTTGACTACCTTGAATCTAAATTAGTCGTATATATGTCGTTGGTCCGGTTCAGCTGAATACAAATAATTAAAGGCCTTTCCGAACCCAATAGTTATAGCATAATCAAAAGGCCCTGGCTCCATTTTAGTTCAATTTTCGATTTGAACCCTGCTTGCTTTAAAGCTCAGTTCAGATAATACTAAAACACGTTTTCTGCTAAATATAGGCTCAGATATTTCCAAAAATCATGGGCAGACCGATGGCCAATACCTAAATTTCACTTCCAGTAAGATTTTACGGTTGTTCTCATGGTGGCTGTGAAACTCCGATACAGTCTTATCGTAGGGCGCGGAATGCTTAAAAATACAACCCCCTGACAAACTCATAAAATACTAAACAAAATTTATTTCCGACTGGGCCATGTTTTAATCAAAGTTAAACGATGATTCATTCAGAACTTCATAACCTCTCACAGTTGATCCAAATTTTCAAAATATGAGCACAGAACTTTTGTTGATTTTTTTCGGCTGGAAAAACGGCAAGAGGTGAGCCATGCTAAATTTGAAGAACAATAAGAATTTTTAATTCATCTGAAATTCATTGGATTTGATCACCACTGCGTAGAATGTCATGTTGAAGAATAAATGTTGAGCAAATCGGTTATACAAAGCGTGGATTTCAATTTGAACCTTGATCCAAATTTTCAACATTTGAGAAGAAAATTTTTTTGATTTTTTTGGCTGAAAAACGGCAAGAGGTGAGCCTTGCTAAATTTGAAGAAAAAGTAGAATTTGTAATTCACATGAAATTCATTGGATTTGATCACCACGGCGTATAATGTCATGTTAAAGAAGAAATTTTGAGCGAATCGGTTATATAAAGCATGGATTTCAATTTGAACCTCCCACAGTTGATCCAAATTTTCAACATTTGAACACAGAATTTGTTTTTGATTTTTTTCCACTGGAAAAACGGCAAGAGGTGAGCCTTGCTAAATTTGATGAAAAACAAGAATTTTTAATTCTCCTGAAATTCATTGAATTTGATCACCACTGCGTAGAATGATGTAATGTTGAAGAAGAAATTTAGGCAAATCGATTATAGAAGGCGTTGATTTCAATTTGAACCTTAATCCAAATTTTTAACATTAGACCACAGAAATTTTTTTGAATTTTTTTGGCTTGAAAAATAGCAAAAGGTGAGCCTTGCTAAATTTGAAGAAAAGCGAAAAAGAAGAAATTTTGAGCAAATCGGTTATAGAAAGCGTGGATTTCAATTTGAACCTTGATCCAAATTTTCAACATTTGAGAAGAAAATTTTTTTGATTTTTTTGGCTGAAAAACGGCAAGAGGTGAGCCTTGCTAAATTTGAAGAAAAAGTAGAATTTGTAATTCACATGAAATTCATTGGATTTGATCACCACGGCGTAGAATGTCATGTTGAAGAAGAAATTTTGAGCAAATCGGTTAGAGAAAGCTTGGATTTCAATTTGAACCTTGATCCAAATTTTCAACATTTTCAACAAAAAATTTTTTAATTTTTTTTGGCAATTTTGGCAAGAAAAACAAGAATTTTTAATTCGCCGAAATTCATTGGATTTGATCACCACTGCGTAGAATGTCATGTTGAAGAAGAAATTTTGAGCAAATCGGTTATAGAAAGCGTGGATTTCAATTTGAACCTTGATCCAAATTTTCAACATTTGAGAAGAAAATTTTTTTGATTTTTTTGGCTGAAAAACGGCGAGAGGTGAGCCTTGCTAAATTTGAAGAAAAAGTAGAATTTTTAATTCACATGAAATTCATTGGATTTGATCACCACGGCGTATAATGTCATGTTAAAGAAGAAATTTTGAGCGAATCGGTTATATAAAGCATGGATTTCAATTTGAACCTCCCACAGTTGATCCAAATTTTCAACATTTGAACACAGAATTTGTTTTTGATTTTTTTCCACTGGAAAAACGGCAAGAGGTGAGCCTTGCTAAATTTGATGAAAAACAAGAATTTTTAATTCTCCTGAAATTCATTGAATTTGATCACCACTGCGTAGAATGATGTATTGTTGAAGAAGAAATTTAGGCAAATCGATTATAGAAAGCGTTGATTTCAATTTGAACCTTGATCCCAATTTTTAACATTTGACCACAGAAATTTTTTTGAATTTTTTTGGCTTGAAAAATGGCAAAAGGTGAGCCTTGCTAAATTTGAAGAAAAGCGAAAAAGAAGAAATTTTGAGCAAATCGGTTATAGAAAGCGTGGATTTCAATTTGAACCTTGATCCAAATTTTCAACATTTGAGAAGAAAATTTTTTTGATTTTTTTGGCTGAAAAACGGCAAGAGGTGAGCCTTGCTAAATTTGAAGAAAAAGTAGAATTTGTAATTCACATGAAATTCATTGGATTTGATCACCACGGCGTAGAATGTCATGTTGAAGAAGAAATTTTGAGCAAATCGGTTAGAGAAAGCTTGGATTTCAATTTGAACCTTGATCCAAATTTTCAACATTTTCAACAAAAAATTTTTTAATTTTTTTTTGGCAATTTTGGCAAGAAAAACAAGAATTTTTAATTCGCCGAAATTCATTGGATTTGATCACCACTGCGTAGAATGTCATGTTGAAGAAGAAATTTTGAGCAAATCGGTTATAGAAAGCGTGGATTTCAATTTGAACCTTGATCCAAATTTTCAACATTTGAGAAGAAAATTTTTTTGATTTTTTTGGCTGAAAAACGGCGAGAGGTTAGCCTTGCTAAATTTGAAGAAAAAGTAGAATTTTTAATTCACATGAAATTCATTGGATTTGATCACCACGGCGTATAATGTCATGTTAAAGAAGAAATTTTGAGCGAATCGGTTATATAAAGCATGGATTTCAATTTGAACCTCCCACAGTTGATCCAAATTTTCAACATTTGAACACAGAATTTGTTTTTGATTTTTTTCCACTGGAAAAACGGCAAGAGGTGAGCCTTGCTAAATTTGATGAAAAACAAGAATTTTTAATTCTCCTGAAATTCATTGAATTTGATCACCACTGCGTAGAATGATGTATTGTTGAAGAAGAAATTTAGGCAAATCGATTATAGAAGGCGTTGATTTCAATTTGAACCTTGATCCAAATTTTTAACATTTGACCACAGAAATTTTTTTGAATTTTTTTGGCTTGAAAAATGGCAAAAAGTGAGCCTTGCTAAATTTGAAGAAAAGCGAAAAAGAAGAAATTTTGAGCAAATCGGTTATAGAAAGCGTGGATTTCAATTTGAACCTTGATCCAAATTTTCAACATTTGAGAAGAAAATTTTTTTGATTTTTTTGGCTGAAAAACGGCAAGAGGTGAGCCTTGCTAAATTTGAAGAAAAAGTAGAATTTGTAATTCACATGAAATTCATTGGATTTGATCACCACGGCGTAGAATGTCATGTTGAAGAAGAAATTTTGAGCAAATCGGTTAGAGAAAGCTTGGATTTCAATTTGAACCTTGATCCAAATTTTCAACATTTTCAACAAAAAATTTTTTAATTTTTTTTTGGCAATTTTGGCAAGAAAAACAAGAATTTTTAATTCGCCGAAATTCATTGGATTTGATCACCACTGCGTAGAATGTCATGTTGAAGAAGAAATTTTGAGCAAATCGGTTATAGAAAGCGTGGATTTCAATTTGAACCTTGATCCAAATTTTCAACATTTGAGAAGAAAATTTTTTTGATTTTTTTGGCTGAAAAACGGCGAGAGGTGAGCCTTGCTAAATTTGAAGAAAAAGTAGAATTTTTAATTCACATGAAATTCATTGGATTTGATCACCACGGCGTATAATGTCATGTTAAAGAAGAAATTTTGAGCGAATCGGTTATATAAAGCATGGATTTCAATTTGAACCTCCCACAGTTGATCCAAATTTTCAACATTTGAACACAGAATTTGTTTTTGATTTTTTTCCACTGGAAAAACGGCAAGAGGTGAGCCTTGCTAAATTTGATGAAAAACAAGAATTTTTAATTCTCCTGAAATTCATTGAATTTGATCACCACTGCGTAGAATGATGTATTGTTGAAGAAGAAATTTAGGCAAATCGATTATAGAAAGCGTTGATTTCAATTTGAACCTTGATCCAAATTTTTAACATTTGACCACAGAAATTTTTTTGAATTTTTTTGGCTTGAAAAATGGCAAAAGGTGAGCCTTGCTAAATTTGAAGAAAAGCGAAAAAGAAGAAATTTTGAGCAAATCGGTTATAGAAAGCGTGGATTTCAATTTGAACCTTGATCCAAATTTTCAACATTTGAGAAGAAAATTTTTTTGATTTTTTTGGCTGAAAAACGGCAAGAGGTGAGCCTTGCTAAATTTGAAGAAAAAGTAGAATTTGTAATTCACATAAAATTCATTGGATTTGATCACCACGGCGTAGAATGTCATGTTGAAGAAGAAATTTTGAGCAAATCGGTTAGAGAAAGCTTGGATTTCAATTTGAACCTTGATCCAAATTTTCAACATTTTCAACAAAATTTTTTTTAATTTTTTTTTTGGCAATTTTGGCAAGAAAAACAAGAATTTTTAATTCGCCGAAATTTATTGGGTTTGATCACCACTGCGTAGAATGTCATGTTGAAGAAGAAATTTTGAGCGAATCGGTTGTAGAAAGCATGGATTTCAATTTAAACCTTGATCCAAACTTTCAACATTTGACCACAGAAATTTTTTTTGATTTTTTTTTTTTTTGCAGGAAAACGGCAAGAGATGAGCCATGCTAAATTTGAAGAAAAACAAAAAAATTTTATTCGCCTGAAATTCATTGGATTTGATCACCATTGCGTAGAATTAGAAGAAGAAAATTTGAGCAAAATGATTATAGAATGCGTCGATTTTGATTTGAAGCTGGAAAGTGCTCAAAAGTTTAATCGTTGGTTATACAACAAAACTGGCCAATGTTTTAGTCAAATTTAAACGCTGATTCATTCAGAACTTCATAACCTTTTACCGTTGACCCAAACTTTCTACATTTGACAATTTTTTTGATTTTCAGCTCTTCAATCACCCAACTACATCTGAGGACCACATAAAACAAAATCATAAGCGTCTTCAAATGTTTTACCTTGATCAGCCAATTCGATTAGACCGAAAACTTGCATAAAATATGTAACAGAACACACAAAAAAACTTGTTGAATTAAAAAATATAGATTCCACTCGACTTATAAATTTTATATAAATTAAGAATGGAAATAAGAACATAATAACATCTCATTGCTGATTGTGATAGGTTTATCGATTTGAAAGAAAGGAAACATACACACACACACAAACAAAAAAAATCTCGTGTCTACATCGAAAATGTATTTATGTACCAAATGGAATGAAAACTTAAGATTTTTCCATTATTGCTCTTATCTCATGTCGTTGATTTTGTCTTATAGTTTTTTTTTTGTTTTTTTTTTTTTGCCACCGTGCAGCCCGACCTCCATCTATAGCGCCTCTCTCAACATGATTAGCATCATTGAATAATAAAAAATAAGCAGATTTTGAGTATTGATCATGATTACAGTCAGAATTATTAAATTGTTTAAGTTGAACAGAGTACCTACATACATGGATGTTAACAATAGTATTCTTATGTACCGAATAAAGGTGTAATAAAGTAATTAAAGCGTCATTGAACGTAATGAAAGTGTTATGTATTTAGTTTATATGGTGAGATAAGAGTTGGTACATTATGGTGTTTCGGCCCATGTTGGCCAAGTTTTAATTTCTTCGAAGAGGCGGCGTCCAGGACTTTCGGTGGGACGACATTGGCAGTGTCCTATGAGTTTATAGTCCTCGGCTATGTAACCATCCTCGATACCTCTGAAAAAAATGTAATTTAATTAATTTTTAAATAAAAATATTTATTCAGCGGTGCAACTTACTTTCGAATTAACAATCGACATGCTTCCAAACTAATATCCGGTGGCAGTTCATTCATAAAACAACCAACAAAACTAATTCCGATCGATCGTTTATTGTAACCGACGGAATGGGCACCGACTCGTTTCCAACCACGCCCTTCGTATACATTTCCATCACACCCGATTAGAAAGTTATATGCTATGTCATGCCAATTTCTTGATTCGATGTGATACGTTTGAATGTTCCGCACCATAAACACGGTTTCGGCCTGCGTACTTGTCATTTCGGTAGCGGTGTGTGTTATAATTACATAAGGTACAGGTGAGTCTAATGGTTCCGAACTAAGCGGTGGTTGTGCCAACCATGTTCGTCGATCGACAATTTTTAAAGTTCTTGCATCTATCGCCTGATTAATGTCCTTCCCAATAAAAATGTGTGGACTATTCGATTCCTCGGTCTCGTCGTCCAAGTAGTCATCATCGATTTTAAATGTGGGCACATGATTTGTAGTTCCATTTGTGGTTTTACTAGATTTTGTCTCCACATTCCTACGAATGCTTCTGTTACGATCGATAATTTGGTTTGCCGTGTCAATACTACCACCATTCGATTGCACGATATGAATTGGCCCCGTAACGTAAGTAATGTTACCGATATGTACCCGATTTGAATTCTCCACGTGTATATCACCAAATGACTGTACACTATTTTCACCTTTAAATACCTGTTGAATAATATCAATTTGGTTTGTAGCCAGCGATTGTGTTGACGGTTTTGAGGATTGAATCAGTGATGACGTTTTTGATGATCCATGATTATTTGTTTGATTGAAATCGTTATTGATGCGGACACCACTAAATGCATCTGACAGTTCAGATTCTGTGTCGATCGCCGATGATGAATATATTGTACTGCTGTTTGAGCTTAGATCACTGGCCGATTTTGTATCGAAATCACTGTTGTCCACCCAATTTTTGCAGAATTCATATTTTCCTTCAGCGATTTTATTTACTGTGAAAGAAAGATCGACGAAACATTTTTTAAAAACATTGTTATGTAGAAGAATATGGAAAAAGAAAGTTGTATAGAATAGTAAGGCGGTTTCTTTAACTGCAAAAAAACCCCGCACAATATAAGCTCAGCCTTTCTAGCACCCCATCCAAAGGTTTTGATAAAAATGATGATTAGAATGGTTTGGTGATCGTTTGGTCAGGATTGGTCACTAGTTTTCATCGTCTCGTTACTTGCCATTACGGAAAATAAATAATAAAAATATGAAGAAAAAAAATTCTCGGGTAACACTTCATTCATTAAATTAAGGATTGGTCACTAGTTGTTTTCGTTTGGTTAACCCTACGAAACGATTTATTGCGAAAACTCATCTTTCCACACGATGCAAAGTGTTGGGGTCTGGAAAGTATGTTGACTAATTCCAATAACTATAAAATCCAACGATCGGAATCGTTTCGTCAACTATACGGAGGATTGGTCACAGTTTGGTGATAAATCTAAATTTCGCAATAAATCCTTACGTAAGTTTGACCAACCGAAAACAAATATTAGTGACCAATCCTTAATGACAGTTGACCAAACTATTATATTCGTAAGATTTCTAAAATTAGTGGTATTGGTAAACTCTCTAGACCCGAACAGTCTGATGGAAAGTTTGTAAAATAAAGTTCCCAAATGGGCGACGAACCTGATTTTATTAAAATAATACAATTTTGATTTCGTTTTTTGAAAATAAAAAATGATCCATGTTGGTGACCAAACGTCAAAATATGTTGACCAATGCTGACCTAACGATTAACCAACAAAATTGAATGAAAACGCGGTATGATTTTTTTGCAATGCGGTACAACTCGGGAAATTATGTTTAAAATTTTCATTATTTGTTTATCGTTTAATCATAAGTGACCAAGCGATGAAAACTATAAATACGTTAGCGTAATCCCATACCACAAATACTATTGCTACATAACGTAATCGCAATCCAGTTTTAGTTCTGGCCAATCACAACCCCATCACCGGTGCGAATTTATTGACAAAATTCGATTTGATAGTGGGTTTCAAAAATCGTGAATTGGTTTATCCATCTACTACGTTGATACACCTTCGCCATTATTTTTTACAACCAATAGTTCCTATGAAGTATTTGTTAAAGAAATTTGCTCCTTTAACAGCTCCACCGAACTACAACACTCCGGTAACGCATAATGTAGCACACCACATCGTGACTACAAGTCATTTATCATTCTCAAGACCAAGAAGTCTTGATCATATCCGTCAAAAAGCAGCTTTCCTAGAATTACAACACATGATGCAACTAAGAATCTGCAAATTTTCCCTATATCATGTGTTCTGAACATGGCGAAGAAGAAGGACAACGGCTCGAGACCGTTCCTGAACGTTTCTCTATCCCCCACATATAAAATTTCTCCAGACAATTTCAAGGTTGCACAGTTTTCACAAAAAATGATCTCGTGAGAGCATAAGATCTTAGTCCAATTGCTCCCGATGATATTCAAAAAACCGCAATTGCGAATTCACCCGAATGCCTTTGAGATCAAATGAAACCTGAAACAAATGCTACACAGACATTCCAGCGTTTCATTAACGAAATCTTAAAAGCCCTTATTTTCTTTTTTCTGGTATAACTGGTAATGGCTTTCCGCCGTCCGAAGACGAATTAATGCAATTTGAAAAATCCCAGCACAGCAAAATGTCAAGCAAATACAACAATTTGTCGGTATGGTAAATTACTACCACCGATTTATTCTAAAACTTGCAGAAATACTGGCCCCCAGAGGTTTACTCTTTCAACAACATAGAGATTTACCAAAACAATATTACATGATTTTAAAATCATACATAGAGAATCGCCACTTTCGGATGAAATATGAAGATGAATATTCCGAGCTAAAAAAGATTTCAGCAGGGGTCCCGCAGGGTAGTGTTTTGGGACCTATTATTTACCTACTCTAAACCAGAGATCTACCTCAATTAAACGATGTTACCGTTGCTACATTTTCTGATGACACTGCAGTAGGAGACACTATCGAGGAATCGACAACGAAACTTCAAGAAGCATGTGACAAAATCATAAACTGGACAAAAATGTGGCGTATCGGGCTCAATGAATCGAAATTCACGCATGTGAATTTTACTAATCTAAAAGTCAGTTACAAATCTGTAATTATTAACGGTCAGCAAAGAGCACGTTAAAAAAAAAAAAGAAGAACTTAATATCAAATATCGAAAAATGTATTGGCTGCTCGGGAAAAACTCGGAATTGTCAACCGAAAATAAATTGCTATTATATCAACAGGTGCTAAAGCCTGTATGGACTTACGGAATACAGCTCCAGGGCTGTACAAAGAAAACCAACACTAAAATAATACAAACTTTTCAAAACAAAGTGCTACGTGGTATAGTTAACGCTCCGTGGTACATTAGGAATGATGACCTTCATAGGGATCTAAATATCCCGACGGTCCAAGAAGAAATAAAAAACTTGCAGTAATACATGGACAACGTATTTATCAACACGTAAATGAAGAGCTTCGTGGTATGTTGGACACTTCCCATGCAGTAAGACGATTGCAGAGAACGAAACCAATTGATTTAATGGATTAAGGACACCAAAGCAAAGACTACTTCAGTAAATAACCTATAAATGGAGCCAGCCAATGGGCGTCTTCTCATTCACAAGTGACTAAATTAAGAAAGAAAAATTACTAGATGAATTGTATTCAGTTGTAATAATTTAAATAAAAACTACTGATAAATTTAATACAGCAATGAGCGCGGATCTACAACAACTCAATAAAGAGACTCCAAACCTCTTTGATTTTTCTCCAAGAAATTATCAGATGCTGAAACAAAATATTCCGCATTTAAAAGAGCACAAACCACTTAGTTTTTCCTCTAAAGTGGAACGCAACCCTAAGTAAGAACGTTACTTAGATTTTGTGTCTCAGTTCACCACATTCAGGGCAAAGACGAAGTCATCGACGACAGACTTCCGAGCACGAGCTTGCCGAGCTTGTCCTCCGAGCACGAGCTTGCCTCCGCAATAACTCGTTTCGATATCACGCAATGATCGCAAATCAACAATGCAACTACAAAGCTATGCAGAGCTACAAGACATACTCTCTAGTTCTACAAATCGGCACCCGTCTAAAGTGGAAACTAGAAAAATTTCCATTAGCCGATTTGTCAATTTATTGTAAAATTACTACTGGCAACAATCAACCGCACATTCCAGAGTCACTACGTCACACATTCTTCGACAATCTGCATAATATTGCTGCATATCTATAAGTGTACGAGCAGCTAGAAAACTCGTCACAAACATTTAATCTATTTGGCGACATCTTGTTTATCCTGTCAAAAATGCAAAGTACAACGTCGCATCAAATTAATCCACAAAAATTTTCAAATTTCATTAGGTAGATTTGAGCACGTTCATTTAGATTTTGTTCCACCATCTAACGAAAATTCACATACATTTTAACCTGCTTAGACCTTTTGATGCGGTAAGATATTTCCGCACCAACGATTACAAAAACACAAACATTTAATCTATTTGGCGACTTCTCTTTTATCTTGTCAAAAATGCAAAGTACAACGTCGCATCAAATTAATTAACAAAAATTTCATTAGGTAGATTTGAGCACGTTCATTTAGATTTTGTTCCACCATCTAACGAAAATTCACATACATTTTAACCTGCTTAGACCTTTTGACGCGGTAAGATATTTCCGCACCAACGATTACAAAAACAACATTTCCAGGTTCGACGTACCGGTCAACATTACGACCGATCGCGGCACACAGTTTGAATTCAAGCTACATTCACTGAGCGTATATGCAACTCTTATTGGTATAGATAAAGTATGGACTGACCTTACACCACCTTATGAAGACACATACAAAGCGAAATGACGCCTTTGAAAGCGCTTTGTATTGCAAATCAGAGACTTAAAGCAATCTGTCTCATTGATAGACTCAACGGAATTCAAAGTTCACCAGATCAAATATCGGGATTGAAGGGAACTGTTTCCCGCCTATATCTCCCAACCCCCTCTCCACCCCCTTTATGAAATATTATCTCTCAATCATGAGAGGTTGCACCACGAACCGAACTTTTACTGATCTAAAAGTATATAGTTTTCGTTTGGAGAAGCCCAGAAGGGGTCCAGTCCGCATTGAACTTCAATCCATGCATGCGTGACCTTTGTTGATTTTCTCATGTCTTAGAGACAAAGTCATTTTCTCACCTAAAGCAGGTAAATAAGAAAAAAAAGGGCCAAAAATCTCTCGCCCATCAACCTCTTCTGCATGCTTTAGAACGACTTTTGAAAATTTATTAGAGTCTACTGCAAAATTGTTACTCTCCCTTTATAAATCACCTGTATACTACCTCAGGATTGTGTCGATAGTATGGTGGCCTCGATAGCGCATGCACTTCGTAATGAGATTCATGAAACTGTTCAATATGCCCCTTTATCAATGCAATCATGAATTAATTATAAAATAATCTAACAGCTCGAAACAATATCATATGATGGGATACTACTTCCACTACCCGATCGATTTTGGATTATTCAAAATTAGTTAAAGAAAATATTAAAAAGTCAAAAAGTTCCAACAGGTACATTTTGAGAACGCATGCTAATACAGTGTAGGTCAGGTAGTGTTTGAACGAGAAATTCTGATGATAATCCAGCTTCAGCATTTCCAATGGATTTAGGATAGATGGTTAGGATAGATGGTTACATGTTTATAGGTGGAAGACAATAATCTCTTACTAAATTAGGTCTATGACGCGTGGAATATATATTACCCCATAATACTTGTCCTTCTTGGAAGAATTTTTGCAAAAATCAATTTAAAAGTTACTTGTCTACTTCTTCCTGATGCAAAGTATATTCGGGTATGGTTGAAAGCGAACCTCGGGTAAGGGAAACTGATTGTACGTCATGGTACTCAGATCCATTGTCTCGCTTGCTGTTTGTTTCAGACAGAAATAACTGCCAGAGAGTTGCTTGAGAAATTGAAATTAACTATAGAGATCGCTCAATATGAATTGCATTAGACAGCTAGGCCGTAATGAATTAGAAGTGGAGTCAGATTTACACTTTTTATGTTTCGGTTCATGTTTAATATTTGAGAATCAACTAGCGATACAAATCTTAGTAATTTATCAGAAGAATAAACCGGTTTGGGGAGAAAGTCCGATAGGAGAAAGTCCTAAGCGGCTGAGCATTCCCGGTTAGTCACCTTTCTAAAAAAAAATTTAATTAACGTATTATTTCAGTTTTGTTGTAAATGGTGAATATGATTTGAAATTTCTAAGTTCCTCAAATTAAGTAAATTAATTTCAATTTACATTTATGGTTATATTGTGGCACTCCCCTGCAATTTCCCAATATTTGCTTATATTATCGTTTTTCTATCAATTCTTTCCAAATCAGTTTGCAAACACTAGTTTCACATTTAATCAAAATCGATTTCGCAAAAGTATTGAACAAATCCCAACATTAGATATCCCACTTTTCTAATCGCACTGATTGACGTTGCAGTACAGAAATTGAATTCTGTAATTACGCACTACTTAACCTGGTTCTAGGATACTATATATAACTAAATGATATTTTCCGAACCAAAACTAGCATTTTTCAAAAACCTAGAAAACTTCTGATAAAAATATAATTGAAATTGAACAAGAAAACTATTTCAACTAATCATTTACATAATGTACATTGATAACAATTTCAGCGGAAACAGTATAAAGGTATATACATTCCTTATTCGCTATACAAATTGAAAATGGCTAATTTCAGTTTGAAAAGGAAATTCGCAATGCATCAACAAAGAAAGAATTTAGTATGATCATCGCGCAACAAAATATTTCGTTTCTAAATATTTGCAAGTGCGCTCGAAATAAACTAATAAAATATATAATTTAATTTTTAACACGGACAGAAAACTTCTTATCAATGTGAATGCGTCGGCTCGATAATTTCTTATCGATTTAATCTCAATATTGAATTTTTTTTTTTATCGAAACATATTTTGTTACCTTCAAGTTCAGTTTTGTCGCCCGCTGCAGAAATATAATTTGTTCCATCTGTTTCCAATTTTTGTCCTGTTGATGTGGTCGTCGAAGCTATTCCCTCATCTTGGAAATTAATCACAGTGTTTATTTTATCCGATTGTAAATTTGAGGCAATTTCTAAATTTGTAGTTGCATTCATTTTTTAGCACTTCGGGTTTTTAGCATGCAAAACACTAACTTATTGGTTATGTAATACAATTTTAGTTAATAAATAAAATATAAATACATTAAAACTATTTTTCGCACTTTTTGTTATTGACAGTTTTCAAAACAAAGAAAAAGCCGTATGCAAATATAATACTAGCGCAAAGCGATAGGCACCCGCGAATGATATAAAATGGTTTTAAAATTGCTGAAATAATCATTCGAGTATACATGTTCAGCTTGAGGATACAGTATCGCAGCCAAAATTGAAAATTATATACACTTGCTATTCGTATGCAGAGCCTATACTGTTTTCTTGAATACTGATATCTTATCACAAAATTCTCATAGTAAACCATTTTTGCATTGGTGTATGTATCATAAATTAATATTTTGATTGAAAAACGAATTTATTACTAAATAATTTTAATCTTCAAATTGCTAAATATGTGTTGTCAACACAAACACGCTTACTTGCAATTCGAGTATGTGTACAATTTAATATCTAAAATACACATTTAGGCATTTTGTTCACGAGGTTGATTGAATTTGCGAATGGACCATAATTTCCGGATTTAAAATGTTGGTCCATAGAAATATTGCTCTCTAACAAAAAAGAAATTTGAAATATAGCAACATCTCCTACATCTCCCATAAAGCGAATTTTTCTACAGTGTGTCCGATTTATATCTGTAAGAATTTTATCAGTTCTGTTACAGACTGTATTCCATTTTGACGGGTACGATGAAAGCCAATCTAAAGCTATGGTAGAATCTGCCCAGGCCACACCTCTGTTTTCAGTGCAGTCAGAAGATCATTGAAATAATAGTCGGGATATCAGAACTGTACCGCACAGTTCCAATCTAGGAATCGAAATCCGTTGATTTGTTGCCACCTTGGATTTTGCCACATTTGATAGAAGCGTAATGACTTAGTCCCAATTTGGCTTGAGTATACCTCTCTAGCTTGTTACGCTCGATTTTACACAAGTTGTTTCGTGTGCTTAACTGAGTCGTCCGGTAGTTGGTCATCACATCCGAGTTCTGTAGTACATAACCCTTGAAATAGTATTTTTGCTGTGACAATCGTGTAAGCCAACCTGGAGGGTCAAATAACCTATTTGCTTCTGACAAAATTGCTCTCTTGGTAATAAATGGTTGTCTGTCTAGATTGACTTTAAATTAAAAGCAGTCTGTTTAAGGATATCAGTGCGCAGCCTCAAAACCTTTGTCGTTCGAATTTGGTTCAGCACGGTGTTGTTGTTCGAAATAACCATTTCCGTATAAGTAAAATTCTGAGCTATGGAAAGAATTAGATCGATTTCTTCTTTCAACTCAATTGATTATTCAATGGTATCTACTCCTGTCATTAAATCGTCAACGTACATTTCATTATTACTGTATGATTAAATGCTTCTGGTAGTTCCTTGTAGTATTTGTTTGCTCCTTTGTTCAGTGGGCGCTGGACATGAAGGCGTTGGATTAACGCGGACGAAAGACGTCGAATTGAGAGATTGCTAGCAACTTTCTTTTGACAATTTCGAGCCTGGTGGATACCCAACGGAATTCATCGAACATATAATTATAAAAGATGAAAGATCCGTATCAGGTTCTCGTAATCGTCCAACTACATCAAATATCTGAACCCCGTAAAACAACTTTAAAACAAGAAATATATAAGATGCTTGATAACGGCCTGGTGAATGAATCTATTTGTGATCGTCTCGGCTACTGCTCTGGGTTGTACAACAACTTTGGTTGACGAGGTGTTCTTATACGTTATGGTTTAACCAGGCGACTCATTTCTGATTCTGACCATGGATCGCAGTTCGTGAGGGACATTATTCGACATACCAAGTAGTGTTTGGGAATTGAGCAAAGTAATCGGGACCTGAAAACTTAATTAGGAATTTTAGTTAAAGGCCTTCGTACTGAATGGCCCAAGTGTTTTTCAAGCATTAGATTCGTTATTCACACCACAGTATGTGCCAGGCCACTGATAAAAACCCCGTTTTTCTCACATTTGGAAGGAAGTAGCGAATTAAACACTCGAACAGGTCGCAAAGGACATTCGCGACATTATTCAATCGAAGACGTTCGTGCCACAGATTCTCGGTATTGTGGAAATTACAGGGAGTGACGAAGGATGCTCGTGAAGTCAAAGAATGATAGCAGGATCGGTGAAATGAGTAAGTAGACACCCATCCGTCGTCAACATCGACCATTTAAATTCAGTGGCCTGCTGTTCTGGTAGCTCCCACAGGAAACGGCTCGTATCGTATCTACAAAACTGAAACTCAACTACGTGTGTAGTAGAAACAGCCGATGAATTTCGGAGCAAGACCCTGCACTTCATTCCCCACCACCAACCCCAATCGGGGTCGAGGACACCGTCGCCGGGTAGCGGGAATGGATTTAGTTTATTAAAAACCTCTAGTGGTAGCTGATACAACAACTACTGTTCTCCTAGTAGTTGTTCGTAATCACCCTCTAAGATTCCTCGCAAAATTTTGTCAGATATGTCAGATATGGGGTTCGCAACCCACGTTCGCCATTATTCGGTCAACTTGACCCAGAACATAAACTAATTTTATTTGTAAGCAAATCAAAAAACAAGTTTGCCAGAGTACTGACTGCTGTATGCCTTGGATGATTATAAAAAAAGCATGGGTAACCTAAAAAATTTCTTTATTACCATTGGTTTGGTTCAGCGTCATTTAAATCATTCGCTTTACCGGTCAGATTAAAATTTGACTGTCTTGGTCGTTTTTAACTGAGATTCCTCAAATTTTACGTTGGGCAGAAAAAAAAATCCCAACACATGAATCGTATATTGTAACCTGTTCACACTCAAAACAATAACTTGTGTACCTCTACCTATGGAAATAAATTCTGAATGATATTTATTCACGATTCAATAATCTAATTTTTACTCCTAAAAAATTCACAAACGATTTATCCAAGATAATTTTGCGTAATGTAGCAACAATTGTTCCCTTACTAATTACTTCCACCTGTTGACTAACATTTCTACTATGTATCGAAACTAGTTTGACGTATATGCTTTCGAACTCGAAAAAAAAAGTTTTTTTGACGTTTCGCAACGAACTTCACATCAGTCACAAAGCCCATAATCGTCGTGCTCTCGAAGAAAAAATAAATTGTACAAAAATAATTCGATTATTTTAAAAATAAAATAAAATGCTATCGCGAGGAGTTCTTCACTTGGGTAAATAACTTAATTTATTGATAAAATTATCATAATCTAAACTAATTATGACAAATGGATGCACAATTTTTACAAAGTTATGTAATCGTAATGGTCTTGAGGTGATCAAAAGTGGATGTCAAAAGAATTTTCATTTTTCATAAATCAAGATTACGACATCCAAATTTTTTGCGAGATCCTTGTGATTTATTTAATATAACGGTTTTGTTTGTGTTTATTTGATATTATTTTGTTTGTGTAGCGCAACGCCCAGCTGGAGTGATTGCTGTCCGTTCCGCAGCATCAGCGGCCGCAACCACCACAAAAGATGAACAGTACGTTCGTCCAACACGCCCCGAATTTCCAGGCAAAGTACGAATGGGCTTTATTCCAGATGAATGGTTCCAATTTTTCTACAAGAAAACTGGTGTCACCGGTCCATACACATTCGGTTTTGGTCTAGTAACATATCTTTTTTCAAAGGAAATTTATGTTATGGAACATGAATACTATACTGGTGTCTCATTGGCCATTATGGCTGCTATAGCCGCCAAGAAATTAGGGCCACCAATCGCCAAATACTGCGACAAGGAAATCGATGTAACTCATATGTGATTTGATTTGGTATAAATGTATTAAAACCTAACTTTTTGTAATTGCAGCGCATTGAAGCCGAATGGAAAGAAAGCCGTGAATCAAATATCAACAATTTAGCCGAAGCCATTGAAGATGAAAAGAAGGAACAATGGCGCGCCGAAGGTCAACTCCTTTTGGTTGATGCTAAAAAAGAAAATGTTGCACTACAATTGGAGGCGACTTATCGTGAACGTGCAATGCGAGTCTATAACGAAGTAAAACGCCGATTGGATTATCAAGTCGAAACTCAATTAGTTAATCGTCGTATTGCCCAAAAACATATGGCGCAATGGGTTGTCGATAATGTATTGAAAAGTATTTCACCAGCTCAAGAGAAGGAAACTCTTGACAAATGTATTGCTACTTTGGGAGCTTTGGCCGCAAAATCCAAATAAACAAAAAAATTTTATAAATTGTAATGTGTAGCAATGTAATTTGAGGGAAAATTGTAAAACAGAAAAATGTCATCAATAAATCAGTAAACTGCAGTCCAAATGTATTTTATCTTAATCCCCACGAAACAAACAACGTTTTGTATTGTACAAAAAATAATTTTCCTTTTTATTATTTTTGTAAGCAACATGAAAACGAAGAAATGAGAGAATAACTTTCTAATTTTCTTTTTTTAAATAATTTTACAACAATTTAAATAGTTAAAATTATTTTTCTTTATGATACAAACAGGTCGATGATGAGGTGATATGGATGATGGCGATGAATTTTGAGCATTTGTGACACGATTTGCGTTTGGTCAGTTACTTTTCCCACCAGAAAGTATCGAAACACCTGATCTGTTGCAGTACATGGTACTCATACGAATGTGCTCATATGTTAAAGTATGGCCAAGCCGTTGATCCCTTTTTTTGTAGTACTCATTGAAATCGAGTCGGGTGCCAAACAGCTGCAACCGATTATCATTGGAGGAAGCCAGAGCTAGTAGGAACTGGCGCACGGCAATCTCGTATTCGTTTGCAATTTTATTTAAATTTTTATGACTTGTAGCTAATTCATATTCGTAGATGCAATATTGTTCATCGCGATCTAAACGAGTTTCCGCCGTCACGAAATATTTTCCAGTAATTTCACTTTTTTGGATGTTTGCCTTATATAATTTTTTCAGATTGTACTCCTTAAAGCAAATTTCGTAGAATTTATCTTGCCATGCTTCTAGTTTCATAATCGAGGAATAGACAACTTCTATACTGGTGTTGAGGGATTGAGACTTATCATCGAGGAATGTTCCAACTACAATGTTATCGAGGAAATGTTGATGCGCTTCTAAAATATCATCCAGCGTTTTAGCACTGTTCATTTGGGTTAAGAATTGGGCCCACGAACATTCAAGCACCTCAAATAAAATATAATATTGCATTTGATGAATGAAATGGTTCATCTCAGAGGTGAATAGATTTAATCGATGTGTAATTGGATTTAAGGTGCTCCTCATGCTTCTCAAAATTTTCGAGTTAAGTTTTTGTTCCTTCCATATTTTTGAAGACAAAACAAATTCAATATGCTTCGCACGCCACAGTGTTTTAAACAGACTTTCGTATCGGCCCATCGACGGTTCAAGAATTGGTGATAGAGGACCACGAATCGTATATCGCAATGAGAATATATCCCAACCTAGATCTCCTTCGAACACATCCATTAATTTAACATCCAAGTGCTCTAGTATATCGGGATCATCAAATTGTGCGTTTGTAGCCCGAACCGTTGAATCCAAAATTGCCGATAGATTATGCCGATACAAATCTTTAGCGGGTCGATCAAGCTCGGGTTTTAGATTTTCCATTAGTAAATTGATAAAGTCACCTTGACCAAGCAGTAAATACCGTCGCAACGCTTGTAAATGTTCCAGAAGCCGATGTGGTCCCATTATAATATCCAGTACTTTCTTCGACGTACTAAAATAGATATTCTCAATCATTAAATGGAGTTTGGTGTCGGGGACAGAGCTAAATAAACTATCAACGTTTGTCTGAAGACACTGCTTGAGTTCCTCTCGCCCCTTAATCGCCGATTTATCATCACACACTTCACACAAATAATTAATACTTTTTCCAGTTACCAAAATTTTTTGGGCCAACTGCTTCGAAATAAAATTTGGCAATAAATTTTCTTTTAACCGATACTTGTCATACCACAAGCATTCGGCACCTCGTATTTCTGGAATCGCTTCGATAAAAAACTCAAAGTGTGGATCCTCAATTTCGCCATCGAGGAGCCATTTTGAAAGCATCGTGTGTAATGGAAGACATACGGCGCACAGTAAATCTTTGACTAGGCGCTTAACCGTTGGATCACCATGTGGCATAAAATTATAAATAGATGATGCAAGGGCGCCACCCTTCTTCTCGTGGCACGAATCTACAATGGTGGCTAGCCATTGCATTCGATGTAGCGGCTCAGATGCCCACAGCATAAGTTTAAGCATTGTTAATTTCTCACTTGGCGGTATATTGCTCCCCATTTGGCGCTGCCGATTTAATTGCTCTTGTAGCAGTGCGACCATACCGTAATATTGGGTTAGTTCAACGTTTAGCACGGATATAAGTCCCTGGCCTAGCAATCCGATCGGACAACGATAGTTCTTTTTATCTGTAAACGATTGCACTTGATTATAGTAATAACCCAGTTCAGATAATCGCAGAAGCATTCCAGAACTACAAATATTTAGGTTATTTGCATTCGGTCCCAAACGAAACTCCCCATTGGAAATATTTTTGCGCAAATATTTTCCCTGAATCCCGGTAAAAGAATATATAACATCCTGTATCAAATTATCGTCTACATCGGCTGTATTTGTCTTTGACTTGGCCGCGGTAGAATGCGACCCTAAACTGCTTAAACTCGATTCGGAATGTAATGGGACATATTTTTTTATTTGTTGATAGCCCCCAACAATATTTTCGGAAGATGATGAAGAAGATGATTTCATTGGCAAGCTACGTTTATCTGTGTAGATTTCTTTAATTCGGCTCGACGTACTAACACCCGTGTAACGATTTTGCTTCAGCACGTATTTATTATCGAGCTGATGATTCATATTGACAAAGCTTTTGGCGTGGCTTAATTTATTAACATGGATAAAAAAGGAAAGTACTGCGCTGAGATTCTTGATTTGACTCTAAAAAGAAAAGAAAACGTTACACAAGCTTGGCGGCAAAACCGGTTATCAAAACTTCCTTACACATGAGGATAAAGATTCATATGTCTTTTGAAAATTATTCATAGACTCTGGTGAAACATTGTGCAATTTAGACTGGAATACGGAAATTATTGTTGCCTCGTCCAGGATTCCAGTGGATTTCGAATAAAACGACTTTGATATGACTTCGGTGGCAAGCGCTAAAGCATCACCTAAAATTTAACCAAAGCTACATTAATATCTTCTACATATTACCAATCACAATAAATCTCACGATTATTTGGCGCTAATGAACAGCATAATTGATCAAGTAGCATATATATTTCCTTCAATGGACTAGAATTTTTGGTCTTTTGAAATTCGGTGGATGCCATCATCGAGGGCTGCGGTTCAACACAAATTTACACAAAATTTTTAAATAACTCGAACTAATAATAAATTAACTAATTTAATAACGCGTAACATTTAAATAGAGTATTTGGAATTATTAATTTAATTGTTTTAAAATGCAAACAACATGCAAACATAAAAGAAAAACAAATTGGGAAATTTTTCTAACTTTTTTTTGAGTAATCAGAATTTTGACATTTGTTGTCGTTTTTCAAAAAAAAAATGTTATCGCTAGATTTTCGGTTTGTTAAGTTGGCATTTTTATAACAGAAAGTTATTCTGTACTAAATTAGATGCGTCTACGCGTTGATATTGCATACACGGTTGCGTCTTTTCTATTTTCAAATAATCAAGGATTTGTAAGGTGGCACAAAAAGTATTTATGCACTCGTTTAAAGTAATATTTTACTGTAACCAATCTTATTACTTTTGTGTTTTGGTAACACAATTGTGTGAGTATGGCAAAAGTACCATTTCAAAAATTTATTTTTGTATGTGTTTTGACCCAACTTACACATTTGTGTATTCCTTTTAAACTAATTTTTGTCCGAAAAAAACGCTATGACTATGCACACAACTGTGTTGGTTGTACTTAAAAACAACCAAAATTGTTTGTCAATAACGTCATTACATACTATAATTTTTTACTCACACACCGGACAAGTGGTGCAGTGGTTAAATCTTCGGCACTTGGACCGGGAGGTACTGGGCTCGAATCCCATCAGAGGCTAGATGCAAATCGAATTTTCATCATCGATTACAATCGCTGATGTTAAAAAACACAACGAAGACCCTCTGATGGAGTGCAGAATTCAGCGCCGACCCACCGTCCATGTCAATGTACAGGTTGACATGGAGCTTGCAATGTACAGGTGGTATACTGTAGTTGTGTGAGAAGGTGAATAGGAGAATGGGTTAATGATGTAGCAGGAATGCGTGGTATCACAATGGGCCAAAAATGGCCTAAGTGTCATCCACTGAAACCTAAACCTACTCACACATTTGTGTGGTTCAACTTAAGTTGAGTCAATTTTTTTTCTCGGTTAAAAAAGGGGATTTTTTTTTTTTTTTTTTTGTTTTTTATCCATGCCATCTGTTTTGGGGCTGAAGCTCAAGAAGCCGCTGAGCTGCTGTCATTTGTGTAGTTGTCATTTTCGCGTGTCAATTTTTTGACAGATTGAAGTTTGGTTAGTTGTTTACATGTGGTCAACAAATAATTGTTCTAAATTAATATATTCATAAAAAATTGTAATGGAATTCAAACGTAATAGTGTAATTGCACTGTATTTGGGTGGAAATTCACAAACAGCAATAGTTCGTCAGCTCCAGCATTTGAATGTGAATAAAATGTTTGTGTATCGAACCATAACTCGATACAACGAAACTGGTAGCATCGCTAACCGCAACAGAGGCGGTCTTAAAAAGACAGCAACATCAAAAGAAATGGTATGAAAGGTGAAGAAACGAATCCAACGAAATCCTCGTCAAAGTGCCAATCAATTAGCCGCACGTCTACATGTTTCACGATACAGCATTCAAATCATATTGAAAATGAACTACACTTAAAGCCCTACAAGATACAAAAAGTTCAAGATCTTACGGAGGCACAAAAAAAAGTTAGGCTTGAAAGAACACGAGCATTGAAGGAGTTGACCGAACGTGATGAGATTCCAAAAATTGTTTTTTCTGATGAGAAAATTTTCACCATTCAACAGTATGTGAATAAACAAAATGATCGTGTTTGGTTAGAGCACCAGTCCAACGATAATTTGGACACAAGAGTCGCCATGCGCAAGTAATCACCAGCTTATGTTATGGTTTGGGCTGCAGTGACTGCAGATGGACGCACTCCTCTGGTTTTCATCGAACATGGAGTTAAGGTAAACCAAGAGGTGTACCACCAAAAGATCCTAAACGATGCTTTGCTACCTTGGGCACGTAAACACTTTGGTACGAACCGTTGGACATTCCAACAGGACTCGGCATCGTCACACAAAGCTCGAGCGACACAGCAATGTTTACAAAATTGCGTTCCACGTCTGATTTCGTCGAAAGAATGGCCACCATATTCACCAGACTTGAATCCCATGGATTTCTCCATATCGTCCATTTTGGAGAGTAAGGTGTTCACTAAAAAATACGAAAGTGTTGATGCATTGAAGTCAGCTCTTGTTCGAGAATGGAATAAAATTTCGCAAGCCCACGTTCGGTCAGCATGCAATGCTTTCTATGGAAGAGTGAATCAAATAATCAGAGCCAAAGGAGGTCATATCGAGCAGTAACATGTTTTTCATAAAATGTAATATGTTTTCAACATATTCCACGAAATTTCAATAAAAAATAATCAAAATTAAAAAAATTACAACGTTTTCATTTGGTAACACTTGGTCTCAGCCACCCTGTATATAAATCCCTTTTTCAACCAAAAAACTCTCAATTTAAGTCCAAACCACATAAATGTGTGAGTAGAAAATCATAGTTGTATGTAATGGCGTATTTGATAAAAAATTTCGCTTGATTTTAAGTACAACCAACACAATTGTGAGTACAGTTATAGTGTTTTTTTCGGAAGAAAATAAATTTGAAAGGAAAACACAAATGTGTAAGTTTGTTGAAAACACATACAAAAATAAATTTTTGACATGGTACTGTTGCTGTACATGCACAATTGTGTTACCGGACAGCAAAAGGGATATGACCAAAAGAGACATTGCGTAGACCAAGAATGTTTTTTCCTACCTTAAATTTTTTATAGGAAACATAACTTTTAAATATGAATATTAATAATTACAGTAGTAATGATTTTATGTTAACTGTTTTTTTAGTTAGTTAGGTCATTGGTAATAATTATAATTTCACAAATATTATCTGTTCAGCTATCAGTTTAAATGATATTTTGTTTTCAAAATTAAAAGATCCGATACCATTAACGAAAGAATCAATCTTGCTTATCAAATAAAATTGTAACGTAATTTGTTTATTTATTTAGCATAAAGGATAAAGCATAGCTTTTCTATCCATACAAATTAGTGATAAAAAATATACGACAAATAAACTAAAACACAAATTAAAATGTATTTCTAATAATCAACCAATAATTTTTTTAAATTTAGTAAAAGGCTTCGCACGTTTAATCTCAATCGGCACCTCATTCCAAATTGTGAAGGCAAACAAAAGCGATTTGTTGTAGATATTTGATCGGTTAACATGTTACCATTTCGATTAGACCCAATTTTGTTTTTACCTCGTATAAATATGAAGGAGCACGATTATTAATGACTTTATATAAAAGTAATAACGCTCTAAAGTAAAACAATTGAATCATAGTGCAACCAAAATATTCTTTAAACTTCTCAGCCCATTAACATATCTAACGGCATTATTCAAAGTAACTTGCAGCATGGCACTTGTGGTAGAATCACATCATAAAATAGAAATTCGCAACATAGTACGTGGGGAATTACTAATGATCTAACCAAAAAAAATCGAACATTTTTATGGCAAATATTTTTATGAAGCTTCAAACCATACAAAGTAAAATTTATCTTACCACAAACATTAATAACTTCAAATCCCAGGAGAAACTATCATTTATACAAATTCCCAGATTATTAACATGATTCGCAAACCTAATCTTCACACCATCAATTAAGATATCGTGTATCACTTTGAAGCTTCTTTTAGAAAACAGAATTGCTTGTGTTTTAGCGATGTTCAGTGAGATTCCATTAGACGTTAGAGTAAACGTTTCGAATATATTTTCACTAGTACCACCAAGATAAATTTGACAATCATCAGCATACATGTGATATTTGCAGTATTTTATTGCAAATAAAAATACATATTTATTTTATTTTTGTCATTATTAAAAAGGAACGACAGAGTTGGGCCAAGTATAGTACTTTGAAATACACCTACAGGTATACGCTCAGGAACTGATTCTTTTCCATTTACAATGACTTTTTGATATCTATCTGTTAAGTAGCTAAACATAGGTTTAAATGGTCTATTGTCAAAATTAAAGAAATGCATCAACTTCTGTAGTAACAAAACATGGTTCAAAGAGTCGAATGCTTTCTAGTAATCCAACAGTATTAGAACAACAAATGAGTTTTTTCCGTCAAGATGACAAGCCAGATCGTCTACAACATGAAGTAGGGTAGTCATTGTTCTGTGGTTATTACGGAATCCGGATTGAAGTTTATTTAGATAATTACAATTAGCCAAATGCTGGTTGATTTTATCACGAATAATGATCTCGAATACTTTAGATTAGGTGGAAACTAAACTAAGCGGTCTAAGATTATCCAAAGAATCGATACCCTTCTTTTTTACAATCGGAATCGCAGTGTTCATTTTCCAGATTTCAGGAAATTCAGAACGCATAATACAACTGTTAATCAGGAATGTCAAAGGTGATACAATATATGGCAAAATATTCTTTAGAAATTTTAAGTTTATTTTATCATGACCGGTTGAATTTGATTTAATAAGATACACGGCCTTGGAAACAAATAATTCACTTACGCTGCAGAAGGAGAGAGAAGTATCCGTGACTGTGCGCTCCATCCCCTGCAATAGAATAACTACCGATGAATGGGGTACATTGCAAAAATAAGCGTTGATAATTGAAGGGTCTAAGTCAGTAGAAACACCAGACCTGCTAGTCCCCAATCCAATATGGTTGCAGAACCAATTGCTCCAGATTCATTTCATGGTTAATTTACAATTTCCAAAAAATATTTTTGTTTGGACATCCTAATCAAGCTCCAAAAGCTTAAGTTATAATAATAAAAATATAAAAATTGAACTAAATAACTGTTATTTAAACTTTTATACTCACAAGCTCTTAAACTATTTGATGATGTTTTTTATTAAGTTTAATTTTTTTCCTTGTCGCGAAGATGATATCGATCTAGTAGCCGCTTGAATTAATATTGATACAGGCTTGTTCACAGGATTTTCTATGACTGCTCTAAACATTTCTGGTAAAAACTCCACTCCACTCTTTGTCCGAAATTTTCCGTTGGAAAGAAACTTTAACTGTCAAATCTGGCGGTCTCTTAAAGTTATAATACTATATTTGTAGCAAAAATTGACCTATTTTGTTGTATTTCCGAGGTGAAAAGTGAATGTTAAACACAACACATAGATTAATAACTCTTTATTCACAATAATTATATTTATCGGAATAATTACTTAATACACACAAATGCTTTTTTTATCTACCTAGCAAGCACGCCATTCCTTTACAAAAAAACAGGGATGAACAAACATAAAGTATATCATATGAGGTTATCTTATATTTGCAGGGTTGCAACACATCTCTTAACACGCGAATTTTTCTCAAATAGTTTGTGACTAAACAGGTTTGTGGTTGGATCAGGTTGAACTCCATCGACTTTAAAAAATAACGTAGTAAAGAATACCGCAGTTAACAGCGCGGGTTTCTACCAAGTCATAAATCCTGAGTATGATACTCGTAAAACTATATTTTCATTTCAAATTGTGTTCGTATCTGTGTTTCATACAAATGCATTTTCCTGCAGGTGTAGTTAATTTTTAAGATATTTTATAGTGTTTTATTTATTGTAATTAAATGCTCTAACCACTAGCGTGCTTGCGATTTTCATACAAATGGTTTTTCCTTTTAGACTAATTCATGTTTGTGACAGTGTTTAAATTTAAATTCAGTTCAAATTAATTTGTGCTAGTGTAACATTGTTTGGTCAAGTAAGTTAGTGCGGTAACAAGAAAATTGTTGATTTTGATCGTGTTTATTGGAAATCTATATTTTCCGAGATCTGCTCTAGTCACCATATATAGCAAATTAGCACGCTCAAACCCGATTTACATGGAAATCGTTTTCCCTCAGGTCTAGTTCACTTTTAAGATATTTTAGCTGTAATAGTGTTTTCTTTATAGTAGTTATATGCTCCAATAACGTACTGCAATTTTGACAATTTTTCATTGGAAACTTATTTGTCGAGATCTACTCTAATCGCTATAGCAAATTAGTAGTTATAGTTAGTTATAATTAATATTTTGGCATTTCATATTATCTGCTTCACTTGATGTAAATAGTAAAATAATAGTATCTTGAGTAAAAAATATGTTTAGAGAAAACGTTTTAAAAATGCAAAGATAAGTTATTGCGTATACTTTTCATCTGTAAAATTAACCTTGCAACAACCCCTACTAACTTAAACTTTTGTTTGTTAATAGGTCCTATCTATTATAACTATGTATATTCAAAAAAATTTTTATGTCGAATGGTAAAAAGGGACGCTAATTATTATAAGAGCTCATAGTCTAAATATGAATCTACTTAAATGTCGAGTGTTTTAATTTTGGACATTTGTTTACAGTAAACGGTTAAATGTTTTTCTTGAAATTCATTTAGAGAGAAATTGAAAAACGGCGAGATAAATATTCGTTACAGGTTTACAAATTATCTTACTGATTAGAAAATTAAGGCATATGTGCGAAAACCCGTAGATATACGGTAGTATATCTATGAAATGCCTAAAGTCGGGAGGTAATTTGTCGTACGAATACAGCGATCCTGATCTCACAAATTTGTTAGCTTCGCCGAATATTTTTACCATTCAAGAATCGATAGGTCGAATCGAAAGTATCGAAGAATAGAACTAAATAGGAATTCCGATAGAAGTTTGAATGAGCACGTGCAAGACAATAAGTGACTGATAAAATTACAATTGGTAGTACAATAGATTTTTTTGCGAAAATAGAAATAATATTTTTGGTGAAAATGATAATTGGAGTAGAGGAGTCGTTTGTTCATTCTGTAGGAAGGATTTGCCTTATGAGGTTAATTTTCCAGTCTGTCTTAGATACCTAGATACCTGTCCCGTCCGGTGTTCTAGTGCCAAATACTAACATCAAGCAACTACAATTAGCAGAAAACTCGACACGACGACTTAGTTTTTAAAATTTCTCCTTAATTCTGAATCAAATTAATTAGAATAAAGTTTAAAAATAAATTAAGGATAATAAAACACGCACTGCGATACAGAATCGTATTACGTAAATCATGGTACACTCACTATTGCATTATTTTTAAAAATTTTAGATTAAGTAGAAATAAGTTAGATAAAAAAAAACAATAAAAATTATGATTAACTTTAGGTTAATAAGTAGAGTTAAGTTAAAAATTGCGGGTTTTTTAACTGCTTTACCGTATATTACTAATTTTTATTAAATGAACTAGTTCAAAGCAATATGTGACACTAGCCCATTCCACTACTAACCAGGTATTTCATATAGATGGATTAATTATAAATTAGTCCCTGATTAACACCCTGTATGAAGTTTTTAAATGTGTTTGAGTAGATAAGACAATAATAAATTGGTTTCACCAATTTAGTAGTTTATATTGAATAGACGCTATTGAGCCTATTTGTAGAGAGAAGTTTTGTATCATGGTATACTACTTGAAGGCATTACGGTATTTTTGGTTAATGAACATATTTAGAAAAATTCAAATAATATTGCACAAATGGTAGTGCCATTTATAATTTTATAAAGGCTGTTGGCTCGAGCAATTCGGTATATTTTTTATTAACACTAAGAAACAAATCACATTACATTCATATTTCAAATATTTATGTAATGTTTAAAAGTTAATCAAAATTTAATTAAATTCTTTCGAATTCCGAAAATTCATATTTAGTTTTTGAAATATTTACATTTTTTATTTTTATTTTAATAGTTTATTTAATAATTTAGTGATCAAGCTTCCAATTTTCTTTATAAATTCATCGTGTTTTGGTTATTTAAAGCCAATATAATTTCGCAGAGACATCTAATTTAGTTGTATTTCATATCTCTTATTCTATTTAAATTTCATCGCGAATGTCTATTAGAACCCCATTCCTAAGGAGATAAGCGGAGAGAGCCCTTATCTATACTTTTGTTCAAATTTCAAAACCAAATGTTTGTAAATACCGAAAGTGTTCCAAATATTTTAACGCGTTAATAAAATGCAATGTACGCAACGTTTTGTATGCATATTTCGATTTGCTACAGTACTCGCCCAGCTTGCTCCCCTAAAATAGTGTTAAAAAAAACTGTTATAAATTGTGACCGAATTTTAATGTCAACAAAAACACACGTGTTGGGCCACCTGTTACAGGTTAGAAAATATTTGTTACTAGTTTTATGGGTTTTCTACAAGATTAGGTTTAATCTTCTATTAAAAGTAAAAGTATCGTAAATCAGAAAATTTCTGTAATACATTCTGTGAATAATAACACATAAATGTGATAACCTTTTAACTTAAAATCGAATATAAAGAGACGCATAACCCCATTTTGTTTTTTGTGTGTTATTGTTGATTGAGAAAATATGTTTTCGAATTTTCAAGTTTAAAATTGATATCAAATAAAAATAAATTGATATAACCTTATTGACCCCGTTTATGGTCCGACTTATTTAATACATTTGTTTTTTTCCACATTATAGTTGAATCTTGCGTGAGTGATCGTCACAGTTTAATAAAAATGAGCAAATTAGGTAAGGAATTTTTAGCCGGTTTTCTAATATTTAGATTATAAATTAAACTATTTAATAATTACAGCTTTGTTGAGTGTGTCCGATAAAACGGGGTTGGAAGATTTTGCCAAAAAGTTATCTACTCAATATGGATATACACTTGTTGCAAGTGGTGGTACCGCGAACATGCTGCGCAATATTGGATTGAATGTGATCGAAGTGTCGACACTAACCAAGCATGCTGAAATATTAGGGGGGCGTGTAAAAACACTGCATCCAGCGATACATGGTGGTATTTTGGCACGCGACATTGATTCGGACAAAATTGATTTAGCAACATGGGGCTATGATATGATCGATATTGTTGTATGCAATTTATATCCATTTGTGAAGGTGATTGAACCGGCTACTAAACCTGGCGCAACTGTAGAAATAACTCCAGAGTTTATGGCCGACGCAACTGAAAATATTGATATTGGTGGAGTTACATTGCTACGTGCGGCAGCTAAAAATCACAATCGGGTAACAGTTATTTGCGACCCGCTAGACTATTCAAAGGTACTCGATGAACTGGAAATTGGTAAAACCGTCAGTGAAAAAACTCGTCAACACTTGGCTCTAAAAAGCTTCACACATACAGCCGAATACGACGATGCGATTTCCAGTTTCTATCGAAAACAATACGCAACAACGACATCTCAGCTTAATTTACGTTACGGAATGAATCCACATCAACAGCCGGCGCGAATTTACACTACTTTGGATAAATTACCATTAACCGTGCTTAGTGGTTCCCCTGGATTCATAAATTTGTGTGATGCTTTAAATGCTTACCAGTTAGTTCGTGAACTAAAACGAGCACTTAATCTACCCGCGGCCACTAGTTTTAAACATGTGTCACCAGCCGGTGCAGCCGTTGGTGTTCCACTATCGCTAGATGAGGCAAAACTCTGTATGGTCGATGACCTATATTCCGAATTAAGTCCGTTGGCGACGGCGTACGCCCGAGCTCGAGGTGCTGATCGTATGTCGTCATTTGGCGATTTTATTGCACTATCCGATAAATGCGACGTTTCCACGGCAAAAGTTATTTCACGTGAGGTATCCGATGGTATTATTGCACCAGGGTACGATGAGGAGGCGTTGGCCATTTTAAAAGCTAAAAAGAACGGTTTATACATTGTACTTCAAATGGATCCCAACTATGAACCACAGCCTTTAGAGCGTCGAACGATCTTCGGTCTTACACTTGAACAAAAGCGGAATGATGCGGTGATTGATCAAAACAACTTTACTAAAATTGTAACAGCAAACAACTCGTTACCAAAATCTGCCGTTCGAGATTTAATTATTGCCACAATCACATTAAAGTACACGCAAAGTAATTCTATTTGTTACACGAAAAATGGACAAGTAATTGGAACCGGTGCTGGACAGCAATCTCGAATTCATTGTACTCGTTTGGCTGGTGATAAGGCTGATAATTGGTGGCTTCGCCTTCATCCAAAGGTGTTGGCTCTCAACTTCCGAGATACAGTTAAACGTGCCGACAAATCCAATATCATCGATAACTTTGTTAATTTGACCATCGGAAAAGTGATGCCAATCGAGGAGTTTAATGCTGCATTTGATCAGGTTCCTGAGCTACTAACAGAGAGCGAGCGTCTTGAGTGGGTTAAGAAGTTGGATGGAGTTGCATTAGGGTCAGACGCATTCTTCCCATTCCGTGACAACATCGATCGCGCGAAGCAAAGTGGTGTCTCGTACATCGCCAGTCCAGCGGGTTCGATTAACGATCAAATCGTTATAACTGCATGTAATGAGCATAATATTGTAATGTGTCATACTAGTATAAGATTATTTCATCATTAAACAAACTTTTATATAATTTTGTGAAATAAACAGTAAACAATAAAAATTTGTAAAATGTTATTGCTGGTGCGTAGCCCTGTAATAAAATTAAAAATATGACAAGTCGAAAAATTTATTTTAGGTTGGACCGAACTGTCAAAACTAATTGCTAAATATTTTCATTCGTTTCCTGAGGTGATCTAAATTTTATTAATATAAATTAAAGCAATATAATTAGAAATTAATTCTAATTTGATTAAATATAGTCATCTACTCTGCTTCACAATCAGTAAACGTATTTTGTTTAAATTTGTTCCCAGATTGTATATAATATTCTAACCTCAAAAAACACAAAAATGACAGATGTTCCAAATCCAGTACTCGAAAAATTAAAAATTGGGCCTCGGGAAGGTGTAAGTTATCCAATAACCGTTCAATACTGTGGAAATTGTACAATGCCAATTGAATACTGTGAATATTATCCCGAGTATGAAAAGTGTAAACAGTGGTTGGAAAAGCATCTGCCCACAGAATTTGAAAAGGTAAAAATTGATGATTCGGCCGATGGTGGCACAGACGATGATAAAAAGCGACAGAAACGTGGCGGCAAGGGAATTATGAAGGCAAAGAAGAAAGATGAAGCACCCAAAAAAATATGCGTGTTCAGAGCGCCTCGTGGCAAAAAGAAGTCCGTCACCGTAGTGACCGGTCTAAGTTCGTACGATATCGATTTAAAAGTAGCTGCTAAATTTTTTGGTACACGATTTGCGTGTGGTTCATCCGTTACGGGAGATGATGAAATTGTTATTCAAGGTGATGTAAAAGATGATCTATTCGATGTTATACCAGACAAATTTCCAGACATTGATGAAGATGCGATCGAAGATTTAGGAGATCAAAAACGTTAAGAATTAAAAAACTAACTCATGAAATAAATCTACCTACATTTAATTAAAATATAATTTATGTTTCATTTAATAATAAAGTACTTGAAACTATATTTATTACTTCTTGAACTTGCTGCTCCGATAAACGTTCCTCACTATCTTCGATCAGTAACTGGATGTGTAGTTGACTGGTCGGAGGATTATTTATGATCATCATACATTCGCTACGGGTCAATTTATATGGTTTAATTCGGGTTAGAAACGCTGTAATGCCCTCCTCAGTTTGGTAGTTGCAAGGGGTTTCCTCCAGATATTGTAACGTCTATAATAAGAGAAGGTATTCTATTAGTCATGGTACTCGGAAAACCATAATGCAATCCTAACCTCATATGCGATGGTGGCTAAATTTCTTAAACCCGTCTTCTTTTTTGTGTCTTTTATATTTTTTAGTATGTTCATTACTTCGAAATTTGTGAGAAGTGAATAGTTGACTTGTTTTCTGTAACAAAATAAATAAATATTCAAAATAAAAGTGTAAAAAATTAGTATATAAAATGTTTACATCTCCATCTTTGTTTTGATTGACAGTGACAAATTAAACAATAAACTGTTATAAATGAAAAATAATTATGCCAGAAACACAATAGCGCTTTATTAATTTGTGCAAGTCAACGTAAAATTATAACATTATTTTGTAAGCGTTATTTGACGTTACACCTAAATTTAAAGTCGTCTTCTATTCTATGGGTCTATTCAATAGGCAATCTTTTCTATGTTCAATGGTCTTTCTTTTCGGTTCCTATCTAATAAATTAACACCGATACCCAGCTTTATTCGAATGATTACCCTTCGCCCGAATCTGGGCGATTGAATATTGGAGTTTTGTTTGTGAATCGAACGGTTTTAGTGAAATTTGGCAACAATACACCAATTTGATATAACACCTTTCATTGAATGTTCTCAGCTTTTTATAAATATTTAGAAGGTATCGTTGTTAACGGGGAAAACAAGTAAAGTCCTAAATTCAAGTAACAAGTAAATGTAAATTCAATTTACATCAAAATTGGTATCATTTCAAATGGTTTTATAAACGTTATCAATGCTTACTTGTTGTTAATAAGTCTTTCCGTAAATAACGGATCTTTTCGTGTTAGCTAGTTAGCATATTTGCAGAAGATAAGTTTTCGGTAAAAATCGATGAAAAATTGTGTTATAAGATTACAATTTGTGTTGGGGGTTACTAATCCCCTCATATAAAACAAAATTGACTATAAACCGACTTTCATTGAGTGCGACCTTCTATACGTTACACATAAAATTTAAACATAATAAATTAGAATATTATTGAATATTTGTGTGGAATACTAATTCCACCCTAAAAACTGAATTCGATCATATTTGGTTAATTAGTAAGGCCAAGTTCAAAATTTAGTTCATTATTTTATTTTGCTAAAGTTTTAAGGTGGGTTCGTATTCGGCAAAAATAATATCGCCGCAACACACAAATTTTGTCCATGCATTTTTTTTATGTCAGCTCCGATTTTCAGTGCTCAAGCCATGTGTCGAAAAAATTGAGGTCAAGTCACCCTTATTGTTATAAAAATTCATTTAATATTTTTATTGAAAATTTGTTAACGTAATTATGGAGATGGACAAAGAATCCAAAAAATCCGAAGTATTCCAAAAAATAAGAAAAAATGTGACAGGTTGATAAATATTTATATTTGTTGAATGTCGAGAACTCAGAAAGCCTCTACACTAGAGCATCATGCGGCTCAAATTTCTTTGATATTTGCCAAAAAACCGTCAAGTGCTGGATCGTGTGCGTTGGATATGACATACATTTTTGTGTCGTTTTCGTGCGCCGCACAAGTCCACACTTCCTAATTTGCGGCGAAAAGGTTTTCACCGAACGCGTTCGCCACAAATTTTTGTAAATGTGAACTCACCTTTAAATAAACGACCGTTACTTCCGGGTGAGATAAGAAGGGGAATAGTAAAACTAGTCATGGAATAATGGCTCAACCAGTCAGACTTAAGTTCTTAAGTTGTGCTCCATTTTGGACCACTTAGGAGAGCGTCTACACTAAAGTATCATGCGGCTCAAATTTCTTTGATGTTTGTCAAAAAACCGTCAAGTGCTGGATCGTGTGCGTTGGATATGACATACATTTTTGTGTCGTTTTCGTTCGCCGCACAAGTCCACACTTCCTAATTTGCGGCGAAAAGGTTTTCACCGAACGCGTTCGCCACAAATTTTTGTAATTGTGAACCCACCTTTAAATAAACGACCGTTACTTCCGGGTGAGATAAGAAGGGGAATAGTCAAAACTAGTCATGGAATAAGTCAGCGATGAAATACAAAAATTTGCAAGGAGTCATGTACTGCGATTGCGAAACCTACTGGATCGCACCAATGGACCGATGCGCCTACAAATCGGCATTTGTAAATTGTTATATTCATCTTTTAAATAATACCAATTTTTTTGTATATGCAACGTTTACGATAACTCAAACGTCTTCCAATGTCGCACCTCTCAAGAACCTTGAATAGTACTGTTAATTAGCCACAAAGCATAAAGTACATTGTAATAATCATAATAGCATGATTAATTACAGCCGATAAGAAGAAAGGTACGTTACATTTGACATTACAAGTGTCCTCTACTTGTTTAATTTTGGATACATATTCTTGATAACGCAGGTGTTCCATTCGCGTTATCATAATTGGCTTTCAAAAAGTATGATAATGTTTAAATACGGAGTAATGACAAATTGGTCAAATGTGGCAATGAATCGTGATTGTACATTGTTATGTTTAATATTGGCTTCTTTACAACTGTTGTAGGGAAATGAGAATGCAAATTTAAAAAAATGTTAACCAGAACATTTCTCCAATACCTTTCGCGACGGTAATTCGTTTCAAATCACTAAAAAAGGCCCCACATTAATACTCGTAGTAGTGTGGACAGCATAAATTGATTCTAAAGTTTGTTGTTAATTACATTGTTCTTACCGGACAAGTGGTGCAGTGGTTAAAGCTTAGGCACTTGGACCGGGAGGTACTGGGCTCGAATCCCATCAGAGGCTAGATGCAAATGGAATTTTCATCATCGATTACAATCGGCGATGTTAATAAACACAACTAAGACCCTCTGATGGAGTACAAAATTCAGCGCTGACCCATCGTCCACGTCAATGTACAGGTTGACATGGAGCTTACAATGTGCATACTGTGAAGCATGCTGTAGTTGTGTGAGTAGGTGAATGGGTTAATGATGTGGCGTGTTATCACAATGGGCCAAAATTGGCCTAAGTGTCAACCACTGAAACCTAACCTCTACAATCGTCCTTAATATTACAGATTAATTGTTTATTAACCTCAGGTGACATCATCGTCGGTTGCATTGCACTATTTTTATCGTATTACGGACTGGATTTCAACAATTTAGTTTATGATGAATGTTTTAGATGTTTTGGATTGAGGTTCCCTCTAATATGCTAACGTTATAATTGAATCCGTCCATGCAAATGTTTTAATGTTCGATTCCTGTAACGCTTGTTTGGTTTCCCTGATTAGTTTTGATAGTAATACAGCTGCACATAATCGGCCCATCTTACATAATTCCGATGCATGTCAGACTCCGTGTAAATTGCCTGCGTAGTGGATTAACTATCCTTGCACGCGACAGATTTTTTGATTTTTATTATTTCAAATGCTCGGAGATTGCAATTTTCCTATCTGAGTTTTTTCCAGATTTTACAAAGCGATTGAAATAAATATTTCTAATCAGTTAAAGGAAAGGCTCTTCTGATCTGTGTTACACCCGATGTAATAAAAAACAAGGTCACGGTTCAAGCACTGTCCGCTGGTTACATCAGCTCAATTTTCGTTTCTCCTAATTTGTGATGTGCTTTGAAATGAAGCTCGTAGTTCATGAGTCATCAGCATTGTTTGAGCAGCCAGAGTGATAAGACATTTTCATCGAAAAATCGTCGATTTAGGGTTGTCGTGCATCTGCCTTGCGATAGGTGTCACTTCTGACCGTTGTAGAGAAGAATTGCGTTGTCAGCAACATTGCGTGTCGCTCTAAAAGATTTTAATATTTTAGCTTGCGATATCGTTGTCCGGGATTGGCAGCATTCATAGCTTTTACAGCGGCCACTTATAAATGGCGGTCAAGTATCTTACTGTGGGCATGCGAACTCGATCATCGGATCGAATAACCAATAGGAAGGTGGCATTGTTTCGTTCGTGATGAGAACCAACTGGTCGAAGGCAAAACTGCTGGTCACCATGGACAAAAATGACATTTTACTGATTTGACTGCTTCCTACAATCTGCTAACGTGCGACGAAACAGAAACAAAGAAGTCCCTTGTCTTGCCATCTGGAGCATATATCTGATTCATATATATGATTCCTTGATGATGTAGGAATGCTAATTGACGACTGGATCCGACAAAATTGGTTGAAAAATCGCTGTAAAGTCGTGTGCCCGAAACTTTGGGAGATTAGATGCCGAGCTCACCAGTGTTTTATTCTTCTATCATCTGTAACTTAAGTAAATGGATGAGTTGATCGGCTTTAGAAAGGTTTATCGGATGCATCCCCCGTGTAGGGCAATTTGGATTTATCTTTTGCTAAAAGCTGTGATACGTTGTATTACGAAATCTCGGTTTTCAAAATCCCGGTTTCAAAATCTCGGTTTTCAAAATCCCGGTTTTCAAAATCCCGGTTTTCAAAATCCCAGTTTTCAAAATTTCGGTTTTCTGGTCTTCTAGTTCTACTTGCACAAAATAATTAATAAAGTTTTGTAATTGCAAGATTTGGTACTTGCAACATTTTGCAATTGCTACATTTTGTAGTTGCAAGATTAATAAAAAAGCAATGTTTGGTTAATGCAACATTTTGGAATGCAATAATTGTAGAGGCTGACGGTTTCGATTACTCTCACGGGCACTTAGCCCTCCATCCAAATTCCATCCCTATTAGCCATTTTTTTGAAATTTATCGCAAACTCATTTTTGAATTTTGTTAAAAAATGATTTAAGAGTTCCATTTTGCCACATGCCAAATATTAAAAATTCAAACCGGAATTTCCTAAAAATCGTTTTTTTTATACTAAACCGGGATTTTGAAAACCGGGATTTAAAAAAATTGACACGCCGGGATTTTGAAAACTGGGATTTCGACACACCTGTGCAACCAAGTAGCTTGCCTAGCAATGAACATCGATCGAGTAAGTGATACATATCTGTGCACATACATGTACAATTCAAAATTTGCTAGATTCGATTAACCATGATCGTTTCCCATCGATTAGGAGAGCTGTCTACTTAACAAAGAACTACTATAGCGACGCAGATGAGCTATGGTGTACATGAGCTTTGCGAGGGGTAGCTGGCAGTGATTGATCCTGATTACTTCTAATGATCGAAAATAGATTCGATAGGTGCGAGCCACGTTTGGGCGATTGATTGTGGAACTGCTTCCTCCCTTACCTCTGGATTGAGGTTAAGTTACCAATTTCATCAGGAATCAGGATCGACATCAAGTTGTCGACAATGCAAATTCGGCTGCTATTGGGAATTTCCCCTGCTTGTCACGTGTTAATTGATGAATAATATCGATGAATGATATAGTCTTTGTCCTTCGTTGCCATCAGAATATGTCGGTTCATTTGCTTAATATTTGGAACGAAAGTCAATTGAAGCAATACACAGTTGGTACTTTTATGCGACGCACCGAAAACTACAGGAAGTGTGCGATGCATTACACCCTGGTGAGCCAGGTAACAGATTCGGCCAGGCGTAGAATTTGTGCATGAATTTGTTGTATTCTAAGCGGAGATGATAATTATTGGAAAACCGACGTTCTATGATGTAATCGGAGGATTTGCACCTGCCTCGTGACCTTTCTCGTGATGATGAGTTATCGTTAAATGGCACGAAGACTGTGTATCTTCTATTCTTATTAATGATAATGGTACGATTCGTAATGTCGCTTACATTTTAATTCATCTGTCAACATTATTCGATAGATTGGATTGGAAGATGATTGATTGATTGTTTTGTGCCTCACTATGCAACCGTTCTTTGAGAGCATGCTAATGAAATCAGCTACAACAGAATGTCTATATTGTCGGAACGATAATAATGAGGATTGGTCCACTTCCAAGTAACCCAAGTGTGGCCATTGGCGCTTATCGATGGGTCGAATTGAACAAATTCAACAACTATGCACGCAACATATGGGCACGAATGATGTAATGCGTAACGAGCTGCACGAATGATGTAATGCGGTGGATTATGATTCGGAATTCGACTTCGAAATGGGCAGCATCGTGTAATGTCTTTTCATGGCATACACGGCACGAACTGAATCTTCATTCTGAACTAAAGTGACCCGGGCGCAGGTTGAATCATAACCCCTTTTTGCGTAAGAGAATCGACCTTTTTTCGAATGAAAAACGCTTGAATTTATTACACTTGACACGTTGATGTGAGAGCGTCCAACGTGGCCATGCTTCCTCATTATCGCATTCGGTGATACTTACAGACTTAGGCAACAGGACTGCCGCTTCGGTTAAGTTTGCTTCGAACCCTGACCAATCTGTATAATCATTTTCACTAAAATTTTTTTCATTTAGTGAGGATACAGGTAGTAAATTGGGATAAAGGTACTTGGCACGTTGAAAAAAATAACGGTTTTATTTAAAGAAAATCTATATACATATATAAAGAAGAAAAGTATGTTATGTAACTATGTTTGTCCCACAAAAACTTTTGATGCTCTCGAGCGATTGCTCCCAAATTTTGCAAGAATACTTTTTAGCAGCCGAGAAAAAATATAGGAGGGTTAGTGATCAAAAAATGTTGCCCCTTCGCAATGTACACCTGTAAGCAGAAATTTACAATATATTTGCAAACTTTTGATCCTCTATAGCGATTGCTTACAAATTTAGGACGAATACATTTTGGCAGCCGAGAAAAGCCGTGGGGTGGGCGTTAACAAATATTTAGGGACTTCAAAAAATTTGTATGATTAGCTCCGGGAGGAGAATCAAAAATGTGGTTTAGAAGCAAGCATGGCGGTAAACCCAACAAAATATTTTTTAATTAGTTATAAAATACAAAAAAAAACCTATTGAAGTTCAGCACTTCAATTTTAACCCGGGCAAAGGCTGATACTTCAGCTAGTCATAAATTAAAAGTTATACAGCGTTAAATGTATATCGGTTAACTTAACGTTTAATATACTAAAGTTAAGCTTAGAACTTTCAACGTGTAACTTCTTATCAATTTATTTATTTATGTATGGGCGTAAAGCAACAACATTGTTGTGTTGTCAAAATGTTGGGAATTGGTATAAATACAGCAGTTGCTTACTTTTAAAAATCAGTTTAAGAAGTCTCTTCTAGTCGCAATTACGGTTTTATATATCGAAACGACCTACAAATAAAAATGTTCCGATTTTTATTAATTGTTACCGCACTTGTGCCAATCGCTGTTTTTGGATTAACAAATCCACAAGAGTGTAAGATTTATATTATAAATATATGTTGTGTTGATATAGTGATTTCATAATTATATAAATAATTTACAGGCAGAAGCGGAGCCCCATTACCATATGGAATCCGAATTCAAGGTTGCACTACAGCCCCCTGTGAATTAGCTCTTGGATCCGTTTATTCAATGGCACTTGATTTTACCGCCCGTAAGTTAACCAATCAAATTATTTAGATAATTTTTTAATATACATTTTTTTATTATTGGTGATTAGCATTCTTCCTAACCAATCCAAGGGCCCGTGTCTTCGCTGAATCGCTCGGCATGACTGGCGAATATGAATTGCCTCAAGATCAAGCTGACGTTTGCCAAAATATTGCACCATCATCGTGTCCATTAGACGATGGGGAGGATGCTTCATTCACATTGCAAATGAACGTCGAAGGTTATCCAATTACCGATTTCGTTTTGGAAGTATTGATTGCAGAATCTGGAACTAACATCACTTGTTTCCGTTTACCAGCCAGAACAAAGAATTAAACAGTTTTGCAATATTTATGTAGATCTAAATTATATTAGACAATGCGTCTTCAATTCGGTCAATTTTGTACTTTTAGATTATAAATATAATTGAGTAAAATTAAATTATTTGTAACACTTTAGTTGACCTTGACACTTTTCATTTATACAAATCCCACCTCAATCGATGACCGGTTACAATTGAATCAAAAAGAAATTCTGAACTTTCCTTAATTTCCTTATAAAATCAAAGATTTTTAGCTTCCTATATCGTATATAGAAAGGTAAGAATTTAGTTATTTACATAACAAGACCGGTAATTTTTCGGCGATGCAGTTTGGTGGAGGTGAAGATAAGGCCGTTTTTCGACGAATTTAAAAATGTTCTTAGAGTCGACAGGATGTTCCATGACATTTAAAAATACGATTTTTTATTAGGCCTTAGGTACATTCCAATGTCTTTCTAAGTGTTTTCTTCGCATTTAGCACGAACTTCAGTGATATTCATGAACTGATTTGAACCCAAAGCAGTGTCCCTAGTAAGTTATATGATTTTCTAATGGGTCTAACAGAATATTCCATGACAATTAAAAATTTGATTTTTGAATCAGAGTTGGGAATATTCCAAAGTCATTCTAAATATTTTCTAAGCTAGCATGCGTTTCATTAATCTATAGACCCAATGGAGTGTCTCTTGTAAACTATATATGATTTTCTAACCGATCTGTTAGACTCATTAGAAAATCAAAAATTATTTTCTATAGGGACACTCCTTTTGGTCGTCTAATATTACTGAAATTCATGCTAAATGGTTAGAAAATATTCAGAATGACCTTGGAATGTACCTAACGTCTATTAAATTTTATGGAACACATTTTGACAGGGCCAGACCCATTAGAGAACCAAATAACACCAGTATCTCCGAAGTTCATGTTACATGCTTAAGAAATACTTAAATTGGCTTTGTAGCATTCTGTCAGACCCATTAGAAAATCATCTAACTGACTATGGACGCATTTTTGGGTTTAAGGACTCCAGTAATATTACTGAAGTTCATGCTAAATGCTTATAAAATGCTCAGAATGGCTTTGGTATTAAGTAAAGCCCATGAAAAAACTACATTTTTAAATATCATGGAACATCCTGTTAGATCCAATCGAAAATCGTATGACTTACTACCGACACTCTTTTTGGTGGACTGCTTACACCAATATCACTGAAGTTTATGCAAAATGCTTATAAAATACTTGAAATGTATCTAAGACCCCAATTTCTGAGAACATTGTAATTCTTGGAAAATTTAAATATTTCACATTCGAAGAAATTTCGTAATGTGAATTCGTCTATATGCTAAGTGTAGTTTTCTGGCGCGCCGCAATCCCAAAGCTGAATACCATACGTTCAGATAGGTTTTAGGATGTATTTGTATAACAGCAGTTTGTCGTGCGCTGCCAGTTCGGAGTTTCTTCCAATAAGCCAATGTATTTTTCAGAATTTTATATTCACTGCTTACCTTTTCTTTTTAATCGATTTCCACCTGAGCGTCTGGCGTCACGCCGAGGTACTCAGCGTTATCAGAATACGGACATATTCTTAATTTCCTATTTGTAAATTTTATACTCGTATGTGTTGATTTCGATTCGTTTAGTGTTATTCACAATTTTTTGTCCAGTTATTCACTGTATTTTGTAGTTTCCTCGTTGACTCAACAATACTAGCATCACCTGTCATAACAGCTGCGTCGTAAGCTATTGTAGCTTCTCCTATATTTGGTAGATCATTTGTATATTACAGGGCCCAGAACACATACCTTGTGAAACCCCTGCCAATATTTTCTTTAGTTTAGAGAATTCCCCTTCCTGTCCCACTCGGAAGTAACGGTAGTTGATGTAAGACTATAACAATTCGAAATATCGTTTTGGCAAATTTCGTTGGTGCTTAAATTCCAGACCACGGTACCAAAACGTATGAAATGCTTGGGCTACGTCTAAGAATATTGCTGAACATACTTTCTTTTTTCTGGCGCCTCCTCAATTGTATCAGTAATGCTATAGGTATCTGTATCGATGACTGCCTTTCTCAATCCAACTTGATGTGCTGGTATAAGATTTCTGCTCTAATTGGCTTTAGTCTCATGAGAAACAGTCTTTCGAAAATCTTTGATGTTGTTGTTAGTATGATGAAATTGCCTATAAGATGTTTTGTCGTTTAGCGGTCTATTAGGCTTTAGAATCAGTATGGTTTCCACAACTTTCCACTGTCTCGGAACATAACTTAGTCCAAAGTTAGCATTGATTATGTGCTATAGTTTCTTATCGTGCTTTTTCTGGTACGGTTTTGATTATTTGCCTCGTTATCACGTCGTATCCAGGGTATTTTTACCTTTGACGATTTACTTCTTGTTTGATTTCTTGTAACGTAACTGGTAGCACAGACACCTTGTCTATTTTGTTTATAGGTGTTAAATATTCATTATGCAAGCGGATAGTTGGAGCTTTTTGATTGTCGCTGCGAGACCAGGTTTTCCATCAGCCATTTTTAGGGTTTTTTATTTTTGTTTTTTTTAAACCTTCAGTAGTGTCAGGTTCATCTCTGACGTTATTTAGGAAGCTAGCAACTGACTCATTTTTATTCTCCTTTTTAAGTTGTTGCACAAGTTGTTTAGGATTGTCTTGTCTTTAGGGGCTCTAGTTCTCTGCCAAGTCCCATGAGCTCTGCTTTTTCGTTAACAAACTTTCGTTACCAATATTTCTTATTTTATCATGTAAGCGTTCGTGTACAGTGACGTTTTCTTCGACTAGCTGCAGAAAATATTCCCAGTTTGTTTTGTTATTTGTTAGTCCTCCAAAGTCTTGCGTTACCGTGGCACTTATTTTCGTTTGTTGATAGCCCGTCTTCATTTTCGATTGCTAAGTAATTTTCGGAGATACCTCCGAATTGGGTCTGTAGCCCAGTAGGTTGGCTTTCTAATGGAGGGAAACTTACATTTATATGTTTTGCCCGTTCTTCTTTTGGGAGTAGTTCTGTTTGATCCCAGAACATATTTGTCCGATTAAAATCGCCTCCAATAATATAATTACTACCAAGCTATTTAAGAAGTTTGATGTCGCTTTCTTTTTTGGGTTTTATCTGGTTGGACAGTAGATTGCTCATATACTATGGCTCTTGCTATTTTTAGTTTCAGCTATTTACATAGCTTCCTCCTCCATTTTTATTTCTTCGTAGTGTTTAATATTATCCTTAACAAAAATTGCTGTCACGCCTCTAGCTCTTTCTGTGGGATGTAGAGCTTGATAGCACTGGTATCCAGATATTTTGGCATACAAGCAAGGCCATCTTGTTAAGTGTGTGTGTACTAGAATTAAGACAGTCAATGACTATCTGAGTTTTACTTGTCGCATTCGTTATTTTTATATCTTGGCTCATCGATGTATTTTCCAGTGTTCCTACGTAGCCAGATGTAAGTTGATAGCGTTTAGCTTCTGAAGTATTTCCTGCAGGCTGACTTGGTGCTGTCTTGATATTTTCTTTCTGCTTAGCCATGTCTGAATATGTTGTGTTTAATCTTACTTTGGGGCTATTTAGAGAGATGTGTTTTGGGTTATAGGATTGCATCCTAGGTTGAGAACTCTTTCTTGTTTGATTTCTTGGTATGAAATCAAAGGGTCGAATGTCGAAGGGCCGAATTTCAAAGGGCCGAATGTGTCAAAGGGCCGAATGTCAAAGGGCCGAATGTTGAAGGGCCGAATGTGTCGAAGAGCCGAATGTCGAAGGGCCGAATGTCGAAGGAACGAATGTGTCAAAGGGTCGAATGGGTTGAAGGGCCGAATTTTTTTTTATTATTTTTTTGTTTTTAAAAATATATTTTTTTAATTATTTTTTTATTTTTTGTACCATTATACTTATTATCAGAAGGTTGACATAGGGCCGAATGTCTCAGGTGGCGCATGGCAAAATTTTCCTTCATCAACATGTATCGCTGACGTGGAATTTCATGAATATCCAAAGATGAAAAATAGTAAAATACATAAATTCATGTATGTTTAATAAAAAAAAGTCTACAAAATATTCCATAAAACAACAAATTTAAAAAATTATATTTCTAAAAACAAAAAAAAATCGGCCCTTCGACCTATTCGGCTCTTCGACACATTCGGCCCTTCGACACATTCGGCCTTTCGGCCCTTCGGCCCTTTGTACCCATTCCGATTTCTTTTGTTGTCTCTCATTCTTTGTAGCTCTTTGGCGGCTACCTGGCAGTCTCTGTAATTTGTTGGGTGATGATCTTACTTTTGTTGCAGTCTTTTGACGGATGTTAGCCAACGCATCTGAGCTCCTTATTACAAGATTTAAAAAAAAAATTTTTTATTAAAATATAAAATATATTAACAAAAAAGAAAACAAAATTTAATAAAATTTTAAAAATAGATTGTAAATAAATAAGAATTATAAATAAAACAATTATTTAAATTAACAGTTAGTACTTCAAATATGAAAATGTCAAAGGACTCATTAAAAATATAGAAAATACGATTTTAACTTGTTTTTAAAACCGTTTTTTGATTATTTAAAATCAAATTGATCAACTACGGTATTGAACGATTTTGCTGATCGATTAATGGGATTGTTGTCACCATAGTTGGTTGGGTGGTGTTCGAGCGCCAAAAATTGATGTTTATACGCAAAGTCCTGCTTGAGAATGAATAGACGCTTGTTTTCAAGCTTACACGCATGGTATATTCTTTACATCTTGTAAAGTAACGATGTAAGCGAGCCACATTTTCGTAAAATGGTATGTTATAATCATAATTCCAGCTTGTTTCAACAGGAATTTAGGGAATTTTTTTGTATGCTTTCGATTCTGTTCATGTACACAGCGTAAGACAGGCTTCAAGCTGTTACAGCATACTGCAATTGAGATCTTGAGTATGTATATCCGTGATTTCCCCAGTCCATCCGCTTGACAAAGCCAAAAATGGAGTTAGCTTTAGCAATACAATCTATATTGACGGTTAAAACTAACGTTTTCAACAAATGTGACTCCCAGATCAATAATCTCACGTACTATTGGAACTTCCGCGCTATTTATTTTATATGACGAAGTTATTGGATATTTTTTCCGATGAAACGACATAATTTTACATTTCTTAATATTGAGGTGTAATTAATTTTGGACACACCACTCACTATGTCTATTTAAAGTGTTTAATTAACTTGGTAGAATAGCCATCGATGAATACAAAAAAATTCCAGGGTCCAATATGCACGCCTTGAGGGACACCAGAGGTCACTTTGATAACGTTGGATTTCTCATTCCCAATTAATACATATTGCAGTCGGTTTGTCAGATACGATTTAAACCAATAAATTCTGTTGAAAAGCCGAATTCGCGCAGACTTTGGAGTGGTTTGAGGTGGCATATAGAGTCAAACGCCTTGCTAAAATCTGTAATCGCTACATCTACTTGATGGTGGTTTTTTATATCTCATTTAACACTTTATAGGTAAATTCGACCAGATTGGTAGATGTCGACCTTCCAGGTATGAACCCATGTTGATAGATGGAGATGTGACGTATCAATGTAGATTTAAAAGTATTACACACAATTAGGTCTACAAATTTTGGAATTGACGAAGATGTTGAAATTCCTCTGTAAAATGAAATATCCTAAATTTTCCATTTATCAGGAAACACGGCTGTGGTTATTGATTGGTTAAAATGTTTGCAGAGTGGATTTGCGAAGCTACTCGTAAATATTTTTAATATAAATGCGGGTATCATCGGACCCACATCCATCAGCAAAGTCTTTTAAGGCTGATATAACATTCTCTTCATGTATGACAGGAGGAATAATAGAAGTATTGTTGTTCTCTATTTGATCAGTGTATCACATATTTTCACAAGGGCTGTAGACTGATTGGAAAAATGCTGCAAACATATCTGCTATCACTTTTGTGTTCGTGGACCTGGTTTTATTATAAATCATGATTTCCCGTTTGGTTCGAAAGTATTCCCAAAATTCTTTAGGATTTAATTTAATTTTTGTTTCAATACTTGCAAGGTAAGACCTGCACTTAAAATTGAAATAGACGTCAAATTCATCACTGCCCTGTAAAAAAGCTAGCTTGTCACACGGTTCGAATTTTTAAATTGGTTAGCAGGTCATCGAACCACGGAGGATGAATTTTCGGTGCTTTATTGTAAAAAGGCACATGGAGTTCAAAGCTTTGGTGAATGAAGTCATAAAATTTATGAACATTTTCGTTCACATTGTCAAGATTTAAAATTAGATACCAATTTGCTGCTTCTAAATAATTTTGCAAACTGGCGTAATTTGCCTTCTTGAAGTTGAATTTCATTTTTGGAAGGTGCTCAGATTTCTTCAGGTTACAGTAGGTTGTATCAAATACAATGTCCAAAGGATTGTGGTTGGCATCGTTTACACAAATGGACTCATTGACTCAGTACTATACTCAGTGGTGAAATCCAGATCCAGAAACCTACCGATGTTATTATCAATCATATTAATTTGTTTGATGTTAACGACGAATAGGACATCAACGAATAGGGACTCTGCATCGCTATTGATATTACATGGAAGAATGCAGTTAAAGTTAAACTCCATGTCATGTTTCCATTTGATATTCGGAAGATTAAAGTCGCCCAGTATAAGAGCTAGATCCGATGAATTTGATGTTTTCAGGACTTCATCAATCGCATTGACGCAGCTGGCATAGCAGTCGCAATTTGACCAGGGCGGCATGTACACTCCCATTGATACCTCTATAGGGTTTTTGGTACTGATATCAGGATAATATTCTTCTAATATTCCCCAAGAAGATATATTTTTGAACACTTACTGAGCATGGCCACCAGTCCAATATAATCTGCAAGTATCATCATAGTTTCATCAATAAACACTGAGTCATAACGTCGGGTTCCATTAATTACGTATAAAGCAATCGTTTTATAGTTAAGTTCAATTTTGTTGAAATCCATCTCCTCCTTAATACAACGAGTGGCAACTTTGAATTTGAGATCAGCAAGACCTTCCTTAGTGGCACATAAGACAAGATCAAATCCTATAGTTTATGATCCATGTAAATTTTCCACAGCCTGGTCTACTTATGTATACATTCACTAAGTCCGTGGATGACTGCGATCAGGTCGTTGGGGTTGTGTTTTTTTTTACGTTTTGTGTTGATCATTCCACTTCAGGCGAACATTCGTTTCATACGACAAATTAAAACTCGTTTCATCTCCCAATTCATATTCATTTGTTTTATAGGTAGGTATACTATTTTCTTTGGCTTGATCCTCATTTTTGTTTATAGTAATTTCTCCTTTAAGCTGTTGGACTTATTTGAATAGATGTCTATTAAGTTGCATTAAGTTTTCTAGCGATTTCTTTAAATCAGCGTTTTCTCTAGCGACATCGTCGTGGTTTTCTTGGTTCGCGTTCCCATGAGTTCAGCATTTTCGTTCTCCTGCTGAGTCGCGGGTTGAATTTATCTAGGTGATGGTGATTTAGAGATTCTTGAGCTTGGTATGAATGAGTTTTGCAATGTTAGGCTTACCTCAGAATTCGTTGAACTTGCCTCGCGTGAGGGTGGAATATCTAACTGTGCAGTTGGGGTAAAAGTAAAATAAAAATAGTTTTTTGTTATTTTATAATTAACAAGTGAACAAAAACACAAAAACATACATACAAATTTGTACCTTTACATAATTAAAATCAACCTTTACATAATTAAAGCAGTCAAAAAAAGTTAAAAATTAAGTTATAAATTTAAAAAGTAGTTTTTCAGGTTGTTTTTGTATAGCTGTCCTTTGATAAGTTAAAATCCAATTTATACTCTTATTATTGGGTTGTTATCTCAAAGGTTAGTGGAATGGTGTTTAAGGTTCAACAGCTAGTATTTACGTAGCTCCTTCCCGGAACATGAAGTATAGCGCATTTTTCTATAAAAGTTGCATCCAACAGGATATTTTTCTATTTTCAAGAGTGCAGAGGTTAAATGCATCCCCCTTGTCTTTTTTGGAGATAGTTGCGCCACTTTCTCGTAGAGAGGAATGTTGTGTCATGTTCCCAATCGGGTTTCTTTATATAAAACCAAGAGAAACTTTTCTACAAACTTTCGATTCTCTTGTCGGATCTAGCGTAATATAGTGTAAGTATATGTAGAAAAACTGTAGGTGTCACCCGTTCATTGCTTGATAAAGCCATACATTGATTTAACAACATTGGCAATGTGAATGTTGAGCGTTATAATTGAAACGAACGTGACCCGTAAATATGTTGTTTCTGTAATGAGCGAAATGTAACGAACGGCCCGACCTTCCGCTCAAATCACTGGCTCAAAAATTATTGACAAGAATTGGTCGCTAACCGCAGATATGGACGGACGCAAAATCAATAGACTGCTTTAGCTGTGTAAGGTTTATTTATTAATTGCAAGTTCTATTTTTTGACGTGCAGGATCTGGGAACCCTATATTTTAACCGTTTATTACACATGGTTCGGTGGTATAACGTTATTCCCGAAATAACATCACCTTGAAATCTAAAAGTATATGCATCATTATACCATCTAAGTAATTTAACTCGAGTGCCGCCTGCTTTAAAATAAGACCATAAGACCACGACGGCTTAAAGGAAAAGAAGTAAATCTCATTTGACAAGTAATTTTCAAATCTTTGTTTTCAATCAAATGTAAGCAATAAAAAGTTTGCTTTCTTATCTGCAACATATAATTATAACCAAATACAAAAAAGTCGTATAGGTAAATTATTTGGTCGGATTTATCAATCCACCTGCTTAAAAAAATGTTATCAATCAAAAAATTTCAAGTGTCTAATTAATAATTAAAATTATTTTGTGTTTGCATACATTTTAATTTTTGGTTCTCGTCGACTTGTGAATTTTACATGTTCATTATCTTTATGTGAAACATTTTAAGCTTACATTTAGAGGCATACACTTATTTTTGCGTATACATATATGTGGTCGTAGCAAAATTATATACACAACATGATTAAGATACTCGATAAGATATTGTCTTTGGATTGGATGACGTTTCCATTATTGTATGTTACGCAAAATTTATCAGTTGGCACACATGTGTTCGAGTAATAATTGATATGAAATTTTAAAATAAGCGCGCAGGTGTTATTTTGATAACAAGTGTTATATCGCTAAGAACTTAACAACAATGTAAGCCGTGATTTTTGGTTTGAGTTTAAACATTCTTTAAAAATGGAAATTGAGAAAGATGTGTATTTGCACATTTTTTAGAGAAATCACTTATAATGCCATCTATATACATGGTACAACAATTATATGCAAGCATTCATTCCTGTCTAAGCTAGTCCAAACTGGTATAAGATCACATTGAATATAGCAGCGATTTGGTTTAAGATTTAGCCCCCTATAAACATATAAGTTTCATACTTCTAAAATTAAAATGCAGCAGCAATGCAAGTTGTTGCAGAAAAAAAAACAATACTTTAAATTAAAACTGCCCCATCTACAGGATTTTAAATTCATTAGGCGAGTGGTGGATAAAAATTCTAATTTGTATGTGTGATATAGGTGAGTCCGCCCTATCGAGTTTTATGTGTCTACCCAAATATTGTATTTTGATGTTTACATTTTATATCTTTATGTTTTAATAGGAGTGCGCCATTTTGCAAAATTTTATGCTGATGATAAATTTGAAACACTTATAATTAAGTTTAGTATTGAACTGGTTAACGTACAGAACTTTTAGACTTGTGTATATGTAAATTTATTTATTGAACACTTTTGTGGAGTGGGCCTGGATGTGAATATTTTGTGGTATACATAGAAGTGTAATAAAGCTGCCTTTGTACCTATGTTTTGTTTACTTATTTGCGTATGGAGATGCAAATGGTTCGGATGGTATGCTATCTAAATTTGGTCTGTTCAATTTAAAAACAATTTAATATTTTTAGGAATATAAAATTGGATTTTGTGACGCTGATACGTGCACGTGTATTATTTCGACAACGACCTACATAAATTATTACGGGTTTGAACTTATTCCCTCAAAAGCCTAAAAAGCCAAAATCGAATGAAGGTTAAAAACAAAATTAATTTTAAAAATTTAGTTTAGGACTCCACAACCGTAACGTGATCGTCAATTAAATTAGACATTTTATCGTTTTTGACGAATCACTCAACCGAGTAGGAGTAGTATGTGTAACGCAGTCAAAGGAGTGGAATGTACAAGCTCAAAAAAGTAGTTTAAGTTACTCAGCAGCAGAGGCAGCACACGAAAGATAATTCTTAATAAATTTTTAGAACTGCCTTTCTTTTTTCCCATGTAGATTCATTATGCTCTTAACTACTAGAAAATTATCGGGACTTATTAGTTGTCTGTATGAGTTTTTGAGATATTGGAAAGAGCAAATTTCACCATACATTTCCGAGTATAAGCATCATCATAATTGGTTAAGTAATAACCTATTCCATGCGCTGTGCACGTATAAATACAAAAACATTGGTTTTTGTTAGTATTCCGAGAAGGCTTCGAGAAATTACATTCAGCATACAAATTTCATCCGTAAAGCGGAAAATCTTTAATGCTAATAAATATTTCATTCAATTTTGATAAACTGATAAAAACCGCATATATATTATGGCTCCAATGTGATCATGAAAACTGAAATCTCATCAAAAAATCTCTAAACTAAGATCATGTCTAAATGAATTGAACAACATCTAGCTGTAGAATTTTAGTTGAAGGGAATATATCTGATCATTTCGATATAACATCAGGTATGCGACAGGGAGATGCGCTCGCGCCTGTGCAGTTTAATTTAGCGCTGGAGCACGTGATAAGACAAAGCTGTGTGGAATCTCTACCCTGCATATTCAAGAAGCCAGCCCACAAATTCTTTGATATTCAAATAATAACGCCCTTCTTGGGGCGTTATTATCTGAATATCCAAGAATTTGTGGGCCACATGGCGGATCACCGTTGTTAAATTATGCTAAGCATAATTTAACACCAGTGATCCGTCATCTGAAAAGACTGGGCCCGAACTGAACAGCTACAAATGTAAATGCCGACGAATATTGGATTGGAATGAATTTCGAAATAAAACGTCTCCTTGGAGATTGTGACAAAGAATACGCTGGAAGATCTTAAATACGATGGCTATACGAACAATAGAATGTCAAAACTGGAGGGAGATATCTCTTCTTCTCAATCGTTGTTGCTCATTGCAAGCAAGCTTCGTTGATCTCTTCTGACTGTCGCCCACGATTTTCAATCATTCTGATTCGCGCTGATTTTCTTTCCGCAGTAAAAATTAATACTTCAAACGTTAATTATTAATTCGGACCTCACCAGTGGTAATCCGAATTAAACAATTACTTCACTAAATCAAAGCAGAGGCTTGATTTTCATTGGTCCTTCGAGCCGGATCGCCCGGCGTACCCACTGAACAACGCATTAAAGTGTACAAAGAACAACTATACAAAATTGAAGAAAGATATGGAAGGGTTACTGCGAAAGCAGCAGGAAAATTCAGACAAAAAAATTGTCATGCATTGCAACTACAACAAGGATAGCGACATACGTAAAACCAAAACGTATTTAAAAGGTCGCATACAGAATGTAAAGTTACTGTGTGAAGATTATGTGACAATAGACGATCAAATTAGAGCTGAAACCCCCTCGATGGAATCAACTCATGCGTATTGGGGTTCTAGAAGAAACTTGGTGGAAAGGTACGACCTATTCCTAGAGGATATGCGTCAACGGTTGAATAAGGTACCGCATAACACTGCGATGATTTCATCGCCCGACCGATAACAACCATCGTCATTCGTCACTCGCCAATCATGATTTTGAGATTCCAAAAAACAACGAAATGAACTCAAAATCACGTGAGCAACAACATTCATCAGTGCCACCTAAGAATTGGGAGTCAACGGATGATGGAGATGTCAACAGCAAATTATTTAAAAAGCAAGACATCTTAGTGCGCCAGTTATACAAAAATATCGCAGAGTGCTCAAAAGAATATTTGCAGCTAAAGACCAACCAGTTGCAAAAACAAATGGATGTGGTCGACCACATACACACAGAAATCATGTTAGAAAGCGATGAAGATGAACCAGTTACACACAGAAATCATGTTAGAAAGCGATGAAGATGAACAAGTGACCTCGTATTTTAAAAAGGACTTCCACGGCACCTTACAGGCCTGAGGCCAAGGTGGAAGCAACGATTATCAAATTACAACAGCTCCAGAGAGAAGTACCAACAACAACAGGAGGTCCAAAAATCAAATTGCCTACATTGGGCGTGCCAAATTTCGCTGGAGACTACGAAAATTGGAGTTCATTCAACGACATATTTACTGAACTCATTCACCGAAACAACAACATTTCGGATACAGTAAAAATGTCATATCTCAAGTCGCACTTACAGAAAAGTGCAGCGCAACTTATCAGCCACCTTTCAACAACCGGCGAAAATTATGAAATGGCTTATAACCTACTACAGTCGAGATACAACAACCCCCGACTGCTGGCTGCCAAATATTTCAGTTCACTAATGTTACACAATATAGAATGGCTAAATTTGAGCTCACCATTTGAGTCATTTGTAACATTCATCTTGATCAAAAAAATTTATCCAGAATCTGCCAGGCTGTATGAATCAACGGTATCTAATCCAAGGGAAATACTAAAAATATCAGAGTATTTTGATTTCATGGAGAGAAGGTTCCAGTCACTATAGAAGCAATGGGCAGCACAAAACCACCCGTAGCACGAGCACATAACGTAGCACCCTTTGTGCCACCACTAACACGTATACATGCCGCCACTCTCAACCCCCATTGTTGGGTTAAAACGTATAGAGAACGTCCTGGAGTAGAGCAATGCGAGCAGTTCCAAAGGATGCCAACGTTAGACAGAGCAAGACTAGTAAGTGACTGCAACCTTTGTGTACAACATAAAAGAGGTCAGTGTAAATCTACAACATGTATGGTGTGCAATGAATGGACACCATCATACACTTCTGCATTGCAACAACGCAGCATGTTCAAGCAAGAGTACAAGTCAAACTCTTCTGATCAATCAACAAGGACCTGTGTTATTACCCACCGCCTTAATCAAAGCAAATCCAGGTACTGAACAGGTCGCTTTTTTAAGGGCCTTGATAGACTCAGGATCCCAAGCCACCTTAATATCATCAAAGGCCGTTCATCTATTGAATGCAAACAAAAGAAAAATCAATGCGAATATTGCTGGCATAGGTGGGAACAAGGCTGGCGTTTGCAGACACTCCATCAACATCAAGCGAAGCTCAAGATCTTCGGAAGAGTTTTCTATGCTTGTTGATGCCTTCGTATTCGACAAGCTCACTTAATAGCTGCCTGAAACCAACATTGACAAAAGTAAATGGAAGCATCTGGAACCTGGAAGGAATACAATTAGCCGATCCCCACTACAATCGCTCGCAACCAATCGACTTGGTATGATTGGAGCGGATTGAAGCATCAAACAACAACCACTATGGTGACAATAAAGGACATCCAAGAACAACTACAATTGTCCATTGAGAACGAAAATATCTACGAAGAAAGAAATCCCACCGAAGAAAAGGTACAAATCGAAGAATTTTTTAAAGAGAACCTAGGGCGCAGTTCAGATGGAAGACACACGGTGAGGATTCCTTTCAAATCAAGCCAGTACAATTTAGGCGAGTCCAGAAAAATGGCCGTACCCAGAACAAAAACGTTCCTCTTCCATTCGACGTGCTGCGACATTTCGGTGTCGCGTTGCATTTTGAGAATGCCGACCAATGTTGCCATGACTTCTTTTTGTCATTGTAACAAATATCGAACTGTAAATGATCATCACTTTGTATAAATCGCACTTAAAGCTTTCACTAATCAATAATTTATCTTTCAAATAGCCAAAATAAAGCAAATGTAATTTAAATTTTTTAAATCAACTGGAAAAACAAATCAAATCGATTACCGATCTATTCCAATGAAAATGGGGTTAGATTTTCGCCGGTTAACAAATCCAATGAACTCACTTTTTTCAATCGAAATATCAATAATATCAGTCAGAAATTAATAATCCCCTAGTACAGCGACGAACCACCTGTTGAACTGTAATTGAATTGATCCGAAAAACGAAATGTGCTCCTACAGCACCACCTGTTGAGAATTGACTTTCCTTTTTTCCTAAACCTTCGAGTAACAATTACGAACAAACGTGCAGAAGGAAGTATCCAATTTTGTATCCAGATTATTGAAAAATGCTTATGGCATTTAGCCTTATACTCAAATCTATGCAGTTTGCTATAATTTTGCTATACGCATTCTAGTTCAGAAATCCACCGTTTCGGCACTGGTGGTCAATTATTATATTGGTATAGAATATATAAATATATCACAGAAAAATTTTGAAGAATGTCCATCAGCTAAAATGCACCATTGTAGTCAAAACTACCCTTGTGGCGCTGGAAGCAGTTGTTTGAAAAGTCTTGAAAAAACAACAACTTTTTTATCAGCACTTTAGTTTACAAATCTTTGAAAATGTCACAAAAGTAACTAGAGCACCATAGTAGTCCCAACTACCACTACCATTGTGGTGATGGCAGGGACTCTTCGTAATGTTTCATATTATTCTTAACAAGACAGTAGATCCAACTTAGCGTTTCCTCTTAAAGACCGTTGAAGAACTATTTCGTTCTTTTGTTTGTCCGGCGCTTCCTGACAAAATTTATAAATTAATTTGCGACGATCTACTTCTAACAACGACATTTTATAACTAATTGTAAAATAATGAATCAAGTTATTTAAAAACAAGGAAAGTTTTAGTTTTGGTAGTACAACATAAATACAGATGCTTTTTACATTTGTCCATATTTTATTCCTCATACGTTAGTTATATCTACGAACAACAATTAAATTAATTTTAAAACAATTTAGAACAAGAATTTTGACAATGTTAACCCGATGAAACGATTCCGGACAAAAAATATTTATGGGAACATATATCTGAAAATTTAGAGAAAAACTTGGGTTTAAAATACATAACTCAACAAGTGCAGGCACGCTATAAATATGAAGTGGCGAAAAATACCCATAGACAACAGCAACACCAGCGGGACAGTCCTCCTCAAAACTACCTCTTGCTGTTACACTTTGTTATGGGACCCAATGAAACAAATAAAAAATCTAGCTCCATTTCCAACACCTTCCGGTCAGCCTCAACCAAAACAAAACAGCTCATCATCATCTAACTCACCAAACGTCTAAACTTTGTATAACCGTCAACCTATAACTCATTACATCTCCATACCTCACAACCATTAACCTCCAACTCATCAGCTTCATTTTCAATTACAAACTTACTATAACCTACTGATTCGAAAAGTTCCGATGATTTTACCACTCTACCATCACAACCCAAAAAGAGAGTTTGCAAAACAGCAAACCAGTTGTTTGTGAACAAATGTTGGTGAGCAAAAAAGACCGCAAAGAAAACTAATCAAGTTTTTCCAGAAGGCGGATGAGAATAATGGCCATCGTTTCGAGAAAAAAGATTCGTTGAAACAGGAACACCACCGAGAAAAAATGGCTACGTAAACTTAAGTGTGCTGATCATTTTATTCTCGACCAATCGTTCGCTATCGACCTTATGAACACCTCTGAGAAAGTTGGAATTTCTCCTAAAACTTGTCTTATTTACCGTTCAACATATGACATGGGGTGGTCTTGCCTTATTTAACCCTGTTATTGCCAAGAGAATTTCTTCAAACTGTTTGTGCATCTTGGATGGACTAAACATGATCTAAAAATATTAGTATCATTTTTGGCCAAGAGCTTATAGTGGTTTGTGGAACAGATATATTGAAATGTTTCCGTTCAACAACATTTCAGATGACATGGGGCGGTTTTTGTTTTATTTGACATCGTTAATGACAGGTGAATCAAGTTGATAGTTCAAACTGTATATGTATTTTATATACCAAGCATGATCCAAAATGGGTTCTAAAATTTAAATAATGAATTTTGGTTATTCACATTTGGCATAGGGCTAATTTTGTTCATTTCTAAAAGTCCTTTAGTAGATTTTGAAAAACTTTAAAATTCTTATTGATTTGTGGTTATCTCATTTTTGAGCAACTGAATTTCGCCAAAGGCTATTATTTAGTTTGGATTTTGGAATAAAAAATAATTGAAAGCAACAATGATCATTTTCAACATTGAAAACTTGATTATCATTTAAATTTGAAAAATTAATTTTAAATGAGAATCAAATTTTCAATGTTGATAATTGCCGCGTTTCTTGACGCTCATTGATCCGGGTCAGTTTAAATTTTATATGTAGCTTATTGCATTGGTCATTTACTACAAATTTCGCATTAAAACTCAACCCAAAATGGATTCATCTAAACCCAAAATGATTTTGGATTTACGTAAATCCAATCCAATTTTTAGTACTAAAGGTTTGTACTAAAACATTAAAACTATATATTTCAAACTACAAAATTGACATAAATATAATTATTTTTTTGAAATGAAACTTAAATATTAATAAAATCACGAAATATGCCAATATAAATAGGACAAGCATTTTTACTTACAAACTTTGCAGCCAAAAACTAAATCCGAAAATAGCTGTTGATTTGGAAAATTTTAAATCCAAAACTAAATCCTAATCCACTTTTACCAATGCAATACAGCTATGGAAAACATCATCCAATTTTTGTTTTACAACACTCATTTTGATTTTAAGTCTAACAAGCGTGTTTGTGTTATTTCATGAATTATGAACTGAACAGATAAAGCGTCAAGAAACACAACTAATATCGCTTTAACTTAATTGGTCATTGTGGCTTTTAATTATTTTTTTTTGTGTTTCAATATCGCATTAGGTTTACGAATAGAAATTTAAGAAAATTGTCTCAGCCGTTAATAATGTTTTTATTAGGATTGTGTAGATCGAAACAAAAGAAGATCAAAACTATCATAAAATGACTCATGAAATCTAGATCAAATCCTTCTGCAATTTTTGTGTCGCATAGAATGTGAAATATTGATTTAGACTGAAAATTTTTGCTCAATAAATCTCCACATTAGAAAATATTTTGCTTTCAAAAGAATATATCGCGTATGTAATCCAGAAATCCGGAAGAATCGGCTAAATAACGTAACGACTATTCTAAAATTTTATCCCAAAATCATCATCCAAATTTGATGGTAATCAAATCTTAAACAAACCAAACATTGCATTATAAGTATTTATGGTTCAAATTTGTTGAAGCTCCAGAAATAATTTGCCGAAAGGAAGGGGTATTCGCGATATCCTTGAAATCTTCCCCGGTGCGGTTTTGGTTTGAGTGAGTCCTACTAGCCCTAGTGAGCCATCTAGGCTCTGTACCTAAAATAGTTATTTTTGCTACAAACTTCTTTATGGTTTAGATCCCGTGTTTACACGATTTGGTGCAAAGCGGTTCGTTTAGCTAGCATTACATTAAAGCAAGCACATAATTTTCTTTCTCACATATCTCTTGTCTGTAATAGTCCAACAGTGTCTGATGCGTAAACGATTTAAAATTATAGATAATAGAAATCATAAACGCATCAAAAAAACTCCCACCTAATTCCCCAAACATATCATGAAAACGCTTTGCATACATATGTGTTTGTGAGGTATTCCTGTATCAGCATTTGAAATTCCGTAGATTGTCCGTGTGTGGTTTCATTCATAATTATTATTACTATCTTATCAATACAATGAAATAATTAATCGGCCGACTGCATTATTACGTCAATAGAATACGTTTGTGCGTTATAATGTCTGAGAATTTGTTACCTAATTTAATAATTCTGATTGTTTATTACCTTTAACTTTGATAAGCTAAAAATAACTATTTTTTGGTTAAGGTGGTATCTGATATGATTGTTGGAGTCGTTGTCGTGTAATATCATCTTGGTGTATCTTTAACAAATCCAGAGCCTTTCAATCGATCTTGACAGCTTTTTTTATCATAATGTTTTAGAACCGATCATATGCATAGGGGCTTTAGCATTGTCATAATTCCCTGGTTGCAAAATAAAAATAATTAAAACCATTTCAAGTGCCTATATTACTCATTTTATCTCGATTAGACATTTTACCAGTCATGAATCAAAAAATATTTTTTCTGTTATCAATTCGACGGCCTAGATATTAAAATTCGTATAAATAGGGTACGCACAATACGGTTTGGTATTCAGTCGAATTAAGTCAAAACGCATTGAAGTACAGTGTTAATAGTAAAAAAAAAAAAACAAATTAAAATGTTCAGTTTTTTGGTAATCGCTGCCCTTGTGCCCGTTATGGTATTTGGACTTTCAAATCCACAAGTTTGTAATAGTGGTGTACCACTTCCAACTTCAGTACGAATTTCGGGATGTGCTGCAGCCCCATGTGATTTAATAATTGGCACTACTAAAGTAATGGAACTTGATTTTGTAGCAAGTAAGTATATTTAAAAATCCTGGAAGCGCCTTTTGAGGAATATTTATTCCAATTTTTAATACAATTTTATTAGCTGCTGGACTTATCGCTCCCCGGGCTCAGGTTTTCGCTGAATCACTAGGTATGACCGGAGAATACGTACTACCAGAGGCACAAGCTATAGTTTGCAATCGCCTAACAAACGGTAGATGTCCATTGGATGAAGGTGAAGATGCAACATACGTTATGGAAATGCCAGTCGATGAAATTTATCCAGTGACCGCAATGAATTTGGAAATTCAAATTAATAATGATGCTGGTGTACCAATCACATGCTTCCGTTTCGCGGCACAAACTTTAAGACCATAAATAAATACCTGGATAACAATTAGATAGGATCGTTATCGTGATATGCGAATTGTGCTTGTTCATAACGGGCAAAATTTTTTAAAATTTTGTATTGTCAAATTTTTTGTTAAGATTATTTATTTATGATTAAATTTAATTGCAAAAGGAAAGAAAATTGTTTTTCAATTTATTCATTTTAGATTGTTTCTCTTAGCTTTATTCAATTCGTTGTTGTTGCGCCAAAGATTATCATTGTCATTCAGTAAATAACAGCAAAACTAAAATACTTAATGATCGAACAATTGACACAAGTGAATCAGGGCGTTACGTAAACGATTTGAAAAACTGTTTTATATGTTCAGGAAATTGAAAGAAAAATTTATTGAAATAGTGGCTCTAAATGATATAGTGGAACAAAAGTGGAAAAAAACTGTCCAATTCAAGAAGGTGTTCAATATATAGAAAATTTCTTAGTTTAAAAATAAATCATTCAGTTAGGTTTATTCAAAATCCCAAAAATTTATTGACTGTCGATTTAGAGATATCGAATTTTTCGTCATGACACGTGCACCTTTTTGGGTTTTTAGATTATCCAAGTTCTCAACTTGGATAAGTTTCTGTAAAATTGTCTTCAACTAAAAATTTTCATAAATTCTTACGATAAATGTTTAGATTCTATAATCACAACACAAATTTAGGTATTACATAACAATATAGTTTGATATTAGGTTGCGAAACTATAAAGAAACTCATTAGTTTGCTTTCAGATGTGCATCAAACTTGAACGAGGATCAATAATATGTATTTTGGCACAGATGTCGCCAATTCTCTCGCTTACGAACTTTTTTGAACTTGTACTAACACAGCTAACTTAATTTCTGCTCGATATTTTAAAAATTAGGATTAACATTTTTGTATGGTAATGAGTCATTACCATACAAAAATGTTAATCCTAATTTTTAAAATATCAAACCAAAAATATGCTCTAAAAAATAGGTTTTAGGGGTATATCCTCTATCCGGTCGCAAATTATTTAATTGCGAGGCGAAATATGGTTACTAGATTTATTTTGACTTGCCAATTGACACATTTTTTTAAAATTTAAATTTGTTTTGGAATTGTAAAGTAGAAATACATGACCTCGGAAAATGAGTAACAGTCTTTTCATATTCTACTTTACAATCGCAAAACAAATTTAAATTTTAAAAAAATGTGTCAATTGGCAAGTCAAAATAAATCTAGTAACCATATTTCGCCTCGCAATTAAATAATTTGCGACCGGATAGAGGATATACCCCTAAAACCTATTTTTAAGAGCATATTTTTGGTTGCCCTAGTAATGACGTATAATATACTAGGTTGTGCAATAAGTTTTGTCGTTCGATAAGGTATAGCGCTATTAGGTTCGTCGTTTTATTTCTCTAAAAATGGTACTACTTTTTTCTGCTTTCTTACTCTTTGAAGGTGTAGCACCAAAACAAATTCAAGAACGATTGTTAAAAGTGTATAAGGAATCTTCACCTTCAATTAGAACAGTAGAATTTTATCACTGCACGATATTCAATTTTTTCCATTGTAAAAAAATACTGTGACGCGTTAACTTTGAACAGCTGAACAGATCTACATAAAACTTCACACGTGTTCATAAAAAAAGTAGTGACCACTTTTAGAAAAATAAAGCTATCTCTTATCGAACGACGAAACCTACTGAACAAACTAGGCTGTGTGTCAAACTTAAGGTAAAAGTCAATTGTTGATAAATTTTTCGGTAAATTCAATTATTTTTCAAAAACTCTATGGCAAACTGATCGAAATAACCTGTTCTAAAACCGGTTTTTATCGTAGTAAACGATTTACCTTAAGTTTGGCACACAGCTCTAGTATACTTTCAAAATTACTGTTATCTGTTTTTCAACTGTAGTCAAGCTTAAATTAAATACATTTTTGTTTGACATTTAGGCGCATTTGAATTTTCTTTGGAGGCAGAGTTGTTGTTCGATGATAACAAAGTTCGCAGCATGATAACAGAAAAACTATTTTATGTATAGGTGGAGAGATAAAAAGCTTAAAAATATCGTCATGTTGTACATATTAATTTGCTAAAGGTTAACTAGTATATTAGACCGCCATTTCGAAGAAAAGATACACAGTTTAATTATCATATGTACTGGACTATTTGGTGAATACATTGTATATTGGTGGGTGTTATCGGTCACCACTAAACAAATGAATCAAATTATTCAGAATATGGTCCATTTAACGTGTGTGTGTGTGACATTGGACGCAAGAGGCATTCAAACGTTTATTTAAAAAAACCCGTTCATTTATCGAGTACCAAGTTTACTGGTTTCTAGAACATTTTATGTTAGAAAATTGTTCATTCAACGGTGTTTAAGAGGAAACGCTAAGTTGGATCTATTGTCTTGTTAAGAATAATTTGAAATATTACAAAGAGCCCCTAACGCGAAGGTTTATGAAAAAAGGAAAGTCAATTCTCAACAGGTGGCGCTGTAGGTGCACATTTCCTTTTTCAGATCAATTCAATTACAGTTCAACAGCTGGTTCATCGCTGTAGGCACTCATTCCGTTCTTTCTGATTTGATAATTTGAGCTGTGCGCGGTGACGGTTAAATGACTTTCGATATTTTTATCATTTTCATTGATTTTTCGAGTGAAATAGTTTACATTTACGAAGTATATCATTACGAGTCAGGGGATTATCTATTTCTGACTGATATTAGATATTTTGATCGAAAAAAACGTGAGTTAATTGCTTTTGTTTATCGCCGAAAACCTAACCTCATTTCCATTGGAATAGATCGGTAATCGATTTGATTTGCTTTTCCAGTTGATTTCAAAAATTTAAATTGGATCTTTTTCGTTCGTGTGCTTTCTTTATTTTGGCTATTTGAAAGGTAAATTATTGAAAGCTTTAAGTGCGATTTATAGAAAGTGATGATCATTTACAGTTCAATATTTGTTACGATGCCAAGAAGAAGAAGAAGTCATGGCAACATTGGTCCGCATTCTCAGAATGCAACGCGACACCGAAATGTCACAGGACGTCGAACGGAAGAGGAATGTGTTATTGAAAGAGAATCAGCTCGAATCAGAATGATTGAAAATCGTTCGCGACAGTCAGAAGAGATCAACGAAGCTTACAATGAGCAACAACAAGCAAGTCCACATCGTGCAACTATTGAACGACAACGTCAACAACAACAAATTCCGATGAACATTGAACGTGCCGCCTTTCGATATGAGTCAAACATTCAATACAGTGCACACGCATCAGTTCAATTCGGTCAGATGTCTGTCGTTTGTCAGCATTACAAAGTAGTTAAATTTGAGAAAGAACCGCCTGAATTGCGGGGTACGCGAGCGGCAAGGTGAAAATGCCAGAGTTGCTTCCACCACCAGAGCCATTACGCACACTGCTTTACGGTGAATCTCATAGTTCGGACCATTTCTTGCACCACATCAAGGATGTACAACGATTGTTTTCAAATGACGTCGTTTGGTGGTGAAATTGTAAATGAACGAAATTACAATCCAACATTCAAGATAATTTCACCAACTTCAGCAATGAATGCTATACACCAACACTAACACCACAAAATACACCAACACATACGCAACAAACTAACGCTTATCTTGCCAACAAAAGACAAAAATTATAGAATTTGCCTACAACTATACAGTTCCATGGCCAAATTTTTCATGTTGCTGAATCGATGTTGCCGCATCCAGATCAAGAACACAAATATTTACAAATATTGCTCTCTTTAAGCAATATTTGTAAATATTTGTGTTCTTGATCTGGATGCTCTCTTTAATATAACGAAAAGAGAAATATGTTAGTCCAGCAATTGCAGCAAATGTTACACAATGAGCTAATCAAACTGTTTACTACTTCGTAGGAACAGATGCCATCCGATGATCACAGCATTGTCATAAAAATGGACAAATGCCCAGCAGGAACTTATCAACGACAATAAATGCACCCACGATTAGTGAAATATCAATTATTGCTGTTGGTGAACATTTAGAATCGCGTGATATAATCATCAAACGCCGAACTGGAAACGCACTACAGCGAATAAGTGAGACACATCGATCGTATGACGCTCTGCAATGTCCGCTTTTGTTCTGCCGTGGTGAAGACGGATATAACTTGAGATATACAGATGTGGCCAAATTTTTATCAAATTTAGATATTTGGAAGATTATTGCTTTTTATAAAGTAAATTTGTCAAATAAAAATTAAAAAAAATTATGATAACTATATTTGTTAATACTTGGTGAACATTACTTTAGCATTTTTTAATAGTTGTATCCTACGGGACATTCCACTTATTACTTTTTGCCTTTGGTGAGTATAGATTTACTTCATTCTCCCAGACTTCCTTCATCGCTACGATCAATTCTGATTTGATGCGCGGGCAATTTTCTGCTACTTGTTTTTTAAAAATAGCCCAGATATTTTCGATGGGATTCATATCTGGGCTATTCGCTGGCCAATCAAGAATTTGGATTCCGTTGGTCCGTAAATATTCTGTGATTTTTTCGCCGTAAGGCACGAAGCATTGTCATACCTAAAACCTTCGTCCCCATTTAATTTTTCATATATAGTCGGTACCAGTTGTGATTCGCGTAATTCGTTATCCTGTTTACTACATAAAGTGGAAAGAGTCCTTTTGATGATATTGCTCACCAAACCATGACTCTAACTGGTTGTTGGTCCTGCTGTTGGAAGGTAAAAATTATTCTCCTTTTGATCTACGAACGGTCCTGGACAATGGTAGTGTCAAAGTCATCATAGCCTCGTCACTGAATACAACCTAATCACGAAAAAGAAAAAGATAAAGTTCAAAGAGACATTTATTGAAAAGGGTAACTTTAAAATATTATTAAAAGAGGGACTTTTATTATTTGTACCTTGTCCCAGTCTTCTCTAGAGCATGTAAAATGGACATTTACCCATGTTTTTCTTTGTTGCATCATTCTGGCGTTTAACCTGCGTGTTTCTTGCGATGTCGTCTTTCACAGCCCATATTGAAAAAAAGAGTCAGTCCAATAGTACTCTCAAGGAGATGTGTAAACATAGCGTGTGTGTACTGCGTGTGTAAAGTTTACTATGAAGGAAGAAGGAATGCAATTTTACTAACCAGAGCTTTTCATTTATTTATTATCGTTAAATTGGTCTATTACTCTTTCGGTATATTCGACGCAATTGGATTATGGTAGCTAAAATACTGCACAATGGTCGTCCCAAGACCCAGAATAGCTGGTTTCGGGGAGCGTAAAGAAAATAGTGAGCCTCAAAATCCAACCTGTCAGAGCTTTAGAATTTGAATTATACTTAGAGATTTTAGTATTTCAAAAACTAACTACACTGCAACTAGAACGGCGGATGCAAACCAAAGACTGGGAACATCCAAACAACCTAGAGAATATGCAGATCCAAATTATTGCACATCGAGGCTCATAGACATGTTGCTTGGGACGGATTATTATAAAAAGATCGTATTATAAAAGGAAATCCAGAACACCCAATAGCACAAAAAACAGAATTAGGATGGGTCGTGCTCAGAAAATTCAAAAGCTCAAGTATCTAACATCGCCACAAATCTATGATATCGTATATCTCTAAATGATTGGTTCGATGACCAATGCCGTAGGGTCGTCGAAAATAAACGAACGCTTCGTGAAAAATGGTTGGCTCGCAACACTAGAAGCACTCTAGCAGAATATCTCCGCGCTAGGAAAGCCACGACTAAATACCTTCGACAAAAAAAGCGCGAACATATGAGATTATGCATCGAAAACATCAGCTTCCAAGCGGAACTAGGAAACTCAAGGGACTGTTTTGCCAACGCCAGGAATCTCACTAAAGACTTCCACCCAAGAAGTACAGCCATCAAAGACGGGAATGGAGAGTTGAGAACAAACGTGGCTGATGTTCTCTCAGTATGGCAAACCTACTTTCAAAATCTGCTAAATCGGAATGACGACGTGACCCCCATTAGAGCAATAGCTCCTCCAGGTGACGAGGTCTTTGTCGAATATCCCACAGTGGAGGAAGTAGATGCAGCTATTAGTCGATTGAAAAACGGAAAGGCACCCGGTCTCGATGGAATCCCCGCAGAATTGATTAAACTCGGATGCGCTACTCTTGCAACAAGTCTATACGACCTCGTCGTCTGTATTTGGGACCAAGAAGAGCTGCCTGAGAATTGGAAGACCGCACTCATATGTCCGCTGCATAAAAAAGGCGACCGTCTCAAATGTGAAAACTATCGTGGCATAGCTTTATTGAACGCTGCTTACAAAGTGTTGGCTAATGTTGTACTTGCCAGACTCATCCCTTTCGCCGAAAACATCATTGGCGACTATCAATGTGGTTTTCGACCCAACCGATCAACCACGGACCAGTGTTTTACCATGAGGATGATCTTGGAAAAATGTTGGGAGTACAACATAACCATACATCAACTATATATAGACTTCCGGCAGGCATATGACAGTATAAACCGCGACAACCTATGGGCCGCGCTCATATGCCTAGGAATCCCAGAGAAACTCGTTTCGCTGTGTAAATTAACAACGTCTGGGTCTGTATGTAGAATCGTAATTGAAGGAACTGTGTCAGACTCCTTTGAAATAACATCTGGCGTTCGACAAGGTGATGCACTCGCGCCTTTGCTGTTCAATTTGGCGCTTGAGTACGTAGTGAGAAAAAGCAACATCGAAACTCCGCGCTGTATATTTAATAAATCCGGCCAAATTCTTGGATATGCAGATGATATCGTGCTTCTTGGCCGAAGACCTAGCGATATCAAAGACAGTTTCATACCGCTCGATCGCTGCGCAAGAAGACTTGGTTTGGAGGTGAACAGCAGTAAAACCAAATATCTAACAACACCCAGGAACATCTCTAGTGCAAATATCGGAATTGGCGACCACAATTTTGATGGTGTCGAAAACTTTAAATACCTCGGGTCAGTTATAACATCACTGAATGAAATCCAGGCAGAAATAAAAGCCCGAATCGCTGCCGGACAACGAGTTTTCTACGCCCAATCAAGATTATTGCGTTCGAAACATCTATCGCAGTCGTGCAAGCTCGCACTTTATAAAGCACTAATAAGACCTGTGCTGACTTTCGGAAGCGAGAGCTGGACCATGACCTCTAACGATTGTAGATTGTTATCTACATTCGAAAGGAAGGTCATCCGTTCAATTTTTGGTCCAATTAAAGTTGCGAACAACGAATACCGGATTCGTATGAATCACGAAATAAAGCAACTCCTCGGAGGCAGCGATATCATCGGATTCATTAAATCCAATCGAGTGAGATGGCTCGGCCACGTTACAAGGTCCCCACAACAACGGATGATAAATAAAGTGTTTCACCAACAACCAGCCGGAGTACGTCGTAGAGGAAGACCCCGACTACGCTGGCGTGACGACATTGAACAAGATCTGCTAGCATTAGGATGTCGAAACTGGAGGACGAGAGCAATGGATCGGGATGGATGGAGGGCCATTGTGCGGGCGGCGAAATCCCTTCATGGGATGTGAAAGCCAGAGAGAGAGAGAGAGAGTATATCTCTAAAGAGAATTTGGGAAATTGAAGAACTCCACGTAGAACGGGAACTTAGCAGTGATGAACAAAGATACGAAGGGCACTTTCAAAAGAACTACTATTTAAAAGCGACGGTTACATATTAGGCGAATCAAGGAAAACAGCTACAACAGGTCCACTTCCAGATCCGTAGCCAACCCTCTGGGCAGGAACAACTAGGCCCCGGGAATATGTCACCAATTCAGCTGGAAACATAAAAATACAAACATAAAATCCTGAAATAGCGCGGAATACTTGAATTTGATCTTTACGATTAATCAAGTGATCATACTATATTAAATTGTAAAATTATATGCATACTCCGCCCTTTAAACACCTTAGCTTGTTTAGAAAATAAAAGAATCCTTTATTGAAGGCATGTTCCATTTTCAGCTACAACTTTCCCCCATCTTTCAGGCAATTTACGGATTTCTCTCTAAAGAAATTTCGATCTCTGCACGAGATTTGAACCGCTGTTCAAAAACAGACGACTGCATCGACCGGAATAAGTAGTATTCTGAAGCATCTATGTCTGGTGAATACGATAGGTAGGGTAGATCTTCCCACTCGTGTCCTTTTAAATAATTTTTCATAACGTTTGCAAAATGTGGTTTTGCATTGTCGTGCTGAAAAATTAATTTGTTGTGTCTGTTTACCAATTCTGGTCGTTTTTTCTCTAAATCTCGCTTAAAATGTATTAGTTATCACTATATACCACAAATTTCCGATCCCAGCAGGTACAGAGCATAACCTAGGATTATAACCCGGGGTTTGGGATTCTCATAACAAATCCATTTTTCATCTCCAGTTCGATGCAAAAAAAAATACTTTTCTCTGTTATCTTGAAGCAGTGTTTCACAAATGGTTGGTTTTTCGACGTTCGACGACGTTCGAAGTCTCTTTCTTTTAATTCATAGTAGTATTCCTAGTTGCTAGCTTTTTGAAGTAGAAAATTTTACAGCCAATAACGTTTTCAATCCAGCATCTTCAAATTTTTTGGGTTGTTTTCTAGGCTCTTTATCTTCAATACCGCAAAATCACAGGTTTTTAATAGTCGAAACCATTCTTTGCACGTTGTATATTTGACGGAGCATGCTTTACAATTCAAGTAAAATGTTTATAGCAACAACGGGAAGCAGTTTACTTCGAAAATGTTCCGTAATATTTGCCACAAAGTAATGCCGCCGAACGAGTCAACAAGATCATTCTCCTGGTAGCACGTTCATTTTTCAATGACAACAAATACAACGAATGTGACGAATGTGAGTAGCACAATGGATTGTGTATCATTGTGCACTAAATGCTTTTTCAGCCGGAACCTTATAATTCCAGCCGGAACTTGATAAAGCTATCCAGAACCCTACAACAGCAAACCAATTATGGCACTAGTAGCACGATGCATTGTGCATTATTGTGCACTATATAATTTTTCAGCCGGAACCTCACAAATCCAGAAATATAGGATTTTTCGAAAAAAAACCTTACAATTTCAGCCAGAACCATACCCTCTACAGCTAAGTTAACTATAGTACAAGTAGCACGATGCATTGTGCATCATTGTGCACTAAATGCTTTTCCAGCCGGAACCTTATAATTTCTGCCAAAACCTGACAAAGACGGCCAGAACCTTACAACATGCAAACCAAATATAACACTAGTAGCACGATGCATTGTGCATTATTGTGCACTATATAACTTTTCAGCCGGAACCTTATAAATCCAGTAATATAAGGTTTTTCAGAGAAAAAACCTAACAATTTCAACCAAAACCTACAGTCAAACTAACTACATCACAAGTAGCACAATGGATTGTGTATCATTGTGCACTAAATGTTTTTTCAGCCGAAACCTTATAATTCCAGCTGGAAATTGATAAAGCCAGTCAGAACCATACAACAGCAAAACCAACTATGGCACTAGTAGCACGATGGGTTGTGCATTATTTTGCACTATATAATTTTTCAGCCGGAACCTCACAAATCCAGAAATATACGTTTTTTCGAGAAAAAACCTTACAATTTCAGCCGGAACCATACCCTCTACAGCTAAACTTACTAAAGCACAAGAAGCACGATGCATTGTGCATCATTGTGCACTAAATGCTTTTTCAGCCGGAACCTTATAATTCTATCCGGAACCAGATCAAGCCATCCAGAACCATACAACAGCAAAACCAACTATGGCACTAGTAGCACGATGCATTGTGCATTATTGTGCACTATATAAATTTTCGGCCGGAACCTTACAAATTCAGAAATATACAACTTTTCGAGGAAAAACCTAACAATTTCAGCTGAAACCTACAATCAAACTAACTACATCACAAGTAGCACAATGGATTGTATATCATTGTGCACTAAATGCTTTTTCAGCCGGAACCTTATAATTCCGATTAGAACCTGATAAACCTAGACGGAACCGTACTACAGACAAACCAACTATAGCACAAACAGCACGATGCATTGTGCATCATTGTGCACTATTCTGTTTTTCAGTCGGAACCTCATAAATCCAGAAATATACGATTTTTTGGGAAAACCTTACAAATTCAGCTGAAACCATACCCCCTACAGCCCAACTAACTATGGCACAAGTAGCACGATGCATTGTGCATCATTGTGCACTATATAATTTTTCAGCCGGAACCTTATAATTTCTCCCAGAACTTGATAAAGCCAGATTTTAATTTGCTTAAACTTGCCGGATTTTTAGAAAATGTTTACATATCCTCGACAAACATTGGTAAATTATCTGCGGAGATTTATAACAATAGAAACGGTGGCATATGGAAAACGTACGACGAATTGCAAAAGGCCGAGACCAACACCAATACTTTACGAAAAATGCTTGCCTACATTTTGTTCTATGTATGTACAAGAACCCAAATCAATCAGAGTTCTTCTCTAAACGATGAAATATGTTATAAAATATTATTAATAAATTGTTAGAAAATAAACTGTTATTTCCGGACTTTTTTAAATGCTATTTAAACTTTTTATTTGATAAACACTTTTAGCGGATCGGGAATTATAATGTGTTCAAATAATTCCACTTGAAATTTTAGCTAGTTCAGGTTCAATGACCGTTAACCATGCTTACTCTTTATTGCTCCGAATGGTTCACACCGACTTCATACGGTTGCGGCTGGTTTTGCTGGTTCTGGTTGATTTGGAATTGTAGTGCATAACGTTTTGATCGTTCCGGAAAAATCATAGGTTGCACTATTTATGTAAACATTTTGTTTCGACTGGATTTTTATGGTTCTGGATGGCATTATAGTTTGGCTGCAAAAACATATAGTGTTCCACCCATTGTCCTACTTGTGCTATATTTAGTTTGGCTGAAGAGGATTCCGGCTGGCTTTATTAGATTCCGGATGGATTTATAAGGTTCCGGCTGCTTCTTATGCTATAGTTGGTTTGGCGGTAGTATGGTTCTGGCTGGCTTTAACAGGTTCCGGATAGAATTATAAGGTTCCGGATGATAAATAACACAGGACACAATGATGCACAATCCATTGTGCTTCTTGTTTGATAGTTAGTTTGGCTGTATATAAGGTTTCTACCGAAAAATCGTGTAGTGTAGGACTTATAAGGTTCCGGCTGATAATTTATATAGTGCACAATGATGCACAATGCATCGTGCTATTTGTGCCATGGTTAGTTTGGCTGTAGGGGGTATGGTTCCGGCTGAATTTGTAAGGTTTTCCCCGAAAAATCTTATATTGCTCCTGTTCTTAAGGTTCCGGCTTTTAAATTATATAGTGCACAATGATGCAGAATGCATCGTGCTGTTTGTGCCATAGTTGGTTTGGCTGATGTAGGGTTCTGACTGGCTTTATCAGGTTCTAAGTAAAATTATAAGGTTCCGGCTGAAAAAGCATTTAGTGCACAATGATAAACAATCTATTGTGCTACTTGTGATGTAGTTAATTTGACTGTAGGTTTCGGTTGAAATTGTTAGGTTTTTACTTTGAAAAATCGTATATTGCTGGATTTATAAGGTACCGGCTGAAAAGTTATATAGTGCACAATGATGCACAATGCATCGTGCTACTACTGTCATAGTTGGTTTGCCTGTTGTAAGGTTCTGGCCGTCTTTGTCAGATTTTGGCAGAAATTATAAGGTTCCGGCTGGAAAAGCATTTAGTGCACAATGATGCACAATGCATCGTGCTACTTGTACTATAGTTAACTTAGCTGTAGAGGGTATGGTTCTGGCTGAAATTGTAAGGTTTTTTCTCGAAAAATCCTATATTTCCGGATTTGTGAGGTTCCGGCTAAAAAATTATATAGTGCAAAATAATGCACAATGCATCGTGCTACTAGTGCCATAGTTGATTGGCTGTTGTAGGGTTCTGGATAGCTTTTTCAAGTTCCGGCTAAAATTATAAGGTTCCGGCTGAAAAGGCATTTAGTGCACAATGATACACAATCCATTGTGCTACTTGTGCCATCGTTGTTTGGTTCCGGCTGATATGGTTCCGGCTGGCGTGACGGACACATTTTTTAATCTTTTGGTATCATTCCTTTCCCCCCGGTTACATTTGGTTCACACAAACTCTTCAAACCCCATGCTTCTTTGAAACTTAGGTTGCACAGACCGCTGAAGAGTCCCTTTCTGAACCCACTTTTCTATAACACTCCTAAGACTTGGAGGATTGACTTCGGAATCGGACGATTTTTAATTGGTTTGCGTGGGTTTTTTTTGATTCTACGCGAGAAAAAACTACATTAGAAAAATTAAACAACAAATTTTTCTAATATAGTTATATAGTTTTTCCTTGCGTGGATTGTCCAGGTCATACAAATTGTTCAGTCGATACATACAGCCACCCATCCAGACATCTAGACAAATAAACATACTTTTATTGCATTTTTGAGATCAGGGACTTTCAAAACGTCGGGAGAACGATTTAGGATCAAGGTCATTTCTCATCACTATTATAAAAGGATTTCAATAACATGGTCTTACAGACCTATAAGTTGAAATAATAAACTTTCAAAATTAAATGATATTTTGGGTTATTCTGGATATAGCCAAATATTATTATGGTTTAGATCGAAATGTCGTTAGGAAGCCATTTGCAAATTTTGTTTCGAACTAATGCAACTTTGAATTTTTTAAATTAAAAAATTTGCTCGTCTCATATTTAAAATTTAATCACAATGCTTTAATGAATTCAAACTTTCATTTTAATTCGAAACAAAATTTCTAAATTTCTTGGTAACCTCACCTCAATTATAAATTAAATTTCCTATTTCACTACCATCTATCGTTAAAAGATACAAAGTGTTTAATATGCATACTAATACCAATTTTATTGTTATGCTGCCAGCCAACTTTTAGGCTACACGCTATTTACGCTACTTCAAAGAGCATTATCTATATAATGTACTTGCAATTAATACAAATTTATTCTTAGACATTTCTTATCTGAATTCATTCATTCAAATTTAGATTTATGAACACGCGGAAAAAAATTTAAAATTTGATCCGGTGTACTGATTATCGAACAAAAAATTTAAAATTTGTTCAATGTCATTATCAGACCCAAGCGACTAATCATTAAACAAAAATCAAATATAAATTGATAGAAAAGAAACGAAATGTAATTAGTCTCATTAATTACGTGTTAAAATGAAGTCTGTTCTAATTGTGCTTGCAATTTTGCCAGCATTTTCGTTGGCACTCAATTTAATCCAATGTGAGTTGCATAGTGCACAGTGCATTTGTATAAAATTATTTAATTTGTGCATTTGATTTACAGGTAACAATGGTGCACCATTACCAATAGCTGTAACCGTTTCTGGTTGCTCAGCAACGCCATGTGATTTAAAGATTGGCACAACGATTTTGGTGAACACCGCCTTTACGGCAATCCAGGGAGGAAGTGAACTTTTTGCACGAGTGTTTGCCGAATCGCTTGGTTTGACAGGTGAATATGTGTTACCCGTGGAACAAGCTACCGTTTGTGGCCGTTTGGATGGAAGCTCTTGTCCATTGGATCCGTTTGAAGATGCTGTATACCTCATGGAAATGGAAGTCACAGAGGTATATCCTATTACTTCAATGGTGCTTGAAATTCAAATTGAAGAATATGGCGTACCAATATCATGTTTCCGTGTACCAGCACAAACTATTCCCGCCTAGGTATTTTATATATATTCGTAAAATGAATAAAAACAAAACAAAACAAGTTTGACAGTAATTTATTTTACAAATTTTAAACAATATTGATGCCGGCTCGGAAGCATGCTAATGTAAGTTCATCATCATCATAGAGTGTAAATTGAATTGTTACGGAATTTCCAGCTCCTAATTCACTGTTGAATGGGACTCCAAATCTGTATGTATATTGGCCTTGATCTAGAGGGCACGTACTATTCACCAATTGACCACATCCGTTTTGGTATTCTTCTGGAATTTCGAAATAGACGCGTTCATCGTTACCGAGATCAGCAAAAATTGATGGATTTATGTAGTTGGTATTATCAATGACGTTGAATGTAATTTCAACTTCAGCAAAGCCACCCGATTGTACATTACACGGGAGCACAGTGCATCCAGGTACAATTACACTCGATGGAAGTGGACGTAGTCCTGCACCTATAATAAGTATAATAAAAAAATGTTTATTTCTAGAATTCTATTCTAAAATATTATTTGCAATATAAACTTACATTGCTCGACGGCTAATTGCCCGAAAACGGCCGGTAATACAATACCAAGTATAATTATGAAGCGCAACATGTTGGTTTCAATTTTCAAAACAAACTAAAAATATTTTTACTTTAAATTATCTGCCTAACTACTAGTTTTGTTGCCTGATATCAGTTTTACGCAAAACGGTTGAATTGTTTATGGGTGTTGATTGGGATAAGATTAGCGATTTTTGTGCTTTTGATTTGTTTTGAGTTGTTAAAATTAATTCGACGGCCTATAAGAATCATCAGATATCGGTTTATCTTATCGTGATATACAAACGTGCGTACGTTAAATTATCACGGGGATGTTATTTGTATATTGAATAACAAGCAGCCCTTGAGATTTTAAGTGTTTGGAATAAATCCAAGGTTCCAGTTACACTCATTTTACTTTTCAATGTAATATTTATAACTTTTAGTTTGAGCGTAAGCGCAGCCGTAACTATCTTGGAGTGATGGAGGTGATTCTGCAGGAACCTCAACATTAGGTTAGCTTATCTACTTCAACCTCAGTTTCAATCGGAACGCTCCGCTGACTGTGATTCCTTCAGGGATCCATGTATGTTGAGAGTGTTTTTTCTGCTAAACCATTCCTTTGATGTTTAGGTTGTCAGCCGGGGCCTCTACCGGTATCGGCACCCTCGAGATGTCACCCTCATCTTTCTTATAAACCAGAGCTAATTAAATCATTAGTTCTCGTCAAAGCAGCCAGCGACTCTCCATTTAATATGTATGACTTAAAATAAGCCTTTGGTTCTTCTTCCTGTACCATTCTCCACACGGCGATCGGTAGTTCACGATTGTTAGTTTGTAGAATTTGCTGAATTTTTTTCGGGTCGTTCGGTTCCGCTGAGATGCAAGCTCTCGCCCTAGGTTTGAAGGAGATCAGATATCTCTTTTTAGTACAGTATCAAACACCGTTGGTTGGCATAATCCTCTCTGCCTTTTAGTACAGTGTCAATGACCTTTGGTTGGCATAATACGTCAACTCCTCCTTCAGACGAAGCCTCCTGCTTCATTTTAATAATATTGTTAGCACATCATAGCGTTTTAATATCCCTGCCGTTCTCTAAGCCAACGCAATCTTATTGAGCTTTGCTGGAGCTTTCCGGGCTCTTTTTCTGGTCTTGTAAGTTGATACGAGGGACCATCTTTGCTTGTGCTCATGTCACTAGAGATTGCAGTTGAGGAACAAGCCTTTTTCGTGCTTGTCTCTCCTTTTTTCGGTATACGTCTATAGTGTTTTTCTGCTTTTCGTACATCTTGCGGGCCAGGCCTGATGACCAAAGTCCCACCTTGGTTACCTATTTGCATTAGGGCGACAACTTTTCGGCACAGTTTTTTCACTCATACATACATAAATAATATTTTGACACATAATTTTACAAAAAAACAGATTATGTTAAAAACTCGCCGTGCCGGAAATTCTGCGAAGAAGTCCTTTTTGGTTGGTTGAATGTGTCATATTTAAATTGGCTTCATATTACAGCTTGATCAACGTTAGGAAACATTGAAAATTTATTTCCAAAGTGAGTACTGTTTTATCGAAACAGTTCGATTTTTAAAAAGGCTTATTTAAGCGTCTATATAAACAAGCGAATTTGGGGTTTAAAAAATCTATATATCGTAGGAAGCCCAATAAGCGAGTAAGTGTTTCATGCGGTGTATGAAGTGGCAGCATAATTAGCCCATTTCTCTTCGAAAATGCTAACAACACCGGGTTTCAACCTATGAAATGGAAATTCTCGACAACTATACTGCAAGCGATATCAGAAGAACAACCCTTTCAGTAAGGTGTCAAGAGTAATTTGGAAGGGAGTCATCTTCGTATCGCTAACTGTATTGCTAAAACAAAATTCATGTTTGAATTTGTTAATAGATGGATTTGATGGCATTATCCACTGTAGTGTGACATGGAGGTTAAAATTATTTGTGCAATGTGTATGTGCCTTAATTTCTATGTTTTCCGTACTCAAACTGCATAATACATAAACGTCGAATGGTTTGAGAGCGATACCAATGTGTACGTGTGTGCGAGCGGCTGAGTTATAGAAGAGTATTTTTGTAGTGTTTTCTTGTTTTGGTGCGTGCAGCTGATATGGGTGAGAGGGAGTGTGCAAGTGACGCGCGCAAACACAACAAAAAATGTTCTTCCTTATTCTTGTGTTGTGCGAAATTTTTTCAGTTCTCGTTTTGGTTTGTGATAAAGTCTGGTGCAATTTTTTTAAATGAGATAAGTTGAATCCGAACAAAAATAAAAAGTTTGCAATTGGAAAAAAAACATGTGGTTTAAGATTCGAATTTTGTTTATTGGATTAATAAAATTATTTTTAATACAACCAGTGTTCGTGCTCACCCAATTTGATCCTGCCTATAATTCATTACGTTTACCTAATTTTAATGTATTCAATTATAATACCGTTGTTGCTTTCGGTTCACTGTTAATTAAATATTATATATTATATTTATCTACTTATGTATTTGTGAATGTTCGGAATTATAGAACACATTATATACTTTTGTTTTGTAACATTAAAGTAGTCTCTCTAAAATCATTAACGTACTCGCACCATCAATAAAATATGTATGTGCGCATAAATAATTTAAAATAAAATTTATATATTGTGATAGTCTTTTGTTTTAGTGGTGACAAAAGTTTTCGGTGGTTTCATTAATGAACATTTTGTCTCGTTGGTTTCATTTAAATGAAGATTTTGTGTCGTCGGTTTACTATACGTAACCATTTGGTCCTTCGAGCCGGATACAAACCGGAGATATCGTCGCATTCGTTTCGGTGCAATTGATCATTTTCGTTGGAGTATTTTTTATCGATCAATTTCATCACGTTATCGTCTCGTTCGGCGTTTTGCATCACGCCATCAAACAAACCTGTATCGCAACGTGGGACAAGGTCGCTGGTATCGTACGATTTGTTCCGGTGGTATCGTATGATTTTTTATTACTGTTATCGTATGTTTTGTGCATTTGGTAAAACTCGTGTTGATAGAATTGTGAACTGCTAAGATACTTATAAAGTGATAATAAATTTCGTTAATAATATTTGGTGGTAGTTCAAATTAAAAAATAAATTGTTAAAAGAGTGTTGGTTTAAAATATATAACATGACTGAAGAAGAAAAAACGAAGATTGTGTTGGCTGAGCTAAAGGCACGACGCACAACTATACAAAAGGCTCAAACTCGAATTAAAACCTATATCGACAAAAATTCTCCGACTGAAACTGAAGCAGCCACGCGGTTAGGCTTGCTTGAAAATCATTTCGCGAAGTTTGAGGAAGTTCAATCGGAGATTGAAAAGTTAGATGTATTAGAGCTGGAAAGCGATAAACGGGAATCCTTTGAAGAAACCTATTGTTACGCTAAATCGAAATTATTATCAAAAATCACTGAACTCAGGCGTCCATCGGTCAATTTAAATCAAAGTAGTGCAGATGTGTTGGGACTTAATCGTACGGGAAATCGTTCCAATCTAGTGAAGTTGCCAAAAATTGAATTACCTCATTTCTCAGGAGAGTACAAACATTGGACCGATTTTATAAATGGATTCAACACGTATATTGATGCAGATGATAATCTGAAGCCACTAGAGAAATTCAACTATCTTCGCAAATGTCTGAAAGGTGGAAACGCTGAGAGTATGTTGGCGTCATTGGAGTTGACCGACGCAAATTATGTTGAGGCGTTAACGTTATTGAAAAAACGTTACGACAACGAACAGCTCATTTATCAAGCTCACATTCGTGAAATAAGTGAAATTCCAGCCACTGGCAAATCAGTGTCATCTCTGCAAAGGCTTATCGATACAGTCAACGCTAATCTTCGCGCCTTACTAGCATTGGGTAATCATGAACAGCTAGCGAACGCATTATTGCTGCATATCGTATTTGGAAAACTGGATAATGCTACTCAAATCAAATGGGAGGAAGACGCACCCGCAACTTCTGTACCGACATGGAAGGAATTGGAATCATATCTAGTCAAAAGATGTTTGATGTTAGAAAATTCAAATGCCAATCGATCGCAATCGAATTCGATACCATACAGCCGTCCGCAATCAAGTCAAAGGTCGTCTAATTCGTCGAATTTTCGAAGTGCTTGGTTAACCACAACCGTCAATAATCAAGATAATTTGCACTGTGTTTTTTGTGATCAATCTGGTCATTTGATTGATAAATGTTCTAATTTTATTGAATTATCACCTCTATCTCGTTTTAGCGCTGTGAAACAACATCAATTATGCATTAATTGTTTCAGTAAGAATCACCGAGTTCGCAATTGTCGTGGGGTTAGGTGTCGCATATGTCATCAGCGACATCATTATTTGTTGCATATCGGAAGAAACCTTCATCCATTGCCAACGTCTACTCCATCGTTACCGTTGTCACCGAAACCAGAAGCTGTCCCTAAAACCAACTCACTCGAAAACAATCAAGAGGCAGCTGGTTCAAGTTCGACCGTACTACATTCTTATAATAAAGAGGTTCAAGCTGAAAACAGAGAAGGTTCTATTATGTTAGCTACGGCTGTCGTTCTGGTTCGAGATTATGCTGGGCAATTCGTTAAATGTCGTGTGTTATTGGATTCGGCATCTCAACTAAATTTTATCACCGAGTGTTTGGCTGGCCTGTTGCGTGCAGCGAGACGGAAAGTAAATATTTCGATCAGCGGAATAAACGATATCAGTACACAAGTTAAACATCAAGTGAATGTTCTTATTAAATCGCGTTTGGGTGATCATTCGTATATTTTGGATATGTTAATTCTGCCTAGCATCACATCAAATCAACCCAACAGAAGTATCGAAATTGAAGGCTGGAATATTCCATCCGACATAGTACTGGCAGATCCGTTATTCAACCAGCCACATCGTATCGATATGCTTATCGGTGCCGAAATTTTCTATGAGTTACTTGAAACCGGCCAAATAAAATTGGCTGAGAATCTACCGTTGTTGAGAGAGACCAAATTCGGGTGGATCGTGTCTGGTAAGACTGGTAACATTAAAAATAAATATAACTTTTGCACTGCAGTTGCTGAGCTTAAACACGATGAAGATACCGCGTCGTTACATGAACTGCTTGAACGGTTTTGAACTGTTGAAAGTTATGGTGAGAATAAATCAAAATTTACCATGGAAGAGGCTGAATGTGAAGCTCATTTCGTTCAAAATCACAAACGGCTGGGATCCGGAAGATTCGTTGTCAAGGTCCCATTCAAGGAAGATATTTCATTACTAGGCGATTCGTATTGTACCGCTAAAAATCGTTTTTTGAATCTCGAACGCAAATTGTCGAAATATCCAGATCTCAAATGCCAGTACAAAAGTTTCATTCATGAGTACATTTCGTTAAACCACATGGAAGCCGTTCCAGCAGCGAAGCTATCAAGTTGTAAATACTTTATGCCCCACCACTGCGTTATTAAGCCGCAAAGTTCGACCACGAAACTACGGGTTGTGTTCGACGCGTCTTGCAAGACGTCTTTTGGAAAGTCGTTGAATGAAATTCAAAAGGTCGGACCGACAATACAGAATGATTTGTTTTCGATATTAGTTTGGTTTCGGTTCAAACGATTTGCAATCACGGCCGACGTCACCAAAATGTACCGTCAAATACAGGTCGATGAAGCCGATTCATACGTGCAATGCATCTTGTGGCGAGATAACCCAAACGAAAAACTTCAAATCTTTCGTCTTAAGAACGTTACATACGGTACAGCCGCCGCACCGTTCCTTGCAATTCGTTGCCTGCATCAATTGGGTCACGAGAAGACGTTAAGCCACTCTGTCGGATCGACCGCAATTCTAAACGACTTCTACGTCGATGATATGCTTAGTGGAGGTGATACTTTCGAAGAAGCTTTGAAACTGAAGAAAGAGGTGTCTGAAATTTTAAAGTGTGGCTGTTTTGAATTACGTAAATGGGCATCAAATGACGAACGATTGCTGAGAGATGTTCCGGACGCGCACCGCGAGACATTCAAAAATATCGACGAAGACAAAAGCATTAAAACTCTGGGTGTTTCGTGGAAACCTGACGTAGATGAATTCCAGTTTGTATACACGCAGAAACCTACCGAAGTAAACATAACCAAACGCCAAGTTTTGTCCGACATCGCCAGTTTGTTTGATCCACTGGGATTAATCAATCCGATTATCGTCTTGGCGAAAATATTGATGCAACACCTGTGGAGATTGAAACTTGAGTGGGATACGACTTTACCTGAACAATACACCACACAATGGGTTAAATTTCGAAATCAGTTACCTTTGATCAACAACGTCAAAGTTCCTCGCTTTGTTTTGTCGCCAAATCATGACGCAATTGAGATTCATGGATTTTCAGACGCATCAATCACAGCATATGGATGTTGTATCTACATTCGTTCAATCGTACAAACAGAAGTTTCAATCAGACTATTGTGCGCCAAGTCTCGTGTTGCTCCAGTCAAAACCATCTCGTTGCCGCGATTAGAACTCTGCTCCGCAGTTCTTTTAGCAAATTTGATGGATCGTATTAAGTCCAGCATTAAAATCAACAAAATAGCATCGTATTGTTGGACCGATTCCGAAATCGTGCTCAATTGGTTAGCAGCACATCCATCAACGTGGACTACTTTCGTCGCAAATCGTGTCGCCATCATTCAAGATCTGACATCGTCTTCGGTCTGGAATCACGTCAGTTCAAAGGACAACCCTGCTGATCTCGTTTCGCGCGGGGTATTGCCAGAAAAACTGCTTAGCAATAAACTATGGTTTTCCGGACCAGAATTTTTATCACGCTCGTCATCCAGTTGGCCGAAATTTAACAAGTTATTTGATTCGAATTTGGTTGCGGAAAAAAGAAAGAATAGTGATGTCGTCATTATCGCAGTGCCCAATGAGGTCGATTGTGTTCAAAAGGTCAAATATGTCAACAACTTTTGCACCACTCGCCGAGTATTTGGGTTTGTGGCTCGATTTGTAAATAATAGCCGGTCCAGATCCATACGCAAACCAAAAACATATGGTTGTTTGACTGTCGCCGAACTAGATCAATCGCTGAAGTTTATCGTCAAAATCATACAACGCCAAAGTTTTCAACAAGAATTTTCGCTGCTGTTTTCCAATAAACACATTCATTCGAATAGTTCGATCAAAAATTTAAATCCATTTCTCGACGACGATGAGATCATTCGAGTGGGAGGCCGATTGCAGAATTCGGATTTATCATTCGAATCTAAACACCCGATAATTTTGCCGAATTCTCATGTATTTATTTTTTCTTTATGTAGGCATTATCACATGAAGAATTGTCATGCTGGCCCTCAAGCATTGCTCGCTAATCTGAGGCAACAATTTTGGATTATTCGCGGCCGTGATGTAGTCAAGAAAGTGGTATACAAATGCAATTCATGCTTTAGAGCTCGACCCAAGTTATACAATCAAATAATGGGAAGCTTGCCAAGACATCGAGTAGAACCTGCGAGACCGTTTTTGCATGCAGGTGTTGATTTTTGTGGACCAGTCTGGGTTCGTTATAAAGGCCGAGGCCAGCAATCGGATAAAGCATATATCGCAGTGTTCGTATGCTTTGCGACGAAAGCCGTTCACATCGAAGTCGTCAGTGATCTATCGAGCAAAGCTTTTCTCAATGCTCTCGATCGTTTTGTTAGTCGCAGAGGATTTTGTCGATACCTTTACTGCGATAATGGAACCAATTTTGTTGGAGGTAGTAGAGAGCTGAAAGAGCTACGCACATTATTTTTAAATCAAAACATGGGTGATCAAATAGTCCGAACCTGCGCTGACGCACACATTCAATTTGTTCACATCCCTCCAAGATCACCGCATTTTGGTGGTCTGTGGGAAGCGGCTGTTAAATCCGCGAAGCACTTGTATCGAGTGTTATCAGCAGCAACGTTGACATACGAGGAGCTGACCACTATCACCGCAAAGATTGAGGCGTCGTTAAATTCACGGCCGCTGACACCGCTGTCATCGGATCCATCTGATTTCGGAGCCCTCACACTGGGCCATTTTTTGATCAGTTCCCCGCTCTCAGCAATCGTCGAGCCTGACCTCACCCATCTAAACGTCAACAGACTTGATCGTTATCAGAAACTTCGCCAGCTCTATCAACACTTTTGGCAACGTTGGCAGAAAGAATACATATCAGAATTACAGCAGCGCGGAAAATGGAAGACATTGTCGAACAATGTCACTGTCAACACGTTAGTTTTGATAGCTGATGAGGGGGTGCCACCTCAAAACTGGATCCTGGGACGCATTATCGAGGTTCATCCCGGACCGGACGGATTAGTACGTGTAGCATCTGTAAAAACACCAACCGGTATTATAAAACGAGCCATCGTAAAACTAGCACCGTTACCAGTAGAAGAAGATGACAAGACAGGTTGACAATATGGAGTACTGTCAACGGGGGCAGTATGTTCGTGCTCACCCAATTTGATCCTGCCTATAATTCATTACGTTTACCTAATTTTAATGTATTCAATTATAATACCGTTGTTGCTTTCGGTTCACTGTTAATTAAATATTATATATTATATTTATCTACTTATGTATTTGTGAATGTTCGGAATTATAGAACACATTATATACTTTTGTTTTGTAACATTAAAGTAGTCTCTCTAAAATCATTAACGTACTCGCACCATCAATAAAATATGTATGTGCGCATAAATAATTTAAAATAAAATTTATATATTGTGATAGTCTTTTGTTTTAGTGGTGACAAAAGTTTTCGGTGGTTTCATTAATGAACATTTTGTCTCGTTGGTTTCATTTAAATGAAGATTTTGTGTCGTCGGTTTACTATACGTAACCAACCAGTGAAAAATTTATTATTTTTTTAATTTTGTTGTATGAAACGACATTTCTAAAATTGAAATCTGTCTGCCATTTTGTTGGTATATAGCTGGCTAAAATAAAAAGCAGTAAATTAAATTAAAAGTTTTTTTGGTGTACATATTTGAGTAAGAAATACTCAGATTGTCCTGGCTACGGGAAATGGCCACACAAAACATTTCGATAAAATATTTGGTGGTGTTCTTTTCCAGTTCTATTTTAGTCTTGGTTTCTTGAATACGTGATGTACATTATAAAATAAAGTTGGTTGTTGTAACACGAAAAGTCACGTTATTACAGACTGGACGTCATAAATCCAGGCAGTGTTACGCTTTTGGTGTTAAATTTAATTAAGCGGGTATCGCAAATCTCAGCAAGGGGGCCGAGAATCTCTGCGGGTGCCTTCAATAATGGGCCAATGAAAGGTGGCTCAACAGTAAAGTGATTACGGGTGGCCAGTTGATGTCATTCAATGTGGTTGCGAATAAAGGCAGGAAGCCCAACATTTTGTAGCCCAACCAGGCAAAATTTTATGACGGCTTCATAGCCGCAACCGTAAGGTACCATTTTTTTATTTTTATTTTTATTTAAATTTATTTTAATTTTTATTTTTTTTAACTAAATTTCAATTCTGCTTATCATTCCGTTGTATTAAATTTATAAAATGTATTCTTATTATGCACGCATTAACTGTTGCTTTGCACCCGCATAGGTGACACATTGGTTTCGCCCTTCAAATTAATTAATTCCGTTTTCTGTCTTTACATTTTTTTGTTATTGTTGGTTATTGAATAAAAATTGAACTGCGATCCCTATTGTCATTCGGCTCTATTTTATTTTCATTTATCGGCCGGGATCCGGGTTTCCAGTGATTATTTTTGTTTTGTGTTACTAAAATGAAGTATTAAATTCATTCTCGGTTCGGTATGATGAGAGGGGGATTCTCATCTCGTGTCGGGATTTCATATTTACAGGCTGGGTTTGCCACTCCACTGTATCTCCTTGGTAGGACATCTACAGGGTCGGGGAATCGCTGGAGGTCTCTCCGGGTGAAGAAAGGCTTGGTCTATTGAGAAGACGTCCTTACCCACTAATGATGCTTCGTTGTCATTGGAGAGGGCCTCTTCAGCATGGTACTTGTCAGTTGTCACTCCAGTCGACTTAATTTAAATTCAGGGGCGGTATGTTGTACCATCACTTCGAATCAAAATTCGAAAAAAGACGAATGGCGGTATGTTGTATCATTTTCGAAAAGCAAAAATGATACAACTTTCACTTTTTCGATTCGACTTTTTTCGAATTCGACTTTTTTCGATTCGAAGTGATGGTACAACATACCGCCCCAGGTCTTTTTTATTATTTGCTTTTGATTTTTAATTTTTTCTGTTCCACGGTGTGGGCCAGGAGCACGCAAGCCTCTAATTCCAACAGGAACCATGCCATTACCTTGAAATCTAGCCGGAAAAACTTCACCGTTACGAGAGAGGCCTCTGCGTTCGTAGTTGAAAACTGCGGGTTGGCTGTGAGCTCAAAACAGATGCCTACTTCTAGATGCTAGTTTCATCAGAAACGTCCTACTAGATCACATTGATGCAGTCTACTGACATTGCCTTAGTCATCGATTTATAGCTCTAGAACACCATTCCATCAAGTACGGCGATAACAGATAAACACTAAACAGATAAATAAATAAATAAAACAGATTTAGATATTGAGATAAAACAAAGTGCAGATTGCTTCCGTGATTGTGGTCTATACAAATTTAAAAACACTTGATTATGTTTACTTATCTCATGATAGATGTAAAAAATCTAAAAACAGTCATTTATTTCAAAAATACAGATACATACAACAATGTGTATAGATTAACCTAGGACAAGATAAATTTCGTTGATTTAGGCTGATTATAAAAATTATTTTCTGTAAAGCTACATTTAACGTTTGAACAAAATATCGACAAGATATTTAATTGGTATACACATTATTGTCTTACAGCTCCATCTATATTTGAACGATTTAAATCAACAACGTTTGTACATTTTTTTAATGTAATTAGCATTTTACCAATGCGCGACAAATATTTGGGATATTTTTAAACATCATTTTAAAAACTATAACTTTTCACAGCAATTTTTAATTATATTTATTGATAAAAGGTTCTAAATTAAGCAGTCTCTCGTTGTGTGCTATTTTAAGGTTCTAAATTGCAATAGTGATTGGTCATTATGTATTATCTTATCCAATTTTCCAAAAAAATAATTAACGCGATATTTGAATGCACCTGCGTCACAATGCGCAGTCAAATCACCCGACTTTATTCTACGTTCGACACATGTTTACCATTATTGGACTCATGATCGTTTTGTGCGTCTTTATATTAATCTTAATAGTATCATTAAATAAATCAAACAAAATCAATTAATCTTTAATCGTATATGATTGATTAAATTGCTATTATTCGACTACCGCACCCTGGCTAGTTTCGTTGGTACTATACTACTATTTGATCAACATTCCGGCGGTTGCACACACATTTCGTAATATGCGGTCGTTCAACTGTCAACAGAATACACCAAATTATCAAATCGCTCATAATCGTATCGTATATACGTAACGCACAGTCGCACACACAAATAAATTAATTGATTAAAATTAATCGAAAAACGTATAGACGTAATCGCATGTAAGCATTAAGATTACCTCGAGTATGACCATCAACCCAATCAAATATTAAAATTCATTCGTATTCGAAATGTATATGAAAAAGACAAGACAATGGAAATTAGTCCGATTTTCATTTTCTTTTGATGGGTTTCCTTTCTTCATAAATACCATACAAATCTAATCGTTGTATTGTTGTTGTTGTTATTGTAATCTTCCGGGAATAAGGATTCATTATTGGTATTATCCATTTTTATTTATATTAAAAATAGAAAAAAAAAATCATAATACAAATTATTAAATTTTCTATTATTGAAATTTTCCATTTTCTTCGATGCAATTTTGTAACGTTTAATAATTTGTGTATTGAGTAGTTTTCCGGTAAGGATTAGAGTATTGATCATTATTGGGAAATGTGCAATCGTACTATGCATCGAAAATGGTAAATATGCTTAACAACACTAAGCTTAAGGCGAAATTATATCCTGCTGAATCCAAATCTAGTGCAAATTCATGTTTGTAAAATAATTTCTGACCACAAAAAATCGGTTATCATCGCTCTGTATCGTTCTATGTTTACTGGAACGATTTACCAGCATTTTAATCTTAACTCCACCTGAATTATTTCAAATTGTTACTCGCCGAAGTTGCATTGCCTTCTCTACGATTACGGGTAGTCCGAACACCAAAGTCTTAAGTTTTGCTTCTTTATGTAAGTTTGCGGCTTCTTTAAGCAAGCTATTTCAAATTTACACTGTTTCGGCAACTCAGTAATGGTTTTGGAAATAAGTGTTCAATATTTCCGAAAGTTCATCGAGTGTATGATGAAATGTGTTCAATTCGAGTCACGGAGATATGTTACAGTGCATAGTTACAGTTCCAGTTCGAACGGAAACTGAAATGCAAGCAATAGATACATCTGTAATAAATTGAGCATGATCACGTGCTTACGTATATCTGAATCATAAATGGGAGGTGCCTCCGCCTCCACATAAAGGTTTATAAAATTACAGTTGGTTTGTTCAGGATTCCAGATTCGGTCAACTCAATTACATCTTTCGATGAAAACAAAAAACAGTTGTTGTTATGTGCAAGCACAACGGATGACGCTAAGAGCATTCAAACCGTTGGTCAACTCGCACAATTTAACTTGTATGTAGACAAGTCATTCAAAATAAAATAAAGGGAAAATGATTTACTTAGCTGTATACATCCTCGAACATTTCACCAAATGAAAAAATCCTACTATATATAATCGTTGGACGATAAGCAAGAACTTTCATACTATCACTCCAACTTATTCACTTTTCACGTCTTACGTAAAACAATCTGCACACTACATAGCTTCATGCCAGCCTATAGCACTCCGTTAGGCCGTCATAGTTGTGTTCATTTTCATCACCGATCATAATGATGATGATCACCAAGATGACGAAAATCCCTTTTCCATCCTGCCCCTATCAGGATTCGAGCCCGGCACCTTCCAATCCAAACGTTTAAGCTTTAACCAATGTACCATTAGGTCGGTTATTATTCAATAATAAAAAGATTGTTAATTTGTGAAATTTATCGATGTCAAATTAATTTTATTGTATTGTAGCAAAAAAAAAGACGAAAAATTCAAAAAAACCGAATGACAATATAAATTAATCATTCACAATAGTCTTTTTTATGGTTGAAATGTATGTTTCCAACATGGCGGCCCGCACTTCAACAAAGTTGACACAATTGAATACTGAGTACAATGCTGTAGTGATGAACGTTGGGAAATATAGTGTTCCGACTCACTTATGCTAAAGATGGCGCGCCCTACAGAATCTCCAGTGGTGTTGGTTGGCAGTGGACATATTTTAGACATTGATGGTCTTATAATAATATTTGATTTATTTTTGAGTGTGGCGACTCTTGCGATTCACCGATTTCAAGAATACGTGCCCAAGAACACTGTTGACAACATTACTTATTAGGAAATGCGCAGGACTGTCAGCACTGTCAAATCATTGGGATCATTTCTGATTGGATCCAATAGTCGTAAATTGCGTGACCCTTCAATCTGAGCAAACTACACATCTCCTCATACGTCAATGGATTATATCCAGCAATAAATTCCATAGAGTTATGGAATTTCATAGATTTTTCACTCCACTTCCCACAAGCCACCAAAATGTAGAGAACCAGGTATGATAAAATGCAATGTTGGATTATGACTATACATGTCGCTGATTTTATCACGTCGAGTGATGAACCTCCTGAAAGCCGCTAATGCATTAGTAGTCAAATCAACGATTCCTAAATATAGAATCTTAGTGCAAAGGCAGTCGAATATGCAAAAATATCCTTTATATGCCTTGCTACTTCTCTCCCCGTTGACATTTGAAATGGTTATGCGTGGAACGGGAAGATTCCCCATTAGCTGGTTTCAAACTCTAGCAATGTAACGGAAGAATATTGTGCGTCTGTGTATAAATTGCCAAACCAAATTTCAAGCGTTAATAATCCTTAATAAACACATTTTTATTAATCACTTGTTTTTGTTTCGCAGAATATTTTTCAAAAAGTTTAAAAAATCACTCGATCGATTTCGACTTGTTAGGTCATCATCAGGAGTATCTACTGAATTGTATTAGTAAAAATTTTTTGTTATATAGTAGAAAAAAGCAAAATATAAATAAAAATAAAAGAAGGAGGGAAAAAAATAAGCAATAAAAATTAATCTACGGATCGCGCAGGTAGGCGATGAGTCATAAAGGTTGAGTAACAAAATTCAAGGTATATTATTGCGTACGTGAGAATAGAAAAGGGCGAGGTCTGTAATTGGTGAGAACCGGATTTCTCTCTGTTCGTTAAGGATATTTTGGTTAAGAAATATTGATTTTCGAATTTCGTAAGATTCTAAGGTATCTAAACGCCTGCCTTTGGGTTGTATATGTAATATGTCTAAATTGTTCAAGCTAGCTGTATGATTTTCTGAAGTTAAATGGTTATGGAAAGTTGATTGATTGCAACCAGATAAATGTTCTTTAGCTCTAACTCCAAAATTGCGCCCAGTCTGACCAATATAGGAGAAACTATACAATCATTGCAATTAATCCTATAAACGCCAGATTTGGAAAGGCGATCAACTCTAGGTTTATTGTTAAAAATCATTTTCTTTATTGTGTTATTATTATAAAAAGCAAAACTAATATTGGTATAATTGGACACGATGTTGCTAATCCGTTGGCTCGTTTTTCCTATATACTCTAAGCGACGCCAATTTACCCGCGTTGGACTGTCCGGTGGATAAATACCCGTTAGAGTTTTACGCTTTAGCTTTTTATTTAATAACTTTAATATATTCATGTTATTCGAAATGTAATAAAAAAAATAATTGACACAAAACACTTATTTGCGAAAAATTGTGGCCTTTCTCAACCAAATCAAGACCGTAATATCGTGTATGGATTTTACAGGTAATTGTTTTATGAAATCCCAAAAAAAATTGCAATATCAAAAAAAAAGTCTATAACCTTTACGAATGTGTAACTTAATTACTTACTGTTATAAATATATACCATGTAATGGCTGTGTCGTTCCTCGTTACATAAGGTTGTTATAGGTTAATACCGTTGCGGGTTTACCGTTAAGCGATAAAATTCTACTCGTACGCCCTGCCACTGATGATATTCCGTTATGTTATTCGTAATGTAATAAAAAATATAATGAATTCACTATCACCGGAGTCGACCAACACATCAGCGAACTACAAATCCAGGTATACTCACTTTTTTGTAAGAAGTAGGTAAGTAACCGTAAGGCCAGTAACAAAAGTTTCCATCCGGAATGGAACCACAATCACAGGAATCAATTTCAAATAATTTGATTTTGTTTTGTTTTTATAATTTTTTTTTTACATTAATAATCCATCTTTAAAGTTTTAAATTTCGAAATACAAGGTGAAAATCATTATTCGTGCCCCTTTTTCACAATATTGATAGATAATTTTCTGATCTATTCGAATATATGAAAGAGATCCCGTGAACAATTCTTGTATATGGGATATAATCGTAAACGTAAAAATGTCTCTGGGCAATTTAAAAATCACCAGAATTAGATCCCATTCACCACACTCATAGGGTTTTGACTGATCTGTCTGGCCATGTAGATGAGACCCCGTGAACATCTCTAGGATCGATGAAAAAAAAATTGAAAATTTATTAAAATTTATGGAATTTCTATATAGCCTGTATGGCACTGTACATATCATTTTAAACTATCTATGTTCATTTCAGTGTTACAACTTTGTCTACGCTATTCTTAATTATATTTTAAAAACTGTGAATGTCTGTAGGAGCGGTGTCAGAAAAGTTAGAAAATAGATTGAAATGAAAAACCATATTTTATTAAAAATGCGCTGGACTTTGTAAAAACCATCATAATTAAATCCTGTTCGCTACACACGTGGGGTTTTGATTTAGCTATTCGGTCATATATATGGGACCCCGTGAACATCTCCAGGATCGGATATATAAAAGTAGAAACATACTCTAAAATAGCCTTCTTTAGAATTAAAAAAAGTTTAGTAAATCGTTTTACGATTTTCTCGTGTTTATTTCAAATCGTTAGAAAATTATTTGATCTTTACAGCGACACTATTAGAAACATAGGGACTTATCTAATATAAATGTTAAAGATCATATAACAATGTTTCAATTTCGCCACAAAACAAATCCAATTGGAATATTTTTAAATTTAACAGTGTAAATTTTTTGGTATTATTTTTGGTATGTTTTTCACAATCATTTAGTTCGATTAACAATTTTTATATATAATAATTTTTATTATAACTTATCACTTCTTTTTTTTTTGGTATTAAAAAAAATGTTCAGGTGTTCACGATTACGATCAAAAATCAACTGTCTACCTTCCTCTCTTTTACAAATCGCCTGACATGTTTCGGGTTAAATTTGGTAGGGGAATGACCTAACCGACCGGTTATATAATTATTACCGCTTCTCTAAAATTTACCAATACAATAATTATAACATCCACATTGACCATAGAATTTCACTCAAAACATAAACAGAAAATCTATAAGTAAAAATACAGCGTGTCATGCGCGATCGTTACAAAGGGCCACTCCACCAAAAAATATGGTTTTCCGAAGATATATATTGACTGATTTTCCCTTCAAGAATGTAAGCAACCCGATTTTAAATAAGCACCTTCATCTTATTTTTCGTACTTCTTCATCCAGCACAATACAATTGCCGGGTCGGTTGAACCATACATCACACACTTTTGAAATGGTTTGACTGTTGTCACCTTTTTGACAAATCTCGCCAACAGGAGAGCATCACACAATTCAAGGCCTGGCAATGACACTTGTTTTATTGGGGCCACCTTGATTTTCGCTACTACTATAGACTGAAGTAAATAGTTACATCCGATTGAATAATACGACAGTAAACTACTGCAGCGTAAGTTGCGCTGGAAGAATCACTCAAAAGCCATGTATACACTGCCCTTGACTGTTACAGTTATTCAGCCATCTAGGAATTTTTATTTTAGAATTTGATGGTAGCTCATCTTGATATGTTAGCCATGTTTTAGTAATGGTTTCTTGCAAGGAATCGTCTCATCCCATCTGTGTCATATAAATATTTTGTAAAAGTTTTTTTGTTGATATGAGGCACGGCGAAACCCATCCCAATGGATAATATGCCAAGCGTCTTAATGGACCAGTTATTATGGACGATCAATATTGCATTATTTTCGCGATGTTCTATTGGAACTGACTATAGAATGACAATCTGGATTGAGGCCCATTTGCGGAGCTCAAATTCTCCAGATTTCACAAGGTAAATCAGTTCTGTAATTTCATCGCTGATTCGACTGTGACTCCACCAGACATCACATCGTCAACGTAAAACCCATGCTGTACACTACTTGATGCCAAGTCAGAACCCTCAATGCTTCGTCGAATGCTAACGGCAGTAATGCTTTTATGGCCAGGTACGGAGAAATCAGCTCGCATGATCATGGAAATCAGCTCAGACTGCAGTCTAACCATGAACTCTTCATTCAATGAGATCCTCAAATTTTAGATTGAATTTTGCGCGTTGGGTGAACCAATTTGGACTTTTAATAAGATCATCGAGCAATAATTCTCCAAACACATCCGAAGCGAGGCGCAATAGTTTCAAGCACAAATGCGTTCATTAATAAGCTCACGTTTGACTTAGTTTTAAGTTCTTGACCGAATGTTGAGTCTCACCCCGGAATTACTCCAATGACCAGAATCTGGATTTCTTTAATTTTAAAGCCAAGTTTGTTGATCGCTATACTTCTGTTAAGAATGTCGCCTAGGATCCTTGATCGAGTAGAGCTTGAAGTGTCAACTCTGTCCCAAAAGTCTATTGAACTTTAATAAGTGCAGTTGCCAACATAAGTGGTCATATGAGCAATACATATCCTTAGTATATGTTATAGTTTCCTGGGGATCATTGCCAGGTTCGTGCACTAGGGAATAGTGCCGCTGATTACATTACACGCAGCTTCTAGCGCATGGGCACTAAAAGGAAATTGAGGTATAACTGATTAGTTTTCACAAATTCACGTTGATCCTTTAAGCTGGCCTTGAATTTAGGATGGCCTTGAATTTAGGACAATAGCACAGAGCATGTTTGTCGCCGCATAAACTGCACTCACTTGATGATGTTACATGACAACTTCTTATGGATGCTGCTAATGTCATCTATGGGTTCCAAGACTCTAAAATGATCTAGAATAAATAACCGTGCAGATTCTTCCAGGTAGGAAGTTCGCCATTTGATGAAACCCAATGATTTTTGACGCTTGTAACGTTTCGCCTGTTGTATCTAGCAATTTTTTTTTATTGTTGACGAAGATTCATGGTGCGAACTAGACTGTGACATCAAGTTTTAAAATGGTGATGCTCTCTGTCGACTCGACCTGTTTATTGTTGTAAAACACGGATTATCGTAGGTTCATTGCGGTTTTCCTAGCTTCATTATAATTAACCACGGAGGTTTGAATGTTTCGAAGTAATTGTTCTGCTTCTCCATATTGAAAATCAGTTTATCGTCGTGGATGAGCGCTTTGAATACAACACGAAAAGTTGACCACGCTAAATAATCTCCAGCTTGCGATTTTTGGCTCGATGCTGACGAGTTAGCAGCGTTAGATGAAGTTGGTGTAACACGATCGATTAATTCAGATCACCCATTACATTAATAAAACATCGTCCTCGTCCTTTTTTCCGCCCGACTAATGAAAATACATTTTTATGTTCTATCCAATGCTGATTGAGAATGTATAATCGGGTTTTAAGATGTAAATGTGTAAGGCTAGCCTTATGCGGGTATAAAATTATATCGGGTAGCTCAAAAAAGCTTAATAACCAAAGAAAAACTTGTTTCTTGTGGCCGTTCAAAAACACAATCTATAGTCTTGAAGCCCCAAGCCCCAGAAGGGGAAATACAAAATACGGTAAAATTTTAGGGAGAATCACAATTCGGACTCAGAAGAATAAAACAATCGTCCATTCCTCAAATGTTAAAATAAATTAACAAATACAGCCATTGAAAACCTTGTTGATACTGGCGTTGATAAAAATATAATTAGATCAAAAATAATACTAGACTACCCATTTAGTAATACATATAAAACTCGCAACAGGTATACAAACGTAACAAAAATTCGAAATCGAGGATTCCATCAAATCTAATTGAACCAATCTTTTCAGAGAAAACCACATTCTTAACCGTTCAAAACTTTGATTTCACGAGAATGCCATTTGATCTAAAAACTGGTCCGGCATTTTTTCAAGGAGCCAGGAATAATATCCTACACGGAATGGTGATTGGACAATTTTGCTCTATACTTAGACGATATTATTGTTGGATTCAATTTGGCCAAACATATAGAAAATTTTTGATAAATAAGAAAGCGACTGTCCAATTTTAACTTAAATATTAAACTCGACAAATGTGAGTTCTTAAAAAGAGAGGTAATTCAGTTTATATGGGTTGTTTACGCAAATTTGACATAAAGCTGGTTCTGGTCAGTTCTAGGCGGTGTTCTCAAAACATCAATCGCCATTTTATTAGCGCATCACAGTAACCCTTATGCTGGAAACACATGTGTAGAATTCTGCATGCATTAAAATTAGAATACTGTGTTTATGTGTTAAAATACATGTTCGACGCATGGCATGCAGAATTCCGCATGTCGTGTCTATTTATAATTTGACTGCGTATCCGTCGGTGTTGACATGAAAAAAATTAAACTAAAAATCTTCGGCCACTTCATGCGACATTGTTTGATATTTTCCACTTTTGACATTAAATTTTGTCAAATTTGAGGAGAAAATTACAGAATTTATAAAAGAAAACTTATTTTTATACGATACAAGACATTTCAATTGCAAAAATATTAATCTGTGTGACAAAAAGTTGATTCTTGCTTTAACTCTAAATAAAAAATGTTGCACACAAGTGTCAAAAAATTATGCTCATGTGTTTTACCGTATAGATCTGCATGCGGTGCTGCATGCCAAAAATCTGCACATCTGGTTTCAGCATTAGTTGTAAAAAATATTAATCTATAAAAGGTGGTCAGTAGCCCGATCAATATTTATTATTGAGGGCCATAAAATTTATTAAGCGGCAAAAAATTCGGTTTAATTGATAATTTTTATATCGCTACATAAACAAATTAAGCATAAAATATACAACAAGTGTTAGCGGGCCACTTGTGTAAACAACCAGCCAGGTGTTAAACAATTAATCACTCAGCACTTGAAAAAATCAAAATCAAACGATATAATTCAACGCTAATTAATATTTTTGACCAGTCGATAACAGATATGGAAAAATATGGGATGGGCTAAATTTAATAAACAGTCCACTGCGTTAATTTGCGAATTTTGAAATATTTTTATTTTTTGCAAGGTATAGAATTTGGTATGGCACCGCCCTTTAGTATTAAATTTAAATGATTTTAGCGGTCCATGATAAGCAAACAAGATTGGTAATGAACTTCGGTTTCAGCTGAAATTCTTCGAACATCATCTCTGCGACATCACATCCTTGTATTTGAACTTCTTGAGTTCGAACTCAATTTTTGAAGGTGATTGTTTATGATTCATGTCTTTGTTGTACACCTGCAATGCTATCATTGATATATTGATTTATGTGACTGATAACGTGATTGAATTGATGTTTAAATTTTTTGGTGTGAGCTATACAAGCTATTCATTTGTGATATATTCTAAGCGTATAGCTGTTGGGAGATTCAGCCCCTTCGGTATAGTATAGTTGCATGGGTTAATGTCTAATTATCCTCAGGATGATTGTTCGGTAACTCTGAGGGGTTTCTGTATTTCTATCTGGCGATCCATCTTAACACTACTCGAATTTTTTAATCTGTATTTTTACGATGGAATATGGTGAAGCTTACATTTGATGTGTGTAGTCACTGAATTTGGAGCAAATTTTTGGTTTTATTATTTCGCCAAAATCTGTACATTTTTCGAGCGGCTAGCTACACTTGACATTCTTTTATATAGCATTCGTCATCAATTGTTGCTTGTGGTTAGACAGAATCCTTCTAGCCACAAACAACAATTGATGAATAATTTTTATTAGACTACAGCAGAATTGATACTTGAGTGTTCCTAAAACTTTTAGGAATTGGCCATTTATTTCACCTACTATAGAATAGTTTCACGACGGTTTATTGAAAAGCAAGCCATAGAAGATGGCAATTCATCGAAAACTTCGACTTTCCGAAAAACAATTCTTCTATAGAACGGCAATTCGGTGAAAAACCAATAAAGCAAAAGGACCATGTAGCGTTTTCAAATCTTGTATCATGGGTTCATAATTTAAATTAACTAGAATTGGTTAGCATAGAGTACGGCTACCATCGGCAGATTAGACAGACTTGACATCATCAGCGTTTTAACGGGGGAGTCCAATATATCGATGACGACCACTGAACCGGCTGGACTCATCAGCGATTCTGTTGCCGGAGCTGTTTCATGGATAAATGTAAATGCATATAATAATTTGCCTTCCAGTGCCTGAATGATTTCTAATGTGGCTTTTAAGCCTCCACAGCCACTTCACTAACATAACTGTAATGTGTGGTTTGAAATACTCGAGCAACAAACAATTCACGGTGGAAGATATTACGGTCGAAGCAACTAAATATATTCTCATGCGGCAGGAGCACTGGACGCACGACTCCACGATGCCTTTGCGTATCTCATAACTTACCCAAGCTGAGGTGATCCGGGTCCTCGACGAAACAGAGAAAACGAAAGTTAACAGTCTGATGCATTGCTCGACACTTGAGAATAGGAAGCCGTAACAACTGTTGAGTGTCATGAAGATGAATGCTGGTAAATATTTAAACGAAGCAACACTTTGTCAATTTTAGTTGAAAAGGTTGCACCAGACAGTTCAAATGGTGTTCCCACCATTTGAAAACGATGTCTCTCTGTCAGTCCTGGCAGAACGGGCTGACAACGTGCATGAAACTATGACTCAAGCACAAATAAATTCTATTGAGGCCTCCTGCTCTAGTAATCTAAATTCAATTCTTTTGTTGGATAAAAACTTTCGGAATTCAAAAAAACATTGTAATCGGAGTTTGCGGAAATCTTTATTCAAAATTCTAGATCACGATCCAATTTAAATTCACCAACTCTTGACAATTCTCGATCAAACTCTAAAACTAACAACTCACGTAAAAACTCGCCAATTTCTCGAAATTCCTTGGTGAACCTTACAGCCGAAAATAATTTCACTTCATTTACAGGTGCACATGTCTCAGTCTTGCCAGCTCGTTTTGTTTGGAGTTCTTCGGTAAACGCTTACGGGGCTAAATTCTTAAAACTTCACATCGAAGTGCGCCATGAATTCTTCTGGGAGTTCATCGTTGCTAGCGTGTCGATATGCCTATCATCGGTGCGGATTTTTTGACGAAAACTGGGTTGGTGGTTGATATGCAGAGAGCTTATAGACCCGTTAACCTCTCTGTATACAAATAGTACCCTTTCCTCCTACGATATTACTACTGTATCTAGGATCGATAGGTCAGTCATTCAAAGCAACTTCACAATACAAAACATAACGTGACTCAAAAAATTGAAACGTACGGACCACCGGTTGCATACAAACCACTACGACTAGCATCGGACACGCATTCATCATTGCAAAGATGGAATTCGAAAATATGATGAAATTCGGTATTTCAGGTCAACACATTCGTTGACTTGACGCGGTTCCAGTTCCGGATGTAACTGCTGCGACCGTCACTTTCGTGACACGCAATCGAATCAGAACTTTTTTACAAACTGACTAACCCACACGTTTTTGAGCGCAGGAGCGCAGGAGAAGTTACAATCCAAAATGTAATGGCATGCTCGAGAGACGGCATCGTGTCGTCAAATGTGCCATTATGTGGTATACGACCGAACTGATTGGGCTAGTGTTCTTCCTTCAATCTTACTAGGACTATACGAACGACTTACATAGTGACGAACTAAAAGCCACTCCAGCCGAACTTGTTTAGGGATGTACGACTCGAGCTTATGGAACACTTTTAGATACTACGAACGATCAAATTGACGATGCTTTGATGAAATCCGACCTGTACCGGCTTCTCGATCCGTTAAAAATTTGCAGGTCAAAAACTATGGTTCGTGAATGCTACGTGCTGGCAATACAAGAGTTTATATGTTCTTGTAATTGAATATTTGATACCACCAATCGGACACTTCAGGTACAACAGTAATCGGAACAGAGTTAAATTTTGAACCGGTTTCGTTATTCCTCTGTAGCATCCTATAATATGAGAAAATGGAATTGAAACTCCACATTATACGAAAATTAATATGGCTATCGTTACGGTGCACACACACACACACACCCACGGAAGCAAAATTCTTGTTTCCTATATGATTGGCGGCCATCTGGCCTGTCGACAGGCATAGTTAACACAAAGTTTAGTTCCATTTCAATTGGTATCGATTTAGAAATAAGTTTGTTTTATTCATACTCAAATTGGAATTCCTATTTTCAACCCGAGTTTCATTCAAATTAGCAATTAATCGCATTCAACCATATTCCGTTCTCATTTAAAATTCCGTTTTTATTTTACACATCAACATCTTAATCATTTTCCTGCCCTTATTTTTCAGCCCTACATCCGGAAATTGTGGTATTCCGTTTTCCAAATGAACCTAGTTTTATTCCAAATGGCTGAAAAACGCCTTAAACCCATTAAAATTTATTATTTGCCAGGTCTACATCCAATATTTTAAATCTCCCAGTTTCATCAAATCCAATTGGCTGGTTCTTGCGCTATGTTAATTAAAATATATCCTTTCTAAATTACCAGGATCAGGTGTGTTAATTTTGGAATCATATAAAAAACATTAAATTCAGAACTACAAAATAGAATAAAACAGTAAAAGTATTTATATAAATAGGCACAACCGATCCACCCATTAAACTAATTTCCTGGAAATCGGGACTAATTGCAATCGCTACTTGGTACTACAAAACCCCCGCTCACAAACATCTCGCAAAACTGTTGGAGAAAGAAAAAAATTCTGAACATTCCTATACTAAGCATTTAATATCGGGACCGCCTCTGGTCCGACTCTCGTGATACCGAGATGGAAACTGACGATAATCGAGCCAATGACGAGGTACTCTGAAAACTGTCTGTTAGAGAGAAAGAACAACCTTCTTTTTCAGGTTTCTGATGAGGCGTACGCCACCAGAGTTGAGAGCGAAGCAATATGCTCCGAATAATTCAAAACAACAACATCTGATTGAAACTACCTCGGCAACTCTCCTTCTCAGAATGGCAAAAACGAGGTAGGACTTAGTTCATATTCAAGAAAATTGCTGAAATAATAACAAGAACTGCGGCCCTGAAAGAGTATAGAATCATACAATCACGCAAGTTGGTGAATATTCGTTGATGTATTCTTGAGATTAGCAATAAAAACATATTTCCTGTTCACTCTCCCAGTATAACGTAATACTCTCCCCTTACTTGCTAAGAGATGTAACTCTCGTTTCTGAATATTGTCAGTCAATCGCTCTGCTACCCGGAATGCTTTTAGGAATCATAAGAGGACCAATTAGAGCATATTTAGCTAAAAAATGGGAAGAATCTTATCTACGGAGGCCCCTAGTACCTAGGGACAAGTAAGAAACAGGGTTTCATGGTAGATACTATCAGTTTAGTATCAAGCTAGAAGCAATATTTTTGTCCGCGGAACTATTGAGTTATATCGGGAACAATCTTGGAACTTTTTCTCACAGGTCTCTGAAAATTCTGGCATAAGGAAGATTCACTGTACTAATCCAACAAATTTTAGTTATTCGATTAAACCAGATGATTAAAGAACACCTTGTTTGGAATCCAACACCAACGTACTATACGGTGATAAAATAGGTTATAGATTGTACCATACTCAAAACAGCGACCACAAAGAGGGTAAGCAATACACGCAACATACATGGTAGTACCATTTAAGTATGTGAAAAGGTTCTAACTGTCAAATGGTTGTCATTTTGCTCGCCTTCATCAATACAGTTAATGTTTTAACTGGAATATTCTGCCTTATATTTATTTTATTTCTAATCAAATACCAAAATTAACTTACAAGTGGCAGTGTCATCGTCGTTATCAATCACCAATTTTGGTATAAAAGCGCTCGAAATGCCCACCAAATTGTATTCTAAATTGTAATATCGTTGTGTAAATTACCAATTTACAGTTAAAATCAAATATAGAAGAAATGTTCCGATCACTTTTATTAATCGCATTAGTGCCAGCCTTTGTGTACGGTACCACTAATGTTAACAACTGCGGTTCACCCGATAATTTCCCCTTGGAAGTTAATATACAAGGATGTGACGCTGCACCATGTGAATTACGCCGTGGTGATGTTGGAATTACTCATATTCGGTTTATAACTCGTAAGTATATCAAATGCAAACTTTCGTAACAGTGACAATTTTGATTTTCTAATTTTTTGTTTTCTCATACAGCTCGCGATATCCTTTCATTCGAGCCGTTGGTTAAGGCCACACTTGGTTTTTTCGTAATCAACTATGTGTTACCAGATGATGTTAAAATTGGATGCAACTGGATTTTAAATGGTTTCTCATGCCCAATCCCAGCTGGAACCGAAATACTTTACGAATTAAGACAAGAAGTTGATCCAGCCTCGCCCACACTATTCAGTCCGGTTCTTACATTCAATTTGGTCGATCAAAATAACGCCAATTTGGCATGCTGGTCATGGACCGCCAATATTGTCTAATTAATTTTAGGGATCTTTTATATCGAAATAAAGTACCATAAAAATCTTAAAATAGTTACATTGTTTATAATTATTTTAAAATTGTCAGAGATATAAATTACATATATCACAACTTGTATGTACTTGAATTTTGACAAGTGAATCAATTTGTATTTAACTGGTGATAACACAACCACTAACTTATATACGAGTATGTATAATACTTTCTATAGAAATTAGATACGATTGCGAACGAAAATTAGGTCGAACATACACCGTCTAGTAACTATCCGTCTCGAATTAGATCTTCTGACCGTGATATAAAACACACCTGCAAATATTACAAAAGCGCCAGATTTAAGCTACTCAACTTATTTTAAAATGTCATCGACCATATCAACAATTATTTATTTGAACACCTGTGGGGCTTAATTTAATGTAATATTTCGTTATCTATAAGAGACACGAGATATTAAATTAATGATTTAATGTAACTATAAATAAATATAAATTCATATTTAACTTATCGCAGACACCAGTCAGTTTGTTCAATTGATTTAATACAAGTGAGTATTTAATTATGAGAATATTTGAAGGTTTTACAAAGTCGTTTGATGGCAGAGAAATTTATAACAAAATAAAAATTTATTAATGTGACTTCTGTAACGTTTACCTGGTAGGGGTTCTCCTTTTAACTCTCACTTCCTCGTTCTTCTATCAGGTTTCGATCTTAAAATTCCGTTCCCATCTCGAAGGCTCGTCTGTTGGCAAACAAAAAAAGTCGCTATTATACCAATGTGTTGTTGCTGGAGATTGCAATTGCAAGGATGCAATTTTGTTTATTGTCCAACAGATCATAAAACAATAAAATTGTTAGTTTTTATTTGTATGATCAATAAAATCAAATGAGCGCCCATCATAAATGCAGACGTAGTGCAGCATATACATCTAAGCGAGCAAAATAATTAAAATCGCAAAAAGCTTTCCTCGATCGACATGAGTGAGCAGCAGGGCGACAACACGGAAATGTGATATTTTGATGGTGGAAGGCAAGGCGGAAAAGAAGGGAGGACAATCATAATTTGATCCGCCAAGTCGGGCGGATCGTGAGGTTGATAATTTAATCGCCAAGTCCAAGTCAGGTGAATCTAGAAAAACACTGTGATAGAGCCAAAAGAGAATGGATTAACAACTTGATGATTTGGTGTTCTATTCCAATTATACAATGTCTTTGCTACTATCGTATTCATTGTTTTGTTGTATTTTTTTTGTTGATGTAAAAATAAAACATTTGAGCTAGAAGTTTACGATTTTTGAGTGTGTGAGTAGTAAACGAATAAGAATAAAATTTTATAAGAAATAAATCCGAACTTTTGATTCTGATGTAATGAGGTAAAAGTTTGTAAAACGAGTGGGAAAATAAAACGTTGTTGTTGGCATCATGAAATGTTGTCTGTTATAATTTATTTGGCTTACTGTGTGGAATCAAAGTGTATAAACCAAAGGTTGAGTCGAAGACAAGCTACTTGGACATTTTGGGTAGTATAACAGTTTTTAAGAAGTGTCGTGAACAGATAGAAAACCGTTGTGCTTTTTGTTCATTTTTGGTTATTCGTCGAGCTTGCAGTCATGTGGTCGGCATTTGTTTGTCGTCGAAGAAAGACGTGTTTTTGTCTCTCCTCGAAATAATTTAATTTAAATGTGTTGTAATAATTAATTAACTAATAAATAAAAAATATATAGTGTTGATGGTTAAATAAATAAATAAATAATAATAATAAATTGTGTAATTTAAATATGTAAAGTGAAAAGTTTAACATATTGTATATTTGTATTAATATGCGTGTGGTGCGCTTGCAATAGTATAGAATATGTACATGACAATTTTCGTTTGCATGTATTTTGACACCGTTGCTTTAACGCTTCATACGCATTGTATGCAAACCTTCAATATGTAGGACTATTTTGATTCCAGATGATGTATAAGCTAAGTGTTTTTTAATTTTTTCATTGTATTAACACATATTTTACTATATATTAATTATTAATGTACATATTTTTCCAAATAAGTTTTTTAATGTATATACACTTTTTAACTGTATTTTGTAACACATAAAGGTGTAGAGTACTAGTATTTTCATGTCGATAGTATTATTCGAGTATTGTTTGCGCGAGAAAGTGTTCTTCAATTCTGTTCTGTTTTGTTACACCCGCTAACAATTTTTGTTGTTGTTTTGCGATGATTATTTTGCTGCTATTTCTGCTATTGCCATGGTAATTTTGAATCCTGTCTTTTGTTTTCTATATATATACTCGTACGACGTATGTACGTACATTATATTTTGCATGGAGATTAGTATTGGAGGTGTATAGCGGGATTGGGATAAACATTTCAATAATCATCGAAAATGTGGTTTTGCGATGTATATAAATAGTTGTTACATGCTTTTGGCTGTGTCTACTGTGATAATCATAGTATGATTGGGTATGTATGTATTGATTACGAACAATGTACAAGATCAGGGCAGTTTTTGTTTTCATTTTGTTTTATTTATATCATTACATAATTGTTATATATTTACTATTTGTGTTTGTGTGTGTAAATGTTTATATATGAAAAAACGATTGAAACATGGATTTTTGTTGTTGTTTACTACCGAATGCACTATTCAAATACGCATTTTTGACTTTTTCATTGATTCCATTTTGTGTGATCAATTTGCGCAGGGGCGGCGAGGATATGGTGGACCTGTGTTGCAATAAATTTTCTTTGATATTTACGGAGGAGTGCTTTGAATTGGTTTCGCTCATAATGAACATTGTGTTTCATAACTTACGGAAGGTTGTATTTAAAATTGTTTTGTTTGTTTGGGAGTTGATGAGGTTATAGATTGTTGGAAAACGAATTTGCAGTTTTACATAGACCCCTTGTCTGATTTTTAGATTTGTATGTCCAAATTAGTCTCCGCTGAATATTATAGATGTTTTGAGATATATGAAATTTTGAGCTATATGATTACGTTTATAATCTGTCATGGATTCATCACGGCTTTGTAAAGCACAAATGTTGTTGATTAGTGATGTTAGCGGGAGATCGCATGGTTACCGTGTATTGGGAATCGAAAATGACTTTAAGGTTGGCGTATGGTTGGTTTTCATTTGAGAAAAGCGGGTATCGAGCACTCCTTTATAAACGTTACATATTTTTCTTGGTACATTTTACTATGATTATTTATAAAAATCATTCTTTCAACAATTTGATTTCAGGGATTGACTAATTTTACTAATACTCTTCCATCTAATTTTATTCAACGTTTGAGTATTAAATTATTATAATTATTTGTTTTGATTGCAATTTAGAGTTATCGAGGTTTATAAAATGTTTATTATTAATACTATTATTCATTGCAGTTCCTGATAAAGCTTATATATTTGGTTCTAATGAACATTTTTGATTACTACATTTTAGATGTTTTTCAGGGATCATGGCATTTCTTTAATTAAATGGTTTTCTAGGTTGTTTCGGGAGACTGTGAATTGGTGAAGGTTTTGATTATATTGTTGTGGGTTGGATAAATAATTATCGCTGGTTGTTGTTTTTATGATTTATTTAATACGATTAGGTGATACGATACGATGAAGGGTCCTACAGTTGTGTTAGCTACTTATTATTAATTCTATCATCATACAGATTCGTGATTGCTTTAAAAGTTTTATTTAATTTGTTTAGGTGTTGGGGTTCTGGAGCTGGACAAACATCCATTGTTGATCTTACATATTGCAGATTAGCTGTTTTTGAAACTATTTGGAATTAGCTACACGATAGATATGCTGTTTTAATTAAAAATTAGATCAATTTCAGAAGCAGTTAAAAACTTTTAATGGACAATTTTGAAGTATAGAGACCTCTGTTTTTCCAGTGGCTTGGCTCCTTTTTTAGTTAGGCGTTTTAGTAAGATTTTTTTTTTTAATTATTAGTATTGCATCCAGTGGGTGGTATTTAATAATAATTAGTAATTTTAATTTTTTATTATTTTAAATCTTTCTTTAATTTTCAGATGACCGGAAGTTTTTCAGTTACATTATTAATAATTATTTCGTAGTTAGAATTGTGTCGTCATTGTGTTACTAACTATCGACTACTTAGGTGTCTGTAACCGGGTCGAGTCTCTCTAACATAACCTTTCCTATCCCTCGATTTTGTTATGTGTAATAAAGGTGTACGGTGGGCCCCGGCCATATCTGGGATTACTTGTCAAATGACTTGGCCGTACATCTCAATCAAATCAAATCAAAATCAAATTCGTCGAGCTTGCAGTCATGTGTGATTTGGATTGTCGCATTGTTAGTTAAGTGCTGGTGAAAAGACACGAGAGGAATTTCTCTGGTGTAGTGTGCCTTATCAAGGCCATAAAGAAACACACGCTGATACCGAGTAGCCGAATCAACGAGGAATCGACGGGAGTGGCATAGCGGTACCGAAGGTCGCGACACGTGAGCCATCCTTTTAATTTATTTTCCGACGTTTTGTCTCCCTAATTTGTTCCGTGTGTTGTGTATTGAGCGAATCCAATTGCGAGTTGCTGCGGTGTTCGATTGATCGCGTTTCTTTTGTGTTGGGGTATTTTATGGTGTAACCTCGCCCGTGTCGCCCTGCTCACATCTGAGCATAGCTGGGCTAAACGTGCAGGTAGACTGGCGCACAACTACTATTTTTAAACCGGTTAATTAGTTTCGTCTACCCATACCCCGATAATTAGAGAGCACGTTATACTTTCTGTGTTTTTGCAGTGCCATTTTCGATTCAAAGAGTGTTGTTTGGATATACTTGATCTTTGCCACAGACAGGATCGTATTAGTGTTAAGCGGTTTGAATAATGATATTAAATTATTTACACTTGCAATGCACTGTTGGGTGCGTAAATTATACGATATAATTTACACGGTTTTTTACAAGTAAATTACATAAGCTTATTTTTTAGAAAATTGTCGAGCTTGGAAAAAAATTTAATCAAGTGTCACAAGAGTTGTGGATGAAACGCTATTGTATAAAATTCACACTTCCTTATGCACTAGGTGGCCTTACACTTCTTCTAGCTGTCGTAATGTTAATCTATAGAAAAACATCAGTAATCGTTCTTAATTCCAGATTAAAACTTTTATCCGTTTGATGTGTGGTCAGCTACACAACGAATATTGAAGATGCAATTTCCACATCATTCCGTTACAAATATCCAGTTTGCAAATAATTTTGTATCACAAACTGTTGCTGGATATGTCAAATAAAAAGTGAAAAAAATATGTATTCCTAGTATTTATTTATAATAATTATCACCGGAGTGAAGTTTTTAACGTTAATAAAAGTGTAGCTACACATTTATAAGTGTAGACTCAAAAAGTGTAGTTGAACAAGAATAAAAATTTTGGGATTTGAAACACGTTGTTTAATTAAAATTATTAAAAATAACAATAAATATTGAGAATTATAGTACCACAAAAATAAGTTTATTTACCTTTTTTATAAAAAGAAAAAATTAAGTGTTTTTAACTCAGAAAATATTCGGAACCGCCTTAGAAGCGTCTTTGGCCAAATTCACTTACTTTTCTGATTAATTCAAAAAATCTTGAAATTTAGTGGTCTAAACTTGGGATGGTCTCCAGAATTAAGTGAATTTTTCCAAAGTCGCTTCCATGTGTAGGGCCATATCGCCAATCACAGCATGCAAGCTGTCTTTACAATTGTGTTTACAAATTCCAGACACCATCCCAAGTACCGGTGTAAAGTTTTAATCATTTAACAAAAGTGTAGCTACACAAATATTCATTTTTCACAAGTGTATCCAGACAATCTAAACAAAAGTGTAGTTATACACAGAAGAAAATGTAGCAGGGTTGAACTTTTTTTATTTAATTAAAAAATTATTTTATAGGGCCTTTAAATTTAAAAATCATCATAAACCAAAATACACTACATCAAAAAATCATACACCTTAATTTTTTTTCAATAAATTCATATATTTTCTTTACACAACATCTTTAGTATTTGATTTCTATTTATTACCTAATAATATCACATTTAAAAATATGACAAAATGTAGTCGAAAAAAAACATACATCAAAAATAAAAACATACAGTTCCTAGTATTATTTAAATATGTGCCACCCTTTCTGAGGTATGACCTGTTTTATGCGATTCTGCATTGAATGCACCAATTTTCCTGTTCCGACGTAATTTGGTGCCACTCGTAGTTTAATTTAGATTTGAAATCGTCTTTTGTTCTAATATTTTGAAGTCGCACCCGTTTTTCCAAATTATCCCAAAGATGTTCGATGGGGTTGAGATCTGACGATTCTGGAGGATTCGGTAAAATGTATTTGATATTATAGATCAACCAGTTTTTTACCAAGTGGGAAGAATGTTTGGGATCGTTGTCTTGAACCAAGCTAATATGTCCAGATGTTACTTTTTAGTTTAGCACCTTTATGACATCATATACCTCTACAGCCATCTGATCCAAAAATTTTGTTCTTTATGCTATGGAAAGAACCATGTTTCAAGTACACGGAAATCCGTACTATCCAACAAAGAAAAGTGTTACAAAAATTCCGGTGTCGGTGTGAATCTCGACTAAAAAGATTAAACAACAAAGTGGAAATAAAGCGGAATTTCTCCGGAAACTCGGGTATATTTCATATACACTTCCGTAATAATTTAACACACTTTATCGCATGCAAATAGAACAGCTTTATAATAATTTTTTATTGAAACTATTTGTTGTAATTTTTATATTTTTATTCAGATATTCATTATATGTTTCATTTTATTTAAATTTTAAAAATCCACCTAATGAGGGTATGGTTTGACATGGTCACACGCCATCCATCTGTTAAATTTTCACACAGCATCTTAAAAAAATAAAATAAAAATAGTTTAGGTAAAAAAATTGCGTAGATATGTAAATGGCGGCTCCATGACAAAACTGTTTTTTATTACCTCTTCAGCCCATTCAGATCCCAACCATTTTATAATTAAACTAAATAAAATTAATATTACTCTAATGATTAAAAATCATTAAAATAAAAAAACACGAGAAATTAAAATAAATAAAAACACACGCATACACAATTGTGTGCATATGTCGACTTGTCACATGAAACGGAGAAGAGAAAATAAAAGATTCAATATAAGAGAAACTTGAGTCTCAAGTCAAGTCAAACAAATAAAAACAAAAAAATTGAATTATTTATTGTTTATTTTTAATAAAATTGAACAAATAATTAAACGTCATCTTTCCAATCCCAATTTTTTTTTTCTGGTGCAGCTACACTTTTTAATTTTTTTTTTAACGAAACCAATCTTGTCTTGCCGTCTTAAGTGCATGAATTACAAACCTATTCTTGCTTTCTCTGTATAAAGGGAATTGGGGAAAATCTTTTTATAGCATTTTTTGTCTAAATTATATTTCTGTGGCCTATGGTTGGAATTTCTCTCTCTCTCTCTCTGGCTTTCACATCCCATGAAGGGATTTCGCCGCCTGCACAATGGCCCTCCATCCATCCCGATCCATTGCTCTCGTCCTCCAGTTTCGACATCCTAATGCTTGCAGATCTTGTTCAATGTCGTCACGCCAGCGTAGTCGGGGTCTTCTTCTACGACGTACTCCGGCTGGTTGTTGGTGAAACACTTTATTAAAGCGTTGTCCGTGTACAATTTCCGGGGTCGAGTTTGTAATGAATCCGATATGGTTATCCGAGGCCTTTGTTTAGGGTTTATAACTTGGTGAGTTTTTATGAGGGGAGGTTGTTGGCCTTCCGCTCAACCCGCTTGTTACGTGTGTGGGTCACGTACTGGTGAGAATCTTGAGGCATCCAGTCCTACCTTGAACACATTTATATAGCGAGCCGCTTGATACAAGACAGACGCCCGCTTCAGCCGCTCCTAACCTGGAAAACAGACGCTGGTTTGGCATTGGTTTTGAGGCGCCAATGGCTCGCCTTGACATGTAGTGTCCATGACTATAAACAGGATTTAGCTGCTCGTCTCCACTACATCGCCTGATTCATTTAGAGTTACCCAGAGAGCACCGCGAGGAGGTATGAATCTCGGACTTCGCCCTCCTGTTGGAATTCCTATGGTGTAAATATTTTCGAAACAAAGTTGATTGGGAAACTTGTTTTCCACAAAATTTTTATAGGGAAAAATAATTCCCAATATATCTTTGTTTCTAAAATATTTGTACCCAACTAATTACAGCAGTAGGCCAGAAAAATATGATTTCGACAAAAATGCTATGAAAATATTTTTCTAGGGAAAGCCAGAATAGTGCCACTGGTCGTAATTCGAGACAAGTGGTTCGAACTCATCCTGTTCAAGTTCTGAATGACATGTTACCGTACATTTCTGTGTCTTGACTCTTGATTGTGAAACAGAAATTCCAGATGTTCAAGCTTGTGAACGATATGATTTTACCGGCACCTTAATTCTAAAAGCCCGCTCGAAGTGGGGACGATCCACCTACTCGGAACAAAGCAGAAATTGGTTCGGAACAGAAGAACGGTGATTGCGTGACCTAAACGACTTGTAATGGTCGGGCAACTACTACGAGGTTCGAGCAGAACTGATCTACCAATAAGTAAGTTAACCGCAGAAGATACCAACAAATGGATGACTGATGCTGAATGTAATAAAGAAATTAAATAAAAATCTCCAATCTTACTTATAATCTTAGTAACTTCGCGTTTCCAAGAAATAGATTTAAATTTCAGATAGTAGATAGAAGAAGTAAAGTAAATGCCTGATTTTAAATAAATTTCTCGGTAAATTATTTTTTTTTCAAAAGATCTATGGCCAACTGATCGAAACATTTGTTCGAAAACGACTTTTTACTATGTAGTAAACAATTTACTCGATAATGTTGTAGTTCAACCGCCAAATACACACTAATCGTATAAAAATGAATAAAACGAGGACACCCCTTCCTCGGCATGGCAGTTTGCCTAATCCAGCAGCAGCATGCACGTTCCAGCATCCTTAGGACTTGGTTTGGATTCAATGGACCACCTACTCATTTTTTGGAAATTAAATTGATTATGTAAAGCTAGGTATCCAGCTCGCGCTAAGATAAATTTTAACGCGGTCTCCACAAGTCTCCACTAAATTGCAGATAAATTGTAAGCTAAAAAGTTTGTGTAGAGATAAATTTTGATGTTTGTTTTATTTCTCCTACAACAAACAAAAACATAGTTCAATCGACTATTTAATAAGCAATTTTACAAACATTTAAAATTAAAAGTTAAAATTCCCGTTTTGGCTTCCATTTTCCACTTTCTAAATTTTCTGTATCCACTTCTTCGTAGTCAATCAAGAATTCTTCTTGGTATTCGAAACTTTCATAATCTATAGAATTATTTAATTCATCCATTTAACAAAAAAATAGTTTTCACGTTGTGTTGTCAAAATTTATCTCAATTTTATCGTTCTAGGCAGATAAATTGCTGCGAAAACGTTTGTAGAGTTTGCACTAGCGCAGTCTATATGTGAATGAGATAACTACAAATTTTTCGCTTCAGCTGCGTACCGCATCTGCGAAATCGCGAGCTAAATATTTTTTTGTTATTTCGCTAGCTAAATTTTAAGTCAAATTTGCATGTAAAATTTATCTTAGCGCGAGATGGATACCGACCTTAACCCTAGAAATAAGGCGGCCAGGGATCTCTATGGAATGTAGCACCAGTAAAATAAATAAATAAAAAATAGCTCAACCTTCGAGGTGTCAAAATTTTAGAGGTCAGTTCTTTAGTTTTGACGAGACGCTTACATAATTTTGGTGGTCGTATAACACTTTAAATGGCATTATGCTCTTACTGCTCGCTGGTTGAGGTTCATATATTGGTAATCAGTCATTGTAGAACTCTGAAGCACGTTAAATGTATTTGGCGATTTGAGTAACCTTTGATAGTTTTGAATTAAAATTGAGTTTGATTGTTGTGCTGTTTTGTAAACTTCGTTTCAGCTTTAATAATCTACAGTGCTATGGCTCGTTTTAAAGGGAGCGTAGAATGCTCCTTTCAATTGTTCTTGAATTGCCTTTGTTATTACCAAGGCTGTTGCTACTTGATGTTCGTTACTTCCAAGGCTTCTGATTATAATCCAGCCGCGTCTCGCACGTAATGGGGATCGGGTAATTGTCACGCTTTTCTAAATTACTAACATTTACTTATGTTAAACAATCGGAAGTCATTTCTATATATGTAGTGCGAATATGGGCGGAGTTGATCGCTTATAGATCAACTTATTATTTATTACCGAATTATTCTAAAGTAACGAAAATGGACACTTTATATTTCTTTCCACACGGTTAAAAGAAAAGGAAGGAATCCATCCTTTTCCCATCCTTTTGCAGAATAACTATACGTTCATCCTTTTCTAAGGATTAGAATTATACTTCACAAAGAAATAAGATTTATACTTTTAAAAATCAAATAATTTTGTCCTAATTTTAACAAATTTTATTTTTGTCCAAAAGAATAAAACTCATCTATCGGACAGTGATAATTTTTATTCTTTGGCTGAGTGTAAAAAGCACTCGGGTTTAGAATAGAATTTGCTCTGTGAAAATCGCTAAATTTGCACTTCTTTGCACATAAAAAATAAGTTACAAAGAATAATATTTATAAAATTTAAAGGTTAAAATAAATACTAATCACTAGCATATTTTACACAATTCAAAGGGATCATTTTTATTCTTTTTAGAAATCAGATTCAACGTTTTTTAAGAGAAATTTGAATAAAGAAAAGAGTAGAAATTTTTATAATAAAACATAATTTTTTATTTAAAATAATGCCAATTTATGTTTAAAATAGTTTAATAAAATTACGATGATTTTATCCTATCCGCGTGTAATAAACTTCGGATTCAAAATTTCTGAGCATGTTCCTAAATGTTGAGTGAAATATAAAGCCCCGTACTCCATGTTATTAGTTTGTTGTTTAGTTCCATCTAAACTTGATTTTTGGCCTAAATAATTTAAATGTTTATTAGAAAAAATTATCAAATACATTATTTAAATATTTACCTTAATACATTTTCAAACAACAGGCAATTTCAATCCGCGTTCCCGTAGAGTAACTGAGTGCGGCTATAGATGAATCTGTTTGTGGTTATGATGAGAGTAAATAAATATTTAAAACTAAGTGTTGCTAGAAACTACATAAATTGTGTAGGGACAAAAACTTACCTCTTTATACACAGCAGAACCTTTTCAAAAGATCGGCAATTAATAACTAAATTTTTAAGTCAAAATAAATTTAACTAAATCAAAATGATTGCTATCCCTTATTTCTCCACAAAAGATAAAGACATACAATTTTAAATTTTAAATGTTTTCTGTACTGCAAAGCATACAAATATATCTTTGTAAAGTTAAATAGTTTGTTCAGATTTTTATGCAAAACCGAATAAAAATGACAAAAATATTTTTATACTAAAAAGGACAAAATATGATTTTCTCTTCAATTTTTAGTTAAATAAGTATGGGTATAGCTATTATCAGCCGTTTTATCAAAATATTGAAGCTAACTCTATTATTATATGGTACTCTACAGGTTTAAAGCCTCCGACATTTTTTGTTGTGTTGAGTGAAATTTATATTTTAATTTAAAGGTACTATAATAGCACTCAGTCACTAAGATTAACCATTGTAACCATCGTAACAATGATTATGTAACAAGCACGAAACGTTCTTAAGTCACAGTAATACTCGTATTACACATCTTTGTTGATAACTTGATAAGTTTAAATTTCGTAATGTTTTATATGTGGAGAAAAATGTTTTATCTACAAAACGGCTTTATCTGCAAAATCATATCACAATGATAATAATTTGAGCGGAGACAATAAGCAGTTGAGAGTAAGCTGAACCTGTTGAATGTTGTAGTTTACGATATTAGCTGTGTTTTTTGATGCTTGATCTGATCCGGTTCAGTTCATGTTTTATGAAACAACACGAAGGCGCTTATAAGGTTTCAAATCAAAATTTGTGATCTAAAATGAAATTTGGATCAGGTTTTCAATATAAAATTTGAACTGATCCGGATCATTGTGTATCATGAAACACGGCAATTATGTTCTTATCTCTTTTTTTTCCTAGCAATTTTGTTACATGGAAACAGGATATATTATATTATATATTTCCATTTCTTCAACTCGAGGCGTCTAATTTCGAAAACTACCCGTTAAATTTTTTAAGATTAAGATAATAATCTCTGGGAAGTTTGTGGTTGAAAAAATTAATAAAAAATATTTTTGTTGGTTGGTACACTGAGGCAGAGATTTGAAAATCCAACTATAAGTTTCTAACTTAGTTCTGATCACATTAACCAATTTAAGGGCACACCGTGAACGATTCGTTTAAATAACTCATCATCATAGTTGCGGTATACAATGACGAAATCTTAAAATGAATCTTTCACCGGATATCGTTAAATTGGTTTGAAAGAGAGAAAGCATTATATGACCCGAAAAGAATAAAGCATAATAAATCGAGTTTCAGCTTGTTTCAAAATCAGATGCCTTTAGACACAACATTTCAATTAAGGAATTCTAATATCACCACAAAGGTTTGGCCTAATAACCCACAGTCACGAATTAATTTGGCATCACCTGTGAAGTTCCGATAAATTGATAAACTTTTATGATGCGCTCGATATTGACGTGCAACTTAGTTGGAATGCCTTTTATGTATAAATGTTGGATTAAGATTAGCACATCATTCTTTGTTTACTAAAAAATGAAAGATACATTGATTATTTATACTTTTAAGTTTAAATAATTATTTTGTCAAGTTTTATTCAATTTTGGAATAAAATAAACCATTTAGTTAATAACCTTTAATATTTAAAATATTTTAGGTTAAATATAGATAAACATCATCATTAAAAGGACACATCTTTATTTATGCAAAGAATAGCACGTAAGAATAAAATTTGGTTTAAAAAAAAAGGATAAACAATGAACAAAATAAGAATGGAAATCATTTAATACGCGAGAATAATATTTAGGTTTACGGAAAGGATGTATTTCATGCACCAAATTAAATAAAATTTATCCAAAATAATTTTATACCTGGGTTAAAAAACAATTTTTATTCTTTCATTTTTAACCGTGCATTTGGTGGATATGGCAGTATGTTCTAGTTGGCTGGGACACACAAAGGATATTAATAGACTTTTTGGCCTGGAGTCTTTAACAGAAGTATAAGGAAAATTCGTGCTGATTATTGACATTCAGATTAATGGATGCCTAGTAAAATCATTTGACAAAAATTATCACTATATTTAATTTCGGTATTATTTTTCTTCGCAAATTCAACCTCCTTTCAACCTGGGGCGGTATGTTGTACCATCACTTCGAATCGAAATTCGAAAAAAGTTGAACAGCGGTATGTTGTATCATTTTCGAAAAGCAAAAATGATACAACTTTCAGTTTTTCGATTCGACTTTTTTCGAATTCGACTTTTTTCGATTCGAAGTGATGGTACAACATACCGCCCTTAATTTAAAATTTTAAGCATAACAATTTACAAATTCTAAAAATTAATTAGAATTTATAAAATTTCTGGTATGCACATTGTTAATTTGTAAAGAGCACGCCATAAAATGTGTACACCCTAATATGCCAAATATGTGAAGATAGCCCAAATTCCATCATGAAAAATGCGATGGCAACACTAATTATTGCAATCATGACATTTTTTACTCTCAGCCCAAAAAATCTCGACATTTTTACTCTCAGCCCCGAAATTATTTGCTATCATGATAGTTAAAAAATGTCATGACAGTTGAAATTTTTACATTTTTACCCTCAGCCCCGAAATTATTTGCTATCATGATAGTTAAAAAATGTCTTGACAGTTGAAATTTTTGTGGCTGAGAGTAGATAGAATTTTTCTATGCATAGAATTAGAGATATAGTTCCTAGAAGTGTGGAACTATTCGTTGGCCCAACTAGCGGTGCACACCGTTAGATAGGTGAATGTTTAAGGAGTTAGTTGGGCCAACGATTAGTTTCCGACTTCTATGGACTACATCTCAACTACTATACATAGAAAATTAAAAACAAAAAAATCGTACGTGCTCCTTAAACATTCACCTATCAAACGATGTGCACCGTTAGTTGGGCCAAAGAATAGTTCCTGATTTTTATGGACTATAACTCAGCTCATTTTGAATTCAAAAACGCATAGAAACTTTGATCAAATAAGTCCCGACACTTTTATATATCATTTACTAAAGTTATTTACTATATGTTACAATAGTTAACAGTAATTTTGTTGTTTACTGTAATTTATTTAGAAACTATGAATGTTGTTTATGTTTTGAGTGATGCGTCTAGTTTTATTTATATACAATTTCGTAACTTGTACATCAAGTTTTTGACTCTCAGCCCCGAAAATATTTACTGTCATGATAGCTAAAACTATCATGACACAAACATTTTTCTGGGCTGAGAGTAAAAGTATTGCATTTTGATGAATGAGGAATATTTAAAGTAATTTTTAATTTTCGCGATGTCAGAATATTTTTGGGATAGTAGAATTTAGTTGTTTTTTGTTTATTTACTTTTTATTGTTTTTATTAAACTCTTAACAATTTTATTTATTATTTAGCTGTTATTCGGAAATATTTATACCCGAATTTAGATTTATTGCTATAATTATTAATTAAATGTCGCAATAGTATACATAAACTTGTATAGTTGTCTCCTTTAGATCCGTTATATCTTGCTAGACAGGGTCACCTCGTGTAGGATGGGATTCTTCATCCCATGGTTCATGGTTCTGAAACGAGAGAAACTGTATCGAGAAGCGCATCAACGTTCTCTGATTCTTCATCCCATCACTACCATCAAATTTTGTTGTGATTTATATTTTTATATGTTTTAGGTGTTTATTACAACTCAGTTTATAAATGTAATCTACAAACAAGATATGTAATTAGATAAATTGGTATTACTCGTAGTTCTATAATATAAAAAAAATTATTTGAATTTAAATTCAGATATTCAATATTATTGATTCTATGAAATACCAAAATTAATCTTTGTCGTATTACACGCGTAATAATATAATAATTTAATTAATAATATTTTTATAGTACAAAAATGCCAAGCGATGAAAATTAGTTAATAATAAATCAAATTGATTTTCAGTTTAAAAGCAACCGAGCAATTAGTTTCCATTTAAATATAGTTAAGCCGAATTGATAACACTAATTACTAATGAGATTTTGTACACTTTTGAAATAAGATTCAATCTAATCTAAAATATCATAATGTAAGCAATCGTTCCTCACTCATTCTTCAGCAATTTTCCAGTAATTTTCCAAAGAGTTAATTCTAAACACAAAATACAATTGACTGTTTGAAAAAGTTAATTCCTTGATTAGCATCAATTCATTCATGTATAACCCTCTCATCATTTTTATTTCCTTGTACAAATTATTTATCTCGATTTACATTAATAAATAGAAAAACCCTTCTAACAAATAGGGAATTAATAGGCGCTAAATTAGCCTCACTACATAACATAAACAAATACAATTTGTAATTAAATAATAAATTTAAAATTTAAATAAGAAAATTATTTTTTCAATTAAGACACTTAACAATCTGAGAGATTCTGTGAGTACCGTACGCCAATATAAATTTGCATAGATAAACAGTATTCGGAACAACAAGTAGTTTTTATACCAGGCGGGGTGAAAAAATATTTCCCATCTATACGAATTTAAGTGAAAAAATTTGCATAAAAATATTGGATTTTTTGTTATTATTTTTGGCAAAATCATTAAGCATAAGGAAGCCAATTGAAACTCAAGGAGCTGTGTACGGAAATATTGTTGTGTGTTGTATACAAATTGTCTCTATATGCATGAATATAAATTAATGCGATTTTAAATAACCCCGAATATGTTTTTTGTGCTCGGTATTTATATGTGGGGGGGATGATAATGGAATTTTAAAATGTTTTGTGATTATTATTTTTTTGATTTAGAGGGGGGAATGGGATTAGCATATAGATAGAGGATATATGTAAGTCGTACGACCGCACATGTATGACATTTTGATTCATGTAGGTTTTGCAAAAAATAACAAACATATTCTAGTGGATTAATTACAGTTGCATTATTTTATGTACGCAAAAATGCAAGTTACGAAGAATTTACGAATTACGTATTGCTCTGGATAAAGTTATATTATGTTATTAATGGATACTTCATTCATGTACATATTTAAGTTCATACATTGTTTTAGTTTGTAAAATAAAATAATTTTATGTTGCTATTATGTTACAAATTTTTGAATTTTTTTTTTGTTAATTACGAAAGCATTTTACCAACAACATACATTTAATAGTTTGATTGACGAAACAGCTTTTATTTTAGCACGTATCCTTGTATGTATTCAGGGCCTTGTGAACAATCAATATTCACCCCATTATACAGCGGTAGCACAGATTTAGGGACGTTTACCTCTCGCGGAAGTCTTCTTCAGACAACCAACAGAAATCGCTTCTGAATATACCAAGTGTGGTCGAATAAATGAAACGAAGAGTACTTTTGGAGTATACGGATCAAGAAAATCTTGAATTAGCCTTGTTGACACGTCTGCCCAAAAATATGACGCCTACATCTAGAAAAGAATGAACTCGATCGATCCATTTAAGAATAAACCATTACCAAGACCATTACGTTTTCTAGAAAAATTCATAACTTTACGTGAATTAAAAACTCACAATGTCTCAAGCACCATTTTACATCATCTATAAATGCAATAAATAAGAGAGGTGCAAGATCGCTACCTTGTGGGACGCCTACGCTTTCTCTAGATAAAATGTTATTTAAACAAACTTTTTGTCAAAATCCCCTTCAAACAATTACTCGAGCTGTTCCAGTTTCTTTACAAGTAAGAGTCTACAATCAATTATTTCGAAAATTAAACAATATCACCACCTTCTAACAAAATTTGTCACAGTTGACCGGCCGGGGTGAAGCCTATGCTGGTTTACAGAGATGGCATTTTTAATTAAGAAAAAGATACAGTCCTCGACCATCGATTCAGATAATTTAGGAATAGCTGATAAGATATAGAATACAGCATTAATTTTCGATATCCGTTCACTCTTGAAAATTGGCTTTAGGAACTCCACTCGCCAATTTTAAATTAAAGCAGTACGTCATTGGTTGAACGAAGACACAGACACACTAGTTTTAAAAGACAAGAAGATGCATTAAATGTGGGCCGCAACTCATATTCATATTTACATTCAACTGAGCATTCAGAACGTCCTCGGTAGTAAACTGAAATTGAATCTTTGGATTTTTACTAAAATCAAAATCGTCATTCTCTCTCGAACTAGCGAAATATACATTTTCAAAAAAAGCTGCAAACATGTCAGTGATTAATTGCGGATCACTAACAGTAAAAGGATTGAGAGACATTTGTGGGGATATCACCTCTACAGTTCCGATTTCTTCATTTCAACCTCAACAATACACGGTGATTTTATGTTCCAGGTCGATGTTTTATTTTAATAACTTTAAAAGATTTTTTAAGACTTTTAAACATTTTAATTTATATTTTATTGTTTTATATTTATATGGTCTTTAACATTATATATTATATATAATTTCGGTCAATTGGTCGTTTCTAGCCATGGCACAAAAGGCGAGCTCTTTAAGCACATTTCTCTTACCCTTTTCGAAGACTTCAGCTGTTATTTCAGCAATTTCGTTTCTAATGGTTTTGTATGATTTATTGATGTGCGTCTTTCCCCACTAGTGCCTCCCATAGGAAAAAAAATCATGGGATCGTGTGAGGTAGTCAATATCAGCACTTCTTGACATTATTCAGCAGCGAAAAATTCCACTCAAAATTTGCATCGCAAGACGAGCTGTGTGTGATGGGAACCACATGTTATGTATAGGTCTAATTCATCAAATTCAGGTAACAATAATGCCGTCGAGCCAAATGGCATACCATACAGTTACTATACGAAGGCGTAGTAGGCTTCGTGTGTTAATTGAAGTTTTTCAGTGCCCCAATAGCGGTTATTCTGTTTGTCAACAAAGCCATCCAAGACGAAATATGCATCGACGCAAATAAAGATTTTTTTCCCAAAAATGTTCGTCGTTTATACCGAGATTATATAAGATTAACACTCTGCCTCATTTCATCAATGTTTTCTAGTGTAAGGGATGGCTTATTGCCCATTCTCTACTTTATCTCCCAGTGTATACAAATATTCGTAATTATTCATTACACGCTGAATGATTTACTTGCTCCTCACATAATTAATACCAACAGAGCTACGTAACTATCTCCGCTTATTCACCAATATTTTTAGAAGAAGGTCCAGACTATGCCAACTTTTATATCGATCTCAATTAATTATGAAGCAGCTGATTTAAAGCATCATAGTCCTGATTTTTAAAGTTAAAATATTCAATAGTATTTTCAAAAATTGATTGGATGTGCAGATGTGTATTGGTTTTGCACTTTAAATTCACGATTTTGCAAATGATATTCAATTTTCTTTAGTTCATTCACAACTATTAAACAAACAGAATTTTTTATAGTTCATTGTCAATTTTTTCTAAATTTCTAAAAGTTGAAGTTTTTCTAAAAGTTGAAGTTCTTTTTGCAAAGCAAATTCGTGTTTTTTTACAGTAACTTCAATTAACTGCAAAGTAAATTCAAATATTTTTAACACAAATTCAATTTTTCAATTTTAATATTTCAAGTTCGTAAATTTTTTGCAACTTTTTGCAAAACAAATTCAGTGCTCCTAATTCTTAACCGATTATGTTGGGATTGGGTATGTTGCATGGGAATGGGCTTCTTAAATGATGTATGGATGAAGTTCTGGAATATGGTCATCTGGGGCGGAACTTGAATTGGGTTTCTTGGATGTAAATGAGATCGTTTAATGTTTTGTGGAAGAAATTCTGGAAGAAGATCTGGAATTAGGCAACCTGGGTCGGAAGTGGACCATTTTTTGATGGATTTTAATAGGATTGGGTTTGCTGGATCAAAATGGGATTAATAAATGTCAACATACAATATCTCATTATCATTAATTAAGAGTTGGCAGAGCTCCATTCCAAGTGGCATTTTCTAAAACTTCTTCCAAAAATCATTTGAGAATCCCATTTCCATCCACATTACAAAATTCCATCATAATCGTTTAAGAAATTACCGAGTTCCACCTCAGGTGGCCATATTCCAAAACATCTTCCATAAATCATTTAAGAATGTCATTTCCATCCAACATGCAAAATCCCATCAATTTCGGTTAAGAAATGGCCGAATTCCGTTACAGGTGACCATATTCCAGAACTTCTTCCAAACATCATTAAAGAATCCCATTTTCATCCAAGAAACTCATTCCCATAATAATCAGTTAAGAATCGATGAAATTCCGTTCCATCCGTTCCAGGTAGTCATATTCCAGAACTTCTTCCTAAAATCATTTAAGAATCCCATTTCCATCCAAAATACTCAATGCCATCATAATCGGTTAAACATTGATTGAGTTGCGTCCCAGGTGGAGATATTCCAGAACTTCTTCCAAAAATCATTAAAGAATCCCATTTCCATCTAACACACCCAATCCCATCAAACGCGATTAAGAAATGACCGAGTTCCGTTCCAGGTGGCCATATTCCAGAACTTCTTTCAAAAAAACATTTAAGAATTCCATTTAAAACCAACATACCCAATCCCTTCGTAATCGGTTAAGAATTGATTGAGTTCCGTCCCAGGTGACCATATTCCAGAACTTCTACCAAAAATCACTAAAAAATCCCATTTCCATCTAACACACCCAATCGCATCAAAAGCGGTTAAGAAATGGCTGAGTTCCGTTCCAGATGGCTATATTCCAGAACTTTTTCCAAAAAACATTTAAGAATCCCATTTCCATCCAACATACCCAATCATAATCGGTTAAGTATTGGGAGCACTAAATTAGTTTTGCAAAAACGTTGCAAAATTCTTTCGAATTTGAAATATTAAAACTTGAATTTGTATTAAAAATATTTGAATTTACTTTGCATTTAATTGAAGTTACTTTGAAAAAACAAAATTGAAGTTAATTTAGAAAAAATTGACAATGAAATATAAAAAATTCTGGTTGAATTGTGAAAAGTTGTGAATGAAGTAAAAAAAATGAATATCATTTGCAAAATCGTGAATTTGAAGTGCTAAACCTACATGAAAAATAACTCGAAGAGCAGCCAGGTAGTTTCACTGGTATGAACACTAGATCGAGGATAATGCTGCTCTGGTTATCGACGTTGTTAATCTGTCTTTGTCCGAGTTTGTCCGACAGATTGAGCCCATTACAAGGTCTGAGGTTAAATCGTTGTTGAATGGCAGAAGAGAATCATCAACAGAAAGCCATTTTACTTTAGACAGATTAAGATCTCCCAAAATTATCACATAATCGAAATCAGTAGCTACAACTGTTACTTGGTTTGAAAAAAGATAGCTCTATCAAGAACAGCTTTCCATTAAAAGCAAGTTTAACAGCTAAACGCTCCAACTCATTATACTTTCAAGTTCAATAACATTTGCAAGTATATTTTTCGAGACAGCTATAGGAGAAGTCCAACAGCTCCCGCCGTCAATTTTAGATCAGAATAACGATCGCGTCTGAAAACATAGTAGTTTCGGGAAGAAAAACTTTGCAGAACTGTGCGAGTTTGTCAGGCATGTTCCCTTGATGCAAATGATATCATACTCAATTTCCAACACTGATAAGTAAATTTCATGAGACTTTTATCTAATTTTGCTGGAGTTATGATATAATAAATAAACAATGTGCCGGTTCGGCAGAATCGGTATCGGTAACGATGTCCATAAAAATTAAAATTGAATTGGTTATTTTTAAATTTTGTTCATTTAGAACTCGTGTTTAAACTAAATTACATTTAAATTTGGCACGTTAAAATTAAAAATGCGTTGTATTGTATTGGGGCTATGTGGTTTAGAAATTATCACAATTGCCCCTTACATTGTGGAATGTTAGTAAAAATTCGTTCCGTGGCAACATAGTGATATTGAACCCTGGGCCAAATATATCCATGCAACTCGTAATGAAGCGTAGACTAAAATTAAATTTGACACGTTAAAAGTATAAATGTGTTATATTAAGGCTATTTGGTGTTGAAATGGTCATACTCAACTTTGCGAAAATGGGCCCTATACTCGAGACATAAACATACAACTTGTATGCTTGGACTGCTTAGAATTTTGTCGAGTAAGGTTTAAGGGCGATCACCTATGTGGTTTAAGGGCGATCACCATAGTCTCTTACGTTGCGGACATTTAAAAAAAATCGTTTTATGAAAAATTCGGTCCTGGGCCAGATATATGTCTTAACTTTTCATAGTGAGTATGTATTTTTTAAACGCTCGTTATAATGAATTTTAATATTCGCAATAATTGTAAAATTAATTGAAAATATACAAGAACAATTAAGAAACGTAAATTAACAACACAATTTTTGAAGACTGAAAATAATAAGTTGTCAGCGTGTAACTAGTCCTGCGTTAGAATGAAATACATACATTATATATGATGATTTGAGTAATTTGTGATTAATGAACGATTCAAAATTGTCGTTCATTTTTTAATAATACTGAAATTGGGGTTGCTACCTAAACAAGAATTCGGATGTCGTCGTCACAAGAACTATTTAATTTCAACGTATCATTTTTTCAAATGTCTGCGAAGTATGTTTGTTATCTCAATCTTAAGCCTTTTAGGATATAAATTATTCCACAACTGTCATACTGGAAATGATAATACATCTGATAATTGAAAATAATTTCTTTTAATACTTTTCAAATTTCATTATAAAGAGTAAATCATTTAGTTTTATTAGTTTATCCGGAAGAAGTATACTCACCTACGTCAAAAGTATAAATTTGTGGGGTTACGTATATGTGGTTTTGAGATGGTCACAATTATGTATTACTTTTAGAAAAAAATGAGAAAAATAGTTCAGCTCGTACTTAAACGCTGATTACATTTAAATTTAACATTTTAAAAGTATAAATTTATTGTATTAAAGATAAACTAGCTGGCCTGTGACTGAATAATCAGTCACGTGATTACATTTTATTAAATTTTTGGTTAAGAAATGATTAAGAAGATTTATTAAGATGTAAATTTGGTGCACTTTTATCAAAAATAAAGTAAATTCATATACGCTATTAAATATTTAATAAGAAATGTACAAAAGGATAATAAAATATGAATTTACATGAGTAGAATCTCTACAGAACAACATTCTTTGTTGTAATGCGCCCGTCCCGATGAGCTGATTGATCGCTTGTCTCAACCATAAACACTTTGAGTCCGTCAAATGAGCGGCATCGTGAAAAGGCCACAAATACGGGGGCCGGAAAGTACACTTCTACCTTCTTCAAGCTTTGGCCCTAACCCTTGTTGATGGTTATGGCGAACGCGAGCTGGACGGGAAATTGGAGGCGAGACATTTTAAATGAGAAGGTGCCTTCCGAGGGTGAGAGCTTTATATGTGGCAAGAGAACGCGCTCGTCTTTTGAGAAGCCCTACAGCAAATCACGTTCCAGACTGTAACGGTTTATTTTTGCGACTCGCATGCGTGTTCCATTGATAAGACCCTTACTAGTGTTTAAATTCCTCATCAAAAGAACGATGGCGTTTACCTTTAGCGGGATAACATGGCGCGGATGTCCGGATCCTTCAATCTTGTTGAGAAACTCGACATGTAGGCGGAGTTCCTCATTCATGTCGTCACTCTCAACTTTATCAACACTAAGTTTGACTTCTTGTCCGCCGGGCAGGAGGTCAAGCACCTGCTAATTGATTAGCGCACAATCATCATTCTTGGGTGCAAGGGTGGCGTGCTCCTCGATGGTGCCCTCGGCTAGTGTTGTGTTGATGTCACCATACACGAAATCGATTACACGTCTGTCTTTGATTATGAGCGCGCCCCTGGCATGATGCTGACCTCATCTATCATGATGAGTCGCGCGCTTCTCAACTTGGTAGCGTGAGAGAAGTTTGGCTTCATTGATGAACCGGCAGTTTGAAAATGTTGGAATTATTGGAAAAATATTGGAACCGGCAGTTTGAAAATGTTGTGTAGCGTACGTCCACCTTCCATCAAGCTCGTGGCGAATCCAGTGAAGACGGAGCAAATGGACTCCAAGCCACGCTCCTTGGCAAATGCAATGAGTGATTGCAATACAAATGTCTTGCCACACCCATCGGGAGCGTCAACGTAAAAGACCTTTTCTGACAGGTCTTCATTTGCACTCGCATACATGTTGTCGAAAGCACCACTGCTAGCACACAATTGCCGTAGCGCGCAACTTTATAAAGTTCTAAGATTATAATCTAAATATTTAATAAGAAATGTACAAAAAGACCGCTGTATTTGTGTGTTATTTTCATATGTATATGAATAATTGTGACGTACTAAACTAATGTACTTATGTAGATTATATAGTCGATAGTCGATTAACCACCACACAAAAAGCAGAAACACGTCACGCTATTTCAAGCATGAAATTAAGGGCTTAATAAATTATCCGGTCACGAAATATACTTGGACACAAATCAACCGCATATCGGGACGAAACTTCCCGCTTAACCTTTTCGCATAAATTAAGAGATCCAATGACTTTTGCCTGAAATCGGACGAAAATGATTATTCCAAACTTTCCATAGATATTATGTTTGTGTAAGTACTATGGTCAATCTTCACTCGCAAAATTTTGTCATGACGATAGAGTGCCATGACAAAATTGTCTTTTTACACTGACAGAACACCAAAATGTTTGTATGCATGTAGAATCATTTTATGTTTTCTGTTTTGTTCTGTATTGTCACGGTGTAATGACGGTTCAATACAAACATATTTTGTCATGGCATTCTGGCGTCCTGATTAATTTATAAGAGGTACAGTATAGGAAAAATGCTTCTTGGCTTTTACACCTATTTCCCGTTCACGTACCTTAATAAAACATATATTCTGCACATTTATGAAAAAATACCTTTCACCTGATATATGTTTCATTAAGATACGCGCACGGGAAATAGGTTAAAAAGGGTGTACAAACTAAAAATTAAGCGTATTAATATATAAGATGGTTATAAGATGGTCATCCGTTACTTTTAGGCATATGGCCCAGAGCCAAGGAACGTTTTTTTCTAATTTTCCTGAAAGTAAGGCACATATCCTTCATCCGATATTTTTATACTTTTACCGTGTCACTAAAACGAGTTTTGTCTGCTTAAAATGCTCATTTCTAATAAATTCCGGTATGTACTAGTTCACACAAAAGCAAGTAGGTTTTTTATTGGTCGGTGTTGCCTGATGAAATCATTTTATTTTCTGCGATATAATTGTGGGATAATTTCATATATGCAGGATGAATGGCTATAACACCTCCGATTTGAATTACTTCAAAATTTTATTATTCTGAAGTGGGCTATCAATTTCTGTTTAATCGAATGTACGACATATTGTATCTCTTAAAAGTTTGAGAATGTTTACAGGATACATTACAAGTATATTGGATTTGGTTTTAAAATTATTCTCAATCTAATTTCTTTGCTACTTCTTCGCACTTAATTATGTTTATGCTATGAGGGAAATCCGGTTGGTTGGTAAACGAACAAGTAAATCTTCAGTGCAACACAATTAAGTTTGTACTTTTAGTGCTCAATGAAGAGTTAATGGCACCGGTAGGCCGGTCACTTTCAATAAAAATAAATCTAGAAAATGCAAAACACGCAGGTTATATTGGTATTGGTTTACTACAAACTCACTACCCAAAATTTAATTTAAAAAATAAATAATTTCGTTATTGTTAGTTTTTCGGTTCATTAATAATAAAAGGAGTAAATAATAAATTGGTTCTAAATAATACAACAAACATGTTTAATAACTCAATCAGACATGAACAATAAAAAATTGATTTTTAATACAAAAACTATTAATACGAGTATATCATGATATTTTGTGACAATTGCAGGTGATAAAATTAAATTGCGTGCGCGCAGCAAATTACCTGTTAAAATTTAATGAGCCCTCCGATGCGATTTAAACTGTTTTTGACGTTAACATCAGCATTAAAAATAATTAACGTCTTCTTTAAACTGTAACCAAATTTTTATATGTAAATGATGAGTCTCACCCGATTTATTATCATTATTATTCAATGTTGTTCTAAACTGTTTCAAAATGATTTGTAATGTAAATAAAAATATTTATCAAGAGGGTAGAATGAGATGATGCAAGGGTAATTAAATGAAATCACTAGTTTTCAACCCCTCTTTTGTGTAAACGAATATTTTGAGGAAATCTAATAACTCTCTGATCTGTATACAGCTAATTTCTCGGATGTTTTGCCAAAACAATTCGAAGGGTGATATCGGTAGCATCTTTGGTTATACGGTGTTGGTTGATGATTTATGATTTATTATGCTGACGTATATATTACGTATTGAGGAATTTCAATTGAATTGCTTTGTGTCTTGATGGCAAATACAAATTTTCTGTATACGAAATGAAATTGAGATCTTTGCAGGTTGGTTATAATATCAACAAGTAAACCACTTTTGTTACAAGATTATCAAATATCATAACATTTGTACATCTCGTTTCTTCGTTTATATGCATTAACAATTTTTTATTTTGAAATGGTTAAAAGTATTAAGTTTTAAAGTCGACAAGCCCTACAAAATTCAAATAAATACATTATGCGCTCAATATAATGTGAATGTATTAATCAGGATCTATTACGATGCTAATCCAAATGGGTTAATAATAATATTATATCGGATACGTACGTCTGATAGTTTGAAATTGCAAAATTAGCGGGTTTAACGTGTGGAAGCTCTTAAAATGTGTGTGTAAGCAATCACCTCCAACCCTAAGTATATGACATTTTCTGTAGAACGTTGCTTAAGATGGAGAGGGCGAACTAATAAAAATTTATTTTTGCTTTTATTTCAAAAATCTTTTTCGCATAACTGAAACAAGAGTTAGCCTAACAGACTGAGGAACCAAAGATAAAGAGATAGCTGGAATCTTGCAAAAGCCATCCCTCGATAGTCATAGGCATTTATATTCATGTCATAGATTCACCAGACCAGAATAGTGATGGTTTTACACCTTGTTAAAGTTAGCCGAAAGTTGCCAGCCGAAAGATAATGCAGATAGTGTCTTGACTATTTCAGCCGAAAGTTAAACTCTCTTTATACTCTCGCTCTTATCGATTTTTAATTCCTATAAACTGAAATAATTTCCCCTTCACCCGAATGATATAACCCGATCCTAAATTCTCCTAAATTCGAGTTCATGACTGACTTTTACTGTATTCAAGACACTATCTGCATTATCTTTCGGCTGGAAACTTTCAGCTAACTTTAACAGTATTGGTTTTTCACTAGATTTCAGTACAATGCTGCGTGTAGATTTATGTTCTCCTTTGGTACTGCCCGAATAGTTACATAGCTATTTTAGAAGTTGAAGAAGACAACCCAAATTCATTAACAGATTGGTGCTTTCTACCACAAATATGATTTTACTTTCTAGTTCTGTAGTCATATAGATGCCATGCAATGTGTTCAGTCAGTTAAAACCACGAGCTTCAGTTTTAATAAGATTTTTTCTCTTTTTCTTCAGATAATTCATCTGCTTGATTCATTAAACATTTATAAAATTTTTGCAAAGTGGGGGTATTTTACCTCATCAACGGTAAAATATTTCTTAATTGCCTTGAATGATCATCCAATTTATTGAGCAACAGGTGTATTATCCATATCTCCTTTGATTCGGCTTGGCTACCCAAGCTTTTTAGCCCGCGAGTTTCTTCATCGGATGTGTCTAACAGTTTCCGTATATTTGTTGCGTTTGCTTGATGAATGCTGGGCTGATTCATGAACAATTTGACAAACGCATTCGCAGTGGCGCTAGTTAGCTTCAATTTTTGGAAAATTTCGCAAGAAACCACTTGCGTCATTGTAAGAAAACGTATCAAATATTGTAGTTTTAAGATGGGTGATAAGTTGGGGTTTTTATGAACACATTGTATCAATCAGATGTTATAAAATACTTTATGGTTTCAAACAGATCAATAAAATTTTCTCACCTTCGATAATCTCGACTAAAGTTTGGTATATTTAGTCTAAGTAACTTGGTCGATCTTTAGGATTAAAATGATGCCACCTTCCTGGAATCTGGTTACCACTCGTGCCTCAATATTGCTTTTTAAAACAAATCGTATACCGTTGCATAATCTTTGTTAAGTGTGTTCACCTGTTTAACGGTTCATTACCCGGATTGATGGGATTTGAAATGTTCTAGTGGAAAGTTAAGACGCTGACTTTCATCTTCTGAATTCTTGTGATGCTATTTACATCAACGTTTTTAGACAAAAAATTACTTTTCTTGCCAAAGAAGGCATGTCATTTGAAGAAACTGTTTTTCCAGAAGTTTCAGTGACCAAATTATCGTCACAAATTAAGTTTTCTGGAATTTTAAAAGTGGCAAGTTGTGGAATCAAATATTCTGTACTAAACTCAGCTTCTCAAAATTGTGTCAATTTTGTGAATACTTTAAGATTAACTGAACCACAGCAGACTGCATTACATATGGAACAAAAACTGAACATTGGCCTAAAGCCCCTCCAATTAAAACGACCTTTCCGTCAAAAGGAACATACTGTCAAAGTTGGCCGAAATTTTCCTGCTAAACGATGGTAATGCAGATAGTTGCTTTGCTACCGCAGCCGAAAAATGGTAGTGTAGATTTTAATTTAGACATCTCAGTCGGTTTTTTTTTGAAATATCGATAATGCAGATTACATCGATAAGAAGATTAACTTCAATTTTCAAACCGAAATATGCCGGTAATACAGATTTAAAAGTTACAAATGAGATGCAGTCACGCTTAGCTGATGAATGGTTCGTATATCAAGATTTTGACAGATGAACGACAATTTGACTGTACCAATTGGATAAACCATGGCCCTAAGTAGAATATCATTGCATTTGGAGCAGGTTTTATTCGGTAATATTTGTGAAATTTTCCATTTTCAGTCCATCTGACGATAAAATCGTTTATCATTTGAGATTTTGCAGATGGACACCAATCCGACTATGCCAATTCGATAGCCCATGACCATTGGTAGATTCTGATAACAAGTTTGGGGTGTGCCCGATGTTATTGAGGTGACATTTTGATTTTCCCCATTTTTCATCGAAATCATCGTAATTCAAGATTTTGATATATGAACACAGATCTGATTATGCCGATTCAATAGCTCATGACCATAGGTAGATTTTGATTATTAAAATATTAAGGACAAAGCCGTAACTACTATGGCTGTAAAACTGAAAATTTGAAAGTGGACGAACATATATAAATAACATATGACACGTTAAAAACACAATTCGCAACTTTTTTACTGGTCACCACCAGGAATCGAACCCGGGACCCCCGAATAACAGAGCAAGCACTCTAGTTACTAAGCTAACGAGGGCGACAGATTATAGGTTAGGGGTGGGTCTGATGGCGATATAGTTGTGAAATTTTGATTTTCCCTATTTTGCATCGTTAAAATCGTTCGAATGACGAATGATTTTATCGTCGAAAAATGGCCTCTAACCCCATCAGACGAACCTCTAACATATAATTAAATCTACATACGGTTATGGGCTAAAGAATCGGCATAGTCAGATTGGTGTCTATATGCCAACATCTCGAATGACGAACGATGTTTGACGATGTTTGATAATTTTCAATCTTCTTAATCGACTACTTTCGGCTGTATGAAGCAGGTATACTATTTCATTCCTATAACCTCATCAGACCCACCCCTAACCTATAATCAACATCTACCTATGGTCATGGGCTATCGAATCTAGTCAGATTGGTTTCTATATGCCAAAATCTCGAATGACGAACGATGTTTGACGATGCTTGATAATTTTCAATCTTCTTTATCTTTCTGCTGTTTGAAGCAGATATACCATTTGATCCCTATAACCTCATCAGATCCACCCCAAACCTATAATCAAAATCTACATATGGCCATTGGCTATCGAATCGGCATAGTCGGATTTGTGTCTATATGCCAAAATCATGAATGACGAACGATTCTTGATGAAGCTTGATAATTTTCAATCTTCTTTATCGACTACTTTCGCCTATATGAAGCAGATATATCTTTTCGCCCCTATAACCCCATCAGACCCACCCCTAACCTTTAATCAAAAAATCATACTATGGTCATTGGCTATCGAATCGGCATAGTCAGATTGATGTCTACATATATGCCAAAATCACGAATGATGAACGATTTTATTGATGAAAAATGGGGAAAATTAAAATTTCACCCCTATAACCCCATCAGATCTACCCCTAATCTTAAATCAAAATCTAACTATGGTCACGGGCTATTGAATCGGCATAGTCAGATTGGTGGCCATCTGGTGAACTCTCGAATGACGAACAATTTTGTTGCCAGAAGAAGGGAAAACACAAAATTTCGCAATTGATATGAAACAATAAATTAATATCGGTTAAACTGAAAATTTTAATTGTTGTTTGCTATAATATATGTTTACGGCTGATTTTGTAGGTTAGTCACTTTCGTCTGGGATACTTCAATTTAATACATAATTTGTTTAACTTTCGGCTGAAGTAGTCAAGACACTATCTGCATTATCACTTTCGGCTAACTTTAACAAGGTAAAAGGAACGGCCATTTGCAATACTGTGAAAGTTAGCCGAAAGATGGTAATTCAGATAGTGTCTTTGCTAACCCAGCCGAAATATGGTAATGCAGTTAATATCTTTGTTATCCCAGCCGAAAAATGGTAATGCAGATATGCATTGTGTTACCTACCCGGAAATGTATTAAAATGTCGACAATGCAGATTGTATCGATACAAATGAACCATCAATTTTCTAAACGGAAATGTTAATAACAGGCATCTATACAATAGCCATGAGACGCAGTCACGATTAGCTGATGAATGGTTTGTGTATCAAGATTTTAACAGATGAACTACTTGACTGTACCTATTGCATGCACCATGACCGTAAGTGGAAATTAATTATGTGCTTGGAGTAGGTTTTATCCGGTTATATTAGTGAAATATTCCATTTTCCGTTGTTCCGACGATAAAGTTGTCCGTCTTATAAGATTTTACCAAATGAACACCAATCTGACTAGGCTGATTCAATAGCCCATGACCATCGGCAGATTTAGTATGGGTCTGTTGGGTTTATAGATGTGAAATTGTGATTTTCCCCATTTTTCATCGATAAAACCGTTCGTTTTGAAGATTGAAAATTATCAAGAATCGTTCGTCATTCAAGATTTTGGCATATAGACATCGATCTGACTATGCCGATTCGATAGCCCATGACCATACGTAGATTCTGAGTATAGGTTAGAGGTGTGTCTGATGGGGTTATAGACTGACTATGCCGATTCAATACCTCATTCCCATAGATAAATTGTAAGAATAGGTTAGTTGTGGGTCTAATGGGGTTATAGAGGTGAAATTTTGATTTTCCCCATTTTTTGACGATAAAATAGTTCGTCATTCAAGATTTTGGTATATAGACGACACCAATCTGACTATGCCGTTTCGATAGCCCAAGTTTGGGTAGGTCTAATGGGGTTAGAAGGGTGAAATTTAGATGTTCCCCTGGTTTTGTCATGAGCTGTCGAATTGGCATAGTCAGATTGGTGTCTATATGCCAAAGTCTCGAATGACGAACGATTTTATCGACGAAAAATGGGAAAAATAAAAATTTCACCCTTATAAAAACCTCGTTAAACCTCGAGGACCGTTTCATCTAGTTACACGAACAATTTTGTAAAACACACATAACTGCTTGGGATTAAACGAAGAGATAACATTTTTGACAATCTCATTCTCTTCTTCAAAATTTAATCAGACGTAGTTAATATTAGGTAACCCGTTTGAGCCATTACATCCTTAAAGCAGATGGAATCCTGTGGGACCATGCCGTTTCTTCTAGCAAGTAGTTTTGTCGTTCCAAACATAGTGAACGGGGATTTTCCAAAATTTCCATCGGTTTGAATCTGGATCATTTTGGTGGAATTTGAACGAAGCAGCAAGTTTTGGTAGAATTTGAACCAAGCATATTACAGTTGTCACTTAATCTACCATTATTTCAATAAGATGAGTCGATCTCTCATGGTCAGGAATTTGAGCACTAACAATTTGGTCGACGTTTTTTCCGTTCGTAACTTCGAATCATCATCCAGAATGATTAAAATGTAAGGACAAAGAAATCCTTGCTTTTCAAATTCTATTACATGAACCTTTACAGTTCCAAAAACAGTTATATTCTCAATTTATGATACTAAATTATTTAAATTTCCAACCTGCTTTTTCCGAGTCTAAATCACGATTTATAACATATATTCAATTAAATTGTTGATTTGTTGGATCCATTGAAGATCATTTGACTCAGCGCGATCATGTGCGTCAACTACGAGCTGCTATGCTAGGTTAAACGTTCTGTGTTCAGCAACTATGAGAACCCTTCTCGAACTAACAAACTACAAGTAAAAGTAAAATATTCCTCCACAAATACTGGGGATCGCTTTTGTGCTGTGTTATTTTTAAAGTCACATATTTTTGAGCTCTATCCATCCTAAACCAAGTGCCAGTTAGTTCAACCAGGATGGTTGTTAATTACGTCACTTAAATTTCCCATGATCATTTCTGAGCACTGTTTGTTCTTTGAAAGCAACGTTTGTTGATACATTTGCATCATCAGGGTCCAACACGTATTTCTGCACAAATTTTCTGGGAGACTGCGGGCCTGTTGTGCTGATGAGGTAATAGGCGTGACATTTTGCTTTACACGATGTCTCCTCTATAAAATTGTTCGTCATTCGAGATTTTGCCAGATATAGACACCAATCTGACTAAGCCAATTCGATTGCTCGTGACCATAAGTAAATTTTGATCGTAGGTTTGGGATGGATTTTATGAAATTATGGCATTAAATTATTGATTTTCTTCATGATTTGTCGTTAGAATCTTTCAATCTGGCATAATTTCGAATAATGAACAATTGTATCTACAAAACGTTGAAAATCAAAATTTTGCCCCCATAACCTCATCAGACTCACCATAATGAAAATTTTCCATTTTAAAAATGTTTAAGCATGAAACAAGTGCTGGCACAACAACTGGTAAAATCAGTTTGTGGTCTATCTGGCTTAATCTCGAATGGGGAAAATTAAATTTCACCCCTATAACACCATCATAAATACCCCAATCCATTTTATTAAAATCCACCAATGGTCATCGGTTAACGAACTGGCTTAGTCAGATTGGTGTCTATATCAGATCGATCCAAATTTTAACCTCATATAATTTTATTAGACTTACCCCAATTCTATAATTAAAATCTTTGTAGGATCATATAAGCCATATATAATTTGCATAGATGGTCAGACATAAGTCATTTTGCAAAATTTCGAATGGCAAACAATTTTTTCGACAAAACAACGAAAAAAGCAACATTTCTTCTCTATAACCTCATCAAACTCACTCCAAACATATAATCAAATTCTACTTAGAGTCATAGTCTTTCGAAATGGCCACAATGCATATCAAAGTATTGATATACAAACATTTCATCAGTGAAACGTGACTGTTGCCTGGCCATTGTACATATCAATATTTTTTTTCAATATTTTTCGGGTACCAAATTCATGTTACTATTACTTTTATTTAAATCGATATACCATACTACTGAAGTTATCAGAAAATTGGGCAGAATAAAATCTGCATTATCAACGTGTCAGACGAAATTTCAACATAAAGCCTACTTTATCGACGTATTGAGAAGGGAGTTTATAACAATGCTTAAACTGCATTATCGACATTTCAGATGGACTTCCGTCAGTGGAACTACTTTATCGACACATTGCAAGGAAACTAAAGCAAAAACTAAAGCATTTTAAAAAATTGCTTTAGTAAAAGATAATGCAGATTTGCATTAGTTGAAATAGCTGAATAGCGCTGATACAGCTAAAGCAAAAAAGCTTTATTTCTCAACAAAATTGAGCTAATAAGAATAATATAAAAAATGCACTGTCGACATTCCAGGCGAAATTTCATTATAAAAATGTATTACCGACAAAATTATAGAGGGAAACGCGAAAAAGAAATTTTTTTAAATAAATAAACTAAATATTTTAACAAATTTTCAAATCATATTCAAATCGGTTCTGCGACATATTATGTATACATTGGATAAAGCTACCTAATTAATTAACAGCTTCTAAGTATTATGATAATTATAAATTTTGTATAATTATAATTTGTAACGTGTCTACGAGAATCCGCAAAGCTCACATAATTCATTTGTCGTGTAATCGAGTTAAAATTCTAGGCTCGAGCCTACAAACAGAATATCTGTGCAATGTTTGAGACCAAAGTTTATGTGGGATCATAGTTAAATTTCTAAAAATCCTCAACCATATATCTGAAATCTCTTTTTCTCATGAAATGATCCACATTCAAAAATTCGTGTAGCCCGCATTATTCATTTGTCGTGTAAGCGGAATATATTATTTGGCCTCAAACTTTGCACAGATATTCTATTTGTAAGCCCGAGTGTAACAATATATCCCACTTACATGACAAATGAGAAATGCGGGTTACACAAATTTTTGAATGGGGTTCATTTCATGAGAAAAGCGATTTCAGACATGGTTGAGGATTTTTGGAAATCTATCTATATGATCCCACATAAACTTTGAACTGAATGGATGGTTATTGCCTTCTAAGGCCATGACAAAAGAATTACGTTAATTTCGCGAATTTTCATATACAATATTGTTTATATATAATATATTTGAAATTAAATAGACATATAATAACATAACATTAAAAATTTACTAGTACATTTTAATTTATATGCACATTTAAATAAATTTATATAATTTTATCGATTCGATTTACTTATTTATTTTTAAATATTTTGTTAAATAATTATTTTATTTTCCCTTAAAATTAGTCGACAATGCAGATTTCTGCTAACTTCAGTAAGGTGATATTACCGGCATTTTTCGGTTGAACGAATTAACTTAATCTACTTTACCGACGAAAATCTGTAATGTCGACATCTGTCGGCTGATGTTATCGACACTTTGTGTTGCAACATAGCAACGTTTGCGGAAGATACGGCCATCTTAGCAGTAGATGATGTCATATAATAATGGACAAGCAAATTGCAAAGAACCACTAATATTATCAGTACCTGGACGTAGAGATGGTGAACAAAGATTAATGAAACAAAATGTGTCCAGGTAATCTTCACCAATAAAAAGGTCAACTGGATACAAGTAGATCCGGGAAAAGATAAGTTAAACTTTAATTACAGAAAGATTGATTGGTTTGGTTGTTATGCAGATATTCTGACCCACCTTAATGGCCTTATTATATAACATGTGTGGATGCGATATTAAGCTCTGGGGCTGTATAAGGAAAACGAATGTCAATTTCAATCAGTCACTCCAAAAGCAAGTTATTCGTGGAATAGCTAATGCACCGTAGTACATAAGCAATGACAACCTCCATGGGGATCTAAAGATGGATTTCGTCAGAGAAGAAATGCTGGGAACGAAGAATCCAACTAAGCTATACATGATCCAATCTAGGTGTGCTAAAAATTTAAAAATAACTATAAAAAAGGCCATTCAAAGGGCTAACCCTCCAAACGAGAATTTAAATTATGCAGGTAAGAGCTTTCCATAAGAGCTTTTTCGTTTTTTGGAAATAGTTTGAAAAGTATGTAGCATTTGCGAGTACGATTAAACGATTTTATCGGAAATGACGGTTTTGAGAAAATAACTTTATTTCACCATAATTTGGCATCTCAATAATCCAAACAGATTGACTATTTAGAATGAAACTTTATACTTACGCGTTTTCCATAAATTGGGAGGTTTTTACCAAGTTTGTTGTGAATTTGTGTACTCGTGGCAGGTTCTATATTAGGTTCTTCAATTTTTGCAATGATGCTTTCAACATCTATAAAAATGGCATTAAATTAATAGATTCAAACGATTAAATTTTCAACAATTTTCCGAAATTTAAACAGGAATAATGATTTTTGATTATGCAAAACAGTTTTTACCAAAAGTTCGGTAAGTTTAATTTTTCACTTTGGAAATCAAGTGTGGTGTATTCAATATTTACTATAACCGTAGAATGTCAATTATTTTACAGGTTGTCGAATGTAATGGAGCCTTCGATATATCCATAAGTTTTGACGAATTTTGTGAATTTGCTTGAATATTCTCACGACTATTGTGTCTGCGCTCTGTCATATTTCTGACACAGCGTTTGAAAAGCTTCTATAGGGACTTTCAATTTGAGCGGGTCCTGTGGGCCCCACACGATGTGTTGGCCAAATTCATTTTAAGGACTCAAATTCTAAATGAGCCAATTACCTAAGTAACTATGACTGTATTAAGGTAGCCAAATGCCTCCTCATCTAATTAGTGACGCGCTTGAATGGGTTGGCACAAGTAAGAATTTACACATTTGATTATTTTTGTATGGCAATCAGCCTTAAGTAAAAACTTACGACCCAATAAATAATCCAACAGTAAAATTTCTGAGCTCTGCCTTAGTGTAAAGCAAGGTATTGCCTAGGACACATTGCCTCAACTTTTATTTCATTTGACCACCAAAAATTTTCATTTTTCTAGAGAGCAACCAGTTCCAAACATAAATTTTTCGTGCACTTGATTAGGCATTGGAAAATGTCAGGATTTTATAGTTTTATTACTATATGTGTAATGGCTGTTCGTTGTAAAACAGACAAGCTTTTTAAAATGTGAGTTGAAATCCGGCAATCCAATTTAATCAATTTTTAGCAAGTATTTTGTAAATTGTGATAATTTGCTCAAGTTTCATTCCAACAGAATTCTCGCATGGTACTTTGATTTGGTTGTTTGTGTTTAAATGTGCAACAAGTTATCAATTTACGATAAGTCATCACTAAATACAATTTAACATTTTGAATAGAGTTGGCGTCATTATAGTAACGTCATTAAATGGTACCAAAATATAATCATTTACTGTATCATTGCTTTAGTTGATTTCAATAATGCAGACTCCATTTAGATTTTAAAATGTGATTTGTTCCGTATTAAATTATTACAGCAAACTGGGATGCCTTCACTTTAAAAATAATATCTAAAATGTAATTTTATATTCAAAACTATTCAACCATTTAAGATTTCAGAGCAGTTAACTGAAATTTTGATTCAATTTTGCAGCAAACACTAAATTGAATTTAATCTACCGCCATTTAAGAACGCATATCTGACAATGACGTTACCATCATCATCAAAAAATATTTATGCATAAATCAGTTACCTTACCGTAAGCTGAGCAAGGCAGGAAAATTCATAAATAAAATGTTTTTTGGGAAAATCCTTTAAAATGAAATACATCAAAATTACAATAAATTGGCTATCAATATTACATCAAGGAAATGTATTTTTCCAAAACTACACTAAAGTGATTCAATCCCATGGGAGTGTTACCTAATTTTGATAGGAAATCAGTTACAGTGCTTCTATCTATGTATATACTCATATTTTTCCATTTATGTTTTTGTTTTAATACATTTCCAGGAGAAGTAAAATGAAAATTTGATTGGGTTTCTCTTTATGGTATACATTTTACTATATACGAATACACCGAAACGACAAAAATTCTTAGCCCATCAACGTCATTTAATTAAAAATATTTTTATTTTTGGCGAGCTCAAGGAATTCCTCGTAACCAACGAGATATTTTCCAGCACAGTAAAAATATAATTGCATACTTCCCACCACCTCTTTCGATACAACAAAAAAATTAAATAAATTTTCACTCAATTAACTCATTAATTTTATTACATCATACCTTAAATTTTTTATTAAACGAAACAGAATTGTATGAAATTAATAAACAATAAGCGCCTGTGTTTTACATATTTTCATCCTAATTAATGAAAAACAGAAAAATGAAATAAAAAAGCAATCAACATCCTATTCACATATATAGTACAACAACAGTTAAATTGGTAATATGCACGAGTTCATCATCATGATCATAATCATGAAAAACAATTTCCTTTTTACATTTTATTTTGTGTGATGTGCGCTAACACCATGTACAACAACAGTATTACACATATAGGACAACAAGTTTTATGCAAAAAGTAAAACATTTTCCGTTTCATAATTAAATTTTCATTTAACACTGCTTTTATTTATCTGTGTGTTTTGAAAATGATACCCTACAAGGTAAATATGGCATAGCGTAGTGTTGCTCATTCCAATAACCATTAATTATATTTTATTTTCCGGTGTGACAATGTTACTTTGGAAAGTGTAGTTTATTTATTTTTTTTTCCAGGAGGGAGAATATATTGAATGGTCTATTAACTGTGGAATGTCAATTTATATTGTTTTTATTTTTTTTATTGCCGGATGATAAAAGTTTATTGTGTCAGCGGACAAATTGATTCTTAATTTATTTTTGCGTTAGTTTCATCCAAGAAAAGAGTCTGTCACACTCATGAACTGAATATGAATTGAATATGAATTGAATATAAATTGAATATGAATTGAATATGAATTGAATATGAATTGAATATGAATTGAATATGAATTGAATATGAATTGAATATAAATTGAATATGAAATGAATATGAATTGAATATGAATCGAAAATGAATTGAATATGAATTGAATGTGAATTGAATATGAATTGAATATGAATTGAATATGAATTGAATATGAATTGAATATGAATTGAATATGAATTGAATATGAATTGAATATGAACTGTATATGAATTGAATATGAATTGAATATGAATTGAATATGAATTGAATATGAATTGAAAATGAATTGAATATAAATTGAATATGAATTGAATATGAGTTGAATATGAATGAATATGAATTGAATATGAATGAATATGAAATGAATATGAATTGAATATGAATCGAAAATGAATTGAATATGAATGAATATGAAATGAATATGAATTGAATATGAATTGAATATGAATTGAATATGGATTGAATATGAATTGAATATGAATTGAATATGATTTGAATATGGGTTGAATATGATTGGAATATGAATTGAATATGAATTGAATATTAATTGAATATGAATTGAATCTGAATTGAACATGAATTGAATATGAATTGAATATGAATTGAATATGAATTGAATATGAATTGAATATGAATTGAATATGAATTGAATATGAATTGAATATGAATTGAATATGAATTGAATATGAATTGAATATGAATTGAATATGAATTGAATATGAATTGAATATGAATTGAATATGAATTGAATATGAATTGAATATGAATTGAATATGAATTGAATATGAAATGAATATGAATTGAATATGAATTGAATATGAATTGAATATTAATTGAATATGAATTGAATATGAACTGAATATGAAGCGAATATGAAGCGAATATGATTTGAATATGAATTGAATATGAACTGAATATGAATTGAATATGAAATGAATATGAATTGAATATGAATTGAATATGAATTGAATATGAATTGAATATGCATTGAATATGAAATGAATATGAATTGAATATGAATTGAATATGAATTGAATATGTATTGAACATGAATTGAATATGAATTGAATATGAATTGAATATGAATTGAATATGAATTAAATATGAATTGAATATGAGTTGAATATGAATTTAATATGAATTGAATATAAATAGAATATGAAATTAATATGAATTGAATATGAATTGTATATGAATTGAATATGAATTGAATATGAATTGAATATGAATTGAATATGAATTGAATCTGAATTGAACATGAATTGAATATGAATTGAATATGAATTGAATATGAATTGAATATGAATTGAACATGAATTGAATATGAATTGAATATGAATTGAATATGAATTGAATATGAATTGAATATGAATTGAATATGAATTGAATATGAATTGAATATGAATTGAATATGAATTGAATATGAATTGAATATGAATTGAATATGAATTGAATATGAATTGAATATGAATTGAATATGAATTGAATATGAATTGAATATGAATTGAATATGAATTGAATATGAATTGAATATGAATTGAATATGAATTGAATATGAATTGAATATGAATTGAATATGAATTGAATATGAATTGAATATGAATTGAATATGAATTGAATATAAATTTATCATATTGAGTTCAAAATTAATTCATTTTCAATTCATATTCATTCCATATTCAATTCATATTCAATTCATATTCAATTCATATTCAATTCATATTCAATTCATATTCAATTCATATTCAATTCATATTCAATTCATATTCAATTCATATTCAATTCATATTCAATTCATATTCAATTCATATTCAATTCATATTCAATTCATATTCAATTCATATTCAATTCATATTCAATTCATATTCAATTCATATTCAATTCATATTCAATTCATATTCAATTCATATTCAATTCATATTCAATTCATATTCAATTCATATTCAATTCATATTCAATTCATATTCAATTCATATTCAATTCATATTCAATTCATATTCAATTCATATTCAATTCATATTCAATTCATATTCAATTCATATTCAATTCATATTCAATTCATATTCAATTCATATTCAATTCATATTCAATTCATATTCAATTCATATTCAATTCATGTTCAATTCATATTTAATCCATATTCAATTCAGATTTAATCGGTTTTCATATTATTTCTATATTCAATCGTCAGTTGATGATGAAAGTTACTATGCACTTACGTTTGATAATTTAATCAGTTTCAACTGACTTGCTATTTTGGATTATGGCAATAGCAAACCCACAATTACTGCCGGTATGTTAGACACGGTCTAGAATGTAACTTGTGTGTCCTGTTAAAGACAACCAACAGTAGATAATAATCGAACTGATATTCCAAAATTTCCTAAGAAATAAAATAAGACAACTTTTTTCTTTCATTCCGAGCTAGACAATTTACGATCCTTTCGACCAGATAAATAATAAAATGTACAAAAATATCTCATCATAATATGGGAACCTGTTGCGCTATTCCCTTGTCTGGTAATCAAATTTCACATAAATAAATTTTCGACACAATACACAAGAATAAATTTGATAAAATGAAGGGTCGATTTGGTTGCGTTCGCATACGTATACCTTTGTTATGTGGGGAACATGAACCTACACACAAAAAAATTCCGAGTGAAAGACAGAAATTCGACATTTTCTTTTATACAACCAACGAAGTGATGGATTTTTAACAATGTGGTTTAATTGTTTGTCCTTGTGTCTTTCTGTCCGGTAGATACAACATTTTTACTTATCCATGGACATCAAAGTAATTTACACATATTTCTGATTCAATTATATATACAAAACAAACGTTTCAATGTATGTTGGATATGAGACGATCTCCCTATATACGATTCGAGTTGTTTAGGTGAATCGACTTATTTATAAGACATATAAAATACTTCACTGGCCTTGGGATTACATTTGCGGACGAAATAACCACAACTCATTAATCGGATTATCGATTCAAGAAAATTCTAAATAATTGGGCGACATGGGATATAAAGAAAAGCCAATTTTCCCGATAAATTGTATATACGGGATACACACAATAACATATTTTCACACATTTCTAAGACGAAAATAGGATAAACAAAAAAAAAATTTCAACAGAAACACTTGAGTATTTCCACGTCCACAACATCATAAACGATTTGTAGTGAAAAGATTTTATTTAAACGGTTAATTTTCATTCGAAGAAAATCGTTTTAAGGATGTCTCAAGTTTTGAAGAGATTTGGACGTTTTTCTATCATTTCTATCATACATAGAGTGAATCAAGAGATAAGTTTATGTAAAAAATTTGTTATGAAAATACAGCAAAAGTAGTTATCGCCACCTCATTTCATTTTATGGTTGGGTTTGTAAATTTTTTTTAAATTAAAATCGAGTGTAATGAGGAACGTAGAAGAACGAAATGAAATTTAAGACGATAATGGATTTTATTAAAAATATTTTTATTTTTAATAAAATATTTATTAATTTAATGGTTTGGTTACAATGGTTACTACAAATCACGAAAGAATGAAACCCTTCCCTAAATAATTAAAGTTCTATATATGCACGACTACGTAATAAACCAAATTTTTGGGGCTTCGTACATTTTAATGTACTCGCAACTATATAAATGTACATAAGGAAATTCAATAAAAGATTCTTTTAATCTTAAAATCCCGTAAAAAAGAAAATTGCAAAGTGTTTTCGCATTCGTATATTATATTTCATGTATAGGAAAAAAATTAAATTACAGAATTTTTTTAAAAATATATAAAATCCACCACATTAAAATTGACACTCACATGTCATCTTTAATTTGGTTTAATCTTAAAGATTTAACAAACGAAAATGTATGTAGGAGTTTTCCTTTATTTGACAAAAATTCAATCACTTTGATCCCTTTTGTCATTGAAAATATTTTTTCGGTCTGTGCGACAAAAAATTTTGTATTTTGGTTGGAGTGAGGATATTTTGAAAGGTAAAAAGAATAATTCTATCGAAATTGATTTATGTTCATATGAAAGGAATATAAAAAATATTCCATTTCTTTTATACTAGATTAAGTAACATCAGATTCGAACCAACTGTCGACAGATATAATGAAAATACCGTCGGAAAACTTTGTTATTTTAAAATTTTTAATTCATATTACTCACATTCTGGTTTGTTTAGTCGTGGTTCACGTATATATTTATGTAGAACAGTCAATCAAAATGAAGGTAATAAAGGTTACTGAAATCTATGTTAAAAGCGACCGAAGTCAAAGTCAATATAACGAACGCAAGCCATCGAAAATTGGACCTCCTGAATACGAGCCCCCAAGCAAAGCAGCGGACGATATTTGGGCGACTTTATATTCCTAACTTAAAGCCATAAAATATTATTTCAAATAAAAAAAGTGTAATGGATATCTCACCCAGAACTTGTTTTATTTACATTTTAAGATTTTAAGCATCCTTATTGACTCAAGGACTCAAATTCAAGCAGATAGTCTGATACAACTGTTCTTGCGGGGCTTATAAGCTAAATTAAATCCTCAAATGGTTAGAAGTTAGTCATCACCATTGCAAGCCAGCTGCTCTTCTGTGCAAAATAAATGCAGATGAAGTAATTATTGTTTTAACCAAGAACCTTGGTACATAGTAGATAGAATGCAGATTAGATTCTCTTTTGTACTACATTAAAGTCTATGACCCGGGGCACTTGCAATTTTATCGAGCTTATTAGCAAAGCAAAACTGTCAATATCCTGGGAAGTAATGCGAAGTCACACCATACAATTTGAGGTAAATAATTACGAACGAGCATAATTATGGTCACTTGTTGAATGATTATAGTCACTTGAGGAATCGTGGGAATCGTTGAAACAAACAAAGACCAAAAGGTTTGTTGTTCTCACTTATGGCAGAGAAATAAACGCTTATTTTATTATTCAAGAGTGGGTTCGATTTCCGGTGGTGAACTGAAAAAATAATTACAACTGTGCGTTTTTAAAGCATCATAAAACAACCTGTTCATTTTCTCATTATAAATGTAGCCAAATCTTTTTTCTCTTCACAGGTCCAATAATAAATAAGAGAAAACTTTTGTTGATAGTAAACAGATTTAAATGATTTAAGTTGACTGAGCCGAATGGCATCACACCTGAAGATGTTAATAAAACCTAAAACATAACGATGTCGTGTTTTAAAGTTTCTTTTAAGGGTAACCTGGTATGTTGTCAAATTGCTATAATCTAAGGCGGTAAATGTGTCGTTCAGCAAGTGAAAATTAGTAAAAACTGTTATCTACTCTCTGGATAAAGACATCCTCTTTTAAAACAAGTCAAAGCAATGATTGAAGTGTGGTACTTACATGTCTGGGTGTGAATAAATCATCACTTGGCTCAATAGATCAAAAATCGAAAAATAGAATCGACATGGTTCCTAAATTTGTTCAAGTTGACCGTTTTTCAAGGAAGTAGAAATTTCCTCTAACAAACTAAGCTGGAAATATGACGAAATAGAAAAAACAAAGAAAGCAACCATAGCCGCTAAATTAATTAACATGAGTTCAGCCATAAGGTTCAACTGCAGCTCTAAGGGCATCTGCAATAGCAGAGGCTTCTCATCTAAGTAACGAAGGCAATCTCATTCCCATCCTTTGAGGAAATATTTTAGACTAACATTTACTTCAAAAATAGGCCGCGTGAGAGAAACATTTCTGAGCCCTACAAGTATTATCGTCTTTACGGATTGTACATTGGTCTATTTGCAGAACTCTCGAATTAAATACACAATTGTAGGAAATTCTTCCATTTAGCGTTAAATCTGCGTGACAACAACTATGATAATCCACACTTACAATACTTATACACAATCATCTTCCCATTTATGAGTCAAAAATTCAAATTTATCCGCGATCCAGCGTTAATGGAAAAAAAGAATGGGGTGGTTGGGAAGTTGATTGTGTATAATTAAGTGGCGATTATCATAGATGTTGACACGCAGATTGGACGCTAAATGGCACAATTTCCTACGATTGTGTATTTAATTCAAGAGTAACAAAAAATGACGAATATATACGGAACAATCACAATAAAACCATTACAATCGAAATACCAAAGTAAAATATAAAAATTCGCAAACACGAAAAGTTAATTGTGGGAATGAAACATAAATAGATGAAAAATTTGAAAGAATCGAATTTCGTAGGCTAAGAAGTAATTCACTAGTACTACAACTATGCCAATGTAAATATACAACATCAGTCGTCGCGCCCTGATGAGAAGACTAATTTTTTCAAATCAAAATCTCATCCGTTCGAAAGTGATTGTTCCGATTCTTATAAATTTTCCATCTATAAGTCAAAAATTCAAATTTGCTTCCCTTGTCTTGAAAGGTAAAAATATATAATACATGTCGCCCTCGATAGCTTAGTAAGTAGAGCGCTTGCTATGTAATTCGGGGGTCCCGTATTCGATTCCTGGTGGTGACAAAAAAGTTACGACTGGGCGTTTTTAATGTGTTATGTGTTACATCGGGCATTGTCTTATATATCTCAAGCCATAGTTATCGGCTTTTCTACATAAAAAATATTTTATTAAAATATTTTAGAAAGGGATATTTACAGTTCATGAAAGCATCATAAAAAGTTGCCTGATTTATCTTACAAAATTTGATGATATTAACGAAGATACAACTGATTTCACATAAGTACCAGGGGACCGAGCTTGCTCGGTGAAAAGACGACAGTTTTCATTTTATTTTATTCGGCCGAGACATATAACTCGATGTTGCCGAGGTAACCGTCGTTGTTGTCACTATCAAGACTTAATAGAAAATTCATCAGGAGCGCTCAATGCTTCTTTCCACACAACATTATACGTGCGACGTTCATTTTCAGGTGTTAACCTGATGGTCGTTGTATTGTACATCAAAGTTGATCTTTACTGGAGTCGAGCGTAACTCGAGGAATGCGTACTTCGTAACAATCAGGCGTGTTCCATTGCACATCCCTCCGAATTATCTAAATTACACATTTGTAAAGTTTTCTTTATTTTAACCCTTCAGTGCGCGATTACATTTTTTTTGGTAAAAATTTTTTATAATAAATTTGAGTAGTGTGATAAAAATGTGAAAAGAGTATCGAAACAATTTTCTTTTCAGTTTTTCATTGTTTTTTATTGCAAAATAATTTTGATTCATATATGCATGCGCTTTTTTTTGAAAACATTAATTTTGATGGAAAGATTTGAAACAATTTTTTTATTTGTTGAAACAAAGTGCCGAGTTACACTTTTCACATACAAAGAATGTTTGCGCCTGACATATTGGTAATTTACACCGTAAACGTGTTGAATTCCAAACAGGGAAATGATTTACAGTATTGAAATCTTATGTCTTGAGTAGGTAAAGGAAGACCGCTAGTTTTACGCTTTTTGCTTTCAATTTCTTGTTGTAAACCAGAAGGTCTTCCACGTTTTGCATGGCTGGATGATCCAATGGGACACAACGAACGTGCTAGATCGATTCTGAAATCTTTTAGTTTTATTGTAGGTTTGTCCTAATTTGACAGTAGATAAAGAAGCCAAGCGTTTATCACAGCAATATCCATTAGACGGTAAAATAGTAGTATATACCATTTTCGGGATCTCATTTTGATTTTATGTCTGCCAATATTGCTATCTAACAAATCGAGTCCATCCATATGCTGGTTATACTGCTTGATGAAAGCGGAGTAATCAATTTGAATACGCCGTTTCAATTTTCTGTCATATTTGTCAATTGAATTAATAGGTCCCGTGCTCACATGTCGCCCCCTTCATATCGTGTAATAAATTCTCCTGATGTTCCTCTTTTCATTTTCTTACTCTCACTTTCATTTGGAACTTTACACGAGGGTATTCTTGGTGTCTAGCCGTTCCGAGAGAATGGATTCCATTATGGAATAAGTACGCGATTAGTGAGATTGACGTGTAATAATTATCAAACTAAATTTTATGATAACAATTTTTCGAGATTTCGCGAGCTAGTCGCCCTACTGCATTACCACTTGACCCTAGGTCAGGTTCATTTGCTTGTCGCTTTCCAGTTTCATTTTCGGTTCTAGTGTAAATTTCAAACTTATAACAGAATCCTGATACTCCTGCAAGTATAAATAATTTGTAGCCCCATTTGTTTGGCTTCAATGGTAAATATTGTTTCAAATGATGACGAGCTTTTGTAGCATATGTTTGCGCATCAATTGAGAGCAACTCTTCCATTGGAATCGATAAAAATGTCTTATTGAGGGAATCGACAACTGGCCTGAGTTTATGAAGTTTGTCATTGGTATTAATAAAATTATCATTAAAATGGAGATTTGACCAAATCGTTTCGAAACGTTTTTGACTTAATGCATCTCGAACAATATTTAATCCAATATGATTGTTCGAATAATCTTTTACGTTAGAAGTGTTTGATACTGATGATAATATGCAGATGCCTAAATATTTCATAAACTCATTTCATCAACATGCAATTTGTTTTAATAATACGTCGTTAAAGAAATATTTGAAATACTGGTATACGGTGTTTGTAAATCTTTTATAGCACTAATCAATATTGAACTTCCTAAAAGCACAGGGAACATTCTTCATCTTTTTCCATTTCCATTTTAATTCTTTCGGTTTACGAATTACAGCAGTTTGTAACTCAACAAATGAGACGCCTTCGAAATCGTCAGGAGGTTGGTACCCCAAGTGGTTTAACAATTGCATCAGATTGAATCAGAACTAACTCATTTGACGATAAGGATTCATCCCCCGAAATGTATTCACAATCCTTAACAGGTGGCATCACAATTAAAACTGGTGTATTTGAAAGTCCTCCATGGTTCGAATCTTCCAAATATTCAGTTGTTGATACCTCCACTTCCAAGTCACCAATTCCATTTTTTTGCAAATAATTTTTAAATGTACCTTCAGAAACAATCGACTCTTCCATCGTTGATTTCATCTTCACTCGCTGAAGGAATATTTTCAATTAAATCGAATAAATCATCCTCATTTAATTAATCAGAAGAGCACCAGAATTTTTATAAATAATTGAAACGTTAACTGCCATTACAAAAATTCAAAAAATTTAAATAAAAACTGTTCCAAAACCCCGCACAAAATACCAAAATAAAAGGTCACAAAGTCTTCGTGATGCTAACCGGAAAAACACAGACACTTACCCAAACACCCTGTTGTGAGAATTATGAAAAGCACCAAAAGCACCAACTGAAACGTGTATTGATTCATATGTGAATCATATTTTTGTAGCACAAATACTCTGATTCATATATGAATCAATCATATTTTACCTTATTACCGTATTTATATTGAATTATTATTATTCTAACTACTTCAATTGATAATCAACGAACATTAGAACTTCAAAATTTTTTTTTATAAATTATAAATATACACATGATCGCACATTGCTCAATTTTCCACAAAAGTTCAAAAATATCAAAACAAAAAAATCCAATATTTAATTTAATTTTTTTTAATGCAGATGCATTCAAATTCTATTTCAATACCTATCCAGTGGTACCTGTTTCGTGCTTGTACCATGCCAACAAAGTGATATTTTGTCAAATGCATAAAGTAGGCTTTAAAATTAAATTCTAAAAATAATTCAACAAGATCAATACAAAAGCATGCCATGAAATAGTATGATAAGTACCTGCCCTAGACAAGAGATGGCGTAGCTAAAATTTTTAAAGTGGTATTTTTCTGTAGTATAACCTTTACCAACCCTACTCTCAAATTTTCAAATCATTCCATTGTTTAGTTTATTTTTACTAGTCATTTAAATTGAACAGCTATTATATTTTCATAAAAATGGAAAAAATTTGAATACCGAGCGGTAATAAAATACTTGTTTCTAAAAAATAAAACAAATCACGAGATTGAAACGGAACTCAAAGAAATTTATGGGAATTCTTCACCTTCATTATCAACCATAAAATATTGGACAGCAGAATTTAAACGTGGCCGTACAAGTATTTTTGATGAAGATCGTCCAGGTCGTCCAAATGAGGTTACAACTTCAGAAATGATCCGGAAAATCCACGATATAGTGATAAACGATCGAAGAGTGAAAGTGCGTGAGATTGCTGAGACTGTGGGCATTTTGTGGGCGTTTGGATATGAAAAAACTTTCAGCAAGATGGGTGCCGCGTTTGCTCACTATTGACAATAAGCGGGCTCGTATGTCAATTTCGAAAGAATGTTTGGTGATGGTGAATTTTTATCGTCGATTCATAACTGTTGACGAAACATGGGTTCATCACAGTACGCCAGAAACCAAAGAACAGTCCAAGCAGTGGGTTTTCCGAGGTGAATCTGCTCCAAAGAAGGCTAAAGCGGTTTTATCAGCGAACAAAGTCATGGCTACTGTATTTGCACGTGGCATAATTCATGTTGACTATCTTCAAAAGGGCAAAACGATCAATGGAGAGTATTATGGTAACTTATTGGACCGTTTCAACCAGGCTGTAAAAGAAAAACGTCCGCATTTGGCAAAGAAAAAAATCCTCTTCCATCAGGACAATGCACGTGTGCACACTTGCGTCGTCGCTATGGCAAAATTCCACGAATTACGATACGAATTGGTACCGCATCCACCATATTTGCCGGATTTAGCACCCAGTGATTATTTTTTATTTCCAAATATGAAAAAATGGCTTGGCGGAAAAAAATTTGGCTCTAATTATGGCTAGGGGGTTATTGCTGAAACAAATAATGAGTTCCCTTATAGAGTGATATTCAAGCAGCATAACTAGCTCTTGGTAAATGGTGGAAAAAATTATTTGGATGGATTTAGGTGGGGGATTTAGCACCCAGTGATTATTTTTTATTTCCAAATATGAAAAAATGGCTTGGCGGAAAAAAATTTGGCTCTAATTATGGCTAGGGGGTTATTGCTAAAACAAACGCGTATTTTGTAGGGTTGGAACCATCATATTTTTTGGAAGAGATTCAAAAGATAGAAAAACGTTGGACTAAGTGTATCGAAGTGAAAGGCGATTACGTTGAAAAATAAAATGAATTTGGAACAAATATATGTTTTTTTCTTGTCGAGGCCAGGTACTTATCATACTACCCTCGTATATCTTGCTCGCAATTGTGATCATTCGCATATCGACGCTTAGCCTGACCATTGATTACGTCTTCAACCGGAGCAAAGAAATGGATACCACACCAGAGGTAGTTGCGCAAGTGGTTGCACTAATTTATGCAGCACCAAAGTGAAGTGGCTCTACAATGAAATTTAAGCCGACTCCCCATTCGTCGAGTGTGGCAGAGATATTAGGAAACTGGCGGCTTCAGACGACGAAAAGGATCTGGCCGACCTCGTGCTACAAAACAGCGTGATGACCGCTTTCTTGTAACAATTTCGCTGCGAAATCGCCGTGTGAATGCGGTTCGAATGGGACGGTGGCTCCAAGAAGTTCGTAACGTCGAAGTCAGTCGGTGGACAGTTAGGAGACGACTTCGAGAAGTTAATTTGACTGCACACATACCAGCAAACGGGCCGAAATTGACCGCAGCGGCGCAACCCACCGACGAGGCCGCCGTGAGTTCACTCGACAGCGGAAGAGTGTACAGAAGACAAGGGGAGCGGTATGCACAATGTTGCATTGAAGAACGTGTCTTGTATGTCGGTGGATCGTGCATGTTCTGGGGAGGCATATCATTAGAGGCGAAGTCAGATCTTGTATTCATGGTCGATCAAGAGGAAGTACTCGAGGTGATCGTCGTAACTTTTGACGGGTTTATTGGTGAACATTTTCTGTTAATACAGGATAATGCAAGACTGCTGGTGTAGTATACCAGTACCTTGCTTCAAGAGGTGGATGTGCTTGTTATGGAGTGGCCAGCTAGAAACCCGGACCTCAATCCCATCGAACATTTATGGGACGAGTTGAAAAGAAGGGTTCTAGCTAGAGGTGTTGCTCCAACGAGTCTCTAGGAGCTGCAACAGGCGATCGTAGAGGAATGAGAGACGATATCCCAAGATTATGTGAAAACTTTGGTGAACTCAGTGCAGCATCGACTGGAAACTGTCATTCGGGCCAGGGAAGGGAATACTTCTTGTTAATAAAACTGTTTTTTTTTTGCTTATTTCTATGTTTTAATTCGATTTTTACCCCTAATTCCCATACTGAAAAATTCACAAAAACGTGTACCTCTGATGTTTACCCCAAAACTGAGTTTGATGGCACGTATTTATAAAAAGGTACCACTGGATAGGTATTGAAATAGATTTTGAATCCGCATTAAAAAAATTAAACAAATATTTAATTTTTTTGATATTTTGAACTTTTGCGGAAAATTGAGCAATGTGCGATTTTTTTGCACCCAATTGTCCAAATATTACAATTATATAATAGATTACAGGCTCACGTTTGAATAAACGATAACCAATTCAATTTAGTAACATCTCACTAAAATGTAAAAAATAAAATTTGGGATTGGCTTCTGAGTACTTTTGCGAGCTGTATTAATCAAATTATTAGAAAATATCTTTAAACGGAAATTTGTGTAGCATAAAATAAGCGGAACGAGTTCAAATATTTGTAAATGTCAAGAAACAGCTATTGAGACATCATCAGAATTATTTTTCAATCAACAGTAAACCACTTCCTCAACCCGATAAAAGTCACTTAAAAGCATAACACATATTTTTATTAAATAGAAAATTTTTCAATTTTCCCATGTCCCACAAACGAAAAGTAACAAATAGAAAAAATGTTATTTATATCTGTTAACATAAAAGGTTGCAGCGTACACGATAGAACGAGGGAATAAAAAATTGTCTTATACTCGCACATATAGGTAAAAGTAATCTTATACGGGGGAGTGTGTACGAAATGTGCGGTAAATCTACTCTTTTGTTGTTTGTTATTTGTACGTACACGTAAGAAGATTACGGGAAAAATCTTCTTGAGACTTTATTATTTTTCTCCATCTTAAAGAAAATTTCTAGTTCTAGTTCATTTGATGTTTCAATAAAAGTAGCGACTCTCAGTGATGGAACAGAGACATTGAATTGCTCAAATACACATTTGCATAAATTATGAATGAAATCTATTTGTAATAAATAAATAAATCGATATTCCCCCTGCATTATTAGATGGAATTCATTTCGTTTTGGTTTAATAATCCGTTAAATAATTTCGCATATATGCGGTTCTTTCCGCTCCATTTTCCGGTGGCTCACATATTTCGTACAACACAATACTCTTGTGCTAAACCTTAAATAAAATTCTTGTAATCTCCTTTTTTTATTGTTGCTTGTATATTTTGGGTATTTTGCAATTTTCGGTTCGTTCCTTCTTAATCCTGATTAAAATTTCTTTGTGGTATTTTGGTTTTTTTTATTTTTTTGGATAATATTGCGTGGCAGTAGTGCTACCCATAGACCCATCGTTATATGTAATTCTTATAGATTATGATTATGCTATTATCATTATGATTAAAATTGCATAATTTAGGCAAATCTTTGATGTTTTGGATAGATTTTGATGGAATTATGTGACATCGGTGAAATACGTAGAATGTAACGAGTATAACATACGAGTATTCTTCAGTATTACGTAGAAAATATTTTCAGTCAATTAAATTCACAGGAGTTGAACAACCTTTAGTCAAATTGTTAATTTAGTCTCTTAGAAGGTTTGAATATCCTATTTGTCCTCATATGGCGTCTAAATTGGTGCTATCACGATCAAAGATGAGCGTTTTTGTCAATAGTCCGCGAGTTGTCGCATATTCGCCGAAACGAACTGTGTCTTATATTTAATCATAAATTGCGTACAAAACTGTTAACTATCCAACATCGTATGTAACCTCAAATTAAGTTTACAAATTACAAAAAAAACTTTTGTATATTGGGTACGCCATCTATTAACAACTAGTACAAACTAACATTAAATTTGATAAGTCAGTGATTTTGTCGAATTGGTGCCACAAACACATACGCAGAGGACGATAACTATTATTTAAATAATCAGTACTAAACAAGAAAGTATGCTACGTATTCAGTAAGAAAATGCTGGCAAAATAACTATTTTCCTAATGAATTACAACAAAGACATAGTTGACATGAGTCACCGCCTAAATAGAGGCCCGCCCAATACTCTAACGTTATCAACGACTGATTAGTCATAACCAACGTCACACACCATCATAACGTTATGGCATTTGATCAAACAACAAAAGAAACCAAAAGTCATATAAAAAGTATGATCAAGAGCTTTTATCAATGCCACCTCGAAAAGATTGGGATTCAATGGACGAGGAGGACGGCAATAATAAGCTATTTAAAAAGCAGGATCTATTAGACACCACAGATTGCTCAAAGGCATATTTGCAACTAAAAGTAAACCAACTGCAAGAAAGCATGGATGACCGCAACCAAATGCACTCTGAAATTATGGTAGAAAAAAACGAAGAAGAACAAAGTATTCAAAAGTTTTCCAAATATTTTCAAAAGACCTTCGCAACGAAGATTGTAACAATACCAAAAAGAAACACACAAGCTACCGGCCACAGCTTTCCCATTCTGAAAAATGTCAACATTAGACGGAGCAAGATTTGTGAATGCTTGTGACCGTTGCGTACGTTGTCTTGCCCACCATAAAAAAAGGTCAGGGCAGATCGACATCATGTATTGCAAAAAAGGAGAAAATGCCTAAATATTGTGGGGCTATTAACATCAAACGGGCATAAAGATTTTCCTTAAATATCGATGCTTTGATATATGTCAAGGTCTCACAACAGCTTCCAAAGGTCAACATTATTTCAATCGTTGTTTTCTGTTTCTTATTTCATCGTTTTATGATAATTTTATCTCCTTTTCCCAACATGGTTATATTAATTAATATTCAACATGGTTCCTATAGTCAATGTATCATTGAAACTTTATTCCGAAGGTAATCTCATCAGTCGAGCCTATTTCTTTATCATCCGTGGCCCTTAGGCGATTTCTTCGCCACGTGAATTTTTTCAACAACGTTTATTAGTAGTTATCTTTTTTAGTATCCTCCGGTTCTTAACTTATTAGTATTAATCTCTGGTGGATGTTGCGGTATTTGTGGACATGTTGTAATCTTGTTCAGGCTCATTAGGCACTTTCTGTTATGATATAGTCCACGATGGTTGTACTACTATACATGATTAGTAGCTGGTATAGTAGGAACTAACGAGCCCTTCATTGCCGAGATTAGCGCATTTGGTGGAACACCACCGTAATTAAATTTTTAATATGTTAATATATTTTTAAAACCGAAGATCTCCAGGTATCCAGATTCCTGTGCTTACGATTTGAATTGAGAATTGAGAAAAGTAAATCATACGAAACATAATTTAATCCAATAAATAATGAATCGATTTTAGAAAATTTCAAAATGTATGAATTATTCCCTAATCAAATTTTTAATATAATTTGCAATGCATGCATGGTCGCAGCTCTTAAAAAATAATACTTAAAAAACATGCATCTCTATATTGACTTTGACAGAACACATTCAATAATAATCAGTTTTTATTGTGATTCGTGACGCCTGTGATGCAAGTGCAAAAATAACGTGTAGTGCAGTGCCTAGTGTAGCGTATTATGTGTCTAGTGTGCTTTTAATTAATTAAATACTAACAATAAATTAATAATTAAAGTGAATTAGAATGGTATAATGTAAAGTTAATTATTGTGTTTGTAATTGTGTTTTTCATGAAAAAATATTTGTGTTATGTAATTTACCGTATGCAAAACCCGATTTATACGGGCTACGCACTGATAGGTTGTTTAGACCGTATATAATATTCGGTAAGTACTTTAACCATTTGAATTAGTTAACAGTATTATTTGAAAGAAAGTGGATAAGCGGATGTAAATTGTGGTGTGGTTTGCTTAGATTTCGACTGTATTCTGTATATAACAAAATCTGTCTTTAGCTAAAAATAAAACAAATTCGTTGTATGCGCCCAGCCATGATTTACTGCGATTGTTGATATTTTCCAAATGTTTTAAACTAGAGGAAACCTTTCGATACCTTCCTTCTCTTACCCTAAACAAAAATTAACTATAAACGGAATAACTGTACATTCAATCGAGACTTTGGCAGTTTGCAATTCTAAAATTAAAATTTCCAAAAATTATATTATGCCGCATGAGTTTCACCATCTGATTTCCCTCTAAATTGTGTAATGATTTTCTTCTTCAAACTAAATGCAATATCGACTATTTCCATAACGTAATTCAAATATGTACTTAATAATCGTAATGACACTGAATACACAAGTCTAACACTTTTTTTCCAACAATTCTCCAATTGTTATTTCTTGGCAAATGAATTTCCTCGAAATCTTATCACTTTTCTAGAAAATGACATTGACATGCTTGATGATAGAGAAATTTCACAACACTTATTATTACTTTCCAAAAATGGTGACCCAAGTTAGAAAATTTATTAAAAAATGTGAATTATGTCGGAAAAACAAAATCTCGAAACTATCTAAACTTCCCATTGTAGTGGCAACAACTTCAAAAACTCCATTTCAGAAAATGATGTTAGACATCGTTGGTCCCTTAACCGTTTCAATAATCGTAATAATAATCGTTATATACAATACTTACCGTACAGGATGATTTATCTCAAAATTTTCACTTTCAATACTTTCTGAAAATAAAATGTCGGTGCTAAAGTTTTTGTTGAAAATTTTATATTCAGATGATTTGGGACACCATCATCTTATGATCAAATAACTAATTTTGTACGGGTGTGAAGTATGTCCTAACTTTGTCCTAACTTTCTTCGTGAGAATGTATTAGTTAATCTCTCGCTATAATGAATTTTAATATCCGTAATAATCATAAAAAATTAATAGATAATACAAAAGCAGCTAAGGAACGTAAGTAAACAAAACAAATATCAAAAATAGCTAGATTGAACGAAAAATAATGGTTTGTGAAGAATAAAACAGTAAAGCTTCTAAATAGCCGCTAGTCGTGGATTAGTAAAATTCCTACAAATCTAAACATAAATTGTATCCAATGTTAAAGGCGATCAGCGAGCATTTGTCATATGTCGTTGGATTTGATTAAGTGTCTACTATAACTGTTATGAATATCAAGAAAATTCTATGACCTTGAAAGGAAATATGGTGATTTGAGTACTACCATATGCTTATACTGTAGTACTCAAATCGGAATGGGTATACAAAGGGCCGAATGTCGAAGGGCCGAATGTCGAAGGGCCCAATGTCGAAGGGCCGAATGTGTCGAAGGGCCGAATGTCTCGAAGGGCCGAATGTTGAATATTTATATTTTGTAAATTTTTTTTATTAAACTTAAATGAATTTCTTATGAAATTATGTATTTTACTATTTTCCACCACGTATCCAGTCAGCGATACATTTTGGTGAAGGAAAATAGGTATAACCCTTTTCCTGCCCGTTAACACAATTGTGTGGGTACTGTAAAAGTACCATGTCAAAAATTTATTTTTGTATGTGTTTTGACCCAACTTACGCATTTGTGCATTCCTTTTAAAATTATTTTCGTCCGAAAAAAAACATTATAACTATATACACAATTGTGTTGATTGTACTTCAAAACAAGCGAAATTTTTGGCGTAAGTGCAGATGACGTGTACATCGCCGAAATCGGGTAAGATGAAAATTTTTTAAAAAAATTTCTTTATAGGATTGCAATTCAGAAATTTCGGAAAAATCACCACATTTTCCTGGAAAATTTTCAGTTTTTCCAAAAATATTTTTTTAATTTTTTTCATCCAAAAATTAAAAATCTGCCGTTTTTATTTATCAAATGTTAACTTTAATGATAAAAATTTGAATTACACTGTCATGAAACGGGTAACAAATTACATTTTTGCGTTATTTTAATAAAACTTTTTGATTTGCCGGAAAATTTGTCCCTTTTTTTATTTTTTCAATATTTTTTTTAGTTCTATTTATTTTTATTAATAATAATTGCTTCGTCAACCTTGCAGACACAAATCAAAGAGTTTTTATCGCTCTTATCGCTTCTTCTGATAGTGCCACAAATGTTAAAAAAATCAACTTTTGTAAATATAATTTTTTTTAATGTAGTTTTAATTCGTTGTACACCTTAGAGGATGGGGGCTGCACCTTGCTGCACACCTTAGAGGATGGGGGCCCCAAACCCCCGCTTTTCCAGAGTATAACAATTCTTCAAGTGGCAAATTTTATTTATAATTTTAAACTAAGTTAAAAAAAATAATAAAATTTTCCTAGAAAAATTGCAAAATTTTCCTGGAAAAATTACTTGTTTTGTCGAAAAACTGTTAAAATACAATGCTAATATCAAAATTTAAAAAAATTACACATTTGTACTATTTTGAATAAAATAATAAGCAATTTGCCACCAAAAAAAATTAAAAGGTCAAAATATTCCCGGAAAATGTGATAATTTTCTCGAAATTTTTGGCTTGCACTTTTAGGAAGTACGATAGAATCCTACAAAGGAAATTTTTTAAAAAAATTCATCTTACCCGATTCCCGCGTTCTATAGGTTATTTACACTTTAGCCAAATTTTTTATCAGAACCGCCATTACATACTTACGCCATTACTTTTTTCCACACATTTGTGTAGTTTGGGGTTAAATAATTTTTTTTTTTGTTGAAAAAGGAATATGTACAAAAAATAAAAAAAAATAGCTAAATTAAATAAAAAAATTAAAAAATTATATTTTTAAAACAAATAAAAAATAAAATAAAATCGGCTTTTCGACCCATTCGGCCCTTCGACACATTCGGCCCTTCGACATTCGGCCCTTCGACATTCGGCCCTTCGACACATTCGACCCTTCGACATTCGGCCCTTCGACATTCGGCCCTTCGACATTCGGCCATTTGATATCATACCCTCAAATCACCATACCAACCGTATGGATCGCTTATACGGTAGTACTCAAACAATCATATTTCCTTTCAGGGTCATAGAATTTTCTTGATATTCATAACAATTATAGTGGACACTTAAACGAATCGGACGATATATGACAAGTGCTCGTTAATCGCCTTTAACATTGAAATTTTGAATTAATTTTTCGTTACACAAGGGCGTGATACTTAGCATCTTAGCAAAATTCTTTTACGATTTTAAACAATAATCTATAAGTAAAACACTTAAAAGAGTACCTTTAGAAATTTATTATACGGAAGATTAATATGATATAAAACATATGGGTGTTAACCCTCATGATAGCTTAAAATAAATCATTTGTTGTCAGAAGCAGTTTTAAGAAATAAATTTTACATTCATTCAATAACATCAATCATTTAATCTGAACATTGAAAATATTTACATAAATATATATCAAAATTCATTATAGTAAATAATTTACATTTATTGGTTTATCCGAAAAAAGTATATAATATTCACTTATACATATACAGTCTTTTAGGATTTAGGACAAACTTCACGAATTTCTGGAGAATCGTGAAGTTTGTCCTAAATTTGTCCTAAAGTTGTTTTTGTAATTTTATCACAAAGTTAGGACATACTTCACGGGAATTAGTTAAGTTAGAAAATATAATGAATTCATCTTAATCCTTTGGCATGAGGTGTTGTAAACCTCTGATTTAGTTAAACCCCTGATAAATCTATTATAGACCTGATGCCAATTTACCTGATTAACTTATTTTTAGAATACATGTGTACCGAGGTGTAATAAATACCAAAAAAGTTTAACAAACGCAGTCTTGAAATAGTAGACTTAACGACTACACAAACAAATCCCAAGTTTGAGCCTAAGGCTAAAAATCTAAACATCGAAGATGGGGCTTGAGATTTTACCTAATGCCTTAATAAAAAAGTTTAAGCCTAATGATTTGTTTTGGGCTAGAGTACTTGAATTTATATAGACGTAAAAATAAAAAATAAAAAAGTTTGAGCCCAAAAATTAATTTTCCCGGGGGTCTAGGGGCTGCGGTACAATTTTTTTCTAAAATTTTAATTTTCTTTAAATTTTTCCACGAAAATGAGTTTATGAGGCTGGTTATATGAAACTACTGACATGTTCGAATCCGAGAGGCCCAGCCCTGGATCAAAAATTAATTTTTACATGTATAGATACAAATATTTGATTATTCAAAAATGACTTCTTAGTCGCTCAACAGATCGCCATGAAATGTTTACTATGGAAACGTTGCATGTTCAGAACCAACCTTATGATATTTTGGAAGGGGCTGGACCCCGGGGGTCTAGGGGTCATGGTACAAATTTTTTCAAAAATTTTAATTTACTTTAAATTTTTCCACGTTTTCCAAGAGTTTATGGGGCTGGTTATATGAAATGACTGACATGTTCGAATCCGAGGGGCCCAGCACTGGATCAAAAATTAATTTTTCCATGTATAGATACAAATATTTGATTATTCCAAAATGACTTCTCAGTCGCTCCACCGATCGTCATGAAATGTTTACCATGGAAATGTTGCATGTTCAGGACAAATCTTACGATATTGTGAAAGGGGCTGGACCCCGGGATCTAGGGGCCGTGGTACAAATTTTTAAAGGGGTTATATGAAATAAGAAACATGTTTGAATTCGGGGGGTCCGCCCCTGGATCAAAAATTCATTTTTACATGTAAAGATACAATTATTTGATTGTTCTGAAATAACGCCTTAGCCGCTTTACCGATCGTCATGAAATTTTTACCATGTATATGTTGCATGTTCAGGACCAAGACCACGATACTTTTGAAGGGGCTGGACCCCAGGGTCAAGGGGCTGTGGTACAAATTTTTTCTCAAATTTCAATCTTTTTAAGATTTTTTGAAGGGAATGACTTTAGGAAAGGGGTTATATGAAATTAGTGATATGCTCCAATCCGGAAGTCTGACCTGGATCAAGAATTCATTTTTACATGTATGTATAGATATAATTATTTAATTGCTCCGAAATAGCGCCTTAGTCGAAAAAATTTAGACACCAAAAAGGAAATCTAGCGTGCGATTGTTATACACAAATCATACCTCTACTATAATTGATTTAATTATTCAAATTAATTTTATTAATTTAAATTTAAGACAATCTTTAGGTCCCAAAAATGACGGCGTTAATAAATTAAATAATGAAATTCAATCGGAACTGCCCGGGCCACTAATGAAATACAAATCTACCGACACGGTTACTGATGTGAATCAATCCGTCAATTATCCAATAGTTTCTTAATTCTTTGGAGCCACCTGGTATTCCACCACACATACTATTTTTAAAAGAGAGTTCACCAATAATACTGCTCCCAAATTTAGATCCAAAGAAATTGTGCAACGGGACACGGCTTTGTGTGAAGAAATTGATGTCGAATGTGATTGAAGCAACGATTATTACCGGTAAAAGTAAAGAAGAAGATGTGCTAATTCCGCGCATTCCTATGATTCCCACCGATTTGCTGTTTTAATTCAAGCGACTACAATTCCCATTACGCCTTGCTTTTGCAATGACAATCAACAAAGCCCAGGGGCAATCATTGAAAATAGCTGGTGTTATTTTGGAAAATTCATGCTTTTCACATGGCCAATTGTATGTTGCTTGCTCCAGTGTTCAAATTGGACTTGAAAGTGTCGATTTGCAACGTACGATTTAAGGAAGTAGTGATATCGGTCTCTCTCTCTCTCTCTGGCTTTCACATCCCATGAAGGGATTCCGCCGCCTGCACAATGGCCCTCCATCCATCCCGATCCATTGCTCTCGTCCTCCAGTTTCGACATCCTAATGCTTGCAGATCTTGTTCAATGTCGTCACGCCAGCGTAGTCGGGGTCTTCCTCTACGACGTACTTCGGCCAGTTGTTGGTGAAACACTTTATATATCATCCGTTGTTGTGGGGACCTTGTAACGTGGGCGAGCCACCTCACTCGATTGGATTTAATGAATCCGATGATATCGCTGCCTCCGAGGAGTTGCTTTATTTCGTGATTCATACGAATCCGATATTCGTTGTTCGCAACTTTAATTGGACCAAAAATTGAACGGATGACCTTCCTTTCGAATGTAGATAACAATCTACAATCATTAGAGGTCATGGTCCAGCTCTCGCTTCCGAAAGTCAGCACAGGTCTTATTAGTGCTTTATAAAGTGCGAGCTTGCACGACTGCGATAGATGTTTCGAACGCAATAATCTTGATTGGGCGTAGAAAACTCGTTGTCCGGCAGCGATTCGGGCTTTTATTTCTGCCTGCATTTCATTCAGTGATGTTATAACTGACCCGAGGTATTTAAAGTTTTCGACACCATCAAAATTGTGGTCGCCAATTCCGAGATTTGCACTAGAGATGTTCCTGGGTGTTGTTAGATATTTGGTTTTACTGCTGTTCACCTCCAAACCAAGTCTTCTTGCGCAGCGATCGAGCGGTATGAAACTGTCTTTGATATCGCTAGGTCTTCGGCCAAGAAGCACGATATCATCTGCATATCCAAGAATTTGGCCGGATTTATTAAATATACAGCGCGAAGTTTCGATGTTGCTTTTTCTCACTACGTACTCAAGCGCCAAATTGAACAGCAAATGCGCGAGTGCATCACCTTGTCGAACGCCAGATGTTATTTCAAAGGAGTCTGACACAGTTCCTTCAATTACGATTCTACATACAGACCCATACGTTGTTAATTTACACAGCGAAACGAGTTTCTCTGGGATACCTAGGCATATGAGCGCGGCCCATAAGTTGTCGCGGTTTATACTGTCATATGCCTGCCGGAAGTCTATATATAGTTGATGTATGGTTATGTTGTACTCCCAACATTTTTCCAAGATCATCCTCATGGTAAAACACTGGTCCGTGGTTGATCGGTTGGGTCGAAAACCACATTGATAGTCGCCAATGATGTTTTCGGCGAAAGGGATGAGTCTGGCAAGTACAACATTAGCCAACACTTTGTAAGCAGCGTTCAATAGGGCTATGCCACGATAGTTTTCACATTCAAGACGGTCGCCTTTTTTATGCAGCGGACATATGAGCGCGGTCTTCCAATTCTCAGGCAGCTCTTCTTGGTCCCAAATACAGACGACGAGATCGTATAGACTTGTTGCAAGAGTAGCGCCTCCGAGTTTAATCAATTCTGCGGGGATTCCATCGAGACCGGGTGCCTTTCCGTTTTTCAATCGACTAATAGCTGCGTCTACTTCCTTCACTGTGGGATATTCGATAAAGACCTCGTCACCTGGAGGAGCTATTGCTCTAATGGGGGTCACGTCGTCATTCCGATTTAGCAGATTTTGAAAGTAGGTTTGCCATACTGAGAGAACATCAGCCACGTTTGTTCTCAACTCTCCATTCCCGTCTTTGATGGCTGTACTTCTTGGGTGGAAGTCTTTAGTGAGATTCCTGGCGTTGGCAAAACAGTCGCTTGAGTTTTCTTCCGATGGTATTTTGCGCCGCGGTAGTTATGGCTGACTGTATAGCGTGCCACTGCTCCTCGATGTTAGAGGGAGCTTCTTCGTTGTTGCTGGGCCGCTCTAAATAGTTAGTGACAGCTGATTGGTAACTCTGCAATGACGCTTGGTCTTTTAGAGCATTGATATTCCATCGAACTTTTGTGCTTGTCTGTTGAAAGTAGATGACAGTTTGCACTTATATTTAAATATGACAAGCATATGATCGCTGTCCATGTCTGCACCTCTGTAAGATCTAACGTCAGATATGCTGGTGGAGTGCCTCTTAGACACCATGACGTGATCGATTTGATTTTCCGTTCTCCCATCATTCGATCTCCACGTTACTTTGTGGATTCTCTTATGTGGGAAAAACGTACTTGATACAACTAAGTTGTACGTTATTGCCAGGTCGGTGACTCGTTGGCCGTTGTTATTGCTAGTTAGGTGCAGGCTGTTAGGACCGATGTGCGATGTATTTTCTGCACTCCTACCGATTTTTGCATTAAAGTCGCCCACGATGATTTTAATGTCGTAGTGCGGTATGTTATTGATGACTTCCTCCAGTTCGACAAAGAAAAGATCTTTGATGTCATCTGATTTATCTTCGATGGGTGCATGCACATTGACGATCGTGATGTTAAATTTCCTAGTGCAAAGTCTGACCGTGCATATCCGCATGTTGATAGGGCGGAAATCGATGATATGATGCTTCACGCGCCGATGGATGAGGAAGCCAACTCCAAATTCTCCTCCGTTCTGATGGCCGCTGTAATGAAGAGTGTAACCATTGGTGGTGTCATGGATCCCACTCCCAGACCATCTAAGCTCTTGTAGTGCAAGTACGTCTAATGTGTAACTCTTTGCTTGGTTCGATAGGTTCTGGAGATCTCCAGGTCTTAAGAAGGCTAAGCACGTTCCATGTTCCCATTTTTAAAGCGTTGTCCGTGTACAATTTCCGGGGTCGAGTTTGTAATGAATCCGATATGGTTATCCGAGGCCTTTGTTTAGGGTTCATAACTTGGTGAGTTTTTATGAGGGGAGGTTGTTGGCCTTCCGCTCAACCCGCTTGTTACGTGTGTGGGTCACGTACTGGTGAGAATCTTGAGGCATCCAGTCCTACCTTGAACACATTTATATAGCGAGCCGCTTGATACAAGACAGACGCCCGCTTCAGCCGCTCCTAACCTGGAAAACAGACGCTGGTTTGGCATTGGTTTTGAGGCGCCAATGGCTCGCCCTGACATGTAGTGTCCATGACTATAAACAGGATTTAGCTGCTCGTCTCCACTACACCGCCTGATTCGGTCTCTACATCTTATTGTCGTATGTTGGTTTACCTGGTGTAAGAATCATAATTACTCCTGAAACCTTTCATTGGCATGGAATATATTTCAAGGAAGACTGCCCTTAATATTTGAACTTATTTACGTAAACTTTTTCAGGATTGGCTTTGAAAATAGGTAATTAATTCATAGGATTATCTATTTTGTGTACGACAGTTGTATTTTCATTTACTGTTTATCTTTGCAACGGTTGTAAAGTCTATCGAGACTCTCTCAGAGAGACTCTCTGCTTGTCACTTTTAACCATACACATGCATTTCGGTTCTTTTCAACCTCTTCATTGCTTTCCAAAATGAGTAATCGTCATCCTTCAGTTCAGAAAGACCTCAAAGTTGCTTTCGTCTTTATTTCCTTTATTGTTGTTTTAATTTATTGCACAAAAAGTCTTAGTAAATAGCTTCATTTCAATCAATACATATTTACTTTACCATAAACTGGATTACAATAATTGTTCAATGTTATTCTTCACTCAAACCAAATTCCGTATGCAAATACAGCTAAATAACAAGAGAGAGCTTAACATCAAATTTAGTAAAATGTATTGGCTTATGGGTAGAAATTCTGAGCTCAAAATACATAACAAATTGCTTCTGTACAAGTAAATGCTAAAATCTGTATGGACCTTTGGGGTTGTGCCAAGAAGACTAATGTACAAATGACATATCGATTTCAAAATAAAGTGCTGCGAGGGATTGTGATTGCCTCGTGGTGAATTAGGAATGGCAAACTTCATAGAGACTTGAAGATAGTATTAGTCACTGAGGAAATAACATGCAGTTCTATTTAGAATAAGAAATTATTTTAAAATGGGTAAACAATGAATAACCATCGTCAACTGAGAAACTAATTTAAATTATGTACATATATAGACAAATTTCTAGATGATCTCTGAACCAGTTGTTATATTGGATAAATTAAAAAAATACAATCTTTTTGTTTTTAATCGTTTTTTTGTAAACACTCTATACTTTTCAAAATATTTGTAAAAACGGAAAAACTCTCATGGAAACTTTCACGTCCGGTGGATCGATATCATCGAAACATCAGGGAGACCTCCCAATTTATTTTTAAAGCTTAAGTATGAAGTTTTATCCGAATCTGAGAAATTTATGAAGTTGCTTTTAATCTGCGTTATGCATTTGATTGATTTCCTCTCACTCGTTCTCATTGCAGATACGTTGTTTTACATTTTAAACTACTTCGGCGTCCGTCCGATTGTGGCATATGCGCAGCAGGCCATGCTTCCACCTCATCGGTCGAAATGGGATATCAAACCTGCATGTGATCCCTAAATGCAAAAATCTCTGATTCTTCTTACTCCTGGTTATAACCTATCACCGGCGGCTCATACACCTTTCGATAACATGATGAACTCGAATCATATTGCAATCCATTAAGCTATACGTTCTAATTATCCGCTTGTTCACAAATTCGATTAAATATAGTGACCTGTAGGTGGCGCTTAATATTTACATTTATGTTCCGCTCATTACTACTTATGGAAACTGACCACCGTTGCTGAAACATTTAAGGACAAATTTATTATTTGGCCCACAATCTCTTATGCGAAATAACTCCTCAAATTGCGCACCTACATGAATGGTACACTTGGTGTAATCAATTATCAAGTAATCAATTATCAAGCGCTTACTAACTGATTAAGAGTGATCTGAATGACAATATCTGCCATCAATTCCAGCAAACTCTGATGAATCAGCTTAGTCCCGAAAACGGTTTGTTGCTCTGAGGAATTCAAGATAACTAGTATAAGTACCGCTAGGATGCAAATTGCGATTTATGAAAGTAACCAATTTTTCCAAATGGATTTTAAAGTGACATTACCAAACAAGTAGTAAATCCATTTGAATTTATTTAATTAATTGAAAAAATTAAACCTATAATTTCTTTAAATATGACTCAAGGCAAGTCTCAAGGCAAATATGGCAAGTTTATTTAAATATGACTAATGGGATACATTAATTCACAACTGAATGATTACAAAAACGAATACTAGAAAACAATTTCATACACCAGGCTTTCGTACCCAGATACAAATTAAAACAGCAGAACTCTATTGCAAATATTGAAGATATCGGAAGTTTAGAAAGAAATGAAGCAGGAATATATTGAACAACTAGATCTCAGTGATTCAGGAAATGGTGAAGATAGTTCTGACCGAAATGACATGAAAATTATGCAAGCAGATCAAACCATCAGCGCTGGGACAGCACAAAAAAATTTCGGAAAAAATTTGAACGAGATTTAAGATCAAGAGATTAAAAAATAATATGTAACACAAGAAAAACCTTCAACGAAAGGCTTCAACGAAATCTCCTAGATGACGGTATTGGCACTATTGATCAGCAATGGGACTTAATAGTAAAAGCATATGTCAAAACTACTTATCCACAAGCCTGGCAACTAACGATCCATCTTTCATGCTAGTAAAGGCAGGCATGGAGTTGTGCATAAAGCGAACTGCGAAAGAGTTGAAAATGCTTCGGCCCCAGAACAGATGGCAAAGATTAAAAAAATAAATTGGCTAAGAAAAATTTGAGGAACGGCGTCAGCAGAAGTTACAACTCTACCATGAGAATACGGCTGAAAATCGAAATAAATATATAGAGTTAGCTAAACGAATAAAGAAACTATCAAGAAAATATGATAGAAAATACATGGAAGATATTCTCAAGAGATGTGTAAGAAGATGGCGAGAAATTTCCAAAAGGTTTTTTTTATAAAGTGTGTATCTTTTCTAAATCACATAAAAATAATTCCATCCCGAAAATTGTATTGTTAACTTAAACAAAAAAAAAATAAAAAGCCCGAGAAAATTATAAATTTAAATTACTGTTTGTAGTAAAAAAGCTTCACAGTATATTCTTCTGATCATCCCAAAAACCACTTTCTATTCATTCTTCAGTTGAAAATATGTTCATTACCAAATTTCTTAGTGGCCAACTCAGAGATGACACCTGCCTTGGCATATAGATTTAGGTGTGCCATTGTGCATCTAACTTATATTCAGGCTCCCGTTCGAAAATCACGAGGACTGATGGTAAATATTGATCACTCCGTAAACCGCTTTCTATCCATTCTTCAGTTGAAAATATATCCTTTACAAAATTTCCTAGTGGCCAACTCACTAATGACTCCCGGCCTTGGCATATGGAGTTGCCAATGTGCACAGAGCTTTTATTCAGGCGCCCGTTCGAAAATCATGAAAATTGATGGTAAATAATGATCACCCAGAAAACCACTTTCCAAACATTCTTCAGTTGAAAATATGTTCATTAATAAATTTCCTAGTCGCGAAACCAGAGATGACCCCCTGCTTTGACATATGCAGTTAGGTGTACCAATATGCATAGAACTTATATTCAGGCGCCCATTCAAAAATCACGAGGATTGATGGTGAATATTGATAATTCCGAAAACCACTTTCTATACATTGAATCTCGAAAGTGGTTTTCGGGATGATCAATAAAATAGATTTAAATTTATTAATAGATTGTGAAGCTTTTTTACTTGCTAACATAAAGCATAAATTTATAATTTTCTCGGGCTGTTTATTTTTTTCTTTAATTAAACAATAAAATTTTGGGGAGGGAACTATTTTTATGTGATTTAGCAAAGACACACACTTCACGAAAAATAACTTTTCGGCATGGAAATTTCGGGCCAACTTCCTATACATTCTAGAGAGTCCAGACTCAGCAGCAGCATATATAGAAATATCAGCACACTACATCGATGTCTGAAAAGAGTTACCGAATAATGTACAAACTTACCACCAATAAACGATAATTGTGGATCAGTTATATCTACAGAAAATCGGCATTGTGACTGTAGCGAAAACATGGGAATAGAAGAAGCTTGCGTCTGATCTGTCAAGAAAAACGAAGCTACGAATCTTCGATACATGCGTAAAATTAGTACAGCTGTTTTGCTGTGAAACATTGAAACGTAGTATTTGTAATTAATGCCTTAGACGTTTGGTAGCATATGTGTCTTGAGCGAACAACAAAATCTGATATGAATATGGCATACACTGAGAAAATGACCTATGACATAACAAGGAGGTCGATATACATTGGAATGTGCAGGAGAGAAAAGAAGCATGTAGACCAGCAAAGACCTAGGAACATAGTGTTTTCTGATTCGAAACAACTTAAAAAAACATAGCGGAACTAAGAGCAATAGTCACTATGGGTAAAGTATCCCAAAATCACACTGCAAAAATTATGTTTCCAGAAGCTTAGGAAAGCGAACAGATTTTTAACCTGTTCCAGATGGTGTCCAGCTGATAGTGTCCAGCTTATGCCACTTTTCAGCAAAACACCTGGTATTAATGTTACCATCTTGGTTATTTAGATAAAGAACGATGCGACAGCATAAGTAAAACAAAACGATGTCCTCACCAACCGCATAACTGCGTCGATTCATTTACGAACAACTTATCAAACATTGTATTTCCAACTCCTCCATCGTAGTATTGAGGTGGAGATTTGTCAAATGGTAGGATCCCGCCTGAAAGCTTTATCAATTTTTACCAGAATGTGTGGAGTTTTAAGTTACAGGATCATATCCGGAAGATCGCCTCATGCTGCTATGAAACACGAATCTACAGTTGCAATACAACTTAAGTTACAGACATTTCTCAAAATTAAACGTATTAATTAAAACTGTACGGCATGGGAAATACATGGGCAGGATTAAAAAAGCGGCATAACCACCATATTTTCAAAATCACTACCAACGAATCCTGTCGAGTTGCACCGATAGTCCTGAAAATAACGTCATTCTCCATCATGTACTGGACTTGATGTTTCAATGGTTGCGATATCGGACACATATTTCAAGAATGTAGAAACCTTCCGCAAAGATTTATTTAGCTATCGGAGGTTTCGGAAACCAACCAACCAAAGAATGGGTTGTACTGGGAGCTCTGTACACCCAAACCACTCCCAGTCACAATCTTGAACCAACACCTCAACTCAAGACCACTATATCTAGCTTTCTTTTGAATAAAAAATTGGTGAAAATATAGTCAAAACATTTTTGGCTCAAAAAAATTTAAATTGGAAGTAATGTTTCTGTTTATAATTTCTTGTCAGTTTTTCTTAAAGATTCTAAGCAGCGGCTAATTGTGTGTTTATCGGGCTGATCCCGAACATAACTAAAGTAATGACAATTAGAAATGACTAAGGATTCGATTTAAAACTACTTACCTCCAAAATTTTCTTGATTCTTTTTTACAGCGCACACGTTTTGGAACCAAAGACTAAAGATTGCCCACGATGCCCACGACTATACAATGGCCTACATCATAAATCATTGTCAAATACTGAAATTAACATTTAAATTGCTCAGCGATTTGTTGAGTATCTAACATATTTAGAGTGTTCTTATAATCTTCTGCGTGTGTTTCTATCCGTCCCGTACAGCAACATATTCTAATCTGTATTGAATTCGTTGTAAATAGGCTGGTTAATAAAAGTTTATTAGATGTCTGTTTTCATAACTATACCAAGGTATCCAAACATGACAACCTCTTAAATGGTTTGTTCAATGGTCTCAAGGTAGGTCCTTGCGTTGCTGTTGTCAATTTAGAGATCGAATTATTATGTCAAATCTTCTAACTTCTTCTACATTTTTATCATATTGGTGTACAGAATTATCAGTATTTGACCACAAATCAAAAATGGCCAATTCATATGAAAGGTATATTGTAGCTAAATCTTTAAGTTGTCCGCTAGGCCGCAATACCCAGTACCATTGAAGTTTCATGTAATAAACATACGTAAAAATATTCACAAAGAAAATTTTGTTCTCTCATAACAATTAATTTTCGTTTCCCAGTGAAACACTTTATTATTTATTCCATAACATTTCAATAACAAAATACTTTTGAATAGAATACCAAGTATACAGAACACTCTTCCACCTTCCGGAATTGTTTATTCTCATAACGCAAATAGCCGCATATTTAACAGTAAAATCATAATAAAAAATTCAATTGACACCCGTACCGCCCTTTTATTACACGAAAAATGTGAAAATTTTTCATACCGCGCCAATAGCACAAAAAATGTAAAAATTTTATGATCTGATAACGTTGCTACAGCAACCCTTCCAACAAATAATAAAAAAAAAAAAATAAATATCATTACTGTGTAGTCTATATACCAAAATGTAAATATACAGGGCGTGGCCAATCCATTTCCCCCTTTTTTCCAATACTCAGCGTTGTTTATTTCTCTCGACTTTTATGCTTTTATCAAACAGCAGAAAAAGTTTCGATAGGAAGTAGAAAAAGTTCCATTGAACTTTTTTTTTTTAACAATCCTTTGAGTATACTCTCGTACGTATTCTTCGTATACCAGTACCACCGTGATGATGCAGCAAAAAAAGGAAATGGAAAATTTTTGTATCTACTTTTGATGAAAATTTGTATGTACATGAAAATTTCAATTAAATTCCATTTTAATAACATAAATTATGTATGTTCTGCATGCATATGTTGATATGTGTGAAAAATGTATTTAACATCCATTTTGACTGAAGTGGGCTAATTACGCCGCTTGGGAAGAGTTTCGTAACTCTTTTGAACAATATTATGAATAAATTATTGTTTGCAATTAGAAACTGTGGTCCAAACCTATAAACCTTATCAGTAACATAATCAAGCTAGGAAATTGCTGATTAAAATTAGTGTGGCTCGGTCCTATGCAGAAATAATGGTTTTATTAAGAAAAAAAATTGAACAACAATATTAAGGCAATTAGTCTTTTTTGGATTTACGGTTTCGGGAATACCAATTCGAGGTATGTGTGTGCATATTAGCCTGCGATACTTCAATTTACTAGCCAATTACATATCAGTCTAAACGCCTTACATATAATGGGCCGGATTCATACTTCTTCGTTCATTCATTCAAACAATTTTTTCGACCAATCATATTGCTCCCAAATGACATTCAGCATTTTTTCACAAGAGATGGTTGGTCGAAAAAATTGTTTGAATGAATGAACGAAGAAGTATGAATCCGGCCTAAACATATTGCATCAATGCTGTTTCTTGCCACTTTAAGGAAAATTTTTTGCGAAACTGGGAAACTCAAAACATTTTTTTCATTGTACACTGCCACTGCACCATTAAATTTAATGTTCACATGATAGCTCGTTGGTAGTTGTGCCATAACTTTATGTATAAGTACTTTATACCATACTTTATCGAAAGCTTGGGCGATTTGTAAAATGCTCATACAGCACTTCTTTTGTTCAAATGAGTATCTAATTTCTCTTTGTGTTCTGTGATTTCACGAACTTTTCTAAATCGAAAATCGATCCGCATTTTTTTACAGAGTTTTGATAGAGTTGATAGTAAACTATTTGGATGATACGAGACTACTTTTATTTCAACTTTATGTTTTGGGAAGTTTTGTAAGTATTTTTACAGGTGCCTTTTTGACCAAGCAGCAATTCTGAGTGTTCATTATTCCCGTTCGGAGTAAAAATACCTTAACAAAATGTTAAGAATATGTTGCTTTATCTGCATCGTTTCTTGTCGAGTTTACATAGGAGGTATGATTGCGTAGGGCATTTCAGATTTATTGAGGCTTTCCACAGTGAGAGTATAGTCTGCCGCTGTTTGTTTACTTAGATAAAAGTAGATTCCGTCACCATGTTTTTTAGTTAGCGCTACTTTGAGGCTTTTGATAGCTTTATTTAATTTTGATTTACGTTCAGGTGATCTATGTAACTGCCATTGCTGGCGAAGTATGCGTTTGTTTTTAAGAGCTGCTGAATATTAAGTGACACGGGTGGTGCATTTTCACCTTAGTTCATGCATATAATATCCTTGGCTGCTTGACCTAATTTATTCGTTATATGTTGTACAGCTTCATAAATCTCCTATTTTGTTCTTAGTAGGATCCTCAGTGAGCATTCTCAGTAGATTTGGATTTAGTCCAATTAGGGTCTCGGTTCGTTAACAATATATTTGATTCCGAATTTAAGGCGAGTGGTCAGAAGATGAAGAAGTCGATTAAATCGGGAACTTTACGTCTATCGGTTGGCCAATATGTTAATCTGCCGCCAGACACATGATCTAGTTTTCCTTCCTTCGCATACATAACACAGCTGCTTGTGCTTTTATGATGTTAATCTGGAGCCCCATAAAAAGAATTTATCTCCCAAAATTTTGAAACGATCTGCAAAATGTTGTTTTTTAATAAAATATTTCGGTGGAAAGTAATATGGTATGCATTTATCAGACCATCCTTCTAAGCAAATGCTAGTTGCCTGCCAGTTCATATAGTTTTATTCTCGCTCCAATAATAATTTCTGATCGACCACGAAAATTTCCGTTTGGATGTTGGGTGCCGCAAATTTTGTAGCCATTAAATTTTACAAAGTTTATTGGTGTAAAAATGTGTCAAAGACCATATCATGATGTCAATATTATGCTGCGCTAGCCCATTGGCACTCCATAAGGCTAATTTAAGTTCAATCATTTTGTATTTTGATTGCCCTAATTTAATGGTTGCAGAAATATTTATGTTATGCTTTGAGTGTTTATATACTTCGTTGATTGCTCATTGCTCAATTATGTATCTTATACACAATGCATCTGCTGTAGTAAGTACCTTGCTTAATTGGAGCGATCAAAAACTCTCCACCTCTTTTATTTTTAAGTGCGGCTACCATAGTTGTTGAGACGACGCTTCTCGTAGATATATTGATGGTAGTCGTTCTTTTGATGCTCTCGCCTCTTCTTCTCGAGTTTCCTCTTGGTTTTTACCATTTCTACACAGAGTTTGGAAACGGTTATCACGGTGCCCTGAAAATGGCGCTGAAGGCTTAGGATTACGATTTTGTTTGTAGGTTAGGTTAGACAACCATCAATACCCGTTGGCCTTAATGAGTGTGACACAGTTTCGGCTTCGAACAATTTTCATGAAAATTGCTGAAAGCGGGACATCGAGTATCAGAAATTGGTTGCGAAGTGTCTTGGTCTCAGGAAAATTCGTTTAAGGGATTTTATACAAATTTGGTGAAGAGGGTTTTTAATTTGTCAGGAATCGATTTGCGATTGGTCCTGATTTCGGTAAAATTTCGATCAGAGTTTCGATTGGATGGGTGTTAATTTCTGGTAAATCCGTTCAGAGGGTTATCTGGTGGGCCCGGGTTCCTTTCTTTAATTATTTTTTCGGTTAAGAATCTTGCGTCTTATAAAAACTGCTGCACGATCGTTTTCGATTACCAAAAACCGATTGTGTTTGGTCTTAATTTTGGGAAAATTCATTTAGATGGTCATCTGGTGGAGGCCGTGCAGAGGAGCTTGGATCTTTCTTTTAACATGTTGTTTGACTTGAACGATTTTTATAAAATTTAGCAGGAAAGTGTTTTCGAATGCAAGGAAAAGGGTACAACGAATTCTGATTCATTTGGAATTAGCCGGACAGGCCGTCGAGTTGCGTGATATGCATGATGTTCCGCCATGTAGCATAATGTTTAATTATTTATTTATTACGTATACCAATTATTTTCAAAAATTATTGGAATAATTTCCAAATATTTGTATTGCCTTCTTTATAAACGTTGATTGATTTTGAAAATTGTTTTCTTTTCAAAGACAGCGATGCTTTTTGGTAATTCTCAGTCATTGTTCATTGCTAAACTATTACCACTCCAACCTGCGTCAAAATTTTAGCTGATGTGCGTATTGTCCAAATATATTACAAGAAAATTACGTAAACACCTCTGTTCGACGTCAACGTCACAGGCAGGTTTTCAAATGTTGCATTATGCTGCGGCATCTTTTTTTTTTAGTTGAAAGTATTCTTGATTAACTTCCAGTTTATCGTGAACAATTTATCGTGAGCAAATTATCGTAGAACAAGTTATCGTAGAAAATATTAAAAATATTAAGGACAAAGCCGTAACTACTATGGCTGTAAATCCAAAATTTTGAAAATGGAAGACCATACATATATAAAAAATACATTAAAAACACCCAGTTGCAACTATTTTATTGGTTACCACCAGGAATCGAACCCGAGACCCCCGAATAACAGAGCAAGCACTCTACTTACTAAGCCAACAAGGTCGACAAAACAAACAACACAATTTATCGTGGAACAATTTATCGTGTGGACAGTTTATCGTATATCACAATTAGTGCCTTGGATTTGAAGTCAACACAAAAAAAACCCAATATGTATTTTGTATAAAAATTTGGCCATTGCTTAACCATCGTGATGAAATAGAGTATGTTGGATGGAAATGGGATTCTTAAATGATTTTTGGAAGAAGTTCTGGAATATGACTACCTGGAACGGAACTCGGTAATTACTTAACCGATTATGATAGAATTGTGTATGTTGGATGGAAATCGGATTCTTTAATTTTTTTGGAAGAAGTTCTTGAAAAGTCGCCACCAGGAACGGATCTCAGCCATTGCGTAGCCTCATCTTGATTGGCCAAAAGTCGATGATAAATTGCTATACTCGCTGTTGGATGAAAAAGCCGAGTTCCAAGTATATTTTTCTAATAAATTTTCTAGTAAAATGTGTAACCATCGATGTAGTTACATATCCAACTCCCAGACCATCTAAGCTCTTGTAGTATATCTATGTCCAGAGCGAAAATTTCTACTTGGTTCGAAAGGTTCCGGAGATCTTAGGATCAATATTCCCATGTGCATTTTCTGAGGTTGTTCTTAATATCAAAATTTATCCGAGGCCTTTAGGTAGATTTTATAACCAGATTTTTCTGAGAGCAGGTAGTTAGCTGCTCAACACACTTATTGGGTTGACACGTTTGTAGGTACGGGCTAGTGATATTCATGTACACAGCAAGCTCCTTGATATAAAGCAGACGCCCAATTCAGCCACCCATAGCTTGGAGAACATACGATGACATGGTATTTGATTTGTGGCGCACATAACTCGCCCTAAGATGGAGTGCCAAAGTAAAGATCCAGATTTTTAACTCTTTGCGGCGCTGGCTCTAAACGAATGCGAAAGTCGGGAGAAATCGATGAATTTTGCTTCGTATGGCCTTTGACTACATGTCAGGGCGAGTTATGGGCGCTACAAATCCAATGCCACATCAGCATATGTTCTTCAGGCTAGGGGTCGCTGAAGTAGGCGTCTGTATTATAGCAATGAGCTTGCTGTGTACATGTATATCACTAGTCCGCACCTAACCCACGTGTCAACCCAATAAATGGGCTAAGCGGCAAGCCAACTGCCTGCTCTCAGAAAAACTGGTTAAAAAATCTACCTAGAGGCCTCGGATAAATTTTGGTAATAAGAATGACCTCAGAAAACGTATACGGGAATATGGATCCTGAGATCTGTAGAACCTTTCGAACCAAGCAGAAATTTGGACTCTGGACGTAGATATACTACAAGAGCTGAGATGATCTGGGAGTTGGATACGTATAACTGATTACGAACACAACTTACGAATACACCTAAGACCCTCTGATGGAGTGCAGAATTCACCGCCGACCCGCCGTCGGCGTCAATGTGGAGGTTGATATGGAGCTTGCAATGTGCAGGTGGTATACTGCAGTTGTGTGAGTATGTGAATAGGTGAATGGGATAATGATGTGGATGAGTGAGTGAATGAGTGATTCTCCTAAAAGGACCGAGTTCTGCCCTAGATGGCCATATTCCAGAACGTCTTACAAAAATCATTTAAAAATCCCATTTTCATCCAAGTTACAAAATTACATCTTAGGCTGCGGGCCAATTGTCGGGTAAAAGTCAATTTTAAGTCAATTTTTCGGTAAATTCATTTATTTTTCAAAAACTCTATGGCAAACTGATCGAAAAATCTGTCGATTTTTACCACAGTAAATAATTTACCCGACTATTGGCCCGCAGCCTTAGTTTATTAATCAATCTTACAAACTACGAACAAACTGGAATACGATAAATTGTCCACACGATAAATTGTATCCACGGTAAATTGTGGCTACGATAAACTGTTATACGGTTAAATGTTCACGTTAAATTGATACAGATAAATTGTTTATGATAAAGAGACCGTCACCCAGTATTCTTACATCAATAATTATTATTCTTTTTTATTATTCATTCATACATAAATTTTGTGAACCACGCATTCCTTTGAGCATAACAGCTCATTTACAAGGACGTCCGAGGTTCATATGAACCAAACACATGTTCCACTATGTCGCTTCTCGTTAGTGCCTTCTTGGTTTGTTTTTATTTTGTTTGACTTCAACGATTTTCATAAAATTTGGCGGGACAAGGTTTTCGACTGTAATGAAACGATTACAAGAATATTGATTTATGGATAATTCATTTAGGAGTCCTTCGAATGGGCCGTCATGCTGCACTAAGCTTTGTAATGTTTTTCAGTGTTGCACCATGTTGTGGGATGTTTCACCATGTTTTAGATTGTTGCATCATGTTGCGTCATATTGCTCCATGTTGCGTGATGTGGCTTAATGTTGCCCCATGTTGTGGGATGTTGCTGAATATTGCACCATATTGCTTGGTGCTGAGGCTTTTGTTTTCGGAAATCAAAGATCAGGCGTTATGGGTGATGGTGACAATAAATGGTTACGCTAGTCGCGTCATTTTGTAAATGTTGGTTATTATGAGTAACAATATTGATTTAAAGCATTTGCTTTCTATTTAATGTTTTAACTTTGGTCCCTCCTTCACATTTTTCCGCCTCAAACGATTTTAATGCCGTCTGTATTTTAGTTATGTTGCTCGCTATGTTGTGTCTTGTTCCACAATAGAACTATGTTTTCTTAATCGAAGGGTGTACAACTCAGATTAATGATGAAAATGGGAATCTAGTGTAAATTTTGGACATGCCTCTGGAAAATTTTCAACATAAATGAACTTAAGCCATTTGTTACAACACCTTGAATTGTCTCACATTTTGAATTTTTAATTTCTAAAGGATTCCTTTTACTGATGGCATTGCCATCTGTTCTCGAGCATTGACACTAAGTTTTTTTTTGTAATTGTGGATTGGTCTTTACATTCTGTTTTACGTTTTGCTTAACTTTGCTGTATCGCGTAAACGTCGAATAATTGCGTCGACGCAACCAATGTGCACCTTGTACGTGTGTGCGTGCGGCCAGTGAAAATATAGAAGAATATTTTTGTGGTACGTTTTTTTCATTTTGCGTGTGGATTTATGTGCGGTGTGAAGGGGTATGCGAGTGACGGGCACGAAAAAATGAAAATATTCTTAGCGTCTAGGTTTTGTTGGATGTGTTTGATTTTTGAAAGAAAAAAATTAATTAAAAATTAATCAAAATGTTTTAATTTAAAAATGAAAAAAAAAAAATTAAAATTAGGTAAAAAGATGTGAAGTTGTAATAAGATATGTAAAAATATTATTTGATTGTAAATAAATTATACCGAGTTATGGTTAGCATAATTTATATATTGAAAATATTGGAATTTTCTTGATTCCTTTTGTGAGTTGAGACTATGTTTTCGGATTCGTTATTAGAGAGTGGATTTTTTTTTATAAATATGACAAGACGGCGTGTATCGAGTTAAACTAACAGTGATTTCTTTGACACGGAAAAATGTTGTTTCAATATACCCATATTAGCCCAGCGATCTATTTATAGATCAACACAAAAAATCTCTTAAAAAGAGAATTGGAGAAATTATAACGGAATATTTTTACTGCAATGTTCTGTTTAAATAAAAATCCTTCCGAAAAAATATTTAGTATTGTTTTGCAATCGCAGCGGTGCACAGGTGAATTATTCAAATACCATAATTTTGCAGAATACATTTACAATTATATTTTGTTACACAATTTCAAGGACTTTGAAGGTTCAGTTGGTATTTTTTTGTATTTTTCGTACCAGTTACCTAACTGTTGTTTTCTATTTTACCAACAATTTCCAACTTCATCATCATTCATCATTCCAGTTTTCCAACTTCATCATTCGAAATATTTACGAAGTAGTTTATCTTTTTTACAAAGAAAATTAATTTGGGCTAATATGGGTTAATGAAATATATATAATCGGTTCGAAATTTATAAAAAAATAAACTGTAGTCAGTGTAATTGATAGAAAATAAAAGTTGTGAGCCAGTATATCTGGATGAATAATACTGATAAAAGTGAACACGTGAAAACGAACGAATTAAACTAAACGGTATCTTGGCAGGTATCAAGGGCGGGCGGCAGAGGCTCGCACGTATATTTAACGGGTGGCCAGTTGAGGCTATTCAAAATTATTTACGGTTAAGGCGGATGGTCGTCCAGCACATATACACTACATAGTGGCCTACAACGTCATAACTTTTTTGTGTATCGGCAGTAGGGCTGCAACGGTGGAAACCACATTACTTACGGTTAAAGGCGGAAGACGCCCAACGGTATCTTCGGTTTACCGCGGGACGACGCCCAAAAAGAAATATACGGTTAAAGACGGAAAGATGCCCAACAAAATATATTGGGTCCAAAGCGGGAGCACGCAAAACGGAATTGCTTATATCAACGGCGGGACGACGCCCAGCCCATTTTGGCCATATAAAGGAAACCGCACCCTCAAGGTCGACTTCAGTGCGGTCAAAAGGTACCGATTTCTATTTTTATTAATTATTTTTTTTTGGATAATCAAATTTTACCTTCCTAAATTTTCAATCTTTAAATTTAAATTTTCGATTTCCAATTTTTTAATTTTTCGTTTTTCTATTATTTTGTAATCGAGCGTCTCAAATTCGCGGTCATGTTTCGGGCGCAAGAGGCTGGGAGGCAAATTAATTTCGCCTCTACATTTTTCGGTCGACCATTTTCTTGTTTTTGTTTCTTTTATTTTTTTTTTATTTATCCTTTAATTTTACTTTTGTTCTTTCTTGGTCGGCAATTTCTTCTTTTTTCTCCTTTTTCCTTTTGACTTTAGTATAATTTATATTAAAATGCAGTTCGGCGAATTATTTCCGGCATTTGGTTTATTTCTTTCTTCCTCGGTCGGTATATTTTTTTTCTTGATTATTTCGTCATTTCAATTAATTTTTTTGTATTTTTCCTCCTTTTTTGAATAATAAGAAGAATTACTAATTTTTCGGATTGGTATGATAAGAAAGGAGATCTCATTTCGTATCGGTTCCATAGTTGCAGGCTGGGCTTGTCCTTCCCCGTCATCCCTTTGGCAAGACATCCACAGGGTTGGAGTGGCAGGCTCAGCATATGTTTTTTCAGCAAATATTGTTCTTTCCATTCGGGGAGATCCGGTCGTTCCTGGGCGGGCACACCCGAATATTATTATATTTATTTTATGTTCCTTGAATTTCGGCCGATGGATTCTGGAGTAAAACTTCAATTTAATTTTAGTCTTTTTAGTTTACTCTTTATTCTGTTCTGTTACACGGTGTAGGCCAGGAACATGCAAGCTTCAGCTTCCCCACGAAACCCTGAGATCTAGTCGGCAAAATCACCGTGAAGGCATCTGCCTGTTTGAAGAATCTGCGGAATAGTTCCTGAACCATTCCGTAACACATTTCTTAATCGATTGGGATGAGAGTTGTAGTCATACGTTAAACATAGAATATAATTCTAAAATGAGTTTCGGATGTGATTTTGAAAAATGTGTAAATTGGGTAGGAAGAAGACCTTGCTCACATGGATAGTATAGAACTCCACAATATTGTGATAGAGAGAAGTTGAAGTTTTGAAAAATGGAGAATGAAATTCGGTTTGTAACTTGGACGTACGAGTGTAATTCGAACGCACCTTAAACTACTTCGAAAGCACGAATTTCAGGTTACATATTTTAGAAGGGTAAAAATACAAATAGGGAATTTTAAAAAATTCTAGTTTTAGTTAATTGTAATTTCATGTGTTGTTTGGCTTCAAAAGTGGTTTAAATTTCCAGGAAAACCAAACTCACCAAAACAGAGCAAAGTCTAAGTTGATTTGAAGTATGGCTGTGTCGTATTATCGAAACTCTTGAGAAGGTGAAAGAGTTTAAGCCATGTAAAAATTACACATTAAATCGTTTTCTTAGATTTAATGTGTTATTTCTACATGGCAATAACTCTAGTCGCAAAACTGTTCTCTGTGTACGGTTAAAGATTTCAAAATATTGAATGTTATTTTTTCTAACAACCGGAATGCCTTTAGGAACCGAAAAAGGACGGCAAAATGCAATGTTTGGTGGACCACAAACCTCCATACGATAGTAGTGGAACTTGATTTTTTGCGACAAATATTCGGGAAAATCAAAAAATAATATGGTGGTGTGCAGAACTGACGCCTATTAAAACGAATGCTTGAGTTTTCAATAAACGTGAAATCTCTAGATATGTTAAGGCCTAGGCCTCGATCAACAGAACCTACCAACGATTATACACTACACTATATGGCCCAACAAAAGATAGATTCTACGAGCAGTTAAAAGCCTTACTATCTAGTACACACCAAGATGTCATACAAATATACAAGGCGACTTTAAAGTATAAATTGGAGCCAATTACACCCCGATATGGCGTCAAATATGAGCAAAGCAGCTTTAGACTCTAATACTACCTAGGCTTTTGTTAAAAATAAATCCACTCAATTTAAAACCAAAAATGTATTTGCCCTTTTACATCAAATAGTCATTTATTATAATAACAGACCCATACTTGCAGGCCGACTTAACCCCAAACGCCTTCACGGATGAAACTATCCTTAGAAACATGGTCACTCCAAAATTAATAAACAATTTCCATTTTCTTAGAAGCAATGGCTTTCGTAAAAGCAACTCCACAACCAATCTCTTCACGTATGTCGCAATCAAATGGATCTTCGCCCTAGAACTACATTGAAGGTCTGGCCTGAGAAGTTAAAAGGATGTTTACTTAATCCGGTTGTTTGTTTTTCAAATTTGAAACAATTTAAAATGGAATGAACGCCTTGGCCTAGTCAGCTTCATGAAAATTAAGGGTTCTCAATAGATGTAGAAAGTTCTTTAAATCGACTCAAGTTCACCAGATAAGAGTAAAAATTGAACGGTCTATGTATCTATGTACTCATGTTTACGGTGAAGCTAATTTATTTATTGAACATCCGAGAAGTGAAATTCTCTAAACGGTTTCGAATTCCCCTGGGCTATAAAATGCTCGAATTTAAGGCAACCATCAAACTTTTCTTGAAAACGCTCTGACAGTTACAAGGAGCTTGGACAACCTAAAAGTCTTTCCTACACTCAATAAAACTAACTCGAATCAACTCAATAAATCACTCGAACTCTTGCATAAGAACTACACTCGCAAGCAACTAAATCGACTCAAACTTCGTGGCTTAACCGATTTTCGTAAAACAACTTTTTTGACAGCTTAGTACAGTTAGTTTTTATCAATTTTATCTTTTCGGTTAATACATTTGGCGTACGACAATCTCCTATATAATACGTTACCGATATTTGCCATCAGTCACTTATCACGGGTTGACCTGAACAAATCTCTACCAGTTAGAGCCGTTGTTTCCTCAAAATCAAAGATACTTTACTCCAGAAAAAGGAGAAATCGCACGTCAGATAATCATAAGCCACTCGTCTATCTTAAGAGTATCCAGGAGGTTTCATTAAACTGGCCTCTTCAATCGTGGACATCTGACAGGGACGATCGATTTATCTTCCTAACCTAAAGTCAGCAGGAGCTAGGACAACTTCGAGATGAAGTTGTTAGTCAATGGTCGGTAAGAAGACGGTTGAGTAAAGCCAACGTCACTCCAAGACGGCTCGCTAGAGGTCCGAAATTTACAGATCTTGTTTCCGTACCTGGTGGAGGCTGTAGAGGAGGCCTGACTGCTGAAAGATATATCGAGAACATTTTCTTGGACCATGTAGTGCCCTACGTAGGATATATATGAGAAAATTCCATACTGATGCATGACAATGCAATCGGTGTCACACAGATCGAACCACTCCGTACTTCATGGATGAGGTTGGACTAGAGATGATGCCCTCAGTCCATACATGAATATAATTGAGCATCTATGGGACGAATTAAACGGAGGGTCCCAGTCAGAATTCCGATACCATCTAATATAAGTGACCTCAAGATTGCATTGGATGAGGAGTAGGATGCGATCCCCCTAATCTTTATAAAAACCTTAATAAGGTCAATGGGCAACCGCATTCGAACCATTGTAGACTCAAAGAGGGTTATACTGAGTATTAACCAATAAAATTGTTTTGGTTTTTCTTGATTTTGTTGTTGTAATTTAAATATCCCTAATATTTTTTTCATTATCATCAATTTTGGTTGTGCTTTCATTCAAAATTCATTATAAAAAAAGTACTAAACCAATTTTCATGCCATGTGTCAATTTTAGTTAAAAATATCAGGCTTTCAGAAACATAATGTCTTCTGAAAATTGGTTAAAACTTTAAAAAAAAAATCGCTTTAATGTGAGCGCTGAAGGTTTGAGTCGATTTATAGTTGCCCGTGAGTGTAGTTTGGATTTGTTGCCAGCAAATCTAATGAGGAAGCTCTATTTCATTTCATAAACGCACTCTTTGTAGCAATTAATAATTCAGAGAAATCTACGTTAAAAATATATTATTATGGCAATTCATAAAATCTACTAGTGATACTTTTTCTCCCTGGAAAGCTTGCACTTCGGCGGTCTATGTACTATAAACCTACCTATTCATCTTTGAGGAGCTGTTATGCCTGCAAAATCGCGTCTAAACTAAAAGCGCTTCATAACTTCGTAAAAAACTAAATGTGCTAGCCCAATCTCAACATGGTAATTTACATCTATGGCTGATTACACAATCGAACAAAAAAAAATAGGAGCAAAGTATCACAGAATAAAGATCGTAAAATGTAGACGACCGACAAGGGAATGCTCATACATCTGGTACCTTCCCTCAACAAATTTTCACATTTTAGGCTGCGGTCCAATACTTGACTTATTTTGTGGAGACTGAGTTATTTGAATCTACAATAAATTTCCAGTCGGCTAGACCTATTGTAAACTTGTTTAAGTTTTATGCGAGGCTTGTGCCCAAACTGATAACTCGTCAAAATAATTCCAACAAGTTTACAATAAGTCTATTCGATAGGAGTCTTGTTGTAGACTTTCAAATAGGTCAGTCTCTACCAAATAAGTCACGAATTGGACCGCAGCCTTAATATTTATTGGCGTAGATTGTTTTCAGTCAATTCATATAGTATGGCCGGCACATCGGGTTCATGGACTCAAAACGTCACGAAAAGTGATTTTGGACTCGGTTTGTTTTTGCAAATTTTTCAGAATTGCGAAGGATCAAGTTTAAATCCAAATTACTTCTGTAGAAGGTGCAAAGACATAGCGAAGTGGAAACTTTAGTTGTCCATATCTACTCCTGCCTAGCATAAGCAAGCAAACAGCACAAACTTGAGATATTTCACGAAGAATTATCTAAAATAAAAGAAGTATAATGTTACACCTCTAAGTGAACCTTGAGTGACTTTAATAAATTTTTATCTACTTTAACTAACATAACACAGATTGGTTTAAAAAATACGTTCATCAACATAAAAATTATGAAAATTTGGAGAAAGTGCATAAAAATTTGACTACACAAAATTTCAAATAACACAACTATAAATAACTTAAATAATTCAAGTTAAGCCAACCGCATACACACACACACACATAAGTAATAAATATATTAGGAAAAATCGATCGAAAAGCTTAAATTTTCATTTCACCAAATATGCGACACATCGACATCATTTTATGATACACAACCTGTGGAACAATCAAAAAGGCGTTTCACAGCAAGAGAATAAGGATACCGTTTCATCACATCGGAAAAATTGTTAAAAACAATTATTCGAAAGAATTTTCCTCATCATGTATATTTTGTATTTAAAATTGCAACAACAACCTGTTGAGTTGCTTTTGTTTTCGTCCCAGCGGTATTTTCTTCTCGCACAAAGGCGGTAACAAAATATTTCTGTTGTCGTGAGTTTGCGCATAATTTTTACTAATAGAAATAATTTCCATCCTTTTTCCTGCTGGTTGTTGTTGTTATATTGCTGGTTGGGATCAAATCAAGACAACAGGCAAAATAAAAGAAAATTGCATTTTCTATTGAAATCGTTTAGTTCCTATTCAACCAGTGACGGTGATGGATTAACATTCACAGTGAAATTTATAACGGTTAAATAGTGTAAAAATGGAGCATTTTAGTCAAAGTCCTTCGCGATATTACGTACGTCCTGCTGGTTCAAATTCTTCTGGAATATTTCCTTATCGTCCAATACCGATACAGGCAATCGCAGCAACCGGATTTAACGGAAATTATTTTCCCCAACTCATATATCGTCCGCACGATTACCATGGTCCACTGGATTTATCGATTCGAGGCCCAATACCAATTACCCCGCCAACAACACCATCACCGCCCAGAAAACGTTTTAAAAATACCGATATTGAATTGTTGGATATTTCAAAATCGGTACGAAATTTTCTATCGCATAATTACGAGTATCGCGGCCCAGAACCATCAACAAGAGAATTGACCGAGGATAAACCACCGCCATCCGTAACAAATTCGAATGAGGCCGAAATTCATGTGGATGATGACGAGTTCGTTGATATAACCGGCCAAGATGATGATGTTGAAGAAATCGTGCCGAACACAAACACAATCGACATAAACGAAAATTCGAGAGATTCAAATCACACCATCGAAATTTCGATTACAAACGAGGACGATTCAAACGAGATAGTGATAGAAGAGCGAGGGCCCGAGGAAAATTTAGCGGTTCTAGAAAATGGAAAAATAATATTCGACGATGAAAATTTACACCAAAAGGCGATCGATGGATTCGCGAAATTATTCGATAAAAATTTTATTAGTAAAAGTGGTGAAATCATTAACAAGGATAACAGTGCTAATAGTGGTGGTAAAAGTGATAATCAGAATAATTTATCGGGTTCGACGGGGACTCGTAAATACGATAAGAAAAAATCGAAAACGCGTAAAAACGTAAACGACGATGATAGTAGCCCGGTCTCCGGTACCATAATACGTAAGTTACGGGATGATGAAGTGCTGATTGTGCGAAAGGTGAGAAAGTGCTTAGTGTTTTATATATATAGAGGTTTAGCAATAATCTCTCGGTATAAATATATATTTATAGGGCGACATAGATCCCGCATTCAACGTAGTGGAAATTACGGATGAGGCTAAGGAAACCCTAGCCCGAATAGATAATCGTATTGGGTCGTATATCTGCCAATTATGTCGCACCCTTTACGAGGATGCATTTCAATTGGCGCAGCATCGATGTTCGCGAATCGTGCATATCGAATACAAGTGCTCCGAGTGTGAAAAAGTGTTTAATTGCCCTGCGAATTTGGCGTCACATCGACGATGGCATAAACCGCGAACCACATCAACTGCTACACATTCAACTACGACCGTCTCGACCATAACATCATCGCCATCAATTGGAATAAATAATAATTCGTTCGAAGGTGATGGGTTGTCGGATCGGTCGCGAGATAATTTAGAATACCAAAAACCAGCAGAAGATATTGAAAATCAGTTTTCGTGTAGTGAGTGTGGTAAAATGTTTCGTAAAATGACCTACCTTCGGAAACATATGGTCTCCCACCAAACTAAACCTGCGAATATAAGTGACCCAGATAAAACCTCGCCATGTAATTCTGGTGGTGAACCCTCATTTTACGATAAACAAGGCTTACCGTTGACTTACCACCCGTATGAAAATCATTACAATCCAACAATTTTTGGTGAGATCGATAAGAAACGATTTCATGCATTCAGCGAACTATATTTCCAGCAAAAGGATCGGATATCAGTGTTTAACTATAATCGGGAACAAAATTTTGATCGTTATTATAAACGGTAAGTTCTGCACGATAAGCCGCACGGCAAATTCAAAATTTATTTTATTATATTTTGATGTTTAGGAATTTTGATGACGGTCTCCCAACATATCCGTACGCAAATCTTTCCAAATGACAAACAATTTTACGTCCTGTTCCACGGTTACCGACTGCATTAATACCACCGCCTTGGACCGGGCAGCAACTAAATCAAAATTTTAATTTTCGATTTAATAGTGATCGGCCGCCGCCGCCACTTCAACCGCCACCAGAACCACAATCTGCTACATCGGAGGGTAGATTATCGGTGCCGGAAGAAATTTTACCGTTGCCGCAACACTCGGATTATTAAAACCGTGTATCACTATAATTTGCGGCGGTTTTATGTAATTGTGATATAAAATATAAAATTTTGTAGTTTTGCGATAAGGGGAGCTAAATATTGGGTATACATTATAAGGGTGTTAAAATTATGTAGGAAAATTGTGTTAATGAAAAACCTTGAAAAATTAATTAAAAATAAATTGTTTTAATTTATTGATGTTTCAATATGTTGTTAAAGTGAATTGTAATTTTTGCTATTGTTCTTCAATTAAGATAGCCGGAAGCGGATTTTATCATGTAAAATAATTTATATGCGAGTTCCAGCAAAGCAATTAAAAGGTGAGTGTTTTGTTAAACCAATAAAATTAAAAATTTAACCCAGTTTGTCAGTCAGAAATTTGTGTATTGATTTAAATTCAATGTCAATTCAATTGGTCTTATCGAGCACGTGCTCCTCGCCTCACGGTATTGTTACTCTAACTGAATCGTGATGATGATCGTTGTGGCGGCGTGTTTATTGCGGCTCGCTCATGTTTCCAGATTTGTAAATTTACAATTTCAGACATTAGCGATCTTGAAATTACTGAAGTACAATCAAAACATTCGATATCGTTCATATGCCCATCGCGAGCAATCGACAAGACCATTTGTGGATATAACACGTTCATCGAATTTAGATTTCAATAAGTCGATTGTTAAACCAGCTGTGTAGCATATCGCACCGTCTTGTTGAAATCACATATATTATTAATGTCTAGCTCATGCAATTGACCAAAGAAATAATGTTGCAACATGTCTCTGTTGCGATCTCCATTGACCGTAACGTGACGGTCATTTTCATCAATGAAAAAAACGGTCCAATGACCGAAATGGTGAAGTGGTGTTTCTTGAAGCACATGAGGGTTTCCACCTGGCCAATAATGCATATTCTGTTTGTTAACGAGCGCGTTTAGCCAAAAATGCGCTTCACCATAGAAGATGATTTTGCGATTGAATTGATCATCTTCTTCAAACATTTCCAGAGTCCAATCCGAGGATGTATGTCACTTCATATGATCGAGTAACTTTAGTTCTTGTGTTAATTTGATCTTATAAGGGCGCAAGCAAAGATCCTTTCGCAAAGTTCGCCAAAGTGCGGTCTGAGCGATGCCTAATTCTTGATAACGCCTAATTGGAATTGACTATTTTGGTTCATTTCCGACGGACGTTTGAACGGCAGCAATATTCTCGGCACTTCGACCAATCCGTTGTCTCACTGGCACGGGAATACCAAGCAGCAAATATTTAAACTCACATTTTTCCACTAGACTATGAATACGACGATAATTACGACCAAAAATTGGAATTAACGCTCTTGAAGTTGAAGTCGGAATCTTTGTAGTAAATTTTAATTATTTGTAAACGTTGTTCGTTCGTGTACTTCACTATGATGAAAATGTTGTCTTTACTGAATATTTTGACACTGACAGTTTGGATGCGTTCACAGTGAAAGTTTAAAGTTGTCAAGTCCCAAATGCAAAACCCGATGGTTATAAACGCGATAGTTTGAGCTAAGCGTCGCTGGGTATTTCAAGCAATATAACTCCAGTGAAAACAAAATTAGGAATGTTGAATCTCTCGGCCAAATGTGAATCTCAGTTGGCCGGAAGAAAATAAATATCATCGAAACTAAAAATCACTCTCGTTGTATTTCAAAAACAACACAAATACCCTATTAAGGTATTTTTGTGGTTGAAACGTGGAGGTGGATTTAAAGCGGGAAAACTACGACGAAACTACGGCTTCGGAGCTAGATTTAAAGTGGGACTATTTTGTGTCGTCAAGTCAGCACAATTTGCCTTGGAATGTTCTAATTCTAACGAACAATTTTCTGAATTTTTCCGATAAACTTCTATAAAGCAGTATGATGATGTCACTAGGCCCAATTAGTTTATTTTGATAAATGGTGAGGGTTCAGGGTGTTTAGGACAGCTAAACTTGCCTTGAAGTACTAATTCTAATGTACAATTTTTCCGAGAAACTCCTATAAATTAGCATGCTTAGTGACGTATATTCTGAGATGCTACGAGGCTTCATTTTATAGAAAACCCGTTTATTTTGGCAGAAATTGGGAATTAAGAGTGTTTATGACAGCCAAACTTACATCATTCTTCTATATCACATGTAAATATTTTTCCTTAATTTTCCAGGAAAATACTATATTTCGCGTCTCTAATTGACAGTACATGTGATTTATCGAAGACCAATGCAAATTTGGTTTTCTTAAGCACCCTGAATTCCCACTTTGGTCAAAATGAATATCTTCTTCTATTATATAGGACCTAGGAGTATCTCTATATAAACGCCCATTAGAGGCACGGATTATAGTATTCTCCCGATAAATTTAGGAAAATCGTACATGTGATATATTGAAGATCAATGCAAATTTGCCCGCCCCCAAAATTCGCTATGAGGAATGCATTTTGCGAAAATACGTCATATCAACATACACCATCAACGTGAAAAATGCGAAAGTGTTCGGTACGAAAGCTCGAATTTCTAAATCCGGAATTATGAAAAACCGTTTTTTTTTAAATCCCACTTATTCAATATCTCGATTTTTCAAATCTCGTCTTTCAAACGCCTGCTTTTGCTGAAATCTTAAAATTTTACGTCAAAATTTCAGAGGCAAAATTAAAAATTGTAAACAACAACATATAACATGTATGATACCTACATTTTTATTAAGAACTCTTAACCGATAATTGTCAAATTTGGATTATGAGATGTAATTTGCATTATAATACGAATTTTCAAGACTTTTTGGATGAGGATAACCTCATCCAATAGTTGTCAAATTTGGTATTTAGCATTTGATTGGGATTCTTACTTTAATTGAATGAAGTTTTGGAAAGCAACGGTTTATTTTTCAAAAAAATTATTTCAACTTACTTTAATTCCAAAACCATACTTACCACAATTGGTAAGTACACCATTGAAATTTTGAATTTTGATTTTCATGTTATTGTGGTGGTACCACAATAACATGAAAATCAAAATTCAAAATTTCAATGGAGTAAATACTAATAAATTTTTTTTGTTTTCCTATAAATTCCCATTTATTCCCATTTGATTATTTCATCAGTTTAATATCAATTGCAAAATTTTGATTTTTTTGTATTTATTTAATTTAATTATTATAGATTAATTATTTTAACTGGGTTGGGTACGATTCGCCAAATCCAAAATTCTAAAATCGAAATTCGAAAGTTTAAATTTCGAAAAACTAAATTCCAGAAATCAAAATTCCAATAAAAACAAATCCTAAAAATAAAATTCCAAAAAAGTAAAATTCCTATACAAAATGTCAAATTATAAAATTCCAATATACAAAATTCGAAACCAAAAACCTATTTTATGGGAACGGGTCGGTTATCAAAAAAATAAATTCCAACTGGCCTAAATTTCCGAAATTCCAATTAACAAAAATATAAAATGCCATTTTACAAAATACCATGGCATAAAAATCAAAACTCGAAAATCCAATTGAGAAAATTCCATAATATTTTTATTTTAGAAAAAAATTCCATTTACAAAATTTCATTTTTTCATTAGTTTAAAAATGTTTGCAGCATTTCGCAAAAAATTATAATTGGTTTATTACAATTAATTTAATTATTATTATATAATTATTCCATTTAATTAAATTAAATTTAATTGTTCTGAAAAACTGGGTTGAGTACGATTTGCAAAATCCAAAATTCCAAAACCAAAATTCCAAAAAACAAAATTTCAGAAACGGATCCCCCCTCGAAACGTGCTAATAGTTATATACTAAAAACTAGTGTATCGTTAGTCATTAATAAATAAGCACTGTAACGGTTTAGGAAATACCGTTGAATAAACCTTAATAGATTTTCTAATTACAAATTCCATTTTATGCTAAAGGCAAGCGCCTTTCGTATTTCCATGGCATAAAATGGAATTTTTTGGCATTTCGTATATTGGAATTTTGAAAATTGGCATTTTGTATATGAATTTAGTTTTTTGGAATTTTATTTTTAGGAATTGTGTTTATTGGGATTTTGGATTCTGGAATTTTGTTTATGGGAATTTTGATTTTGGAATTTCATTTTTGGAATACTGGATTTGACAATGAGTTTTTGGAAAATGGATTTTTTTTTTGAGCTTTATGTAGTGGAATTGTGAAATTTGACATTTTTTATAAGAACTTTGTTTTTTGGAATTTTATTTTTAGGGCTTGTTTTTATTGGAATTTTTGTTTCTGGAATTTTCTTCTTTCGAATTTTGATTTTGGAATTTCGATTTTGGAGTTTTGGTTTTGACAGGTACCCAACCCCCTTAAAATGGCATAAAATGGAATTTAATTTGGAATTTTGTAGATTGGAATTTCGAAATTTGGCGTTTTGTATAGAAATTTTACTTTTTTGGAATTTTATTATTTGGACTTGTTTTTATGGGAATGTTGGTTCTGAAATTTTGATTTTTGGAATTTTGATTTTAGAATTTTTGGAATCGTACCCAATCTCATTTTTTAAGGGCATAATATGAAATTTATTTTGCAATTTTTTGTATATGAATTTTGAAATTTGTTATATTGTTTTATGAATTTTTTTTTGTTAATTGGAATTTTTTATTCTGAAATACAGAATTTGGCGAAAAAAATAAAATAATAAATAAAAAAAAATAAAAAACGATTATTAATTATTTAATTCTAAATTTTCATTATTAATTTGGTAAAATAATAAATTTTTAAATTTACCCTTATATTTTGAGAAGGTTTTACGGAAACTATTCTAAACAAGCGAAGAATATGGTGCTAGTTTAAACATATACAAGTGTGTTAGATGTTACGTATGAAATTTCAACCATTGGTAAAATTAAAAAACGAACATAACAAATACAGCAAAATTCAAAGGAAAGGAAAGAAAATACTGCAAATTGAATACTGCGTACCCCACTATGAATGAGCTTTAAGGTCAAATTAGGATGCATGGTTTAAATCAAAATTACTGTAAATGATGATGAATGATGAATAAATCGTACCCAACCCGTTCTGGTAATCGGCCATGCTGAATGCAACTTGGCCCTTTCTTAACAAGTCGTGATTCAATTAGATAGGGATTTTAACATGAATTTTGAATGAAGTTCTGGAATTCGACCATTTTGTAAGAAATTTGGTATTCAAAAGCGGATTTCGATTTTAAAAAGAATGTTGAATGAAGTTTTAAAATTCGACAATGCTGAATAGAACTAGACTATTTGAGTCTGGTATACCAGACCTGTTGCCGACTATATCTTTTCTTGTAGTAGTAAGGTAGTGCTGTACGAGTTGCCAATTTGTTTTTCCCTATTATTAGGTGACACACAAATGTGCATGTAAATAACCATAGTTTGTAATGTTTTTTTTATTTTTCATGATTCTCTTTTGTACACGATTTTTACACGCACAATTGTGATCGCAGGTCGGAAAAGGGACATAATTGTTCTTTTGCCATTTATCAGGTAAATGATGAATGCCTTCGCGATAGAAACTTTGTTTCTCCGAAGTAAAATAGGCATCGAGCCATTTTTGCAATATCTTCAACTTTTGAATATCATATAACATCGGTCTTTCAAATAACATAACCTAGATCTGAACAAGTAATCAGAGAAAGCCAAGTCTATAAAATACACCGTATTCTGTAAAACTTCCCAGCTTAAGGAGAAGATGAGTTCCTTGGTTGAGTGTGCTGTATGTGGACGAGCGTTATCATGCCGCCTTCCTAGACCCGTAAATGGTGTTTTTCCTCCAGAATATCACTTAGTTTGATCAATTGAGCCTGGTAACGGTCAGCTGTAACAGATTGATCAGGTTTCAGAAGCTTGTAGTGAATGACTGCTTTCCAATCCACCAGACATACAGTAGCACTTTCTTGGCATTAATATTCATTTATGCAACTGTTGTTGATGGCTGGATCCATGGTTCAACCCATGGTTTTCCGCGTTTACGATTATTTATTCGGTCAGTTTATGCGGAACCCATTCTCATTCCTTCTGTATTTTTCCCATTGCATGTAATCGAAGTGATTGATATTTCTTGGTGAGTAACTCCTAACTGTTCTGCAAGGTCGTTTTGAGTTTAACACGGATTTTCCTCCAGTAACACTTTACGTTCCTGGTCTTCAAATTGTTTTACTGTACCTGGATGTGGATCGTCCTCAAGACTAAAATAGCTGTGACAAAATCTTCCAAACCACTTTTTTATTGTTGAATGACTCACAATGTTCACTCAAATTCGAATTAATCCTGAATGACGTAAATGTTGCTTATCGACATCCCTCTCTTAAAATTGATGCACGCGGAATGACAGCTTCTAAATGACTGAAATTATGCCATAAAAACAGCAATGACTAAGCTGCTTATGCTTAATTTTTCCCAAACCCTGATACTTGCCATTAAACGTCAGTACAATTGCTTTAGGTAATCGAATCTCTTTATTACAGAAGTTTTATGTTGAATTTAACCTTGCATATCATTTATGCCGCCAGTTGTTTGAGATTCCGCATGAATCCTAAAAAAAGATCCCAGTTTTGCCTCAATGGTATAATTTAACTTTTCCCCCTTCCACTAACTCTAATTCTTCCTCGGGCGTTGTATTGTGAATTTCCATTTCCATCTATTTAATTTGAATTGAAGCATCTCCAGCGTCTGTTCATTCTATTCAATTCATGAATACAATTTAACCTCAGATCTACATTTCGTTGTACAAAACCCCTAGGCCTTTCTTTATATCGTGAATGTGTATGAACTGCAATTCCACAATTAGCGTATCCCAATTGGTAGATAACGCAGTTCGTTTCGTACATAATGTCGGAGTCAACAGTATTCTCTTCTGTTCGCTGAGGCGATTCCATTTCCAATTGCAAACATTTTTGGGAAAAAAATGTATGGAACAACCTAGACGGGGTAGATCTCTTCAAAATTATTAAGAAATCTAAACTTTGTAAAACAAGAATCTGATTAGATGGATAGGGTTGGAACATAAGAAGCATCCTCTTGATACAGGGATTAAATTTATTATAACCGTTATTAGGTCGGTTTAATGTTTCAACGTATTGCACTCCCCCCCCCCCCTTAACCTATGGTCGTTTTAAACCGGAATTTCAACAATTAAATGTTTCAATTTTTTTAACATCGCACTCAAGTCGCTGGCAAACAAAATGAATATTCCACCTGGAATTCCGTCGGGTCTGTTAGCCTTATTACGTCCAATGTGAATGGGGTTCATTATGGGATCACAATACAGAATTGACGGGGCGTAGCTTCATCGGGGGAATCTTAGGTCGAGTTCTATGTGAAGGTGTTTGCCAGTAAGTCGGCCTCCACATTCCAATGCATGGACCATCTCCTAAAGTTGGGATCCGATATTTTTAACTCAGAAGTCATAGCAGCTTTCTCTTTGTGGTGTCTTCTCGCTTCCTTAGCATAGGTGTCTTTTTATGCAGGTGTTTCGGGTAGCCTTTTATTTTTCAAAGAAATTTCGTTGCGCTTATATCTTGAGAAGCAATTCTTTCTCATTTGGCGGCTTCTTTTGAAAAGATTTTATAATTTGGACAGGGATGAAAAAATGATGGTGGGATATCTTTATTCATTCCATGTAACAAGGTCTCAGTGAAACTGGAAACGGTGTCATCTATTTGATTATTATATAAACAATGGCTTTCCCAAGGGAAAGTGCAGCCTCGTTAAAATGACAAAGACGCCTTAGTTGCTGGTCTAAATTAGATGGTGTTTCGACAGATATGTTTACGGTTAACAAGGTGTGACCAAAATTTTCCATTCCACGCTCGAAAAGTGCTTTCATTGAATGGGGGATTGATTTGACTTCAGAATATGAACTCTTGTAGAATTTTAACATTCAAATGTGGAATCACTAACAATCTGTGTGAGGTCATTCAACGATTCTTTATATAGTGGGCTTTAAAGACACCAACTAAAATTAATTCGCTGTAGGGGTATTGGTTGCAAATATAAACATATTTTTCTTGGTTCCAGAATCCGTTTGGTTGGGATATACAAACTAATTAAGATAAGGACTTTACTATAAGTAGGGTTGTTTGAAATACAAAACTAAAAAATTTCGTACTTCTGATAAACAACCAATGCAACCGCTTTAGTCACCTCTTACGAGTGGGTATGCTGCGTTGGGATTCTCGGCGTACCCCGGCGTAATCACAGGGGTGAAATTGATACAGAGATTTTCTTATATTTTTACTTCATCAAATTCACCTTCGAAATCTAAAATGCAAAATAATTTCTACATATTTTCATATTTATACACATAAATAAATAATCGTCCTGTCACAAATCAATATGCCTTTGTGTATTAACTCGTTTAGCATATATATCCTTTATTATGACAATTTCACCATATTTTAATTACACATAGCTCGCGTCCCATTCTTACATTTATTGGGTCGTCTCAAATATTATAAACCGATATACAAAATATTTTAAAATATCCAATTACGAGAAGGCGGAAACCATCCCCATATCCTTACACACAATTCCTAAAATACATTTTGTCCTTTTGATTGTTTGTGTTTGTATTCTTACGTGACATTTCTAAATCGTTATTAAGGACATATCCGTTCTAATGTGCATCGATCGATGCGAGCTTATTTATATCTGTGCTGGACACTTTTAATACGGTTGCCCTTTTATTGCGGGTGGCCGGAAATTGATTTAAAACAAACTACCGACAAACGGTGTAAGATTTATATACTCCCATATCGATTTAAGATTTTATTCGTCTAATAATATTTTTGTCTCTACATAAAGGTAACCGCAAAAATTCGTATCAATTTCGATATACTACACATATGTCTTATGTATATTGTAATGTCTTCACCCATTAATTAGCATATACACATTTCAGTTGTCGACAGTTTACTAATAAATTATTAACGGTAAATAAATAGAATTTCGATCATTTGTAGTAATTTAGCAATTCGTTTATGGATACGGCTAATAAATAAGAAAGGGTTAATGCATTGCATTCTATCGAACGAGTATTATTTTACCACAAGAATATCATGAGAATTCTTAAGGTGTTACCAATCAACTTGAATTTTTTATAAGGATTTTATCGTAACTAGCAAAAATATGTTTTGCTAAAAATTTGAATTGTATACAATTTACTCATAACATATTCGTTTATAGCTTGACAGTGTTTTCCTTATTTGCATAATAATTTGAATGATACGTGATGATAACTTTTACAAAAAAAAAAAAAATTTTTTTGTGCAGGTATAGTGGATTAATGAAGTGGGTACGATTATTAAAATGAGAAAAATTGGAGACGTAGTAGTGGGTTGTGGGGAAAGCTTGTCGAGAACAGGCAAAATACTCGTGGCAAGTAATAACTACTGCGATAGAGAACCGAGGAATGGTTACAATCCATAGTTTTACTCCATAGCAAAATGTATCAACAGTGTAAAGAGGGACATCTCACAGGCTACGCGAACTGTACAGTTGTCAAAAAAGTGCACAAGATGAGAAATGGAAAGGGAACCGCTAAAAACAAACTTACGAAAAGCAAACCTGCATACCAAGGATAACCAAAGTACACGCTTCTACGATAAAACATAAAAATGAACGACATTCAAAAAATTGATGTTAATTTCAAGTTTGAGACACATTTTACAAAATAATCTCATACGTTTTTTTTATTAGAGTATCAAGTATTTTTAAGAAAAAAATATTGATAACACCGTGAATATGGAAGCCGAGACCGCAGCTTTGGCTAAGCATAGGGGAAAAAAATTAATTTTGGTAACACGACTAAAGGCGTCGCGCTAGTCGGTTTGAATTTCGAAAATAATTAGCTACTACTGCGACATCTTAAGTTAAGGAACACAAATAAATAAATTCAAAATGCACGTTGATTTATTTTTTATGATTTTAATTTAATGAATGATGATCACGCCATTTACCCATAAAACATTGCCAGCGAGGAATTGGGCAGCCATATAACACTCCCCGCAGTATTAGTCTTGTAAATGCCTCCGTGTACTTGCGAATATCAAAGCGTAATTATTTCTTTGGAGTGTTTGTTGATAATAATGGTTTTATTTTGTCCTCTAGAGGCTTTTTTTCACTATACAAGAGACACTACGGGCAACTTACCGTGGGACCAAATAGTGGCAATTCACCGTATAGAAGTAAGTTTTTCAATATACAAAAAAATTACAAACAAAATACAAATACAACAACTTCGAAAAATTATATTTTGGTCTCACAATAGTTTCGTTCATTTGACGTCTAAATTCCAAGGTATATAGAATACAAGGTATGATCTTCCCGTGTTTTATTATTGTACGCTTTGCGCATATACGTCACGTGTATACCTTATTAAAGTTAGCCGAAAGTTTCCAGCCGAAAGATAAAAATTCGATAATCCAGATAGTGTCTTCGCTTTCTCAGCCGAAAGTGTATAAATACGCGTCATCGTTGATCAACACTATTCAGCCAAAAGTTTACAGCCGGAAAATTTATTTCAACAATTCATCAACAAAAAACAATTTGAATGTATTATTAAGCGAAGTTGGTTGTAAAACCTAATTCTATTTAAACTTGTGAAATACAAATGTTTAAATCAATCATTCATAATTTAAAAAGCAATATTGTTAAAATTGCTTCAAATGAACATGAATTATGGTGGGGATGCCACTACTTCCATTTGATATATCATAATGTTGGTCAACTTTGGCTTAATTGTGCAGACATTCAGAAGGGGATACAGGGGTGTAATTAATTTATCAAAATATCGCTAATTCAATATATTGTTACGATTTTGCCTTGTCACTCAAGGTTCGAATCACTGGATTGTGAATAAATACAACTGCTTCAAATTTGAACTCACACAATTTATTTACACAACACAATTTATTATACAACACAAAATTCACAATTAATTATTTTAATTATAACACACTTTTTAATTATCACTTTAATAATCGCTTTAATAATCACTTTAATAATCTTTCTATTTAACCTTCACTGTATCACGTTTAAAATAAAACTCAGCATTCCACGTCAACGCGCGCCTTTATATACCAAAATATTTGTTTCTAGAATAATCCTAAATGCGCATCGAGCAAATATGTTAGCATAGAAATGACGCCTAAATGTTGAGTATAAATCATAAATGCAATTAAACTATTAATGAAATTAAGTTATTCTATTATAATCCAGGTGTCACCGTAACACTACCCCCCACCTAAGCCTGTTCGTCCCGAACAGGATCCAGATCACCTCCTCTGTAGAGCGCCAAACGTTCTAAATGCACCACCTTTGGTTTACCTTTCCGTCCTTTCTGTATGCGATAAACCACGTCGTTCAACTTTTTAATGACAGTGTAAGGTCCTTCGAATGTGGGTTGCAACTTCGGTGATAATCCTTTCTGCCGTTGCGGGTTGTGAAGCCATACCAATTGCCCTTCCTCGAAGCCTTGATTATTTGCTCGTATGTCATATCGAGCTTTCATTCGATCACTTGATATTCGAATTTTCTCCCGTACAAATTGATGTATTTCATTAAGTTCCTCTTTCATCCGGTTGACGTAATCCTGTCCGCATAGAGCTGCTGATGGAACAGCCCCAAACTTTAAATCTCCTGGTAATCGCAGATTGTTCCCAAATATGGTTTTAGCTGGTGTCACTCCTGTTGTTTCATGTACCGCTGATCAGTAAGCCATCAGGAACATCGGTATATGTCGATCCCAGTTGCGTTGGTTCTTTTCCACAACCTTTGCTAGATATTCCTCCAATGTGCCATTGAATCTTTCCACCATACCGTCCGACTGTGGATGTAAAGGCGTTGTTCTTGTTTTATTGATTCCAAGCATCTGACATATCTCCTGAAATACCACCGAATCGAAATTTCTTCCTTGATCCGTGTGAATTTCCATCGGTACACCAAATCTGCTAATCCAGTTGTTGACCACGGCATCAGCTATTGTTGTTGTCTCCTGATTAGGTATCGGGTACACTTCCGGCCATTTGCTGAAATAATCCATTATTACTAGCACATATTTATTTCCGCTCTCGGTAGTCGGAAATGGCCCCGCCACATCTATTGAAATTCTCTCAAATGGTGCCCCGACATTATATTGTTTCATGGTTCCACGGCTTTTTCGTGCTGGTCCCTTTACTGCCGCACATTGGCCACATCTTCGACACCACTCTACTACTGACTGTCTACATCCGGACCAGTAGAAACGTTGGCGAATTTTGGCTAATGTTTTATTAATCCCTAGGTGACCTCCACTTGCTCCTCCATGATACTCCTTGAGGATTTCCGCTATCCGATCTTTTGGCACCACTACCAACAATTGTTTTACATTGCCATCCGTGCTTTCCCACTTTCGTTTTAAACATCTATTTTCTATGTGGAGGCTATCCCATTGAGCCCAATATGCTTTTACAATGGGAGTTTTGTCAGCTATCTCACTCCATGTGGGCCGGTGTTCCTTTTCCTTATGTTCCATGATGAATGATAGGTCAGCATCCCGTAATTGCTCCTTCTTGATCATTTCATCAGTCCATTCCTCATCAGGTAGCACTTGCATAAGCCGAATATCGATGATGTTTTCCTTACCCTCCACACGTCCACAATGCTTGCATTCCACGGGATATGGCCTTCTTGATAATGCGTCGGCATTTCCATGTGCGCTTCCCTTCCGATGTTCAATTTGGAAATCGTAGCTTTGCAAACGTTCGATCCAACGTGCTACTTGTCCCTCTGGATTTTTGAATTGTAACAACTAGCGCAAAGCTCCATGATCCGTCCGTAGAAGAAATTTTTGGCCATAGAGGTACTTATGAAAGTGCTTAACACATTCGACTATAGCCAACAACTCTTTCCGTGTTACACAATAATTCCGTTCCGGTTTTGATAACATCTTGGAGTAATATGCAATAACTCGCTCCTCACCATTTGTTGCCTGTGATAATACTCCTCCTATACCATCATTACTGGCATCGGTGTCCAAAATGAATTTAACGTTGGGTATAGAGTATGCGAGGATTGGTGCTTCGCATAATCGTCGTCTTAGTTCCACAAATGCCTCTTCCTGATCATCCTTCCATTCGAATGCCTTGTTCTTCCTGGTTAACTCGTGTAAACTCTTTGCGATACTGGCGAATCCTGGCACGAATCGTCTATAATAGGTGCACAATCCAAGGTAGCTCCGTAATTCATGTAAGTTTTTAGGTCGTGGCCATTCCTTCACTGCTGCAATCTTGTCTTCATCGGTATGGATTCCATTGGTTGTTACCTTATGACCCAAATATTTTACTTCCGTTCTAAATAGTTTGCATTTCTTCGGGCTTAGCTTCAATCCGGCGGCCTGTATCCGATCCAAAACCTCTGCCAAATTCCTTAAATGCTCGTCGAAATCCTTGCCCATAACGATGATGTCATCTAAATATACGAGGCACGTCCTCCAATGTAATCCCTTTAATACGCGCTTCATTAGCCGTTCAAAAGTCGCAGGGGCGTTACATAATCCGAATGGCATAACATTAAATTGCCATAATCCGTTACCCACACTGAATGCCGTTTTCTCGCGATCTTCCTCCTGGACTTCCACTTGCCAATAGTCGCTTTGCAGATCTAACGTCGAAAATATTCGAGCACCCGATAATGTGTCTAACGTGTCATCGATCCTTGGCAAGGGGTAACTATCCTTTTTCGTCACAGAATTTAATTTTCGGTAATCCACGCAGAATCTCATGCTACCATCCTTTTTCTCGACTAAAACCACTGGTGAACTCCATGGACTGCTTGATGTTTCGATTATCCCTGCTGCTTGCATATCTTTTACCATTCGATCCACTTCTCCTTGCTTTGCCAATGGTAATCTCCTGGGTGGTAGGCGAATCGGCGTTTCTGCTCCTGTATCTATTCGATGTTTTACCATTGTGGTTCTCCCATTATTGTCCGATGTACTGCAGAATATTGGCATGTACCGCTCGAGCAATTGTTTTGCCAAATTTTTCTGTTCTATGGTAAGATCTTCGGTCCATTTCTCCATGAGTTGTTCTACAACCTCTTTCTGCCCTTGCAAGTTAGTATTAATCGGATTTTTCTGCTCGCACTTCACAATCGCAGATATTTCTTCGCATTTTCCGATTATTGTCTCTTTCTTGATGGTTTTCGTCTTATCCGAGAGATTTAGAGTCCTAATTGGTACTCTATTATCGCTGTCTGGTTTCACCAGAACTTTCCCGGTCATAATTTCTCTGGCTCCGCTCTCCGCTTCATTGGCTTCCACAACCCATCTCCCTCCAATCTTGCCCATACTATTGTTTCCGAGTTCGGTGGCAGCTTCTCCCGATGATCCATTATAATTTGTCTGCTCGTTTCTCCTATAGCGGCGCTAACGTGAAGTGGCAACTCGATATTATCGTAGGTTAATACACCCCGTTCAACATCCACCACGAAGCCATTCGTTCTCATAAAGTCCATCCCCAAGATGACTTCGTCTACAATATCTGCAACCAGCACCTCGTGTTGAAAGTGATTTCGCCCAATCCTTATTTTTACGACCTTTTTCCCTTTTATTGCTGAATTTTCTCCAGTCGCCGTTCGTAATTTCATTCCATTAGCTGGTTCCATAATTCCATCGATAATATCCTCACGAACAATCGTATGAGTTGCTCCCGTATCCAGCGTGATCATGCATTTCTTCCCATCAATATCGGCTTCAATTGTTAAGCTGTCACCGCTCCTTGCTATTCTCGAAACATGGATGGAGGTTATGGGGCAATCGGTTGTGGGAGTCAGCTTCTGCCCTTCCAAACTGACTCTTTTTAGTTTAACGACTCCGCTGTAGTCTGACCAGCCCTTCTGGATTCTATCTGCTCCTCGTTTGATCTACGCTTCATAGGAGATGGCGACCGTGCTCGTTTCTTCTTAATCTCCCAACAGTCCCGTGAGATGTGACCCATTCTATCACATACCCAGCATTTAATCCTGCCACTTCCATCTCTGAACCTTGGTGTAGCCCGCGCGGTGTCTATTCTGGAATCAATCTCCACTCTACGAATTTTCATTGCTGGTTTGATGATGGTTTGCGCAGTTTCGTTTGTTAACGCACAAGCGATGGTTTCCGTGAAAGTTGCCTTAGGTGACAACATCACCGCTCTGCGCGTCTCAGGATCTCGAATACCGTCAATGAATGCATCTATTTTAATTCGCTCCATGTAATCGGCCGACATATTTGATTGTGCTAAATGCGCGAGCCGTCCAATTGCCGATGAATATTCCTGTAGCGATTCTCCTCCTCTTTGGTATCGACCCTTCAATTCCATGCGATAGATTTCTCGTTTGTGGTCACCTCCGTATTTTTTCCGATCTAACGCCTTCATAATTCCCATGTAAACGTTCCTTTCCTGCTCGGGAATGATTTGTAGTGTTTCTGCCGCTTCGCCTTTAAGAGCCACAATTAACGCTGCAACACATTGTTCTTCAGTCCACTGATTTTGCTTAATCGCCGTTTCGAATTGGAACTTAAAAATGCTGAAGGATGTTGTTCCATCAAATGTTGGTGGTTTTATCTTAACTGCATTAACCGTTTGGATCACTTGATGTGTCGTTCCATTCGCCTTGACATCTTGGAGCTCCTTCTCGAGACGTTGAAACTCCCCTTTAACATCTTGAATTTCTGCGTTTATTTTGACCAACTTCTATTTGATTTTTAATGTCCGCTCCTTGTTGCTCCATTTGTACCATCTTCTGTTTCATTTCCTGGTTCGATTGTTTAATGTCCGCTCCTTGTTGCTCCATCGATTGTTTAATTCCACCCAACTGTTGTCCCATCATTCGATTCATAGCTGCCATTAACTGCGATAAATCAAAACTTCCAGACGGGTTTTGTGTTGTTTCGACCACCGTTTGTACGTCCTTTTCTTTCTTATCCATACTGATCTCGTCCGTTTTTTCCTCCTCGAAATCATACACGTCTGGATTTAAACCTTCCTTCTCCATGGCCTCACGTAGTCGCTCCACCAAACTAGCTTTTGTGCCTTCACTGGCCAAACCTCGCTGTTTCAGCTGCTCCTTTAATTGCGCAAGCTTTAATTCGTAGAGTATCATTTTCTTTATTATTCACAATCCCACCGCTGTCACCAATTGTTACGATTTTGCCTTGTCACTCAAGGTTCGAATCACTGGATTGTGAATAAATACAACTGCTTCAAATTTGAATTCACACAATTTATTTACACAACACAATTTATTATACAACACAAAATTCACAATTAATTATTATAATTATAACACACTTTTTAATTATCACTTTAATAATCGCTTTAATAATCACTTTAATAATCTTTCTATTTAACCTTCACTGTATCACGTTTAAAATAAAACTCAGCATTCCACGTCAACGCGCGCCTTTATATACCAAAATATTTGTTTCCAGAATAATCCTAAATGCGCATCGAGCAAATATGTTAGTATAGAAATGACGCCTAAATGTTGAGTATAAATCATAAATGCAATTGAACTATTAATGAAATTAAGTTATTCTATTATAATCCAGGTGTCACCGTAACAATATCGAAAATACATTGAATGGCCTGTCATTCTAGGTTAACATGCCGTGTCATTGATGCCACTATGGTCATTTGATAGGCCACTATGTTAGTCAACTTCGGCCTAATTGTGGAGAAATCCTGAAGGGGATACAGGGGTGTAGTTTAGTAAAATATCGCTAATTCAATATATATTGAATTGCATTTTCTATATATTAAAAGAGCGAAATTTTGCTAAATTAATTACACCCCTGTATCCCCTTGAGAATTTCTCCACGATTAGGCCGAAGTTATCCAACATTATAATATATCAAATGGAAATAGTGGCATCCCCACCATAATTTATATTCATTCAGTTTAAATATAATTAGGTTTTACAACAAACCTCGCATAATAATACATTGAAATTGGTTTTAGTTGATGTGTTGTTGAAATAAATTTTTCGCTGATGACTTACCTTGTTAAAGTTAGCCGAAAGATAATGCAGATAGTGTCTTGACTATTTTCAAACTCTCTTTATACTCTCCCCCTATCGATTTTTAAATTCCTATAAACTGAAATAATTTCTCCTTCACCCGAATGATGTAATCCGATCCTAAATTCTCTTAAAATCGAGTTCATGACTGATTTTTGCTGTATTCAAGACACTATCTGCATTATCTTTCGGCTGGAAACTTTCGGCTAACTTTAACAGTATTGATGACTTTCGGCTGAAGAAAGTTGATCAACGGTGACATATTTATACACTTTCGGCTGAGAAAGCGAAGACACTATCTGCATTAACGATTTTTCTTATCTTTCGGATGGAAACTTTCGGCTAACTTTAATAGTATCACGTGTATTGTAAAATTTAATAGTATAATTAAATAAAAAACACGTTTCAAAATCTTTTTACATCGAAAAAATAGGTTTTTTATTTCTATATCTAAATCGGTGTGATCCGAGCATGATAATAGCGTTTTTATGTAATTTTCACCAGTTTTAAAGGATGTAGAGTTGAATTCGTCAAATACATCGTCGATTCTTTTAAATTTTTGGATAAATTCTGGTTTGGGTTTTTTAAACCTCCTTCACTCACTTGATCCGTTCATGTGAAATAACTACTTGGCTCAATTTCAACACGACTGCTCACTATAAACGGATTTTTTATTTTTAGCCGCTTTATGTTATACCCAGCGTTATATTCCAAGCCGTCATAATCAGTCATATATGACGTTGAATCATGTTTGATATCAGTAAGTAAATTAGATGTTAGTAAATTCTCGGAATATTCTGGACTCTCATCCCTTTCAAATAATTAGGTTTCATCAACACTAGAACCTCTTAAACAATTGTTAACATACATTTTGATATAATTAAATTTGTCACATTCCGACGATATTTAAACTGTAACGTGGTGGGATGATCATAAAAAGACCTCCTTTTCCCCGCATAACACCAAAATCGATATGTCAATATATAACTAATTTTATATTCTTCCTTTATTTCCTCGTGTTCCGGCACTGCCATTCCGGCCATTCTAGGACGACATTCATTTTTGGGAACTCTAGAGTAAAATGTGTCAAACCAGTCGTTAACCTAAAATAAATTAAACCAATAATTTAAAAGACCAAAAAATTATCAAAATATAATAAATATAATTTACCTGTTTGACCAAATTTGCTAGTTCATGCCAATATTTGGGTTTTGTAATACCCAAACTACCCATTCTGATCAGCAGCTCGATTCTGGTTTTTCTGGAAAATATTTTTCGTATAGGAAAAGGAATTAGGAAAAATATTTTCATAGTATTTTGGTCACAAAATTTTTTTTCCTGACATACTATGGTAAATAGTTAGTGTAAATTTTTTCAGAAACAAAATTAAATTGGGAATATTTTTCCTATCCAATTTCGATACGGAAAAAATAATTCCTAAATTATACAATACAATTTTAGATCAAACATGATTTCTCAGTAGGCCAGAAAATGAAATTTTTGACAAAAATACTATGAAAATATTTTTCCTAATTCCTTTTCTTATAGGAAAAGCCAGAATCGACCTGCAGAGCGCAAGAATTAGTGTGCGATAATAACTGGGTTGCAAATTATTTAGATGATTTAGAGTTAATCGGCTGGAGATTTTCAAATCACTTTAAGATTGGTTTTCGAGCAACTTATTCAGTGGTTCTTTTGATGCTGTATAAGATAGCGGAATTTTGACAGCGGAAAATTAGAGATTACGCTACTCGCCGCAAGTGGCAGCACTATCACCAAAGAGAATTTATTTTGTAATGTAATTAATTACCAGCGGAATTTTTTTTTTCATTATGTATATATTTTTTCCCTAAATGAAACATCTCAGCGGAATAAAATATCAGAAGTGATCCTTAAAATGGCAAATTGATTGATCTCCGAAGTAAAGGAACTCGGTATATGAAATGTTGAAATTTAACAATATTCCGTCTTTCCGGCATTTCTTCCACTAGTAACCAATAATTTCGGCTGTTTTTCTAATAGCTTAGATCATACTGAGACTATTTGGAAAATTTGTGGAAAATTCATGGACTAGAATTTTCACAAGAATTTTTTGATATTCTGCGGCCATTTAAGTTATTATCAGTTTTTGGCCAATATCTGAAAAACTTGTACTAGTAACCAATAGTTTCTGTTGTTTTTCTAATAGCTTAGGTTATAATTAGACTATTTGGAAACGTTGTGGAAAATTCATGGACTAGAATTTTCACTAGAATTTTTCGATTTTCTGCGGCCATATAAGTCATTTTCAGTTTTTGGCTTATATCTGAAAAACTTGTACTAGTAACCAATAGTTTCGATTGTTTTTCTAATAGCTTAGGTTATACTGAGACTATTTGGAAAATTTGTGGAAAATTCACGGACTAGAATTTTCACAAGAATTTTTTGATATTCCGCGGCCATTTAAGTTATTATCAGTTTTTGGATAATATCTGAAAAACTTGTACTAGTAACCAATAGTTTCGGTTTTTTTGCTAATAGCTTTGGTCATACTGAGACTATTTGGAAAATTCATGGACTAGAGTTTTCACGAGAATTTTTCGATTTTCTGCGGCCATATAAGTTATTTTCAGTTTTTGGCCAATATCTCGAAAACTTCCACTAGTAACCAATAATTGCGGTGGTTTTTCTAATAGCTTAGGTTATACTTAGACTATTTGGAGTATTTGTGGAAAATTCACGGACTAGAATTTTCACGAGAATTTTTCGATTTTCTGCGGACATATAAGTTATTTCAGTTTTTGGCCAATATCTCAATAAATTCCACTAGTAACCAATAGTTTCGGTTGTTTTTCTAACAGCTTAGGTTATACTGAGACTATTTGGAAAATTTGTGGAAAATTCACGGACTAGAATTTTTCGATTTTCTGCGGCCATTTTATTTATTTTCATTTTTTGGCCAATATCTCAAAAAATTCCACTAGTAACCAATAGTTTCGGTTGTTTTTCTAATAGCTTAGGTTATACTGAGACTATTTGGAACATTTGTGGAAAATTCACGGACTAGAATTTTCACGAGAATTTTTCGATTTTCTGCGGCCATTTTAGTTATTTTCATTTTTTGACCAATATCTCAAAAAATTCCACTAGTAACCAATAGTTTCGATTGTTTTTCTAATAGCTTAGGTCATACTGAGACTATTTGGAAAATTTGTGGAAAATTGATGGACTAGAATTTTCACAAGAATTTTTTGATATTCCGCGGCCATATAAGTTATTTTCAGTTTTTGGCCAATATCTAGAAAACTTCCACTAGTAACCAATAATTTCAGGTGGTTTTTCTAATAGCTTAGGTTATATTGAGACTATTTGGAAAATTCACGGACTAGAATTTTCACGAGAATTTTTCGATTTTCTGCGGCCATTTTAGTTATTTTCATTTTTTGGCCAATATCTCAAAAAATTCCACTAGTAACCAATAGTTTCGGTTGGTTTTCTAATAGCTTAGGTCATACTGAGACTATTTGGAAAATTTGGGAAAATTTGTGGAATAGAATTTTCCATACAGTCTCAGTATGACCTAAGATATTAGAAAAACTACCGAAATCATTGGTTACTAGTGGAAGAAATGCCGGAAAGGCGGAATATTGTTAAATTTCAACATTTCATATACCGAGTTCCTTTACTTCGGAGATCAATCAATTTGCCATTTTAAGGATCACTTCTAATATTTTATTCCGCTGAGATGTTTTATTTAGGGAAAAAATATATACATAATGAATAAAAAAATTCCGCTGGTAATTACAAAATAAATTCTCTTTGGTGATAGTGCTGCCACTTGCGGCGAGTAGCGTAATCTCTTATTTTCCGCTGTCAAAATTCCGCTATCTTATACAGCATGTTCTTTTGCCAATAAATTGTTATTGGGTTAGATTCCAGAATCAAAAAAATGATTCCCCAAAAGTTTGATCCTGTGAGAGGTATCACAAATTACTTATATTTTCTTACGCATATCACAAGGATTAACAAAATAAGGCTGCCTCTCGCTTATCCCGTACTGATTTCAAAGACTTCGGTTATCCCCTCCTAAATCGGTTACAATAGCCACAACATCATTGGTTATATTCATAGGACTTTTTAATCTTCAATTTGTCCGCCGTCAATACGCAAACTATTTGATGTGGAGAAAGATCTACTTTTTCCATTAGTTTGAGTACAGCGATTAGATAGCCAGGGTTTATATCAATTTTTGACGCCTAACGTCTTAAAGTTGAGACAGCAAGAAACGGTTATTTCTTCTTTAACAATAGACGGTATGCTTTTTGGTCCGCGATGGTTTGAGAGAAATATCGTCGACGTCCCATCGAATTGTATTTCCCCTATTTTGCATTTTTTTTTTGTTGATTGACCGTAAATACATATTTGCTTTATGTTATGGAATTCTCTTATGAGCCTCTTTTAGTGTCACCTTTAGAGTATCACAGTTATCAGCAGTAATTTAATAAATGGTTTAGATAATTTACTACTGTAAGTTATTTCAGCTACAATCAGATTCGATTCTCTTTGTTTTTGTCGATCTGTACGTTTTATTGATGACTGATATAATTCCCTAGATGTTGGTAGATTTTCTGATGGTATCACAATAGATTACGAATAAAATAAAACTGCAATACGCCACCATACATGTGACGTAAAATTTAAAATTGAGATAGCATACCAATATGCGCAATATTTTACCGTATACAATGTTTATGACTGTTTCAGCCGCAGAAAACAAAGAGGCCATTTACTAACAATATTTCTACCACAAAAGTAGAAAAAATGCACCAGCCCCCCGTCCCCCACACCTTTAACCCCAGGGCACTTGTGTACACAAAGATACAAAAACCCTTACAAAAATGAGAACTCCCTTAGGGAGCTTCTTGGCAGCTTGGTCTCGTACTGATAAAAAGATGGTCTACTCATCAGGTTGCAACGACCAAACTGCAAAAATCCAAATCTTGCTTTGTACCGATAATACAAAACAAGAACATATCGATTTAGCGAATTATAGATCACTAAATCAGAAACCACAGGAAATTCTCACTATGTGTGTGAACTAAGGAAAACACATATAATTAAATACTGTTAAAGTTAGCCGAAAGTTTCCAGCCGAAAGATAATGCAGATAGTGTCTTTGCTATCCCAGCCGTAAGATGGTAATGCAGCTATTGTTTTTGCTATCCCAGCCGAAAAAATAAATTATAGCCGAAAGATACATTACTTTATATACATAATTCTATATTATTTATAATATATTTATTGGTTAGATCATAATCCTAATCTCTGAAATTTTGAGCAAGTCTGATAGGGGGTGTAATTTGGTATAATGTACCAGAAAGTCCGAATTTTTCGAAACTAAATTAATGAAATGTCCTGTAACTTATGAGGAACCCACTTTACCGTCGATCCCACTATGCTTATTAGAAAGGTCATAGGCCTAGGTAAACCCACGCGAATTTTGAAGCAAATCTGAAGGGGATAGGGGGTGTAATTTTGCTTCAAATTTTGTCTGGGCTTACCTAGTGCTATGACCTTTCTTATAAGCATAGTGGGATCGATGGTAAAGTGGGTTCCTCAAAAGTTACAGAACATTTCATTAATCTAGTTTCGAAAAATTCAGACTTTCTGGTATATTATACCAAATTACACCCCACTATCCCCTTCAGATTTGCTTCAAATTTCGCGTGGGTTTACCTAGGCCTATGACCTTTCTAATAAGCTTAGTGGAATCGATGGTAAAGTGAGTTCCTCAAAAGTTACAGGACATTTCATTATTTCAGTTTCGAAAAATTCGGACTTTCTGGTACATTATACCAAATTACACCCCCCCATCCACTTCAGAATTGCCCCAAATTTCGGGGATTAGGATTATTGCCTAATCAATAAGCATCTTTCGTATCTTTTGGCTTTAATTTATTGTTTTGGCTGGGATAGCAAAAACAAACAATAGCTGCATTACCATATTTTGGCTGGAATAGCAAAGACACTATCTGCATTATCTTTCTGCTGGAAACTTTCGGCTAACTTTAATAGGGTTATAATTAAGAAGAATTTTATAATCGTCGGTGAATTTAATTTGTTTAAAAATTTTTTCGGCTTTTCGGACAAAATATTATTTTAATGGGATACCTGATGAATAGACCAACTTTTTAACCGCACGAAACCAAGCTGCCAAGAAGCTATCTAAGGGCGAGTTCTCATTTTTGTAAGGGTTTGTGTATCTTTGTGTACACAAGTGCCCTGGGGTTAAAAATTTGGGAGAGGAGAGTGCATTTTTTCTACTTTTGTGGTAGAATTATTGTTAGTAAATGGCCTCTTTGTTTTCTGCGACTAAAATAGTCGTAAACATTGTATGGGTGTCCATTAAAATAATATTTTGCCTGAAAAGCCGAAAAAATTCTTAAACAAATTAAATTCACGGACGATTATAAAATTCTTCTTGATTTATCTTTATCTTCAAAATAAGCTTCAGTTTCGGCAAACACTTCTTCATTGGAGCCAAATCTCTTTCCCTGCGGAGCTTTTTTTGAGGTCTGTACAATAATGTGTTGTCGGGTTTGATCCATTCTGAGCAAATGTGGTACAAACTTTGAACACAGCATTCTCACGGAAAAATGTTCGTGCAAAATATGACCAACACGTACCATTGATATCTTTATAATGTCAGCTGTATCACGCAACTTCACTTCACGGTCTTTCAAAACAACTTCGTAGATTTTCGTTATGGTTTCTGGAGTCACAGACTCATTTGGGCGTCCATAGCGTGGACGCATTATCGGTGGTTGTACGACCACGTTTAAATTCAGCATCCCAGACATTGTTTATTTTCCTGGTGCAGAGTCCAGATAACACTTATCAAGCCGCTGCTTTGCTTGAACGGTTTTTCCCACCAAAACACGAAATTTTTTTCCCATTGTTTTGAAATTAACATAAATACTTAGCGTCACTAAAACAACTGTAACTTGTAAACTTAATGATCGTAATGTCATGAAATTGTAACAGGTTGAAGGTTGGTAGAATTTAAAAATAATATGGGTTTTAAATTTGAGGCACCATCTATGTGTCGGACCGGGAATTTTTCAGGCGACGTAATATAAGTTATGTATACATTGCTTTGGTGCATGATGTCCTTTTCAACGGACAACCAATTTTTCCATATTTTCTAAAAATCTGGATAGACCTAATTCGAAAAGAGTCCGGATTCGTAATCTGCATTACCAAATTCATGAAAAAATATTTTTATTATTAACATCACAGAGGTCATGCATTTAAGGGTTAATATTTCATTGAACCAATTCGAGCACTAGACGAGGCGTAGCATATCCTTCACGCCCATTTTACTGAAGTTTGCTAAGTCATTTAGTAGGTTCAGGAGAACAGTTTCTTGCTCCTATTCATCTTCGTATAGCTACGGCAGTAATCACGTGAGGAGAATGAGTTCATCCGCCTTTTGATTGCCCGTAATATTGAAATATCTTAACACCCATAGCAGGTGGATGTTAAACTTATCTGACATCTCGTTAAGAGACAGAGAATTCAGGGCTGCTTTCGACGTAAAAAAATATGATTTTACCGTTTTAAATGAAGCCTGACTGCTGATAAAAATGCGAATATTCCTTGCAGACATTACATTATATCTCAACCGGTCAACGGCTTCCTTTGTCGCGATTAGTTCTTCACAGAAAACCTCACCCCAACCTTTCCATGCTAGTTTGAACCATCAGTGAAGAAATTGATTCCTCTTAGGTGGGAATTTCAGTCATAAACATCTGATCAAAAGATGATGACGGGCTGGTATGGTGAAGATGCAGTAGAGCCGGAGGCTCGCTGTCATTTGTTTACCAAGGATATCTAGGGGGTGTGAGTTGAAAAAAAATTTCCAGTGCTTAAGTGGATGTGCTCCTAAGAGCCCCAGTAATACACATGGTAGCTGTTCGCTGTACTTTCACGAAGGATTTGAGATTTTTTTTTGTTTTGTTTTTATCCATGCCATCTGTTTTGGGGCCGAACCACTCCCTGCTCTTTCGCGGTTTATTTTTTCCGTCTTACTTTACGCATCACCTGCCAAATCGAAGACGTACGGCCATAGGGCCGATTTATAACCATCTGCACATTGCAAGCTCCATGCCAGCCTATACTGACATGGAAGATGGGTCGGCCCATGAGTTTTGCACTCCGATTGGTCAGAGTATTTAAAGTTAACCACCAAACAGTAACCAATAATAGTCTAAATATAGGGCCAATGTACAAAGTGGAGCTCCCAACACCATCTTTGGAAAATGGCAGTTTGATAGGTAAGCGCTATTTTAGCTTTATTTATTCCTTTTATGTTAGGATTCCAGCATAGTTCGCTGTCCAGTATAAGATCCACATACTTGTACTTTATCAGTGAAGTATATTTTCTGGAGAAAAATACGAACACAGTTTTGTGTGGATCAACATTTAAACTGCACCTGTTAGTCCAATTCGAGCGAATGCCAAGCGCACTTTGCATGCGTTCTCTTAAAGTGCAACCACCTTAAAGAGCCACCTTCAAGGTTTAACAACAAGTTGCTTAAGATCATGCGTGTGAAATATTTACGTCCCAAAAAATTTAAATTGGTTACATGCAACAAAATTTGCACAAAAATAACGCATGAGTGTGAAATACGTCCCAAAAAGTCCAAAATTTGTTGCACGCAATAAATGTTGCACAGAAATCACACATGCGTGTGAAATACTTCCAAAAAAAATCCAAAATTTGTTGCATGCAATAAATGTTGCACAGAGATAACACATCAAAAATCCCAAATTTGTTGCATGCAACAAATGCTCCACAGAAATCTCTAAAAAATATAAGGATTGATTTGAAGTTTATTTCATTATAAATGATAGATTTTCAGTAGGTTATTTCCATTTGCAAAGATTTTATTGCAAAGAATTTCTTTATTATTGTTGTTGTTTCATTAGTGTTGTGCGTTATAACTTTAACTTGTGTAACGGTTTTGACGTTCCAGCGGCCTGAATGGTAATTTTGTATGGGCTAGCAGATGTTGTGTAGAAGACATTACACAATACTATCATGATAGCGTTAATTGGTATAATATATAATTATTTTGTGTACCTGGTTGAACGGATTCATTATTGGTATAATCAATTAATTTAAATATCGTTCCATAGAGGGTGATGTCCGTTGGATGACGATGAATTTTGTTTTTGTGTGTTCATCTCATTTTTATAATCACACTGCTTTATCGGTCATTTTATTTTGGAGCCGTGCACTGACAATACGCATATCATAACAGTGCCAGTGAATTGTTGTTATAGTTAATAACAAATATTAAATTAATTGATATATTCGTATAGTATATATATCAATCACAAAATCAATTAAAGCTGTGTTTAACCGGCGCCTTAACATTTGTTTCGCATAGTCGCGGGAAAACAGGTATGTCTATATTTCGGGCTTAAAATGTAAATCCAATTTCTTATTGTGGATTAGGAAAAATTTTGTTTGTACGTCTGCGTGCTATTCACAGACAGCTTTGTTAAAGCTTTTTCGTTTTCTTTTATTATTATTAGAGCCACGTGAAATAAGAAAATAAAAGGGGAAAAATAGTCTAAGCTAACACCCAGACGCCCAGGGCCACGCTAAACGGGTTTTTCCGCGACATATTTTTTTTCCGTTATATGTATTTATATATATGTACATACATTTGCGAGACGCCGACCATTTGATTCATTCTCCAGTGAAAACCCTGACGTTTATGAACTAATACTACGCCAACAAAAATAGTACCTGCAGACGGCCTTGCATTTACGTGCGGACGGTTCTCTTTGGCAATTTCCAGCAAAGGGAGATTGTTTTACAAACGCCTGATTTTGTTTATTTTTATGAAGCACGCAAACGGTAAACCACGGCCATCACCTTTGGAACCACTATATGAGCTAAGTGTTTTTTTTATATGTTATTATATTATATATGCAACTTTATATTTATTGTTATGTAGTAATTAGTATATATGATTCATTCATACATAGATATATACTATAATTCTATATTTTAAGCTATATTGAATCATGAATGTCATTTTGTTTTTTTCTTTTCAATGATAATTTATTATATTTCTTTTTTTGTTTACCAATGATAATTATCATTTACAGTTTTTTTTTATACTATATTTATTTATACAATCTTAAGTTGTTTATGTGTGTACAATAATATTACTATACTGTTAAGAAAGTGGACCGCGGATCCGATTAAAAATATTAATTCTTTGATTTTAAGATAAAACTTATATTAAGTAACCGATAGGTCATATTGATATACATTTTATTTTCTTTTCCTGTTAAACTAATCAGTTATATTAAATACTTTAAAAATGTACCAATAATTATTCCGTTTAACGAATTTCGAGAGTTTTTTTTATTATTTCTCTGTCACGATCTTAACATTCTACATTTCTGTTTGCTTTGACATCGCGATGCGTGATTAAATCTATCTGTGTGGTAATGGGCTGATCCGTCTTTCAACACTAAGGGGCATATCAAAAATGTTGTGCCTGATACTGCCATCGGGAGGGAGGAGTGTACACGTGGTCTACTAAACGGACCATCGAGAGGAAACATGACTGTGACTTGGTAGGGTTATATATATTAATTTATTTCCTTTGGTAAATTCAATCGTGATAAGTTTTCTTCTTCTATTTAATCATTTTTACCAAACATAGTTTCGGCTCAATGACATAACTGTATTTTCAAAGCGTTCCATGTTTGGCATTGTTTTTGTGTTCCAGGCTCATCTAGGTATGCAAATCTCGCAGCACAACCTTGTTCTTTGCAGTCGGTGACAACATCCACGCCCACCTTCTGGTTCTAGCCGGCAAACGTGCTGCACGTCACCGATGTAGGACTGCAGAGAAATTTTTCTGTTAACGGTATAATAAACACCCCACTAAACTGTTGCGTGAAATCCCACATTAGTTGGCACTAGGTTATACCGTTACACTTGGAAATATAAATAACGGATCAAATACACAAAACTTATTTGTTAGAATATGAAATCAAAAAATCATACCACTAAATTATAAAAAGAAGGCAAATGTTTATGCAAGTAAATTTTCAAAATGTTACTAAATTTTCAAAATGCTAATAACAAAAGTCATCTTTTAAGAGACTCATACACAGGATTTATCCCACAACATTCCAATTAGAAATCTGTGTTACAAAATTTATAAGATTGACATGTGGGTTGTTTTTCTGTGCTGCTGTTTCTGTGCCATGCAACAATTTTTTTTTTTTTGGGACATATTTTACTTGGGTTAAAGATCGATTCCTAAAGAAGACGCTGCTAGAATTGGATCTACCGTAATTATTAAGAACCTTATTAAACATTACGAAGAGCCCTAAATGGAAACCTGAAAATAATGCAAGTAAAAACTATAAAATTTGAATCAATCAATAATAGGGATCTCGATATCTCCTTTATTTACTGTTCCCCTCGCCATCAATTAAAAAAGGCGACAACAGTCGTTAGAATCTTACAACATTAGCAACATCTACGTTCGAACTGAGTTCAAAACATTCTACAATACTATTTACTAGTTCGGAAGTACCAGTATCACGTTCGGATCGACCCCACCATACCGATCGATTGCTACGCAAGAACTCTATGGCAAATAACGGAACTACGACCATATTTTTGATAGCGAAGAAGTCTTCAAATAGCTCGAGTTATAGTAATATCGTCATCGAATGGGATGCAGCCAGGCATAAGAGTCTGAATTGATGTCGGATATCTACTTTCGAAAGGAAGGTCATTCATAACTTGTTTAAGAATTTTTTTCGGCTTTTCGGACAAAATATTATTTTTTTGTGGTAGAAATATTGTTAATAAATGGCCTCTTTGTTTCTGCGACTAAAATAGTCGTAAACATCGTATCGGTGTCCATTAAAATAATATTTTGTCCGAAAAGCCGAAAAAAATTCTTAAACAAATTAAATTCACGGACGATTAAAAAATTCTTCTTAGTCATTCATAACATCTTCGATCCAATATCGGATTCGCATGAACCATGGGATAAAGGAACTTCTCGGTGACAACGATTCCTATGGATTCATTAAATTCAACATTGTTAGGTCACGTTGCCGACGCCGCATAGGGACACCGCAGCTCTTCACAGCCAGCCGTTTAATTAAATTAAAAATAAATTTTAAAGTTTTAAAATTAATTTAAGTATTTTTCTTTTTTATTATTTCTTCAACCCACAATTTACAGTCAGTCAGGGAAGCAGATTGGACGGTCATTCCGTTCATTATTCCAAGCTCCAATACGTTTTTACAAGTGGTGTAACCCGAGCAATGACAAATTTTGTTTTTGTAAAAGCTGCTTTGCCGTCCATTCGACCCATATTTTCATTTCCGTTTTAAAAAAAGCTCAAAGGTGCTCGTGAACTGGGACTGAATGTTCGTAGTTTCTGGATAGATGTGAATCGTTCACGGAAATCACGTTTGGATGGATTAATTGTTAAACCATTATCCGCTAGACGTTTATAAAATTGTTCGAGATGAAGTTGATTAGGTATCGCGTTTTGAAATTAAAATTAAAGCAACACTAGACGAGCTTAGCCTGCTTAACCCAAGTTGCAACATATCGAGCTCGGTTTTCGTTGTTCTATATTTTGTGCGGATCTAAACTAGTGGATGACAGACAGATAGTTATGCTTTCTAACGCAGTGCAGTAAATGTGTTGCAAACTATACCCAAGAGAAGGAATATTACTAACGAGACAAGACACAATTATATGAGGGCTATATGGCGCAGTAACGGGAAGTTTATGTACTGAACTAATACCGGTGGAAATACTCATAAGCCCCCAACAAAATAAAATAAACTTAATCGCTTTTAATTTGTGCAGATATGTTAATTAAAACATTGATTGCTGAAATTAATTAAAACATTGAGATTGAAAATACATATCTCTACACAGTACACAGTACACATTTTAGCAAATTCATAAACCTTTAAACCATAAACGTAAGAAACGAACCAAAAGTTAAGTTGCTATAAAAAATTTATGTTGTCAGCAGTTCAGCATTCACTCAATTTACAAAACAAAATTAAAAATTTGGTTAGATGCCGCTACTTGTTGCGTTTCAAAGAAACAAACCATATATATTTAAAAGCTACCATAAAGTTACGTATAGATGTCTCTACCGTGATTAAAATTACGTATGTGTATAGAATTTATTTAAAAATTACTAATTATTATTATCGCTAATTGACAATTTCAATAAAAATGATTAATTAGCAATTCGTTAATACATAAATTTTAAGATCAATACAATCCGTGCCCCATACATCAAATCGAAACAATAATCGTAAATAACGTTCAATAAAAAAATGCTAATACACGTGACCGTTTGTATAAATTAGCGAAATAGAAAAAAAAATCTTAAAGGCAATTTTTGAGTCATCGTTTTCATGATTATTTATATTTACGAAACGAACATTTTAGCGAGATTTATATATAAGTATAAAACTAGGTTTGTATATATATATAGATGCAAGCAAAGCAGCGAAAACGCGATTCATGTACTCGCGATGTATACATAAGAAACTAAAAATAAAGTAATTTGACATTGACATTGACTGATACATGTGTACGCGAATATATGCGGTGTTTTTAAAGCTGTACATGTATGTTGCCGCTAATATAGAGATGTTGAAATAGCAAAAAAAAAAAAAATAATAATTTTGTCAGATATCGCCAACCGCAATCGTGATTTGTGATTTGTAATTTGTGGAATGGAGATTCCACTGTGAAATCATGGAGGATGTATATTAACATTTAAATGTCAATTGGGTGCATTGAATGGGTTAACAGCAAGTTTGGAAATATGGCAGATATTTTGTAAAGTGAATTAAATTTAATGGGATTTTTTGGGCTTAATGTATGATGCGTAGTTCCAGATTTCAATCATTATGGCCGTGATGAAGGTGTTGGCAATGTGAGTTTTCACGATGTTGTATCACGGTGTTTTCACCATTTCTGATAATTATATTATAGCTCTCTCTCTCCTCAAAAAAGCAATCAATGCCATTTTGAAACGAAAGTGTACTTCTAGTTAGGATATCAAGTTTTTCAGTATCCTCAACTGAAAGTGCAAGAACAAAAGTAATTTAGAGCGTGTTAAAGCGAATCACGAGTCAATTTTCAAACAATGCGTCGTCCAATGCGTGCCGAAAACAAAATGAGAGAGTTGCAGCAGTAGAACTACAAATTTATAGATAGAAACAGAAACCAGAAGTGTATAAGTTTCATACCTTCTTCTTGCCAAACGATGCGTCTAAAATGTGTCTTGCCAATGTGTCTCTTAAAATGCAAACCATTGCAGATGAATGCAATATTTCAGTCGAAAGGGTCAGGGAAATTCGTTAAACAAAATTCTAGAATCTGCTTCGCATCATAATATTCATAATATCTGCGACGTAGAGATATCAAATATTTTCAATCAACGATCTAAAGAAGATGATTGCCAAGCAAAATAGTAACATAATTAAAGCTGAGGACTTCAAACATAGTTGCTGGGTTATCAATGTGACGCGGGACGCTAGATGAACGAAATATATTAAAAAAAAATCACATATGAGCTGGTCTTCATGCAGAATACTGCGAATATCTGATCCACTGCAGAAGATTCCACTATTCGGAATACGGATCCGAAGGGTTTTCCAAAGAGGCATAGCTATTAGCTCCAGAAAAAGCAAAAAAATTAGCATTTGACTACTCAGCATCATGAATGAATCGCAATATCACTTGAAACGAAGAACATAAATAATCATTACAAGATGCTTAAAACATCACAGTGCTCCGACTCACATGTTGCATGAATAGAGGTTACCTGAAAAATATGTAATTTTGACTTTCAATATGAAGATCAACCAGCGCAATATTTAAGGGTGCATCATCTTTTTGGTCGTTTTTAAAATAGCGGTTATTTCATCGCTCATATAGCTCTATTGTCATCATTCTATCATGTGACAGAAATTCATTATTATATTCCCGATAAGCGAAATGAGTCGATATTTGCTAGATCAACGTTGGGAAGCATTGAAAACTTATTTCCAAAGTTGCCATAACTTGCTGGAAATTGCGTAAAAAATTCGGTATAAATGAAGCGCCAACTGAGAACAATGTGAGAAAATTTGTAAATAAAGTTCGTCCGATTGGCATGTTAATAAATAATATACACGTTCCACATAGCATTCCACCTCATTCAAGCGATAGGAGTTTGCGAAGAATTTTACTGAAAGAGCGGGGTGTGAAGGCCTACAAATTCCAATTAGTTCAAGAATTGAAGGTAGTTGAATGGGCCAATTCTCGGTTGAAAGAGGATGAGCATTTTTACCAAAACGTCATTTTTCCCGACCGAGCTTATTTTCACCTCGGCGATTATGCATGAACAAGCAAAATTGTCATATTTGGGGCACATAAAATGTACACGCATGACAATTGAGAAGCCAATACACACGCAAAACCAATAACTGTTTGGTGTTGAATACGGTCCAATGGCATCATAGGGCTGAATTAGGTTTCATAATCATATTTTCATTTCGGATAATGAGTGATTAATTCATTGATCCTAAACCAGCCGTGAAATTTTTTCCTTGTCACCACCGTGAATTGAACCCGGGACCCCCGGTTGCTGGAGCAAGCATGCTAACCATTTTGCCACAGGGCCACCGGCCCTACTGGTTATGTTAAAAATATACAAGTAAGGTCTAAATGGGATTCTAAAATGATTTTTTCCTAAAGCACTAGAATATGGCCATTAGCGACAGAACTTGGCTATTTCTTGACAGATTATGATAAAATTCGTCATGTGTGATGGAAATAGGATTCTAAAATGATTTTTTGACTAACTTCTGAAAAATATCGTCCTTTTTAACCAGATTTGCAGAGCTTTATCAAAAAATCATTTAATAGTCCCATTTCCATCGCACGTGACGAATTTTAACATAATCGATTAAGAAATGGCCCAGTTCCATCCATATTGACAATATTCCGGAACTTTATCAAACATCATTTTAAAATCTAATTTAGAATCTCTCTCTTTCCCACATGTCGATTTTTGACGTAGAAGGTTAAGAAATGGTCAGGGTTCATTTATATTCGCCTTATTCCAGAACTTTATCAAGACCGCTTTATCGAAAAATCATTTTAAAATATTTAAACATTTTTTTATTTTTAAATAAGTTATTTTAAGCTTAAATTTTTCGATGAAGTTTTTGTAACAGAATCTTATCAGATCGAAGCTGGATATTGGATCCATTGGAACCCATTTTTGAATTTTGTCAAAAAATCATTTAAGGGTCTCATTTTTAAAATTCAAACCGGGATTTCCTAAAAATTGAGATTTTTTTTTTATACAAAACTGGGATTTTGGCAAACCGGGATTTTGAAAACCGGAATTTCATTACACACCCGTTTTCCAGGCGTCCTAGGCTACACTTTCTATTACGATTATTCAAATCCTCAATGGCGTTTCATGGACCTCGTGTCGATTTTCAGTTCCCCAAATACAGCAATTTTGCTTATTAACGCCGCCAGAGAGTGTGATATGTGCTTCGTCGGTCATCAAAATTTGCTTCCAAAAATCAGGTTTGTCGTCAACTATTCGAGCGAGTGTTTGGCAATAGTCCAAGCGACATGGACGGTCTGCCGGTAATATTCCTTGTGCACGGAAACAAATGCAAATCATCCATTAAAATGCGCCGAAATTTATAGGGTTTTCCAATAGGAATGATACAATTTTTAAGTGACGTTTCGGCCATTTGTAATATGTCATGATCTGTCATTTTTTGTATCATTGTATTCAGCTATGTTTACAATTTTATCATGGTGAGATATACGCAAGAACAACGTCTACAAATCAGTTTTATTATCAAAATAATCGTTCCCCAATTGCAACTTTTCGTGCGCTTTTGCCATTTTATAGTTGTAATAATCGTCCAAGTGTGCTCGCTATTCGTCGAATTGTTGAAAATTTTGAGCGTACATTTTCTTTACACAATGTCCAAGTGCCAATAAGACAAAGAAACGCTCGAAGTAATGCAAATATTGCTGCCGTTCAGGCAAGTGTTGCTGAAGGCCGCAATTTGTCGATTCCAAGACGTTCTCAAGAATTGGGACTGTCTCAAACCACAACCTGGCTGATTTTGAGAAAGGATTTGGGTTTTCATCCGTATAAAATTGTTCTCACTCGAAAACTGAAGCCATTGGACTACCGTAAACGTCGTGAGTTTGCTGATTTTGCCTTGGACCAACTTGAAAACGATAACGATTTATTTAAGAAAATCATCTTCTCCGATGAGGCTCACTTTCATTTGAGTGGTGTGGTAAATAAACAAAACTGTCGATTCTGGTGCAAAGAAAATCCACAAATTATTCATGAAAAACCACTACATTCAGCTAAATTGACAGTTTGGCGTCGTTTTTGGACTGGTGGAATCATCGGTCCGAATTTTTTTTTCGAAATGAAGCGGTAACAGTGTTATACTGTCAATGGAGATCGTGAAATTGAACGAAGTTGATCTTGACAACATTTGGTTCCAACAAGACGGAGCTACGTGCCACACAGCAAATGCAACAATTGAATTATTGCAAGAAAAGTTTGAAGATTCGATTATTTCAAGAAATTGTGATATTGATTGATCTCCAAGAAGTTGTGATTTAACACCATTAGACTATTTCAGCAATAAATCAAACTCTCTTCAAGCTTTACAAGTCAATTGAACGTGGCTATTCATGACATGCGGCTTGATTTAGTGGAAAAAGTGCTCGAAAATTGGCTTCATCGAATTCGTTCCTGCAGAAGAAGTCGTGTATGCCATTTGAATGACGTTTTATTCAGAACTTAATTGTATCGATTGTACTTCACATTAAATAAGAAACATTTCAATTTCCTTAACAAATAGTGTGTTTTTTTTTAAAGAAATCATATCACTTTTATTAGAAAACCCTATATTTCTTGGAGAGCAACACGATGAGGATGTTCATCGTATTTATTTGTGCTGCAGGTATCGCAGGTTTAAGTTTTTTCGATCAAACTGACCATCCTTTCAAAATGTAGTGTTCCAAAATTTGGTTTCGGGTTTTCATGTGATTTCTGTGTGTCCGTCTGTGTTCTTTCTTTATGATGGAGAATTTATTATCTTTTTCCTGAATGTTTTCAACGTTGCATGCAATTGCGCTTTTAGGATCTTGCTCCGGCAAGCTAATATAGCGTCTGTGGTGAAAGGGATGAGGCTTCATATAGATTTTAATGCTCTGACTTTTCTGAAAGATTAGTTGGTTCCTGGAGACTTTGATGGGTATATCACAATATTGACTTATGTTGGTAGAATCTACTTTCACACTTTGAATAGTTCCAGTGGTGGACAATATGTTCGCTAAAGTTCCAGTCTTGACCGAGCGTCAGCTACTTTATTGGTACACTCAGATTTGTAAACAAGATAGTTAACTTGTCATTGCTCTTCTTATTACTTAGTGTAAAAGTAAGCGGTTGGTGGTCTGAAAAGTATTTGCGCTTTCAAAATTCTCAGGTTTTTTCATGTTTTGAATAACCAAAGCGTCCGGCTTGACGCTCTTGTATATTATAAGTTAACCCAGAAATTCTGTTTCTGTTTTTTTAGAAACTCTGTTTTGTCGATGTGTCGATAATACAGCTTGCCAACGAATTCCTACAAAACATTATTATTCGTTAAAAGCTTGAGGCTGAGTTTTTAAATCCGAACGGGAGTCTTGGAAATTCACATTTTCCATTCATCGTGGAAAATAAGATTTTCGGAATATGGGCCTCTCTCATTTTAGATCGATGGTTGCAAAATATTTGGAATTACCGACATACATTCGTGGAAAACGAATGTTGTGTAATGGTAACAATGCTTTCTCCCTACTTTTTATTTCCTACACAAATGAAAATAAAAGTTAGTCTTTTCGCTAGCTCTCGGGATGAATAAAATACAATGAAAATTATAATTTAAATTGGTTACCCGACTTAAAGGGTTTTAAAAATACTCGTTTACTTTAATGAGTTCTCTCCTTTCCTCTTCAGATAATTTTGTACGAAGGAGGTATTTTTGATTTAGTTGTTAACGCATATGGACACATGGAAAGAAAATTCAGTATTTTTTATAAAGTGGCTTTCTCTTATTTATAATCCGCTATACCAAGTGTATTTTCAACGGATGTCAAAAATTAGCGCGGAACATCTATCTTATACTACTATATCGGCTATTCTAAAATAATTCGAAACATTAGAGAGTTCAAGAATTTCAACGCTGTAAATGTAAAGCATAAAGGATTTTATCCTAAAAAAATACTTAACATAATTTCCACGGATTTCATTTTCTGAACTTTTTTTTTAATGGAATCTTGATCATTTGGTCCTTAGGTACATTCCCTGCAAATCTGCTTTTTATGAAATCTAAGTCACCTGATCGACCTAGGATGACTCCAACTTTCCGCTTTTCCGCCAAGACAATACCTAACTCGACATCCGCGGATGCTTTACAGTCGTGAAGGTTAATTTTAGGTGGTGTGTACCCGATTCTTTTCCTACCTCTAAGTTCTTCTAAGATCCACCAAGTAACCAGATTGCATGTTAGTTTTTCTCTTTTCTCCATAAGAGTGGCATTGGACATGTTCGTTGAACCGTTATTACTGGGTTGAATACCACTCCTTCTGTCTTTCCTTGGTATTGGTGCCCTAAATTTAACACCTCAATGTGATTCGTCTGAATCTATGCCTAATCAGACTCGCCTTCCGATGAATATCGCGATGTTTTTATTTTAAAAAATTATATCTGATTTGCAGTCACTTTTGATTCTTCAAACTTGGTAAGCTCCTAAATGGATGTTAAAAATTTGTATTGCAAATTATAGAAGCGTTTTTACACTTCTTGCAATCACAGAGTTCTGTTGAGACCCAAGCTTGCGATATAAGAGTTCAGAAGTCTCCTTAGGAATGATTCCCGATCTAAAAACTTACATAGGCTTTCCAGTCTTGTTTTAGTGCGATAAAAATAGTGTCAATTAGTAGATAGAGTTTCATACTGCACAATATAAGACTAGACTTACATTATTATAAATTCTCGCAAAATACATTTCGTGCTTCTTGTCTTAACAACGAATAGGTATTCCTATAAGAAAATGTTCTATCGCCCAACCTGTGTATAAATATGGAATTTGAACTCGTAGCATTTACTTTGAAAGAAAACTTGTTTTAACCAATGTATCATCATTTTATATCAATTAAGGAAGTTTTATTAAGCGATAAGGTTATAGAATTTATGCACATATAATTTGTCGTATTCTATGCGGTCAACGAAAAATCCGATAAAAAAATTTCAGTATACATAATTCCAAACCGCACGACGTATACTATATTTTGGCTATAAATACGGAATACGAATCACACAATCTCAGAGTAGAGCACACCTGTTACAAGATGAACATAATAACGTCAATCACATTTTTGGCTTTGCTAGGGGTTGTCTTGTGCGGGGAATACTTTTACTCGAATGGAACTCAATATTATTTTAGTCCACCACTTGTAAGTACGGAACGTGTGTTTAATATTCCTACCACTAATTACAATTATACTGTTTTTAAATTTATAGAAGAAAAATTGGTATCAAGCCCAACGATTTTGCCATGCTAACAGCATGCATTTAGCCACCATACACACCGATGAAGATAACACTAAAATTCGCGATGTCATTTTTAATAAGTTTCGACCGAGTAAGGATAACGATCATTTTTGGACCAGTGGAACGGATATGGGACAAAGCGATTTAGAATTTTATTGGGCAGAATCGGGTTTCGCAGCACTGTTTACAAACTGGGCTGATGGTCATCCAATTGCTAACCTTGCTGGTTGTATTCTATTACATGGTGGTGCGCATACCTATAAATTCACCGATGTACCTTGTGGAGGTCCATGGTACTTTATATGCCAAGACAAACTGAAAGTGCCAGATTCTTCACGGCGAAATATGGATTTTTAAGGAGAATTGCCATGATAAATTACATTTTCTACCGGCAAATATTTAATTACAAAATGTAATAAATGTAAAAATATGGCGCCATCTTATCTAAAAGTATACGAATGTGAGTCCCAATCTTGTTATTATAGTTGGGACTACAATCGCTTTAAATAAATCTCGTTAAAAAAAACTTAATTTAATGAACTGATTAACTGATTGTTATTGGCTTTGATTTATCTAAAAAATTATTATAAAAATTTAAAGAATTATTTTGTTCGGTCAACTAAAATTAATTGATCACCATTGGCTGCTCGAAAACCAGCTGTTCGAAGCATACAAACCCATCAAAAGTTGCGACAATCATTTTGGATTTCCTCCCCCCTAGAGATAGGAATTGGTGCGTAAAGTTTAGAAGGACTCTTGCATTCGTTACTCTTCTGTAAAATGCAAAACCCTAGCTACCCGTACAAAGGAAAGTTATTACGTTAAGGGAGTTAGTTATACATTCCGCATCAAGTCAAAAAAGAAGTTACTCATAGGAGAAGAACCTGCCAAAACATGGGCAAATTTTGAGTGGGTTTCTGGATGGTTTAGATTCACAATTGGGCCCGGTATATGCCACTGCGTCGAGCTATACAATTTTTATTTTCTTTTTTAACGATTTTTTTTTTAAATTTTATTAAGTTTTTTCACATAACAGAACATATAACCCAAAAATTTCACCACCCCCCACCACCAGTCTTTATAGATCTTTATAGATATAATTCTTATGTACCTGTGTATGTAATTGAACTCCTCCTAAACGGCTGGATCAATTTTAATTAAATATTTTATGTGTATTTGAGTAGATCCTGGATGATTTAAATTCACAATCGGACCTGGCAGGTGGCGCTGCGATCGGGTTATAGGAATTTTTATTTTGATTTTTTGGGGAGTTTTATTTTTTAATTTTTAAAGATTTTTCCCATTTTAGAACATATAACCCCAAAATTTCGCCCCCACCACCCCAAAATACTTCATAAGTTCAAGCATAATTGACCGTTAAAACCTTCTGAGAAGTTCATGAATATAGATGGCACTGATGTCAAATTCTGTGTTGCGTTGCAGCTTGACTATTCTGCCAATCATATAAATTACGTATGTCAAATGGTGGAACGGTTGACATTAATAACCGATGGGTGGTTCTGTGTTCGCCATTGTTGTGCAAACCCGACAAAGCACATATAAACATTCATAAGGGCAACGATATCGCTGTATTTGCTGTTCAAAATTTAAATGATAACGACGAAATAACACGTTATCAAATGGGCCGATTTATTAGCACCAGTGAAGTAATTTGGCACATTTTGAGTTTTCCCATTGAAAATCAAGCTGAAAATCAAGCCTTGACTTAGTGAAGTAATTGTTTAATTCGGATTACCACTGGTGAGGTCCGAATTAATAATTAACTAATTAACTTTACTATTATATGAGAATAAGTTAACGTCTTTCCATTCATATTCAATTCATATTCAATTCATATTCAATTCATATTCAATTCATATTCAATTCATATTCAATTCATATTCAATTCATATTCAATTCATATTCAATTCATATTCAATTCATATTCAATTCATATTCAATTCATATTCAATTCATATTCAATTCATATTCAATTCATATTCAATTCATATTCAATTCATATTCAATTCATATTCAATTCATATTCAATTCATATTCAATTCATATTCAATTCATATTCAATTCATATTCAATTCATATTCAATTCATATTCAATTCATATTCAATTCATATTCAATTCATATTCAATTCATATTCAATTCATATTCAATTCATATTCAATTCATATTCAATTCATATTCAATTCATATTCAATTCATAGTCAATTCATATTCAATTCATATTCAATTCATATTCAATTCATATTCAATTCATACTCAACTCATATTCAATTCTTATTCAATTCATATTCAATTCATATTCAATTCATATTCAATTGTCAATTCATATTCAATTCATATTCAATTCATATTCAATTCATATTCAATTCATATTCAATTCATATTCAATTCATATTCAATTCATATTCAATTCATATTCAATTCATATTCAATTCATATTCAATTCATATTCAATTCATACTCAACTCATATTCAATTCATATTCAATTCATATTCAATTCATATTCAATTCATATTCAATTCATATTCAATTCATATTCAATTCATATTCAATTCATATTCAATTCATATTCAATTCATATTCAATTCATATTCAATTCATATTCAATTCATATTCAATTCATATTCAATTCATATTCAATTCATATTCAATTCATATTCAATTCATATTCAATTCATATTCAATTCATATTCAATTCATATTCAATTCATATTCAATTCATATTCAATTCATATTCAATTCACATTCAATTCATATTCAATTCATATTCAATTCATATTCAATTCATATTCAATTCATATTCAATTCATATGCAATTCTTATTCAATTCATATTTAATCCATATTCAATTCATATTCAATTCATATTCAATCCATATTCAATTCATATTCAATTCATAGTCAATTCTGTCATAGTCTGTCTGTAATAGCGAAACCGTTCAGTAAAAATTTTAAAATTTATAATTCAATTTGACTTTTGAAACAAATGAAAATATAGATTAGGTTTTAATGAAATTTACTAACATTATTTCGGGAAATTTAATTATATGGAATATTCCAGAATTTATATCTTCTACAAAATTATATAAAAAATTCATGTCATCATAATCACAAAATGGTTTTTCTATTCAGAAATTGCAAGGTGATTTTTTAATTACCCCTCTTTCCACACAGTTTTTTGTGTTTGTACATGAAAAATTAAAAATTTGCTCCCCGCACACAAAAAACAGGGAAATGGAGAAAAAACTATACTCTATCACATAATACACTTTTCAGCTCTCGGATTTATACACAAAGTGTAGTGGAAAAATAAAATTCTATCGATTTTTCAATATTCTATTGTTGGTGTTGTGCTGCTATAAGCTGTAGTGTTGTTGTTGTAAATCCAAAAGTTAATATTGATGATGCATTTTCTTTATATACATAAATTTTCATTTTATGTGTAGATGTATTGGTAACATATTTAGTTTATTTTTATGTCATCGTGTATTTTTGGATATACAAGGGAAAATATAGGTTCGGGGTGTACTGGTATTATGCCACTCAGTCGAGTTTTGTTGGGATGCAATTCTTACTGCGTCACATAAAAATATAGAGATTTACTGTTGTGTTTTTATCTCAGCCGATTTATATACAATGGTGTAGTGAGAGAGAGTCTTACACATACATGTAATAATTTAGTTTGAATTTTTTTTTTTATACAGAGTATGAAAAGAAAATGATCTGGAAAATCAATTATTTTGTCGTTTGCCGTATATACCAACCAATGGAAACTCGTTATTTCAGTTTTCTAAAGGCCAAGGTCACTCGATTGATTTCGTTGTGTTGTATAAAAAATAATATTTTTAGATGGTTTAGACTGGGTGTGTGTGCGTTTGGGTTAGTGGCGAAAAACTATTTGCTAAGTTTATGGTCACGTTACAAAGGATTTCTTCCAATTCGAAAGACCCTTTGCAAAATGGAAACATGAATATAATAAGGCCCACATTTCTATTATAATTTAGTAATTGGATGTGCTAACCGAAGTATTATACAAATTACATTTTGACCTAGATAAAAATAATATGTGCAATGTTGTTGGTGGGTGCCTGACTCGGTGGCTCGCGATTCTATGTATATTGCATCGCTTTGTATAGGTTAGCATGTAAATGTATCTGTACCAGATAGAAACATATGTATGAGTATATCGAATTCTGAACTGATAATCAATTTTATTCGTAGAAATCATCTGACCTAAATTTGTTTCTATATTTTATATTTTTACGTTCTCGTATATAAGAAAATATTAGATTTATTTTACATATTTTTGTTGCCTGTTTCTTATCAGTAAGTAAATAGAAGATGAAAAAATTTATAAACCAACCTGGAAAACTTAAGTATATGAGGTAAACTTAATATACTCGATTAGTATTTTTGATTTGATTATAAAAAAATAGGTTGGATAAAAGAAGAGTGTTAGAAATTGGTTTATCTCAATGGCACTAATAAAATCAAGTGCTGTGTATGCGGTGGCACCTTCGGTCAGAAGCAATATTGTGCGAGCCTAATTGGACAATTTGGGGCAGCAGGATGTTTAATTATCATAGTAGCGATCCTTACCAAAGATATCTGCAGCCAAAGTAGCATTACCCTCAGGTTCTTCAACAAATAAATGTACTTTAAGTTAACTATGCATAAGTAGAGGCTTTTTTGAACGTTATATTCCATAATCACGAGAGTATTGCTCCAATGAAATGACACCCATCTAGCGGAGAAGTTCTTTGTTACAGCTACGGAAATAAAAATCAAAAGAATTTCAGTTCAATCAAAAAATTTAAAAGACACCAAATTCTAAACATACTACCTGTAATTTTGGACAGAATTGTCCAAAATCTTCCTGTCAGTGATTTATAGTAAAAGGCACAAATTTCTGTCAGAAATGCTATTTTCTATAAACAGTCAAAATTACTGCTACACTCTTTTAGTCTGAAACGGAAGATAATAATTATAGTTTACGCTACGTTACTACTAGTGGGAGCGCTTGCAAAGAATAATTTCGCTATTTTCACTGTCGACGACTTTTGAGGTCAAGGAGTTCGGGCAAGAGAATTTTTGAATCTAAAATGCAATTTGAACATTTTTATCAATTTAATTTTTTTATTTTATTTAAATTACTAAAGGCCGATTGGTCAACTCCATTTATAGGTTACTTACTGAAGTAGTCTTTGCTCTGGTGTCCTTAATCCATTAAATCAATTTGTTTCGGTCTCTGAACTCTTCAACGTACCACAAAGCTCTACTATTTAAATGTTGATAAATACGTTGTCCATATGAATTGCTGCAAGTTTTTTTGAAGCGAAACTTATTTGCGCGCGTTGTACACATTGGGATGGGGTGTTGGTCGAGAAACCGAGTCACGCGAGAATAATCGACGATTATACGGTTTTTTGTGCAGTAGACACTTTCGTTGCGGGATAGAAGTAGACTTGTTTTATTAATATTTGGATTTGTTATTTAATTTTATTTTAATTTTAACACACACGTACGGTTTTCTTTGGAAAACATATATACGTGATAAAGACGACCAGGAAGAAGAAGAAGGAGAATTAACTGAGATGAAAATATTGGGATTATGTGGTGTAACTGAGAATCAGCTTACAGTTTGTATATAGTTTTGTAAAACAGCGCATCCAACTTAATACCGGCATATTTTTTATGTACACAGATATGATCAACGGTCTTGCAAGAAACATTAAATTAGTATGAGAAAACCTAAATCTTAAATATTAATGAAATTTTACATAATTTGTTATGAAATGATGATCGGTTATAAGTAGTAAAATTGTATTTTATGTTCTTGTTATTGTGGGTAAATGGGACGGTTGGGAAAAATGAGATGCAGAGTGAAAATTGATTGCTTATACGTATTGTTGTTCGGTGGTCTTGAAAACAATTTATTACTTTTGAGTTTAACTTGGGTGATCTCATGATAAGTTGACGAGTGTAAAGTATTTGCAGAAGGGTCACTCGAATGATCATTCGCTCATATCAACAAATTATATCAAATCATATCAAAAATCATATCAAATCATATCAAATCATATCAAAATCACAACAAAATCACATCAAATAATATTAAATCATATCAAATCATATAAAATCATACCAAGTCTTATCAAATCATATCAAATCACGTCAAATCGGATCAAATCACAACTAATTATATCAAAAATCATACCCAATCATATCAAATCATATAAAATCATATCAAAAATCATATCAAATCATATCAAATCATAGCAAATCATATTAAATCATATCAACTCATTTCAAATCATATAAAATCATATCAAATCATAACAAATCCTATCAAAAATTATATCAAATCGTTATCAAATCATATCAAATATTATCAACTCATATCAAATCATATCAAATCATATCAAATCATATAAAACCATATCAAATCATATCAAATCATATCAAATCATGTCAACTCATTAAATCATATTAAATCATATCAAATCATATAAAATCATGTAAAATCATACCAAATCATATCAATCATATCAAATCATATCAAATCATATAAAATCATGTAAAATCATACCAAATCATACCAAATCATATCAAATCATACCAAATCATATCAAATCATGTCAAATCATATCAAATCATATCAAATTATCACGATGTCGAATCTGGCGATGGTTTCCGCAAAAAGAGAATGAGCATTCAGTTTGCCAATATTATTATGTCTAGTAAGGACTAACATACTAGTTTTAGATGCAATAACGTACAAGCCTGCATCTAGGAGTTTCGTTATCGATTTATCGATAGTGTCTCCTACTGAGAAAACTGCAAAATCATCAACAAATGTTGCAATGGTAATATCGTTTAATTGAGGTAAATCTCTGTTGCGAAGAGTAGGTCCCGAAACACTAGCCTGCATGACTCCTGCCGAAATATTTTTTACCTCGGAATACTCTTCATATTTCACTCGAAAGTGCCGATTCTCCATGTATGATTTTAAAATTATTTAATATTGGTTTGGTAAATCTCTATGTAGTTTGAAGAGTAAACTTCTGTGCCGTAATTGTGAACGTATATAGCAAATTTAAATATGAAAATATGCAAAAATAAATACTTTTTAAATATATATTAGTCAATTGTCGCCAGTTTACATATATTTTATTGCAATTTTTCTCTAAAATTTTACATGGAAAATTTCTGTTTATAAAGAAATATTTTTGTCAGCCAAATGTTTTTTATATAAAAATTTTATCAGCTCTTGAAGCGGATAAAAATTTTGACAATTTTATTCACCACAATTTTTAACTCTTTAATTTTTTATGCGGTATTTAAACCAATTGAAACACACACTAACTCTTTCCCCAATTCCTTATTCCCGGGGAATTACCAGAATAGTGCTATATGAAACTCGGTTTTTTCTTAACCACATGTTGGTCGGACGGAATTCAGAGGTCGTTGTTGATATGAATACCATAAATTTATTCGAAACTTGTACGAAAGTAGTTATGTGGGGTGGCCCTCAATCCACTTATTACGCGTGTAGGTCACGTATACTGATGATAAATGTTAAGGTATTCAGGTTTACGTGAAATCCGTTTAAATAATGAGCCCATTTCTATAAAATGGACGCCTGCTTCCGTAACCCCTAACCTGATGGAGAACTGAAACTGACGTGGTGTTGGTTTCGCGGCACCAATAACTTGCCCTGACATGTAGTGTCAATTGACATCTGACATAAACAAAATTTCGCTTAAATCGTTTTCATTACCATTGAGCTAGTCATGTTCTACAATTTGCTGGTTGCAAGCGCGTATTTTCTATATAAACGCATCCATAAATGCATCACCTTTCACTAGAATTAAAGATATCAGTACAAACCAACGAGTCAAACAAATGCGAAATATTTCTTCGATCTACATGTTACGGTTAAAGTCCGAAATCGGTAAATGCCTGAAATTTTTGTACAGAGGTTCGATGCTAACGAAATGTCTGCTGACCTTCCCTTCTACATCCCCGTAGTAATATATATATATATATATATATATATATATATATATATATATATATATATATATATATATATATATATATATATATATATATATATATATATATATATATATATATATATATATATATATATATATATATATATATATATATATATATATATATATATATATATATATATATATATATATATATATATATATATATATATATATATATATATATATATATATATATATATATATATATATATATATATATATATATTTTATACTTTTCACTAGTATCATCAAAAATAGTATATGGGATAAAGAGTGAATCATATATAGGCCTCCCATTTTATAGACTTGGGATTAATAAAACAGTTTTTCCAAAGATCATTTAAGAATTCGATTTCCATCCAACATACCAAATTCTATCATAAATGCTTAAGAAATGAAGGAGTACCGTCCCAAGTGACCATAATCCAGAACTTTTTCCAAAAATCATTTTTGAATCTCATGTCCAATAAACATACCAAATCGAATTAAAATCGGATTAGGAATGGCCTCGGAACTCGCCCAAGTGGCCATATTCCAGAACTTTTTTTTAAAACCATTTTGTATTTAAAACCATTTAATTTTCATGAAAAAGGTTCTAACAGTTTTCTGAAATCCCTACATACATAAAGCTACATCGTGGCTGACTCCTCAAGAGACAAGCACAACCTCGGCTTGAAAATTGCTGGCTCGGAAAATTAACGAGTAATGGTAAAATATGACGAATTTACAGAAAAAAAAATTGGTCGCAAAACGACTGATCAAAAATGCTCACAATATTAGATCAGCATTGATTTTGTAAAAATTTGTTTCGTCATTGGGAAAATCGGACTGGTTTCAATTTTTTTCGTGATATACAATGAAGCAGATTATCAAAACTGTTCTGGTTTACTTAAAATTTGGTATTGACTATATTACGCTACTCACTAAGTCCCAAGGCTGACACATAGATGGCGTATCTAATGAAAAATTCTTAACACTTTTAGAAAGTACCAATCTTCAAACGAAATGTGTCAATAATAATCCAGCCAATGGAAGACAATCGAAAAAAAATATTTTTGTGTATTGATTAAACAATGATTCTGATAAGAAAAAATACCGTTCAAGCAAATCAGTGGTTTCATAAGTATTAATAGGAACCCTGCTCCGTCGGAAACAACAGTTAAACATTGAATTTCTGAGCTTATCTGTAAAAACACAGATGATGCCTGATGGGCACCCTATTTCGTCAATTATTTTTGAACAAAATGAAAATGTACCCAAAATGGTTTTGGAAGACTTTGGATTGAAGTTACGTTAGATATCTGACACCTTAAAAATATCCGAAGGCAGTGAATTCACTATACTGCATCAACATTTGTCCATGGCTGTGTTCAAAGTGGGTGCCGCGCTTATACATTGGAGAAAAAACAGCGGCGAGTCAATGATTCAAAGCTTGGATACGTGAAGCGCGGAATAATGGATGAAACTTAGATCTACCACTACACTCCAGAATCAAAACGTCAATCAACTGTGTTGAAAACAGCCGGTGAAAGTCGTCTGAAAGGTATTTCCAGATAATAAGTGCGACCAAGGCCTGTCTGGCCATACCACTACACATATTAAACTCTAGCAAAGGCTTCAAACAATTTAAGATTTTGTTTTAATACGATTAACAAATATCATATATCAAATAAGATATAATCTCCATGATATGAGCCTGTGTAGCCCAGGGTTAATCTACTACTGGTGAGACAAAACACGGCTGAAACAAATAATGAAATAATAGGAAAAGGAAGAGTCTGGCGCTCTTAAAAACCTGGAAAATAGTGCTGGTGGAACTTTGTTCATTAGGCCTGACCCGCAATACGTAAGAAGAAAAAGAAAACAACAACAGAGGACTTAAGCATAAATTGGAGAAGAAATCACAGAAGAATGACTAGAATGCAGGAAAATGTAACTAGGCTATTCAAATGTTAAAATAGCACTTAGTGGTTGACTGTCATTGACAGAGCCCACCAACACGGATGCATATCTTCAGTGATTTGAGAAAGACCTTTACGTATACGGAGGGTGGCACTAGAATAGTGTCAAGTTGACATCTCGTGGCGACCAACGGTCATTGCTAGACCTAGTGCTAAGCTAGACAAATTCACTAGAAAGGAAATTCCATGCAACCCAGAGCATGAGCTTGGATCCCAGCACAACCCGGCGACCCGAGAAGGAAATTCTGGAAATGTTACAAAATTGCAATCATAAACTGCGAAGAGCCAACTGGAGAGAGTAACCAAGTTGGGAGAACCAAAGGCTGATTATACATGAACAATTATCATATTAAATAGAGAGCCGCTGGTTGTGCTAGCAAAACCTAATGGTTTAATTAGGTATAGTTATAGATCCCTGGAGGAATAACAATTAGAGGAGAACTCTGATGCAACTGTGGTGAAGGATAAAGGAAGACAACATACCTAATATAGAAGTTCCAGCAGATTAACCTTCATAAATCCAAGATAGCTTTATACATTGTCCTAGTCCAAGAATCTTGTGTCAACACCAGATACTAGCACTTAGGACTCCTAAATATAAACAGGTATAAGCGAAGAAGGTAGTCGAGTTGGTTCCTGCATTCTTGCATTCTAATCTAAATATCTTTCTGTTATCAAATTACAATAATTAAGATGTGGTCACAACAAGCATTGAGGTGGATGGTCAAAATTTCTGACCAATATCAGCTTACCTTCCACATAATGCGCAACATATTCCACTTGGCATTTTACGCTCAAAAACACAAATTTAAGTCAACCTGGGAAGTGATGCAAATTAACATCACACAATTTGGGGAGGTACTGATACAAATGAACGAGATGAGTTACTCCTTGATTTTATTCTTAGTACTAACCTAGGTATATATACCTAACCTAACCTAATCTAGGTATATGTAGTATTAGCTCTAAGCCAACGTTCATAAGTAGAAATAGACAATAAGTACTAGACATTGCACTTGTCTCAGATGCTATTATGGATAGTTTAGTGAATTGGAAAGAGGTTTTTCTGATTATTGTTATCACCAATAGAACTGTTCTAATTAATTCACAGCCAGTATTGGTTCCAAAACCCACTTATTCAACATAAGACCTTGATGCTTTAGCTTCCGAGACATCTAGCTTGCGTAATTTACTATCTTTAAGTCCCGCCAATCCTCCGACGACCGGATAGTTCTTGAACCGTAACTATAGTGAAGATTCCTTAGAGCTACCGCTCAAACCGCATTATTTCGGTTTATTTCCAACAAACGACTGACTTAACTTTACCCGTTCTGGAAATTATTGTCAAGGGTAGTCTAGAGCTCTGTCACATTCCTAGTAAATGAACAAAAGAAGTAAATTGTAATATTTATACATAAGGTGGAAAAAAGCTTTCAGCGCAGTCCAAAAAGCACAGACCTATAAGTTTAGCCATTTCCTACTAAACAATTTTAAAAGACAAATTGAAGCTCCGACTAGGAGTTTGATTGAGCCAAATAGGCTGAGCATAACGAATGCTCCTTGATAACTATTCTGAATGTAAAAACGGCATTTAACACCGTCAGACCAGAGGCGATCACGTAGACATTATCTTCTCTGTGCGTGGGCGAGTCAATACGGGAGTGAGTAGAACAAGCACTTAAATGCAGTGTCGTGACGGCCAGCCTGAGTGATTATTATTATTTAATTAGTTTAATAATTTAAATTTAATTTGATTGTTCTTAAAAATTATTCCACAAACATGGTAACTATTCCTACTATAGTAAGATGGAATAACGCTTGTTGTGATTCTGTAAAACAGGGCGTTTTTGGAATATGGAACCGTTCCCCAACAAACAGACCAAAATATACTAACAAACTTGTGTATGGTATAGTGATTAATAAATATGATTTGGTACGATCCGAAAAATCTAAAATCAAAATTCCAAAAAACAGAATTCCAGAAACCAAAATTTCAATAAAAACAAATCAAAAAATAAAATTTCAAAAATGCCAAATTTCAAAATTTAGGGAATGAAATCTTGTGAGGGGACGGTTTTCAATCCCACAACATCCAACCCTGTTTTGTAGAATCGCAACAAGCGTTAATCAATGTGGCAATAGAAATCACGTTTGTGTATTAATTTTTAAGAACAATTTCAAATGTAATTATTTGAAATAATTAAATTAAACCAATTAGAATTTTTGTGAAATGCTGCAAATAAACTAATGAAAATGGAATTTGTGTTATAAAATTAATAAATTTTGGATTGTCACCATGGAAATATTGATTTTTATCTTATGATATTTTGTGATATGGAATTTTATATTTTTCTTAATTGTGATTTTGGAAATTTATCTCAGTTGTATTTTTTGTGTTTGCATTAGTGACCCGTTCCGCATAAAATTGTTTACAAATTTTGTTTTTTGGAATTGTTTTTATTGTAATTTTGGTTTCCGGAATTTTGTTTTTTGGTATTTGAATTTTGAAATCTCGTTTTTGGAATTTTGGGTTTGGCGAATCGTACCCAACCATCATATTATGGGCATAAAAGGATGAGGACAAATTTCCAAAAAAAAAATTCCAATTCCATTATTCCAAAATTTTTTTTCAATTTTCCAAGTACAAAATTCCAATTTAGAAAATTCCAAAATTTTCCATAAAATTAAATTTATCCTAAAATACATCTATGGCTCCTTTGAAATGCGAGTGCTTTAAAAAGCTAGTTCTTTTTCCTAAAACAATGATTTTATCGTCATTGAATGTTTTCTCGCTTAAAACAGAAAGCTCGCAATCCAAATATCTTAATCCATCCGGTATGGATATCGTTATTAGGTTATTTGGTTCATTATATTTTTGAACGCTAGATGGTACTCGATACATTTTCTTCTTTTGTGCGTTTTTGTTCGGTAAATATTCATGGGCACTTGGCTCACAGCCCACAGTAACATTACGAATAATTTGTGAGGGTAAATTGGATGAGTTTTTGGCACAAATTTTCAATTTATGATTCGCCATTGACAGGTGGACTAATGCGGGTTGAGGATCATGTTCATGTTGTAGTTTGTACACAGATATTTCATGTTTCCGTTGGAATTTATAATGGTTTTGACAGAACTTTAACAATGAAACAATATTCTTTTCGCACATCTCCAATAACAAATTTGTTTGTTAGATTTTAAGAGTAATCATGATAATATTGATAACCGTCAATGTATTAGCAATGAGTACCTTTATTGGGGAACGGGTCTGTTATCCAAAAAGAAAAAAAATCCAACTGACCTAAATTTCCAAAATCTCAATTAATAAAAATATAAAATTCCATTATACAAAATCATATAATATACAATTCAAAACTCCAAAATTTATTTATTTTAGAAAGAAAATTCCATATACAAAATTTCATTATACCGTTGAATAAACCTTAATAAATTCCCTAATTAAAAATTCCATTTTTTGCCATGGAAATATGAAAGGCGCCTTTCATATTTCCATGGCAAAAAATAAAATTTTTTTGAATTTTGTATATTGGAATTGTGAAAATTGGCATTTTGTATAGGAATTTTGTTTTTATGGAATTTTGATTTTGGAATTTTATTTTTAGAATTTTAGATTTGGCAAATCGGGGTTGGGTATGATTGTCTAAAATCAAAATTCCAAAAAATAAAATTCCAAAAAACAAAATTCCAAAAAACAAAATTCCAAACACAAAATTCCAAAAAAATAAAATTCCTATACAAAATTCCCTTTTATATTTCCATGGGCATAAAATGGAATTTTGTATTTATTTTCGTATTGAATATTCATTGAATGAATGTTTTAAATCAATCAAATTATTGTTCAAACAAGTATTATTGAAACAAGTTGTAAACCTCGAGAAAATAAAACAAAAATTGTTTATTCGCGAGTAATTCAGCGGAAGCATGGCATCGACGACTGAAATTAATTGTTGGTAGAAAGAAATTTTGTATATTGGAGTTTTGGATTTGGCAAATCGTACCCATCCCATTTATAGACACTTTATTCCAAAAAAAAAATTCCATTCGCACAAAACTCCAAAATTACAAATAATGTAAAAAACTAAATTCTTTAGCACAAATCACCAAATCCATTTTCAAAATTCTAAAAACCAAAACACAAAAATTTATTTAACCAAATGAAAAATTCCACAGTATATAAAATTCCATTTATTTTATTAAATCAATATTAACAGCAATATTTCGCAATAAATCTGATTTTGATAAATTTTGAAGCCTTTAATCAATTTTTTGACAATTTTATATTTTTTCAAATTTAATTTATTTGTCATGCGCTGCTCACTCCGAAGTCAGTCAATTTCATTTTTCGACACTATCAACTCTTTCCGCAGTACATTTATAATGTTGTAGAGTATATTCAATACGAAAATAAATACAAAATTCCATTTTATGCCCATGGAAATATAAAAGGCGCGCAAATTTTGTATACAAATTTTGGTTTTTTGGAATTTTGTGTTTGGAATTTTGCTTTTTGGAATTTTGTTTTTTGGAATTTTAGTTTCGAGAGTTTCTTATTGGAATTTTGATTTTGGACAATCATACCCAACCCCATATAAATGGCATATTTTCTATATTGGAATTTTGAAATTTGGAATTTTGATAGGAACTTTGTTTTTTGGAATTCTTTTTATTGGTTTGGGTAGGTTTCAAGAAATCCAAAATTCCAAAATAGAAATTCCTAAAAACAAAATTCCAGAAGTCAAAATTCCAATAAAAGGAATTCCTAAAATAAAATTTAAAAAAAAAACAAAATTCCTATAAAAACATGCTAAATTTTAAAATTCCAATATACAAAATTTAAAAAAAATCCATTTTTCCTAAAAGTAAAATTCCAAAAAAACAAAATTCATATACAAAATGCAAACTTTCAAAATTCCAATATACAAAATTCCAAAAAATTCCATTTTTTGACATGGAAATATGAAAGGCTCGTTCGCTTTTCATATTTCCATCGCAAAAAAATAGAATTTTTAATTAGGAAACTATTAAGGTTTATTCAACGGTATATTGCAATTTGCTAAGACCGTTACAGTGCTTATTTATTTTTATAAATGACTGTACCATACCATAGAATGCTGTAAATATTATTAAACTAGTGAAGTAATGGAATTTTGTATATGGATTTTTTTTTCTAAAATAAATAAATTTTGGAATTTTGTCAATTGGAATTTTGAATTTTGATTTTTATATTATTGTATTTAGTAAAATGGAATTTTATATTTTTGATAATTGAGATTTTGGAAATTTAGATTTTTTTTGGGTTGGGTACGATTTGCCAAATCCAAAATTCCAAAAATTAAATTATAAAATCAAAATTCCAAAAAACAAAATTCCAGAAATCGAAATTCCATTAAAAACAATTCCTAAAAATAAAATTCAAAAAAAAACAAAATTCCTATACAAAATGCCAATTTTCAAAATTCCAATATACAAAATTCCAAAAAATTCCATTTTATGCAATGGAAAGTCTATTAATGTTTACTCAACGGTATCTTCCAATTTGCTAAAACCGTTACAGTGCTTATCTATTAATTATTGTACCATACAAAAGTTTTTAGTTTATATTTGCATGTTTCAAGGGGAGATCTGGAATACCGATCTCCCCTTGAAACATGCAAATATATACTAAAAAACAATAAGCGTTAATCAATCTGGTAAATAATGGGATTCATGTTCGAGTAAAATAAATAAAATAAATATAAATAATAATTTTAAGAACGTTATATTAAATTTATTTATTTAATTGAAATAATTAAATAATAACAGTTAAGTTAATTGTAATAAATCAATTAAAATTTTTTATTTTTTTTTGTAAAACAAATAAATTTAAATAAATTTTGGAATTTTCTCAATTGGAATTTTGTCTTTTTATTTTTATTTTATGGTATTTTGTAAAATTGAATTTTATATTTTTGTAAATTGGAATTTTGGAAATTTAGGCCAGTTGGAATTTTTTGTTTGGATAACCGACCCGTTCCTGACTTTTTTCTTAAATAAATAAATTTTGGAATTATCTCAATTGGAATTTTGAACTTTGAATTTTATATTATGGTATTTTGTATAATGGAATTTTATATTTTTGTTAATTGAGATTTTGTAAATTTAGGTCAGTTGAAAATTTTTATTGGATAACTGGCCAGGGAGTCAATTCGCGTTGCATGAAATAATGAATATGAAAAGTTGTTTTCATTGGCAATCTAATAGTTTGAATTATTCGCTCGTAATTTTAAATTTCACTGTGTGAAATCAAAATTTCCTACGGGAAATGCAAACTTACTCCATTGCTAGTGAAAAAAACTTTTCATTTTTATTATTTCACGGAACACCAGTTCCCCAAAATGGAAGTTTTTGAAATTTTGTATAATTGAATTTTGAAATTTGGCATTTTATTTCATTTCAGAATTTTACTTTTCTGGAATTTATTTTAATTTATTATCTGGAATTGTTTTTATTGGAATTTTGTTTTTGGAATTTTGATTTTGAAATTTCGTTTTTAGAATTTTGGGTTTTGCGAATCGTACCCAATCCACCGTAGCTGATTAATTGTTACTGACTTGAAATAATAAATTCAAACATAAAAGTGGATTTTTATTATTATGTTTTATTTGCTTTAACAGCTTTGTTTGTGTAATTTGTCGTTTTCGATTAAATAATTTTTAATAAATGGTCGTGCATATGTTAAAACCAGCCATAAGATTTGTGCTAAGACCTAATTTGTTATGAACTGATATAATATGGATCGTTTTCAGTTTTTGTCGGTAGTTGTAACAAATAATTTTATGTAAATTTACGTATAGACCAAAAAAGGTATTAAAACGGTGCGGAATGTGAAGAAAATACATATGAAATCCCTTGATAACTTAGCACCTATCACAAATGCCATTATAGTAATAAAACTCGTTGTAATTCCAATCACGAAATTAAACCAACCGAAACTCAGCTCCAGACACCATGATTTATATATGCATAATTAAGACATTAATTATTGCGGCCTAAGCCATTCTCACAGAGGCCCCCAAAGAGCTTTCTCTCATCAAATCCATTTTTCATTCGTATATACCAAAGGGTTTTTCATTGTGTATTTGGGTGAAAAACATAAAACAGCAACATCAACTGTGTATATAATATAACCTTACAAATGGGCATGCGCATTTTCTTTGTGAAAATTTTCAATTTTCTTCCCAAAAGCATAAAACACACAAAACGAAAAAAAAAATATTTTCCAATTTCTAAATGTTATGATTTTCAAATGACGTTGGAAAATTTCAATGTCGCAACTATTCTATATATATATATATTTATGTATATATAGAGAACCTAACTATACACATACGTAAACAAGCAAAAAATAAATACAAAGTACATAGAAGAAAAGGAGGGATATGAAAAGTACTAACAATTTTTTTTATTTATTACTTATTTTTTTTTTCTTGTGTGTTGTGTTATTGTTACGATTTGATGAAAAGTTCATATCGATATAAAAATTTGATCAAAATAGACCTCACTCAATATGTGCTCAACCCAACTCGAATATAAACTTTGAATTGTACACGGCAAAAAAAATAACAAAACCGTTATAAAAGCTCTAACAAAATTAAAAGTTAAACAAATAGTTTAAAGTGAATTTTTAATTATAAAACGTTAATTTTATTTAATTAAATTTGTTTTTTTTTTATTTTGAAAATTGGAAAAATTTTGTGATAAAATTATAATAAATACGTAAATATGTGATTAGAGTGGAAAATAAATACATAAAACAAAATTAAATTATGTTAATTAAAATAGAAAATTAAAATAACAAAATGTTGTTATTGTTGTAATTTCAACGGAAATTGAAAATTAAATTACGAGTACCAACATACCCTATATACATTACGTATGTACGTGTATAGAGAGTGAGAGAGAGAGAGACATGCAGGCGAATTGTTTTGGAGGGGGCGAGGAAAACAAAATAGAGAGACGAAAAATTATTTTATATTTACTTTGCGAATTTTCCAGAATTTGAATCTAGTAATTATAAAAAATTTATTTTAATTAGGTAAGTACAAATTCTTTAATTAATTTTATTTGTTACGTAAACGTTGTCGATAGTTGGTGGAAATTTTTTTGTTTTGTAAGAAAGAAAATTTTTTGTATTTATGCGAATGATTTAAAAATTCGTTCGATGTGATAAATAATTTAGTGTTTAGCTCTATAAAATATTTAATAAATTTAACCTTGGCCTGTACGTTATAAAATATGTATAAAACTGACGTGTATATCAATTTTATGTAATAGGTAGGCACCTGGAATTTTTTTTACTGTATTTACCATGAGTATAGTATAAAAAAAAGGATTTGTATCGTTTGTGGTTTTGTGTATGGTGGCTCAATTATAAAAATGGGTCAAGGTTTTATTTGAGTTGCCATGACCTACTTTGTAATAAAATGACAAGATTATAATCTAAATTATCTGACATGTGCAGTAAATATGGTGGCAGGCAGTCTATATAGACAAGGTTTTTAAATTTTAGAAAATTATTACGAGCGAGTAGATGTGTGCTTAACAAATTTTACTTGGAGCTATACTTTGTTCTATGAAATTTTCAGTGGCTGCTTTAAGAGGCTGTTTTTCATAAATGTTACTAATGCAATGTCGATTTCATGAAATATTTTGGTCTGTGAAACACAAAATTTCATTATTTCAGGATATATGTACTTTTAGCTGACTAATAGTCACTAACAATATTTGTAGTATAAATAGGCCAACGGAGAACATTCCATTATAAATCACTTCTGAATACAAAACAACTACATATTGCTAGTACAAATTAATTCGGCCCGTTTGATTGAACAGATTGATTAAAATGTTGTCCTTCGGTGCTCACGACTATTTCCCACCTCTGAGGCAATTTTTGGAGTCCCACCTCGGAAAACGTTTCGTCTTTTGAGGCACGACCCAAGTTTGAAGCTAAATTTCAAGTTTTTCGAAAGAAGTGAAACGGCGACCTGCCAGAGCCACTTTTCGAAAACGGCCGAATTAATTTGTAGTCCCAATAATATTTTGATAAATTGGCATATTGCCAAACAATTAAGCACTATAGAGTTGTTACTCTTTTCAAACTAGTTTGCGAGGAGTGGGTATATTGTGGCCAACGCCCGGTTTTCTTGTGGAATTTGATTCTCATGAGCACATTTGTCAAAACTCTACTAATCGTTCAAAGACCCGATATCAAAAATATTGAAGTCGACATATTTTGGGTATCGCGTCGCGTTTTTTGTTCTCTTTAGCACCTGTGTTGCACCTGTAATCTTATATTGGAGATTAAGTTGTCAATTTTTTTTGTAAAATTACCCAAAACGAGCACGAAAACTAATTTTTCTAAAAATAAAATAGAAAACTTAACCGAATTTTGTTAAGTTTTTTAATCAAAAATCATTATTTCGATTAAATTTTAGTTTCCTGTATTAGATAAAAATTTGCAAAAAACGAAAAGTTCTTATAAAAAGTATTGTTTCAAAATTTCTCACTTCCAAAATTATTTTTATCCTGATTAGTCAACCTGTTTAGGCTGTAGGTGCTTAATCATTGCGAAATAACAGTTTATGGTCAAAAATAATTATTAAGCTTAAATTTTGGAGAAATGATAACGCTTTTTGTGGAAAATTTAATTTAGAATTCTGTTCTTTTTAATTGATTTTTTCATGTTCCATACTATTCGTTTGAGAAAGGTTTTTATTCAAAATTTATAGTAGATTCTCATGTTCATTGTTCCATCCCCTCTGATAGAGATGACATAGTGGCAATGTTGTAGAACAAGACGCAACATAGCGTTTAAACAGAAGCACTTCTACACAAGTTTCCCTAAATCATGATCCATTACAATCATTTCCTGACTTTTGAAAATATTCTCTTTCAATTTTTTTTTATTAAAATCATTCGAGCCATTCTTTCGAGCAAAAAATCATTCGAGCATTAGAAAACATTTATCACCGCAAATTATTTCTAAATCGTTCGAGCCCAAGTACCTCCCAAACGTATTTCCCGAAATTAGAACCCATCGAAATTGACTCCTATTATTTCATTTTTTGGCATTCTCTTCATTAATTGTTAACAAAATCATGCTACCCGAAAAAAATTAAATAAAGACGATATTAAAATCATTTAAGAAATAACAAAATTGCGAAAAAGTCATCAAGGTCAAAACATTAAATAAATAGCGAATGCCACAAATCAATATTATTACTCATAACAACAAACATTGTAAAAATGCTGCGATTAATGCAACCATCTAATATCACCGAAAGATATCTAATTAACGGAAACCACAAAACATCCCACAAAATGGTGCAACATGGTAATATGGTGCAATATGGCAACATGATGCAACATAGAACAACATGGTGCAACATTCCACAACAAGGTGCAACGTGCGTTCGAGAACTCTGTCCCGCCATATTTTACCAAAATCGTTGAAGCCAAATCAAAGGTTAAGGAATTCACCAAACCAATATGACGCAACATGGTAGAAGATCATACAACATCCCTCAATAATATGCAACATCAAACAACAATGTGCAACGTCTCGCAACATGGTGCAATATAACCAAACATAAGCGCAACATCCCACAATATGGTACAACAAAATACAACATCGTGCAACATCACGCAACATCACACAACATGATGCGAAATTCGAGAAATCCTAAATGAATTATCTGATTGTAATCGTTACCAAAATCGTACGAATAAAAAAAACAGGATTTTCCCGAAATCAGGACCCGTCACAATGGAGTTTGGAGGTAATCGAACACCGCTCCTCCAGCAATTTTTAGTAAAATCGAAAGAGACTCTGGACCTACTGGTCTTGAATCATTCGCAATCAATTCCTACTAAATGAAAACTTTAAGTCAATTTTAAATAAAATTGTGCGAACCAAAAAAGAAATTGAAAAACACTATCTGAGTATAGATATTTTGGACATTGCGCGTCTTTATTAATTTCTTCTTCTTCGCTGGCGCTATGAAGGAATCTGCTCTCTGACAATGATCAAGAGTTTGAAGGTCCTCTTTTAAGGGGTCATAGCACCTTGAAATTTTCAAAAAAAAAATTTTTTTATGATAGCATATGTTAGAATGAACCTTTAAAAACATGATTTTAATGATATAAATATGAAAAACTGAAAAAAAATTTAAACGCGATTATCTCGAAATGGCGTTTTTCAAGTTGGCGTGCAAGATTGAGAAAAAACTACTTATCCAATCGTTCTAAAATTTTAACACGTCGATCTACATATATTTCTGCTCAGAATGAACTACGGAAGGAATAATCGGCTTTGCCGCATTTTCGAACAGATGCCGCCATTTTTTATTTTTCAACCAATTTTTTTCCTTTTAGTTCATTCCAAGGGCGATTTAATGCTGAGTAAAACCCCGTTTTTTTTTAGACTTTTCTGAGAGCAGTTATGATGCACGCCGCGAATTTTCAGTGTTTTTGGAAAACCCTTGTAGCAGACGACAATGGGCTAAAAAATAAACTAAAAAATTTTTTTTTGTATACTTTCAGTTAAATAAAATGTCAATGGAAAGTTTCATTAAAATATCTCTTTTTATTCCAAAAAAAAAAAAAAATCTTTGAAAAACTTTTTTTTCAATTTTGAAGGTGCTATTTCCCATTAACTCATCCATCCACCGAACAGGAAGCCTTCTGCGAGGTCCCGTTTACGTTTCCGTCGACTCCAGGGCTTATTTTATGGTGCGATTTTGAGAACGTAGAACTTGTTCAAACCATCGCAGCCTTGATGAAAATTAATTGTTCAATTATATCAGAGCTGTTCAGATCATTTCTTATCTGGAGGATCAAACGAAACCTGAATATTTCTCTATCCTTAATATGGCCTAGCATCAAAAGCGGCCTTATCATCAGTCGAATCGAAGATTTGTAGATATATTATTTTGTGTTGCGCAATATATTGCGATACTTCACAACGTTAATGTGAGCGTAAAATGCCCGGTAACCTAATTCGATTCGTGATGGTATGTCTGCAGAGACAGAGTTTTACGCTTTTACTTTCAATCCCAGGTATTTAAACTAATTCACCTTTTCATATTGTGTATCTGTTTCCACGTGTTGGTCTTCGCGCGTTGGCATGTATTATTTTTCGCTTCCTTTACATGGAGGCCGATTTGTTGGGCTGTAATTGGAGAGAAAGACGGTAGAAGAACTTCTTTGAGAGACACGATTATTCGCCCAAGCTTGATTTATAGTATCAACAGTTCCTGATATTATTTCGAAAGACCCCGGGAGTCATCTGGCTTTTAGTGTCATCCATTAATATTTTGTACATGCTTATCAATTTTGAAGAAATGCCCACATATGACAAGATACTCCATTATGTGATCCACTGCATTAAATCAAACATCGGTTGAAATTCTTGGATATGACTTCGCACTTCATCGTAAGATGGAGCGGGTGGAGATGCCACTTTTACATTGATATCGGACTGATGCAATGATGTTGGCTGTTCGCTGGAGAATACAATCTGTCTATTTAGGAGTGAGGAGAAATAATTTGGCCATACCGATTAAATAAATTCGCCGTTAAAGCAGGTGTTCTCGCCAATTTTATTATGTTCCACTGTTTTTCCACAGAATAGGGTAGTGGTTGGTTGTCCAGGGTAACTTGATTGTTTAAAGCATAGGCATTCCGACGTGAGATTCGTTGGAATCGCTTATTATGAAGAAGTGGTGAATATTTCGTGACTATAGCAGAAAGTGGTCAGAATTAATTTTGGCGCCACGTTCGGCCTTAATATGCTTGATGACAGAAAAATGCTTTTTGGAAACGAAGATGTGGTTTACTTGATTGAACGAAATTCCAAAGTTTGATTTCCCGGTGAGGTGGGAAGAATGAGCTGGCTACAATAAAGTTATACAAGAGAGCTAGGTCACAGGCGCTCATCCCGTTGTTGTTTAATTCAAGGTGTAGGGAATCTGGGCCGATGGCATACCACGATTAATACTGTCTAAGATATATTAAAACAATCCAACATCGTAATACATCGTACTGGGATACCTAATCGAAGATTTGAAGGAAGCTCTCCGAGCGGTTTAAGCTGAAAAATAGGACCATGTAGCTCCAGGCGCTGACCTCTTAAAAAATATTACGAGAATCTTCTCATTTTGGTATAAAATCCAACGATTTTCGAGGTTCGAGCTTGAAACTAATTTCATATAACCTCTTGCATAACTTTATTTCCGTGACAAAATTAAAAAAAAATTAAATTTTCTGAAATACTTTGTACCGAGACCCCTCAGCCAATTGGTTTGTTCCGCTTAAAAATATTGTAAGGTTGGTTCGGGCCTGTTGAGTTGGCGATTCGAAGCATTTTTGGGAACAATTGTATGAGACTATAGCGGTGTTATCGGGGTTTTTAATATTCACATTAACAACACGCACTATGTTTTGTTATATAAACTATTTATTTAATATTTATTTATTTAACATAGCGTTTCTTGATACATATTAGGCTCACACTTCCACTTATTATTTTATTATTTGTATGAGATTATTTGTTTTCGTTTCTTCGTTTCGTTTTGGGATCGTCGATAAATATCTCGATATTTATCGATTGTCGATAAATATCGAGATTCGCGGAATTAGATTGTAGGTGGCGAAATAGCTATATTCAGCATAACGAGCTATGCCTCGTAGTTAAGCGGCGCGGTGTATAAATAGTTTTGCTACGAGGAGTGCCACGAAGTGAAAAGGATTTTTCTGTTTGAGCCGCTACATCACTCCCCTCCTGGATCGAAAACCGTAGTGTTTTAAATTAAATGTAACGGTTTTTGGAACACTACGTTTTTCGACGGGGTTTACCACAAGTATTCCGTATGCCGGCTTAAGCCTGTCGATGCCAATTGTTGTTGATTTTCCATCTATATCCACAACAAAGAATTTGCGCAATTTGCGGGTCACTGGATACGGTCCAGAATAGGGTGTACTCAAAGGACCTCTGACTCTATCCACACGTACGAATACATGTGAACAGGTTTCCAGATTTTTGGGAATGTACGTTGCCTGTTCGGTTGGATGTCTTGTGTCCGTTGGAACTAAGGCTCTCATGGTAGTACGAAGCTGATTCACGAAATCCGAAGTATCTGTGTTTGGGTTCGAATTTTGATCTTTGATGAAGAATTCACCGGGAACCTTGATGTTTTGACCATATACTAGCTCTGCTGGTGTGCAGTTGAGGTCTTCCTTGACGGAGGTTCGAATACCCAATAGGATTGTTGGAAGTTCTGAACTCCAATGGGATGTATTACATCGAGCTGTTAAGGCGGATTTTAATTGCCTGTGGAACCGTTCGACAAGACCATTCGCTTTCGGGTTGTATGCAGTTGTCCGAATGTAATGGGAACCTAGGAGCTTCGTGAGCTCGGTGAACAACGTTGATTCGAATTGTGTTCCTTGATCTGTCGTGATGAAGAGTGGGACACCATATCTACAGATATACTCATTGTAGAAGATCTGACTTACTGTTTTTGCGGTCATTTCTCGGATTGGATAAGGTTCTGGCCAACGGGTAAATCGGTCGACTATCGTTAAAATATAATGATAGCCATTCGATTGGGGCAGTGGACCAACCAGGTCCATGTGGATGTGTTCAAACCTGCCACTTGGTAGCTCGAATCTACCAAGTTCTGATTTTGTGTGGCGGTGAACTTTGGATTTTTGACATGGGATACAAGATTTCGCCCAATTGCTTGTATCAGTATTCATTCTTGGCCAGAAGTATTTTGAAGCAATAAGTTTTCGCGTGGCACGGATGCCGGGGTGTGATAAGCCATGTAGACTATCGAAGATTGTCCGTCGCATGTTGAGAGGAACGTAGGGTCGATTTTTACCTGTTGAAGTCTCACACCAAATTTGCTGCTTGTCTGGTAAGTCGATCCGTTCCAGGTTTACGCTTGATTTCGGTGTGTGTGCTGAAATCAATTTCTGCAATCCATCGTCGCGTTGTTGTTGTACGAGTAATTCCTTCGTGTCGAAGGAGAAGACGCTGAGTTCTGTGAGAAGTGTTTCACCAGAACGAGACAAACAGTCGCTCACCACATTGTGTTTACCTTTGATGTGATGAATGTCGGTAGTGAACTGAGCAATGTAATCGAGATGTCGTAATTGCCGGGGACTACGTTCAGACTTTGACGCAATAGCTGTTGTAAGAGGCTTATGGTCGGTAAATAAAGAAAAATTTCGGCCTTCGACGAAATGGCGAAAGTGTTTGATTGCTAAATACATAGCAAGAAGTTCTCTATCGAAAGTAGAGTATTTAATTTCCGCAGGGGAGAGCTTCTTTGAAAAGAACGCTAATGGTTGCCAACATCCTTTGTTGCGTTGTTGTAAGACAGCTCCAACTGCTACATTAGAAGCGTCGGTAGTTATGTTGAACTGTGCGTCGTTCAACGGGTGTGCCAAAAGAGTGACAGCGGCAAGAGAACGCTTGACCTTATCGAAAGATTCTGTACAATCTTCGGGCCAAGAGAAATTTATTTTGTTTTTGCCTTTCTTAAGTAAAGTGGCCAAATGCCTGTGAATTGGCGATAACAGTTCGGCTAACCGTGGTATAAAGCGGTGGTAATAGTTCACCATACCGACGAACTGCTGTATTTGGCGGATTGATGTTGGTTCTGGAAAGTTTGAAATGACATGAACTCTGTCTTTCGACGGAAGGATGCCATCTTTCGAAATTGTGTGGCTGAGGAAGTCAAGTGACTTCACGCCGAAAATACATTTCGAAGCTTTAATATTGATTCCATATGCGGAGAGACGTTTAAATACTGACTCGAGATGTTCACTGTGTTCCATCTCGGACCGGCTTGCAACGAGGATATCGTCGATATAAGAGTAGACGAAGTCCAGCCCTTTTAACACTTCGTTAAGGAATCGCTGGAATGTCTGGGCTGAGTTACGAAGGCCGGTATGGCATTCGGGTAAACTCAAAAAGCCCGAAAGGAGTAGTTATCGCTGTTTTGTGAATATCCTCGAGAGCCATGGGAATTTGATGATATGCCCTAACCAAATCTATTTTCGAGAAAATAGTGGCGCCGGTGAGTTTCAACGAGAAACTGTGTATGTGGGGGATAGGATATCTATCTAGGACAGTGACAGTGTTCAACTGTCGATAGTCTCCACAAGGGCGCCAGTCCTTGTCTTTCTTTTGCACCATATGTAATGGTGAGGAGACTGGTGATGATGAGGGGCGGCAGATTCCGATGTCTGTCATAAACTTAAATTCAGTTTTAGCAGCTTTTAGTTTAGTTGCGTCGAGTTGTCGCGGTTTAGCACAAGGTAACCTACCTTGCGTGACGACGTAGTGGACTACGTTATGCTTCACTGGGAGATTGTAATTCAGAGCCTCAGTGAGCGAGGGGTATTTCTTCAAAAGAGCGGCGTAATCATTGTTGACGCTGAAATGTTTTGGAGATGGCGTATCAACTTGGGCGATGATTGCGTTCACAGTGAGGGTAGTAAATGAATCAGAAAGTCTTCTGTTCTTCAAATCGACCACGAGACCATATTTGGACAGAAAGTCAGCACCTATAATAGGCCTGTCTACTGCTGCGATGATGAAGGGATGTGTGAACGAACGCCTGAGACCGAGATTAACCTTCAAAAGTTTTGTGCCGTAAGTGGAAATTGGGGATCCGTTTGCTGCGGTAAGAATGCAAACGGTGTCTTTAGCATGTCGGGGAAACTTGTTAACGGGTATCACAAATACTTCAGCCCCCGAATCGATCAGAAATTGTAAGTTATTTTCATGATCGTGGATGAAAAGACGGCGAGACAAACCAATCCCACTGTTTGCCGTAGAGACAGCAGGATTTAGTGGTTTTCCGAAGGCTTAAAATGTTTGGAAGTAGCTCGTCCATGAGCTACTGGTCGGAAACTGCACGGCTGATTACAGTTGCGTGCGCGTGAGCCGAAACGACGGTGGAAGTAGCAGAGTCCAGATCGAGATGACGATCTCGACCTTGACCTGTGTCGGTAATTGAAATTCCGTCTGTTGTTTGGCGATCTTCCACGTGAACCAATGTTCATATTGGCCAGTGTTCGCTGTAGATCTGCCAATTGTTGTTGTGTCTTGTTAAGTTGTCGCTGCATTAAAACAAGGGCTGATTCACCGTCAGCAGTTGCCTTGCTTGAGGATGGCTGGTTGACAGCAGCAATTGGTTTGGGTACTCTGGATTGAGCGTAAAATCAGATATTGTCGGCGACCGGTAGGATTTCCTCGATGTCGTTCTTGATATCCCGCGCCATTATCGCTCGTAAGTCGTCTGGCAAACGTTTTAGCCAGAGGTTTTTGAGTAAATCGTTGTTTACTAATTTGGAATCACCTGCTTTTTGTTCAAGCAGGCGATAAAAGTGGGACGGTTTAAGGTCTCCCATTTGTTGGAAACCGGAGAGCAACTCGTCAAGCCGTTGCTCCTCGCTAATAGTGTAGCGGTTGGTTAACGCGGATTTCAGTCGCTTGTATTTTGTGCCTGGCTGCGGGTTCCTGAAAATGTCCGTGATGAATTGTACCGTCTCTTGTGGTATCGCGCCGATAGTATAAGCAAATTGTTCATCGTCGTCGACAATGCGGTGGATGCCGAACTGGTGTTCGACGAGGATGAACCAAGCTGCCGGTTGCTCATTCCAGAAGGGAGGTATTTTAGGTGGCATCTTGTATATTTCAGTTGTTGTCCGCGATGCTGATGTGCCAGCATGGTTGTCGTTATCATCTTCTGACGATGGAACGGCTTTTTGTTGTTTAGGTGGCATTTTAAATTGATTCTTTTATTTTTCACTTCACTTTGATACCGGCGTAGCAGAAATATTTATTTTATTCACTTGTCTATCTAATCGTAGACTTAAAAAAATATTCAAACGCGAACAAACTAATGGGCAGATCGAATAAGAATAAAATCAGCAAAAATATTAATTAATTAGCAAATTGTAACGAGCGAAATCAGAAACGAAAAAGATAAAAGTCAATTGAAATATTAACGAAGTTATAGTAAAATAGTGCGAAGTTGAAGCGAACAATCGTACACTTACAATAAATATGCTTAATATGTAATTTAATATAATGTTTGTAGTAAAAAAAATATTTAAATTCAAATCGTTTGGAAAAAATTAAATTTATATTAAAAAAAAATCGAAAGAATTGGTCGAGTTTCGAACTGTCGACTTTAATATCTATATAGCAACCAACGCTAACCGTTGGGCTATGCTGCTTATATAATTGAATGTATATATGTAGTTGAATGTAATATATAATTTTATTTAAGTAATTTATTTATTAAAAAAGATTTAGAATTTAACGAAAAAAAAAAAATTTTAGAAAAAAAATTTTGAATGTACATACTAACTATGTTATATCTCTTGTGTATATATGGTAATTTAAATGATAATCGAATTTATTAGGTTCATAAAAAGTTTTAAAAATTTCGTAAAAAAATATTTAATAAATGTGATTGTCTTTTAATAATTACTCGTATTATGTATCCGTTAGGCGTCCGTGTGGCTGCATCCGTTGTGTTGGGATTTTTCGCTGATATGTTGTTTGCGTTGCTGCCGCGTTGACCTGCTGACACTGTTGTGGCTTTATGGTTTTTTCTGCATGCAAAATGTTGTTGCCAGGTTTCCTGGCTCCCTCGATGGGCGCGATCGCCTTTGCGGGGGCAATTTGGCCCAATAATTTTAAGTTTTTGTGTTAATGTGTGTTCTTCACATAATATAATTTGCGGTTTCCAAAAAAATTTTGAAATTGCTTAACCGCGTGTCGAACTTGCTTTAATTCGTGGCGTACCAAGTTGTGGTACACTAATACACTGCACTATACTCACTACGTTAGTAGTGTTTTACGTTAGTTCTTATAACTAGATTTGTATTTTATTTTATAATTTTTCGCACACACTTGGCGTTTTTGTGCGCCTGTTATTTTTAGTTCGCGTTGTACGTTTTTAATATTTTGCACTATTTTTGCTGCACTACTTTTAGATATTATAGTTATGAATTAATTGCACTTTTTACCACCTTGCAAGTGAGAAAAAAAAATGTGGTCTTGCGCGATTTTTATTAACGGTCGAACTGTTTATTAATGTTACTTTCGCGCGTCGGGGTCACCAGTTATAGCGGTGTTTGTTGAGGTTTTCACGATTAAATTACGATTGATAACACCCACTATATTTTATAATTATAAATTATTTATTTATTTATTGTTCTTGGAATATAATTTTCGCTATGAATATTAGTCTTAATATTAGTATACAATATGGTGGGTGTGAACGATTGTTCACGGTTCTTTCACTTATTATTTTATTATTTGTATGAGACTGTGTCTCCTTTAATTTCTAAAACGCGACTGGTTTCTTTTTCGTTTCTTCGTTTCGTTTTGGGATCGTCGATAAATATCTCGATATTTATCGATTGTCGATAAATATCGAGATTCGCGGAATTAGATTGTAGGTGGCGAAATAGCTATATTCAGCATAACGAGCGATGCCTCGTAGTTAAGCGGCGCGGTGTATAAATAGTTTTGCCACGAGGAGTGCCACGAAGTGAAAAGGATTTTTCTGTTTGAGCCGCTACAAGACCGCCTAAATCCAAGAGGACAACCCCTTCAAAAATATTACGAAAACAGAACAGTTCTTAAACCTAAAATTCATATTTACAATATTTTTGGCTACAAAAGCCTGGTACTGTTTTTATATTAGTTTATTGGACTTAGCCTACCCCTGTTAAGTCCTCGTATAAACTCCGATCATATAAAAAACTGTAGTAATTTACGATAGAAGATTGCCGCCCGATGGCAAAGTGATCAGCATGCTTGCTCCAGCGACCGCAGGTCCTGGGTTCGATTCCCTGTGGTGACAAGGAAAAAATTTCACGGCTGGTTTAGGATCAATGAATTAATCACTCATTATCCGAAATAAAAAATATGATTATGAAACCTCATTTGAGGCGGCCAAATCCCTTGATGGGATATAGTGCCAGAGAGAGAGAGAGAGAGAGAGAGAGATTTACGATTACCAGACAATCTCTGTTCCCCATATGTATTCCATAATAAATAAACGAAATAAAACATTTTAGAATAACCGATTCGTATTTGGCTGGAAAGCAGATAAGAAAGTCAATTGTGGAGGGATAATTCGAAAAACTGAAAAATATTGCTAAAGGAGGTCGAAAAACAAAAACTTTAAATCACGAAAACGAAGACAACTATAAAGATGCAGAAAAAATATTTTGCAAAATATTGAAATAAAAAACTTCAAATATTTAAATTCCTGTACAACGGCTGAAAACTTTGGGTTGGTATTGATATACCCACAGGAAATTGAAATACTCAACTAAAAAATTTCTAAGAAAATGCTCAAAAAAATAACTCCCGAAAATTTGAACTTTCGAAATATTCCCAAGATATTGTGATCTTACTGAAAAACGGAAACCCTAAATCCCGAAAACGAAGAATTTTAAAAATTCGGATAAAAAAATTCTGTAATATTGAGACAAAAACTACTGAAAAGAAAAACCTCGATATTGCCGTGATGTTCATAGATTTCTGCTCCTACTCCCCCAAAATTGAAATAAAAAGAGGTTTACTACCAATTATTTTAAAAAATTGTATATGTAATTTTTCGTTAAAAAATCGTTAGTTATTTTTCAGTTTTTTGAATTTTTGAAAGTTTCGGGATTTTTTTATTTCAATATTTAAAATTTTAGTAAATTAATACCACCATTTAAATATTTGTTAAATAAAATTGGTTACAATGGCCGGTTTTATTAACAGATTCCCAAACAGAACTGAAACATATAAAAAGAGTTTATCTTTCGTCAAGCTAAATTGTATGCGGGTAATCGCAGTGCTCGCCACCTCTGGTTAACTCTTCGAGGACCTTTTTCGCAATCTATCTACCAATCTGCTGGACATTTAAAATCCTGCCGATCCCTACTGTGATGTTGGTATTTTCATTAAGCGTAGACTCAACATTTCGTATTCTTGTCACATATTCAAAATCCACGAAGAAAGGTGAGTTTAAAACGATCGGAAGCTTAGTATTCTAAAGGTTGGTTATTTTAAAGGGTTATGAATAGAAAGCTTCGTAATAATACTCTTACAATATTTAATCTTGAATTTAAATATCTAAGTTTAAATAATATAAATTGTTTTAGAATGTGTTACATTCTTCGGTGGTTGAAAAATATCTCCATCTTATCCAACGAATGAAACATCCACCTGAACAAAACAGGGATGCAAATATATGTAAATAATTAGGATGCGCCTTAAATTCTGTAGTTAGTATCAATTTAGTTCATCAAATGCGATTTGAGCCACGCACGATAATCTTTTTTAAATTTGGTAGGTCAGTCAATTACACATCGTTCAAAGTTTCAACCATTCGGAAATTGAACATCAACCTATCTAGATCACTGTCCACATTCTAAAATTCCATCCTGAACCACGGAAAATTAACTGAAATAATCCGGCGCTTGCAGAACAGCAAGCGGTCTATTGTCAGTGAAAGCCCTAAAAATATAAAAATAAAATATTATAATAGTTTTTCACATTAATGTGGCTATTATTTATATCATATTCATCGACACAAATCCGACATGCGATTATAGTGATATATGGTAAATGAATATTCACATAGAAATAAGTGTTTTTCCTATATATACGCTTCCGCTAAACCACATAAAATAAAATCAGCACAAAAAAAGCACACGTTACGCAATCATTACAACCGACACTTGTACATACACGTATACCTGTCTGCCATATTTAATCCGAACGTGCGTCACATCGTACACCACATTAATGGTAAATATTATCCCCGCACTGTATATATGTGCCAGATTCGAAGCTTTTCGCATGGATATTTGTCGCAAAATAATAAAATCAAAAAAATAAAACATTGTGGAAAATTAATAAAATTTCCCAAATTTTCTTTCTTTCGCTCCGATTCAATTTTTTTAAAATATATATTTTTTTGTGTTACGCAATACACTCATACCAAACTTTTATGAATGAAAACTAGTACGAAAAAAAAAATTCTACTTTTCCTGTATATACACACATAAAAAATATTGTTATATACAGGGTGGGTGGAAAATTAGGAAATGTATACTATAGTCGTATAAAGTGTACATGCGTATACAAAATGCCACAAGCGCGCGTAGGTGGCTTAAAATTGGGGTCTCTAGTTGAATTATAATTTTGTATACACACAGCGTAGTTTGATCATGATAATTATTTTCCATCATTTTCACAGTGTACATAAACACGTACACAAAATTTTATCAAATACAATTTTTCAATAAGGTACGTAATTCTCAGCTGTGTAACCTTTAATTGAATTTTATTACGATGAATTTTCGCACATACACAAGCAATGTTGAACAGCAACGAATGAATAGCAATGTTATTGTTGACGCGAGGGGGGAAATTTTAGACAAAAAATCACCGATGAGTGTATTTTACAATGGTGGTTTAAGGTGTTCTATGTTTGGAAAATAAATTGAGAATAAAACTTGTTTGTTGATCTTCTTGATTAAGTAGCATGCGTCAAGCTTAAGTGGTTCCCACAAAATACTTATCTATCTTTGTTGAAAATATATAAAATTTCAAAATCCGCTTGATCTGCTGTAAATTATTGTTCAGCACTAATTGATATATGATGTAAGGGGTGATCAATGTACAACTTTTAATTGATATTTCTCAAGTTGATAAAAAGTAGACATGGCAGTACTAACACTTCACATACATTACTGTGAAGTGTATTGAAAATACTAAGGCAACACCAAAATATACGAATTACATCTATAAGTATCAGCCCATATAATAAATAGTCCACACGACATGTATGGCAGCCCAATTTTCATCCCTGAAAAATGAGGTGGCAACTCTAATGAAAAATGTTTGGGTCATGATAGTTTTATCTATCATGAGAGTAAATATTTTCTAGGCTGATAGTAAAAATGTGGCATTTTTCGGAGTTGATAGTCAAAGCTGTCATGATATTAATATCACGCCACATTTTTACTATCAGCCCAGAAAATATTTACTCTCATGATAGTTAAAATTATCATGACACAAACATTTTTCAGTGCTGTGCTGTAAGCAAAAATAAGGTAGAAAAATTTTCTGAGTTTTTTGTCCCTGAAATTAATTAATTGACGATCCACGATTATCGGCTTTTGTCTGGTGATGGAAAAATATTTAGAATATTTTCAGAGATTTTTCTAAAAAAATGTTATGGGGTGGAGTTATGATGTCTCTCAAACTCAGGAAATATCCGTTGCCCGGGTATAAGTTTTCTCTGTTGATGCAGGAAGATTTAAAGTAATTCTTGTGTTTTTTAAGAGTAGTTCTACAGGATGGAGTTGAAGTATAGTCCCCAAAATTAGCTACTATTCGTTCGCCGGGTTTTCGGCAAAACTAGACAAAAGAGTGATGATGTAGGATTAAATATAGTTTCTGTGATTTTTCCAGAATATTCTTATAAGGTAAAGCTCATAGTCTCATAAATCACAGAAATTACTTTAAATTTTTCTCTATCACTAGACATAACCCGATAGTCATGCCAACGAATAGTGTGCTTACCAAGGATGCAGCTTTGAGTTTGACGGGCTATATCTCAACTTCACGCCATAAAAAAATTCTGAAAAATAGAAATTACTTTTAATTTTAACAACAGACGTAAGCCGATAGTACAGCCATCGAATATTTTCTGAAGGAACTATATCTATACTTCACCCCTCACAATAATTCTAAAAAAATTGCAAAAATTACTTTAAGCCTTCCTCAATCACTAGGCATAAGCCGATAGTCTGGCCAACGAATAGTTACTGAGTTGGATCTCTAGAAATTTTATGAAAAAATTACACAAAAGTTACTTTAAATGTTCCTCCGTCACCAGACATTAGCCAATAGTCCGTTCAACGAATGGTTGCTGAGTTTGAAGGACTACATCTCAACTCAAACCAATAGTTACAGAGGTCAGCACTCGAAGTGTTACCAACTTCACGCTGCTGTATGAACCAAACGGCTAGTGACAGCGCGTTCATTTTTTGAAAAACTTCAGTTTGTTGAAAAGGTATCGAAATGAAATTCAAACGCAACAGGGTTATTGCTTTGTATTTGGCCGAAAAATCACATCCTTCCATTATTTATGACCTACGACATTTATATGTGAACATAATATTTGTGTATCGGACCATCACACGTTACAATGATGATGGTAGCATCAAAAAACGTCATGGAGGTGGACATCCTAAAACAGCAACATCTCCAGAAGTGGTTCGAAAGTTGAAGGTCAGAATTCAATGTAATCCACGACAAAGCGCAGGTCAATTGGCGAAAAATCAGAATGTGTCTGGTCGTAGCATGAGGAGCATATTTAAAAATGAATTACGATTGAAGCCCTACAAAATGGAAAAAGTGCAAGATTTCACCGCTCGTTTTCATTGCACAGAGCGTAAAGGTAAATCATCAAATCTACTTTGAAATAGGTAGATTTGATGATTTACCTTTAAATCGTTTAAAAGATGCTGTATTACCTTGGGCACGTAAAGAATTTGGTAGAAACCATTGGACGTTTCCACAAAACACCATTCCATAAAGCCCGTGAAACCTAACGTTGCTTACAAGAAAACGTTTCCCAACTACATTTCTTCATAACAATGGCCATCATATTCCCTGGACTTAAACCCAATAGATTTTTCCATATGGTCGATACTGGAGGCTAAAGTATTAACTAAAAAATATGAGACGGTCGGACGCCTTAAAGATTACTCTTCGTCGACAATGGGGCAAAATACCATCAGACGACATTCGTGCAGTTTGTGAAGCCTTCTGGGACAGACTCGATCCGCACTATGTGTCTTCAATTTCAGATGTTTTTAAAATATACTGAAGTTTTGAAATAAAAAAAATAAATATGGCCAAATTTACAACATTTTCTATTGCTACTCCTGTATTGTGCATTATTGTGGAATATCCGATTTATCAGCTGGAACTAAATATAAAGCCAGCCACAATCATTTAAAGATAGCCGGAACCAGAGTTTTATCAGACCGAACCATAACAAATTTGCACATTGAGCACAATGTACTTTAGTTGCTTATACAATATATAAAGTTTCAGCCGGAACGATATCAACCAGGCTGCCTTTAAAAAGTGCCGGTTGTTGGTTTCGTTTCGTTGGTAAAAGTGGAGTTCCGGCTAGGTTTAAATGGTTCCAGAAGGCCTAATATTTGTTCCGGCTGATTCCGATAGCACTCAATTGCTGTGTTTTTTTATTAGCGCCCGATAGCTGTATCCGGAGCAGCCAATTTTCTATGTCAAAACTTATATTTAGCGCGCTATTATTGCATATAATTAATTTATTTAACTCTAAACTAAAATTTTTCATTCAACTTTTTAATTAAAAATCGATAAAAAAATATCTTGGCTCACTTATTTATCGGGAGCCGCTATCGGGAGCGCTATCCATTTCAATAGCAAATTTGAAAAGGCTTTTATTTTGTAAACCCCTGAAACCAATAGAAACTAAATCTTACAATAAAAATTTAAAACGCAGCAAGATGAATTCTTGTTTATAACGTTATGTCAAAATAAATGTCAATTAGTATATTTCAGGAGATAAATGTTTGTTTTATGGATGTATTTAGTTTTTATTTTTATGGTATAGCGACACCAGTGAATAATAGCTGCAGTTTCAGTAGAAGTTTGACATTCGGCTCCGGATAGTGCTCGAATATTAAAACACGACTAATATTGCATATATCAGTGTGCTATTAGTGCCATAGTTGATGTGGTTTCGGCTGGCATAGTTCCGGCTAGCTTTATATGGTTCCTTGTTGTTATGTACCCAGCTGATATACCCAGCGCTTCCGGCTGACATTGTTATAGTTCCGGCTGAAATTATATAGGTTGCACAACTATCTAAAGTACATAAGCAAGTTTCTAATGATTCAAACTGATAAAACCTGGTTTTTGGTTTTCGGTAATATTGTCCTACTTATGGTCTATGGTTTGGTTCCGGGTGGCATGATTCCAGCTGCTTCATATAATTTCTTCATATAGTTTTGGATGAAACCTTATTCCATATTACACAACCATCTAAAGCGTATTTTGCTAAAAGTACAAGTTCCTAATTGATCCGGCAGATAAAACTCCGGTTGGTGACTTTAAATTGTTTTAGCAGGCTTAATATTAGTTTCTGCTGATAAATCAGATAGTGCACCTCAATATACTGCGGCTGACATGGTTCCATCTGAGAATTTATATAGTGTACAATGATGCGAACAGGGATGGGGGAGGTAGATTATGTAATGAACGTCTACAATGCCGACAACCAAGAACAACATTTTCTCAATAGTTTTTCTTTATTTTATGTATTAGGTGTCTAATTATCCTAGGGCCAAATAATTTTTTATTTAAATCAGATAAATTATTCGTTAGTATATCGATCGATTCATACGCTGACTTAAACTATGTAAGTAGAGTCATAACAAAGTAAGTTGCACACTATTAAAATACGTGAAAGTTAAATGAATAATTTAATTCTAACTTTTACAAGTTTTTAATTATAACTAGAGACATCTATATAAAAAATATAATAGCTACTAATAATAAATATAATTAAAAATACTTTTTGCTTTGCGCGCCATCTCTTATCATATAGACGCGCCATTCGTTATCTATCGCGATGGAAGATGTTTATCGACCATAACAGTGTACGATATTTTCTTTTTATTTGAAATACGTATGTCAACTGTCACCTACAATACGACTCTAGAAACAAATCTATTTGTGCTGAGAACAATTTTCACATCATACCGCCATTCGACTTTTTTCGAATTTCGATTCGAAGTGATGGTACCGCCCCAGGTGTACAAGTATGAAATGCGGATTTCAGACAACAGATGGTGCATCAATGCAGTTTGTGTTTCAAAAGTTTGACACCGCGTTATTTTGTTGTGTCGTCGACAAGTGTCAGACGCGCACGAATGATAAATTAGAAAAGTTCAACATGTAAAAATTTATGTCGGACAAAGGGCATTCGCAGAGAGCATTAGTTTTTTGTTTTCATTTGAAGCTACTGAATCATACCGATTACTTCGAGAAGCTTATGGTGAACATGCTCCATCGCAAGATACGTGTGAACGATGGTTTCTGCGTTTCAAATGTGGTGACTTCGGTGGTGTAGACAAGGAACGTGGAAATCCTCCACAAAAATACGAAGATGCGGAATTACAAACAATGTTGGATGAAGGTGATTCGCAAACACAAAAACCACTCACCAAGCAATTGGGCGTTAAATAAGAAGCTATTTCGGCTAGGAGAGATGAGAAAGATACAGAAGACTGGTCGAAGGGTCCCACATGAGTTGAACGGCAGGTAAATCGAAAACTTATCAGCCTTTTTCTTCATGTCAATGCTTCATCATAAACGGCAAAACCGGTTAGCTCCTTTCGATTACCGCTTGTTTGCATTACGCTCATTCGTTTGCGGGAACGAGCATGCATCCCCTAATCCACCACGACTGAGATTGTGCAATTACGAAATAAAAATCTTTTTTATGCCACGGTAGTGAGTAAAATTTAAAAAAAAAATCGTCATTATACATTTTAATTTATAAACTTTCAAGAATTCGTTATAAAATGGCTGGTGATAAATCAATCGGTGTATATTTGAACAAGCAAATGTGTTCTTGAGCCAATAAATTGTTACAAATTAATTACAATTATTATGGTATTTTAACAATTTTAATTTATTCATCGATATTTAGTCCGATATTTAATGCCCTTTTTCAAGATACTAAAAAAATAATAGTATTACAAATTATGTGTTAGAATTTTGTAACGGAATTAAGAATCCCAATTCCGGCAGCAGAATTAACCCTGCAGAGATTTCCACGCAGTGAACATTTTACCGGCTAATGTGAAAGGTCGTAGGGTTTGTGGAGACATGCAGAGTTCTAGATTCCACCGCATATAAAACAAATTGAAAATTTAAAAAAAAAAATAGAAAGGAACCGAAATCACTCAACCAAAATCAGTTGTGCGAAACTTGAGGCCATGAAAAAATATGGTAATAATAAACCGGTCGTGCTCACTCAGGAACGACCAAATATTTTAGAGTGACAAGTACAATGTCTGCTGAAGAAAAAAACCCACAACCCCCGCCCCGAATGACCCATTGACCCTAGAGGCCGATGCTCAGCCACAACGAAGAAGGATAATAAGGTATGGACGTTTCTGCAACAGAAAAAGTCTCTCTTCACTTGGAGAGACCACTAGGTAATCTCGCACAATTCACACTACAACAGCTGGAGGCTGCCGGAGTGTCATGGGGAGACCGCGTAGATTTCACTGTCGTCCACGATTGTACAACACACATACTGGACTCACCACTCCGACTCTGTGCACGTCATGCTAAGGAGATGAAGGGGAGTGGCAAGTCCAGCCTGTAACCATGAAACCGACACGAAGAGGAATAGGAACCCCTCCCCCCATCACCTAAAACCGAAAAAATTTAGCAATTCATTTTATTTATTGAGATATATTGAGTTTGATCCAACCGACCCAACAATCCCGAGATAAGAGGGAGCGGGTAAGCATCTTTTACAGTCACCTTATTCAACTCTCGGGCATCCAAACAGATCCGCGTTTTGCCATTCGATTTACGAACTATGGTGATTGGTGCACACCATGAACTTTGGCTCTCTTCGATAACTCCGATAGATAGCATTCTGTCCAGTTCAGCATACATCAACTGTTGTATTGCTGGAGACACGGCGTAATACCTTTGTTTGACAGGCTTGGCTGAACCAATGTCGATAGTATGCGTGATCAAGGTAGTTTTGCCAAGACCTAGCTGGGCACTTGATGGAAATGTGTTCACGATAGACTGTAGTTTAATCTGATCCTTCTCGCACAAAACGTGATATTTAGGAGCCGCCTCATGGTCATAAAGGTTATCCGTTAGTGATATCGAGGATAGTTTTGGGGTAATCCCAAAAAGGTTCCAAAAATCGATACCAAGGTAGAGCTGCTGTTCGAGAGACGGTACAATGTACAGTAGAAGAACGTGTGACTTGTTGTTGAATGTAACTAATGCATGGATATATCCAAAAACTCGCTGCGCGAAAAAAAATGATGGAACTTTATGGATGAATCTGTTACAGTGGCGCCCAAACAGTTAAATGGCTATGTTTTTTCCAGTACCTGTTATTATTTTAATGTTAACATTGATAAATTTTGATTTTTGTTTTTTTTGCACCTTGGCATTTTCAATTATTATTTCGCCCATGTGGTCTGTTTGATTAAATAATTGAACACGTTAAGGCTGTCTATTATTTTTCGGTTAATGCTTCAGTTTTCTGTAGCTGTGACATGTCCCGTTCTTTATTTCCGGATAATCCGTTTGAATAGAAGACTGTATATGTAAGAGTTACAAATTCAATTTTATCCGCGCTCTAGTGGCCCCACGTTGGGCGCCACTGTAACAGAACTTGAAAGTTCAAGTTCGGTTAACAGATTGATCTGGCAGCGGTTTATACGCGGTATTTGGTTGCCGGCTAGTAAATTTTAAAGGTCGTGGGGGTTGTATAGACATGCCAAATCTTTAAATTAACCGCTGAAAAATAATTGTAAATAGTAACGAACCATCTTCCGACAATAAGGACGTACGCTCAAACTCACTATCTTACTAAAAATTTACGGTATATTCGAAACCATTATACAAAAAAAACCATAAACTAATTTCATTGAATAGCGTAAGAAATCACAATCGCACGTAATACTACTAAAACAAAAACAAAAATCCACTCGTACTTTTCGAGTAGCGCTTGAAATTGTTTCGATACGAATTGTTTTCCATTATCCAAGGTTATTACCTGCGGGACTGAAAAGATTAAAAACACTTCATTTTCAAGGAAGGCACAGAGTAAAGAAGCTGTAGCCTCGCGTAAAGGTTTGACCAGAACAAATTTCGAGTAGTGATCGAGAACGATCACGATATAACAATTCCCATGTTTTGACCGGGGATACGGTCCTAAAAAATCGATAAACAATTTTTGAAAGGGTCTAAAAGATTCGACTCGTTCTCCCATATTTGGTCTAGTAGTAAAATTAACAGGCTTATTCATCTTGCATTTAATACAATTCAAAATGAAATTCTTGACATCCATGGTCATTCTGGGCCAGTTAAACTGCCGTTGCAACCTTTCGATTGTTTTAGCGATACCCATATGCGCGGAGGTAGGAGATACATGTGCCTGCTCGATCAAAGGCGTAACTAACGGTGATGGCACTACCAATTTCCATTGAGTGAGATCTGTATCAACGTATCTTGAACCATAAGAAGGACAGATGAGAAGCTTTCCGTCACGAACAATTAGGCTTTGATCATGGTTGTTGTACTGTTCAACTTGCTTTACTTGCTTCATATAATCTTCTTCCAAGAAGGACGAAGAATTCAGATCAATATGAAGAATTGGTACTTCGGCATCTGGTTGGTTTCCAGAGGAACGGGGAGTAATGGCTTCGCAAAACGCCCTACACAATGTATAAGGGACTACGTTTAATGATCCCTTTCAGTAACCTATCTGGAAGTTGAAAGATTGCAGTTGGAGACTCCATCGAGCTAAGCGCCCGGAAAGATCCTTTTGGGACATTAGCCAACGCAAGCTGGAGTGGTCCGTATAGATTGTGAAAGGGTACCCTTCTACATACGGGCGGAACTTCTTTACGCTCAGTACTGCGGCATAGCACTCTAATTCGGCGACTGAATAGTTTTTTTGTGCTGAGTTGAGTTTCTGAGAAATGTACTCTATAGGATGTTCAGAACCATCAGAATCCAGTTGATAGAGTACACTTCCTACGCCGACGGTACTGGCGTCACACTGTATGTAAAAGGGACGTCCGTAATCAGGATTGGCTAAAACGGGAGCAGAAGATAGAGCGAGTTTTAACGATTCAAAAGCAGTTTCTGCAGCGGGAGACCATTGCCAGTAAGAAGGAGTCTTGCCAGTAAGATCAGTCAGGGGGAGCCGCTAATGAAGCAAAATTCTTAATGAAGCGTCTGTACCTGTACCAGCCGCACATCCCAAGAAAACGACGGATTTGTTTTGGTGTTTTGGGAGGCGGGAAGTCCAAAATTGCCTTACATTTCTCAGGGTTTGTGCGGAGGCACCCGTTTCCCACTACATACCCTAGATAGTTTATTTCTCTCAAAAGGAACTGACTTTTATTAACATTTATTGTTAGTCCAGCTATTTTTAATAGACGGGAAACCTCTTCGAGTAACTGAAAATGCTCAATTAATGTGGTCGATGTGATCAAGAGATCGTCAAGATATACAAAAACCTTTTCATGCAATCGGTAAGGAATAACTCGATGCATTAATCGGCATAGTGTCTGGGGCGCGTTGCACAACCCGAATGGCATAACCCGGAATTGATATAAGGGCCTTCCTGGTACCGTGATCGATAAGCAATTCATTTAAAAAGAATGAATCGTTATCCTAATGCCGAAGGAATCGCAGTGCAAGAGAAAGAAACAGAAAAAAAGTCAAGCGGAAAATGGTCGAGAGAGAAAACAAAAGAAAATAGAATTAAAATATGCTTGCCGAACATGAATAGTTTTGAGGGCAAAACCAACGCGCACCCTGGGCGCGTACACCACAAAATAAACCTTTGGGTGACTTCCCGCCTTTGGTCAACAAAATACCAATGGCATGTTGGCCTCCTGCAAGTTGTTAATGATGATACCCTTCGATGATGCGGTTGACGTAAATTAATTATGGCACCCGATCAAATATGGTACTCGTTAAATATTCGATGAAAATTTGTCAACCTTTGTTAAATGCGGTCCCGTTGGAGGAAAAATTATGTTTTTGTCACCATAAATTCCCCAAACAAATATATCTTTTGTTTTATATTACACTCAAACATTTAAATTGTTTTCCATACAAAATCAAAATTAAAAGAAAATTTTAATGATGGCGGTCTCCGAGCATTATTGTGAGACTTGGAATACACGTAAAATCTCAAGCAAACAAATTTGGTAGAATTTTGCAGATGGCAATGAACATGCCTGAAAGGTATATGGAAATGCTTATTCTAGGATTTTATAATCTTCTATTTCTATTTTTAAATTTGTTGTTCAACAAAAATATTATGGAACAGTTTACCTCTGTAAATGTTTTTATATGTAATATAGTATCTTTTAGGGGCTCGTTTGTTTTCCCTAAGTTTATGAATGAGATTTAATGAGAAACATATTTCTAGGATAAGCACAAATTTCGCATGTGTAGCCGCCTTTGGAAAGTTTTATAATTAGGCTTAAATTATTTCTGGTTTTTTCTAGAAATCATGTTTTATTTCTTTCGTCTTTCAGGCGAAATATGAAATTTTCTTTTCCCGTTTTTTTGGCTCCTGGACTAGCACTAGTTTTTTCCCCGTGAGCACTTTACAAAAACCAACGTCAGTTTAGTTTAGCCAGTAATTTACTTATACTATTTGTTGACGTTGTCCACGAGTATTCGTTGTTGTCTCCAATTAGTCGACATTGTTTATTACTTATCGACCTCGTCTAGGAGTAATTGACGCTGTCGACGAGTTGTCGCCACGATCACGTAAAAATTAGTAGATAACGCCTGAATGCCCAACCCTGTGCACAATTCATCGTTCTACTTATGCCATAGTTAGTTTGGTTTCTTCTGATATGGCTCCAGCTGGCGTGATGGATACAATTTAATCGTGTTTTTTTTTTCAAGAGTATAAAACATATAATGAAAGGCTTTAATTTAACTTGTCAACTTTATATTATGATACACGTAGCTAGAACTTTGATCTACCTAATAAATATCCAAGATTACTTGTAATTTCATAAAATGTCTGCCTACGCCAAAACCCAAAATACAAGAAACACCAAAATTGATGAGTTTTTCCTATACACTGATACCCACGTTTAACTACTCCTACTGTAAATCTGATGTTTAATGTTAGATTTCTATTAAAAATTTACAATAGAAAATTAAAACGAATGATTAACAAAAAAAAAAAAAAATGTTCGCAAGCGATCATAAAACGTGATCATAGAATAAAACATCAATCAGGCCAACCACACACACTTAGATTATCGCAAAGAGTTAGCAAAATAGCAATGGAATATAATTGAATTCTTGTATGTTGCACACCAAAACTAAAAAACCGCCAGGTTCAAACACCTGAATGAATAAATGATAAATGGAAATAATAAGATTCGACCGAAAAAATTTTAGTCTTACAGAATTTCATGAATGGTAATTATTTATACATAGAGAATTTGGATATTCAGAGTGGCCCGCGGGACGTTGCTTTTTATAACATTTTAATTATATCAGTTACGAGAAATTTGATACACATGTTTGATTGATTTTAATTATATATCCATACGTATATACTCGTGTACATATTCAATGTTTAAATATTGAGTTGACTTGACAATTATATATGTATATTGCAATTCATTTAATAACATGATTTTGCGAGAATATAACCTATAAAAAATATATTTATGACTAAATTTCCCGTTTATACATACATAATCCATCAATCAATAAAATATATGCATATACCAAAGGGAGGAAAATTGACGTCTGCAAATGACCCAATTATGATGGAAAATGTACAAAACACAAGAATTTGATTGTACTTAGGCTTTTCTAAATCATGGAGACAAAATTTCCAACCATATTATGCCACTTCACTAAATCCTATTCCTAACCGATAAGTTTAAAAAAAATGTCACGTAATATTAACATTTTTATACCCAAACAAATATCAGACGATATGGAAAAACACTAAGTATATAACCCTGACCTTGCCCCGCTTGTTAGAGTTTGCGTCAGTATACTGCCTGGACTTTCTATATAACAAAAAGCATACATAACAGTGAAAATGGGAAATAAAATCGATTTTCCGTTGCCAACATAAATTTTATTATACATTTTTATTGTTATAGGATGTGCTCTCAATCCTGGTTCCTCGCCTCCCCCTTTTTATTTATTCTTCCCGTATATACACAAATCTGATAATAACCACCATACACAACACCTTTCTCTGCCACCCTAGTCCTCCTTTCTATAAATATAATTTATTATTTAACAGAGACTATTTTCTCATCTATTTGTCCTAAATATAAAAATTTTCCTCGGTTTTTCCAAAAAAAAAACTGAGTTCTTTATGTTTATTGGGTCGTACATACATACACATATACGTTGTCTCTTATCTGCTTTATATAAATAATGCATACATAAATTTAAAAAAATGCATTACCAATATCTATCTCTTTCACACACTGTGTTGTATTGGGTTTTCTTTGTTTGCTAGCACCATCATCATATAAGGTTACCTTGAAAATTTTATAAAATTTTCCAACCCGCGCAATGAAAAATGCATGTCTCTTGTAACAAACAATGTAATCTGTATATGTATATAGTGTTTTTGTAACTACGGCAACAACGCATGTGCAATTTTTTGCAGGACAAGAGGACGAGTTTAGTTATTACGTGTATTTTGTACTTTTGATAGTTTGGTTTGGTGCTTGGGAAATTGTTAGAAAAAAAAATTATTAAAATTCTAGGCAAAATTATTATTAAATTTTATATGCGGGGGGTGGTTTATAGGTGGTTTGAGCGTTGTTGGCACAATGTCATAATAGACAATTTCGATTTTTATCTTGCTTGGGAAATCACATTATATTAAGTGAATTTTCATATATTTAGACTGGGGGAGCTTCTATTCCCGTTATTGAATTAGAAAGAAGTTATTGAATTGTGCTTACTGCTAAATGACTATATTCTCGTCATTGTCGACATCATTGTTTTAAGTTTACACGGTGTAATGTATATGAAGCTAGCCCGATACTCAGCCCGAAAATATGTTACTATCGCGACAGTAAACAATGTCATGATACATTGTCATGACATTTATAACATTCAGTCCGAAATATTAAAATTTATTTTATGTATTTTTAAGATATATTACTACTACTTGGTAGCCTAGTCAGACCTAAATTCTTCATTTATATGAAGCTAGCCCGATATACAGTTCAAAAAGCCCGATAGCAACACTAAACTATATAACTAACGAGAAAGTTGTATGTCCCCTCCCGAAAAAATGTCATAAATCATCTTCTGGCAGCATGAATCAGCTCTTGCAGTTGGGCAACGATGGACCTTTTCATATCGTTAACAATTCCGCAGCGTGCATTCATTTCATCATTGCCATCATCGATGAAATACATTTGTAGGAGATTATGTTGACCATTTAAGAACAGAAGCAACAAATCTGTTCTTCCATTTTGAAAGTTCTCGTGAATTAAACTGTTACGGTTTCTGCGCCAAACGAAGTAATTTGGAAGCAGGAGTTATATTTCCTGATGTTAGATAGGAACCGCTTTGATTCGGCCGGCGGATGGCGTTTCACCAAGTTGAAATAGTAAATTTTTTCAGAGGCGCGACACATTCCTTTCGATTCTCCATTAAAATTCAGAGTCTTGCAATAAGGACAAACTTTAGTCATAATGCCGATGAGAAGATGTCGGCTCAAACTATAATATCAGCTGGGTTGTACCGGAATGTAAAACTAAAGAACGAAATCGTATTTGACGCTGATCTGCTGTTTCTCGTGGACGTTTTTCAGCTTCCCCGGTACGTATTTCAACCATTCTTTGTATATTTCGCTCGTTCACTGATGCCCGTTCTTCCTCAGTTTATTTGAAATTATACTCGTCACACTGCTTCCACAGACCATTGCACTAAAAAGAAGAAAGAAAGTCATAGCAAAAACATTTAAAATTTCAAAACATTAAAATCGTGAAAAATACGAACTACAAACCAAATAAAAAATAGAAAAAAATATTAACGAAATACAGCCTTGGCCCCCGGTGGCAAAGTGGTCAGCATGCTTGCTCCAGCAACCGGAGGTCCCGGGTTCGATTCCCGGTGGTGACAAAGAAAAATTTTCACGGCTGGTTTAGGATCAATGAATTAATCACTCATTATCCGAAATGAAAATATGATTATTAAACCTCATTTGAGGCGGCCAAATCCCTTGATGGGATATAGTGCCAGAGAGAGAGAGAGAGCCTTGGCCAAAAGTATTGAGCACCCTATAAATTTCGGGCGTTCACGATAACTATAGCAGAAAACAACTCTTAATGTTTAGTAATTATTTTTTCGACATCTTAAGCCGACTGCACGAGTGCGAGCGAAAATTTATTATTTTTGATCCACACGCTAAACCAATAAAAACTCTTGAAAATATTTCTCCATCATTTTTTTTTCATATTAAAAATTTCCCTGCGAGTTAAAATATTTTTATCTTTTCGCTACTTGGTTAAAAAAAATGAGGAAGCGTTTTGCTATTTTATAACAAGTATTTGTCATTAAATGTTTTGTTTGGTTTGTGTTGACCAATGACCAGTGAAAATGGAGCAAATGTAATCGTCTAGATCTCGAGCAACCGCGCGGTACTGTACAAGTTTTTAACGCTCAGTCGACATTTTTCCAGAATATCCTGTTCGAACGGCGTCTGCTTTTCTAATATTTACGATTTATACTCATAATAGTGTCTATCTTCAAAAAGGTTTCCTTCAACCATCATAAAAGATATAAGCAGCTTTTGTGCCAAATTTTTCATCAAATACAATACATTCTCAATACAGGCACATTTCGACGACATATTGACTGCTCCCACTATCTCCGGCTTAATTAATAAAATTCAACGGATCGCCCATAATAATCTAAATGTACTGATGCAGGTCTTCTAATCATATCAAGGCTCTCCAAAAAAACAAGAAGGTTCTAAAATACCAAAATTTCACCGAAGAAGATTGGTCAAATATCGTGTGGTCAGACGAATCAAACTTTGAAGTAAGTTGACAATTCTATGCCCTAATAATATTAAATAATATGATTTTAAAATAAAATTCATTGACACATATATTTTAGTTTTCCGAAGTCACTACATTTTCTTTATTTGAGATTTTTGGTACATCTGTGGCACTATTCTGGTAATTCCCTGGAAATAGGAAACTGGAGAAAGAATTTATATGTAACTTCTGTTCTAATATTTTTTCCGGTCTACTGAGGAGAAAAGTTTGATGTAAATATTTATAAATTGGGAAGAATTTTCCCATATTTAAATAGGCAGGGAAAATTATTCCCATTTTAATTTTGTCCCATTTTTGAAAAAAAAAATATTTGAACAGAAATAAATTCTTTTCCTAGTTCCCTATTCCCGGGGAGTTACCAGAATAGTGCCACTGGCGTGCCTTTTGTACGTCGCCGGATAGGTGAAGCATTTACTTCAGAGTGTGTGGTTAACCACGGAGGAGGCTGCATAATGGTCTGGGGCTGCATGACTAATTCTGGAGTTGGCGAAATGTTGGTGTGTGTGAAGGCCACATTAAATCTTCAAAATACATAAACGTCATAGAATCTGCGTTGCTGCCCTCATTTTTAACACTTTTTGGTGATACAAACATGGATGACGTTAAATTCCAGCAAGATAACGCGCCATGTCATAAATTTGCCCGCACAATGGCACGGCTTCGAGAAAATTGCATTGAGGTTCTGTCCCGATCCCCGGAGCTGAACCTTATAGAACGGAGGGATGGAGTTCATTTTAACGCAGAGTCAGACATCACACAATAAATAACAAAGAAGACCTACAACGCTGCCCCCTCTAAGAATGGAACGCAATACGTCTTGCAGAACATAAAGAACTTGTAAGCTCTCTACCCAAAAGAATTTCTGCCGTAATTAAGGCAAAGGGTGGATCCATGATAGAAAAACTTGAAAAGGTAAAATATCTCCATGTTTCATTTTCGTCGTTTTGTGCGCATTACGTCACTGTAGACCACAAAATGGAAATTTACATTGAGTTTATCGATTTTTCGATTAATTGTTTAAATAAATCTGAAATAAACGTAATTTTTTAAAACTTTTTTAAATTTTGATAATTAAGTTGAGGGTCGTTTGCCCGACTTTCAAAATCCCGAAATCAAAATTCCGATATTTAAAACCCCGATTTTAAAAAGGCTTTTTTTAAATTTATGGATTCCCAAATTCATATATTTTTTTTTAAATTGGGCTTTTAAGGTATCCCTTCCTTCATATTCCCGAATATTTTATTACCAAAATGATGTTTTTGACTAGATCAAAAACTTACTAGTAGACTGTTTCTCAAATTCCAAATTGTCAAAAAAAATATTCCGAAAACTATCCCAAATCACCTTTTGTAAATTGTTAATGTTTGGACGAAAAAATTAAAAATGAAAATATGAAAATTAAATATAAGTCTACATAATATAGTAATATATATTTTATATTTAAAAAAAAAGGTTGGTATCGAAAGGCCAAAAATTTTATTAGCGAAAAAAATATCCCAAAATGCCATCCCGAAAATAATAATCCAAAACTCAGAATACTAAAAATATATTTACTAAGGAAAAACTTGCTAGAACACAAAATCTCAAAAAAATAAAAATATCGAATTAAAAATCCCAAAATTTACAGAACATAAAACCAAATGAGTCGAAACCTGTGCGTGCAGAATTAGTCGAATTCCTTGTTTTTGATGGTTTTGCAAGATTAATAAAAACATTTTGAAATGCAATAATTGTAGAGGTGGACCTCTTCGATAAATCTCACGGGCACGCGAGGGGCTCTCAAGGGGCTTTAGATTTGAAATTCTTGGGACGTAGGAGCCGAGATCAGTAAAAATGTTGCACTGGGTGTCACACGTAAGATTTTGTATTTCAACATTTGGACATTTCAACATTTGTACTTCGACATTTTTGGAACATTTTGTAGTTGCAAGATTAATAAAAAAACCATATTTTGTTAATGTAACATTTTGAAATGCAATATTTACGTTCTTTGCAGGACGACCAAAAATATATTTTATTAGAAGAACATATTTACAATTTCATTCAATTGATTGAGGAATGGTCAAGTTCAATTGAGCAGGTCCAATTCCAAAAATTCTAGAATAATTCACATTAAAAATCAAATTATATCCGATAACCCAAATTTAACCAAGGTCGGCTAAAAAAAGATAAATGATAAATTTTTTTTTTGAATTTAATAAACAATTTGAATTTAATATTTAATTTTAAGGTTTCAGCAAAATCGGGACTTCGAAAATCGGGGTTTTGAAAATCGAGATTTTAAAGTCGGGATTTTAAAAGTGGGGATCTTGAAAGTCGGGATTTTGAAAGTCGGAATTTTAAAAGTTGGGATTTTGATAATTCGGTCTTTTGTAATTCGGGATTTTGAACCGACGCCTATCTGTATATATATAAAGAAATTCAGCTCACAAATTATTGTTAACGAAATTATAGCTATGTTTCTCAATTTACGATTTTCAAAAATATTCGTGGTTTTAAGAATTCATTTATTTAAATAGATTATGAACTTTAAATTACAAATTAAAATTAAATCTCGTTTTTATTTCTTTTGTTATTTTATGATTTCCGATAAAATGAAGTGTTAAATATTTCTGTCTGTTCTTATCAGATATATGTAGTGGATGGGTTTGGCTACAAATCGAAGAAGGTCCCAATTTCTTAGTTGATGTAGATTTCGAGATTGTTAAATGATTTATTTAAGTAAAAAAATGTTTGAACTGAAAATCAGAAAATAATTAAAAACTTTCTTCAATCTTATTTATCAAACTTAAATAAGCTTTTAATTAAAAAAAAAAATATTAACCATTTATTTAAAAAAACAATTAAAAAAACCGAAATCACATGTTTGTTGTCTACAGTGACGTCACATGAACATGCGCAATATTACATCTTGTTGTCTTTACATCATGGGGTGGACCCACAAAATATTAATTTTGTATAAATAAATAGTAATTTTAACCTATAAAAATTGTTTCAATTTATTCCAAATTGATACTCCCAGTAAAATTGTAAGATATCATGGATGCTCAATACTTTTGGCCAAGGCTGTACATATTTCAAATCAAACGCAAATAAATCGACACAGCTCAATTCCACCACCAAAAAAAACACATTTACATCTTATATTTCCTGATGCCTTGATCAGTAGTAAACCTTTTGATGCCCAAAGATTAAAGATTGTATTGAAAACCATCGTACGTATAATGAATCCGCACCTTTAAATAAAATTCATGCGAAAGAGAATATTTCTACGCTTATAACATTTCAAGTAAATCAATCAAGTTTCGCGAGACAATTTTTTTTGCTCGGTGATGTGATTATACTGCTTAGTCATTAACGAAAAATTCTTAAGACCTGTTTCAATTAAATAAAAAGATTATATTTTAATTTTGATATAAAATGCGAGTGGGCTTGAAGTTTGGGCCGCCGCCGGCGTTTCCAATTATGTTAATAATTTTAATTCGAATTATTTTTCAATTACATGTATGCCACTATTAATACACCTAAGACAAACAAGTACGCATGTATACATATGTGAGTGACTATAAATAGCATTTTGCCATGATGTTGCCATATACGTGTTTAGATATATTTATAACTAAAATAATTGATCACGCGTTGCCTTAGCGCTTATAACAATCAATTACTGAATAAATCTGTTTGATTTTTGGTGTAATTTTAGCACTCGACTCGATACGTCCAATACCTTGTCATTATACGTGCTTTTAAACACCCACATCCAAAAATATATCGAAAGATCAAAAACTTTCTTATTATGCTTCTTCTAATGTAACGATTTTTATTGTTATTATTACTTTGTTGGCCCTTATTATCTTAAATTTAGAATAATTGATGGGAGGTTACACAGGATATAAACCCTTTTTGTATACTGTAATTTTATTCTGTGAATTATTTGTTTATATGTTACGGTTAAAGTTCGAATAAAAGCTAATTTTCGTATTTAGCGGGAAATGTACAAATTACCTACCCATTTGGGTAAATGTATGTTTGATCAACTTATACCTACAAATTTAGATGTATATGAAGATAGCCGAAATTCCAGCCCCGAAAAATGCGATGGCAACACTAATTATTGCTATCATAACATTTTTATTCTCAGCCCCGAAAATATTTGCTATCATGATAGTTAGAAAATGTCATGACAGTTGAAATTTTCGAGGCTGAGAGTAGATATAATACTTATAAATATGTACATGTTTGTAAGCCCAAATAAGCCCAATTTTAATATGTGTGTGAAAATAGGCTAAATTCAGTCTCAGACAAATGCTATGACAACATTTTTTAAAAACTCTCATGGCAATCGAAATTTTCGAGCTTGAGAGTAAAAATGTAGGGATTTTCTTATGCGGTGCACATCGTTTGATTACCCATCATGATTACCCATGTTTATAGAGCACGTACGACTTTTTATAAAAATTTTGTAGGAGTTGTGATATAGTCCATAAAAGTTGGAAACTATTTGATGGCCCAACTAGCGGTGCACATCGTGTGATAGGTGAATGTTTAAGTAGAATGTATGATTTCTTTTAGAATTTTTCTACGTATAGGAAAAGATTTTCCATGTCTCACTATATCTCAACTCCTATACATAGAAAAATTCTAAAAAAACATCGTTCATGCTCCTTAAACACTCACCGATCAAACGATGTGCATCGCTAGTTGGGCTCTTCTATGGACTATATCATAGCTCATTTTGAATTCAAAAAAGCATTGAAACTTTCATCAAATTAGTCCCGACACTTTTATATATCATATACTAAAGTTATATACTATGTTACGATAGTTAACAGTAATTTTGTTGTTTACTGTAATTTATTTAGAATCTAAGAATGTTGTTCATGTTTTGAATGATGCGTCTAGTTTTATTTATACAATTTCGTATACAAAATTTTATAAACATTTTTTTATTTATTTTTATTTATAACATGTGTATAAGTTTTTGACTCTCAGCCTCGAAAATATTTACTGTCCTAACAGCTAAAACTATCATGACACAAATATTTTTCTGGGCTGAGAGTAAAAATATTGCATTTTGGTGAAGGAGGAAGATTCAAAGTAATTTTTGATTTTGGCTGCAACTATATTTTTTAGGAGTTAGTTGTTTTTTGTTTATTTACACGTTTTGTCAGAACTTTTTATTGCTTTTATTAAACTTATAAAATTTATTTATTTAGAAATTTGGGATAGCTTCACAAAGGTCAAATTTGGAATATATGGTTGGTAAATGTTCTTTTAACGATGAACCATATCAATATCAAGATAAAAAATTGGAAAATACAGGTTATCAGTGCTGTCTAAGTAGCACCATTAAATTTGTATTATTGCGTAAGGAAATAATGTGGCCGATTTTCGCCGATTTCCCCGTCCTATTAGAATTTGTGTTGAAAAAACAAAGATCACATAACACATCATACAATTTCAAATCCTGCAATCGGCCCCATTATTCAACAGGGGACCACATGAAATCGGAGGAATTAATTCTTCTGAAAAATTTTGCATGGCGACCTTAATTCACTCCCCAAACCTACAAACTTCCGCCACCAAAATCTCGTTTGGAAAAGTATTGTTATTCCTATCGCAAATCACGCCAATAACAGAAGAACTCGTCAGGACCATCACAGTTCCACTTTTTTTCGTCAGATAATAGAACTTGATAATTTTTACATGATTACAAACGAAATAAATATGGAGTATCTTTATTTACTTACATTTTCCCAGTTTCTGCCCATATTTAGTCTGGACAAATTCCAGTCTAGCCGACTTGTGACGTTGCAACAATCGTGGAGCTGGCCTCAATTTTGAACGGACAATGTTAGAAGCACGATTTAGTGTTCTCCAAATGGTTTGTCTTGAAACTTGTGGTTCAACTTTTGCAGACAGTTGACGGCAACTATCAGATTTTTTCAACTAATTTAAGACCACTTCATGACTTTGTTAAATTTTACGTCCAATCCACCTCAACTCTTTCCCCTGATTATGAAGAACTTAAATTTGAGCCTTTTCGAAGTCGGTTTATTTTGTACCACGCCCCATTTTATTATAATTTAATTGTAAATATGAACTGTGTATTACTATCACAAATCGCAATAGCAAACTATACGTAATTAAAAAAAATTATGTAGAAAAATTTTCACATAGCCATCTTAAATTTTTCACTACTTTATTAACATGTGTTCACAAAATAACAATAGTTTTAGTTTGCAATTATTTTTTAATTTAGAAAAAGTGAAAATAATGGTGGTGCTTTAATTATGAAACACTGTATATTATTAAAAAGTTCGCTCAAAGATGGAGTAATTTCGATTTAGTGCCCAACAGAAGGTTTGAAACTACGAAATCAATTTTGACGTTTACTTACCATACCGTCGACTCAAGCTCGCGTTTTATCGGCCGAACTGTCATTCCTTATTTTCAAAGAGAAAGTAGGCCGTATTATAAGCAAACTGAATACGGGAATGCTGCTGGACTTGGGTGTGACAGATGACGTGTGTTGGGTGGTATTGATCGACACGATAGCGACCAACATATTAGGTGTTAAACAAACAAATAGATGTCCTGACTCCCGGCAAGGCTCTTTTTTATTAAGAATTGTTATTTTTACAAAGCTTGTTTTATTACCATCTGGGTCGCTACCGTGTCAAATTGTTGGGAATATTTGAATAAATTTAAAATTGAATAAACGTCTCTATATGAATAGTGAGGGAGCTTTGGAAAATGGCTTGCCCTAACCCCTAGCAAGGCTCTTTTATCTTAAGAACTGGTACTTTTAAGATATTTCACATAGCAGCTAACTATAGAGGTCGCTATCAATTTAAAATGTAATAATCGTCTTTATATGCATAATGAGGAAACTTGTAATTTTATACTTCCAATTTGTTTAATAATTTTAATTTATTAAAAATTGAATATAAAGGGTTAGAGAAAAATTCGTGGCCTTTTTTGGACATTGTAACAAAGAATTTTCTTATTTCAAATGAACTTTATTAAATCAAATATGTGGCATTTTGATCAATGACCCTTTGCCAAATTTTCTGGTAGAGCCATGATCCCATCACGGTAGAACTTCTGTGGTTTAGAGGCGAAAAATCAAGACAACTCATATTCGCATGTTTTTTTTTTAATTTAATGTAAAACCATTAAGATGGTTCTGCGTGGACCGGATCAAATGGTAGTCCGATGGTGCAAGGTCAGGACTATATGGTGGGTGCATCAAAACTTCCCAGTCAAGCTCTCTCAGTTTCTGCCGGGTCATCAATGATGTGTGTAGTCTATCATTATCATATATGATGGAACACAATGCCCTCTCTGCTGATCCATTCTGGACGTTTTAACTGAATTGCTTGCCTTAATTGCTTTAGTTGATGACGGTAAAGATTAGAATCAATCGTTAACATCAATCCCACCAAATACACAGCATTACCTTTCTTGAAGTCAATCCTGGCTTTGATACCGTTTGGGAAGCTTCACCTCGTTTTGTCCATGATCTTTTTCGCACATCGTTGTCGTTTCTTATCCACTTTTCATCACAATCATTCGCTTTAAAAACTGCGTTTCAGCAGCGTTTCGCAGATAGAAATCCTGTCCATTAAATGTTTAACTGTTAATTCATGGGGTACCCAAACGTCAAGTCTTTTTTTTTATATCCAGCCATTTTCAAACGGTTTAAAACTGTTTTCTGATCAATATTTAGTTGTTTGCCAATTGCATGCTTTTCCAGTGGTTGGTCGACCAGAGGGAGGTGCATCTTTGTTGTCCATATTTCCAGAACGAAAGCGCGTGAACCATTTCTTTGCTGCTGATTTTGATACAGCATTTTCTCCATAAACAGCACAAATTTTTTCGCAAGCCTGACCCACGTGTGGTAATAAAATTGCAAAAGCTATCGAATTTTATTATTATTTATCTCCATGATTAAAATGATGTTGTAACTTTTTATTCACTTCACCAATTTTAATGTTTTGTATGTCAAAGTGTAAGTTAAAATCACCTTTCAAACACACATAAGAATTCCCCGATACAGTCAATGGTTATTGGTTGTAAATGCCACCAACTTTTTTCCCTCCCTATTATATTTATTCAAATTAAAAAAATTTGAAATTTAATAAATTAAATTTGAAATATAGTAAATTTAATTTAATTTATTTTCTTGTCATTATGTAAAAATTATACATTTTTTTTTTACTTTGTAGTTTTTACACTAATACATGAGCGCAAATTTACTGTTGTTGTTATTTTAGAACATAATGCCTAAAGGTTGGTTCACGTATGCGATCAAGAAATGATTCGCGAATCATGTCAATCAAATCGTTGGAAACATATACAAATTTCCCCACCTGAGATGAAATAATTTTATCTTTGGGCAAATTTTGATCGCAAGCATCCAACATAGAAAAAACAAAAAACAAATTATGAGCAATAATAGACGTTTTCGGAAATATCCCATGGTAACTTTAAAGTAATTTTAATTTTTTTAATGTTGGTAACAAAAGTTACCCAAGTTACCCTGGCTATACAAAAAGTATAATGGTGTTTTCGATTGATTTTTTACCCCTCACTAACATAGTACACTTATTTTTTGTGTCAATGGAACAAAACACTTTTTTACCCTCATTTATGTGTCGGTGTGTGTTACCTCTTGAACATAACGTACGTAATTTCAAATATGGATATTGTCACAAATGACAATTATCAAATCCAGAATGACAGCACAATGACAATACAATTGTTGGTGTGCGTGAAAAGAGGGGTTACTCTATTAAAAAACCCAGTGTAGCAAAAATTGCTCGATGTAATAAAATTTAGCTGTCAGTATATTTTCTTTTGATCACTCGAACATTTTCGGGATAAAAAGAGTACCCTTTTTACACTCAGTGCAAGTTATTATGATCAATCGAAAACTACATAAGTTTACATTCCGCGTGGTAATATTTATATTCAGCAAAATTCAATTACGTATTTTAATAAATATGTACAGTTTTGTTGTATTTTTTTTAACCGTTTATACTTTGAAAGTTTGTACACTAATTTTTCTGACAGTACTAATTTAATACAAATTGACAGAACGACAGAAAATAAAAAACAACTAAAAGTAAATTACAATAAAATTACTCTACATGTTCGGAAATAGATTTGATAATTTTTTGTCAGCAAGTTACCTAAAAGTTACCATGGGATATTTCCGAAAACGCCTAATAACGCTCATTAAATTTTTCTACCAAAACAAAAAAATTTGGTTCTATTAAGTCCAAACCACACAAATGTGTAAGTAAAAAAAATAGTATGGCGTTTTTGATAAAAAAAATCGTTTGATTTTAAGTACAACCAACACAATTGTGTGTATAGTTATAATGTTTTTTGGACGAAAATAAGTTTCAAAAGCATGCACAAATGTGTAAGTTGGTTCAAAACTCATACAAAATTAAATTTTTGACATGATAACTTTTGCCTTACCCACACAATTGTGTGGACAGGTGGGAAAAGGGATATATAATTTTGTTGTTTTCTGACATTTCTATTCGCGGTTCCACACTTTGTAATCCTTCGCCGTGACTCCCTACTCGTTCCCTTCCCCTTTACAAATCAAACAAACTGTTTTTGTTTTAAATCGAGAATACTGAAAATAGACCAATATACGGAACAATCACAAACACCATTGCTACCGAAAACCTAAAGTAAAATAACTGTTTTTAGTTTGTAGGTAAAGGGGAAAGAAGCGAGGAAAGAATCACGACGAAAGAATCAAAGTGTGGAACCACGGTATATGACTCACGTCAAAGTCAAAAACAAATAAATAAAAGACACGTCATTTTCATTATCGGCATTACAATTTGGTGTTTATATTTTGTCGTGCGTTTACATAAGATAATAGTGTATTATAAATAATATTAATTTTTGTGTAATAAGTAAGAATTTGGCATAAGCATTAAAAACTCTCGGCTGTTCTTCAGAATGTATAAAATCAACGTGCAAAAACAAGAGATACAAACTTCAAGTTTTTATTTTATTTAATTATCAGTCGTCACCACAGTCAAACACAATACACAAATTAAAATGGTTGAAAATGATAAATGAAACGCCAAGTAAAATAGCTTAATATTTAGAGCAATAGCTTTTGTTGCTAACTTCATAATCAAATATTTTTAATCGCATACGTGAAGCTGCCATTATTCCATGGAAAAAATTTGCTGACAGCAGTTTTTACTGATAGAACATAAAACAAAGAAAGTCTTAAAATTCCATAAGAGTGAGAAAGAAAAGAAATATTTTTTTATTTCATTTTTATAGTAAAATTTTATGGTTTTACATTTTGGCGTAACCTAAAAATTTCATAAAAGTTTTCGTACATTTCAATTTTTTTTTATATATTTATTTTAATATTTTAATTTTTATATATGTACCACAAAAAACCACAAATCGACATTTGACTATAAAAATGGCGAACGACTTATTTTGTATGAATGTGAGAAAAATTTCTTATCTTTACATACATTTTTTGTAGATGTGTGCTGCAATAAAAAATACTTCGTTTACATTTTTAATAGCATTTTTAATAGCATCATTATTGCAGCACACTAAAACCATCACAATTATTTTCTCAGTAAAATTTTACTGACAACATTTTTTGTTTCGTACACAACCAGTAAAATCTAACTTTTTCTCACTTTTATTTCTGCTGACAGCAGATTTTTCTCATGGAATAAGGCCTTAATTCATCAACGTACGGAAGTAATATTCTCCACAGTTCGGTTTTAGACTACTATAATCTATAATAAAACAAACCTGTCACAAAACTAACTCTAATGCTACTATTTAAACCTAGATGCCACTCATCTCAAAAAATGTTATTAATATTCGGAAACTTAAATGAGCAATTTCCTCTTCATAAATATCTAGCACACGCGGAATTGTTTGCCCATTAAACTAATGAGCGAGATCCTAACAATATAAATATATTAGTTCTCATACGAATCGTTTTTGCGACTTAAAAGCGAACCGGTTACGATGAGACTTTCCAGCGAAGTATTCGACCGCATAATATTCCCTTCATCGTTGCATTAACGTATCATTTTTAGTGAAACGTTTACGTATCATATTTACAGTGTTTGCGTATCACGCACGATATGATGGTTGGTTATGTTTTGAATGTCAAATCAATCAAATCCAGACGATCGTGAAGGAATCCACCTATGGGTGCCTGATGCAGCTATTTGAACAAATGCACCCTAAACCAGCCATTGCCAATAAAAAATTGAAAACTATAGATTTGGCTGGTAGGAAACGGAGTAACTGGTAGACGTTCAGGTTTCAGTACTATCGTGGACATGCTATTCAATTGGATTTATGAGACTAAACATGTCCAATAAATCAGGGAAGATTAACAAATAGCTAATACCACATATCGCGCCAACACTACCATGGGCCCAGTGTTGTTTCACCCATATAATTTGTGTGATGAAGAGTTTATACATCAAGCCGTGAAATATTCTAATATAGCCATCAATTTGGTTCGTCGTGTTTGAAATTTTTATTTTCAATTCCCAGAACTTGGTACACGTTGATGGAGCACGTCGTCTTACCCTCATTTTCGTCATATGGGGGTTATTCATCTTAGAATAAGACGTAATAGAAGTAGAAGTAAATTATTAATATTTTAGAGACTGGGCTGTATATGTGATGAATTCCCTAATTCGGTTGTTATTCGATCAGTTAATCTCGAATGGATTTTGCGATATTACGCCCATATTTGTGCATCGATAATCTACAGTCTACAGAAGTGATGTCGGTCAAGCCATTGTTAACGCTGCAAAAGACCCAGGTAGGGGAAGTCTATCAAATCGTTGGATATTTGTAACAGTTTGGTTGATATTTTAAAATTTAACATGATCGACTAGTTTCACCAAGTTATGCGTAAAAATGGTTTTGGAAAAACGCCTACATACCGGTTGCGTTGAATAAGGAATTCCAACTTTAGCCGGTTTAGGAGTTAGTTTGAAGTACCAACCCACCAAAATATATAAGTTGGTTACTCAAATATTGCATAAATTATTGAAGTTAACATACAATAGATTTGACTAAAAAACGACGTTTTCATAAATGTGAATTTTAAACGTGTTGACTTTGGAATGCAGAACGGAATTAAAGACCGCTACTAAGTGGCCATCCAGCTCGATGGGAAATGGTTGCACAACACCATGTCGATTTAATTTGTAGATAAGTGTGAGAAGTTGCATATCCTCTTTATCTTTTTATTTTCCGTCATATACCTTCTAGAGCTTTGGACCGTGACAGTTAGTGATTTTCAAGAACTTAATTTATTACATGTTGCAATTCATTGTATTTTTCAGTAACTCTATCTTCGCCGTCTGGAAGAACACTTCCAAGTAGGCCACGATTTGCTTAAAGTCTAGTTCTTCTGTATTCAGAATGGGCAATCAATCCAGAACTTAAAATGGTGTGGTAAGTAAACAACACAATTGATCGCGTAATTATGTTCCTTCTTCTGGAGCTTTCTGAGTTGCTTTAAGGGTGGTAGTACAATGCCGCAATTAGCTGTTAATATTGGAATTCAATTCATACTGGGAAATAGTTTTTCCGTAACAAATTGCTGCTGAAAAAATTAAAATACATTAAAATTCTCAAAATATATCTCATATACGCGTTAAATTAGGACGCAATCCACACTATGATTTTATTCGCGATAAATTCAAAGGCTGGCTTCGAACTTAACACTTAACGCAAATAAATTTAAAAAATCCTATCACAAAATTAAGGAGTCGAATTATAACAGATCTGACGTGCTCTAGTAATCTAATAAAATTTCATTTGCAACTTGCCAATTTATTTTAGTTGTCAAGTCTAGCATTAAATTAGTCAAAATTAATTATAATTTAATTTTATTTAATCATCTAAATAGTAAAATTTTAATAATTCCCGGTAGACAAAAATTTGCGTTCTGTTCATTAAGTGTAGATAACTTGGTTATTTTTACTACCGGTCATTATTTATTTTAATTGGAGAGAAGAAATTACTACCCAAAGTCAAATGACAACGACGCGTAACTGAAAGAAACGAATAATCGATGTTCACTGCTGAGTTAACGTGACTTCGACTTTTTATAAGCATTTCCCGGTAAATGTGGACATTCACTAATTTTGGACTTTAACCGTAACATATACATACGTTTACATTACGTAGAACAATACGGATTGCAATTACTTAAGAAAGGTTAATGGTTCCAAAATTATATGGTATAATGGAAATGTACAACAACCGATAAAGAAAAAATTGTGTAGGTGCGGAACTTACATAGTTGTTGTAAATGTTTTATCGGGGAAAACAGGAAAATATATTAGATTTTACATAGATGGTAAATTAACACGGATGGCCTTGTAAAAGTATGGAACTACTTACACACCATATACTGTTTGTAAGCGCCGGATTGAATAACTATATCGATTTACATAATAAATCACTATATAAAGGAAGAAACGCAATTTAGTTTTTCCTCAAAATCACAAAAAAAAATTGTTCAATATTCGAAAAGAATAAAAAAAAATCATATTTTTGGATATTTTCCAAGCCAAACCAACCGTACCGTAAAAACTCAAAACACACAAAAAAATCTTAAAAAAAAAACACGAATAGGAAAATTAAGAATTGGGGGATAAAAACTATAGAATTTTCATTTTGTGTTGGCTGGTACATTTTGTGATAATTTTTTTTTTTTTTTTTACATATGCGTTACCCAAATTTAGCATAATTACATAGATTTCATATACATATATGTATGAAACCAAATGTCTCGTCTTGGAAATTTTTGACTACCTCGCGCGTTTTTATAATATAATTTAATGTTACGCTATTTGGTGGCTGTTGTGACGTAGTATTATATGTAAGTGTGTGTGAGTGGCGATGGCAGTTGAAAAATCATAATAAATTTATATACAATCCGACCTAAGGAACGAGCGGAGAAGCAATTACCGTTTTTTGTCTCAGGTGTCTATTTTCCATATTCATGGAAAAAGCTTCAAAATCGTTGCTGTGCAGACTAAAAATTTGTGGCCTCTCTACAGCCAATATTGACTGTTTGGAATGAAATTTCATTCTTAAGCTTTTTCCGTAAATTGGGAGACCCAATCCCTCCCAGTAATGTTTGGTTGAAATACTTTGAAGCGGCCAGATGAGCGTTTTTGATTTTTGAAAAACCTGTTATGAACTAAAGATTCTAAATTACATTTGCAACAATATCGGGCCACATCATTTTTCCAAAATTTAAGCGGAAATTAAAATTTTTGACAAATAAATAACGGATTGATGGATTGGCTAAAGTTTTACCTATTAATTTGATGGTTCCAGTTATGTACGGCCGGAATCGGCTCTTTTGCTATAAATTCAATGATCTTTGTGATGGTGATGGGTGGTTGAGGAATTTCATGTCCTGAAAGCGGCATCTCCTAAAGGGAGCTTTCTCGTTTTTCAATAGTTCTTCCCGAATATTTGAAAAATCGGTAAAGTTTTTGCATTACATATTTATGGAGAGAATGTGGGATTTCCGACGTGATTGTCACACCAAGAATCCCATAGATCCGTTTAAAGATTGAAATATATATTTTAATTTAACTCAGTTGTGCTAAATTGTGCATTCAAAAAACAATTTGTATGAAACAACTTGTATGTTGAAATACATGGATTTTGTACACGCATCGAGTGAAGCACATACAGCAGTGGTTTTTACAACGATGCTTGCTGCAAAAAATAAAATAGTAATATTAAATCAAGCAATCTCACTACCGAGGCTAGAACTAAGTGTTGCGTTCCTATTATCAAAATTGCTCCTCAACATAAGAACTGCCTTGGATCTAGGCGAGAGTCAAACATTCTGCTGACACAGCAGAAAACATTTGTAACCAACAGGATAACTGAAGTACATTAAAATACCAAACCAAGTCAATGGCAGATTGTGCATCGAGCGGTAAAAATCCCAACTAACTGCTAAATCACAACCCTTAATCCCATAAACCCCAACCAACTGCATAACCTAACTGTATTTTTCGCTTTTGTATGGTTTCGCTAAAACTATTAACAAATAAGCTTTTTTTAACGGAAAAGTTAACTCTAAACAATAAAATCTTACACCTTTCTTTATAATTCTTAATAGACGAAGACGTTGAACTCAAGCCATTTAAAAACTAAGAAATTAACAATTGCAACGCCCTATTTTTAAAAAATCATTTACCATTAAGAAACCTTATTGTAGCTTACATTACATCTGAACAATCTAAGTCTTCCTTAAATTATTATCACAAGTATTAAAGCTCCATAGAAGTTTGAGCTTTTGGATAATCGTCGTGCCACTTTAGTTGTGTACTTTGGTGATGGTTGATCCACGGGATTACCGGTCTATAAATATTACATTAAGATGCGCATTAGGCGAACACGGCAAAATATTCCATATACGCAGAGCTATACACGAGAAAACATGGAAACGTAAAAAAAGAAAATTAAAATCTTGTACTGTGTGTTACGTTTTTCAAGGGCAAAGTATGAGATTTTTTTTTTCATTATTTAAATTAAAACAGCAACAAAGCAATAATTATTGTTATTATAAATGTAAACCACGCCTTTTCTTATGAAAGCATTGCTGGTATGTACGTACAAACAGGGTAAAAAAAATCATCTCATCATCACCACATTAAAATATTACAAAACTTTAATTATGCCAGGCCTGTAGAGGAGCGCTGATTCCACCAACCGATGACGCAATTCCGCAAATATTTCTTGTAATTTGTCTTTGTTTGTTTTCATTTTTTACTTATTTTCTGATTCTGTAAAACAACGCGAATGTCGTTACTGGGTATACAGTGAGACAAATCAAAAATATGTGAACAGGGATATCTAATATCGTTTCTAGACGGAAAATCAAATCTATTTTGATATAAAAAATTTCCTCATATTCTTTTGTTTTCGAACTTATTGTTTGAGGATTTCATGGGGCTTGATGACTCAGCTGGAGATAGAAATTTTTTACAAAATATTCTAAATTTGTTGCTAGATGAAATCAGAAACATAAAACATTTATTATAAGAAATACAATAATTAAAAAAAAATAAACGGCTCGTCTTAATATTTGATCTTAATATTTTTATTACAGGCACACATCAGATGCTGATAAAAAAGATACAAACCTTTCGTTAAGAAGTAAAAATGTCGGCTTAATATCTTCAAAATAATTGTAAATAAAACATTTCTAAAGAAATTCTTTATATTTTATAAATTCTATAAATTCTATAATTATATAAATTTTATAAATTCTATAACTTCAATAAATTCTAAATTTCTTTAATCTAATTCTATAAATTATATAAATTCTTTAAGTTCTATAAATTCTATAAATTCTATAAATTCTATAAATTCTATAAATTCTATAAATTCTATAAATTCTATAAATTCTATAAATTCTATAAATTCTATAAATTCTATAAATTCTATAAATTCTATAAATTCTATAAATTCTATAAATTCTATAAATTCTATAAATTCTATAAATTCTATAAATTCTATAAATTCTATAAATTCTATAAATTCTATAAATTCTATAAATTCTATAAATTCTATAAATTCTATAAATTCTATAAATTCTATAAATTCTATAAATTCTATAAATTCTATAAATTCTATAAATTCTATAAATTCTATAAATTCTATAAATTCTATAAATTCTATAAATTCTATAAATTCTATAAATTCTATAAATTCTATAAATTCTATAAATTCTATAAATTCTATAAATTCTATAAATTCTATAAATTCTATAAATTCTATAAATTCTATAAATTCTATAAATTCTATAAATTCTATAAATTCTATAAATTCTATAAATTCTATAAATTCTATAAATTCTATAAATTCTATAAATTCTATAAATTCTATAAATTCTATAAATTCTATAAATTCTATAAATTCTATAAATTCTATAAATTCTATAAATTCTATAAATTCTATAAATTCTATAAATTCTATAAATTCTATAAATTCTATAAATTCTATAAATTCTATAAATTCTATAAATTCTATAAATTCTATAAATTCTATAAATTCTATAAATTCTATAAATTCTATAAATTCTATAAATTCTATAAATTCTATAAATTCTATAAATTCTATAAATTCTATAAATTCTATAAATTCTATAAATTCTATAAATTCTATAAATTCTATAAATTCTATAAATTCTATAAATTCTATAAATTCTATAAATTCTATAAATTCTATAAATTCTATAAATTCTATAAATTCTATAAATTCTATAAATTCTATAAATTCTATAAATTCTATAAATTCTATAAATTCTATAAATTCTATAAATTCTATAAATTCTATAAATTCTATAAATTCTATAAATTCTATAAATTCTATAAATTCTATAAATTCTATAAATTCTATAAATTCTATAAATTCTATAAATTCTATAAATTCTATAAATTCTATAAATTCTATAAATTCTATAAATTCTATAAATTCTATAAATTCTATAAATTCTATAAATTCTATAAATTCTATAAATTCTATAAATTCTATAAATTCTATAAATTCTATAAATTCTATAAATTCTATAAATTCTATAAATTCTATAAATTCTATAAATTCTATAAATTCTATAAATTCTATAAATTCTATAAATTCTATAAATTCTATAAATTCTATAAATTCTATAAATTCTATAAATTCTATAAATTCTATAAATTCTATAAATTCTATAAATTCTATAAATTCTATAAATTCTATAAATTCTATAAATTCTATAAATTCTATAAATTCTATAAATTCTATAAATTCTATAAATTCTATAAATTCTATAAATTCTATAAATTCTATAAATTCTATAAATTCTATAAATTCTATAAATTCTATAAATTCTATAAATTCTATAAATTCTATAAATTCTATAAATTCTATAAATTCTATAAATTCTATAAATTCTATAAATTCTATAAATTCTATAAATTCTATAAATTCTATAAATTCTATAAATTCTATAAATTCTATAAATTCTATAAATTCTATAAATTCTATAAATTCTATAAATTCTATAAATTCTATAAATTCTATAAATTCTATAAATTCTATAAATTCTATAAATTCTATAAATTCTATAAATTCTATAAATTCTATAAATTCTATAAATTCTATAAATTCTATAAATTCTATAAATTCTATAAATTCTATAAATTCTATAAATTCTATAAATTCTATAAATTCTATAAATTCTATAAATTCTATAAATTCTATAAATTCTATAAATTCTATAAATTCTATAAATTCTATAAATTCTATAAATTCTATAAATTCTATAAATTCTATAAATTCTATAAATTCTATAAATTCTATAAATTCTATAAATTCTATAAATTCTATAAATTCTATAAATTCTATAAATTCTATAAATTCTATAAATTCTATAAATTCTATAAATTCTATAAATTCTATAAATTCTATAAATTCTATAAATTCTATAAATTCTATAAATTCTATAAATTCTATAAATTCTATAAATTCTATAAATTCTATAAATTCTATAAATTCTATAAATTCTATAAATTCTATAAATTCTATAAATTCTATAAATTCTATAAATTCTATAAATTCTATAAATTCTATAAATTCTATAAATTCTATAAATTCTATAAATTCTATAAATTCTATAAATTCTATAAATTCTATAAATTCTATAAATTCTATAAATTCTATAAATTCTATAAATTCTATAAATTCTATAAATTCTATAAATTCTATAAATTCTATAAATTCTATAAATTCTATAAATTCTATAAATTCTATAAATTCTATAAATTCTATAAATTCTATAAATTCTATAAATTCTATAAATTCTATAAATTCTATAAATTCTATAAATTCTATAAATTCTATAAATTCTATAAATTCTATAAATTCTATAAATTCTATAAATTTTATAAATTCTATAAATTCTATAAATTCTATAAATTCTATAAATTCTATAAATTCTATAAATTCTATAAATTCTATAAATTCTATAAATTCTATAAATTCTATAAATTCTATAAATTCTATAAATTCTATAAATTGTATAAATTCTATAAATTCTATAAATTCTATAAATTCTATAAATTCTATAAATTCTATAAATTCTATAAATTCTATAAATTCTATAAATTCTATAAATTCTATAAATTCTATAAATTCTATAAATTCTATAAATTCTATAAATTCTATAAATTCTATAAATTCTATAAATTCTATAAATTCTATAAATTCTATAAATTCTATAAATTCTATAAATTCTATAAATTCTATAAATTCTATAAATTCTATAAATTCTATAAATTCTATAAATTCTATAAATTCTATAAATTCTATAAATTCTATAAATTCTATAAATTCTATAAATTCTATAAATTCTATAAATTCTATAAATTCTATAAATTCTATAAATTCTATAAATTCTATAAATTCTATAAATTCTATAAATTCTATAAATTCTATAAATTCTATAAATTCTATAAATTCTATAAATTCTATAAATTCTATAAATTCTATAAATTCTATAAATTCTATAAATTCTATAAATTCTATAAATTCTATAAATTCTATAAATTCTATAAATTCTATAAATTCTATAAATTCTATAAATTCTATAAATTCTATAAATTCTATAAATTCTATAAATTCTATAAATTCTATAAATTCTATAAATTCTATAAATTCTAAAAATTCTAAAAATTCTATAAATTCTATAAATTCTATAAACTCTTTAAATTCTATAAATTCTATATTCTATAAATTCTATAAAATCTATAAATTCTATATATTTTGTAAATTTATTAACATCAAAATCTCTTTAATGAATTTTTGAATTTTGTATTCTGATTATAAATTCTGATAGGATATGTTTTTGTTCGCCCATAAAAAGTCGTTGTAGCTTAATCTGTTTAAATCCAGAACTTTTTTAATTGTCTCAACTTTTACCCAAAATAGTCTCAATTGCCTCAACTGGCATCCAAGACCAAGGTTGCGCCATACACAGGATAGTTCAATCACTTAAACTGCGTACATGGCATCGGGAGTTAGTTCGGAAAACCCCATAGTTTCACACAAAATGTCTTAAAACAACAACAAAGTTAAAAATATTTCAACTCGAGTATGGAACTAGTATAGGTGTGGCTTAAAACATTTTACAAAATTTGATTGATTTTGAGTTCGGGAGCGAGTTTGGTATTAACGACACAAGTTCAAAGGGTATGGATGGATTGACTCGAAGACTGGAAGACGTATGTGGTAAATCGTTTTTGCAAATTCTGGATTACCTTCAACCCATCAATTGGAATTATGTCGACAATAAGCACAGTTGATTGCTCGTCTCGTGGTGTCGAAGCCTCATTACTAAACAGTCATGATAAATCATAAATCAGCAATGGAATATCGCCTCTTCTGAGAAATTACCCCTCAAACTCCCGCTGAAAAAACCACTGCTCAAATCTTAGTTCTCTGCATTCATATTTAAATATATTGCTTATAGGGTCAATTATTCTCTGTACATGAAAATTATTACTCGACTATTGCAACTACGGATTAGGATTGAAAAATATCACATCCCGTAATATTATTTGATGCTTTGAATTTTCCGAGAAGTTTTAATTGACGTAAAATCTAAGAATGTTTTTTAAAATTAGAATGTAAAAATGTTTAAAATTTATGTTCGTTTTACCTAAAAGAGAAAATATTTTCAGATCTTTTTATGTTATTCTATTGTGCTACAAGCCAATATAAGGAACCTCTTAATCATAAAGTTAAGGCTAGAGCAGATCTTTTAGAATGACTCCTTACTCCGACTACAAATCTTTTAATGATAAGTCACAAAATTTAGGGATCCCCAACCCAACATCGATTAGATAGTGGCGGCATACTACGGGTCGCAGGGGGACTCCGTTATTCGAATTTGCCATACACAAGGAAGCGTCCAATTACTCTTCCCAAAGACAACCAGCATACTAGTTTACTTATTTCACACGCACATCATATGAGGTTCAGGGCTGATATTGGCTCACCTACAAAAATACTATTGGATCCTAAGCATCAAAACCTTGGTGCGCTGGCACGTGCATGTGTGCTACGTGCTTTCGCCACCGCTCAACGACATGCTAGCAATTAATGGCTAAACGTGTTACTCATTCCAGAAATTTCATGCACAGTGGCATCGATTATGCAGGCGCAAAGTTCAAGGAAATACACAACTCCGTGGCGATGCATCGACAAGGGTTTCATCTGCTGGTGTCCGAGCTCACGATTATTGCATTCATCGCACATCGCGCGAAGAGTCAAAATTCAAAGCATATGCATACAGTAATTGTATACATACTATGCCAAAATGAAGCGCGCTCGAATTCGCGACCGTTATGTCTCATGTTGAATGACCCTGATGACTACAAAATCCTCAGTACAGGACACTTCTTGTATAATATTCGCTCGAAGTGAAAACGAATCGCCTCAATCGTTACCAGCTACTAGATGGAATGTCTTTCCCCTACAGCAACGGCCAATGGTTAAAAATTTTCTTCTTAATACACATTCAACCATTCATTATTCATTAAATCGTGTTTCATTTTATTATTTTTTCGCAATTTCGCTCCAACAAATCTAAAACAATAAAAAGGCGTCTGCTGTTTTATTTGCAGTATATGACCACATTTGAAATATCACAACAAAATGGTATCTTAAAATATCCATAAAAATAGGAACGTAGACAAAACGAATACTTAAATGTTGAAATTACATAGAAATCTTATTCTATTTTCAACTGAGGTGTTGACAAACTTAAACAGTTCCATTTCATTTTAAAAATTTCATGACATTTTGGATACCTTACCAGACCATTAATTAGCACGTTCATGTAAAATTTGAAGACATTTAGATTAAAAAATTATAGAACGGTAAATACTTAAGATTTGGTGCATTAAAACAAAGGAATATAACTTCTTCTTTAAGGAAATGGTTGTAAAAGCTGTTTAAACCAACACTCAGAAGACCCGCCGTTGAAATATTGACTTCTATCTCAAGGGTTCCTGGACCGAGCTGAATGCAAATGAGGCTGTATACACTTCATTTATATTACTACGTTTTTTAAAGTCTAGTCATAACATTTAAATTATGAGTCGTACGTGATACCTTCTGTGGAGATAAATTATTTTTCATTACTTATTCGTTAAGAACAAGTCCCGAGCTTTCTACAATTTTTGAGATTCCGATTATGATATTTCGAAAACTTAGGAATCCTGCCTTCTATATATCACTATCGTTCAAACTACTTAAAATCATCGTATTATAAAAATACCATATTGAAAGCTTTGACTACCAAAAACATGAATCATTCGTTATTTTTTGCTCACAATAGCATTCCATTTATCTATGTAATTTATTCAAAACGCAAGCTCTACAGTAATAAGCTCTCCATCCCCCGTCCACACGATCATTATAATCAGAAAAAATTATTTCCCCTACTGTATGTATAATCTTATTATTTCAGTAATAATAACATTTTTCTCCATCCATATACATAAAAATAAAGTTCGTCAGACATACATACACAAGAAAAAACCAGAAATATAAACAAGAAAAATTAAAAAACAAACCGAGAAAAGAGACGAAATGACGTTTCGCCATAATATAATAAAATATACGAGCACACAATCGCAGCTTTATGTATATAAAAAATATTATGTATATAAAGAAAAATTCAAGTTCACTGTCAAGGTCGTAATTAAATCGCATGCGCGGTCTCTGCATTGCAGAAACGAACAAGAAACATGACGAAATAGCTATATACTGAAAAAAAATAATAAATACCATTCATTTATTTAGTATCTGTGAATTGTGTACGTACAGTACGTACAGTCGGGCAAGTGCGATAGAGATAGAAAGACATGTTTATCAATAAAATAATTGTTGGTTTGTTTTTTATTTTATTTTATGAATCAAATATAGAAAAAGATAGCGAGATAAATAAATTATATCATTATACAAATTTTCTTTTGTTTTCAATGTCATGGATTTTTGGAGAATTGCGAATGTGTTTATATTATTCGGAGTGATCTAGTGCTTCCAGAGTAGTCACAAAATTTGGTGCGCTCGAATCCAAAGTTATTCAGTGAGTTTTTCCAGTGTGAGCTTTTTTTTCTTTTTCTTGTTGGTTAGGAAAAATATTACCTAAGTTTAGTTTTCCTCATTTGCTAATTACGGCGTAATTTATAAATAATTAATAATTTTATTATTTATATAGATATTTATTTATTTGTGTATGTGTATTGATTGGTCTTGAACTTTTTATTATCATTGTTTTGGTGTAGCTATATATCGAACTTTTATAATATTTAAATGCAATATATAATGTTCTCGTTTTATCGCACGTATCCAAACAAAGATAAAAAATAGTTTTTCTCCAATACATCTGAAAATTCGGGCCACAACTACATCCGTAAATTGGAATGTTTTGAAACAAAAACATGAAATGAAAAAAAAATTGAACAAAAACAACACACCGAAATTGGAAATAAAGTGTCGGCCATTACAAGCTCATACACAGCCGAGCTACGGATTTTTCAATAGAGCATTTCATTTACTTGAGTTTGTTGCGTAATAATTTTGTCGGAACATAGCAAAAAACAAATCTTTTTATTTGTATTTTCCGAAAATAAAAAACAAAAATAAAAGCGAAAAGCTTTCGTTTGCTTATTTATTTACTTTTTGTTTTGTTCTAGAGTTGTGCTTTTTTTGGATATTCTGCGGTAACTTATGTTTCCGTGTAAAATTACAGTGAATACAAAGTGTTTTAATTTTTTTTTTTAAATGAGCTGGAATTTTATAGATTTGTTGTTGTTTATAAGAGGTATGTGGAAAATTTGTGATTTAAATAAAATACTAAACTTAATTAATTCTGGATGGAATGGAAAAAATTTTCCGTTACCCAGTCACAATATTTTTTAATGCGTAGTTACGAGAGCTTTCTAGACGTACATATGTATATACTGTCAATATGGATTTTCATTTATTTTGTGTTTTTTTTTTTGCTTGGTATGCTAAATTAGAAACGATTCGACTAAATTATGCTCAACGGGTCAGGAATTTCCTAATTTAAAATTTAAATAGATATAAACTCAACACACACGTAAAAAATGAGAAGTAAAAAAAACATTTCATGTAGAAAAAAATAATGAAAAACAATTGTGCAATTCAAGGTCAAGTTTAAAAACACTTGGTTAAAAAATTATTATTCGAGCAAAATACAAGTACACACACAGAAAATGTATGAAATCATATTGGGAAAAGGAAAATCAAGAAAATATTTATAAGATTTTTTTGCGTTTTATAATATATGTACGTTAGAGTAATTGGGCGTAATTGGTTTTTGTAATGATTACGGTATATGAAACATACAAATATTTTATTTTTATAGAGGGTCACACCCTTAAATTATTTGCAGAGGGCTACAAAAATTGCAAAATATCTGGCCGAGATTTGTAATTTTACGCGTTTGTTTATACTTCATGTATACACATGTACAGTATATACAACGGTACAGTGTGGTACGAAAATATTGTTTTGTAATCAATATGATTTTTGGGAAATTGTTTTTGTTGTTACCGTTTTACAAAAATAAAATGTGGCAATATAAATTTTCTTTGTTTTTCGTTTCTCTGTGTCGGTTTAATAAGGTTTAATTTTTTTGTTTTTTTTTCTTGTTTTTCCATGAAAATCAGGATATAACTGGCAATTCAATATTATGATGATATTGGGCGTGGTGCCATATTATGCGAAGTTAACGTGTACGGCCATATTTTAGGTACAGAAATTGTTTCTCCTCGCGCTATGATTTATAATTTATTTCTAAAAAATCCCTAACATTTTTTAAGCTTTGGATGTAAGTACTAAAATTATTATTGGGTTTTGACTAACAGTAAAATTTGAGTTATTGGTGGCTTCTCGATTATTTAGGGAAAAGTATAACTTTTAACTTTGTCAAGATAAAACTGAACAAGTTCAAGATAAAACTGAACTGAACAATTTTGGAAACTACAGTTATATCGAATATTAAAAATATCAAATAAATCGTTTTTTAAAAAAAAATGAGTTTCTCTTGTAAAACTGTTTGACGATTAATGACGGGCAATTAAAACTACGGAACTCTGTTTCTTTGTTATTAAGAATACCAAATTATATTGTGCAGTTAACATCCAGTCCAACAATAACTGTTATTTTAATTAATGGTAATTATTTAGACATTTTATATATCATATTTTATAAAAAGCTCAATGCTATGGTGTCACTCATAATTTCCAATATAAATAGCTTGACGTCTAGATGTTCTAGAAACTGGTAATGTCAAAGATCTCGATATGAAAGCTCTCAGAAAAGTAATTTTCTATCAATGGCACATATTTCAAATTCACCATAGTAGTAAAAAAATTGTCTTAAGCACGTGGAATTTTTATTTTTTATCAACGTAGTAATGACGGGTGTGAATTATTGCACGTATTCCACGTATTACTCAATGTATAAGTATTACACTGTTTAACCAAAATCTAATAAGAAAAATGGAGATTTAAATAGGAAGTTGGAGAATATGATAAAAAAAATGTGACAACGGGTGGCCCATCTAGCGTTTGCAATTTCAACTACTGGTTATTTCGAGTATAGCAACACTTACGTCATTCGTGTTATGACAGAAAATTAGTTTAATGTTTGACATTTGCGAAATTGGTCGCTTTACGCGTCAACAAAATTGGGAAATATTGAAAACTTACTTTCAAAGTGGTGAGTCTTGTACCCAAACTTTAAGAAATTTACGTGGAAAATTAAGTAGAAATGAAATGCCTACAAGGCAATTTGTAGATCAATTTGTGAAGCGAGTTCATGAAGCTGGATTGTTATTGGATAAATTAACAAGTGCATTTACATGAGAGCACTCATTAACATCAACTCGCCATTGTGCTCAAGAATTGAACATTTCACGCAGTTCTGCGAAGAGAATTTTGCATAAAGACCTCGGCGTACAAAGTTCAAATAATCTGAAGCTAAACCAAAATGACCATCCGCAACGTTTTCGGTTCGCTATTTGAGCTGTGTAGCGCTTGGTAGAAAATGAGCATTTTTACTGAAAAATCATCTTTTCCGACTAAGCTCATTTTCACCTCGAAGGCTACGTCAACATGCAAAATTGTCAGATTTGGGGTTCAGATGGAGACACCGATGCATGATGCACAACGAGTGATTGTTCGGTGTGAATTTTGAACCGGCGACATCATTGGTCCATTTCTCCAGAATTGAAGAGGAGGACGCACACAATATTTCGTTTCAAAAGAACGGCGCAATTTGCCACACGTAGATGTCAATTGGCCACCACACAGCTGCGATTTGACTCCGTTGGACTTTTTTTGTAGAGAGCCGTTAAGAATAAGTGTTACACTAACCATCCAGCAGGTCGATTCTGGTTTTTCCTATAGGAAAAGGAATTAGGAAAAATATTTTCATAGTATTTTTGTCAAAAATATCATTTTCTGGCCTACTGAGAAATCATGTTTGATCTAAAATTTTATAATTTAGGAATTATTTTTTCCGTATCGAAATTGGATAGGAAAAATATTCCCAATTTAATTTTGTTTTTGAAAAAATTTACACTAACTATTTATCATAGTATGTCAGAAAAAAAAATTTTGTGACCAAAATACTATGAAAATATTTTTCCTAATTCCTTTTCCTATAGGAAAAACCAGAATCGAGCTGTAGGGACTATGCAAGATCTCGAAGATCAAACCGAAGTTGCAATTGATGATATAGGAGCACAAACAATTGAAAATGTTCTGAAAAATTGGGTTGAGAATGGGGTACTGTAAAACCAGCCGTGGAAGTCATTCGATTGAAATTTTGTTCCATACTTAATGACAATGCCTACTTTCTAATAAAATAAACCGCTTTGAAAAAGATTCATTCGTCCTTGAATTAGAATCAAATTAAAATGCAAACGTTAGATAGGTCAGTTAAAATAACTGCAGAGCCCGTGAAGTTTGTAACAAAAAACCAAAACACGTACACGGCTCCAATTGGAAAATATGGCGGAAATGAGATTTGTATTGTATTCCCATTGCCGCCATATTGAATTATTTTAGTATTCTTGATTTACACTGTTAATTTGCTTAAACTCAAATAAGTGAAATTATTGACATTAAATTTGTTTAGAATCATTTCTCAAAGGATTTGAAAGTTTGTTATTAGTGAGTTTTCACTCAAGGTATGAGTAATTTTTCAGTCTGTGTCAACAACAAGCCATTACTAGAAATTTTAAACTATAAAAGCCAAGTAGGTCTATCAATGACGAATAATTTGTAGAATTTTTTTTTTCCGAACGGTGGATTTGAAAGTTTGTTACTAGCAATTTCCCACTGCAAGTGTCAGTAATAGAAATTTGGGCAAGGTTTCACTATATAGGACAGAGAAATTTATCAATGAGGAACATTTTGTAGAAAAATATTTTTCCGAACGGTGGATTTGAAAATTTGGAAAGAGCAATTTTCTACTGCAAGTTTCAGTAATTTATCAATCAGGGCCAATAACGAACCATTATTAGAGATTTTGGCAGAGTTCCACTTTGCGGATCTGCTGACTCAATTCTTTTCATAAGCTAATCATTCTCATCTTACACTCAGGACAAAACCAAAATAATCCCTGCACCCCATCCACTACAATTTTCATGAATTTTCATGATTTTTTTACATCATCAGAAAATTTATGCAGTAGTTTTTAATCACGTTCAGTGGTACAAGTGTAACTAATGATCTTGTTATACATCAAACCACGAAAAGCAAACACTCGTCAATAATTATCACATTGCACTCGCCACACTTGGTTTCTATCGACACTGTATGTTATTATTTATGAACTAAATCAAAATTTTGACACAACTTTTTTTAAAGTACAAATAAATATTACTTATTTAAAATACCACACTATGAACACTTTTATATATAGAAACAAAAATTTAAAAAAAAAATTAAAAATTAACAAAAACAATCAAATTACTTTCGTAGGAAAATTAAAATACGTTCGATATAAACGACTGTGAGTTTGCACTCATGCACTGAAAAATTATTTTTTAAATTTCAAAATTTTATTTTATCTATTTACATATTTAATCAATTTTTAAATATTTCCATTTAAAAAAAAACCCTGAATTGTTTCTCGGGTGACTTGAAGCGTCGACGAATAAATAAAAGATATCGCCGCAATATCGCTGTAGCTAACAGAACTAGAACACCAGCGTATGGCGATAAAAAAACAACTACAAATGACATAAGGACGACATATTTTATTTATGTCAAAATCGATTCTAAAAGTTAGCATACTCGGATAATAAAAATTTTAAAATTAAAAAAATTGTTTATCTTTTATGTTTTTGACACATGACGTACGGGCGTTACCAACTTATATATATAAAAAACAGTTGGCAACATGATTTCGTCGGCGACAAAAATAAAAATAAGCTGTTTTGCTTTGGCAAAGTCCGCTTAGCTTTAAAAAATAAAATTTTAGCGGCCAATTTTGGTTTCAGCAATATTTCCTTGTAGATTTCCAGTAACGGAAAATAATTTTTCATCATAGTTGGCTTTCATGTCAGTAGTAATTGTAAACTGAATCGGTTTTATGATAGTCTTATTTTTTTTGGTTTTATTTAAAGCCAACTCTTCTTTAATTACTACTGATAAATACGCCAAATCAGATGAACCATTATTTTCTGATACTAAGCGGATTTTGCCAAAGCAAACCAGCTATAGACTCTAAATTTATTTGAACGAAAAAATCGTCGTCGCCTTCGTCGATGGTTGTGTTTGTATTACATGTTTTCCGCTTCGTCGCCTGCTTCGATACTGTAAACCTGCAAAATTTAAATTGCATTCACTGCTAACTTTTCTTGGCATTAGCAAAGTATTCGGTCGACTTTAAAAGCAACAATGATGTGATCATGCAGATGCGCATGATCAATTTATTTTTATAACATGCACACTCGCCATTTTAAATAAATTCTGTGATTAGTCTGGTGGATAGATGGCGGGGCATGAGTTGGAAACTATCATTCGGCGGAGTATAACCCTCTCATCCGTGAAGCCACACTCATTATATGATGAATTCTTTTCATGCCGCGAATATTATCGTTCCCACGCATGCTCGCTCACTGTCATGCAAAATTTTTAATTTGTTCAAATTTTCAGCTATACTTAGGTTTAACATGATATCTGTACAAAGTTGGCACATTCGTACACTTGAAAATAAAAATCTGCACAGCATATGCACAATCTTAACCTGGTAAGTTTTTTCTCAAATACGAGTAAATGATGTTTGTTTGTGTATTTTAATCTATGTTATCATTTTAGCTGTGAAAGCACTTCCAATGCTTTCGCGGTTGGCTTATCACGTCCCACCTTATTAATTTTGCTTTGCAATTAGAACCTAGAGATTTAAATCTTTGAAATAAAACATAAGGTCATGGATTAAAAATTGTTGAAGATTTTAATTATATCAACTTTAGATGTGCTAGAGCAAATAAATCGATATTGTACTCGTATTAGAAAAAGCAATCACTGTTTGCTTATTAATTAGTATTAAAAACCTACAATTACCTTATTTGTTATTTTAATAATGTGAAATAAAATTGTTATGAAGTAAATAAATTGATTTACGATGACAAATTAATTCAAGCCTAACAAGGAACTAACACCTGCTAAATAACCTATCTAAATGTGGCTTTGTATATATACTGCATACTTCAAACGAGCTTAATGCATTTAACTATAATTAAGATGTGTCCAAAAAGAAATGGTCCTCCAACGATTAAAAAATGTTATTTCTTATTTAGAATATTAAAACTGGGGATCCAAAAATTTGGGAAATTTATTAAGTCCTGGAGTAATACTTTCTTTCATAGGATGGTGTGGCTTTAAATTTTAATCAACTAGAGGACGAACAAAGTTTGGATGCCGGAAAAAAATTAAAGAATATAACCAAGCAATTTAGGAGTTCAAAAATGTAAAGGTTATTGCACGTTCTCTTATATTTTCAACTTTTTATAAAAATGAGTAGATTTTGGATGGTGAACTTTCCTAATTTGGGTAGGACGAGAAGGACAATAAATTACATAGAGACCGCCAATACACATACACATAACATCAGCAAGTTTTCCTTCTTTCAGAAGAATGATTCGGAAGTACAAACAAAAATCTCGCGTTTTATAATTTTCATAAAGATAAAAATGAAACTCGAATTCTAACCCAAAAAATGTGGAGTTGATCAGGCAATAACAATAAATGACGATCCAATAATAATCCAGTTTTTGTGCCTAAATTGCAAGATTGCAAGAACAAACAATTCCTGCATGAGTTGTTGATTAGAATTGGCCGCCCGATTTAACGCAATTGGACTTTTTTCTTTGGGGTTTTTGAAGTCAAAGCTGTGTCAACAAAATTCAGCCTCATTTATGCAAAACACCCATGAAAAATTTCGACAAAAGAGTGCGTATATATGCCAGCAAAGTCGTGGAAGGTAAATGCCCAATAAGCTATACCATACATAACCCTATACTGTATACTTTATAATTCAATAAAAGATTCACAATATTTAATTAAAAACCTGTATTTTCTATCAAAACTATTTGTTGCGTGAATTTGATCGGACACCCTTTATGCCAACTCAAAAATAATTCCGTCCCTATAAAAAAAAACCGCCATATTTTAATGTCACCCGAAAATTAAATCATTTGTGATACTAGCAAACCACTATAAACAATTTTACTCTCAGCCCAAAAACTAAACGGATCAATTAATCAACGACCAATCATCCCTCCCTGACAACACGCGGGGAGATATCATCAACATCATTATTATTTTTTTGTTTTTTGAGTACAATTCAGGTGAATTATAAACAAGAATATCATTCTGCAACATTAAAATTAAAAAAAAACGCAAAAATAAATTAATGTTAACCGAAATAAAAAATGTATTTTAAGAACTTTAATTAAGAAAATGAAATGGCTGACTCTATTTGTACTTTTAGGAGAATGATGCCCCGCCGCAACGATGGAGAACCCAACCGTTGGTGTGCTTATACCAAGCAGATATGAGCGATATGAAATAAGTGTTTAAGTCTATTAAGCAAATAATTTCTTAACAGCGATTTTGCTAATGTTGTAGTCAAAAAACCGGAAATATTTATTAGGTGTACCGGAAAGTTCTGTTCGTTTTTAAAATGAAACAAAACAATAAATTTTTTCATACTTTGAATAAACTTTATTGAATATCTTGCCAGCGTGATGGAATTTGTATATCCCATTTTTAAAAAATGTCTTATCTCTAGAGGCTAAAAATTGAACCAGTGCTTGTCTGATGTCTTCTTCGTTCTTGAATTGTTTGCCCTGCAAGAAATTTTGTAATTACAGAAACAAGTGATAATCGGATGGTGCTAGGTCCGAGGAGTATGGTGGATTCGACAGGATTTTCCAGCCTAATTCTGCGACTTTCTGAAGTCCTCAAAGCAGTATGGCCTGGCATTGTCATGAAGCAGTATGATGTCCTTCCTATTGAACATCGCCGGCCTCTTTTCTTGGAGTGCTGTTTTTAATTTATCCAATTGCTGACAATACCTCTCCGAATTTAGCCTTTCGTTTGGTTTCAACAGCTCAAAACGTATTGGTCCTAGAATGTCCCACCATATATACAACATTCTTTTGTTCAGGCTCAACTTCGGTTTAGAGAGGTGGCGGGGGCAAGTTTTCCGGGTTCACAATATGCCCTTTTTCTTATGATGTTTTTATAGTTAATCCACTTTTCATCCCCAGTTATGATCCGGCCCAAGAAGGGTTCGATTTTGTTGCGTACAAGCAGAGATGTGCGTATGATGATTCGATCATTCAAATTCTTCTCACTTAACTTATGTGGCACCCACCTCGAATACTTCCACACAAACCCTAGTTTCCAAATATGGTCGGAAATGGTTTGTTGAACTGAATCAAGCCTTCCGCAATCTCCGATGTTGTCAAAAAAGGATCTTGCTCTAACATGATCTTGACAGTATCGTCGTCGATCAAAGATGGTCGCCCAGAGCGTGGCTTATCAGAAAGGTCGAAATCACCTACTTGAAATTTTTCTAACCATCTTCTGCATGTTCTATCAGAAACTGTACCTTCACCAAACACTTTCAATAAATTTCTATACGCTTCTGTAGCATTTCTTCCTTGTTGGAATTCGTACCAAATAAAGTGGCGTAAATCGGTAACGATCAAAAGAGAAAGCCAAATATGTGTCACATGAATATGCGCATACTTGTTAAAACTGATTGTTACCGGAACGGACAGAACTTTCCGGTACACCTAATATTAGTCTCGCGCAGCATTCTTTTAATAGGCTCGTTCTGAGCGTAGGCCTTTCTATTTATAAGCAGGTACGTTAAGAGTTATCTTTTCGAGTAGAAGCTGAAGAATCTACCCCACCAGATAAAAGATGATGAATGAAAACGAAGTTTGCAATAGATCGTCGCGTTTCAAGCGAAGAGTTTGCTCTGTTGACAATTAAATCGATGTGATCTCTAAAGTTCAGTTCGCGGTCACAAACTAGTGATTACTGTATCCAACCAACTCGGGTGGAGTACAGATTACAGATATAATGACCACACGTCGATGTTGTGTACAACCAATTTAGTTTTTGCTTTAAATCCAATCTGTAGTTTTATTACATTAAAAATTTTTATTGTGTGATTGGAATGCAAAGAGGGATTTTTTTAATATCAATAATATTCCATTGGCACCATTTTCTTTTATTTTCTAAGTACATTAACAGTTTGACAGCTCCGTGTTTGGTTTAAAACTTAACTGTGTATGAAGTTCATTACACACTTTATCATTTTTTGATTTTTTCGAAATTGTTCTTAAAATTAAAATTTTTTCAAATCTGGAGTAGGAATCTATCTTCATCTTGAAATTAGTCCCACTAACAAAGGAATCCTTAAATTTTTTCTGATGCTAACAGACACGGCCATTTAATTGCCTACATTATCTACATTGTCGATGCCATCTTTTAATTGTCTACGTATATTGTCTACACATGCAGGATATTAACTATACAGTGTAGACAATAAGACATAACACTTCGAATCACTGAAATGGCTATAAAAAGTTTTTTATTCAAAAACCCAAACAAAAAATTTAGTACAAGTTAAGAAAAAAATTTCACAACCTGAACCAAAATTTTTAGATCATGCTTAGCCCATTCAAGATGTACACACAATTTACAAAAAAAAATTCTCTTGGAGTAACCAAGGTAAAATAAGAGGAAAACCATTTCACGCCATACGTTGAACTGGAAAATTTATTTGCCGACCTCAGTTCGAGAAACCACTGTAGGCTTTTGACCATAGATGAGACTAATATTTTTAAATCTTGGTCCATTTAAGACGCACAAACAGTTTGATGAAATTCTTTTGGTAATGCAATGGTTAAATAAGACAGAGACTACCCTAGGACATACGTTGCATTGAAAACTTTCAATATTACCGTTCCACAAACCACTATAAGCTCTTGGTCATTGATGTGACTAATACTTTTAAATCAAACTTAGTTCGTAAAAGATGAACACCAAGAGGTCTTCATTAAACTATATAAAGACCTCTTGAGGAATTGGGAATTAGTGACGTTTTTCTAGAAGTTAGGAATTTTTTTTTCTCCAAAGTGTATTTTGGCGTTTGGGAATTTTTTTATTGCATAAAAATAATTCCATTTTATAGCAGTTTTGACGTTGGTTTTTCCCTATTATTTTTTTAGGGAATTGAGATTCGCATATTTTTGAATTTTCATTCATTTTAATAAATTAAACTTCTAAAAAGGTTGCAATACGTGTTTTAGTTTATAAAAATCTACATACAAAAATTTTCACCGAAAAAATATTCCCAGTCTGCCAGAATATAATTTTGAGAATGGAAATAAATATTTGGGAATTAGTGCAACTTGTAATTAAAACAAAATTTTCTCCTAATTCCGAATTCCCTCCAAAAACCAGAATAGGGCCACAGTGATAGGACTAATATGTTTAGATTATGCTCAGTCCATTCAAGGAGCACACATAGATTATAGAAATTCTCTTGACGGCACAGACAAAAGTTACCTGCATGTCATAAGTTGAACGGAAAAATTTGAATATTTCTATTCCAGAATTCGGTTGTGATCGTTCTTGGTTTGATTAAAATTCGTTTAGGGGATCCTTTGGTGGAGTCTGGGTCATTTTTCTAATTTTTTTCAGTTGACAGTCAACAGCTTTGATGAAAATTGCTAAGGAGGTTTTTCGTTTACAATAATCAATTGCGATGGGTTGTGATTTCGCAATAAATTTTTTAAAAGGTCATCGATGAGGGAGGGGGCTTCATTTTAATTTTTTTTTCGGCTATCACCAATTCGATAAAAATTGGAGAAACTTCATTCTATAATTTTTTTCGGCTCGCAAGAGTGTGATAAACTTTGCAGGAGCATCGTTTTGGATTACCACAAACCCATTAATGATGGGTTCTAATTTAAAGGAAATTGTTTTAGACGGTGATGCTGGGGGGGGGGGGGGGTATTATTGAAGGGGCGTATTATTTTATACGCCCACTTTAATTAAAAATTCTTAACTTCAAATACCAACTTCGTACTTCAAATCGATGGTTTTCAATTTCAGGAAAATTCATTTAGAATAAAAGGCCCTCAATTTGACCTAGGTTGTTTTAATTTTTTTTTCGGGTCGATTGTTGTTAATAAAAATTATAGAGGTTTCTCAAAATACAACTTATGACACTGGCTTTTGTATTATTTGACGCTGAGCAACTTAAATGGACCAAGCATGTTTTAAAAATATTAGTCTCACCTGTGGCCAAGGGCCTACAGCTCGGTTTCTGAAACGAGTACTTTGCAATTTTCCCGTTCAAAATATGACGTGCGGTGGTTTTGGTCTTACTTAACCCTGTCATTGCCAAGAGAATTTCTTCAAACTGTGTGGGCATCTTGAATGGACCAAGCATGATATAAAAATATTAGCCTAAATATTAATCTATGGCCCAGAGAATTTTGGTGATTCAACTTTGACATTGGGATTTTTTTTACTTTGTCAATGGCTATCATTTCAATTAGTTTTTTCGGGTTCCAATACTACATTAGTTGACCGTATTACTTATACATTAATACGTAGTGAAAATAATTAAAGATATGTAAAGTTTCTCTCAAAAACAACAGAGGGAAGGGTTACCTTAGAAATCGGATTTCAAAATTTCGAAATTATAATTTCCTGGATTTCTAAAAATCGGTAATAACAGAAAACGAGTTATAGTTTTCTATTGTTGATTGTATTTTGAAAATTTGGGGGTTTCAGTTAATTTTTTAGCACAATATTTGGTAAACTTAACTAGTAGAATGAGATTGGTATTAAGGATTGTGGGTGAAAAAATCGACTATGACTTTTAACTTGTTGCGTTATCGGGGTTTTGTAAATATTGAGAAAGAAGTTCTGAAAATTCGGGTTAGTTAAAATTATTTCTTAAACGATAACTTTAACGAACTTAAATTTTGCTTCGTAAAATGTTTTGAAATTGGCTGAAGCCAGATTCAGAACTTAAATTAGAATTTCATTTTCATTAAATAATCCGAGTAGCATCAAAATCTGGAAATCGACAATTTATTAAAATTACTAAGTGGCATTCATATTGGGATTTTGGTCGTTTTCCACAACCAGAATGGAATTTAATTTTCAGCGGGCAAGCTAAGTTTTAACCGCATTTCCTCCCTATTGACTAACAAATTCTTAGTAGAAAAAATACACAAATCTTTAACCCTTGAAATCAATCAGAATGATCGCCCCCGTAAAAACCCACAATTGATTTTTTTTATTATTGTAGGCGTATCATACTTACAATTTAATCAAATTCCATCCTAAATCACACTAATCTTGCCAACATTACAAATTTTTGAACGGATGTACAAAAACCATTAAGATATTTTGTGATATCGCGCGCGCCATACACTTCAAAATTCCAATACCGATTATATTACCAAGAGCAAAAGAATTTTCCCGATACAGAGCGATTATAATACAAAATACATATATCTATACATTATCTTTCATACACATAAAAATGTATAAGACACGAGTTCATAAATCATTATTCTTATAACATTGCATCATCATCTTTGGAGAGCGCGCGCATTTTTCTTACAAATTTGTACATGAGATATAAAAACACTTGTAATTATATAACGTGTAGGCGTCCATCTGTATACAGAATATATTCCTTTGTTTGCAATTTAATTGAAGACTAAATTATTTTGTATTAGATAAAAAAAAAATATTCTTGTTTTCTATACCCAAGACATAATATGAGATGAAACCGCGACCGCACGACCAAACTTATTTTAATTTATTTTTTCATATGCATTACGCATGTGTACACACACAAATCTCAAAATAATTTAATTAAAATAAAATCATAAATTAATTTTTATTTTGATGTTACGACATGCGGAACATTTTATAAGATGTGTCGTTTGTATTTTTAGGTCTAACTGACCTACGTCACATAAAAATGTATTATTTTTTGCTATTTTATCTGCTAGCTACACAAAATATTGATGTAGTTAAATAATTCGCGGGATTTTAATAATTTTACGTCAACTTGGGATGTAATTCGCTAGAGTAATAATTATGCATATATTCGAGAATATTTCAAACGGTTCGAATATAAACAAGTACGTGCCAGTATTTAGAATGAGTAACGACGTTTTGCTGTACATTAAAGTAAATATCACAAATCCATAAATACTACACACTCGTATAAATAATATAGAGACATGTTATATGTATATATACATATGTATGTGTACGTACTTGACATTGAATATTGAAATGATAAAAATAAAAATAAAGTTCGAATGTATTGAAAATATTATTGGTAAAATAAACGCGTGCGGTGGTGGGGGCGCAGTACTGTACTACACTACACTACACAAATATGAAAAGTTCTATAATACGAAATACAAAAAACGTTTAAATAACAAATGAACAAATGATCAGTGTCACGTTATATAATGTAATAATTACTAAAAATTAATTATTTGTATATAAATTAAATTAGAAACGGATGTGCGAGAGCGAGTTCGATTCGATATCGTACAAACACATAATTAGAAATGCGTGACCACATACCTTAAAATGTTAAATTTATGCTAAATGTGTTTAGGGACTCCCATGTTACATAATAAATGTAACATCATGTGACCTTGTGGTGATTTTAGATGTGCGCACGAATCACAAAACACTTAATTTATGTGATGTGACATCATATATGGAACGTGATTAAAGAGGATGTTGGGTTTTAGAATCGAGTAGGTACTTATCGATTTTGATATTTTTGAGTGCGCTTTACGTCGCCAATAAATGTGACACGAACAAGTCGCTTTAATTCCCAAAGGTAGACGTGTAAAGTAACATTCCAGAATAATTAAATAAAAACTGGAAATATTTTTTAGTTTGGGGAGCAAAGAAAGACAGTAAATATTATGATGTTCTATTTCTATTTACGCATGCTAATAATCTTTCGTCATTCGGGTGTTCACCGAATTTCAAGTCTTCTTTTATCATCCATAAATTTTTGCTTAGTCAAAAAGTGTATTCTTATAATCTTATAAATGTACTTTCATTCTGTGTAATAGTTATTTATGTTACATATACAAATATGTATGCTGCTTTGATTCATCCGCTTGCCGTCTTCGACTCTTGCGATAAAACTATCTATTCCGTTGACAAAAGACAATATTTTTTATAGAGTACGAGTATATGAAATTAGCGCAATTGGAATCAACATCACTAGTGTGAAGTTACTTAACTAAAATATTCAAAACGCTTAACAAAAGGGGTCTAGAAAAAGTAGATTTAAGGCCCTAATCTATCCTTAAATATATCAAAATTAGGGCAATTTTAGAAATTTTCCCTACATCCTAAATATGTTTGAAAATATTCGTGAATATTAGTATTACCAGTGCACTTAGAATACTACAGACTACACTGCTTGTTAGATTATCAAATTTATGTTTACAGATTATTTATTGAACTGTAGGCGGAAAAAAATATTGTATTAAAAACAAAAATAGTATGATTCGAAAAATAAAAGAGTGAGGGTGTATTTTTTTCTTGTCCTGGACATCTACCATCGTTATGTTTGGTTAGCAATGGCATGCACGGATGTTGCACGAATATTTTTTGATATTATTTTGTAAATATGCTCTAAGATTTGATCGATCGGCGAAGGCAAGATGACAATGTTGACAACTGAATGGTTTATCGCTGGAGTAGCCATGACCGTGAAAATCATTTACTGCATGTGTGAGATTTACATGGCGGCGTATGGGTACGGATATATTTTTAGAGCACCTATAGTGACACGTACACTTTTTCACACTATTTACAGATAAGCTATTTAATCACTTGGTTTCCTATAACGGATGGGCAATAGTATTGCTGATGTTTTGATAGGCCCGAAAAAAAATAATAATAATATAATTTCCCACAATCCGGGCCAGAGACTAATACCGCGGAACACTATTATTATTTCCACTATGACTATCTCGTCTTGATGATTGGTTGAAAATTATTCGTATTTCCCACAATATCGATGAATCTGGTGAAGAATTTGATATATATGTTCAGGTACATCATAAATTCTCGCGAGTGATAATAGTGGTTTAATTGATACGACAAGTGAGTGCTGATAATCTGCTGTCCCGGTCACCATTCAACAAACAGTTGCTCTAGAGATGATGGTGATGATGATACTGCATTGGTTACGACAATGAACTTTAACGGTTTTAATTAGTGTACGATGATAATTGTTCGGATCGTGTTGGTGATACATGATGATTATGCTATAATTTTCATAACCAACTGGAATATGATGATATTTTGGTTAGAGTAAAAAATTGTGGTAGGTTGGAGTTGATGTAATAATTGGCTTATGCCAATTTGTGTTAGTAGAACCACCGCCAACTTGTGTTGATTTTGATCTGACAAACTAGGAGTTTGTCTGATGATCCATTGAACATTCGCGAATTTTAGGTGCACTGGCCAAACTCACGCTGCACTTCCTGATACTAAATACGGATAGAATTAAACAGCAGAAAAAAGTGTTTATATGAGTGCCTTACTTTTAGGTTATGTCTTCCCGTAATTTACACGAAATGCGTACACTTTTTATACGTGTTTACATATTTAACACAATTTAGAATGCATAATTTTTTAATAGTATTATGGATTAATGTTTACTAAACCAAAGTCAAATTTCTACTAAATAACAAAAACTATACATGTCTGCGAGGTATGATATCAAAGGGCCGAATGTCGAAGGGCCGAATGTCGAAGGGCCGAATGTGTCGAAGGGTTGAATGGGTCGAAGGACGACTTTTATTTTCTTTTGTTTTTAGAACGATATTTTTTTATTTTTTTCAGTCGAACTTCGACTATCCGGGATCGTTTTGGATGACGATCTTCCGGATTATTGAATTTTCCTAATAATTTTTCGAATAATCGGCACAGGTACATACTAAATAAAATTAAAAATAAAATCACATTTCATTCATTTTGGTTGATTCCTAAATTTAAACATAATAAATAAAATAAATTGCAGTATCTTTCAAATTTGTCAATGCTAGTTTGCTTAATGCTCTGTAATATTTTATTTAATAATCTTTAAAACCTTCCAACATCATGAGATCCTGCTGGTTTACAAAATCCTGTTTTTCTGCGAAATCGATTACCTGTTGAAGTTTCGTAATTGTTTGATTTATTGTGAGATCACTGGTCATAACTTCTACGTCACTATTTATTTCTGATTCATTCGAGGATTCAGAACATTCTGTTACATTGTTTACTTCGGCTACAATCTCTGTATCATTCAAAGATGCAAAGGTTGAAGCTTCTTTATCCTAATCCAACCAAGCAGTTATTTGCTGAACATTAAAATTTTCAAGTACTTCTGCTCTTTGAACGATTTGCTCCAAATTAATATCATGGCATTTCAAACTTTAGACGCAATAACTTACAATTACATGTCTTTTGTTTTACTCTCTCGCTGGTGCATAAACTGGACAATTATCCAGTAATAATAGATTTTTTGTTTCAGCGGGTAATCCAAATTTTGCCAAATAATCTCGGGTTTTTTTTATAAAATGTTTCTGGAACCATAGCTTCATCAACTCCTGCATCATCCAAGCACGTTAATTTGCTGTATATATAACCGGAAGTTGTGTAATGCCTTTAAAAGCTCGAGGTTTAGCACTTTTATCAATGACAAATAACTTAAACTTACCTGCAGCGTTGCAACATACAAGAACCGTTAATCGTTGTTTGGAATCCTTTGTACCAGTACGTCTCGATTTGAAAAAAAAAAAAAATATCAATGTTTTGCGTGGAATACTTCGCCAAAACAAGCCAGTTTAATCGACATTGTAAATTTGTTCCGGGCCAAATTTTTCAGTTTCTATTATCTAGAACTGATAATCTGCTCCTTATTTTTGCGAATGTCATAAATTCTGATGCCGTATTTGTAATTCAAATTACAGGCACTTATTCCATCATTCAAAGATTTTTTGATTTCTATTTTTGCTTTTAAAGTTAGAACTTTTTTGGTTCGTTTTGCTTTTGGTATTGGAGCCATTTTTCTATAAATGCAAGAAAATGTGTTTTAATACAATGGATAAAGTAAAACTGAATCTACTCCAGTGACAATAAAACGATAAAGCTAGTATTAATTATTCAAAAACTTACAATACTTGGTACCGTGCCAACCACACCACGTGTAACACTGATAATATTATATATGTAACTCGACTAACATTAGAGTTCTTCAAAAAGTAAAAAAAAATGTATTTATTGCAATACGCTCGTATAGCAGCATGAAACTCAAATTCGTTTTAATACAAACATAATTTATGTATGTCATACTTTTTCTTGATAAATGGCACAATTTATTTTTTGTTTCCACCTGTATCATTCTGGAAAAGGATAGCAAATACCACAAAAAATAAAACAAAAAACAAAAAAAAAGATCACGAAAAAGAGAAAATAAATATAAAAACAAAAACCAAAATGCGTTTTAATTTTTTATTTTTTCACAAGAAGTCCGGATAGTCGAAGTTCGATTTATTTAATTTAAATATTTTTTTTATTTTTTGTACCACATACATATCATCAGAAGGCTGGCATAGGGCTGTATAACAACAAATTTAAAAAATTGTATTTCTAAAAAGAAAAAAAAAATCGACCGTTGGACCCATTCAGCCCTTCGAAATTCAGCCGTTTGATACATTCGGACCTTCGCCCCATTCGGCTCTTTGACATTCGGCCCTTCAACATTCCTACCTTTGACATTCGGCCCTTCGACACATTCCGCACTTCGACAATCGGCCCTTCGACATTCGGCTTTTTGGAATTCGGCTCTTTGTACCCATTACATCTGCGAATATGAAAATAGTATACATTTAGGCAGAATAATGGCAACAATTGTTGCGTGGTTAAAATAAATTAATATCTAAAATTAACTAAGTAAAAGTCCCATATATATAGACAAGATTTTTATGATTGTCTTGGTATGTACTTTAATGAAAAAATGCCAAATGGTCGGTCTCTGGGTTCGGTCATTTGAATAACAAGCAATAACTGCAACAGGTGTTGCACGAAAGCTCAATAAAAAAAAATGTTCTACGTAAGTCAAAAGTCCCATATATAGACATGGTTTTTATGGTGGGCTTGGTGTGTACTTTAATACAAAAATACCAAATGGTTGGTCCCTGGACAATTCCCAAGAATAATAAGCAATAGCTGCAACTGGTGTTGCGCGAAACTTCAATGAATAATTTTGTTCTACAGAAGACACAAGTCCCATATATGGACAAAAATTTTTATGATGGCCTTGGTATGTACTTTAATACAAATATGCCAAATGGTCGGTCCCTGGTTTCAGTCATATGACTAATAAGCAATAGCTGCAATAGGTGCTGCACGAAACTTCAATGAAAAATTTTGTAGCACAGAAGTCAGAGATCCCATATATAGACATAATTTTTATGATGGCCTTGGTATGTACTTTAATACAAAAATGCCAATGGTCGGTCCCTGGGCTCGGCCATATCAATAATTGCAACAGGTGTTGCACGAAATTTCAATGAATAAATTTGTTCTACAAAAGTCAAAATTCACATATAAATACATAGTTTTTATGATGGCCTTGGTATGTACTTTAATACCCCGGTCCCTGGGTTCGGTCATATGAATAAAAAGGTTCAGTCTTGTGGATTTTGATGGCCATTAACATATAATTTATCTGGAAAATTAACATATAATTTATCTGGTTTACGCACATCTGGTTATACCGGCATTTTGGGATACTTTTGAGAATTTTTTGGTGATATGCGGTATATCGATGCGACCTTCAGGGAAAGTTTTATTAGCATTATTTAACTGCTGCGTTATTTTCGAGTGAAATTACCTCTTTGCTCCTATGAACTGTGGTTGTAGCGGCACTCTGCTTTGTAGTTGGGATCCTTTCCTCTTGGAGCATTAGAGGTTTGAGTCGATGTTGGGTTTTATTTCTTAATCTTTGCAGTTGTCTTCCTATTTTGCATCCTCTGTAATTGGCTGGGTGTTGCAGTTTATACACCTTTCAGGATAGTTACGGCTAACTGGGCACTCTTTTGCGTTACATCTAGAGGCACCTAATATCTCGGCCGCAATATCCTTGGATGTGGTTAATGCCTTGGCATTTCTTCTATTAAGGTGTTTATCGTTTTCTTTTCAGCGGTTCTATTTTAAGCCTTGAGTACTGCTTTGTTATTAAAAATATTTTGAATAGTGGGAGATGATCTTGGTTCTTTGGCTATTTTTAATTTATATCTTTCTTCCTGCAGGAGGGATGAAGACTTCTGATAATAACCTTCGTATTTGTATTCTCTCTTTATCTTCTTCAGTGAGCCCCCCGTCACTGGCGAGAATTGAGCTCTTCGTTTTTTTCTAGTTGTTTTTTTGTTTATACATCCAATCAGCTTCTCTTGTAAGCTCCTCATCATCTGTATACAGACAATTAATTGTGTAGTTTTCATTATAACTAGTAAGAGGAGCTTCAAAAACTTATACAGTCTGGTCTATTTCAGCACATGATTTCCTTTCTTCAAATTAGCGATTCTATTGCCATTTTTCAGTAATTCTTTTGCGTGGTTCAACATTTTCGTTTTTCTGCTTAGTTGTAGGATATGTTTGTCCAGGTGGTAATCTAGATATGTTTTAACCTAAATGGGGATTGCAATGGAATGGTAGTGGGTCAGTGGAGAGAACAACATTTGATAGATTCTCAGTGTTTGGTTATCCCGCCGTTTCTTTGTCGCCATAGCACCGTTGATTGATTAGCAGGGATCACCACAATCTTTAATGAACTTATTGGTTCAAATTTCAAAATAGTCGTCTGGGTCGACTTAGCCTTTTCTGAACTTTTGTCGGACATGAATTTAATTTTTGGTTTATTGTTGTAGCACACGAAAAGAACAACAGTAGGTATCCCTCTTCTTGCTTGTCTTGCATACGGCGGTGTTTATTTTTTTGAATATTTTTTCGGATGGTTATACGGTTTTGATTGCTATTCGTTACACTAAAGGCTTAAACCAGTAATAAAGCCTTTTAAAACTAACTTCAAAGTCGCTAATAAGTGACATGTTCGAAATAGTTGAGGATAAAATGTCCCCGTCAGTTGTGGGTGCAACGAAATTTTAGAAGAGAGCTTCCGATATATCATAGAATTATGCAGTCAAAAAAATTTACAAAATTTCGGTAAATTTACAGCACACAAAATAATTTGGCAAAAGCTGTAAACTTTATAAAAATAAATTTCTTCAATTTTATTGGTTACATTTTGTATATTTGACGAAATTTTCATTAAATTTATAAATATTATAGTATTTTTTCAATATTTTCAATTTCAAAAGTTTACAGTTTTTGTCAAATTTACAAATTATTTTGTGTACTGTATATTTACAGAAATTTTGTAAAATTTTTTTTGATTGTAAAAACTGGAACTGTATGAAGCATAAATTTTAATTTTACTAGTATATATGACCAACTGGTCTAATAATCATTTCGTGTACTTGCACATGGGGTGGAGTGCCCAATGCATATAATGCAGCATTCGAAATATCTTCTGGTTGCAAAGCTCCGTCAAACAAATTCTCCACATTCGTGCCCAAACGGTTTGCAAACGAATTTAAAACCTCTGTATTTACGGCACCGGGACTAATACTCTGTAAAAAAATATGAAACGGAATAAAATTAAATTCCATAAGATTTTTAATTTTAATATTTGACTTACAGTGATTTTAATTTTTGTACCCATATTGATGAATTCCTGCCGAAGGGTTTCAGTCACCGCCGTAACCGCATATTTACTACCAACATATATATTAAACATAGGCCCGATAGGAATTGGCGGTTGAAAATGTCCGGCCACACTATTAATATTAATCACGTGGCCAGCAAAATCACGACTTTTCATTGAATGAACTGCTTCACGAGTGCAAAAGACCAGTCCCATTAAATTTGTATTCACCACGTCTTGAATCATGGCCGTATTATTTGGATCCGTTAACTTTCCATACCGTAATATACCAGCATTATTAATAAGGACATCGATGCCACCAAATGTTTCGATAATTTCACGGAATGTCGTCACAATTTCACTTTCATTGGATATATCACATTGGCGAGCATGTAATTCGCCACGACTATTTTCGGGTAGCTTAGTAATTAACAAATCGAGTCGTGTTTTACGGCGTGCTATTCCGATGGTTTTCATACCCGCCTTGGCTAGGTCCAGCGCAATAGCAGCACCAATACCGGAACTCGCACCTGTCATAACCGCTACTTTACCAGTCCAGCGTTCCATTGTTATGTTATTACGTGACCGTTTTCAATTTAATTGACTATGGTGTCCAATGTTTGCCAATTATATATAGCTAAAAAATTTGATGTTTTATCTTATTGCGGTTTGACAGTGGACATGATAGGCGATGTGACGCGTCAAGACCGCAAATTTGATTACACGATTTAAAATTGTTGATTGATTTTAAGAATCGCATAAAAAATAGCTAGGTGTCCATTTTGCATTAAAATGACAGTCGCAGTGAAAAGCTTTCAGCGCAATTTTTGCGCAAGTTATTAGCTTCGAGTTGTGATAAGCTGTCATAATCCTCAGTTTTTTTAAATTTAAAATTTTAATTTATGACGAGTATGACGAATTTAGGAGGTGTAAAGATTTGAACGAATGCGGAAGGGGAATAAGAGGAAGAAGGGGATAAGATAGATTTGAAAAACCTGTTTTTATTAAATCTGTATTGTATTTATAAACATTTCGATAAAATGTATTTTAAATCATGTGGTCTTTTTCAGACTGCACGTATCATTACGAATGAGCATCCCTTGCTCGAAATGAAACGTGTTGATTTGGAGTTGTGTTTTTATAACAAAAATTGTAAATGGTAACAATAAACAAATAAACTTTGAATTAATAGGCAACTAGTTCAATACAGAGAACCAGTTATATGACCTGTATATTAGGAAGTATTATAGGAAAGGTGCTGATACATTGACATTCTTGACCGACGCTCTCCAGGGCTAAGTTTATCATGAAATAAATAAATTATGTAGACTCTCAATATTTCTTGCTTAGCTGACGATTATGTAGTATTGTCGTTTACGTTACAGATGTTCTAACAAACAAGATAATTCGTGCTTTCTTCAAAGTGGACTTAATTAAATAAACCAATATCGGCTATAACGTAAAATATATTCAAATGGGATAATATTTTAGCAAACTTTGAAAAAAGCTAGGTAATTCTGACTTGATTTACACTTTCAAGTTTTAGTTGTTGGCTGCCTAACTCATCCAAATTACAAAATCTAAGTCCTGCTTTAGTCCTGAATGGAAGAAAATATTAGAGCAGAGTAAGTGATAATACTTAATAAAATCTGAATTTTATTGTGGTATCTTTGAGGTGTATGCTTTAACTAATTAGGATAGTCGAACCAATATAAGAGCGATTTTATCGTCTTATTATAAGTAATGGGAACACCCCTAAAGTTGAGATGAATTACTTGAAATACTTGCGAAGATAATTTAATTCAAAAATGTGAAAGGATGCCTATACAGTTAGTCACAAAAATCTACACACACCACTAAAATTTGCAAAATCGAGATAAATGAAACGAACTAAATATTGTAATAATAGTTAAATAATACAGTCAGTAATGAAAATGATCATACACACTGAGTTCTGATTTTCTTTTTTTACAAATTATAATCATACTGAATAATTTTATTTTATTTTTCACATTATCAGCAATATAACACACAATTATTTTGCTGATAATGTAAAAAATAATTAAATCAGCAATAAAAAAGATTACAATAACAAAAATCATACACTTATTGTATGATCCTTGATTTTATTTGTATCATTTAAATAAATTGAGTTTCATAATTATTTTAATATCGAGTTGGTCCTGCTTTATATTTATAATCTCTTTCATATTGAATGCAGGCGTATACAAACTAAAATGAAACGATTGCGCCCCGTTCGGCCGGTGTTAGAACGGAAACTACCAATGACGAGCGCCAAATAACAACTAATATGTAACTTACTGGAAAATCTGAGCGCGAAATTGGAAAATTGGTTGACCGAATCCATTCTACAGTGGCCCAAATAATATTCAGATTCAACGTCACACAATCGCTTGGAACGGGCCACGAACATGGTGAAAAGCAACATTTTCCAATCGCGAACGAGCGAAAGATTTTGGATTTGCTGATAGAAAATTCAAAAACAATATCGATCCAAAACTAGCTTCAGAACATGGTTATTATGCCCGTGTGCCACACAAGAGGCAATTGCAGATTTTGAATGTTAATTCCAAAAAACGAATTGAATTTGCAGAAAAATTAAAAACAAAAGACTTCAACTTCGGGAAGATGGTTGTTTTTATGGATGAAAGTAAATTCAACATTTTCGAAGCCGATAGGAGAGGTGAAATTTGGAGAAAACCCGCTACAGCGCTGAAGCCAAAACGCATCATCCCAACTATTAAACATGATGGTGGTTCGGTTATGGTATGCGAAACCAATCCCTAGAAGACTGAAAGAGGCTATAAAAAATAAAGAAAGACCAACTCGATATTAAAATAATTATGAAACATAATCGGATATATAAAAATCTCGTGTCACGGTGTTTGTGGTCGCACTGCGCACTCCGAAATTGCTCGACCGATTTTTATGAAATTTCTTATGTATATTTGGTAGGTATGAGAATAGCTCGTAAAGTATGTTTGAAGCCGCTAGGTGATTAGTGTGTCCCTCAACAAAAATTTTTTTGTTTTCCTATCTCCACCCTCCCATTTTTTAATCACGATTTTAGTATTTTTGTATGAACAATATACAAATAATTTAACCGTCGTTCGTATTTCAAACAGAACGAAATTATTTATGTTGTTGAATGACAGTGTTGATACGTCCGCCTCATCCAACTTTCATCCGTATCGATATACACGCAAGTCATTCACGAGAAGCGTTGCGTCATTTTGACATTCCATTCTGCATTTGTTATGTATCACAACGCAATGCGTGCAAAATCTTGTACGATTTATTTTAAATTAAAAGAAATATATACATATGTGTTTTATAATTGTAAAATGTTGGTAAAATACTAAAAGAACAAATACATTATCGGTATACCGTTTTTCATCAGTAAGTACAACAATTTTGTCTATTTGTGTATGTGTATTACAGTCAACAATGCCAGCTAGACACAAAGTGCATTTGGGTCATCGAACGAATAATGCAACAAACATGCGAAATAGTAGAGCAGAAAGAACAGACGAATAAACAATTCGACAAGATAACGAAAATGTGCGTGTCAGCATATCGCAATTGCTCGCATTCCAATCACAAGCGGCACGAGCTGAACGAAATCAACAACGACGATTGGAACGAACACAAGCGCGCCGGTTCGAAGTCAACACGCACGCAGATCAAATGACCGACAACGCCAACAAGTACATCGAGCATTTACATCCGCTTCTTTCCTTCGTCTCACATTCGAGTACGAGCCAGATATTGAATATTCCGCTCATTCGAAAGTACTGATTGGTGGTATGGAGCAAGAATGACCCTAAATTGTCATGCGCTCAAATTCAAACATGAGTCAGCTAGGATGTGTTGCGCATCAGCAACTACCAGAAATTGAGACACCATCAGCACAATGGAACGGCTTGCTCATAGGCACAGATCCAGATTCAAACCTGCTCCTGAAGTCCATTCGCACATTCTATTCATATGCTTTCAAATGACTTCGTTCGGAGGAACAGAAATATAGTTCACAATATTGCAGCATGATCAACAATTCAATTCAACTTTCAAAATCAAGGCACTTGGTCTTTGATTTTGAACGTTGAATTAAATTATTGACCACAAAGTAGTATTGCTGCCAATGCCTAACAAACCACATATTTTTTTTTTTTACAAATCTACTTCATGTGCGGTGAGGACATCGTCGGCGAACTGGACGCCGAGAGTTATACAATATACCGTCGAAGAAATACTAATAATGGTGGACAATCATTTATGCTAAAAATCAACAACGCAGACATTGATATTGACAATCGTTGGGTGGTACCATATTCGCCTCCGCTGAGCAAAATATTCAATGCTCTTATTAATGTTGAGTTCTGCAGTTCGGTGAAGAGCACCAAATACATTTACAAGTACATATGTGAATAAAGCCAGCAATAGGGCTGTGTTTCAAATTCAAAATACCGATGTTAATGCTCCTCGGTTGTATGACAACGATGAAATAATGCGCTACCAAATGAGCCGGTACATCAGTGACAATGAAGCTGTCTGTTGTATTTTTCGTTTCCTAATTCATGAACGGGACCCAGCAGTTATGCATTTAGCCGTTCATCTTGAAACGGCCAGCACGTATTTTTCACCAACGAGCCAGCAATTGAGCGTGCCATAAATCCACCAAAAACTGCACTCACCGAATTTTTCGAATTTTGTAATTGTGTGGTGCCAAGGCACACCAATTGTCACTTGCCCCGGCCTATTCAAATCAAACACTTTGGGCCGAGTATATACAGTCACTCCAAGGCAGATTGAGTGCTTCTATCTGCGACTGTTGTTGGTTAATATTACCGACCCATTGTCATTTCAGGATACATACGCAAAGTGATTCTACAACAGTATCCAACATATCAAGATGCATGTCTTGCACTCGGCTGGCTCGAAGACGCCAATGGGACGATATGCTTGCTGAAGCAGTAACAGTAACACAAATTCGTCTTTTATTCGCTATAGTGTTGACTACATGTTTCCCGGGACGATCAGACACGTTGTGGGATAAGCACAAAGATTCAATGATTGACGATATATTGCATCGAATTCGTACACGGTGCAATATTCTAACGATTACATTCAGCGACGCTATGTACAATGAAGCATTGATTCCTATCGAGGAACTTTGCGTTGTCATTACCAATTTACCGCTCAATCATTTCGGTATGAGTTTACAAAATCGAAGTGCATCTGACTTAATGGTCGCCGTTATGAATCGTGAACTGCAGTACGATACGGCAGAAACGGCAGCAATTATTACTGGCAATGTCCCACTACTGACTCATGAACAGTTTCCGCGGGACAAGGTGGATTATTTTTTTGGGGGCACCAGGTGGAACTGGCAAAACAATTCTCATTTCGTTAATTCTCGCCAAAATACGATCAAATAATTGCATCGCATTGGACGTTGCATAATCTGGCATTGCAGTAACTTTATTGGATGGAGGCAGAACAGCTTATTCAGGATTTAAGTGCCACTGAATATTCAAAATAACCCAAACGCAGTGTGCAACGTTGAACAGAACACTCAAAGATACAAAAAACAACGACAAACTATTCGGTGGCACTCTGTTACTCCTTTCAGGTGATTTCAGACAAACACTTGCCGTCATTCCACGTTCAACATATACGCTAATGACATCAAAGCTTACTTGAAATCATCGCCACTGTGGCGAAATGTTGAAAAGGTCCAGGTAAAAATAAACATGCACGTTCAAATGCTAAAAGATCAATTCGCTGACACATTCTCGAACCAATAGTTAGATATCGGCGGTGGAAAAGTCAATGAATATATAGTCTATGAATATACTGGATGCATAAAATTGCCCACTAATTTCTGCACAATCGTTGATTCGCAGAATTCTCTCACTCACTGCATATTTCCCGATGTACGCGCACAACATATAAATCATGCGTGACTGGCAGAAAGAGCCATTTTGGCAGAAAAAATTTGGACGGCACGATTTAAACTTCAAGGTACATCAGTCGTTGCCAGGCAACTTGGTATCATATACAAATCGATCGATACCGTTTGCGGTGCCAACGACGCTGTAAATTATCCAACAGAGTTTTTGAGCTCACCGGATTTGCCAGCCATGCCATCACACCTTCTACGACTGAAAGTTGGATCTACGGTTATTTTGAGGGGGAATTTGAGCCCACGACGACTGTACAATGGCACGCGATTGGTCATTAAAAAATAGATGAAAAATATTATCGAAGCCACCATTTTGAATGGCAAACTCCGAGCCGAAAATGTTTTGCTGCCATGAATTCCAATGATTCTCACAGACGTGTCAATTGAATTCAAACGCGTTCAATTTCCTATTAGATTGGCATTCGCAATGACCGCAAGGCCAAACGATGTCTGTTTGCGGCTTAGATTTTAGCACACCATTTTCACACGGACAATTGTGTCATGTTCTCGCGTGGGTAAACCATCGAACAAATTTGTGTTGATTGCGAAAGACGGACTGACAAAAAATATCGTACACTCAATTGCTCTTCGAAATTAATATTGATTTTCTTTATTTCATTTTCCTACTTTAGGATAAAAAATATATTACTTTTTTCACTTTACATTTAACTTTAGTCATAGATCCCATCCCCCCACACTTACAATACATTCGTTATTTTTTATTTAACAACCAAAATATTCACTAGAAATAATTTATATTGCAGAACAACGTATGTCGGGTCAGCTAGTTTATGTATATGATTTAAAAAAAATCAAGGATCGTACTAAAAATGCATATTCTTTGGAAAAAATTCTTGATTTTTAATTATAAATGGTAAATGAATTTCTATTTTGTATTTTTGGATTTGTTAGTTTGTAAAATTATTTAATTTCATAAAAAACTGCAAAATAAGTTCTATAATCCTTATAATTTGTAAAAAAAACTTCAAATTTCAGTGTGTATGAACATTTTCGTTACTGACTGTATATTAATTCATAAAAAATTATTATTGGACAAAAAAAAATTACAAAAAAAAAATAATTTTCAAAAAATTCATAAAATTTATATCACAAAAGATAAGAACTAAAATTAATAATAGTAACCTAACCGCTCACGCAATATCAGCCCATGCACTCGAAAGAGCACTTTTTAATGAATCCCTATAACTCTATATTTCCGGAACCTATGTTCCAGTTTATACTAGATATGCTCTGTTGCATTCAGATCCGGTGACTGGGGAGGCGGATGAAGTTTTTTTGGCGCATTATATAGAAGCCATTTACTTACTGCCATGGCTGTATGTTTCGGATCATTTTCTTGATAAAAGACCATCTGGTTGTCTAACTCTAAGCAGCGATCTATATTACCTTCTAAAAATAGCAATTTTCTGATACCAGATGCAGCCATAGATCCCCAAACCATTACATTGCCACCACCGTGTTTAACGGTTGGAAGCAAATTTTTTGGAGCCATCATTAACGTATTTTTTTGTTAATGCAAGCATTTTAGGCTATAGGCTTATAAATTCGTAAAATGGCTTTTAAATTCGTTTCGTAAAATTCGGCGAACTGTTTCGGGATGACATCTTTATCGGTGGTATTCCGAATCTCAACCGCTATTTTTGGAGCACTGATCCTCGGATTGGATGCCACTTTTCTAATTATGCTTCGAACATCCCGTGCATTAAGTTTTTTAGGAAACACTTCCTCTGTTATCAAAATTTCGCACTATATTGTTTGTATGGTTGCTCGACTTCTACCAAAATTTTTCGATATTTCATTATAACGCTTATTCTGTTCCCGTTCTGTTCTGTTCCCAGCTTTATTATTCAATTTCGTATTTCGATTGACACTTCCATTGACACGCACCATTTTTTAATGCCAAAGACCAAAAATATTTCTCACACAAGACGAATGCAAAGTTAATACTGATAGTGTTGATAAACGTACGGTACTTTGTAATAATTCGAAAATAAATAGAAGCGTGCAACTGTCAGTCACACTTCCAGTCATATGAATAGGTTCACCGAAATTTTTCAATTTTTTTAAACAGCTTTGTCAACTGTGAAATTAAAGATAGCTATGGTTACGTACTTTAAGAACAAAATTTAGTATTTTAACAGACCCCGAGACCCGTTAACTTTTGTTTTAGATTTAAGAAAAATGTACCTAATAAAAAATGCGTCATTAGAATGGGATCACTTAAAAACAATAAATAAAACAGTTTTTATGTTTTGGGAAACAACGATTTTTATTATTTCGTAGTAAGTGTTACCTCCATTATTTGAAATCACTTCAAAAATCCTATTTGGGATGGAATCGTATAAAGAGTTTAACTAATTTAAAGACAGGCTCTTTCAGCCATCCTTTTATAGTTGCGATGAATAAGTCCTGGTCCTCAAATTGCCTTACACATCCTCACACATTTTCAATAATATTCAGATCAGGTGAATATGGTGGCCATGTCAAAACTTTATTATGCTCCGCTTGGAACCAACTTTAATTATACGAGCCGTATGTACAGGCGTGTTATCCTGTTGAGAAAGCTATTGCATCGATCCAAAAATGGTGTCGATCTTCGGACGAGCTCTTCTTTTATTGTACCCTTTTAAAATTGTAATTCGATGTTCCCATAATAAGTGATTGCAAACCATATCAGAACATCCCCGACTTCGCTGTGTTGCTTCAACAAAACACGCCACAATGGATTTTCTGTAATTAATTTGAGTATTTTCATAAATTTTTGAAACTATAAAAAATGGAACAATTGCTGTGTTTCTTGGCACACATTGATCCGGATCAGTTCAAACTTTATATGGAAAAGCTGATCCAAATTTTGTATTAAATCATAAATTTTGATTTGAAATCTGGTAAGCACCTTTGTGTTGTTGCATAAAACATGAACTGAACCGGATCAGATCAAGCATCAAGAATGGGTAATATTAGTGGCTTGCCTCGAACGAAGTCAAAATAAATTGAACATTTTTTATTGATACATTTTTCTTAAATCTAAAACAAAAGCTAACGAGTCTCTCAAAATACCAAATTTTGTTCTTAAACTACGTAAACATAGCAAGCTTTGATTTCACAATTGAAAATACCGTTAAAAGTTCCACCGTTTTTAAAAACATTGAAAAGTTTCGGTGAACCTATTTATATGATTGGGAGTGTATGTAGGCTTTTGTGACTGACTATTCGTTCTATTTATCTCGATTTTGCAAATTTTTGTGGTGTATGTAAACTTTTGTGGCTGACTGTACATTTCGTATAAAATTCAATGAACCGATATAAAGTTACCTCTGTTTTATAGTTTCAAAACCTGCATTATGCTGTCACTCCCACATAGTGCACCTCATCTTCTGATGTTTTAATTAGCATGAAAAACCCCATTTTCATACTCATTCCATAATTATAGCTACGGTAGGTGACAATTTTATTCACTTACACCGTATTGCATACTCAAATAAAATTGCATCCTCCAATATGGATGCGCCTTATCCGTATTGCATCGTATATAAGAGGATACTCTTTCCTATATCGCAACAAACAAACATACATTTATAAAACACACAAAGAAAATATATACGGTTACAAATACGCATGCGCGGTGGCAATGAAAATTTTCCCGTTGTGCATCATCATCATCATCACAGTATATAAAAATTGATTTTCCAGAACACGAAATGGAATAAAATATATGTTGTCGTCTATGTATACAAAACACTTGCACATGAAAATCAAAGTAAAAATTTCATTTTATCTTTTCGTATGCAGTACACATAAAGATGAAAATTTTCCGATGTTCTATGTATGTGTGTATATATATGTGTGTTCTTTTAATTTCGTCTTGATATGAAAATTTTATTTTCCCACACCATTGTGAAATATCTTGTATAATAACCAAAATGAATAGGAGGCGGTTGAAAATAGAATGAGGTGAGGAGATGAGAATTTTTTATTGTTGGTGTATTTAGAATTTTCCGATATGATGGAAATTTTTTTTTATTGGAGTAGGTCAAGGATTTATATATTTTTCCGCTGTGCTGAGTACACAATGTTTTTTTTATTCATAGTGTTCGGAGCTCTATGGTATAATTTTATTTGCACAGTGCGGCGAGTTTTGTTGGGATGATTTTTATTAGATGTACCTACAGTGTGTATACGGTTACATATGTAAGATGACATTTTGAATTTTTTGTACCATTTTTCTTGATTGATATTTTCACATAAATTTTCCAATTTACTGATCTTTCATATTGTGTATTTCTTGCGCGGTGATATTTTGTCATAACTTATTGATTTATAGAAAAATGAAAATCGTTCCGGTTTTGCCTTTTCATTTATGAGTACGAGTATATTACGAATACATAATTTATTTGTATTAAATGTGTGCAGGGAGATGGGGTGGGGATATGATTTATATGTATATTTACATAATTTATGTGTAGGCTCACTAATTTAATTTAGCAAACAACTATTAAGGGTTAATAATTTTATGATGCAGTCAACCAATGAAATTTATCGGGTTGTAATTGTTAGAATGGCTGTGAAATCTTAATTATTATTTAAAACAAAATGAGAATTTAATCGATGCATAACTGCTTAGTTAACAAGTTCTGATAATTTTACAAACGAGATAATATTTACCAGTACATAACCATTTATTGTTTAATTGCTAATTAATTAAATTCTGAGAATATTTATACAAGTCGTGCAATCTGCGATTCTATTGTACTTTTGGCACGTATGTATACGAATGTGTTAATTTTGAACATTGATTTTTGTATAGTCGGTGCAAATTTTGGTCTACTATACTGTACTGCGATTGCATAAGACTTATTTTAAAATTTTCCGAATTAAAATATTTCTTTTTATTTCTTTCCAGTTCAATGAAAATGTGTCAATTGAAACGATGTACTTGGAAGGTGTTCTAAACAGGTAAGACTTAATATTTAAATTAATTGCCGCTTGGAAAGTGAAAAGTTGCTTTGCAGGCTTTATTAACATTGAACAATAAAATCGTGTAGAAGATAAGCTCACAACAAGAATAGGATTTAGAATGCACAAGAAAATCTAAAGCATGACTGATAAGTATAGCGTCATGATAGGACAGCGACAATTCGTATCAAAATTCGAATTTAAAATTAAATTAGATCAAAAAGCATTTGGATAATGGAAGGCTCATTCTTGCAGCCCCAAAAATAATTCCAAAAAAATAATAATCTATAATCTATCCTGGAAACCCGACTTTATTTTACGAAAAGTGTACATAGATCTCGAATACACCACACAACTTGTCTTATGTAATCTTCGTGCAAACACTGTAAAAGCCCGCCACATTTCGCAAGGATTTCCTAATTTATGACAAAAGCTTTAGTATGAAGTTTGATTCCGACTAGTCAAACCGCTTAGCCTGTAGAGATGCTGAATTGAATTTTGGTGAAATAAAGTTTTTTTTATCAAAACTTGCCATTTCCGCTTAAATTTAAAAAATGTTCTGAAATAATTTAGGTAAAATTTAATTTACACAATCTTTTTAATTTAATAATTTTTTCGTAACTACAGTATACTTTTCATAATTTTGTCAAAAATGAAAAAGGTCCATAGACCGATCTCGACTAAAAATCACAGAGATGTTCCAGTCTATAAAAACACAAAGTTTCAACCCGATCAATGAATCTGTATAAGCTGTGCAGGAAGCAAAATTTCACTGAATTTTTTTTTCTTCACAAAAAACGCCATTTTCGCTTAAATTTTCGAAGGTGGTAAAACGAAAAAAACTCCTATGGAAATTTTCACTTTAGGTTGACCGATTTCAATCAGAGTTTACTAGTATCTTCCAAAAAAGCTTAAATATGAAGTTTCATCCAAATCAATCAATTCGTCTGGACTGTACATACAGAACCGAATTTTTGTTGAAAAGCAATTTTTGATCACGTCATTTACGCTTAAACTTTGGCAAAATTAAATGGACCGATTTTATTACAAATTTAATTTAATATCTTTGAGTTAATAATCGTTTTTATCGTAAATGATAAACTTTTCAAAATATTTGCAAAAAAAAGAAAAGCTCCTACGGAAGTTTCCACATGCAGTAGACCGAGTTCAGGCAAAAATCACTGAGAGCTCCCAATTTATGAAAAAATCTTTATGAATTTGGAACTTCATCCCGACCAGTCAATCTGTCTTCTCTGTAAAACGGCTTTAACATTTAGTGGGCATGGCACGCACGAAGATTACGTAAAAGAAGGTAAAAAACCAGTTTATTATCAAAAAAAAACCTCATTTCCACTTAAATTATGGAGAAGTCATTAGACCGATATTGTTGCAAACTTTATTTAGAATCTTTCGTTCATAGTGGATTTTCACGTACATGATATACTTTTTAAAATATTTGGATAAAACGAAAAATCTCCTATGGAAGCTACCGATTCCGATGGACCGATATCGGCCAAAAATTTGTGGGATATCCCAATTTATGGAAAAACTTAAGTATGAAGTTTCATCCTTATCAATATTTTCAAAATACAATGAAAAAGATTCAATAGAAGCTGTCACTTAAGGTGGAAAAATGAAAAAGCTTCTATGGAGTCACTTTCGGTGCACCCATTTCAACTAAAACTCACTGGGATCTCCGCGGGTTGCACATGGCCGAATTTATGTTTAAAACCGGTTTTTGTGCTTATTTTTGACAAAATCATATGGAAAGATATTGTTGCATAATTTTTAAAATATTTACAAAAAAAACCTGTTGTGGAACCTGCCACATCCGGGAAACCGATTTCGGGCAAAAAACACTGGAATCTCCCAATTTATGAAAAAATATTAAGTATGAAGTTTCATCCCAATCAGTTAATCTGTCTTGGCTGTAGAAGAGCTTCAACAATTAGTGCGGACACGGCACACATAAAGATTATGTAAAAAACTAAAAACCCAGTTTTTTTTTGTCAAAAACATCACTTCCGTTTAATTTGGCAAAATGACCTGGACCAGTATTGTTACAAATTTTGTTTAGAATATCGTTTGGAAGCTGCCACTTCCGATGAACCGATTTCATGCAAAAGTCACTGTCTTATTTCATGCAAAGCTTAAGTATGAACTTTCATCCCGATTAGGCTACTCGTCTTGGCGTACATTAAGTGGGCACTACACCAAGCACATACATTTACGGGCGGGATGCTTTTTTGTTTTAAGCATATACTGAAACCAGTTGGTTTTCATCGTGGTTTTCATGCCAGAGTTGCTTATTTTCCATTTTAAGTGCATTTTAATAGTAGGTTTCCAATAAAACGCATCCACGCGCCCTTTTCTATACGATACCGATAAATAATGTCACTTTCAAGCCATTTGTTGTTCAATAGTTTAGGTCTAGCCATTTATTAAACGGTGATGTTTGGCCATGTATATTGGTCCTATCAAGCAAATGGTATGCGCCTTATATCAGCAAACCTTTATGAACCGAGAGGCCCAGCGCCAAACATGGCCGTTTAATTCTGCTAAAGTCGTCACGCAGCAAATGGTTTGTCTGTAACCCGTATGTCCGTATCTCAATCTAATGATAATATGGTTGTGCGTGTATGATCGTATGGATGAGATGAAATGGCTCAGACGAGACCATTGCTTTGAAAATTGGAAAATAAATTTTTCTAGATCCGAACCTTTCTATATATTTTTTCAGGGTGGATTATAAATTTTTGTTTACTTTGAATTACTTTTCGGACTAGGAGACTTTTTCCAGTTTTAAGCAAAGACTCAACACGACAGGCTGTTTTAGGCGTGGTTTCTGAGCCACAGTCGCTTTTTTTGCATTTTAAGTGCATTTTATTGGTAGATTTTCAACCCATTTTTCGACTTAAGTCGCAATCTTTAAAATTAAAAATCCTTTTGGGTTTGCAAAACTAGTGGAGTCCTAAATTGTCTTATGAGGCATTTAACTATAGTCGTATGTTTTATCAAAACCGAGTGAAGTTCTATACTTTTAATGGGACGAAATGTAAATTGCACCGATAAACCGAAATCGGTCACTTCCACCTTCTTATGTTAAAAGCTTAATTTTTAGTTCGATTAGGAATATCTGGCCTGTCGTAGACGGATAGGGCCAGAGAGACCACAATTGGGAACATTTATTAAACACACTTCGGGTAAATTTTGCCAGGAAATGTCGGTAATGCATTTCGCGCCGCAACCATCGAAAATAGTCATCCGAAAATTACGATAATGCAGATTCAAATAATTAGTATAAATATATCAGTTGCGGACATGTCGATAATGGTAATTCAAAATTATCATTAACATTTTTGGGTCGGTAATGCAAATTAAAAATGGTTTATTAATAGCTACCCGATAAATTTGGATTTCAAACTCGTCAGACCTCATCACTTCTCATATACGAGAATCATCGACAATCCGACCCTCTCATACGAGCGAAGTTCATAATATTTTACCCAACGTAATAATTTTACACTATCAAATTCAGTGCTGTGCGATAAATCGTAAAGGGTGCAAAGCCAGTTTAAGTGAATAATCGGGATGGAATTAGCCGGTCTAAAGAAACAACGTGCCTCGAATAAAGGAAGAACGACGCGCAAATTGTGAATTTTGTGGATCAATGCGATGATCAAACGCCAGTCGAGGATTTAAAAACTCGTTTGATTTTATTTTCGGCATTATAGATATGTTCGGCCAAGATAACAACGGCACGATCTGCATTATCTTTTTTAACTTTGGCTGGTTTTTTCTTTAGATATTTTCTCACATCATTTAGCTTCTGTGTTTTTTTGTGATTATTTGGGTTTAATATTTTAGCGCTTTTATGATATTCATCCCAAGGTTTCATAACATGTATAAATCCAACCAGGCTTATTAAGTCAGAATAAATATATTTATTTTGCAGACTAGAGTCGGTAAATGTATGATATTGAGGATTGGTTACAATGCACTAATTCATAATCCAAATATAACAAATTAATGAAATCAAGACTATAATAAGGACTTACAGAGGAGGGTTTCAAGTACAAACTATAATACAGTACATCCCCTTCAGTCTATATTACTTTACCCGATTGGTTTGTGAAGTTGACCCGGTCTGAATCCGGTCCACCTTCGAGTTGCTCACAAAAATGTTTAGTTGGTTAAAAAAAGCATTTACAACTGAAATTTATTTGAATCGAAAACTTTATCCCCCTTTGGAACAACTAGAAAACAAACATGCTCCGGCTCGATACGGAGAAAAAGACGATGGTCTAAGTTTATTGATCCTAGAAGGGTGTTTGTTATTTATGCAGTGTAAGCGAGCAAAATTCTACTGTTTTCTGTAGTTCTAATAAAATGTACAGTAAAGGAGTGGAATTCAAATCCCATATTTGACATTCGTACAATATTTGTGCGGGTTGACATCAAAATCCGTAGAAATTGGCATTTCGAATTCTTTATTAAACCTGAATGAACTGGATGGACCGGATGGACTGCACTGGATGGACGGTACTGGATGGATTGAACTGGATGGATTGGATGGACTGGATAGACTAGATAGACTGGATAGCAGAGATGGGTGTTTACGCGCCATCTACTAATTTTTACGTGATCGCGTTGAGTTGTGATTGAATGATCTACATATTTTGAACTTCTTTCTTCGGAGATTGTAGTTCATGTATATTAATTGTTACTGTAAAATACGCATTAAAACCTATCCAAGATCTTCCCAAAAACAAGAGTTTCTTGGTCACATACGCAAGTGGCCAACTTAAATAAAATTCTGGACAATGCTGCCTGCTTGCTATTCTGGCTAGTTTTACTCTGTAAATTTCTTCAGCTTAACTCGCGGACGAGGTAAGAAAACAAGGAGTTCTCAATAATTCAATACCGGTAAGGTACGGTATTTTTATAACAGGAAAAATGTTTCATTAGATACAGGATGTTGTTAGTAATTTGTAATGCTGCCAAAATGGTCAGCATGATGTTATGGGACAATGGTTATAATAGCCGTGTTTTATTATTCGAGCACTATTCGGCGCTGAAAGGGAAATTTCTACTGATGCTGCAGCTGCTATTCACTGGTATCGCTATACCATAAAAATGAAAAATAACTTTTATCACCTAAAATATACTAGTTGGCATTTATTTTGACATGACGGTGTTTTTTTGTTAGCGCCCGATAGATGTATCCGGAGCAGCCAATTTTCTATATGTCAAAACTTATATTTAGCACGCTATTTTTACATATAATTAATTTATTTAACTCTAAACTAAGATTTTTCATTCAACTTTAAAGTTAAAAATTTTGCTCTATACCTATTTATCGGGAGCCGCTATCGGGAACGCTATCCATTTCAAATGAGAAATTTGAAAAGGCCTTTATTTTGTAAACCCCTGAGACCATTAGAAACTTCATCTTACAATAAAAGTTTAAAACGCAGTAAGATGAATTCTTGTTTATAACGTCATGTCAAAATAAATGTTAATTAGCATATTTCAAGTGATAAATGTTTGTTTTATGGATGCATTAAATTTTTATTTTTATGGTATAGCGACACCAGTGAATAATAGCTGCAGTTTCAGTAGAAATTTTCCATCCGGATAGTGCTCGAATAATAAATCGCGGCTTTTATAAGATTAAGTTTCTAATGGTTTCAGGGATTTACAAAATAAAGGACTTTTCAAATTTCCCATTGATATGGATAATGCTCCCGATAGCGGCTCGCGATAAATAGGTAGAGCAAAATATTTTTATGTCGATTTTTAATTAAAAAGTTGAATGAAAAATATTAGTTTGGTGTTAAATAAATTAATTAAATGCAAAAATAGCGCGCTAAATATAAGTTTTGATATAGAAAATTTGGTGCTCCGGATACATCTATCGGGCGCTAATAAAAAAACACGGCTAATATGTATATATCAAGCATTTTGAGCTCAGTATTAAATTTTGTAAAACCCCCATCACTCTATGATATAACAAAGTGTTAATCTTTTATTGGTTTGAATGATAAGCCTAAAATTCAAATAATTAATTAAAAATTTTAATTTTAATTCTCGGCAAATTTGCTTCTCAACACGATTTTTAAGAAGTTATTAAGTGGTATCGATTAATTTAACCTCATTTCGCAAAAAAATGGAGCGTCGTATGCCAAAATTGCGAAATAAAAATGCTGTTCGATTTTTTTTTGGAAATATCCAATGCTGCTCACGCATATAGGTTATGATCTAGGCTACCATAAAAACATACACCCAGGGTAGTTACAGGGGGGTTTTTCTAACACTTTTGTTTAAAAACTGAAAACATTTCGCTTTAAAATGACTTCAAAAATGTAAGGAGTGCTATCAACGATGTCGATTTTTTTGATGTTGCCCTGTATTTGCATAATGATGATTATGGTAATTTTTGTATATTTTGAGAGTCTATACATACGCAACGTAGTCACTATACATACGCAAATCGTTTTTCAAAGAAAATTAACGTTCTTTGCTTCAAAACGTTTAAACAAAAATTTTCTCTTCTTTTTCATAAATTCTTTGATTTTTCATAAAACTTTCTGCTGATAATTATTAATTTTCTTAAAAATTCCAAAAATTTTCTGCTGGTTTCGAAAAATATCAGCAGAAAAATTTTCATTTTTGTGATCATGATGCCTCTAGCGGTGAATAGCAAAACACGTTTTTTCTGCTGGAAATTTTCTGCTTTCTTATACAGCATAAATATCCACAATGTCCTACAATACAAAATGACAAAAATCTTCAACATTAACCATTGGTTTTGAAGAGATACTTACATTCAAATTTGGCCTCAACTTGTCGTGAAGCCCTTACCCCCGTGCCCGAAATTCAGTAAATTTAGTAAATTCCCATTAAGTGTTGTTGTCGGAATATTAAGGCTTACATTCTAAAAAATCTATTCTAGCCAAGTTTAAACGTAGGTTTAGTCGGTTTGGCTCCTAGCATAGCAGGATTACATATAGAAAATCACAAAATCTTTTCTCATTTTACTCCACTTCTTAGATTTAACGTTAAATTTGTTGGAAATTTGAAAAACGACAAAAAAATTTACGAGATGAGATCATTCGATTCCTCTCTTCCTTAGTTGCAATAGTCGAGTAATAATTTTCAGACACAGAGAATAACCGGCCCTAGGCAATATATTTAATTAACTTTGAATGCAGAGAACAACAAATTGTCCAGCGTTGTTAACAATCGGATTTGTCGGTTAATGTATCAGAAGATATTCCATTGCAACATCTGATTTATGATTTATCGTTAAAATAATCACACTGACGCATTTGATTTTTACCGAAAAGTATAGCTTAAATTTTCAAGTAAGATTGACTTTTAACGGTTGGTGCAGTTTTAATGATTATATCTTGAAAAAATTTCAGTAACAGCAAAAGGGACGCTCAACAGTTTAAATCCTACTGCTAACCAAACCATAAATGGTGGTTAGTGAAATCCTTTTACCGGCCCGCGATCACATTTGTGTACGTTAAAATTGATAGTGATTATTTACATACACATTTGTGGTGGACTTAAAATGATGCAAAAAAAATCGTTCTGGCCGGAAAAGGTATATACTACTACTTTTAAAATGAGATTGTTAATAACTCTTTATGGTTTACATTGAAATAATCGTAGAGTCCAAATTACCCAAAAATTACGCTATATTTGCAAGAACTTTTTCACATGATCATGGTCGTGATTATTAATATTGATTTAACTTGCTTGTGCCTAACTTCTGCTGTACTTCATGTTTTAATTAAAATTGCGACCTAGGTCCTGCAAAATATTATTTCAGATACGAGTCCCAACAAACTTAATTCAAGCTGGATTTAGTACTCTTCTTACTTTCAAGCTAGATTTAGTACTCTTTTCCACAAAAATTCAGTGTTTTTGTTTTCTTCCTAATGTCACCTCTGTTTTGCACTATTATTGTCGACATAAATTTTCCATCGCGAAAAATAAGTCTATTTGACAAGAGATGGCGTGAAAAGCCGAACACTTTGTGGCCGAATTGGCTATAGTAATAATAGTAATAGTACCGATTTTTTAGGAACTTCAATTCAACCAGAAAGTACTTTACCTACTCCACCAATATTTCAGCAATTTTACAAGCGAATTCCAAAATATACTAGTTTAAGTCTGATGGGATCTGCATCAAAATAAATGCTATTCCGCAATTCTAATTAATGCATTTTTGCTCAGCAGAAACTAGTCAGCAGATTACTTGGGTTGTATATCAATAAAATGAAACAAAAAATAACATCATTTTAAAAGTAGTTTTTACCGAACCACCGTTTTTTTATTTGGCAAGCTGTGGAATTTTACCTGTTGACTCTTTCTGTGTGCTGTTGTATTGTAGATCCATATTTCTCGTTTAGTAATTTGTTTCAGAATTGTTTCATGTTAGAGATCTTATCGAAATTCCAACAATTATTATTGCTGATCCTGAAACTTGGGACTATGGAAAGAGTGGTATTAAGTCAGTCCTAAGTAATTATTGGTTCGCTTTGAACACTCAATTCAATTCTAATTATGATAATTTTTACGTACACTGTAATTTCATATCAAATGTATACTTCGAACTAATTTAATGATAAATCATAAATTAACTGTTGAGAAGATCTTTCGGAATGCTTCCTTATTCTATTCGGACAACAACAATTTTAATAGAAAGTTTTTAAATTTAGTAGTCGCTTAGACCAAATTACTAGCCTTTCACATCCAATTCAATAGAGCGAAATTTGAATGTAAATATTTCCTTAAAGATGGTTAATATTGAGGATTTTCCCAATTTTGGATTGACAATGTAAGTGCTGCTCTATCTTCACAGAGTTAAACATTACATTCTTTATGAGTTAGGAATTTTATTGTGCTATTTTGGCAAATATCACTCCGACCCATTCCTGCTGGATAGACTGATGTCTTGATGGACTGGACACATTTAATGGTCTGAGTAAACTGGTGCGACAAGGTGGAACGATTGAAATTAATTACCCGAATATTACTTGTACTGCTTGAAATGGTTTCGTTAAATTAATGACATGGACTAAATCATCTCTCTAATTTAGATGAGGATTATTAAATAGGCTTTGTATAGGGCCACACACACACATATGTATATGATGTATATGTATATTGTAACAAATTTTCAATGCCACATATCTACCTGGATGAATAAACCTATTTATTACAACTCGTACATGCTAATTAAACTATTAATTTGAGTTCATGAATAGTTTTGAAAACTATAATTAACGAAATGTTATTACGTCAAACTGGAATGTTATTCACCTGTGCCGCAAATTTAGATTATGACATTGACTCTCAATTAACACATTCCCAACAAGATAAATGATTCTTTTACGGCCATATTTATAGGCTCATTACAACTGTTGTACTATAAATGTATAAACTACATATAGATAGTTTAGCTAAAAATATCTATGTATTTTATATACCGCACAAGTATAGAATTTTAATTTAGACAGCGGTAGAGAACCTAATTTTTTTAGGTAATTTTTATATGGTTACGTAATTTTAAGAATTTTTTTTTAACAATTTTATGATTATACTGATAGTTTTCAGTTTGACTTCCTCTTTTAAAAAAAAAAAACTAACAAAAAACATGTACATATTAACTGGTTTTAACGCTTTTACATATCATGACAAGCAAGTTAAAAACTTATATCGTTTGTATCACACATATACCTTTGTATACACGATGTGAAGTGAATGGCATTTAAAACAACAGCAAAAACAGTTTTATTCATGTGATCACGAACAGGATGAGTTTTTAGAATTTTTGTATTTTGTTCCATTCCAGTCGACTGTAGTTTTATTAGCAACACGGAAATTAGCAAAAATGAAATGTATATTCGCGCGATTTATATCAATTCAAAATATACTGGGTATTATAAAACTCAACCAAGTGTATATTTGGATATACAGGTATTCATCGTCCAGAGCGTCACAATCTGGATAATTTGGGGAATCGTATGTTTATGGTAAGTGCAGTGCAGTTCCTTCTGTAAGTCGACACTGAAATTTTTTTTGTTGAATATTTTGAACATGGTCTAGCATGTCTAAGTAGAGCAGAAAGATCATTTATAATTTAGTAGAAGCCTCCCCATTGGATGTATCCCGTCCTAAACTGATTCGCACGGACAAAGCTACCCAGGTGAGCAAACACGTGTATTAAAATCAGTGCTAATATAATTAAAAGTTTGACTGTGATTTGGTTTGATCGTTTAAGCGTACATAAAAATAATTGGACACAGGCATCTTTCGAAAATAGAAAGCAGAACGATTTCTGCCATGATACAAAAATTTCTCTCTACAAATAGGCTCAATAGCTTGTATTCAAAATAAACAACTAAATTGGTGAAATCAATTTATAATTGTCTTATCTACTCGAACACCTTGAAAAACTTGAAACAGACAATTAGGGGAATAAAATAAGAAGTAAAATTTATCGGATATACCCGAACTAGACTTGCAAGTGGTTGCAAAAAATTCGGACATTGATCAATTATCAACAAAAGTTCAAAAATGTCAAAAAATCCAACGCTTAATTAATTGTCTTGAATGCAGATTTAAAGTGTATTTCAAAATCTACTCAGTGGTACCGTTTTTGTACTTATACCGTGCCAACAAAGTGATTTTTGGGGTGAACATCTGAAGTACACGTTTTTTGTATATTTGTCAGCATGAAAATCGAAAACGGTAATAACCGAATTAAAACATGAAAATCGTCAAAAATCATTTTTATTAATAGAATCCCTCCCCTAGCCCAAATGACAGCTTCCATTCGATGTTTCATTGATTTCACCAAATCTTGGAATATCGCCTCCCATTCCTTTGCGATTCCTTGGCAACACCTCTGGTTCGAATTCTTTTTTTCAGCACGTCCCATAAATGTTCGATGAGATTTAGGTCCGGACTTCGAGCTGGCCACGTCATAACAGACACATCCACCTCTTGAAGGTACTTGTGCACTATACCAGCCGTATGCGATCTCGCATTATCCTGCAGGAACAGGAATTTTCCACCAACAAACTCGGCAAAAGGTACGACGTAGTTTTCAAGTACGTTCTCAACGTACCGTGGAGAATCCAATTCTCTTGATCGACGGCCAGTATTCGCTCCAGAAGTGAACCCAAGATCTCAAGGTTTTCGCCTCCAGCGGCATGCCTCCTCAAAACCGCTCAATTTCGGCCCGTTTCCACGAACTTCTTGGAGCCGCTGTCCCAGTTGAACCCCATTCAAATGACGATTCCGAATCGAAGTCGCCACAAGAAAGCGGCCATCATGCTGTGTTGTAGCAGCGTGTAGGAGCGGCTTTTTATGGTGTGGTATTCATTTACGAATGAAAACGTAATCGATAGAAGACCGTTCAGGCTAAGCGTTGATATGCGAATGATTTCAATTTCCTTAAAACGTGCCCTTTTATGCCTGCCACAAGGTCCGCAACCGGTGCTACCTGGAATGAGCGTTTTCGGGTTGTTGTGTTCTATTCTTGTTATTGTCCTAGTTTTGAAGAAACAATACACACACGTGGTATCATAAGATAGGTATGGAATGATCTTTAACTGGACATATTTTGATTCAAAAACACATTCCGGTTCGCGAGAAAATTAAAAGAAAAGAATGCAACTACAATTTTTCTGCTCTCAAGTGTATTGTGTTAACGTGGTAGCAGCTAGAGAACTTTTAATTTTGTATTGAAAAATATGGTTTCACCAAGATTACGACCGTGTCGCCACGATGAGATACTGAAATGATTAGCGATTTTCTAAAATTCCGATGAAAAAGTTACTGTTAATCCACAGCACATCATTTATCTAATCTTCATTAACATTGCTCTTCTCGTTGCGATGCGTATGGCAATACATTTTGTCTCAAACAAAAGCCGCTAATGTGTTCTAGGGGTATGTTTTGCTCGTCTCGAGATCATATAAATATAGAAGTAACATATTTTCGTCCTTCTTGATTTCGCTGTTTCGGAACCAATCATCTTCCTCTTCTTCTTGTACATCACCAACTGATACATTCAATTCACTTTGATGCACAGAATCATGGAAATTAGTAGAAGAATCTTGATGACTCCCGCGCTTTTTCAATGAGAAAGTGAATCACAATCAAATCTTAATCTTGCCTACAACGATTTACAATCTGCGATTGCTCCTTGTGTGTCTCCTATACAAATGCTATTATCCCAATTTTAAACTTTTTTAGTGCTCGATGTTCGATTCCATAGACAAATTATTTGAAATTCCCAAACACGGGAATTGTAATATTCAATCGTAAATCCTCCATTATAAACATAACTAATCGAGACCGTTAATTGTGCGTTCACCTGCACGTTAGTTTTTCACGATTTCGAGTCAACCTGGATTTGCTGTATGAGTCATGAGCAATTCCAATTTGCTAAAACTGAAATTATTTTTTCCGACGCCTCCTTTTAGGAGCTTTGGTAGGTACTGCTTTGGGAGATCCTCAACAGTTGTTGCATTTCTACATTTCTGGGAACTCTATTATGTTGTACTCTTACAAGATTTACCTTTGCCTTTTTATAAGGCAGAGTGATTAAGATTTGACATTTTTGAATCAAACTTTGAGCTAAACATATTTAAGTTTATTTAATGTCATTCATAGTTACTTTGGTTAATTCTAATGTCAAGTTAAAATGGTTACTCGCCATTTTCATTTGCAGACATGATTTCCTTGTTTTTCAATTCAAAAGCCTCTTGAAGGGCACGGTGTCGATTCCACTCAACATGGTAAAGTAAAAAATAAGCATTTCAGAACCTGGTGTGCAATAGAGGTGTGCATTGTGGAACTTGTCATTTATAGATTATTAGAGATGTAAAGTTCTGTGATTGGTCTGGCCTTGACCTTGAAATATGTAAGCACCCCCTACAAAATAAATTCACTATTGTTCAACCCATATGAAGCAAATAAATCATTTTACTCTGTACTATATGAATGTTCTCCCGAAATTTGAAAGCCTCGTCGTTTTGTTCATCAGTAACGGTAACGCTTTTCTCTTTTGACAGCAATAATTAAAATTTCTATTTATCGGAATTCGAAGTATGTATATTCTTGTTCTAGTTTTAGTTAACTTATTAGAGAAACGTTCACTCTTTTTTAAGCATATCGAGGATCCCTTGACTTCAACAATAACACCACCTTTCGACCTCTTCATAAACTTATCCTTTAGCAATTCATGATTTTTGTTCATCAATAAGTAGAGTTTGGATCTCTGCATGTGAATGGCGCTGCATACAAGAATAAAAGGCCTGAATTGTGTGATGATTGAAAACGCCTGCTATCTGTTCTGCACCATCATTTACCATCGTCAAATTTTAGACAGCTGAATTTAAACGTGGCCCTACCAGCTTGAGTGACTTGATGAACTTTCGAGACGTTAAAACAACCACTGCCCAACGTCACCAAATAGTGCTAGACATAACCGTTGAATTAAAGTTAGAGATTTAGAAGATGCTAAGAATATATCCTAAGAACGTGTTTGTCATATATTGAATCCATTCCATCACATTCCGAAATGCAGTCAAAATAGTGGCCTACCAAGGGGGGAACGGCTCCAAAAAAAGCAAAAGCTTTTCCTTTGGCCACATTTGCAGAAAACAAATCTTGCCCCAACAAGACAATGTACCGTCTCACACCTCAGCGGTTGCCATGGCGAAAATTCACGAATTACGGTTTGAACTGCTTGACCACCCTGTCTACTCACCAGATCTAGCTCCAAGCGGATTTTTTTGTTTCCTAGGTTAAAAGTTGCGCTCGGAGGACAGAGATTTTCGTCGAATTATCAGGTCCTTCGTAAACAACTATTTTGCAGAGAAAGACGTCGAGTAGTATTTCGACGGGATGAAAAAATAGGAACATCGCTGGGAGTAGTGTATAGACTTAGAAGGAGACTAAGTAGAGAATAAAAATAAATTTGAAGAAAAAATGTCTTGTATCTTTGTTAGGTCGGAAACTTTTCAGACAAATAAACGAACACAAAGGCGAACGACAAAGGCGAATTAAACATAAAATTAATGCATTTTGTATCTCTTAAATAACTCCTTGAGTAACTTTATTTAGGCTGTAGTTTTAATTATTTAATTTTAAATTGTCAACATTCAATGAACAATTCCTTTGTTCAGGGAACAGTTTAAAGTCTTACGGACTGACTGGCTCAGCCTTAACCTAAAATTTCTTAAATTATAACATTTGAAAAAATTAAATTCAGAATATTAAATAAACAGAAAGCCCGAACGATTTTGTAGAAGTAAATTATATCGATTTGAGATTACCGAAATTTTAGTTGCTTGTTTCAAATTAATTGATGGTGAATTTTATAAACTAAAAAATTCGTTCATCTCATGCTCATCAAACTGCAGTGACCACACCGAATTGGTAGCATTATGTGATATTTATTAGGTCATTCAATATATGTACTCATTTACTATGAATAATCAATATCTTCAAAAAAGGCTGAGATATCCTATCTAACTTTGAATTTAAAGAATCAGGAAATCGTCTCTGTTAGGCGGTAAACACCAATCGCATGTATGAACCAGATGTAATTAAAGATTTCCGAACTAAGTCAAAAGTGATCATCCATAATTGAAAAGTACTAACAGATTCTAGGAAAATCTAAAAAATTGAAATTCTGTAAAGATAGGTCCTACAACAATTTATTGAAAAACAATTCACAGAAAACGACAATTAAAAAAGAAACAATTCAACTGGTCGAATTTGACAATCCATTGTAGACGATATCGCATTTTATCAGAACGCATAATATTCTTCAATACAAAAATGGTTTGATTAATTTTCCGTGAATTGACTTTTCGGTGAATTATCATTTTCGATGAAATGTCGTTTTCGGCGAACTGTTATTTAAAATATGGTTTAGGAGTAAGACGCAAATTTTTAAATGCATTTTCGAGTATAGCTCATTAATTTAGACGTGGCGATGAACCAGAATGAGGGACAGTACCCCAAAGCCATCTTTCTGACAGAAAAATATTTTTTATGATTTCCCATACTAAGAACCATTAATTTTGAATATGAGTATGTCGACTATTCGTTAAATTTAATAAGTCTTATGAAATTTGGATTCCAAAATGTATTTTGAGATCGGCTGTTCCGAATCGGCTCACAATTAGGTTAGTTATGTTCTAATTGTCCAATTTCAATAATCGCAGTGTAACTCATACACTTTATATTCGCGATCTATCTAATCCAAACTGTGTTCATTCTCCAGTTGAGAAATAAATTAGTTTAATTCAAATATGTCGTTTGTCAACCATAATTTCATGGAACTCATATGGAAATTCCATTTTCATCATAAATCCCGAATTGTATCGCAATTCTAAGAAATGGCTAATTTTTAGTAAATTCGTATTTTTTCAGAACCACCGTCCGACAGTATTATGAAAAATCTATTTGTATCAAACAAACCGAGTTTTATTTCAACCAGTTGAGACTTCGACTAGTTCACATGCAATCATATTTTATTTTAGAAAGGGAGTTTCATTTCAATCGGTTGATAAGTAGATAATTCTATACTTAATAAACACATTTTATTAAACACTTGTTTTTTATTTCGCAGAATTAAAAAAAAAAAACAAATTAAAATTTTCGCAGAATTTCGCAGAAAAAACAAGTGTTTAATAAAATGTGTTTATTAAGTATAAGTGTATTTCGCCAAGTGCCTACGGCAAATAGCGTAAAAAGTAGTAGATAATTCTATTTAAACTGGCCACTTGGTAATTTTTCAGACAGAATATGTCATTCAGATCTAGTTTATCCAAACCTGGGTAGGAACCAAGCGCAAATTTTATCAGATTAAAAAAAAATAATTAAACATCCATAAAATTTCAAATAAGATTGCAGCAGGCCTTTGACTTTACAGGGTGATCAAAAAACAAAACTATATAAATAATATTTCATGATAAATACGGTTTACTTTAAATCCAAAATAAGTCTAGCAGCCTTTGCTTTCTCCGAAAAATTGTGTTGCTTGGTTCCTATCCTGTGGTTAAATTGCGCTTAACTTTATTCAATCTAGACGATTTCGGAACCTGTACTGTATCTATTACCAAAGTTACAGTGAAAAAATACCGCAACAGTGGACTAAATGTCAAATGAAAGATCGAACCGAGAGAGAATAAAAATAAAATCCTCGGTCCGGGAAACAAATGTTCAAAATTTAGATTCATCGCAGCCACTTCTCCCCACTCAAACAGCTCTATATTAAATCTTTATGAAAATCGTTTAAACAGAATTAGTATATTTTCGGTAAATTGTCGTATTCGGTGAATGGTCGTTTTTGTTGAATTGGCACTTTTGGTTAATGACGTTTCGATTAATTGTCGATGAATGTTGATTTCGCTGAATTATCGTTTTCGTTTCGATTTAATTGTTTGCCGGTAATTTGCGTTGCCATAAGAAAATCATTCCGTCAGTCTTAGTAGGTAAGGCCAGGTAATGTCACGGTGCGCTCTTATAGAAAAGAACTTGTTTGATTTTAAATCGATTTAATGCCATAGACAGACTACTGGTTTCATAACTATAATTTCGAGATCATGATTTCCTAATACCGTAGACAGACATGAACTAGATAACCTCATTATATAGATTATTAAGTTAGTTCTGCCTGTCTGTCTATACACGATTTTTTCAAAACAGAATTATTAACTTTTCATAACTAGATAAATGCAATCCTGTTAAATTAAGCACACACGCAAAAATCGGATTTCTGTCTGTCATCACAATTTGTTTATTATGAATAACGATTATTATAATTTAATTTACAATCTAAATTTTGTGTCTGTCTACGGTATAAATGAGGACTCAAGGTACATTACACCTGCGTTTTTTTTTTTTTGAAAATGCTGCTCTAGGCCGCGATAAATTATATTTTGAGTTTTTAAACAATTTATCTAATTTTAAAATATTTGTGCTTCATATTCACTGTATCGAGTCCTAAAGAACTTACATTAAGTCAACATTATATTGTTGAATAAAGTTTATATTTTCTTGTTCTCAACAACTCTGATCTATACTCTTGATTTTATGTACAGTACAACCGAGTTCATCAAAAACCTTAATAATTCCTGAACTGACGAAACTAGGAAAATTTTTTAGTACACAATTTTTTGATTGATCATTACTTCATTTTAGAGACAGAACTGTCATTTTATTTTCATATTTTCTTTTGTATTTGCGGATATGCCGAGTCGGATAAAATATAAATAAGAAATGGACAATAAAGTATTTTGCTTTGTACTATTCAAAAACATGTTAATGCATAAATTATTTAGAAAGATAAATTATTCCATTTACATTGTAGCTACAACGACTGTTTCAATATGGGTGGTAGTATTCAGATTGGACGGTTAAAATTTTACTCGATTCAAAAATTGACACGGCGTGTTTCATGCTTTCGTGAAAATTTATCGAATTGAAGATATGCCCGGTTTATATCGTGATTTCATTCCTGAAATGTTTGGTGTTTCTGATGGGGCACTACAGTTTATAACCTACGAAGAAACGAAAAACCCATTATACTGTACATCGACTAAAATTGGCGATACATATACTTATGTAGTTTATCTGAAATTTTTAAAAATAAAAAACAAAATAAAACAATACTGATGATTAGCTGTTGATACGGTGACAAAGGTCGCGTTCGAATTTAGTTCAACATTACGTATTTTATTCATAACCCAGCAATCAGCTTTCTCCGATTTTTTTTGTTTAATTTATCGACCAACATAGTTAAGGTAATGCATTGATGGATTCACGGTTTCCAAAACTTGCTCGTGTAATTCTTTTTTATCATATATCTAAAAAGTATTTCAATGCATAATTTGTAGGTTATGTTGACATCATATACATACATTCTTGTCGCACAAAAATTCCAACAGCGGAAAAGTTAAATGCCGATCAAGATATTGGCAAGTTTTTGCCATTAAATCGAATTTTGCCATCATACGAATTACTGTTTTGCCACATACGTCCGTCCAAACGGGATATATAACTAGAAATAAAAGAATATTAGAATAGTTAATTCCTTTGTAATAAATTATTAAGTCACGTTTGTGCTGGATCATCATGAAAGCATCATGAAAGCGCCCATTCTTCAGTATACACATACATACTTTAAATTGAGCGAATTAGTATCCGCACTGAATGTCAATGAATCCTGTGTTGTATTATTATTAAATATTGATCGTATATCAATTAGAATCTTTGGTTGATGCAGCCAAAGGCAAAGTGTCTTTAAACAGCGTCTGATCAGGTTCCGCAATTTTTTCTGTTTTCGCTTAGCTGCAGCATTCCGATTTGCTTTTACCGGTGCGCTGATTCACCTCATCTGTTGTCTCTCCGTGCGAACCGTTGCCGATGGTCTAATTTTCCAATAAGATGGTCCAGACGGAGTAGATACGAATATTCCAATTTTCGTCGACGCATCAGACGGTTACAATGAATCAATTACGATTTGGGTGCGTTTAGCACCCGACACTTATTCGCAACTCTTGCACTTGTTTAATTTCGGCATTTGCATATCAGCTTGATTATGAAAATCATCACCCATATATCCATTATCACTATCGCTGTCATCTAAATTTATGTTACTATCACCTACGGTTGATTGCAGCATTCTGAAATTAAAAAGATCGTTAAGAGCGATTCCTTACTTAGATGTTTCCAGCCAAATACGTACTTATTCATGTCGCACGGCTTATCACTAAAATCGTATTCCCTAAAAATTGTCCGAATTTTAACGGGACCGCCCATCCTTTTGTATTTCATACAAAATTGCTAATTGAGTATAAATTCATTTTGTGTATTATCCCAGTACGGATTATCGTAAACAAATAAAATGTCCGAGTTATTCGATTACAGCGTATTTAGAAAAGCTCGATTCGAACTATTCATATGGCTTAAATTGGATTTTATATCGGCAAATACGGGATTCAAGAAAGGTTCCTTATTTATTTTACCATTTATCGTTGCTTTACATTTTCACATCACAGAACTCAAATTTTAAACTTAAAAACTTATTAATTAGATTTTTTATGTGTACAACTAAATATTTATAAAATATTTTTATTAAATTTAACTAATTTATTATTTATTTCGTAATTTGTTTTAAACGTCAAAATGATTGACTTGAAGTTGGTTAAAGTTGTGTTCTAAATTTTTTCCTTCTAAATTTCTCTATATTTTATCGCAGTCTCGAACACCAGATTTCCAAAAAACGCAGCATACAATTTCTTTTGTCTTCTCGTTTGTTTTAAATATTAATGGAGTAGGCGTTGACAAAAATGTCAAGATTGACATTTAATTGACTTTTAAATTGTCAGCAATAACTTTTATATTGACACAATAGAAAAAAATTTGTTCCCGCCAACCAAATATCTCAATGACAAATAGAAAACTCAAACGAAAACTAGATTTGCCTGGTAAACTATTAGGGTCATATCGACAGACGAAACTACAAGTTGTAGTTGTATTCCGCATTTTTAAACCACACTAATCACTATAACTGCAAATGAATTCACGAATTCATTGTAATTTTTAAACGTAACTAAAAGTGTCAATTTTTACGTAATACAAAATTAGATTGAAATTACAAAATAATTACAAAATTATTTTTTTATTTCATTATGTCCAGACGAATATATATACAACTTTAATCATCACTTTAAAGTGTCAATTTATTGTGGTTTAAAAATACCAAAAGAGACAATTTAGTCGTATTTGCTAATTAATTGTCGTCTGTCGATTTGGCCCTTAGTCTCCGGAATCTCAATTTTTGATGTATTCGGCGTTGAGAGCACAAAAATATCTCGGGATGAGAAAATATATCTCATTCCGAAACTATGTATAAACCAGTTTTAAATCATGGTTAGGCATAACACATTACAACGAAATCAAGGTAAACTCGAAACTATAATTTTGAAACCAGTAGTCAGTCTATGGCATTATGCTACTGGTTTCATAACTATATAGTTTCGAGTGCATCATGATTTTGTTGTAATGTGTCATGCCTATAATCATGATTTACAACTTGGTTTATATATAGTTTCGGAATGAGATATTTTTTCCCATTCCGAGACATTTTAGTGCTCACAACGCCGAATATACCAAAAATGGAGATTCCGAACACTAATAGTTTACAAAAAAAAATCTAGTTTCCTTTGCATTTTCTGTTTGTCATTTGGCGGAAACAAATTTGTTTCGGTTCTGTCAATATAAAAGTGATTTCTGTCAATTTAAAAGTCAATTAAATGTCCATCTTTCAATTTTTGTCAATGCCTACTCCAGTACTATTTAAAACCAAACGACAAAAAAATCGTAGTGTGTTCAGTTCTCATTTAGGAAATCATGATCCCGAAATTATGGTTACGAAACTATTAATGTATCTGAAGTTGTAATACACAATAAGAAAATGTTTCCTGAGTTTTAAGTATCGCCCGCAGTTGGCCAACAAAACATCGCGCTAAACGACGCTGCCCTGTAATGACTATTCTATCCACGTATTCGCGTGTAATTTTTTATTTTGTTTTTATTTAAGACGCGCGTCGCGATTCGCGAATATGACGGACTTTATAATTTTTGCTTTTTATGTGCGGTGTGATTATATAACTTTGAAGCCATTAATTATCATTGTATATTATAGTTGTGCAAAAAAAATAAAACTCTGAAATATAAATAGCTTACATAAAACAGCTGTGTTGATTGTTGCTGTATCGCTCTAGTGTTCAACTTTGGATTTTTGATTTATTTTTTATTTTTATTTAGCACTGTGCGCGCGAGAATACAATGTGTTCGTTTGTATATTTGACTGACTATTATTTCTGGCCTTGGCAAGCTAAATCATTTTTTTTTTAATATATATTTCTTCTCTGAAATAATGATTTGTATATTAGTTTGTATATACATTAAAATATAGTTGTAAACATGTTGTAGGTCACGGGTCGTGTGCTCTGTATGCTGAGGTTAACGGTATTCATTTGTCAATTTGATTTGCGATCGCACATTCTATATTGGATTTGTTTGAGGTTTAACAGCATTGTCACCTATATACAATATTTACACTTTGCCCATCGTATCCCTTTACAACCAATGCGTTAAAAACTTCCCAACCATATATGCATATATACGATTTCTGATATTAAACAAAGCGAGTTACAAGTGATTAGTATTCAACTATGCCTTATTAGTAATAAACGTAATTAAGTCAAATAAAATAAAAATAATTTGTTTTATTATTTAAATTAAAATAAATTATGTAATTAGAATAAAAATTGTTGTTGTGCTAAAATAATTTAAGTGTATAACGAATGCACGAGCGAGCGTCATAGTCGTATTATTAGTAGTCACGTACTTATGCATTTAAGCTTAACAAGGTACACGTGTAAGTAATCTGCATTTATAATTACGTATAATTAAGATAAATATTTTCGATTGGAAAATTAATGTCTTCCGGTTTTTCCAAGTGATATGTGAAGTTTTTTGTTTCGCGTTCTTTTGAAGGTCAATGTTGATTTCAAAATATTGTGTTCTTTAGCTTGATTTTGTATAAATTATTCTGACGATGACATGACATTGCAAATAGTTTATAATTCAATAGCTGCGCGGAACTGAATTTTAAATGGTGTGTACTTAGTAGTTAAGATTTCAGTGTCTCGTTTACGCATATTGTGTGCCACCCAGGATTGTTTGAATTATACATAATTTGCAATAACGTATATCGAATCAACTCTCAAGTCACGATAAATAAGTTAACCTATTTGTCCTATACACTATATATACATTTATATAAATTATTGCTTAGTAACTAACAGTAGTTTGTAATAAGATATATTATATTAATAGTTTATATTGCGTGTAGTTGTACTTAATAGTGATTGTGTACGTCAAATATCATGTTTACTTATTGAATGGAAAAAAGAAAATTTTTGCATTGGTAGCCGATGATCGTCTACATATTGTGCGTTTTGGCGTACAGCTCATTACCGTGACAACACTTTGAACAACATTATGGTCTGTGATTTATTAAACACAAGTGTGACTCTCGTGGTGGAATGCAAATCTACACGCCAATCGGTGAAGTTTACAAGGTGCAGATGGTACAGTGTACATAAAGGAAGTTTTTGGTCAAACTGTTTCTTTCATTAAACCATAAACCTTCGTTTTGGAACTGGAATTCCTAATCAGAAAGTTTCAAATAACAATTGTGTTCATACAATTTTATCACTGGCATTATTTTATGTTTTCACTTAAATGTGTTTGACTCGTATTTCTGGATCCCAATAATACAAAAAATACTGTTGTCCAAATTTAAGTGCGATCGTAGATAGGATCTAAATGTAAATAATTGCTTGAAAGTGTCAGGGTTTCAAACTATTAGGGTGCACGATATAATTTCATTATGTCATTAAACCCTGAGCTAGAATATCACGTATTTTACTACATCGCAAATAAGGTGTCTCTTCTATTTCTATGTGACTCGGAATGTTGTGTCGGAAATGTACATCGGAAATGTGTGTACATTCGGGAATGTATGCATAATCCATACCATAAGTGCTTCAATTATATTTTAGAGATAATTGTCAAAACCAAAAAAAAGTTTTAAAAAAATATTTGTGTGCTTGTATGTGTGGTACCGTGCAGAATACACCAATACCTCGCTATTAATCAAATACCTTACGATTAAATGGGACTTGAAAAAAAACGCATAGGAAAACAGCGCAAAGCGAATCAAAATTTTCTATATACTTATAAAAAAAATGTAAAAGATCGTTTCCAAAACGTAAAATTTTATTTGTTCAAGATTTTTTCGGGTTTTCGGACAAAATATTACTTTTAATGGATTCCATACAATGTTTACGACTTTTTTAGTTCTAGAGAACAAAGCGGCCATTGACCGACAATATTTCCACCGCAAAAGTAGAAAAATGCACTTCCTCCGCCCCCCCCCCCCATTTTAACCCCCCCCCCATTTTGTACTTGTGTACACAAAGATACATAAACCCTTACAAAAAAAAACCTTCCTTAGGTCTCTTCTTGGCAGATTCGTTTCGTACTGATAAAAAGTTGGTCTATACTCATCAGGTTGCATTGCAATGAACAAACTGCAAATAATTCAACCTGTACCGATAGTACTAAATCATTATCACGGACGGTTATGAAATACTCCTTAATTATATGTGCTGGCTTAGTACACATTCATAGTGATAATTTTCTGATTTTGTAATATAATTCGCTAAATCGATAGGTTCTTGTTTAGTACTATCGGTACAGAGCAAGAGTTGAATTTTTGCAGTTTGATCGTTGCAACCTGATGAGTAGACCAACTTTTTATCAGTACGAAACCAAGCTGCCAAGAAGAGACATAAGGAAGTTCTCATTTTTGTAAGGGTTTGTGTATCTTTGTGGACACAAATACCCTGGGGTTAAAATAGCGGAGAGCGCATTTTTCTACTTTTGTAGTAGAAATATTGTGACTGTGAGTAAATGGCCTCATTGTTGTTTTCTAAGACTAAAAAAAGTGTAAAGATTGTATGGATGCCATTAAAAGTAATATTTTGTCCGAAAAAAAATAATTCCAAATAAAAATTAAATAAATATTTCAAATTAAGTTTAAATCGTATTCACAGAATAAATCGTATTCACAGAATCATCTGACTCGCTTGGATTATCATTACGATTTTGAAGTGGCAGATAAAATTAGTGAAGAGTTCTTTGAACTACTGGCTGTTTCTGTTTTTAATACATATCTCGGTACTGTGTTACTTGCGACAAAACAGTCTGCGTAAAATTAAAATTTTCATCTGGCTGATCGTCAATTGCAGCAAAAATTTCATGACCCAAATCGATCATTTTCAATTCTTTCGATAATTCAGCAGTATCCATTGCTGTTATGATCATCGTTAGGACAAGGATTTTTCAATAAAAATCTATAGGATCATCAATGGTCATATCTACGTGAGCGCACATAGAAACTCTTGAACATCAGTTTCTTCCATGCCCTCAAATTCAGCATTAACAGCAGTCTGTACAATATCCCTCTGAACGAAATCTCAGTCTCGATAAAAGTGGAATTTATTGAACGATTTACGCATTCTGATCAGGTTTCGTACAACGCCCATTCAAACAACTCTACTTCACTGTATTATTTTTGACGGCATCTAGAATGTTGTAGTTCTTTCAAAAATTCCTGATTGTCATGTTATTATCAGAATCGGCGACCGAAATGAGCTTTAAAGTACGTCTCAGATAATAGATGTCGTCTTGGGTGCATAAACAAAAATTTAACATTACCAGATAATTCGTTAATATAAACGAGATGGCCCGGTGCGTTATCGATTCCATTTCTAGTGTACTCCAAGTTTACTCCTATCTACATTTTTGCGATATATCAGTAGCGATTTAAACTTGAAATCACGTTCAGAATTTCCGCAAATTAATAAAGTAAGAAGTTCTTTTGTTACTTTATATCCAGATGCCGACTTTTTTTTGACGGAAAATAAAGGTTCACGAGGGCATTCGTTTCCAAAACAGCCTGCTTCATCAAACTAGAAAATTTGTTTGGCTGTGCAACTGGATTCGTTAATGCTGGATTTTAGCCCTTCGAAAAAGTTTGAGCAGCTAGAATAATAGCACTTTCGCTTTCTCCTTTCAAAGCAATATTGTATAGATTACTATGTTTCTTGAACTTATCAAACCAACCGCGACCGGCTTGAAAGTTGGCATCCTCACTAGGTTCTAGAATAGTTTTGTTGAGATATTTAAAACAGGTCTGCGTTTTTTCTTGTAAGATTAGTTGACTCGAAGGCATTTTGTTTTGGGTCTCCTCCATGAACACAACAACCGTTCCATTTTCATCAGGATTGGATGACGAATTCTTGTAATGGACATCGATTTTGATCCTTTATTTGATGCCATGGCTTTTATTTTTCCATATCAGCATTGGGATTTTGTACGCTATTCTCACGAAGTTTATCATACAAATTCTCATGAGAATAGCGTACAAAAAACCCCAAGCCAGGCGTACAGATTGTATGGACCGTTGAGTGAGCTAAATTCTCCGATTTCGCAATTGCAGCTGTCTTTTCGTTATTTTTGCCATACCGTTTACTTACCGCCGGTTTTTCATTAAGATCTAATTTGTTTTAGTAATTGTTTATTTATCAAGAAATTCATTTGTATTTAGGTATATGCTAGTTATTACAAAAATAGTGAAATCGAATCGACGGAAACCTTTTTATTTTTCGAATCGAGATGAAATTTGTTACTAAATGAAGTTTATTTCAACTAACAAAAAATTTTACCTAAATTAAGCCGCGTTCACATTATTTCCATTGAACACAAAACATTGCGAAAATTAAGCCGTGATTACATAATTTTTTTTTAAAGCAAAGAGATTCAAATCTCAACGCAAACTGAATTTTGGTAGGAAAACCAATAACATGCAAAGGGAAAAAACGCAAAACAAAGCTCACGCAAATCGAGGAATTGGTGTAAATGTTTGTTGATTCTCTTTACATTCCATAGATGGATAGACAGATCAAGGTGAAACTATTGAATATTTGGTTTGACACCTGTCATTGTCATTCCTGTTTAGTAGGTTAAACATTTTATAAAATCAGTCAAACCTATCGGGCACTTCGTATGGTGTACCAGATCCAACTAGTTCAAACTAGTATTATAAGCGTCGTTTAGTTGCTGATTTTGCCTTTGCAAATTTTGTTCGGTGATGAGGCTCATTTCTGGTTAACCGGCTACGTCAACAAACAAAATTGCAGAATATGGAAGGAAATCAATCCAGAAGTCATTCTTCAAAGTTTATTGCATTCAAAAAAATTAACTGTATGGCGTGCTTTTCATGCTGTTGCTGTCTCGGTCCTTATTTTTCCGAAAAGAGCAAGACCAGCACGTCACCGTTAATGGAGCATGTTTATTGAAAAAATTTATTGAAAAAAATTATCTCTAGAAATGAACCGGTGAATTGGCTGATGATGAAAAATGTTTACGGGAAATGGCAGCCTCCACAGATGTTTATATTTTACGAGACAAAATTACTATCAAACAAAGGTTCAAAGTTCATTTTAAAATAGTACCGGTTTAATTTAGTTTTCCAAAATGTAGGCTGAAATGGCGAATTTTGACATAAAACTCTGTTTCAACAAGAATTCTTCTCTTGTACATCCCAGTTGGATGGATTCATCGTAGGTTCGAAAAATGTTTGACCGAAAGTATAAAACATTAAAATTAAACTTACCGGACTTTTGCCGCCCCGGTGGCAAAGTGGTTAGCATGCTTGCTCCAGCGATCGGAGGTCCCGGGTTCGATTCCCGGTGGTGACAAGGAAAAAATTTCACGGCTGGTCTAAGATCAATGAATTAACCACTCATTATCCGAAATGAAATTCTGATTATGAACCCTCATTTGAGGCGGCCAAATCCCTTGATGGGATATAGTGCCAGAGAGAAAGAGAGAGAAAAGGACTCTTGATAAAACTGAATTGTATGTTGTAAACCAACTATGTCAACCCATTGTTGGATTAAAAATTTAATTTTTAAATTGCTTGCAATCTTTTAATTTGTTGTCGTTTTCCAAGCTAAACTTCTCAATATCATTGCGAAAAATTTGAAAAGCTCAGCTGCTACCTCTGATACACAGGTTTCCACCAAATTTCGCAAATTAATGAAACAAGTTAAGTATGAAGTTTGATTCCGAGTAGTCACTTCGACTGAACTGTAGAAATGCCGAATTTTGGCAAAATAGAGCATTTTTTTATTATTAATTTTTTCAAAATATTTGCAAAAAGAAAAAACCTTATGAAAGCTTTACGGAATCGGTTTACCGGAAGTGGTTGCTTTCATAGGAGTATTTTGGTATTATGCAAATATTTGCAAGTATGTAGCATTTACGAAAAAATGATTTAAAAAAATTGTAATTTAAGTTTGAAACAAAATTTGTTTTGTTCATTTGTTTAAACTTTACGGGGATTGGCGAGTTTTTATAAAAACAACTTTATTTGGATTTACTATTCGGAACCAAATTTCATTTATAACATGTTTTCATTCATCAGGAAATCCTGGGGAAATTTGCTGGAAGCCCGTATACCTCTATCAACTTATTGTCAATATAGGTGAATAAGCGATTTCGGTATGTCTAAGTACTGCAATGTGTGTATACCAGTCTACTGGAACAGTTACTCCTAGATACTAGAGTCCATTGCTATTTTGTAGCTTTCTCCTGTGGCTTTGTGGTGACATTGCATAGTAATGGTCCAACTCTGTAAATGTAAAACCTCTACACCTGTAACTTTACAGAAATTGCTTAAGGAGAAAAAGAACAGTTTTCAAAAAAATGCTATTCACAATCTGTCACAATCTGTAGACTTTTCACCACTTTAAATCAATACGTAATGAATTCGCCACTGTAATCGTGGCGTATATATGATAAACTATTTAATCTTACGTGATTTAATTAAAAGGTAAATAAAAATGAGAATGTATCGTACAGTTTCAAACAATATATTAGGACAGTAGGCGATATTCGTTTGTATACCTTAAAAACAGTATTTTTTCTGTGTATATCGCAGACAAACTATTTGTTTCGACTGTACGTAAACATATTTCGTTATCAACATTTAGGCGTATATAAAAACAATTAAATTTAATAGAAAATCTGGTAAACTACAACTGGCAATTTTTGCAAATTATTCGCTCGAAAATTTTGATGTGTAACTTTACGTCATCAAATTTGGTGCTATAAAGTTATAGAATAAAACTTACGTTTATAGAGACGAGTTATATTTTGGTACATATCGGAATGGTTACTTCATACTTAAGCGTTTTATTAATTTACATTCTACTTTTAATAAACAATTTTATTTTTATTTTACACAAAATATAGTTTTAATTAAAAAAAATGAAAAAGAACAACGTAATTAAAAAACTTTCCTAATGTGATAATTTTTAAAAAACTTTTATGTAAGAAGGCCGGTCATGTCATCATATGAATAAAACTGTTTCACCCATTGTATAAAGCAATAACATAAATTTTGCTCGTTTTCTATGTTATTTTCGATGAGTAAGTGCGGACTATGTCCCCAATCGGAGAAACGAACTTTAAACTCACATTTAGTTGTTGAGAAAAAACTCCAGCTCCAACTTTTCCATCCAGTACAAAAGCTTCGAAAGTATAGCGTGTCAAGCCTCCCCAGTTTCTACTGTAGAGAATCATTTATCGCAGAGTGGCTGACCAGAAATATTTCCTGAACTATACTGCTGAAGTCGCATAGCCTTATTTGCCCTGATATGCAAACAAGCAGTGCTCAGCACCTAGATGAGAGCTAATTTTAAAACGAAAGTGTAGAGCCAGCATATCAACTAGGGTTTCAAGCTTCTTCTTTCTACAATAGTGTTCCTTGGTATAGCTATAAAATGGCCATTTTGCTTCTTTTTAAAAACCGCGGCTTCCATCTCCCTTCCACATCCCACTATATTTTGATTGTGTGTACGTAAGACGTTCATTCTTTTTATTTCTTTTCGCTGCAAATCTAAGTTTAGGTCAAAATTATTTGTAGTAGACGTTTAGCCGATTCTGAAAAATAAATAAATTGAAAAATTTTATGATTTATTTATGTACCACAAAATCAAATTTTAAACAAGAAAAATATTTACGAACAAAATTAAAAACAAGAAAAATATTTACGCGTATAAAAAAAATGGAGGTGTGAATATGTTGTGGCCAACTCGATATCTAAAGCAAAAATGTAAACTTTGGTAACAACTGTTCGATATAATCGCAAATGTTTTCATTTCCAGTACACATCTGTCTACCAAATTTCGTAATGATCTCGCAATGTACGGAAAAAGGTTCAGCATTCCAGGCAGTTTCACTCCGAATAGTAAATGCAGGACTGTAGAAATGCCGAATTTTGGTAAAATAAAGTTTTTTTATCAAACTGTCAATTATCATTTCCGGGAAAATTAAAAAACATGCTCCGAAATTTTTCTTTTAAATTTAATTTACATTGTTTTTGATTCTAATCGTTTTTTCGTAAATGCTAAAGACTGTATAGGGCAAATATTTTGCTGTAATTTTTTTTTTTGCCAAAACTCGTCATTCCCGCTTAAGTTTTGGAAAACTGGACCGATATTGTTGCAAATTTAGTTACGAATCTTTTAATTCTTAGTTATTTTTCTCGTGAATGATCTATTTTTTAAAATATTCGGAAAAAACAAAAAAGCTGCAATTTCCGGTGAACCAATTTCGGCCAAAAACTATTGGGATGAATGGAAATAGCACTACGAACAAAAAGTAAAAAAATTCGACATAACCGTATCCAATTTTTGGTAATTTCTACTGTCCGTAAATACAATCGCCGCACTAGGTCTATAGTTCCGCATTCCACCTTATAGGTTTAAGCTTGTCTCAAGACTTTGCTACAAGGCAAGCCGCATCTAGGCAACAGTTTTCTGGATAGTATCTAACTTGCCATCCAGTTTCTCTGTGCTTGTGCGCTTAGGGATTGCCAGAAGTAATATTCTACCCGTATTTTGAACAACTCTTGACAAACGCGATAAAAACTTTTCACGATAGATCCGTGCTGTTCAAGTTATTGGTACAACATATGGAATACGGAGAAAACCTGGCTGCAATCTTAAATTTCTCTGAGGAGCAAAACTTTTCAAGTAACTCCGGGCAATCAATCAGAACACAGAATATCACGATCAAACCCGACACAGGCTATTTCGAGTCTATGATCTAGACTTTGTGTCAAATGAAAACGAAGTCCCGATTTAACTAGAGATTCGAAAAGATCGAAATTCCTCTATAACAAGTAATGTCACTTCTACTGCCTGAGTTAAATATTGGTATAACAAATGAAAATTTCCAAACTTCGGGAAAGGAAGCAGTGGAAAGGCTGAAGTTAAAAAAAAAAAAGTTCAACAAGTGAAGCAATTGATGACATACAGAATTGAGAATAGCTGAAGAAAGAGCTGTGGAAAAAATTAGCAAAGGCGTCACAAATAACTTGAGAACCCTATTCTGATTTTCACCGGGATTAGGAAAATGGGAATTAGTGCCGTTTTTCTAGTAGTTGTGAATTTTTTACTCCACGAAAAATAGATCCAATTAATAGCAGTTTTGACGTTAATTTTTCCCCCACTATTTTCTTGGGAATTGTGGTGGTTCGTACATTTTTGAATTTTTCAACATTATTTTTTCTAATAAATATATATTTAAAAATAAATTAAAGTTGAAATTTACTCTTTGTTTGCCAGAATATACAAATTCCCAATTCCCCGGGAAAACCAGAATAGGCCCACAAATCGTTTATAGTCCTTAAATGCTATAAATTTGCGTTTAGCAATATTTTCAAACGGAATTTAAACCATAGATCGGCATAAACGGAATTTACAAGTTATTTGCTAGAAATAAATCAAAATCAATATTCTAAACTTTATAAAACTGTGACACGGCATCCGAGATATTCAGATTGCGAAACAATGTTATCCAATCAACGTTTAGCATAAAATTAATCAAGGAAGGCACATGTCAAGAAATCATAATCAAAATCGCAAAAATCAAAATCAATAAAATAAAACTTAGTGAAAAGACACGCCTCGATTTTAACGTCACCTAAGATGAGAAAACTAGATCCAAAATACGTACGTGATTGTTAAAAACCGTGTTGAACTCACGAGCCCCAAAATTTTCAAAGTTGTGGACCCATAAAAATTATCGTCCACCATTTTTGGTAAATTAAAATCGCCCGCAAATAAAATATGATCTTTCGCATTTATTATTGGTAAGAACTCATTCTTTAATTCAATCCATAAGCCCTTTGAAGAAATCAACCAGCATAGAGTTTATCTAATGATTGACTATATGGTTCCTTATTGTTTTTCGTAACAAATATTTATCCATGCCCACGGTTGATATGTAAAAGATGACTCACGCTTTATTTGATGCTGATGCTCCCTATATAGACTGCGTGAAGGGCCAGTACCTTCATAAATATGTAGTTTAAAGCCTTCCATAGTGATGCTCGTTCTAATTAGATATCATCATTTCTTGGGGTGAATATTTTGTGGCCAACACCCGACATTCTTTTAACATTAATGTGTGCAATCAGGAATTTTGGTAAAAGCTGTCTTATATAATAGAAAATAGTGCAACTTTTGCTATACAAATATCCACGAAATTTCGTAATGATCTCCTAATTTATGGAAAAAGCTTCAGTATGAAGTTTCCGAATAGTCAATCCGACAGGACTATAGAAATACCGAATTTTCCCTATTTTTTTTTTTTTTGCTTTTTAAAAATTGAAAAGCTCCTATGGAAGCTGTCAATTTCTGGTGGACCGGTCCAGACCAACAATTACTGATGTCTTTCAATTTGTGAATAAAACTATAGTGTGAAGCTTCAGAAACCATATATGTAGATGTAGTTTAAAGTCTACCATATGCTCACTCGTTCTCGATCTTTCTTAATTAGGAACAAATTCTTCTCAATTGTTACGACATTTGAATATTGTGGACATTTACGCCAATCCTACCATACAGCTGGTACTTAGAGAAAAAAAAATTACATTTTCATTTTACATACGTAGAGTACAAAAACAACAATTAAAACAAAATGGGTCTCCGGTCGAAATGGCATATTTTAAAACGGCATTTTTTAAAAACAGTATTTTTCAAAATACCATATTTCAAAACGACATAAGGTACAAAGCGACATAGATACAAAATGGCATTTTTCTAAATTGCATATTTCAAAACGACATTGGCACAAAACTGCATTTTTCAAAACCGCATTTCTTAAAACGACATATTTCAAAACGGCATTTTTCAGAATGCCATATTTCAAAACTGCATATTTCAAAACGGCCTAGGTACAAAACGGCATTTTTCAAAATGGCATTTTTCGAAATGGCATTTTTCAAAACTGCATAATTCAAAACGGCATAGCTATACAAAATGGCATTTTTCTAAACAGCATTTTTCAAAACTGCATTTCACAAAATGGCATTTTTTAAAACGACATTTTTCAAAATTTTATATTTCGAAATGACATAGGTAAAAAAGTGCATTTTACAAAATAGTATAAAAAAGATATTTAGCTTAATATATTTTAGAACTACAAATTATTTGAAGATTTAGTATGCATAATATTCCCCTTCACATAAATTGGTATGTAGAGCTAGTTAGTGATGTTCTAGTTAGTTACTACAACTGCATGATCGTAGCGGATTACTCCATTAGTTTCAAGATATGTAGCGTTATTAACGTACGTCGTCACTATACAATTACAAAAATCTAAAAACTACAAAGCCGAATTACAAAAAAAACTCTAAAGTTACCAACGCAGTAACTTAGAAACTGGCAAGGGCAAATCCGCCACCTGCAGAAAAACCTAAATATGTATATTATTAAGGATAAAAACATAAACCGAAAGTTGCCAGCCGAAAATAAAAAAAATGTGTCTTTGGTTGAAAGCCGAAAAGAAAAATTCAACAATGTTCATCAATATATTTCAGCCGAAACTTACCAGCCGATATTTAAGAAAAATTATTTTTTCCTTCATTTTATTTACTTCTTTAGTTGATTTAGTTGATATTAAAATATAATTTTTAGTTTATGCTATGTTATGTATACCCCGGCCCAAATGTGAAAAATTTTAATGGGGATGCGGGAACGTAATTTGACAACATTTCCATAGTTCAATTTCTGAAAAATTCATTGAATGGCCCGGCGCTCTTATTTACCCAGTTAAACAGGCATTAGGGCCTATCAAATGGCGATAGTGGCATCAATGCGAATTTACTTTAAACACAAGCGCAGGGCCATTCATGAATTTTTCAGAAATTGAACTATGGAAATTTTGTCAAATATATATATTTATGTTTGTTTGTATTTATTTACACCCCTATTCCACTAGTCGGATCACTTGAAGTGACGTGACTACTCATTTTCCTGGTTGCTAGATCATTAAATAGAAATTTACAAAATAATTGTTCAAATATGTCGTTCTGGCTGTTTTTTAAATGTTAGTATGCTGCTCTATAAATATTTCCGTGCGACTGCTATCACTCCAAACGACAATTTTTATCACTTGAAATTTTGACGTGACAAATAAATAAAAAAAAAATTCAAAGTAATGAAGCAAACTAAGATTTAAATAAATTTTATTAAGAGTTTTGCACAAAAATATTTAGTAAATTTTGATTTTAAAATCTAGTAACCCCGAAGATCCATAGAAACGTCGCATGAAGTGATACGTCTAAGGGAATTGAGGTGTTATTGTGTCGAAAAAGTCGGCTGATATCTTTCGTATGAAAGTATTCTATCAACAGCGTCCATGTTGTTTACTTTCGGCTGGGATAGCGCAAAGACACTATCTGCATTATCGATTTTTTTTTATCTTTCGGCTGGAATCTTTCGACTAACTTTAATAGTATCAAAAAAATAATACAGCAAAATTGAAAGCAATTACTGCAAAAATACCGTTTTGTACATATATGTCGTTTTGAAAAATGCAATTTTAAGTTATGCCGTTCTGAACGTATCCCAATGAAAATATCTGGGATGGATATTTTGTTGTTGTGTAAGAAATTTAAAATGTTTTTTTGGTCATATACAAGTTTAATTAGAAAAACCTGGGATGACATGAAATATGGTATTGTTTGAGGAAATACTAGTTTTCTGCTGGGATGAAAAACTAGGCTAACTTTATATGCTTTCCGATCAGCCAATAAACCACCTTACACCAGTTACCAATTTGTGCCCGAGTACGATAACCGATTTATTGATGAGGATTTTTAAACCCATTGGGTTCACAATTTTTGTCCCAAATGTAAATTATTTCGAGGCTATTTATGAAAGCGGTTTTAAAAAATAATTGGTACCCGATGCTAAAAATCGCCAGGAATTTCATCGCCAGAGGGTCACAGAACCACAGACAAACCTTTTGAAAATCACGTTTTCTGATTGCAACTTTGGAGTCCAAAATTCTAGAAACTTTCATTTTATATTTCAGTGTTGATGTAGCGTTGCTGAACAGTTCACAAGTTTGGGCTGCCGGGTGTCTCTTAATCTACTGTGCCTACACATCCGATTTGTCGCGTCGCCTGACATTGAAAATTTTTGAATATAGAAATACCTATTTCCCATAACCCTAAGTTGCATATTGCCATATACACAAAATCAATATGATCATTTAGATTAGTCTATATACGAGCAGATTGACTAAACCACAAAAAATAGAAATATTCTATAGGTGCGCGCTAATAATTCAATTTAATTTATATAGAACGCTAGACTGATTCCAATCAAATTCAAATGATTTTTTGTTGTGTGTGCGCGACATAAAATTGTTTTATGTCTAACAATTTGTCTACCAAAACTAAATATATATATATAATAAAATCAGACCTCTTAAAAATGTATGCGAGCACGAAGCAATAAAACCGCCATTTTTAAATTTTCTTTGTTTTTCTATTTTCAGATTTTCACATAGTGCAGGTGCGCGAGTGCTAATGAACGGAAAATATGAGAAAATTGTATTATGTCCATTTCGTATTAGCAGAAAACACGCACCAACATTAGATACATATCGCGATATACTCGAGTTATGTTTTACTTGAACTTGAAACTATAAAGAGGTGAGTCAAATCAATAAAAAAATTTTTTTTTTTTTAAATTTATGTGCGAATGTGTAGAATCACAATACATGTACGAACGTATGTTGAATAAGAAGGTAGATCGCGATAATATTACGCGATTTATATATACGACTTAGTATGTAGAGTTGTATATGTACGATACACACATGTATTCATCTTCCTGTACATGTACAAGGTACAACTAAGCTTGGGTGTTTAAAGTACATGCAATTAATAATTGTACATGTACAAAACGGTATGAGTGATTATTGCACGTTTTTTATTTTCGTTCGCTCGTTTCGTTCAATTTATGGATCAGCGATTTCTGTATACAAAATACATTTCGTGCATATATTCGCGATTTGGTTTTGTGGTATGAGTCAAAATGCAAATTTTCGTTAAGCTTTATGAAAATTATACCCACATACATATACACGAATGAACCGTGTATTGTGTGACTGGTGGCTGTTGTATCAGTAGAATGTCTAATTTGCATATTTTTTTTTTCAAATACTTGTTTTTGATTGAAAAAAATAAATCAGCTGATTTTTGTTTTGTTTCTTTTTTTTAATGATGCGGTATAAAATAAGGAATGTGGTATGTACAGCGATTTTATCTTTGCCTTAATCATCAAAATAGAAAATTTGGGTTGGAGCGAGTTGATTTGGGAGGTGAATGAAATTTTTATAAAACATTTATTTAATTTTTCGTTTAGAATTTAAACCACCTTTAATAGTCGTACGCCTTTTAACCTTCCAACAAGCACTACCGCAGAGATTCCGAACGATACGTACCCAGAAACTCGGTCTTTTTGCGTTGGTGAGAATTTTCAATTTATAAAAAAAAAAATCCAACAACAATGTTTCCTTATTTTAAGTTATTTGGCTGCGTAGATAATGATTTCGTTTTTTAATCTGGCTTCTGCCTAACTGTGAACATTTAGAATAAACCCCGTTGGATTTGTAGTCACATCACGTAAGGTCTTCGCTCATTAATACTATTCAGAGCTTCCAACGAAGCATAAAAATAGCTTTAATGTCCACTCCACGCAAAGGTCGCTTAGATTATTTAACACGGGACAATTCGTGCAGGTCTCTATTTTCTTATCTGTCGTTTCTTAGTGCTTCTTTTTGGAATGGAGGATATTATATCTCAACAAATTCGTGGCCTCTGTTAGCGCAATTACTGCAACTTGGAATACGTCGCATTAATCGGGAAACAGAAAGACAGGTTTAAGTTCAATGCATCACAGAACAACCCACACCTGGCCTTGCCGTCCTTGTTTAAATTATTAATAAGCAAGTTAACACCTTTGGGATTCAGAACATATTCCCTTATGAAGGCCTCTCTGGTAGTTAATAAACGTAACCGAATGGTATCGGAACTGAACAGTCAAGGTTGATTTACGTATGCAACGTGCGAATATTTTGACATTTCCGTCACACGGCACACGCCACTCGTCTAATTTTATCTTTTCCGCCATGGTCGCATATAAACGAAGTAGTTTTTGCCATTAAGTTTATTTTTGGTACATTTTGTTTTGTTTAAATTTTATAAAGTGTGCGTGGCGGAACTAGTCACAAATGTAAATTGTTATCAAGAAAGCGTCACGTGTATTTCCACACGTCGCACATCGCATATGTAAATCAACATTCAAAGTTTCAAACCCGAACATAGTTCGAGGTTTTAAGGGTGACTCTGTTGTTTAAGATAGATGAGTTCTCTATGTTCGTGCAGGGGCACATGGAGGTGAGTTGAATTTTTAAGAATTTTTGTTAAAAAAAATGCTACAGGGGGGGGGGGGGGGGGGGGGGTGTTTTGGGAAGTGTGGGATTTTGGGATTTAATGGATGCGGGTTTGTGTGGGTGGTGTGTGTGTGTGGGAGTGGGTATGGAGGATTTAAAGGGTGATGATATGGGTGGTGCGGTGAGATTGGGGGTTTGAATTCAATAGTTGGTGGAGTGGGGTGGAAATAATATTTAGATGAGGTGGTTTGCGCTAGATTGGGGTCGTTTGTGTTAATGTGGATTGGGGCCGATTGAGCTGGGTGTAGATGGGATTAAGTGGGTGTGGGTGGATTTGGGTGGGTGTGATATTTGAAATACGCAAATCACATTGCATAGAACCTTTATTTCTTACACATGGAATAATAATACTAAATATTTTTATTTTTTATTTTTCACATAATTTATTCTCTTTCATTTTCCGGGCGTTTTTGTCGCGAAAGTTCTTTATAGGCAACAAAAATGCTTATAGAGTTCGGCTCCGAACCTTTCCCGTGTTTTTTTTAATTTTCACGGAGGCTATTTGACACGGAGGCTATTTGACACGGAGCCTATTAGTGTAAGTTCTTCTGGGTAGTGATTATTCCGAGGGGTGTACGAGATAAAATCATTACATACTTCAGTCTACCGTGTATTACTATATTCGATCACTTTTCGAGCAAAAGCCATTCGGCAGTTTTCCCTTCACTGAGATGTGGATGTGAGAAACAGAAGTCGATTAGCCGATCTTTATTAGTAGGTTTCTTGTCATCATCAGTAAATGATGATTTTATTTTCCAAACTGCTGAGATGGATGGCCAATTCGATGTCGAAGATATTGTTGAAGGAACGGGGCTTAACGTCATTCTTGGCAGAGATGATGAAAATTTGGTCCAGAACTATGTCTACAAAGATAGTTGAAAGAGAAAGACCCATTTTCCAAACTTTGTGTTTGTTGATAAACTTTATTGTTGTGTTGAATAAATGCAGGCTCGACTCTGCAAAAACGGAGTAGTTTGAAGAATTTAACCTTATTCTTATATAGTTTTGCGACTCCATCCACCGCTTTACCTACGTTAAAAAACAAATCTAAAGTAAAGTTCCAAAAAACATAAGGATCATCCCAAACCCCGCAAGGAAACTTGACCGTACTCCAACACAATTGCCGCGTATGTGATCGCTGCTTTGAACACACCGGTAGACAGCTCGAGCAACGAATGCTGCAGGGACATAAAAATGACTGCCGTCTAAGACGAAGTAACAGATCAAGCACGAGGCTTTCAGGACACTCGCTTGAATTTTGGCAACAACAAACAACGAACGAGAACTAAATATTGTACACCAACTGTTAAAATACGGTTCGCTCCTCTTATGGTAAAACGTCAAAATGTTTGTTTTTTGCTCTATCTAGTCTTCTTAGTTTTGATTTAGTTACATTTTCATTCGATTTTCTCTTTATTGAGATTATTACCGCGAAATTTTTATTAAAAATAATTTTTGACTTTTATACTTTTAAATTTTTATTTCAATTGGAAACACTAAACAACTGACAATAAAGCGTTCGATAAATCGTGCAACACCGTTTGTTTTACTTATGATGACCTGGGGCGGTATGTTGTACCATCACTTCGAATCGGAGTTCGAAAAAAGTCGAATGGCGGTATGTTGTATCATTTTCGAAAAGCAAAAATCATACAACTTTCACTTTTTCGATTCGACTTTTTTCGGATTCGACTTTTATCGATTTGAAGTGATGGTACAACATACCACCCCTGGGCCGGTATGTTGTACCATCACTTCGAATCGAAATTGAAAAAAGTCGAATCGAAAAAGTGAAAGTTGTATCATTTTTGCTTTTCGAAAATGATACAACATAGCGCCATTCGACTTTTTTCGAATTTCGATTCGAAGTGATGGTACAACATACCGCCCCTGCTGTCAGATTACGCAGTGGTCGTTAAAGAATAAACGGTAAATTGGGTCTTATAGACAGTAATTTCACATAGTGAAAGCGAATATGATGGTGGACGTGTAAAGCTTGTGTGCGATATCAGTCTCCAAACCACTTAATTTTCCAATGGCAGGCACATTTGCAGGTATTTGCATTGGCTACAATGGTTTTCCCTACCTTTCTTAATATATTAGGTTTCAGGTTTTGTTTGCTTATTAAAGGTCAAGCTGGTACCATTTATCCATTTGGGGAAGTTTGTGCTTCTTAGAGAAATGAGCCAACTTAATATTTTACGGATTGTCGCTGAAACTACACGTCTTGAATCAATAGATGGGTATACTGGCCTTCGAAAGCATTCACTCCGAGTGTTAGATAGTGAGGTCCCTCATAATCCGCAAATACAACCACATGGAAAACGCACACTTTCAGGTTCAGTAACTGGTCGATAATCACCGAGGTTTAGAAACGGGGGAATTTATCCCTCTTGCACGGTTTCTCTCCTCAGAAATCGGTTAATGGGAGGTTCAGCCAGACTAGACATCGCGATCCTATTTGTTCACTATTCATGTATCCAGCATGTGAGTGGCTCGTGCACGGGTATATATATGTTAGTGCTCGAGTGATCAAACTCGATCTCTGTGCTGTGTGTGATGACCCCACGACACTCCTTAAATTGCGTGTGTAGGCGGAAATACTAAGGCGATGAATGTTTGGATACACGTTTTAGAGGTTTTTGTTGAGATGAGCAGGATATGTGCTGATGCACTAATTGTGAAAATCATAATTTGGTTGTATTGTTGATGACCTGAATTCAATATGGCTCTCTCGATCGATAACTGTTTGTTGATTGGAGGTTCTTTATGTGTGATTGATTGTAACGGAAGTTGTCATGATTAGATGCTGTGAAATCATATCTTTTGTTCATGTTCCGTAGACTGAAGAGTGAGTGCAATTTGTAATGTTGGTTACATTCCTTTCTGTTAAATCTCGATATTCGAGAAATTATGGACGCCGTAATTACGGAAGTTGGATGATGAGTTTTAGTGTACCTTACTCTTTTAGTGTACCTTACTCATCGTGGGAATTATTCCAAGGTTCTCATCGAAAAATTGGTGGCGTCTCTCAATTGGTGTTCATCAAGTGGTTCGAGAAGTTTGGCTGAAGTGTTGGCACAATGGTAGTTGTAGCATCACCAGTGTGGAACAAACTCGGAAAATCCGTCGAAGAATTGATCTGAATCATTTGTTGGCACTTCATTCGGATTTGAGGTGGAAATTCCTGTAAAAGAGCTGGTACCTCCCTTTACACGTCGAACCAGTAAATAGTTTGTATAGTTCTCATCGACACATGCTTTGATGACATTTACTATGATACGATGGAGCGACCAATGCGATGCTTCCTAAGAGCACTGATAAGGTAACATAAACTTGTCAATCCAAGGTGATCAAGACGAAGGCGTCCACGTTATATTGCCATGTTTCACTACGATTTATGTAGATTTATGTGGTACAGCGACCATACCTTACCGTCATATCTGCGCAGAGGTCGACCTAAAGTAATATAGAGAGCCTTTGTGACAAATAGATCAAGAAATTCTTTAGACCCGATGGAGTTGGTAAGCCAATCATAGCGCAAGAAACTCCGTGCTGTATAAGAATTTTGTTGATATCATGAAGAGTCAAATTTTTGCTACATTTTTAATATAGCGTCGGCTGTAATCGAGGGTCATGTCATCTGCATATTTCATGCAGAGATCAAGAGGTTTCGAAGGTTGACAAAAGCAACAAATACAAGCAAAAGTCTCTCGAAGCTGTCTTGGCATTTAAAAAACTGCTGCTTCTGTTAAGCAGTGATCCCATTCATCATCGTTTACTAGAAGGCCCCGTGCAGCTGCATCTTCTTTGACGGTTTTGTAACTAACACCATTGAATGTTCGCACAAATTCAATGCTGGCACCTCGAATATGTAGCAAAAGCAGCCGCAGGAAGAAACGCTCCTCATCTCTCAAGCTTACTGTATACATTCGTGCAACAACCTTCTCTCCGCCTCTCCAGGAATGTCAGTTTATATGAAATGACGCGAGTTTTGATCTTTGCAAAGCTTCATCTTCATTACCTGCTGCGAATGTAATTATTTGTTAGTTTGGTAGATGCACAGGAAGACGCATCACGCCCTGAGATCGATCTTGCATTCTCGACTCCGTTTCCACCTAGCTTCTAGAGCAAAAACTCAAATAGCGTCAAACTCAAATAGCGTCACGCAGGCAGGCAGGCAGTCAGGTTGGGCTATTGTATGCTCCCTAAAATTTAATTCGCTATCACAGGTAACACGACCTATGGGTGTTACACACGATGCTCTTGCAATAACCACCGTGTTGATTAGCTCTTCCGAGAATACGTAATTGATTGGCGTACGCCAATGACGACATAGAGCTCCTTCCTCGCCTCCATAGTGTTAAGTACAAGATTTTGAATGAATCTTTCCATATGTTAGAGAAAATTCCGGTTGTAACAAACCGTCTGTATCTCAATGGATACAGTGATGTCTGAGTGCAACATTCCACATATTTAAAATTATTCACGTCAAGCAAGTTTGAAAATTTGTACAAACCGATTCGTAATAATTATTGGGTCGTTAGGTCGAAGATCCTCATATTTTAAAGTGGACGGGTACCCATCTGATTTGTTTTTAAGATTAACAACCTAATAAAGCCGTTTATGGTTCTCAATGAGATCAGCTTGCATCAGGCTTATATAATCATTGAATGTTGATACGGTGGATAAAGAGTCAATATCTATAAGGATTAGGCTAGGTTCTGTGGCAGTGCAATTATCAGCATCAGATGAAAAAAACAGATCGAGTTTCCTTCTCAAGCTTTTAAGATTAAAAGGGAGTTCAACATATTTTTTGTAAATAAAACTTTCTTATGGAAGGATGAAACGAATATGAAACGAATTCGCAGACATCACAAAAATATTCTCCATCGACAATCGAAAATCCAGACATCGTACATCGAATAGAAACAACGGGACAACCATAGACTCAGAAAAGTTAGACACTGCAAGAGACGAGTTCGAATATTTAATGAGAATGAGTATTTGTGGTCTTTCGACCAGTAACTGAACATGGCGTCCATACAGAGACTACCGCGGTTTAAATGGTCAAAATGTTTTATTCCCGATTGTACGAGTATTCTTATATAGATTTACAAAAAATATTTCGAAAAATGATATTTCACCTTTTCTTATCAAGGCTGGTAGAGGCCATTAAAAATTTTTCTAAACCTGTTTTGGCAAAGGAACTAAAAATCTTCTTGGCGGTGATAAATTATTATTGGAAATTGTTCAAGTCGCTCTTCATTCGATTATAAAATGGAATGTTCAAAATAACAAAACAATATTAACCAGGACCAGGGATGGGCGATTACGCGTCGACTACTAGTTTTTACATGATTTCGTCGACAACTCGTCGACAATGTCGACATCTCGTCGACAACGTCGACAACGTCGAGAACTACTTGAAAAATTAATTTACGCCATCTATCAAAACTTATAATAGCTGCGTTTTTTTACTCGATGTAGAGTTCGCGATACCTGTTTTCAAATTTGTCCAATTTAAAATTAAAAATTTAATTTTTTTTAATTAAATAATTTAGATTTAATAGAAATCTATGTATAACCAAAAAAATCCATCATAAAAATTGTATGGTTTTCTTGTAATATCGTTGTTCTGCATAGTTCTGAACTACTCCGTTATTATACAGAACTATACAGAACAACGATATTACAAGAAAACCATACAACTTTTATGATGGATTTTTTTGGTTGTACATAGATTTCTATTAAATCTAAATTATTTAATTTATAAAAAATTAAATTTTTAATTTTAAATTAGACAAATTTGAAAATAGCTATCGCGAACTCTACTCGATTATTTTCAAAAAATAACGCAGCTAATAAAACTCAGCATAAATTGCCTTTACTACTGATTGATAGCTGGCACTGTATTTATGAATCATTAAAACACACTGTACCTAACATTTGTATCATAAATTGCGTAATAAATTAATAATTATCCATTATCGAAATAAATTCTTTGACAATCGAAAAAAGTCATATTATATTTGCGGATTTGAATAAAATTTGAGTCTATCGTGATTTCGCTCGAATGAAATTTTGAAGCTTCTACTATTCATAACTACGCGGCGAATAATTAGTTAATTTATGATTTATGCTGACTTTTTATTTAATTTTGCTTTATTGTAGTATCTTCGAATAAGATAAACTATTCATTTACATATATCTCTTTTTCAACCAAAAAAAATGGCTCTATTAAAGTCCAAACCACACAAATGTGCAAATATAAAATTTTTGGACATGGTACTTTTGTCGTACCCACACAATTGTGTTGGTAAAACACAGAAGGAATACATCTATTTGATAAAAGATGGCGCGCATAATCTATTGAAATATTCAATAGTTTTAGATAGATAGAGAGATGCCTCTAGTTCAGAGATTTTAAATTTATTTTTAATTTATAAAATGGTTGTAAAAATGTTAGAATTAAATTTAAGTAATTATGCATCAATTTTAATAGTGCGGTTAACGTAAAATAATTAAAAATTTAGTTTTTAATATCATTTTCTAAGTTGTCGACGTTGTCTACGTTGTCGACGTCTGAAAAGCAAAAAATCGGTATGAAATCTACGTGCTAGATTACGTGTCGACAACTACGTAGATTACCTTACGTAATCTACCCGCCCATCCCTGACCAGGACCGATGAAGCAAACGAAACCTCGAAACATGCAAGAATCAACTTGCATCAGCCACATACTATTGCTTCTCTGAGAAAGAACACAGAACTCATTAGGTTATTTTTCGAATAAGTTCACAAAAATACAGTACATATGATCGAGAACTTTTGGCAATGTATTTAAGTATCAAAGGTATAGATATAGCTACGCCTAGACGTATCGTGACGTCACGTATGTGTCTGTTGACTGACTAAATCCATCATTTAGTTGGAATGGTGAACCAAGTATGATAGTAGTATACAACGAATCAGAAAACGGGTGACAGTCAACAGTTGACTGAAGCAGAAAACACCAGTAACAAATCAGAAAAAGAGTAACAGCCAGCAATTACCACAAGCATCGCCAGCAATAAATCGTTCGAAGCGTAAAGTTCAACTACTCAACGCTATCGCTAAAAAATGGGAGTACTGTGGTGCTCTCATCATTTACAAAATAAAGGATATAATTTTGATATGGTAACACTACAAATAGTTAAGGATTATTAACGTAGAAGTTTATTATTTTTGTTCGACCATTTTTCAATTTTGAAGAGCACGTCAGATGTAGTAGAGAACTCGAGAGAATAAAAACGTGATTTAAATTAAATTTTATTATCAAAATTCGTGTTCAGTGAAAAATGTGTTTCATTGAAAATTTTGTTCAGTAACGAAGGTCATTCTTGGTTAAATGGGAACGTTAATACGCAAAGGGGAGAGTTTTTTTTTATCAAAGATAACGATGGTCGCGACATTAGCGTCAATGGCACTCACACTGCATGAACTGAATCTGGCAAGATGTTGCCATATGCCAAACAGCAAGTGAAACCTTGCACTTATTGAAACATGAGTTCGGCGAGCAATTTTTCTCACGTTTCGGTCCGGTGATTTTGTCGCCTAGATCGTGCGATTTGACGCCTTTTGACTATTTTTTATGAGATTACGTGAAGTCTCTCGTTTATGCCAATAAACCAGCAACAATTGCAGAATTGAAAGAAAACATTAAACGTAACATTAGCGAGATACCAGCCAAAATGCTCGAAAAAGTGATGAAAATTAGACATCTCGTATGGACCACGAAAAACGTAGCCGTGACCAACATTTACATGAAATAATTTTTAAAAAGTATATGGCAAACATTGATTTACCGATTCAAAAAAAAATTGCATACAATTTTGCAATTTTACTGTGTTTTTTTTGAAAATTATTTAACAAACGCTTAAAAAATCACACCATATTGTGAAATGAAAATTTTTGTAAACCTTACAATATTTTAAAATCGCCTAAATGTTCGCAAACCACTAATCAAAATAAGTTTGAATATTTTCCTAAAATAGTACTACCCGCCACTTTTTAATTCAGAGGTCAATTAGGATAAACTTCCTTAGCATTAATATTGTTACAATCTCGCCTATTGGGTTGATGTGCAATTACTTCGGCATTTGCAGCGAGGAGACAAATAACAAAAATTTTTAATTTAAGGTTTAAAACTTTACTAACATTTTTTTTATAGATGACACCTGGGGTTTAGTAGTAGCACTAAACGAGTTTATAACAGTTTTTTGTGTAGCAGATTATAATAGTCTGGAATAGAATCTTCTATAAATCTAGGCGAATCTAGAGTATTCGATCGATGTTTAAATACGTTCGCAACAAACACAAAGAGTCAGTTTTAGTTAGCCATTAGGGAAATTCGGTACGCGAAGTAAAAAAGCGAAAGTGAACAGTGCACTAGTGGTGTAATTAAAATTTTTTAATGTGTTATAAAGTGAATTAATAAATAGTTTTGAAAATTATTTTTTATGAGTGAGTAAAAATTATTGCCGGAATAGTTTCGGAATATTTATTTATTTATTTCGAAATATTTCGTATTTTGTATTTCGAAATTGGTGTTGCAACCTTTAAATTTTAACATTGGCGTCGCGCATGGTAAAAATAAAAAAAATTTATATAAATCATAAAGCCAGGTTTTTCGTTAGCCTACTCTCCACTAGATGTCAAAATGTATTTTCTTCATTTCGAATTGGAATTCCGAATTTCTTTGTTTTTGTGAATATGAATAGTAGATAAATTTGTATAATTTTGAAGGGTTTAATATAATTATTTTTACAATATATAAATTTAATTTTATAAAATTATATCGGGGATATCATGATACCGTCATCAATTTTCGTTTCTTTATCATTTACCACCTATAAAACCGATTGTATTGCGGCAAAAAAACCGGTTTTTGTAGGTAAAGTGGAAAGAAACGAGGTTTGATACTAGTATCATAATATCCCTTTTCCGGCCAGAATTTTTTTTTTTTGGTGCAATTGTAAGTCCACTATACGCAAATGTGTATGTAAATAACCATAGTTTGTTTTTTCATAATTATCTTTCGTACACAATTGTGATCGCGGGCCAGAAACGAGATATCCCGTGTGGACGCATACAATAGAATTTTAAATGATTTTTGCAGCGTTAAGGCCGGATATATTCTTCAATTTCTTCGTTCACTCATTCATTCAAACAATTTTTTTCGACCAACCAACTCTTGTGAAAAAATGCAGATGAAAAATAATCGTCATTTTGGAGCAATATGATTCGTCGAAAAAATTGTTTTAATGTTTGAATGAACGAAGTAATAAAAGTATGAGTCCGGCGTAAGTTTATCCACAACATATTTATACCCCATTTACATACAACCAACATTTTTCGTCTGCAAAATTAAAGAGATATAACATTTTTTGCACATGAAAAGAAATATATCCCAACAAAATATTGCAGAAGACTTTTTGAGCCACTACACCGCCTAAACCACTATAAAAATGAAAATGTTCTATAAAATATATTCAATGCGAGTATTTTGTGGCAATAATTTTTAAATTAACAAAAAAAAGTATTTAATATTTATAAATGTTAAGAATTCATAATAAAAACCGAAGTGATAGATAAAAAATATAAATTTCGCATTTGAATTAATTAAAAATAAATTAATAATGATCCTTTAAGATAATTATGGCATTATAATATTTATTTATTTCTCATTTCAAAATCCCGACTTGCAAAATCCCGATTTTCAAAAGCCCGATTTTTAAATTTTTTTATGAATTAGGGCGCTTCCGGCTTCGGTATTTTGTAATGCAATAATTGTAGAGGCTAACGGCTTCGGTAGCTCTCACGGGCACGCGGGAGGTCACTGCGCTCCCCCTCCCCGCTTAGCCCCCCGACTTTTGTCGGGATTTTTAAAGTTTCATCAAAATCGGGATTTTGAAAGTCGGGATTTTGAAAATCGGGATTTTTAAAGTCGGGAGTTTAAAAATCGGGATTTTGAAAGTCGGGATTTTGAAAATCGGGATTTTTTTTGTCAGGATTTGGATAATTCGGGATGTTGTGATTCGGGATTTTGAGCCGATCCCTTACCAATAATATTGCGTTATAACGAAGAGACGTTCGACTAACTTGGAGTGAGATTTCAGATAAGAAACCCTTAGGGAAGGTCTGTTGGGCACAGTGGGCAGCCTTTTTAAGGCAATGGCTGTATAAAACGAATATCGTAAAGTGGTGTTGAAAAATGGATGTCACCTAAAACATAAAAAAATCCAAATTTTTTTAAAAGTCTAAAAATGTAAAACTCAAATAGGACAAATCCAAATGTGAAATTCCAAAAATTATATAAATATTTAAAACTCTTTCAACTCGATCTTTTTTTATGCAATTTCTTAGCCGATTTTTATGAAATTCGACTTCAATAGAGATTGCAGTAGGCCATTTTCCCTTGACCTATTAAAAATAAAGACCCCTTCACCTAATAAAGATAGATTTTAACAATACATCCAAAACGTTTGGATTTTAGTTTTGGATTTTTTTTTTGGATTTTGTCCCTTTTGCATTTTGTAACTTTGGGTTTTGGTTTTTGGATTATGTCTTTTCTATTTTGTGTTTTTGGATTCCGATACACATCCTCGAAAAATAGAATGAATCAAACCATTTGAGGAATACCATGGAAAAGCAAGTAGAGGCCATCTTGTAATTAATAAAACACTGGCAAATATTCGTCAAGGGTTTTATTGGTCTGCAGGTAGACAGTCGGTAGTACAGTGGTGTAAAAATATGATCAGTGTACAGCAGTGAAAAGACCTTAAGAGAGAATTGTAATGGGCGAGGAAAGACCCTTCCATATTGCGGAAAGTGGTAATATGTATGTATTAGTGAAAAATGAGAATTCACTCAGGCCAGTGGCACAATTCTGGGTTTCCCTGGGAACAGGGAATTGAGAAAAATATTTTCATACCATTTTTGTCTAAATTGTATTTTTCTGGCCTACTCAAGGAATAAGTTTGGTGTAAATATTTTCGAAACAAAGTTAAATGGGAAAATATTTTACCCTATAAAAATGTTGGGAAACAAAAGTTTCCCAATTAACTTTGTTTTGAAAATTTTTCCACTAAACATATTCCTTCAGTAGGCCAGAAAAATATGATTTGGTCAAAAATACTATGAAAAAATTTATCCCAATTCCGTATTCCCAGGGAAAACCAGAATAATGCCACAGGGGTGAGATTTTGAATCGGCTATATTCCAGAAAATTTGTTGGTCGCTTAGCATTAATCAATCCAACTGAGGTCAACATACAATTGTTCCTGATGGATTATCGATCGGATTGAGCTCGTTTTCGCGACTTTCAAAATCCCGAAATCAAAATCCCGAAATCAAAGTCCCGAAATCAAAGTCGCGAAATCATAATCCCGACTTTTAAAATCCCGACTTTCGTAATCCCGATTTTCAAAAGCCCGATTTTTTAAATATTTTTTTATGAATTCGGGCGCCCGCGGGCCGTTATTTTGAAATGCAATAATTGTAGAGGCTAACGGCTTCGATAACTTTCACGGGCCTCTCGGAGGCCTTTAGATTTGAACTTCGGGGGACGCAGGAGCCGGGATCAGCAAACATGTCGCACGGCACGCATGTAGGAAATCCGATCCTATATAGAATCTATTAATGACACCTACTTTAGATAGGTATAGGGACTTTTGTCCGGATTTTTAAGGTTTCAGCAAAGTCAGCACGCCTATTCCTGAATACGAATACGAATCGAAAATTTACGAATTCGTATAATCGGTATTCCTGAATACGAATACGTATAATTCTAATACGAATACAAAAATGTACGATACGTTCAAAAATTTCCCCTATTCCGCAATACGAATTCGAACAGTTTTTATACGTTCATGAACGAATTTTTGTACGATGAATATTTAGTTAACGATTGGAACGATTGGCACTATTCAGAGGTGGACATTTGGGTCGTATTCGGGACGAACAGGCTTAAGTGGGGGTAATGTTACGATGTCGCCTGTGGGGTTGATGAAAAAAATTATTCTACATTGGTGAGACATTTATGGCGATGACACATGTACAGATTTTGCCTTTAAGGCACAAAAATTTTACGCGCTGATTGATTAAAAGTCGGTCATCTTGAATCGTCCTAAAGGCAAAAAAATAAAATTGAACAATTCTCATTTTTGTATATGGCAGATTTTTTTAACATCAAAAAAATGGCAGCTAACAACAAACAAACCAATCTGTCAGATTATTACAACAATAAAGTGCTGGCTTAAAATTTATAATTGTAATAGAATTAATCATATATAAAATAAAACCAGCTTAATTTTTTCTATATTACTTTTGACAAATCCGTTAAAAAAGGTTGTACGGCACAAAACGACTTATGGCAAAATACTACATGTATGTATTCTGAAAAAAATAATTATGTTTTTTGCCTCATACGGCACTGTAAATTAACCAATCAAAGCGCAGAATTATTATGCCTTACAGCGCATAATTATTATGCCATTGAGGTTTAGACCTTTACTAATATTTTCTTGTGACATCTGTGGTGACATCTGGGGTTTAATAGTAGGAAGCACTAAAGGAGTTTATAACAGTTTGTTGTGTAGCATATTATAATAATTTGGAACAGAATCTAGAATTTCCAGGCGAATATCGATCTGTATGCTTAAATAAGAGCGCAATAAACACAATGAGTTAGTTTTAGTTAGCCATTTGGGAAATTCTGTACGCGAAATATTAAAAGCTAAAGTAAACAGTGCACAATATTAATAAGTGGTAAAGGCCACAATCTTTTGTCCCTACCCGATTTTAACGGGCATACGTCGTGAAATTAAAAGCACTTAAAACCATTTCGAAAGCACCTTGCTGTCCTAAGTTCTATTGCTCGTATTTCATCGGCACATGCTGGTATTTTACTGATCTTAGATATCAATCAGACGAGATGAGCAGGTACTTGTAGTGGTAAGAACGAATTAAAGATCAATACTCGTGACAAACATATAACGGGTGATTTTTTTGTGGTTAGGATTTTCATGCATTATTATTTGACAGATCACGCGGGATTTCAGACAAGGTGTCAAAGAGAAAGATGCTCAGTATGCTTTGACATTTCATAATGAATAGACTTACTAACGAGCAACGCTTGCAAATAATTGAATTATATTACAAAAATCAGTGTTCGGTTCGAAAAGTGTTTCGCGATTTACGTCCGATTTATGGTCTACATAATCGACCAAGTGAGCAAACAATTAATGCGATTGTGACCAAGTTTCGCACTCAGTTTACTTTATTGGACATTAAACCAACCTCACGAATGCGTACAGTGCGTACAGAAGAGAATATTGCGTCTGTTTCTGAGAGTGTTGCTGAAGACCGTGAAATGTCGATTCGTCGCCGTTCGCAGCAATTGGGTTTGTGTTATTCGACGACATGGAAGATTTTACGCAAAGATCTTGGTGTAAAACCGTATAAAATACAGCTCCTGCAAGAACTGAAGCCGAACGATCTGCCACAACGTCGAATTTTCAGTGAATGGGCCCTAGAAAAGTTGGCAGAAAATCCGCTTTTTTATCGACAAATTTTGTTCAGCGATGAGGCTCATTTCTGGTTGAATGGCTACGTAAATAAGCAAAATTGCCGCATTTGGAGTGAAGAGCAACCAGAAGCCGTTCAAGAACTGCCCATGCATCCCGAAAAATGCACTGTTTGGTGTGGTTTGTACGCTGGTGGAATCATTGGACCGTATTTTTTCAAAGATGCTGTTGGACGCAACGTTACGGTGAATGGTGATCGCTATCGTTCGATGCTAACAAACTTTTTGTTGCCAAAAATGGAAGAACTGAACTTAGTTGACATGTGGTTTCAACAAGATGGCGCTACATGCCACACAGCTCGCGATTCTATGGCCATTTTGAGGGAAAACTTCGGAGAACAATTCATCTCAAGAAATGGCCCGGTAAGTTGGCCACCAAGATCATGCGATTTGACGCCTTTAGACTATTTTTTGTGGGGCTACGTCAAGTCTAAAGTCTACAGAAATAAGCCAGCAACTATTCCAGTTTTGGAAGACAACATTTCCGAAGAAATTCGGGCTATTCCGGCCGAAATGCTCGAAAAAGTTGCCCAAAATTGAACTTTCCGAATGGACCACCTAAGACGCAGCCGCGGTCAACATTTAAATGAAATTATCTTCAAAAAGTAAATGTCATGGACCAATCTAACGTTTCAAATAAAGAACCGATGAGATTTTGCAAATTTTATGCGTTTTTTTTTAAAAAAAAGTTCTCAAGCTCTTAAAAAATCACCCTTTATATGGTTTCATTTATTACGGATTTCTTCTCCTTCAGGTCCGGTCTATCGTTGCTGTGGAGTACTAAATTTTGATAGTGAAATCCCACGGGATGCATGGTCCGCATTTTAGTGGTGTTTTGAATTTCTGATACCCGATTAGAGGTACGAACGTTTTTCATTCAAAACAATTGTAGAATCTGTCCTAGCGTAAATATCCGCCGGTTGCACCTCTACTGTTTTGACCATTTAATTAATTAAACATGACAGAAGAAGCACTCCGCAAATTTCTAGACTGTGGCAAAGTTTGCTTGTAACTCGGGTAGGTGCTACTAAGGTTTTGGCCATCAGTAGCCGTGTGACGATTGTTTCACCTGACAATTCCATTTGGCTGTAGAAGCAGCTGGATACGATCTTTCTGATGCATCGCTTTCTGACGCACCCCGTATAAATGAGAGATTTTGTACCAGTTGGTCCCGCAACTTCCCATTTTATTTCTGTGGTACACAGTTCTTGCAATATAATTTTGGATGAAACGGTAATTGGCGACTATCCCAATGGATCAAAATGTCTTGCTACTTCAGAGGCTAGTTCTCACTTTGTACCATTGGCTTTTATAGCGGCTCTCGCATAGATTTTTTTAACATTCGCACCATCCGCGATTTTTTATATCAAATTATGTCTATGTAGCTTATGGTGAATTACATTAATCTCTTAAATTAGCTCCCTTAGTGGCTCTGCTGGTATAAACAGGCAAACATGGTTGAGAGTAAAAAAATACCTAAAGATGATTCAAAATTAGCCGTAGGGCCCTGGCATAGACTTTTTGAATATTCACGCTAACCGCGGTTTTTATATGAAAGGATATGTCATTGTAGCTTATTGCAAATTACACGAATCTCAGAGATATTAGTTATATAAGTTTGATGGGGCATACGTTGTGGAATTTAATCCCAATTTGATTTTAATTTCACAACGTATGCCCTTTTAAACCTATATGCCCACTCTGAGATTCGTGCAATTTGCCATAAACTAGAACGACATCCTTGCACAAAATCGTGTATAGCGTGAATGTGCAAAAATTACATGTGGGAGTCCTACGACTCATTTCGAAACGACATTGGGTGAATTTAATGCCACTACGTACGCTCTTTCAAACTACGAGGGCTAATCTCTTAGATTCGTGTAATTTGCCACAAACTACAATACAAGAATACCACATACAACAATACTACATATAGTAACGTACCAAAACAATTGAAAGATTAGGTGAAAATTCTAATGCCGAAATTCTTCTTTTCCTGACCTCAGCCGTGCACAGTTCAATTTTACCGCAAAAAATGTAAACTAACATATTTTCCAGCTGGTTGTTTGACAGCTTAGTTAAATTCAAGTATTTTTTCCGATAATGTGGTAAAAATTAAATTTCTCTATCGTAAGAGATAGAAGGCTGATATGAAAAACATATGGCACGGCAAATAAAAATTTAAAAAATCATTAAAATATCTTGAATTATTTTAAACTTTTACAACATTAGAAATTGTAATCGTAATTTGAACTGGAAAACTGTGAGATCGCAACCTTTTACCAATGAATTGAGTACGCCACTTTCGGACACGAACATGTCGATAAGTTCGAATTACGCGTAGGTGCGCAACCCTGCTCTTAAAGAATGACGAATTTATGCAATTTTAGTATACGGTCAATATATTAACAATTATTACTTAACAATTTTAACTGTATCTACTTATTATTAAAAAAAAAAAGCTTTACAAAAGCTCTATCAAATTATTTATTTTAAAATAATATATAAAGTGCTGCCATCTTCAAGATAATATTTACTACGCAATAAAATAGCAAAGACGCATAGTCAGCACAAAAAGCCATAAAATCTCTACACTACACTTTTTTGTGTAAACATTTTTTATCGAATACACAAACAACATGCAATCAGTATTTATTTAAAACTACACGGTGTTTGTAATTATTTTAATTAAAATAAATAAAATAATAATAATATTAAATTGTTTACAGAACTCGTAATAATAAAAATGTGTTAGAAAATTGGAAAAAAATTATGGAATTGGGCTGCAGGGATACTCCCTGTGATCGCTTTATATTATTTAAAATTAGTGAACACAGCTGGTGGTATCTCAGTAGCACAATTTTACAGTCGTCTACAAAAACTCTACATATACATATTACAGGTTTGTACTTAAGAAATAATTATCTACGATACGATCGCGATTAGTAGTTTTATACAATTATGTATGTAGGTACACTAAAAAAATTTGCAAATAATGTAAAACGGTTTTGATTTAAAATTGAGATATTTGTTACACAAATCTAAATCCAATTAACTATAATAAATTAAATTTTATTTTATTTTAATCACAAAATTAAACATTTTATTGTTGTTTTATTTAGATTATCGAAGGTTTGGTAGAGGTTGAATTTAAAAATAGTTGATTGATGTGAATGTGGCGTATAGTGTGTAGCAGTTAAATACTATTTATTAAAGCAATTAAAGACACGAGTGACATTTTTATAAATTAGAACGGGGTTTTAATTGAATGTGCAAGTTCTAAATACCCATTACTGAGGAATTTGGTCTTTAATTAAATCAAAGTAAATTAAAATTCTGTGGAGCGGATTTACTCGCTATATTTGCTTCGCCAGTGGGGTAGCGTTGATCTTAATTACGTAATAAATATTGAGTTATAATAACAGTATTAGCTTTGAGATAAAGAGGTGTGTTACGTACCGTTTTTTAAAGTTTTTAACTGCTCAAATAAACAAACGAAAACAAGCTTAACACTTCTTAACTCTAACGGTAGCAAAAATATTTGTATATCGTGCCGCTGAATTTCGATGATCATGTTACTGAATATCAGTATCCAGAAGTCTTCAGAAAACTGATAAATTGAGGTCCTGCCGACGAATTCAGAATAACGATTTTCAAATTTCTTGAATTTCGATTTGTTTGAATTGAATTTTTGCATTTTGCTGCAGGTTTGGATATCCAATCGGTACAAAACAGATCACAGAGCATTCTGACGAAAATATATTTTAATGGTCAGAAAACTTCAATTTTTCGCAAGAATCTAGAGATGAAATTTACTGAGATGGTCTTTTAATTTTTGTTAATATTCAGCTAAATTTAAAATTAAGTTTTCTGCGCCTGAGTACAAGAATTTTCCTGTAGAACCCGCCACACCGAAAGCTTTCTTTAGTAGACTTAACGAAATTTTAAATACTAAGGTTATTGATCGGAATTAAACTTTAATTGAAGTTTTTTTTTAAAGGAGAATCAAAGGCCGGTGGCTTGATCGGTTGGTCGATTTTGCAATTTATGAATCTTCAATCTAATTATTATAAACAACTTCTAAAAAAAAACTACATTAAAAATTGCCGTGTGTCGGTCAATACCTTTCAGAGAAAAATTTAATTCACCCTGAATTTAATTTGATTTTTAGATAACAAAAAACCTTTTGGATTGAACTGGTGTGCCTTCGTGACTTCTAATAATTCTATGGTAAAAGAAAATCGAAAGATTCGTATACCAATTACACTTTAAAAGTGTAAATGTAAATAAGGAATGTGGAAAATAAGGTTGATCCTTTTCAAACTAAGCAACCAGTTGTGTATGTCGCGCCAAAATTTTTAAGAGCTCAGATATTCCTTGGTAGGATACATGATATCGCATCAATAGATGTACTCCCCTCTACTGCGACCATCGGAATGGATCACTCTTAATTTTTTAACTTACTAGTGCGTGAAGCAGTATGTCATGGACATTTTGATTATGTTCCTACCCGAGAAATATCACCACTTTGTGCATACACCTAAAAAGATATGACTTCCAAACCTAAAATCGATTAGAACGCACTTCGAACATTCCTCACAGATCTTCCAACTAGTATTTCTGAACTTGATATGATAAATAATATAGGCCCACATCCGACTTTCTTTTACCACCAATGTATTTTTTAGCAAAAAATCATACTTCCTGGACTTAAAACAGCCTTGTATATAATCAAAAAACGTTATTCTGCTTAAATTTCAGAAAACCAACAAAGGTTAACTCTTGTTGGTTCAACATTATTTTTTAAATTTATTTGATCCATTTAATTGTTGGTCGTTTTTTTGTAAATGCAAAACTTTTCAACATCATTGCAAAAATTGAAAAATATCCCATAGAATGTTCTACTTGAGGAACACAGATTTCCACCAAATTTCCTAAGGATCTCCCAATTCATATAGGATATGAAGTTTAATAGCAAATAATCAATCAGCCTTAACTGTATGGGATGCCGAATTTTGGTGAAATAATTTTTTTTTTATCAAGCTCGTCATTTACCAATGGCACAGTGTTTAAAGCTTTGGCGTTTGGATCGGGAGGTACGGGGTTCGCATCCCGATAGTGGCAGCATGTAAAAGGGGTTTTACATAATCAGATTAGGATCTGAGATTTCGAATTGGCTGGAAAACGGCAAAAAAGGACGGGAAAAGTGAACCGCAACAGAGATGTAGTACCTATATATAATTTATATAATTTATTATATAATTTAACCCTTAACGGACCAATGCAGCCATATAAGCTTCGTGACACTTTTACTTACGGGGCCAATGCCGCATATACGGCGGCAATAAACATTTTATTATTTCTGTTACTGTTTTTGTTGTTGTATTTCCTAAGAACGCGTTAAGTATTGTGCCATGACCTACCTGTTTTATTTTTCAAGAGAGCATACGCGTTGCAGGAGTTATTTGACACAGTTTAGTTTATTATATTTTATTTTGTTAAATATTTTCTTTTCTTTACTTGATTTAAAAATGTTTAGTACACAGTTTTGTGGTATTAAAATATTTTATTTAACAATATTTAAATTATAGCCCCTAGTTGAATATGATAATCAATAATTTTTTTTACATAAAAGAATCTTCGGGCTCACGCCTAACCGGAGCGTCTATTGTGGAGAACTCCTTGAGTTCCGGACGCTTACTCCACAATAAGCCCGCAAGTTTTTCTTCGTGTGAAAAATAGCTTGGACCTGGTGGGAAGTAAACTTGCAATACTTCCGGGCCGTTAAAAGTTAAAAGATACAAATAAAATTAAACAATAAATTTTCAAGTAACAAGAGTTGACCTTCTTTTTTTCTGATTTTTAAGCAGAAATGAAGTTTTTTGATTATACAAGGGTGTTTTACGAAAAGTTCGGTAAGTTCAGTTTTTGCTTTAGAAATCAAGTGTGATGTATTCAAGATTTGAGTATATTCGTTGTAAAAGAAAGTTGGGTGTGTCGGCCACAACATATTGACTACTCAATATTTTTGTTAAAATCGTCATTCCGGTTAAATTTTGGAAAACTAATCTGGACCGATATTGTTGCAACATTAAATTAGAATCTTATTAGTCGTTTTCCTCGTAAGTGTGGCTCAGTGTAATGCTGAGCGCACTTTTACCTAACTAATCGCAGCCCTAACAAACGTGAGCGCTAAAAATTTCAAGATCTCATTGGGTTTACTCAGTTATGAAAAAACTAATTAACAACAACTAGGTAATTTGCATATTCATACTACGATAACTTGAATCCAGTAACTTCTTCGTTTCTTTCCTCTTTACCTATAAAATATATAAATTTTATAGATAAAGGGGAAACAAACTGGTCAGTCATCGGTCACTAGCGGTTTTTTAAAGATTGTGTATTTCAAAAGATGGTTTACAATCAATTTTTGTTGTTATAAATATATAAAAGCTAGAGTCCGGATTTCAAGGTAAAAAAATATATTTTTCTGCAACTGCAAAGTCAAATTTGGTAGTAGTTTGGTGAGTTTCGGGAAGAATGAAAGCGGATGAACCCTATTTGTTTCCACATATTTTTACAAATTCTGATATAAATACATATTTTTTCATATTTTCGGTTTTAATACATACTTTTACATATTTTTTATTTTTTCTACAATTCAACAAACTAATTTGAAAAAAAACGCTCTTCCATACAAAAAAAATATTAGGTACTACAAACTTACTTTTGTTTTTCATTTTCTGCCCCTCTAAATTCAATTTAGTTTGATAGCTAGCTGATCTTCCATGAACAACGATGCCTATGTTTTTAATGTTTGGTACGTATTAAACAATATTTCGAATACTTTCGTTCAAACAACGTTTAAACGTTAAACTACATGTGATAGTGAATGAATATAAGGATGTATTGAAAACCGATGGATCGGCATTATTTTGCAAAAACTGTGAAAAAGCAATCACTGTGCAACAAAAATCACAATTGCATTAACATTTAAACAGTGCGAAGCACCACGAACTAGAAAAACGCCGTGCGGATAAAATCTCTCAATCACTACTTCCACATACTTTCTCTCTCTCTCTCTGGCACTATATCCTATCAAGGATTTGGTCGCCTCAAATGAGATTTCATAATCATATTTTCATTTCGGATAATGAGTAATTAATTATCCTAAACCAGCCGTGAATTTTTTTGTTTTCCTTCTCACCGCCGGGAATCGAACCCAGGACCTCCGTTCGCTGGAGCAAGCACGCTGACCACTTTGCCACCGGGGCGACGACCACATACTTTGGTAATACCTAATACGTCGAAATTGAAAGAAGACTTATATGCCTCGCCTTTGTAGCTGCTGATACACCAATAACAAAATTTGGTAATCCTCGCTTAAAATCATTTTTTTAAAAAAATACACTACTGAAAATGCTGTATAACATAGCGCAATTTTGACAGCGGAAAATAAGAGATTACGCTACTCGCCGCAAGTGGCAGCACTATCACTAAAGAGAATTTTTTTGTAATGTAATTACCACCGGAAATTTTTTATTCATTATGTATATATTTTTTCACTAAATAAAACATCTCAGCGGAATAAAATATCAGAAGTGATCCTTAAAATGGCAAATAGATTAATCTCCGAAGTAAAGGAACTCGGTATATGAAATGTTGAAATCTAACAATAATCCGCATTTCTTCCACTAGTAAACAATATTTTCGGTTGGTTTTCTAATAGCTTAGCTCATACTGAGATTATACGAAAAATTTGAAGAAAATTCATGGACTAGAATTTTCACTAGAATTTTTTGATTTTCTGCGGCCATATACGTTATTTTCAGTTTTTGACCAATATCTCAAAAACTTCCACTAGTAACCAATACTTTTGGTTTATTTTATAGTAGCTTAGGTCATACTGAGACTATATAGAAAATTTGAGGAAAATTCATGGACTAGAATTTTCACTAAAATTTTTTGATTTTCTGCGGCCATATAAGTTATTTTCAGTTTTAGGCCAATATCTCAAAAACTTCCACTAGTAACCAACAGTTTCTGTTATTTTTCTTAAAGCCTAAATCATATTGAGACTATATGGAAAATTTGGGGAAAATTCATGGACTAGAATTTTCACTAGAATTTTTTGATTTTATGCGGCCATATAAGTTATTTTCAGTTTTTGGCCAATATCTCAAAAACTTCTACTAGTCGCCAATACTTTCGGTTGTTTTTCTAATAGCTTAGCTCATACTGAGATTATACGAAAAATTTGGGGAAAATTCATGGACTAGAGTTTTCACTAAAATTTTTTGATTTTCTGCGGCCATATATAAGTTAGTTTCAGTTTTTGGCCAATATCTCAAAAACTTCCACTAGTCGCCAATACTTTCGGCTGCTTCTCTAGTAGCTTAGGTCATACTGAGACTATATGGAAAATTTGGGGAAAATTCATGGACTCGAATTTCCACTATAATTTTTTGATTTTATGCGGCCAAATAAATTATTTTCAGTTTTTGGCCAATATCTCAAAAACTTCCACTAGTAACCAATACTTTCGGTTGTTTTTCTAGTAGCTTAGGTCCAACTGAGACTATATGAAAAATTTGGGGAAAATTCATGGATTAGAATTTTCATTCTAGTTCTTTGATTTTCTGCGGCCATATAAGTTATTTTCAGTTTCTGGCCAATATCTCAAATAACTTATATGGCCGCAGAAAATCAAAAAGTTCTAGTGAAAATTCTAGTCCATGAATTTTCCCCAAATTTTCTATATAGTCTCAGTGTGACCTAAGCTACTAGAAAACCAACCGAAAATATTGGTTACTAGTGGAAGAAATCCCGGAAAGACGGATTATTGTTAAATTTCAACATTTCATATACCGAATTCCTTTACTTCGGAGATCAATCTATTTACCATTTTAAGGATCATTTCTAATATTTTATTCCGCTGAGATGTTTTATTTAGTGAAAAATTACCGCTGGTAATTACATTACAAAAAATTCTCTTTAGTGATAGTGCTGCCACTTGCGGCGAATAGCGTAATCTATTATTTTCCGCTGTCAAAATTCCGCTATCTTATACAGCATCTACTGAAACCGTTCTGGATGAGTCTGTACGTTAAGAAAAAACTACGTGAAATAGCTGTACGAAATAGAAATGGATCGAATTAACGAACAAGTTCAAAACAAATATGTTCGGATTTCTATGGACGAAACAACAGTTAGTACCGACAGATATATGGCCAACGGTATTTTAGGCATTTAAGATTGCAATCCGAATATTTCGAACAAAAAATATCTTTTAAATGTGGCCGAGTTGGAAAAAACAAACCATTCGATCATTTTGAAAATTATTAGGAGACAATTTTGAAAGTGATCGAATTTTATTATTTATATCAGATGCAGCGCCTTATATGGTAAAGTTAGCCGAGCCATTAGTGTGTTTTATCCTAAATTAATTCATATAACGTGTATTGTTTACGGGTTTCAAACAGTTGCAGAGACTATTCGATCCCACTTAAGTGACGTCAATCATTTGATATCAAGTGTAAAAAATATTTTTCTAAAAACGCTATCGCGAATACAGATTTGCAAGACTACGGAACCAAATTTAGATCTACCATCTCAGCCAATTATAACCCGATCAGGAAGTTGGTTGATTGCCGTTAAGTACTAAAGCAATAAGTTATATAAATTGTTAAAAATAATCAACCTCTAAGATGAAGAAAAATCAACCAGTATTAAAGTTGTAAAGGAGTGTATGACTAAATTTAATATCAGAAACAATCTAGCATTTAGACCTATTCATTTAGCAGATACGATAAAAGTCTGGGAATCTTCTAATAAATTATTTGCGTGCCAGATAAAGCTGATAGATTCTATATGGCTAGGTCAATTAGCAAAGTTGACGGCCCAATTGGAAAAACCATTTCGCTTAAATTAAATAATGTTTTAGAGAAAAATACTGCTCGAGCGATTAAAAATATTTTGGAACAACCGCCGATACGGAAGATATACCAAACTATTCTTCTTGTGAAATTGCTTCTTTTAAATACGTTAATATTTCATCTGTAGACGTGGAAAGAATCTTTTCGATGTACAAAAATGGTTGAAGGCCAAAATTGAAATTTTATAAATTTAAAGCATCGCTTTATCATTTATTGTAACAATGTGTTCAATAATGATTGAAATTAGAAAGCATCTAACAGATTTTTTTGTAAATTATAATTTTTTATTTTGAATTTTTGTGATATTATGCTTATTTAAATAAATTGATGAATAGTTGCGATTAACCAACCGACGTTTTATTATAAATTTTAACCACATACTATATGTGTTTTAGTGACATATTTTTTAATTTTATTAACATATTTTAGGTTACATATTTTCGAATTTTTGGAACCTAAAAATCCGGACTCTAATAATAGGCACGGATTTTCTTCAGTTGGTACCACAAGGACATGCAATTGAAAACAAAACTCATATTGAACTAAGACCATCAAAAGATTTTTTATCAAAAGCATTGACATAATACCCGCCTTCTATTAAACAATTCAAGTTTGTTCTAAAGTGGAATGGATTAGTGTATGCCGTGATGTTAACTCCGGTTATGTTTAAACATTTTACCTCGAAAATGTCTACCATTAAACATGGAACAATAAAAAACTAAAATTTTCGGTCGTTATCATCATCCAACTAGATAATGGTTCCTCTAGTGAACGTTTTGTAGAAAAATTCGAATCGAATCATATTCAGTTTTAGTTTACAATCCCTGTATTGAATTATAAACACTAATTGGAAAACAATTAAAATTTGTAAACGATTACCATTTATTTTTAATCACAGCTTTTATTCTTTCATGCATATGTAGAATGTATACAAGTATTGATCATATTGCGAATTTAATCACTATTTCTCCATATTTTTATAATATTTGAAAAAAACAAAAAAAAAAAAAACTTGGGGTGGACACTGTAGGATTGGGGGTTTATATACGTTGGACTTAAGTAAGACCCAACAATTTTCGATAGGGGTTAAAATCTTAGAATTGCAATATTTTGGTTAAGGATGACATACTCTATTAATTTTGCGGTATGGCAATGAGTTCCATCTTGCATAAAAGTGTAACAGTATTGGCCTTGAGGTAGCGACCTCGTTTAAGGAAATAAGTCGTCTGTTAACACCATTGTATATTGTTCTTTTCTCATGGTTTCCTCTACGAAGTATATTTGACCAGGTCCTTCTCCACTAATGCAGCTCCATATTATTACTGATGGTGGATGTTTTATGCTCTTCCTAAACCTCTATCCCGGTCTTCTTCTGACGAACTGGGTTGTTTCTGTAACGGCCTCTAGCCTGCATTTGTTTCTAAATATAACCCATAAATTTAAAAAAAAACTTTAATTTCGCATTGTTTTATTTAATTTTTGAAAACATAAAATGAGTGCCTTAAAATTCGATTTACCTTCTTCCAGTTGTCTATTGTCCATTGCTTATGAAGTTTAGCTCAAATAACACGTTTTTCTGCATTTCTACTTACTGATGAAGTGTTCTTTGCAGGGGCCTTCGTCGCTGTGTCATCGCTGATATCTTTATCCCTTCTTCACTAAGGTGCTTTTGTAGCTCGCTCGCCGTTGTTCTGCGCTTTTCTAAGGTCGATTGAATAATTTTCCGGTCTGTTCTGAGCGTTGTCTTCCTGATTCCCTTACAGTTTCCTCTCTTGATCTTGCCTAATTACTGACTGATGAGCAAGACACTTTCTTCCATTTTTGTGATCTCGAGGTATGAATGGTTTTTGTTTTTAAAATTCCGATAGCATATTTTTTTCACTGCTTAGGGGTCCTTTTTTCGACCCATTTATGAAAATAAATGTTTCAGCCTTACCAAACTGCGCGTCAAACATAAAAAGAGAGGATAAACTAAAGGTAAAAATTTTATTGCGACCTTTTAAGAATTTCGTAAAATAATCTTAAAACCGTAACAGATGTGATCCTAAATGCATTTTATTACTTTGAAATATTTTAAAATATAAAACAATGGCAGAAATTAGGATTTTCCAAAATAAAAATAGTGTCTCTAATTCAATGAACAGGGACTGTATAATATTGCCTGTACGCGAGGGTGTAAATGACCCAATGAAATTGGTTCCATGCATCACTATTGCAAATTTTGTACATGGAATTGAGCCTAAGTGCCTATAAGATCATCGTATCCAAGAACGTAACTTCTCTGGCTGGATTCTACCTGGAGCAACCTCGTTTGGTGTGAATTTAATCAATAATCAATCCCTTATAATTAATGGAAACCAGACAGTGATAAGCTGACTAGTTTTTTTTTTGTGGGATAAATTGGGAAAATTCGACTTGGTTGGGATGTAGTTTCGGGAGGATGGCACGACTTGCTACACAGCTGGACGAACCATTGATTTATTGAAATAGAAGCTCGGTGAAAGCGTTATTTGCAGAACCGCACCAGTCAATTGTTAAACTGCTCCGTTCATGCGATTTAGCGCCTTTAAATGTTTTTTTAGCCTTTTCAAGAGAGAGAGAGAAAGTTTTGGTTGGCTCTCAGACCTTAACATCAAACGAAAAATTGATGGAATATCTGCTTTTTCTACAAAAAAGGTTATGAAAAATTGGTTCAGAGCACCCACTCGTGTAATCGGTTATGTTGAGGGCATTTGAATGATGTTGTGTTCCACAATTAATGGTATCTGTTGCACGGTTTTTCAATAAGGACATAACAAAACACAGGATAATTTAGATTTAGATCACGTTCGATATTCCCTTGAGCTCCTCTAACGTTGTTGGCTTTTTGTTATAAAACAACAACGGGTTACGTTACCCCATAAAAAAATCCAACTCCGTTGAATCGCATAAGTGAGTTGGCCATTTGACCGAACCATTTCTCGAGATTACACAATTTCCGAACTTCCCCTTCAATAGATCAATTGTTTGGCCAGCTGTGTGGCATTGGCACCATCTTGTAGGAATCACATATCCACATATCATTTATGTCAAGTCCATCCAATTCTGGCTAAAAATAGTTTTCCAACATGGCACCATGCGGCGAACTCCATTGACCGTAACATGGCGATCATTTTCATCGACAAAAAAGAAATGGTCCAATCTCACCTCCATCATTAAATCCACTCCACTTTTTGTAGTTGTACTGGAATCTCTTCAAGCACATCTGGGTTTGGTTTACTCATCGCTGAAGTTGATTTTTCGATGAAATTCATGATTTTCTTCAAACTTTAGCAGAACCCAATCGGAGCTTCAAATGATCAAGAGGCTTCAGTTCTTAAGTTAATTTGGTTCTGTAACAGTTAGCAAAGATTTTTATGCAAAATCCACCACAATGTGGTTTGAGAGATTCCCAATTCCTGTAAACAGAGTGGAATCGACTGATTTTGAACTGAAGCACTTATCTCACTGGCACAAGGACATCGAATAAAGAACATTTTGACTCGAATTTATCCATTATAGGAAGTACAAGCCTATTTGGTGGAAACATTTTAGTAAGCACTAATAAAGTTGCGACCACCGATTCAAAATTGCGGTGGCAATTTTTAATAATTTCTAAAAGTTGCTCGTTCGTAAACTGCACCGTGATAAAAACGTTCAAGGGTGCGTTCGTAATAAAATACAAAACTGTTATGTCCCTAGCGTAATGATTTTTGTATGAATTTAATAGTGTCACGTTGTGCTTGATTACCAAAGTTGCGTTCATTTACAGCACTAATCGTAATCAGTTGATGAAAAATTCTTATGCATGCTGGTGCTGTCCGGACTCGGAAGTGTATTCTCCAATCCAAACGCCAAAGCTTTTTCTCTATCATCTTTATAAAATGTAACAAAAAACTCATGAATTGAATACGAATGTAAAGGTTATACGCGTTTTCGAACATGTACAATATAATAATGGTGCCAACAAACAATTTTCCATCATAATTTTCATTTTACTTCATTAATTTTTCATAATTTAATATCTATGCATAAATATAAATTCAAGAACATGACACTTAATACTCATACTCATATGAATTACAATTTTGTGATGTGCAAAACAGAATGATTCGGAAGCCGCATACGATGATGATAAATCGTTTTGTGAATTCTCCAAAAAATCATCCATCCACTTAAGTTTATGGATCTGAATCCTCATATATTATCACACCCTTGCGGAAAATCGTATTTATTTTTTGCTTTATCTTCTTATTTTATCTAGATATAGTTAGATAGAGTTTTCTATTTATTTATTATAAAATACGATTTGACGATGAGTAATGCCACATGTAGTAGTCATAATGTCTAAGGCAGAAATTAATTACTTCACCCGAAAAATATATTTAATTTAAAATTAAAATTTATCTCGAGAGTACGAGAGAGGTTGAGGTGCGGAAATCTAGGTCTCAAATTCTATAAGAAATTATATATGGCATCCTAAATTGGAACAAGGCCTAATAATGTTAAGGTAATAATTTGGTTACACAAATTTTGCAATTCGAACACTTTGCCAACAAAATCATTTCAAAAATGTGCAATATATAATTACAACAACAAATTGTGTTTATGACAAAATTTGTTCACATTACAGTAAGGTAAGGTGACTTTTGTAACAAATATCATAGTTTTGTCATATATATGTATGCGTAAGCTAGCTGTTTAGATTACAAATCTATCCTAATTTTATATTTGTGATCAATTTATTCTTCATTCGGCAATAGTTTGAACTTCTGAAATTACCGTTTCCGTTACGCCTTACGTATAAGATTAAATCCACAAGAACAGGTTAGTTTGAATTGGAATAACATAGTATTATGGCAGATCCTATCCAATGTCCTTTTTGAAATCAGTGAATATGACATCTCGAAAATTATTCGATAAGTTAGAACCTAGGCTGCAGTTTCTCATCTCCAAGAATGCAATTAAAAATCACAGCATTATGGCTTGCAATTGGTTAATTACCCTGCGTATATAGAAGTTTTAATTAAAGTTAGAAAGTTGAACAAAAATTTGGGCAATATTAGTACAGTCAGATTCTACTTGACCTTTTTTCATGGTACGATTTTTTTGTAGTTCACAAATGGAGTCGGTGGTATTTTATCGGAGTCGGGGTCGGAAAAAACTGAACTCCCATTTTTTTAAATTACAACAACAGTGCCATATATTGCCACCCGCTCTATAATTAGTTAAATTCCTAGTTTTTGATGGTTTTCGAAAATTAAAATTGCAATTCCATTTTCTTGAAAAATAAAAAAAGACTAACAAAACTGAAAAACAGGTCGCGACGCTTCCGTAGCTTCTTTCCCTAATTAGAAAAAAAAATTCAATTTATAGGAATTTAAAAACCGATAGGAGCGCTTCTAAAAATTCGTTCCGTAATTGGCGGAAGCCAAAATTCCACGTATCCAATCAGTGATACATTTTGGTGACGGAAAATTTTATCAAGCAACTTCATTAATATTTGATAAAAAAAAATTACGAAATATTCCTTAAAACAAATTAAAAAAATTATATTTGCAAAAACGAAAAGTAACCCATTTTACACATTTGGCTCTTCGACACATGCGGCCTTCGAGACAATCGGCCTTTCAGAAAATCGGCCCTTCAACACATTCGGCCCTTCGTAATTTCGATCTTCGACATTCAGCCCTTTGATATCATACCGCATTGTAGAGGCTACAATAAGCACTCCGAGAGCCTTTAGAAAAAAATTCCAGGAGAGCGAAGTTCTAAAACATAACAGGAATAAGAAGGCAGTTTTACTAGTTTTATTCTAAGTGAATGATTCCAATTCAAAACTGATTTTTTGATAGAGTTCCAGAATACGGTCGATAGGGATGAAACTTGGCCATTTCGTTACTGATTATGTTAAAACTCTACAAGTCAGGTCTAAATGGGAATTTAAAATGATTTTTTGCTTAAGCTCTAGAATATAGCCATTAGCGGCAGAACTTGGCTATTTCTTGACAGATTATGATAAAATTCGACAAGTGTGATGGAAATAGGATTCTAAAATGATTTTTCGACTAACTTCTGAAAAATATCGCCCTTTTGTCCAGATTTGCAGAGCTTTATCAAAAAATCATTTAATAGTCCCATTTCGATTGTGTCAAATTTAAACAAAATCGATTAAGAAATGGCCTAGTTCCATCTCTCCATATTCCAGAACTTTATCAAACATCATTTTAAAATCCCATTTTCGACATAATCAATTAAGAAATGGCCTGGTGTCATCCCTATCCGCCTTATTCCAGAACTTTATCAAAAAAGCATTTTTTGAATCCCATTTAAGACCCACCTACATGTCGAATTTCAACACAATCGGTTAAAAATGGCCTAGTTCCATAGCGATGGCCATATTTCAGAACTTTCTCAAAAAATCATTTTAGAATCCCATTTCTATCGCACATATCGGATTTCAACAAAATCTGTTAAAAAATGGCCAAATTTCAACCCTATTAGCCATTTTCTATAACTTTATCGCAAACTTTTTGTTGAATTTTGTCAAAAAATCATTTAAGAGTCCCATTTTCCGACATGTCAAATTTTAAAAATTCAAACCTGGATTTCCTAGAAATCGGGATTTTTTTGATACAAAACCGGGATTTTGAAAACAGGGATTTCGTTACACACCCGACAAACATAATTTAGCCAATAAAAAGTATTTAGTGTGTGGCAAGGAAAGAAAGATACCATCCTTCACTTTAATTCCGAATTTTTGAAAATCAATTTCAAATTTGTGTGTGTTGTGTGTGTGTGTGTGTGTGAATTCCAATGTAATTCATTCGCATCGTTAGGTTCTTATAAATTAATTGCATCTATCTAATTATTCATTCAATTGCTTATTTCATGAGCTAAATTACGGAACCCGAAATATGCTGCCACAGTAAATTTACTTTTGTTCAATACCAAAAATGGTAAGCAAATAGCAGCTAGGCAATCAAAAGTTTTTATGTTTGTGGGGTTTTTAAAAAAATTACCAACACTGCGGTGGGTTTCAAAGGGATACTACGTCGCATTTCGCGAAGTAGTACATATATAGACCATCTATATAATACATAATTTTATTTAGTAAATAAAATAGTAAACAAAAAAGATGTACACAAAATAAATATGGCTTCCACCCGCATCAAAAATTTATATTCTTTTGCTGTGTATAAAACACAACAACAAATCATATTTTTAAGTTTTTCTTATTCTCGGGCGAGAAATGCACGCACTATTTTTTTATTAAGTGACAGCTAAAATTTAACGAAGGGGAAATTCGGTTTCTTTCGGTTTCTTACATGAAAATTAAGTCTGACTGGGTAATAACATTGAAATGCCATTTACCACATTCTTATTTTTTTATTAAGTTAAGTTTTTATTTCTGACTGATTCCGCTTTAACTCAGTCGATGACTAATCGCTTACCGGTTATCCTCCTCCCCTTTTTTAATATTAATTTTTCCATATGAACAACAGTTGGTTGGGACGATCAGTAGATTAATTTTTATTGCCTATTTTTTGTTCCTGCTTCTTTTATTTTTTTTTCATTTTTCTACTATATATAACAAAAAATTTTACTTTTACAAACCAGTAGATACTCCTGATGATGACCTATAACAAGTAGAAATCGATCAAGTGATTTTTTAAACATTTTGAACAACTTTTTTAATTAAAATACTCAAAAAAAAAAATTTTTAACGTGTTTATTAAGCATTAAAGTTCAAATAATAATAATTTAACAATCTAAATACTTCAAACTTTAATAAGAATCTTTACGACGCTCAGAATAAGTTCCATTTGAACGAGTATGTGAAACTTTGCCATTTGTTTACACTCAGTTCAAGGTTTTTGTATGCCGGCCGGTGTCAAGATTTAACGATCGTGTTCAATTTGAACATCGTTAATTGACATATATTGCACTTTTATAGTTGAAAGATTTAGCCAGATAGTTATGATCCTTAAGGAAGAATTCACACCAAAATTATAAAATGAGGTGAAATGCCAAGAGCCTTATTTCAATTATTGTGTGAAACACCTTCTTGGCATATTTACTCACATCAACCTCATTTCGTTTCTCCGGGATTGGCCTGTAATTTGTCATATCTGACCAACCCTTTTTGCGAATAGTTTTTCAAAATAGACTGAAAAATTCCCGACAGGGCCAAACTGTTACTACATTTATTTGACCTAATTGGAGGCAATTCTGCATTGCATGAAAATTCCTCGTGTCGACAACACTTTTTCAGTCATAAATGGCACTTAGTAGTTAGAGTAATCTAGTGCTGATTTACTTTGAGAAAGAATTTGACCCAAAATTTCCATTCAGAAAATGTTTTTTTTTCTAAAGTATGTGACTTTGAATAATTCTATCCTGAAAATTATATTATTAAATAAAAGCAAAAAAGTAAGTCCGAAAAAATTTTCAAATTGTAAAATTGAATTCAGAAAAGTTTCGCTTTAATTTTTTTAATAAAATATCTTAATAACACCGCACTGATTTTCTTGTGGCAAACTCAGAGATGTCTCCCTCACATGGCTGACGGAGTCTAACGTATCAATCAATACAGAACTCAAATTAAGGTACACGTTCGAAAATCGCGATCATTAATGGTGAATATTAGTCACCCCGAAAAAAAATGTCCATAGAGAATTTTCTTGTGCCTGCCCCCCTCACAGATGTCCCTCTCACATGGCATACGGAATTAATTGTGCATATCTAACTTATTTCATGCGCCTGTCCAAAAATCATTATCATTAATGATGAATATTGGGCACCCTGTAAAACAATTTTCTATACATTTTTCAGTTGGAAATATGTCATTATCAAATTTTCTTGGATGTTCTCAAAGTTGTCTCCCTCACAAGGCATACGGAGTTAATTGTGCCAATCCAAATAAAATTGCTGTAAATTTTTCAATCTTGATTGTTTCATTTCAAAACTTCAGCATATCGTAAAAACATTTTAAATTTCACAAAAAATATATTATTATTCGATGTAACCACCTTTAGCGCGGATAATAGCATCGAGTCTGTCTGAGACAGCTTTGTACGCTACGCACGAATGTGGTCTTATGGTATTTTGTCCCATTCTCAGCGAAGAGCAATTTTTGTCTCATATTTTTTAATTAATAATTTGGCCTACGTTTATGTCCTGGGAATATGGCGGCCATTGTTGTGAATAAATGACACTGGGAACTTTTTCTTGTAAAAAACATTGGGTTTCACGGGCTATATGTTGAAACGTCCAATAGTTTCTACCGAATTGCTTATGTCCTGTAGCAGTTGCGCTCTAACCAAATACGATCGTTTTGTTTGTTTACTTATTGCAGAACCGTAAAGATTTTTTCATCAGGAAATGCCAAACTCTCAAGCTCGACACCAACGTGCAAGTGTTTGCCATCTTTGCTCTTGCTAGGCGAATTGCCTATTCTAGAGGTGTTAAATCTTGCACTTTTTGTATTTCGTAGAGCTTCAATCGTAGTTCTGTTTTTAATATGAGCCCCAAGTTACGAGCAGACACATTGAGTTAGGTGGTCATGACTGTGTCGGTCTGGTAATAGTGTGCTTCGAAGAAGAACGTTGTTACTTGAAGTACCGTTCTCTATAGTGGGATAGTTTATTTCGGCATCTGTTAAAAGTAGACTTGCGCATTCGACGGAAAGTTCGTGACCCTCCCAGGACTGCATCAAAACCGCACCCATTTCCTGGCATCGGTTCTAATCAAATATGGTTGTATGTGTCTGATCAGCTTGCTTCAGGATTGGCGCGTTGACTAATGATGTTTTCAATCGAACAACAGATTCGAGTTTCTAGTTACTCGACTTCCACTTTACATTCTTTTTTGTAAACTGACACAGTGGCTTTGCAATAGAAGGAAAATTGTTAATAAATTTTCGAAACCACTTCGCCGTTTGAATAAACGTTCGGACTTGTTTTAAATTAATAGGTGGTTTCATACCCGTAATAGCAGACACCTTTTCTGGGTCCGTCTCTATACCTTTACTTGAAATAATATGACCGATCTATATCTGGTATGCCATTTTTAAATTGGTTGATCAGGCGTTGGAGCGTAGCAGGGGCATTCTTTAAACCAAAAGGCAATCATGAAAGAGGTTTTATCACGATCGGCCTCGGCCACACTGACTTGCCAATATAGCCTGCCTTTAAATCAATTGTGGATACGATTTCAATTTTGTTTTGTATGTGAATAATTCATCGATTCGGGGCATTGGATAGAAATCGCTTATGATTTGCGAATTTAATTTTCAATAGTCGTCTACGCATTGACGAAATTCGTTGTTGTGTTTTGGAAACAAGGCTACTGGGGCTGTCCAAGGTGAATCAAATTCCTCAATGATATTATTAGCAAGCATTTCGTCCAGCTGTTGTTTTAAAACTGCATGTTTATTGGGTGGCATTCTGTATGCGGGAACTGCAATCGGTGAGTTGTTTGATAAATTTATACGATGCTCCGCGTATGGAGTAGGAGAATCAGAGAATTGGAACATTGATTCGTGTTCAGATAAGAGCTCTCTAGACCACGTCTCTTTGAACCGAATTCAAGTTCATCATCTCTTAAATCCAAAGTGAATAATTCCAGCTTGTGTTCGATAGTACATTATTGTTAAATATAAATGTATGGGATATATATTCTCATCACAAAATCTCCAGATTTGGGTAGTAAAGTCTAAGATTAATCCAGCGCACTTAGGATAAAATCGATGCCTAACAGTGTTCGACTATTAACATTATAAGGGAATACGATAAATGTATAGTCCTTCCAATTTCACATCTATATATGCTTTAAGAATATTTTCGGATTTCGATGTCCCATCAGCTAGCATCATACTTTTGACGGATTCCTCAAAGTGAACACCATAATCTTCCAACATCCGGTATAATTCATATCCAGCAACACTGGTTTTAGCCGCAGTATCAAGAAAAGCAGAGCCTACATTGTCAAAAATTTCAATATAAACTGACGGGCGCTGAAATTCACCATGCTATTCAGCTAACAGACTGCTTGGCTGTAGACTTGAGGCTATAATTGGAACAATTACTTTTTATAAATCTAGGATTATTACAACCGTAACATTTGATGCCATTGGAACTCGTTATCAAAACGTTCTTAATCTGAGAATTCACCTTTTGTGATTCCTCAAAGGGTTTTCACTGAAAATTCACACAATATTTCTGATAACTAAACTTTTGTTTGGGACTAGATAACTTGTCTTTAGTGGACACATTAGGATTGATATCGCCTTAATCATGTGTTTGGAGCTTATTACTTAACCCATGAATTCCCCCATATCGCGACTCTTTTGCAATAAATCATCAAAAGAGGTAATGTCGCCTCGTTTAATTTTGGATCGATATGTGGAATTAAGAACAGCGTATATCATATCTAATTTGACTTTGTCTGATAAATCAGTAGAAGGCAATTGTGCGAACAATTGTCGGATATGAACTACAAAAATGTCGATACGCTCCTCCTCTTTCTGTGATTTTGAGAAAATTTTCGTATATACTTTATACGCGGGCATCTTTTGGCTAAACGTGGATCTCATGAGATCGAGACACCGTCACAATTCTTGTAGGTTGTTATTGCATCGATAAATGCAGAAATATCTTCATTTATTTCACCTCTAAACTGCGAGGTACAACTTAAAAATGTACCGCTTGTATTCGACAAATCAACAATTGACTGTTTAGGGTCGGAGATCTTACCGATAACCGCCAAAAGTGCATGAAATTGCTCGTCTGTAAAGGAAGCCAATTTAGCAAAATTATTTGTTTTACTCAACTCGTCACTCTCTTCACCGCTTATTACATTTTTTTAATCTGCGGTTAACATTTACTGTTATTACTTACCACTACCACCTCCTGAAGAGTACGCCTTTGTTTAAGCGAAATGGTCCTCTTTTTATTTATTATTTTTTTTTATATTTGTAAGTCCTCCCGTAAAGATTCCCCAATCGATATGGCCCCACATTGGGCGCCAAATGTAAATTAATTTTCTTGCGGATATACAATATTATTGTACTAACCGTCGAATAATCCACAATTATTTTAAAGTGAGGGTTTCCATATGGATGGGTAATCCCTCGGTGAACTCAATATAGCATGAAACAAAGGTTTATATATTTTATATTTCATTTTATTTTATTTTTTATGTCGATAGAGAAAAAACGATAGCTCAAGTAACAACGTTTTTTTTTTCTACCGACATAAAAAATAAAATAAAAAAAAATTATAAAATATATAAACCTTTGTTTCACTTTTCACCTTTTGAACCATTTCTGGCGATGTATTTTGATGTCCACCTCCACGGCGTTTTTTGATGCTACCAGTATTATTATAACGTGTAATAGTCCGATACAGCGCGCTGTCATTTGGTTGCTACAGCAGCGTAAAGTTGGTAATACATAGACCGCCGACCCCTGTAGAATTTATTTCAGGCGTCTGTTCGAAGATCAGGATAATTAATAGTGAATATTAGTCACCTCCTAATACAATTTTCTATACATTTTTCAATTGAAAATACGTCCATTATCGAATTTTCTTGTGTCGATCTCTGAGATGTTTCTCTCACATGGCACATAGAGTTATGTGTGCCAATCAATACAGAATGACATGGGCTTTCGTGTTTTTTTTTGTCGTGGTAACAGTGATAGCCTCGATATTGGTCTCTTAAAAAGAGTTCGAACTGGCCCACGTGTAATTCGGGCCAACAACCATTTTCTCGGAGGTACTCCATCTGCGCTACTATACTGTTCTTAATTCCTCAAAAACCTTCTCCAAAAAAAGCCTGCAAAATTTTATGCTGTTTGCGATATGACATGCCACGAATGTATAGTCCCATCCTTTGCTAAATTTCCTTTGATGGTATCATTTGCTTCCGTCAGCGCTCTTATTCTTTGCTTTACTAGTTCATGATATGCACCTATGGAATTGATGCCATTGTCACTGTAGACATCTGTACATAGGCCTCGTCTTGCTGTAAACCTTTTATTGGCAGCAGTGAATGCTTCCGTTGTTGAATCTGATGCTACCGCAAAATGCGTGCACTGCTTTTGTCACCATACATATACATTTTTTTTTGGAAAATGGTCTAGCAGTTGGTGCTTTATTTAAATATTGAATCGATGATAACTAAAGCATGATTTTTATTTGTTGTAAAACACACCTTCGATCGTTTATAATCCAGAAACGGTTTCGAATGTACGCTAGAGTGAGCTAAGTTCCATGGTCATCATTTATGGTGAATATTGGTCACCCCGTAAAACAATTTTCTTCGTTAAAAATATTTTCATTACCGAATTTTCTTGTGGCGATCACAAAGATGCCCATTCGAAACAGGCGCAAGTTCGAAAATCACGATCACGTCCAAACCAAAAACTACTAGTCGTTCTGTTCCTAATCGGTTATTTGATTGGTTTATTTAATGAGATAACCTTCTTTTATTTTAATCTTCAGCTTAGTGTTTCGGATACGGATTTAAGATTTTACCGTCAGAACTCGATGCAACTTGTTGATTAATGTGTTATATATGTATTATGGAGTGGACACAATAATTTAAATTTTCATTTAACTATAAAAAGCTTCGCAATATGAGCTTTTACAAATATTTAATTCAGATATATTTTTCTAACTTTAAGTATATTTATTTCGTTCTAGGATGGTCCAGCTGAAGTAAATTGCATCTACAACAAATTGCAGAATTACCGTTATCGGAACATTTCTTGAAAGGTAAGTGACACTTTTTAATTTTATCACGAGACTATGGCTAATAAGCCGCGATCATTTCCAAGGATATCGTTTTATTTTTTCAACCCGAGGTGCCACGTGTGTGAGAGTGTTATAAAAAAAATTTGCGTTTGTCGTGAAATAATTTAACATAATTTACTATGGTAATGAAGATAAATTTTTATTATCGCGCGCTAACAAGCCGATTACCTGTAATTGTTTAATATATTTTACCGTTGCTTAAGGGTAAGTATCACATAATTAGCTGTATGCACGAGTATTATCATGTAAGGTGTGCACAACAAGGTAAACGTAAAATTGCTGCATCTTATAAATCAAATTTATTTCATTTTAAAGTTTTCTTAAATTTTTTTATTTATTGTTTTACTTTAATTTTATTTTTATTTTTAAGAAATTATGCCAAGTTGTCAAAAACTAAAATATTTTTATTTTATTTTATTGTTATTTTAATTTTTTAATGAGAAGAGAAGAGATGTTGTTATTGTATATATATACATAAGAAGATGTTTTCTTAAATATCAAATGTGTATACCGTACTATTGTTAATGAAGGTTTTAGATTTAACAGCGAAAATTGTGCTAATTGAACTGTGTGCTGATTATACATGTTTGTATGCGTGTGTGTGTGTGTGTGTCGTGTTTCTAGTTGCCAAAAACTATTTTTAAACTTTCTAGATTAAACACAATTTAGTTCAGTAGGGTTTGAATACTAAGTTGCTGTATTTTTATATTGGGCCAATAATTCGTTTTTGGCAGGTTGTTTAGTACGTAAAGGCACGTTTCCATTAATAAACCGTAATTCGACCCAGAGGTATATTCAAAGACTATAGTCATTATCGTTAGTTTTAGAAACATTCTCACGTTACTTAGAAAACCGCTAAAAGTAAAAAAAAGAAACATGATTTCTGGTTATACGTCGATGGTTCCTAATGTTTTTGCGGCCACTATACAACTAATGTGTAAATAGATTATTTGAAATTACAATTAAAAAATGTTGCGTGTAAGTACGCTATATTATCCTAACCGCGAATTGTCGTTTGTAGCGTTTTTATCATAGTTCTATCGTCTAACTAACGCGATAAATGCTATACACCTATATAGGCTAGATTACCTAAGGAAAACGAACCGCACGCAATAAAATCAAATCTTATCTGTGGAAACTATTTAATCATTTCCGATATTTTAAAACAGTCTAGCTAAAATACAGGGTGGCTGAGACCAAGTGTTACCAAATGAAAACGCTGTAATTTTTTTAATTTTGATTATTTTTTATTGAAATTTCGTTGAATATGTTGAAAACATATTACATTTTATGAAAAACATGTTACTGCTCGATATGACCTCCTTTGGCTCTGATTATTTGATTCAGTCTTCCATAGAAAGCATTGCATGCTGACCGAACGTGGGCTTGCGGAATTTTATTCCATTCTCGAACAAGAGCTGACTTCAATGCATCAACACTTTCGTATTTTTTAGTGAACACCTCACTCTCCAAAATGGACCATATGGAGAAATCCATGAGATTCAAGTCTGGTGAATATGGTGGCCATTCTTTCGATGAAAACAGCCGCAAAACGCAATTTTGTAAAAATTGCTGTGTCGCTCGAGCTTTGTGTGACGGTGCCGAGTCCTGTTGGAATGTCCAACGGTTCGTACCAAAGTGTTTACGTGCCCATGGTAGCAAAGCATCGTTTAGGATCTTTTGGCGGTACACCTCTTGGTTTACCTTGACTCCATGTTCGATGAAAACCAGAGGAGTGCGTCCATCTGCAGTCACTGCAGCCCAAACCATAACATAAGCTGGTGATTGCTTGCGCATGGCAACTTTTGTGTCTAAATTATCGTTGGGCTTGTGCTCTAACCAAACACGATCATTTTGTTTATTCACATACTGTTGAATGGTGAAAGTTTTCTCATCAGAAAAGACAATTTTTGGAATCTCATCACGTTCGGCCAAGGCCTTCAATGCTCGTGTCGTGACTGAATCAAATAATCAGAGCCAAAGGAGGTCATATCGAGCAGTAACATGTTTTTCATAAAATGTAATATATTTTCAACATATTCAACAAAATTTCAATAAAAAATAATCAAAATTAAAAAAATTACAGCGTTTTCATTTGGTAACACTTGGTGTCAGCCACCCTGTATAAAGGGCAACAAACAGCCTGAAACGTGACTGATCTCAACAAAACAAGATTAGGCCAGCAATGGAAATATCAAATTTTCTGATTATTATTTTAACTGTTCGTTTAAACTTCCAACACAAATTTTGAACAGATTTTGAACTTTTATAAATGTCGGAGTTTAGATAAATTTTGAAGTAGTTAAGTTAGATTTTGAATTTCTTTCTCTTTCTCATAATAAATTCTTAAAATTTATTTTTGCAAACTTTTCTTTCAGAATCTTCGTGGTTAACTTAATTTAGATTAGGTTAGGTGAGGTTAGGGTCGTTGTCTTATTCCCTGCTTGCTCGTTATGTTCAACTGACCTGCCATCTCATTAAGTGATACTCAATAAATGACAGGCGCACGGGGAGTTGAAGCCGTTTTAACTCGAATCGCAAGTCCGTTGGAATCATCAGGATGCGCGAAATCAAAACATCCTCCTCTTTGTACTTTCCCTTGATAATTGTCACCTCGATGATCTTGTTCATAAATGTTAAATGTTAAATGTTGGTTAAAATAAATATGTTTAAGTGTATTGTTCAACCCATTTAAATTGCATAACCCACGCATTTTTTGATGAAATTTTTTCTTTTGTTTCGTTACTCTTTATAACATTAGATACTCTTTGCTTCTGTCATAATCAATCTATAAAAGTTGACACGCCTCACGGTAAGATGCTCATTAACGGTTCTCCGTTTGAATAGTGTAGATGCGACCCAGAGCATCTGAAGTAAATACATATGGATGTCCTTTAACTCGTGTTCCTTATTTCTGATGTTGAAACGAATTCGTTGCTTGACAAACCGAGAAGAAGCTTGTCAACTTTGTTGACGGTGGTCGTGCCACCCTCTCCACTGTGCTGCGTTCTCTGGATTAAAATACATTCGTTGCCTGTTTTCCAGATGCACGACCAAATGAACAACTGTAGGGTGTCTTTCGTGGACCATAAAGTAAAAGAGGCGCCAAATCGCCTCGTTGCTGCTTACATAGCGACCCAACTGATATTGAGATACTTCGTCGATTGCATTTGTTACACCAAAAACGGCCATATCGCTACCTTTGTTCACATATTTGCGTATGTACTTGATCGACCTGATGGAGTTATTATATTCCACATTTGACCTGTTTTATTATTACATCGGAGAGACTAGAAAGATAAAAAGAAAACCTTTTCCATTTTTTTCGGGTTTAAAATATTTTGACTCAAAATATGGCCGATGTTATGGAAAATGGTAATTAAAAAATCAATTTGTAGCATTTTTATCGTATTTTTATTAAATTTATTGTACCATTAATAATAATAAAAAACCTTTTCAGATAAAATATTATCTGATTTGTCAAACAAATAATCTCTCTCATTTATCGGATATCTCCGGTAGAATACGAAAACAGGCCAATTGATGTGAGATTCAACGATTGTCCACATCAAAATCTTGCAATTGGTGATCAACAGCTTCATTCGGGATTTCGGCTGAGATGATGGAATCTCTGCATGAGGCAGACCACGTTTTTGCCATTCAACGAGGTATATCCAACAATGAACTTGGTCATATACACACGGTGCTTTATGATGAAATCAATTAAAAATTTTATGACCGGTAAAATTGCCATTCTTCTCACGTTATTTGCATCGCCGTTGACATTGTGAGCACAATGCCGAGCCTCACTAAAAACAATAAAATGAACTTGTGGTTGTGTATAAGCGTGTAAAGTCAATTTACCTTAATAGAATAGGTGTTCCAAATATTGCTCGCAAAATATAATTAAATTCGCTTTAACCAAATCTGTTCTCAAAATCCACTATCTTTTTTTTACGAAAAACAATTTTAAATCTATTAGATTTGTGTGAATAATTGAATCAGAAATATGTAATGTATGGCGCAGCTGTCAAACGATAGGTCCGCCACCAACGCCATCTATTGATAGTAAAACGAAGTTACTGTATAAATGAATGCTCATTGTCGAAATACAATCTTCATTGGTGGTGTAAAGTGTCTTTCTATACACAATTTTCAAATAAAACCCATACAAAACGCAAATTTCGATTTTCCGAATTTTTTCGTTTTTCCGGTTTTTTCTTTGGATTTTTACAAATTTTTTTCGATTTGTCGATATTTTTCGATTTTCCGGTTTTTCCTTTGAGTTTTTCCGAATTTTATGTTCTCATAAACCACGGCAATTGATTTTTACATATATAGATTGTAAACAAAATTCAAAAAATAACGGTTTTACTCTCAGAGATGACCGAATCTCATTAATTGTTTTTGTTATTGATTTCTCTTCCCAACAACGCACAAAAGAGAATAACTCAAGAGAAAGGTAAATAATAAATTAGAACAATGAAAAAATTGTGTTGGCCCTATTCAAGTGACACGGAGTGTGTAATTGAGGTACTAATGCATGGTTATCGAAATAAAATATTTAGTTTTAAATTAGGTTTCAAATCAAAATTAATTTCCTTAATATTTTACCTAGTAACCACGAGAAATTTATGCACCAATTATTAAGATTGGCATTTAAATGACCTGGAAAAAAACATAGCTTAGAAATAATTAAAATCTTGATTCTGATCGAATGAAAAATTACGTCAAACGCTAAGTTTATGTTTTTACGCCGCAATGTTGATTCAATTTGAGTTCCTTTTACTGTCGCTAGATGGCAAATCATTTAAAATCATTTATTATTAATGTACCATGTATCATTTAAATATCGATACCTGTTTACCGAGCTGCTGACGCTGATGACGGACATTGCGCCTTGAACCTAAAATATAAAATGGTGAAAAGTAGTATCAGAATTCCTATAGTTGAGTAGGAAATCGTGTAATGATGAATGTCGTCGTGATTCATTTCTGTTGGCATTCGTTCATTTTCCTTTATTGGTTCCAGCTCCCTTTTCAAATCTGTAGTGTCAGGTGCTTTCATCAATGTGAGGTTTTGGTTTAGTGTTGTTCTGGTTTTTAATTGTTGACCGAAATCTTTTAAATTGGTGGCTCCGTTTACGGTATTAGATGATTTGTGAAACGATTTACTCTTGTTGTATTTTGTGTTGTTGGTTCAGACTCGTTAGTTATAAGGTAAGGCAACATACTTTTGTAAGATTCCTCTTCAACGTGTTGTTTCTAAGCTTGAGTGTAACTACCCTGACTAGTCCATAGTGTCCTGGATGTAGTTCGATGACTCTGGCTAGTGGCCAATACTTAGGGAGTAGTTGTTCATGAGGATTACTAGTTCTCTAATCTGGAAGTTCCGGCTGTTCTTGTAACCATTTTGGCCATTTTTTTCCAAAAGTTTTGACTGAGTTAGGTCAGCAAATTCCACCTTGTGACAGTCTTGATACCCTCGATGTCAGGCTGAGGTGTTGCTATAATAGCTCTCCCTATCAAGAAATGCGCTGGACTTAAAAATCCGTCTTGATCTGAGTCGTTTAAAAGGGGTACTTTGAAGGTTAACGTGTGAGTATACTAGTTTTCAGAAATGTTGTTTCATTGATAGTAGTCCTATACTAGTTTTCAGAAATGTTGTTTCATTGATTTGGCCCGACCTACCATAAACCTCCAAAATGAGTCCTTCTCGGCGGCAACAAGTGCCATTCAGTTCCGATCTGTACTATTTTGTTTTTGATTTCATCTTCCTGACGTTTTGCCTGCCTTTTTAGTTGTTTATCTGATCCAACGACGTTAGTCCCGCAATCACTGAATATTTTCAGACAAATGAGCTGATTAGAGGTGTCATAGAAACCATGTACTTCAATTTTTGAGCCGTTGTTGTAGTTCATCCAAAGATGAATTCTAATGTTGTCTAATTCTAGTTTGAAGTTTCGCCACCAATTTTCAAGATTCAAGTGGAGTTTGTTGTCCCATCTTACACCAGAAGCCCATAAGTTTTGCAGTAGGATTTTTACATGAATCACTACTGATGTCAAATCACCCTAACCACATTTTGTGTGTATGTGTAAGTTGATTCTTATTATGAACTAGCTGTTTGAAAGTGTCAGCGTAACCAATCCATTTCATGTAATCTCCATATGAAAGTATGGGAGTTCCACTGGTGGTAGACGAATTTCAAAAGGCTTAACATTGCATTGCTCTGCCAAGAAATGTTTTTATAAAGATTATACTACCCAACTACTATATCCACCACTGTTACATATACGTGGTCGAGGGGAGGGAGGCAACGAAGGAATGATACCACCGTTAAGGTGTAATAAAAATTCACTGAATGGCAAAACATAGTGCAGGTGTTTTAGTATGAATCTGAGAGGGGAATCCAATCGTTATTGGAGGTGGTTTAGATGCCTGCGATAGGGTCATTGCTGTCCAAACAAAGACAAACCTACCAGCAGCGTAGGCTGTAAAAAGAAATGCAAAAATCATATGGCCACCAAGTAGGTCGTGTTTCATGTAAAGCATACAAAAGTGCTGTGCAACGTCTGAGATTAAATACTAAACATGATGATTAGTCAAAATCAAAGACATTGTAACAGCAACCTACTTATCGCCCATCTCAACATGCAAGGCGCAAAAATTTTTGGATCAGAGATATGTGAACGCTGCAGAGCAGATTTGTGATAGCCACTGCACATGTGTTGAAATATCATCGGAAGTTGGTTCATTCTACCTATTTTCGATATACGCCCGATCCAGTGAACTGATCGAGTACCATCTGTGCAAAATTGAAACGGAGACATCAATGCTAGAAGTAAAATGTGGAATGACCTTTTCATAATTAATTTGCATCCAAACGACGTTCTCGTCTAATGGGAGCTCCAATATTGATCTAACAATAGCCAATGAAAGTTGGACATTTAGTGACCATCACGTTTGAGTTATCAAACGCGCCACAGAATAGTCCGCTTGCAAGAAACAAAACTCCGAGATTTGCCATCAACATAGCTGATTGCGGTCTATTTGCTAGACACTTGGTTGGCTCTTGGGACAGTGTAGAAGTTCTTCCAGAGATCAATTCGATAGACGAAATTGATTCTTGTGTCAAGCTGATGACCCAACACAGCTACCCAATGTCTGCAACAACTCAATTCCTAGGAAGAGAGTAGCTAACAGACGGAATAGTTGGTTTAACTTAGTTGTTCTATGCACACCAGCATACCAGAAGGAGAGGAACCAAATTACAGAAGAGTTAAGAGTTACTCTCTTTAGAGAGGCAAGAAATAAATACAATACTTCAATAAAATATTTAAAGCAAAGCAAAGTAGTTTCCAAAGGTACGTCACAAGACCACTTGAAGTTTTGGGCACCATTAGGAAGACAAACACACGCTTGGAGTTACTAAACTCACTTCTGCAGGACGAAACACCAGACGAAACTGAGTCTCAAGTAGAAAAGCGCGAGGTTGCCACCAACAGCAGTTGGGCATCTACAGATGCTGAAGACCCCCCATTTACGTGGGAAGAGGTCCAGTGTCCATACTTGCTTTAAGCGTAACACGTCCCCAAGACTTGACAACTTGAACGCTGAAATAACCCATCTGACTTGGCCTGTCATAGGACCTACCCTCCCAAATGTGTGGAAACTGGGCGAAATAATAGTTATCAGGTCAAAACTCAAAGTTTTAGAACATTCATGAGTTTTTATATCACCGGAACATTTGATAACCTAGTGTCATCGCAAGTTTATCGGTTTACAATCTCCCTAGATACACAATGAGTGTTTTTAGGAGCTGCTTCAGTAACCGATCCGCAGTAATCAGAGACATGTATGGTTCTGTATCTAAACAAATCACTATACGATGTCCTCAGGGCTCTATCATAGGTACCCTAGTCTGGAATATAGTGTTTAACACGAGCAAGATGAATAACCTGGACGAAATTGCATTCGCAGATGATAAAGTCATTCTGGTGGACGGCAATTCGAGGCTTGAACTTCAGCGCCAGAGTCAAATCGCTATCTGCAGAGAAACAGGTGATGCTGCAGCTAAACGGCAAATTTAGATCTAGTCGACCTCCAACCATATCGTTAAACGGTCAAAACATGAAAATGGTCAAGTGCGTGGGATATTTAGTAGTTGACCTCGATGAACGTATGGGAGTAGCATCTCACGTTCTAAGAGTTTGTGAAAACGCTAAGAAGCTATTACACTCCTTGGCGAGAGTGTCTAGAGGGGCATGGGGACCTAATTACAAAACACTTTTGTTAATTTACAAAGGTGTTGCGGAGGCACTCTTCACATATGCTCGGTTAGTAGGATAGGTTAAAATGTAACCACAGCAGATCATTGTAAAGTGCTCAGAGGAATATCCTGCTAGGAGTAATAAAGACCTACCGAACAGTGTCTAAACGTGCAGATAGAGGCAAAATCAATATAAATGATATAGAGGAAATGGCGATTGACCATTGTCAAAGAAGATGGAATGAATCAGCCAATGGGAGGCATACATTTACATTTGGCTCATTCCAGACGTAAAAGCACATCTAAAAATGAAATTACAACTAACGAGCTTGATTAGCCAAGTTATCGCTGGAAATGGTAAGTTTAAAGCCTACCTGCACAAATTTAAGATACTAAACCATTGTCAATGTTTATGCGGCTCAGAAGAAGAAAACGTAAACCACCTACTCTTCGAATGTGACGAGATGACGGTCATGTCATTAAAACAAAAGTGGCTGGGTAACTCGAACCTACACGAATTACTACTGCCAACAAGTGACGAAGATCTTCCGCAGTTTTGGCAATATGTCTTAAAAGAACGTAATATAGTGCGTTATAGTAACCGGTAGCCAGCACTGTACATGTCTCCAAGTAGCTAGGGATGGAAACGCTACAATCTCTGATTGTACCGGTTAAAAAGTACTAGCACTATTATCAGCTAACTTGCTAATCTATTAACAATGCGAAATGATGCTTGTGAATCGATATATGGGTGTACTACGAAATCTCTATTTTCATAATCTCGGTTTTCAAAATCTCGGTTTTCAAAATCCCGGTTTTCTTTTCTTTTAGTTCTAATTGCACAAAATAAAGTTTTTTAATTGCAAGATTTGGTACTTGCAACATTTTGCAATCCCAACATTTTGTAGTCGCAAGATTAATAAAAAAAACAATATTTGTTAATGCAACATTTTGAAATGCAATAATTGTAGAGGCTGACGGCTTCGATAACTCTCACGAGCATTTAGCCTTCCATCCAAATTCCATCTCTATTTGCCATTTTCTATAACTTTATCGCAAACTCATTTTTGAATTTTGTCAAAAACTCATTTAAGAGTCCCATTTTCCCACATGCCAAATATTAAAAATTCAAACCGGGATTTCCTAAAAATCCGTTTTTTTTATACAAAACCGGGATTTTGAAAACCGGGGTTTTGAAAACCGAGATTTTGAAAACCGGGATTTTGAAAACCAAGCGACATTTTGAAAACGGAGATTTAGAAAAAACCGAGATTTTGACAAACGGTGGAACGAAATTTTTCTGGAATCATACCCCATTTTCCGGGAAAATTTTCAATGAAAAAAATTTTTATTTTATATTCAAAATACGTACAAATGTGAAATTTTTATAAAAATTTCACATTTGTATGTATTTTGAATATAAAATAATAAAAAATTTTGTTTCACTGAAAATTTTCCCGGAAAATGGGGTAACATTCCAGAAAAATTTCGCTCCTCCATTTGTCAAAATCTCAGTTTTACGACAGTACAAGTAATTTTTCCAGGAAAATTTTTTCATTTTATTTTTACTTAGTTTGACACTTGAAGAATTGTATAAATTGTGAAAAAGCGGGGGTTTGCTAGCCTCCATCCTCTAAGATAAACAACGAATTAAAATTACATAAACCCTTTGCACTCGATTTATTTACAAGGTTGTTGGGTGTCGACTTGTATTTTTTTTAATGACTTAAAATAATTTACAATGGTAGAATTGAATGTGTTATATTTATTTCATTTATTACTTGTAAATGTTTTAATTTTTGTAATCTTTTACAGTGTGGCACTTTTTAAAACAATAACCAACGTGCAGAAAAGGATGTCTTTCGCATGTTTCGCAAAAGTAAACAGTTGTTTCTCCTCCGCCCTCAGCTTTTATATTTGGACACACCTACAATCGTTATGTTTCTTCTCCGGATACGGTACTTCAAGTTAAAGAAATATATTTTTTTTTCATTTTAGTTAATCAAGAATTTCATACACAATTGTGTATTCGACGCGGGCAATGGTTCAAAAAAACAAACTACCTACAATTTGTTACAGTTTTAACCCTAATGTGAGTGACGTGGGTACCCGGGTACCTTTTGTCCTTTTAGACGTCTATTTTTGTATGTTTTACTTCCAATAAAAACTTTTAATTTTATGAGAACTTCTAGTTCAATTGGTATAGATTACGATCATACTTAAAGATGAGAAATGTTACCACTTGGACGAACGTAGAAAAAATAAGTTAATCACTCAAATTAAAATATTTTTCTTCACTCACATAAGGGTTAAGTGTTACCGTCTACAGATTCAGTGTTACTGATATGCGAGTTTAGAGTAAATTAGTATTGTCACTTCAGCGTGACATACGAGTGCAAAAGGTTAAAAAAAATCTATTTTTACGAAAGTTGATTTTTTTAACATTTGTGGCACTATCAGAAGAAGCGATAAGAGCGATAGAAACTCTTTCATCTGTGTCTGCAAGGTTGCCGAAGCAATTATTATTAATAAAAATAAAAAAAATTAAAAAAATTTTCCGGAAAAATTTAGCTTCCCCCTCCTAAAAACTGATAGTAAACAATCCTGCATTTAAAAATTTCAAAAATTTATACTCCTTACCTGATTTTCTCGATGTATACGTAAATTAAAATTACGCCGATTTTGAAAACCGATTTTGGAATTGAATTGTTCGTTGTTTAAGTTTTCGTAGTGTTGTTCTACGATGTATTTTAAATCACGTTCTTCGGAAGCATCCTTGCAGATTATTACATGTAGCTCCATGATTTGCTTCCTCATCCTCTTCTTATTCTTCAATTTAAGCCATAACGCTGGTCTGGATCTGTTGTCGTTTGCCAGTATGTCTTCAGCTGTGCGGATTTCTCTATATAAACCTCGCATTCGGACGTCTTGCTGTTTTAATTGTTGAACGAATTTTTGAGTTTGCTGGTGTTCAGTGCTTCTGATGATTCAGTTGATTGATTAGATTTCCTGAATCATCAGTTCCTTAATCGTTGTTATATGACTCTTCAGGTTGGGTAAAGTGGAATTTGGAGGATGCATCTGAAGTTGGTGTTGATGGCAAGGTTAATGAGTTTAGGCGTTGACGCATATCGTTAACACATATGTTGGAATTCAATTATTTTGTTGTCTACATCGACGTACTTGTGTTGTACGTCTTTTTAAGAGTTGATATTTTCAACTCAAGATATTTTTTGTCGTTTTCCGAGCTGCTTGATTGAAATGAAATTTGTTTTCTGAGTACGATAAGCGAGAATGAAAATTTCAGCCAAGGAAAGTGAAGAATTTACATTTAAATATGTAAAATATTTTTTGTGAATCATTAACCGGATGCTAGGAAACCGGTTGCAAATCAAAATTTTTGATGGAATTACAATTATTACTGTCTTTCGAGCCTCGTGTATTTTTTTTTTAATTTTCTACTTAAAATTATATTTGCATATTTCGAGAATTAATAATTTCTTTTGAGTGTATACAGATACACTTCAATGTTTATCTGTACAAAAGTTTTCCAGGAACTTTTCGATATACATACATCCATTGTTTACTTTACACCAGAGAGTTTATATTGCCACCACCCAAAATGGAAAATTTTTATTTTGCGATTTATACTATTTTTAAGGAATCGTGCATCTAACTGACTGACAGTAGAAAGATTAGACGATTTTTTTTTGTTCATTGTACATTGTACTCGTATATATTATGTACTCGTAAACCATATGTGTAATTCGCTTAATTTTCTAGCATATAAAAATTTCATGCATTTTATCGACTCATTTTTGATGGACTACACACACAGAGAGAGGTACATATATAAAAAAATTGGGAGGCCGCGAGCGCCGTGCGAGTACACGATTGATGTGTAGTGTATGTTTTATGACGAATTTATAATCTTTTCGTATGTGTATTGGTATATCGCGGTTTTTTTTCTTATTTCTATTTTCTGTGTGTTACTTAGAAATTACAACAACAAAACAGTACATGAAAAATAATAATAATAATAAAGAATTTGAAGTGTTGTAAAGTATTATTTAGCTAGTCAGTGTTAATAGAAGCATTGAAGTAAAAACAACCTGTGGTGATATTTCGGTTGAAACGAAAATTTTTTTATATTATAAAATTTTTAAGTTCATTAATTAATTTAATTATAATTCCAAAGCGTTATCTCACGGGAATTATTTTTATATTTAAAAAGTTTTTGGGTTTTTTTTTTTATTTTTATTGTGTGGAGTGTATTTGTGTCATTGATATAATATTATATAAAAAATGGAAAATCAGCTGAATTGTTATATAAAAAAATTACTAAAACTAACAATTAAAAATTGTTGTTGGAATATATTCAACGGAAAACGGAAATATATATATGAAACACACACGGGATATAATTGTTCTAAAAACATGTACACAATATTTTAAAAGCGCGAGAATTTTGTAGGTGGTTTCTTTAAGATACACACACACATAAATTATAATTAAATATTATATGAGTCAGTAATTTATGTGATCTTTATTATTCTCTATACTGTATAATGATCTTGGATCATGTCAAACATAAATTGCTAACCGAGAACAAATTAAGAATTATTAACACCTTCTTATACGTACGAACAATCTCGATCGATTGATCACATACATATCTATCTGTTATGATCGTCAAGTCGATCTTAATTAAAATTATTACATGTTGTTGCTATTTTTTCATATCTTGGTTGCACGATTGTGAATTAGACTGAAAATTTTTTGTGTTTTGTGCATAGCTCTGATGTGTGTTGTAAATACATATCTATATAGTGTGTTATTTAGTATGTTTAAATTTCACATTACCGATTTGAAAATTTTTAATGTAAAGATCACCATCATCATGATCATCATCATGCAGCAACAAAACACAAAACACAAAAAAAAAATATTAAACAGCGAACAGAAATAATTTCTATTTCAAGGAAGTTGAAATTAGAATATTTTATATTCGTCGTCTTGGCACAAAGTGTATTTCATATACTCGTACTCGAATAGTAGTTTTTCTAATTTTATGCTTTTATTATTAGACGTGTTTAGAGGAGATTGAGAGGTGTATACAACAAAATATAGTGAAGTGAATTTTGCAATGCAATTTTGTACTCGATATTAAAGAGATTGTGTAACCGCGCGACCAATGTGACGACGACCGTGCACAAGATTATGTAATATGTGGAATTATTTTTCAACTCTAACATTTATACATACTCGTATAATCAAATATTTCGATTTTTTTTTTTTTATTTTGGTTAACTGACCTGGCACAAAACCGAAAACATAAACAAAAATATTTTATGGTACAGTGAACTCTCTCGCCGCGCTCATATACCGCATAATACAGTGGATTTTTGTGTAACATGCGTAAAAATATGTGTGTAACCTCTAATCGGATTAGAAAATTTTGGATTATCTAGAAATTTTTGATAATGAATTTATTATCAAATTTTGCTACCATATATATCGCTTGGTACACTTATAATAGAGGAGTGGTGGTGTTTTGTAGTGATAAGGTCGTCTTTGAATGTTGACTCGAGTGGGGCCCGATACCATCAATTAGCGCATTTAGAAATAAAATAAAACTCATTCTACTTTCGAGACAAAGTATTATTTTGAAGTGGAACCCGGTATTGATAAGGAATTTTATTTGTTCAATGCTTGGTATGTGAGTATATATTACTGATTGGATTGTTGGTGATTAGGTTCGGGAATTTCATTTTCGAGATAATTTCAATGGTATTAGAAATGTCACTTTTATTTTTAGCATTCCATAGTTTTTAACTCATTAAGAACGACTAATGGGAGTGTTTAAGGAACAATACAGAGTCTGTGAATTTTTCACTTCATTAACCTTTATTCAAATTTGATAATGCAGCTAAGATGATTTGCTATGGTTCGTATAATACTTTATGCCTCAAAAAATTAGCTTTCCTAGGCCTTAAAATGTTATTTATAACAGTTCAAACTAAATCATTTCTCAAAAGCTCGCTTAACATTGGTTCAATTTTTTTTTTGTTTTTAGTGAAATTTCCAAGTATATTGTGGATTCATCTACAAAAGCTCGTAAAAGTTCAAGTGATCCTAATAGTAGTGAAAAAATCATCTGCCATTATAACGAATGAAATATTTAACAAAATACTGATATTTCTACAAAACCACGAAGGCACCATGAGGGCCGAATTTTATAATAAAAGCTCACCGTACAACATTTTAATAAGCTAACAAACGGAAAAAAGAATATTCAAAAGCTCCATTGTTTCTAAAATTCTTAAAATTTTAAAAAGACTAATTGCTTTTTGACATGAATAATAAAACATTTTTATAAAAATGGAAGGGTGGTTGGCACCCGATTCTCTTTTGCGACAAATGTGCATAGATCTCGAATACACTACACTTAATTTCCAAACCGAAAAATAGAACCTACCGGATTTGTGATACAAATTATTTTATAGCAACCAACACGGCCAACCATTGGTTAAAAGTTAATCTTCATTGCTAAAATTGAAAAAGCTCCTAAGGAAGCTACCGCTTGTAGAGGTGCCCAACGTTTGTGAAATAAATTTTTTTTTATCAAAACTCGTCATTTCCGGTAAAATTTAAAATATGATCTGAACTAATTTTGTTTAAAATTTAATTTACAGCCTTTTTATTAAATTTCGTATCTTTTGGATTTCGGTCAAAATTCACTGGGATCCCTCAATTTATGGAAAAAGCTTAAGTATGGAGTTTCATCCCGATCAATTGGCCGCATGTTCTGTACAAGGGATCAAATTTTTAGTGAAAAAGATTTTTTGGCAAAAATCGTAATTTCCGCTTTGGGATACTGATCGGTTCAGATCAGTTGAAGGTTGTTGCAAAATTCATTTAGAATCTGTTAGTTCATAACCGTTTTTTTCGTAAATGATATACTTTTCAAAATACATGCAAAAAACGAAAAAGCTTCTATTGAAGCAGTAACTTCCGGTGGAAAAACGAAAAAGCTCTAATTGAAGCTGTCACTTCCGGTGGACTGATTTCTGCCAAAATTCACTGGAATTTTAGAAAAGTTTAAGTATGACATCCCGATCATTCAGCCCATCTAGTCTGTTCAAGTGCCGATTTTTTTGTTGAAAAACGGTTTTTGGACTAAAATCGTTATTTGCGCTTAAATTTTAGAAATGTTATTGTTACAAAATTAAACTAGATTTTTTTAATTCATAACATTTTTCCTGAAAATGATATACTTTTCAAAATATTTCCAAAAAAGCTCCTATGGAAGATGCCACTTCCGGTGAACCGATTTCATATAAAATTCACTGGGATGTCTAAATTTATAGAAAAGCTTAAGTATGAAGATCCATTGCGATCAATCAATCCATCTGAGCGTAATTTTAGTTGAAAAACAGTGTTTTGTCAAAATTCGCCATTTCCGTATAAATTTTAAAATATTGGTCTAGACCAGTATTATTACAAAATTAACTTAAAATCTTTTAGTTCATAATCGTTTTTATTGTAAATGGTATACATTTAAAAATATTGGCAAAAAACGAAAAACACTTCTACTGAAGCTTCCGGTGGACTGATTTGACCAAAAATCACCGGGATCTCCCAATTTATGAAAAAAGCTTAAGTATGAAGTTACGCTTCGATTAGACAAACCGTCTGGACTGTAGTGAGGACAGAAACATTTAGTCTGCACAACACAGAGATTTTTGAAAAATTAGTTTTTTTGACTTCAGAAATACAGCCGAAATACCAACCATTGTTTATGGTAAATCTGCAAAAATCTCGAGATCAAGATTGTTCATGATTTCTATAATTTATTTTACTATATAAAAGAAAGTAAACATCCATAAATGTGTCAGAGCTTTTAATTTTATTTAAAGGTATTTACAACAGCGGTAACACTTACTAATTATTTTGATTTTCTAGAGGGAACAAAGCATGGTTCCATAAAAGAATCATTACACAAAAGCTTAGCATAATTCCAGTTTCAAAATTATCACAACTGAAATTTATCTGAAAATTCAGGTTTTAATTTGTTTTTATTGCAAATTTTCAAAGTATGCCCGAGCTGGTTAATTTAAAGCTCTTTTCTGGATTAACAAAATTTTCAATATTTCAACGATGTGATCATTTTCGTAAATTTCATTGTAAAATAAGAAGGAAATGTTTGATAGCTTTTAATACCGACCAGATTAAAACAAATGATTTAACAAAAGCTCGTTTGACATTTACAATATTTTATGTACGCTCGCCAAAAAATGAAAGCTTCTGTCTTCCTAACAAGGTGTCATTTTTATTTATAATAATTTTAATTTAATATTCGCAAAAAATTAACTGATTTTACGTAAGCTTAATGCTGAGTTTTAATTCAGGTTGAGCCAGACAATTTTGAAATTAAAGTGTAACTAAATCAATTTATAGAAGAAAATGTTTGAAAGCTTTTAATATTGATCATGATTAAACAAAAGCTTGGTTTTCATCTACAATATTATTTGAAAGCTCTCTAAAATGGGATCGTCTACATTTCTAACAAGGAATCATTTTTTAGTCACTATGTTCCTCTAAAAAGCTCCTCTATTTTGGTTTTATATGCAAAAATAGTGTTTCCGTGTTAACAACAGAACTTTCTATATTTATAGTGGACGATAAGCTTATTGAGAATACAATAATGATGTCTCGCTGCTATTTAATGTAGTTTGTTTTCATATAGGTGTGCTTCACAATAAAAGCTGTCATGTAAAGTTGTTTTTATTGTGAAGCACAACTGTATCAAAACAATGCAATAGATAAGCGTTTTTAAACATTGTTTCTATTAAAGTGTCAGAGGCATAAGTGATTAAATATTGACAAAAGTACGAGAAATATTTTGAAGTTTCACATTTTCAAAGGGTTCACAAAGGTCCGAATAAATTTAAAAATCGGAACAAAATGATTTAACAGTATACGTAAATATTAAATTAATTTACACCGTGAGCTAAGCTTTAAATCAATTTTTAGCTAAATTATTTACCAAAAGCTTTTTGATATTACCACAGCTTTCGTTTTCAAATTATGTTAGAAAGCTTATATTAAGCAATTCGGCGATTTTCGTTTTATTGACGAAGTGTCATAATAAAAGCTCGTTTTATATTTACAGTAAAGCTATAATTTAAATATGGAGAAATAATTTTTAAATACATTCTCCAAAAAAAGGTCACTTTATAATAACTGTTCAACCTTGTCAAAACCTATGGTTGCTAAGCTTTGAATATGTTTTGATTTACCCGACATTCTGGTTGAAGGAACCTTAGTGGCAATTTGTTTTTAACGTATACTTGCAAAGCTTTTCAATTTTTAGACTTAACACATTTTGATTACTAACCACAAAAGCATTGCTTCTCAGATGGTTTATTATACAAAAGCTCATTATATTTCCAGTTTCAAATTTTGTAATTACTATAAAATAGCTTTCCAAAAGCTCAATGATTTTAGTTAACCAATGCTGCAAAAGCTATTTTTAAAAACACGAAGATAAAAAAAATTAAATTGGCCAAAAGCTTCATTTTACGCAACAGAAGCTTGTTTGACGTTTACATAGACCACATTTTCGTTAATAACTTTTGAAAGTTTCATAGTTCTTAAAATTCCATTTAATGATGATGGAGCATTACAGCTCTTACTATAAATGTGTAAAGCTCTTAGTATATAAGCTTTAATATAAGAACAATTTTCAAAACTTTTTGAAAGCTCAAATGTTCAGAAAATATTACGGGGTATTTCAATTGGTTTAGTTTTATTGGATTAAGTGATGTAGTGTAAAAAAAGCTCATTTTATATTTTTATTAAAGCTTTGATTACTAAACGAAAAAGCAGTTTTAAAACAAAATAATTTAAAATAAGTTAAAGTACTGCCACAAGTTCGATCCGATTGAACTGTATAAAAGTTCTTCCTTTTCAGATTCTCTGAAAATACTTACTCAGCATTTTCAAGGAATACAGCTGAAGCTTAAGTTAAGTTTGTTAAGTTTTATTTTCAATTACTAAGTGATTTAATAAAAGCTTTTTTGACACAAAGCTTTAATTTCCAAATAATCGAACATTTTTAAAAGCTTATATGTTTTTAAAATTTATACAGATATTACAAAGCATTGAAAAGCTCATGCTTCGAATGAGTTCATCGTTCGTCTTGTAACATTTATGGTTACAACTAAACAGCATGACTTCTAACTCCAGTGGCACTATCCTGGTATTCCCCCGGAAATAAGGAATTGGGGAAAGAATTTTTATATAACTTTTGCTCAAATATTTTATTTCCAGCCTACTAAGGAGAAAATTTAAATTTGGGAATAATTTTTCCATTTTTAAGTTAGTAGGGAAAATTATTCCCAATTTTTACCTCAATAAGCCAGATTTTTTTTTTTTAATAGTAAATTACATATAAGTTATTCTTAAATTCCGTATTCCAGAGGAATTGCCAGAATAGTGCCACAGTAGAGATTTGACAGTGTGAATGCTCACTGTCAAATCTCTACTGATCATTTTAATCTCCCATGATATATTGTATTTGGAGAATTTTATAGTCATTGCTGGTAAAAGAAAGCAAACAGCCACAAAAAAAACACAAAAATTTTGTCCCTGAATCTTAAATGTCTGCATAAAATGCACCACTATGACGTTAGCGCGGAATGAAATCATCTGAAAACAGAAATCGTATCTTTTAAGTAATTCGATTTAACAAACTTTTCAGTGGTTCTTTTGACTACTCAAGTTGAGGTAGCGTCACTTTTCCGGTCGCTCAGCTCATGCCCGGGGCTTCTCCTCTAAATTTCATTTCGATGCATTCTCGCTTAAGACTTCAAATCTTTTTATGCCAATTTTTAGCGATAACCCCCATACTCCAGGTTAAGAGATTGAACACCACTGCGCGATGTACACGCTATGCATTTTAAATTAATTACAATTTGTGCACTATACGTATGGTGTACACATTATATGCGTCTGAAAACCTCATTAGATATTTAATTAATTTTGAAAAATAAAAATTATAATGTAATGATATAATCTAAAATAAGAAAATACATTTAATTACCACAAAGCATATAAACAAGGCAATCAGCTAAAGTGACCGAAGTCACAACACATTACAGTCGCATACCAAACTGAAGAAAAATATCTAACGCTATTTATTCCAGTTATAAGCTTTCTTCAATGTGTATGCGCAGCTAATCTCATCACACAATCGAAATGATTTATTGGCTTCGGTATAATGATGAGACAAGCGAATGACGTAAGGAGGCTTGTTAGCTATATAACGAAATATTTATATATTCATATGCTTAGAGGGTATAATGTCATATCTACATATGTAGAATAGCGCAGTTATAATTATGCACTCTATACACTTTTTCCTGTTTACACTCAAAGTGGGTTGGAAATATTGCGTAGAACACACGTAATTATTATAAATAGCCCCGTGCGCATACGTACGTATACGTATCTCTCTATCAGATCGATTCGAAATTAACTTAAAAATTATATATATAATTGAATCTATTTGTAAATATATATAAAAAGAATGTTTCCTTGGGAAATGTACGTGTATCAAATAGTTGTGCATCATGCATATTTCATCTATGTGTAGGTATATAGAGAGCCACTCTGACATTTTTCTAACTATTCATGTTACTATTTTAAGTTTATAAAAACTATTTTTTTTTATACGAGTATTTATGTATGTACTATCTACGTACATATATATAATTGCACAATTATATAATAAAAATAAATACATTATTTTTTGTTTGTAGAATTTTTATTATTACTATTTTTTTCTATACAGCACACAAAACCTTGAATTAAAATTAAAATTAGAAACAAATATAAAAAAAAAAGCTATAAAGTTGCAATTGCATTAGAACGGCTACTAGAATTCATTGCGAATTATATTTTGTGAGTATTAATACAATTATAGAAAACTAGTAGCTTTTATCTACAAACGATGCTTTGCGGATAAGCGCCCTCCAAACCTGAAACTTTTGTCACATTACTCTCATGCAATGAGAAAATTATCCAAAAAACTCAAAATGCGTGCTGAAAGCTAAGTAACAATGAATTTTATTTCAAAAACGTGGCAGCTTTCAATAATACCTTCGAATTTATTATATTATTCACTTAAGCGCAAAACATTTGAACTTTCGTTTCCTGAGTCTTTTGTCATTATTTAGGCCTATACAAATTCGAGCTTTTACCAAAGAAAATATACAACAAGATGGTTATTTTGTTGGACAGGAAAATACCTATTAAAAATCGTTTCTGACTTTTGAGTTTTTGTTTGTATTTTTTGAAGAACGAGATGGTCCTATATACATACATTTCTCGCTCTAACATTCATTTTATAAACACTACTTCGGCGATTTCAAAACTAAACATAGCAAATGAAACCAGCCATTTTTTATAGAATGATTAGTTAAGAGTTTTTTTCTAATTTTGTGCGTTTTCATTAAAATTTTGAAATTGTTATTTGATATTTGATTTACGTAAAATTATAAATATATATAGTATTATAAATTTTAATTTAATCTCAAATTACTTAAACGTAATAATTTTTATTATGTGACTTTGTGTAGATTCATTGGTTTTGACTCGTTTTATGTACCTATATTGAATGTTTCAATAGCAAGATATCTCGACGGGTGTACTACGAAATCCCGGTTTCCATACATTTTGGTGAAGGAAAATTTTATCAAAGAAATTCATCAATATTTGATAAAAAAAATTACGAAATATTCCTGAAAACAAATTAAAAAATTATATTAGCCATTTTCTAGAACTTTATCGCAAACTCATTTTTGAATTTTGTCAATAAATCATTTAAGAGTCCCATTTTCCCACATGTCAAATTTTAAAAATTCAAACCGGGATTTCCTAAAAATCTCGACATATAAAAATCCTATTATCACCTTGTTTAAAAATTAGGAAAATAATTTTTGATAACATTGTATACAAGTACCGGAAAAACTACATTGATATTCGAAGTGAAAACGGTGGCATAAAATACTCATTTTCATGAAATTCGTAGACTTCCTCAAATGAGCGAATAAGGCATTCTTTTATTTTAGAGCTTCTAATTTTTGACCTATCCAAGAATTATCTCGGAGAAATTAGGCTTTAATCAGACTTTATATCAAATTTATATTTATCTGATTTTTAAGAATTTAACGTCATTAGTTTATATAATTAAAATACCAGATTTTGTTATCATGAACCTAATGCTTAGATAACTAAAGAACACTGCCAGATCAGGTGGTAACATGATAATGATGATATGATAAACGCGTACAGTTTATCCATGATGTCAGAGAAGTGAGTTTGTTCGACAAATTTTCTGTGTTTTTGGTTGAAATTTTCGAAGAAGGGGATGGTCCTATAATCATCCATTTCTCTTTCTAACATTTATTTTATAAACAAAGCTTCGGCGATGTAGAAATAATCAAACGATTGATATTCGTAAGTAAACATATTGAAATATATCATTTCCTTCCTTTATTCTAAAAGTTCCAAGCAAACTAAAAATTAATGACACTATATAGAGTCTAAATAGGTAATTTAACTTAAATTAGTTTAGCAAAGGATTAGTTAATGACTGGAACGACTAGAACTCTACACAACTCCCTAACTAGCTTAACCTACGCAATAAATAAAAACACATTTAAATAACAGAAATAAACACATTTGAATCCAATTCGATAGACACAATTACGTGCAATATCGATCGCAATCGATATTGCATATATTATTTGTGATTTTTGAATTAAATATGGATAACAGAGTACTGATCCACTTGTCATTGCTTAACCGATAATGTTTTTGTTATTAATGTGGCGTGGAACGTGGTTATTTTGAACCGATCATAAATGGATCAAAATTCTAACTTGGTTAGAAATAGATGATTTATTCATCGGAAATAATGAAATTTCTTATGCCACATGGAAATTATCTCGAGTCTTGCATACAGCTCTGCAATATTGCCAAGTTCTTCGGAAATAAGCATACCTCTCAAATATAAATGATATGACTTAAATCTAATTTTTTTTACATAATTTTATGATGACTAACAGTCGCTTACTGCAACAGAACTAAGTAGGCAATTTCGTGAGCGATCATTATGATATGTGGTAAGATGATGAGAATTGATATTCACTTTGCTCCGAATTTTGATAATAATATTTTTAAATTGATGCGAATTAGACCGTTCATTCGACAAGAATGAACTAAATTATCATTACACTATGCTTGAGTAATGGTGGTGTAGCGAACGGAAGGCCTCCATTTTGTTAACCTAACGCAGCTAACAGAATTATCGATTCTACACCATCAACCAATCGCGGTTCGGTTTCCCAACTACTCAGCCATACTAACGGAAATGTTTGCAACCAACTCACAAATATTTCAGACAACCATACTTACGCGTACATCAATCTAAGTTCCTATCTCTTTTAACGAACTATTCCATGTCTCAAATTATCGCCATGTTTTTTTTTTAAACACTAAATGCACAAATTATCATTTTTTACAAACTCAAACTAGAAACAATTTATTTTAGGCGAAATTAACGAAAATCTCAAATTAAATCGTGCAAAAATATTTTAACAAATTCACCTTTGTAGAATTTAATTCTATGTAATAAATACTTAACTAAACTATTCAAATTTACGCATGCGCATTCAGACTAAGAAAATTATTTTTACAACTTGACAAAAATTACTAAATATAGTGTATATCTAATTAGTACAAAGAAAATAATATAATTTAATATAAAAATAAGTAAACGACGACTCACAATACATTAATTGTCCATTGGCTTCCACAGTGTTGATCCGGAAAATTGATGAATGAATAAAAAGTTGATAATTTTTGATTGTTCTCGTTCTATTCCAATAAAATGGTTATCGTTGATTTGCTAGTGTGTGCGTCGGTTGTTGGTTGTATTTTATAATTAGGTATTAAAATTTTTATAGTTTCGGTTAATTGAATTATGATTATAGTTTGGTTTTTTATTAAAGTAGTTTTTCCAGGATTCAATTATTTTTAAACGTATTATTATCAGTTCGTATTTATTTAATAAGTTTTTATTTGTAAGTTACAATTAATTGCCATCGACACACACTCCCACACTCCACTCGTAGTTACTTTTGAATAATTTATTGTTGCATGACCTTAACATCATCAATAATTTTGTTCGCCAATTCTTAAGAGTTTTTTTTTTTTTTTATTTTTTTATTGAATTTTTGATTTTATTTAATTTTCGTATTAATAATTTGGGTTTGTGTCGTCACCTCAGATAATTTGCAAATCACGCAACGAATCAATATGCCTGATAACTAGCTAAAGAAAGAGTTTTTCTCTTAAACATGGTGAGATTTGATCACAAAATTTAGCATCAAACACCGGTTATAAATTTCACTACACTTTGAGATATTTATTTATTATATAAATATGTGAATTATATTTAAGTCAATTTATTTATAAATTTTTAGTAATTCACGACACTAGACATTTTTGGTGTTTTGCACATCACAATTTTAAACTAACTCGAAAGTATAATTAGTAAACACTTTAACGATTTTATTCATACTGCCGACTACAACCAAATTCTCCTCGTCATCCCAAAAAGCTCGTCTTTTATATCCTTTCCAAAAACAATGAACGAACCACTACATTGATATATTGCAATGATCTCGTTTTTCTAGATTTATTGCATGTTTACATGACATACTAAATAAAGGGAAATTTTGTGGAGTACTAAAGTTTAACCCAGTCGCCGTCGTGTTTTCAAATTCGAAGAGGCCTTACAGTTGCCGGCAGAGAGATAACTATTCTTATATTTTTGATAAAATGTAAGGGTAATGTGGACCCTACATAGAAAAGTATTTTTCTCTGGAATCTAGAAATGTGTTCCATCCGAAAAATTTTTAAGGATTCAGAAACTTCACAAACTTTACTTTATTTAAAAAAAGGCTGTAGTTTTTTAAGAGTTTCTTTGAATAATTCTCGAACAAGTTGATTTTCCGTTTTCTAACTGCTTTCCTTCCAGATCGAGCAAAGTTTTGGTGAAGTCTACTCACTTTGGCTTCAACGTTTGCTGTAGCCATTGTGGTGCATTTATGTGCTTCCAATAAGGTCTCATATACCACTATTCTAAGGATCTGTTCGTTTTTATAGAGTGTTTATCCTTATTCTTTGTAGTAGATATTTATCCTCGAAACATCCACGATATATTTATCGTAAATATATTTCGAGCAGAATTAAATTTCCATGATCTATAGTTGACATACCGCTTTCACTTCGAATATTAATAATAATAAAAATTATTCGAATAATAATAAAAAATTATTACGTTTAAATAATTTGAGATTTAATTAAAATTTATAATACTGAATAAATCAAATACGAAACAGCAGTTCCAAAATTGTAATGAAAACACACAAAATTAGAAAAACTATTAACTAATCGTTGTAAATTACTGGTTTCATGTGCTATTTTGATTAAAAATGTGTAGACACATACACAAACCAAAGCTGAAAAATAATATGTAAATTCATTTCCAAAAAATTTAAGCAAAACGCAGTCTTTGAAGGATAGAACGTTACTAAAATACGTACGAGACAATTAAAAATGTTTTGCCTGTGCTTTGGCCTTCGCAATATTTTTCCCCTTTTCCAATATTTTCGTTTTTTGTATTGATTCGTTTTATTTTGAAATCGCCGAAGTTGTGTTTATAAAAGGAAGATTAAAGCGAGAAATGTATGATTATAGGAGCATCTCGTTCTTCGAAACAAAATAACTACTTGTTGTATATTTTCTTTGCTTTTACTATATGGTTAAGTCAAAGTATTGACGCACTTCCAATTTTACTTTTAAATGATAATTTTATTATAATTTTTTGCGGAACCACGAAAAAAATTTTATTGAGAAGAGAGAGAAATCCCTACTCAATAAATCCATAATCGATAATTATTCTGAAAATGCAAATTAAATGGCCTCCATTTTTTTTAAGATAAGTTCAAATTTTATGTTATTTTTTCGGTTCAGTTGGTCAGACGCAACTTAGAAATGTAATGAAAACACAGTCATTTATATTTATATTTTAATATTTATTTTTATTAAGAAATTCTTTAATCTTTCTACTACCTTTAGAACTATAGGCTGCCGGATGTTGAGTATACACCTATTTTGCCTGAAATGAGTCAATTTGACTCAATCATCAAAATTGAAGTTTTTAAAAATAAATAAAATGTTATTTTAAAGAAACTTTATTTAAAACAAATTTCACATATATATCCTGTTTTTAAAATTTCGTCCACTACCTAAATATGGCTCAGTAATTTTATACACAACAAACTCCCTCAGGGGAATATTCGTTCCGCTGGCTTCATTCTTTTCCAAACAGGGAAAACCATTTAGAAGATACTTGCTTGTAACATCTGAAACTAGCCAGAAATTGACGCCAAATGAGTAAATGGGCACCTGGATCATTCATTTCGTTCATATTTCTTATCGTAACGTATAAATTGAAGTATTTCTCTGAACTTATATCTACACATTGTCCGGGAGAGAAAAGTAGGCCCCACCTTCATAAGCTCCTCTAAAGTACAAAATTGCAACAAAGGCCGGTACTTGCGATTTTGTTACAGCCCACTTTTTTTCAAAATTACGAGCTTCGAGTTCAGTGCATAATTTTATATATTCCATTATACTTTTGTCGATTATAAAATTAAAAGCACTCTTTCCAGTACCAAGTATAATATTTCTTTTGGCCCTGAGACGTCTTTAAATTAGGTATGACCGGAAAATCTATGTTTCCTGTAATGCCCAATCAGCAGCTTTTCGGTTTTACCAGGAGTTATATAACGATCACGATCTTCATCTTCACTGCTCGAAAATTCAATCCTATTATCTTGATTCTCGTCCTCGATTTCATATAGTTCCGCATCATATTCCATGTCTGATTGGTCTTCTCTTATTTGGGTTAGATTTTTTCGTAATTCAACATCTCTTTTTACTATAATAGCAACCCTAACCTAGAACTAAAATATTTATTTACATTTACGTAAATACATCTTGCTAATAAATTCCAAAATTACCTCTAGGTACGCAAAAATCCTTCAAAAAAAATTAATTTTATAATTTTTTTTTTGTGTTACTAAAAATGCAGAATAGTGCATTCTCCGATGTCACAAATTGAAATGAAATCTTTCAACTGAAAAGACGCAATAAATAATTTCACAATTTTGAATGTGCAAGTTTGCAATATAGATTTCTAACTAGTAAATTGACAAGTTTGGCCATGAAAACTCTCACAAAATATTTAATGAGTCGATTTGACTCAAATTCGTCAAAATAGGCATAGTACATATGGCTTTTTGTAACTTAGGAATAGGGAGGGTATTTGTATACATTTTATAATTCTATTAAAAACCAACATATGTTTTTAATCCTGTACTTGAAAGAATCTTATAAAGATTTTAAGTAATTCAACAAAATTTCTACCCAGGCAGCTTTATTTCATGCAATCAGCTAAACTTTTTGAGTGAGCCAGCCCCAAACCTCTTCAATGGTATTTAAATCAGGAGAATAAATTGGCCATGGTAATAACTCAACGTTTTGACTCGCAATCCACGACTTTATAGTACGGGCATTATGAATGGGTGCATTATTCTGTTGGAAAATCCAATAAAGTGGCCCAAGTACCTCCTGAATGGAAACATAATTCAATTTAATAGCACCCCATACCATTACTCCTCCTTTTCATTCCAGACGGCTAGTCAAAAATTGTTCTTCTTTGCGAATGTACCATGAAAATAATAATTATAGCCATCTGGTCCATCTAAGTTAGATTTTTTTCCTCCGGAAATCAACTTTTTCCAATTATTATCCAATGTTTGAGGTCTTTTAAGTATATAGTGCGATTGGAAAATCGCTCCAAGTTGTAGGCATCGATTTTTGCACGTTTTGTCGTATTTAAAATATTTTTTTTTACCCATTTTAATTCTTGATCAGCTACTGAACACTTATTTGAAAATCTTGAGAAATTTTCTACTATATGTCCGAAATTTACTCACAAATACTTAAATTTTACAATGCGTCTATTCAAGTGAACCGATAAAATGCGTTTAATATAAACCATATTTCAAAAAAAAAACAAATAAAAGTGCAGTTAGATTGCTATGTTTAAATTTTTATTCATTAATGTTTTACTGAGTACTAATTTTTCTCTCTTCACAATAAAAATATATTCTTGGTTCCGCGAGTAATTTCAGTAAAATTTACATTTAAAAGTATTAAACTCAAGACTTCCCTCTCTAGACTCCAGATAAGTCCCGATAGGAGTCTAGCATATTTAGATTTCATGGATTGATTCATCATTTTGACCATCCAGCTCCACATCTCCTCCTTGGTATCGCGTTAATTGTGACAAGTGATATTTACCCACAATGCTTTAATTTTTATCGGCTGTAGGTGCTTCATAGGTCGCATGACCTTAATTATCATAAAAGTCCCATCTCGTTTTGACTGAATCACCCACTTGAAACAGGCCTCTGTCTCAGTGGAGTTCTGTCATATGACTCTCTTCATATCGCGATTCCTAATTAGCCTGAGGATGGTAATAAAGTGTAAGACATTGTGTGATACGAAGACAATCAGTTACATATTGGAGTACTCCACTGACAAGCTGTGATTCATTATCCGAGAATAAAATATTTCAATTCATCTAGCCAAAGTATCTGCAATAATTAACATTCGTTTAAATTAATTTTTTACTTTGTTCTAATGGGCCAATGAGATCAATAACCTCAAATGTTTATTACATCACTGGTATTCTTATTAAACTGCGGCCCGATTCTGGCTTTCCTTAGGAAAAATATATGTACATACAATTTTTGTTAAAATTATTATTTGCTTACCTACTTAGAATTCTTATCTTAATACTCTAGAAATTTTTATAATTTAAGAATTAGTTTTTCCGTATGGAAATTGGAAAGGAAAATTAGGGCCATTGATGGTTTTAAATTATGTACTTGGGTCATATTTTTGGCAAATCGAACATGCGATATTTTTGCGCATTCCCGGACAACAAATTTTGCTCGAATTTTGTTAATTGTGTTTTTCATATCATAATGCCCCGCAGTTCCATCATTATGATGTTTGCTTAATATGAAATCCCGAAGCTGAGCTTCTTCGGAATCCGAGTCCGGTAAATACCGATTTAAACTCCCTGATCCATTAAGTAACCTCGACCGGTCCAGTTTGCGCCAAAGTCTTTCTTAAGTCTTCATCGGCAAACTAGGGTCCCTTTAGGTGGGCTGGAGTATAAGTTGGAAAATCGATACTGAAGAGTAGCTCACAAACATTTATTTTATCGTTTTCAATCGGTAGTCAGAATAACGTATCTCCCACGAGGTTCGCCTTTTCTGGAGTATACTGGAGCTTTAAATTAAAGCCTTGAATAAGCAAAACCAATCATCTTAACCAAATTTGAGAAGTGACCAAACAACGACAAGAGCCTCACGTTCCGTTATACTTTCGTTCGTTCGTTTCTTTGGAATGTTCGCTAAGGTCCTTTTCTTGCAACAGAACTGCTCGAAGTGTATAATTGCTGACATCAGTGCATATGATATATGGTTTAGTTTCGTCTGTCTGTTTTAATTTAGGTGCACTCATCAATGCGGTCTTAAGTTTTTTAAATTACTTAGGGATCGTGAAATTTCCGAAAATTCTGGATCGACTTTTCTATACCCACATCGAGATTGAAGAAATTATTTAACGCTTCTCATATTACGTGGTTCTGCGGGAGAAGTCTGCTATATGTTGTTCAAAAGATTATGAAAGCACCAAAATAGCATTCCAATAAGCTAAAACTACAACATCTGGGTACCCCTTTTGAGTCTGTCAACAAGACTCTGAAATGTGGTCGTTGCATTTTCAGGGCCAAAACTCATTCGTTTAAATCGATTAAGGACAAACGAGCAAACCAAATTTATTCTCTCGATCTTATGAGTGGCCCATGCCATTTCGCACACCTCAATAACACCAGATGAACGGTGTTCTATTTCAGTTTTCAGAATAACGTTTTTCATGCAAATACGTACTAAGTAATGAGTAATGAGATTAATGATTACGGATTTTTCGATTTCGGATTCTTCATCGATCCGCAATAGATTTTTTGAATACCTCAAAGAAATATTGGAATTAGCCAGACCTGCGGTTTCATAAACAATTGGATATTCGACAGTTTAGTCGACAAATTTCCAGTTGCCATTGCAAAAATCTAAAACTACCTGGCTGTTTACCAAAAAGCCTATCTCTAACAAAGTTCGGTTATTTGTAGCAATATGCAGATAATGAACGTTTGGTTTATTGTTTTGCCTCGAAGTTTTACTTCTAGCAATCCGACTAGGGCGTTTTCATTAGACATCCGCTTTATATCTTTATAAATTTTCACTGCATTCAGGAAGGCGTCAATATTTGAATCCTGTTCACCATCGAACTGGTATGTACAACTTGCAAAATTTCCCCATTGCACCAAATTTTTGTTGCCGTTTTCCTCGGAGTCGAGTCGAGTTTTTTTGTTAATATGGAAGTGTTTTAACTAATTGATAATTTAAGTTGCCCTCAGAATCTATTTGATCCGATTCTCGAACCACAATTCGTTTATCTCGGAAAATTGCAATATTTTGCAAAATTAATTTGCGAGAAATAACGACATAAATGAGAATGTTTGATACAAAATAAAAAAACATGCATTAGTGGGAATCGTTTGACTCAAATATCTTAGAAATGAGTTATGTAAATGTTACATTAAATGAGCGATATAGCGAAATTACTCAAAACTTAAAAGAGACCCCAACATCCCTTGATTCCATACTGAAACGGCTCATATTACGGCTCTTGTTAGTATATAGGTTCAATGGAATCAGGTCTTTAGTCGTATATTGCCATTTTCAAACCATCCTTGTGAGGCTCTTTTTATTGCCCGTCTAACGAAATTCACTCAAACATCTGAAGAAAATGCTGAGAGTTAAAATCAAAATTGTCGTACACAGTGCGGTATTTGCTCTGTATAGTGAAATTTTGGAACAATTTCTGTGATGCTTTGTTAACTCGCCGGTATAACGAAATTTACTCAAAAATTAAATGCAGCCAACATACGTATGTTTTTTACTAAAAAAAACTATGATACACCATTTGTATCTCTATACGGTGAGATTTTGGTGCAATTCCTATAGTAGGTAAAATTCACTCAAAATTTATAAGCAGCCGATAAGGGGTTTACACTCAGAAATTTCGTACTGAGCAACTTCGTATTGAAACGGCATCTATATCGTCGGTTTGGTGTACCAGTGATATAACTCAAAATTGTTAATTTTTCAGTAGAGCGTTTTGAAAAAACCACTCAAAATTGTTTGTAAAAACAGCGCGTTTTTCAAAAAAAAAAAAAAAATCAAAATAGATTCTCATTAGTAAACGGATCTTAATTTTTGAATTCTTTAATATTTTGCAAATTTTCTTAGGATAGGTTCCAATATCGTAAAATGTTAATTTCTTTCGCGAATTGGGTGATTTTCTATATGGATTTTTATCTAATTTGCTAGAAATAATAACTACATAAGAAAGTATGTTTTGATACAAAATTATAAAAATATGAATTGGGTATCGTTTGATTCGAATATCTTAGAAATGAGTGAAATTTTAGTTGTGTCACTATTGCACCAAATCGACGATATGAGATTGTATATTTTGGCGCAAACGGGTTTCACTCAAAAATATAATGAACTTGATAAGAATTCTACTAAAAATACCATAGTGATGAGATCATGTCTTATTGAAGCTGAAAAATAGTAAATACCTCGTTTGATAGGCTAAACCGAGAGAAATTTCCATATAGACCTATGGTGGAATTTTGGTGGAATCTTGTTGGTATCTTGTAATTGCCCTTATAATGAAATTCACTCAAAAACCAAAAGGTTAAAATAGCACATACTCCATTTGATAGGCTCGCTCGACAGGTTTTATCTTTATAGTACCTCATCTTTAAGCTTCTTTAAATATTTATTCGCCATAAATGAATCTATTCAGATAAAATTAACCAAAAAAAGTTTTACAGAAAAAATTAAAAATTTCACATAATTGGCGTTTAAAGAAGGTCGCGTTCCTCAAAAAATTTCAAATCTTAAAAGTTTAGACCGTTAATTGGAAACAGTCACAAGTGATAGAATTTTCCTTACATGTACACTTCGAGATTTGCTTAAAAATTGTAAAATAGAAAGAAATTTACGGACTTTAGAGATCTCAGTTGCCCTTCCCATTCCAGTTTGGAGAAAAAATCCGCAACCATATTGCTATTTTGCAAATAAGGAACCTAGAGGCAGACACTTTCGAATTATAATTCACACAAAAATTGTTCTAAAGGCTAGACCACTTAGCTTCTTATAATTTAACCAAACAAGAAACATGCCTGCTGATCATTGATGCAATTCCGGAATGTACTTAGTTGCCAACAACCTCAATATTTTTTGTCTACCTTAATGTGCATTTAAATTGTTTCAAATGCGCTTTCATGAATGACCAACGAAAAAACCGAAAAAAAATTGTGACTAATTATTTTGGCAACGAAATCCAAAAAAAATGTTTGCCTTGGAATTTGCATATATACCCGTCGTACCTTTGCATCATTTGCACACCAAATTTATAAAATAAATGACACCGAAAAAATTTTAAATTTACAGCACTGCAATTAATCTCGTTATTTAATTTTTTTGGTGTAAATTTGTATAAATTTTCTCTAGGCTTTGAAAATGTTTTAAATAAACTTAAAAAAAATTCCCACACGCATTTTATAAATTGTATGCGATCATGACTAATTTTAAAGAGTTTATATTTTTTGTTAGTGCGTTCAGTGAAGTTTTTGTTGTCTTTTGATTCGGAATTCGTTTGATAAGCGATACAAAGCGGATAACGCACAAATCACGATATCCTTAAAAAATTTCGCGCGGGTCACGTCAATCAATCTGCATGCAAAATTCTATTTAAATATTCAGGTCAATTATATAAATGTGCACGCTATCGTGGTGTGATGCACTTTGTTGCACACAATCACGCAAAAATTGTTAGGGCTTGCCAAATAAATCTATTTTTAGCAAAATTGTAAAACGATGTCAATGAAATTTGTGCATTATGCCAAAATGTCGAGCAAGAAATTTGAATTAGTGCGCTGCCCTAGTAGTGTTACAGTAGTTTTCATTCATATTTAAATGATTTTGTGGCAATAAATATTTAAGTGGTATACGATAGTAATTAGTGGTTTTTAATGTTTTGTAATGCCGTTTCAACTTTCAAGGTGGCAAGCAAGGTTTATGGGTGTACTAAGCAACGTAATTAGACAGCTATGAACAATAAATGAGCAAAACTAGTTGCATGTGTTTCAATTGATGTGATTAGTTACTAAATGGAAAACTACTCCCACAGTAGTTATAGTTTTTGTTGTTGTTTAGAGTAATGCACAGTTATAATATTTAAAATTGTATATATAAACTTAAAAAAGTCGTTCTTGTTTATTTAAAAGGCCAATTACAATGGTATCAGAACATTGATTGACCCATCTTTTGCTGGGAACTTGATTCACAATTTCTTTTTATTTAAGAAAGTTTATCAATAATATCTGAACCCCTGAAAATTAAATTGTCGATAATGCAGATTGTGGCTTTCATATTTTATTATCTAGCCAAATAATAGGTAAATTCAAAATTACACTTCCTCCACCCCTTCAGAATTACCTCAACAATTATGTATAGTGATTTCAAATGACCAACAGAAGAAATTTGGAAGCTGGACCATTTTTCATTAAGTAGCAGAATATTCAGAAATTTACCCCTTAACCCTCTCCGACTAATATTTGTTTTACTCAATAGTTGAATTATGACTCAAATGATTAACCTGCATTATCAACCTCTGCATTAATTAATACACTTATCTGCACTCTCAATACTTTTCACATCTACTTTACCATCTGAAAATCATAATTTTTTAAAACATTCTTAGCATTATTAAGAAAAATTGTAGTAATTAAAAAGTGCTGGTCGAGAATTGTTTGCAAATATCAAAAATTCTAAAATCGCCTTTTTATTTAATTTGAAATGTTGGCCTTAGAAAATTTGCCTTAAAACTTAGGCTGCGGTCCAATTCGTGACTTATTTTGTGGAGACGGACTTATTTGAAAGTCTACAATAAACCTCCAGTCGACTAGACTTATTGTAGACTTGTTTGAGTTTTATGCGAGGCTTGCGTTAAAACTGGTAACTCGTCAACATAATTCTAACAAGTTTCCAATAAGTCTATTCGACAGGAGACTTATCGTAGACTTTCAAATAAGTCAGTCTCCACAAAATAAGTCACGAATTGGACCGCAGTCTTAGGTTGTAAAATTATGTTTTGTGTCAAACCAAAAATCTATTGAAATTTACTAATATCCGTATCGACTCGGTTCGCCGCCATTGCAATACTTTTACAAAGACAAATAGGGTTCTCAACTTTTAAATCGTCAAAGAAAGGATATTTAAAAAAAAGCCAGAGTTAATCAAAAATTTTGAAAAATAAAATCTAATTACATTAAAAAACGATTAGTCTCTCTTAGAGGCCTTTTCATGAAGGACTAGAACATTAAACTTGAAAAAAATCAAAAATTCATTTAACGGATGGACCAAAAAGAATACAACATTTCCGATAAATATGACAGAAAACAAAACCTGCAAATGGCCGCCACAATTTTGATGGCACGTTCTTTGTATTTTAATATATCCGTGATCTGGGTTTCAGTAACCAAAATTCCAATTTTTGAAACTGAATCACTTTTCAAAAATCCAACCCAGTATTGACATCGAAGACGATCTTAACGATTTTAGACCATCGCCTACGCTTAAAAGCCGGTAAGCACTTCCAATCACTTCCAATAGAAATGGAATTATACTCAACGCAAAATTAAGGCACACCATACTTCGATCGAACCAAAATGCTGTTTTAAACTGTATAACTCTGAAGTTCCCTGACCAATTTGATCAAAGCTCTCGTGAAATACCAGTACTCCATCGAACAGAGGCGGCTAGAATTAAACTGCTCATAAGTGCAGAATCTGACAGATTTTGAAAGGCTCATTAACATAATGCGCAGTAGTTATGTCGTAACGCTTCATCTCTAATTTTCTAAGCAGTGTAACTCCAACAAAGCCCTCTCGATGGAATGCGGAGGCTTTACGAAAACGCAAATCACTTTCGCCAAAGAACTCCAGAGCTTAGTGCATCGAAACAGCTTCGCGATCTAACCTAGACCTGGCTTAATTTTGCCGCGAGTATAATTACATTTCTAATTGAAGAAGACCAAAAACACTTTACCACCCGTCAAACACTGATCACAGTCAGACAGTCTGATTTTCCCCCATTGATTATCTCCCCAGTTCCAAACATTTCATTTGTATATTGAAAAAAGATCGTCCCCAATATCAACAATAGACATTTTGATGAATTTGACCTCTAAAAAACAATTCACTTTTAAAAATTAGAATTCTGATTATCTGAACGTGTCGGGGTTTTAAACCCGTATCCCGAATTCAAGTTTAATATCGTTACTTGGTGGATCCGGCTCTGGGTCGACTTATCAATTTATGGGTTGGTTTTTTTTTTAATAGGTTGATTAACATCCGATTTCACTGCAACAACAGGACATTTTATTTCAAGAAGTACTTACCCTAAAGAAAGTGGGGACCACAAAGTTCCAAAACGAAGTACTGTCCTCAAAAAAGAACTGTTGGGAATCTTAGTGAAATGCCACAACGCTTTACCCGTAGAATTAGGGCATGTGATGAGGGGCATGTGTAATATTGCTTTGGTAATGTTGGTTTGGTCATTTCGTCCCTTTTTTGAAGAAGTGTAGAACAGCAGTTTAAGCAGTTGCTGAAGTATAGTAAGTCATAACTATGAAGCTTCCTATAGTATATGGTACACGAAAATAAAATTATTTTATAGGGATTCAATGGTACTCTGGGTTTCGGTTTTCTATTAAGGGACATAAATTCGCCGCAATCCCGCCACTTATTAAAATAAAGTATCCCTACATGGCAATTAAGCTAAACATTATTGTCTCAATAATTAGATTTGGCCAACTTCCCAATGTTCAAACCTTAAATTTATATCTCTAGACGACAAAGAAATTAGAAAGGAAGTACATAGTTTTGTAACGGTGGGCGTCCATCAATCCATTCCAGAAAACATTTCCTATATGAATATTTAGGTCTTAAGAAAAAAATTCATTGACGTGCTTCATCTGGGCATACGTCCTAAATGTTTGCTAGTTTGTCATTAAGCAACATTTAGGAGTACAATTTTTAATTAAAATTGATTTATGTAAATATGTATAGCTAAAAGATACGTACTGGCCTAGATATTGATCAATTTATTTTTTTGTGAGTTTTTTTTCGGATAACACATGACACTGCTAAACCGGTTCATCGTTTATGAAGTTCAACAAACAGATTGAAAGAAGCTATTAGTATCTTCTAAGCTTTACGTTAAGCGTCACCAAGTAGATGTTAGCGAGGTCTGTAAAGAAATCAAATTCGGTGCGATCCAGACTTAAAATTATGTCAAATGATTCATTTTAGATTTAAATTTTCCTTGTCCCTTACACTAATCGCTTCACGAAAAAATTTTTAAAATCAAAATTATAAACTTGGAAATGAAATACCGAATTGTTTTTGGCCAATCTGGGACTTGTTTTCTAAACGTCACTGTCTAGTAATTTTAACCGATAATTTTTTTTTAATTTTATTTACCACGGAATCGTTACGTAACTGATATGTCTAAATTTTTCAACTCAGTTTACATATGTCCGACACCAAAACAAATTTATGATATTTAATTTTCGCCTCTGTCAAAGTGTTGGCAGATGTCTTCTGAATTTTCAACGGTCCTGATTTGTGGTGATAACTATTGATTATATTCCAATATACCCTTAAAGCAGCAATGTATTATCAATGTTAGATGTTGATTATCACATTGGGTATAACTCAAATTTCACCGAAAACGATGAATACTAAAATTTTTTGAATTTTAATTTGTTAGTCTAAGGTAAAAGTTAATTCTTGCAAACTTGATCCCTTAGGTTTTGCAAAATTAATGGTTTGGAGACATAGATTTTTTTTTTAAATTCGTAAATTCATCTATGGCAAACATCATGATGGTTAATTACAAAATTATTAGCAAAATGTGACGCGAGAGGCTTATGATTACCTTGAAAATTTCGTAATTTTTGTTCTGAATAACTTTGTGCTTTCGTTGATAACTCGCACTCTGAACTTACTCAAATTCTGGTGAAATTCTAAGGCGACTATGCTAAACTGAGCAGAAATTACAGACATTTTATTAGCGTTATTCAGGAAAAAGTGATAGTGGACTCTTTAGCTTAATGGCCCAAAACAACAGCTCCTTATTGAACTTTATCAAGTTAAGAAAGCTAGGCTGATCGATTTTGATTTGAGGAGAACCAGTTAATAAACGTTTTCGCTAGTAAAGCAAAACCACACCCTGGGTGTACATTATGTAAGATGTGAAACGTTCAATTGTTTTTTCCTATTAAAGGCCGTTGAGGATGTTTCAAATGTTCTGTTCGTTTCTGATCTCTGACCTCTACATACATATATACATCTGCGGGTCTGTCTGCGCAGACTCTTGATTACTTTCCATTTTAACACCAGAAATATTAAAATAACGCTCCGTTATATGGTCTTGGACTTACTTAGACTTTATTTGGCAGCAGGCTGTTAGGAGCTGAAAACCTAAAATATGATGGTCATTTATATAAGCAATATAGAAATAAAATCTTCTCTAAAAAATGTTCGTTAGAAATCTCTACAAAATTTAGTTTTAAGGAAAGAATAATAATTATAGGAATATAATTAAGCCACGTTACCCATTTCTTAAATTTCTGATTAATTTTATTCGTTCATCCAAAGAATGAATTTCGCAGCCAATAGCAAATGAATTGGAAATTGTGGCTGTGTTGGTTTATAGAATTCTCATATAGCCAAAAATAATTATTTTTCATAGTCGGCCTTTTTATCAGTAGTAACTAAATTCGTGTTGAATTTATGTAAATTTAAAAAAAAAATTAAATAAATCGAATTCAAGTTACAGAAAACAGCCAACTATGATGAATAATTTCTTTTTGGTACGATAAATTTATAGCAAGCAAAGCTAAATTTAAAACTGGCCTACATTATTTTATTTCTCAAAGAAATACTGCTTTATAAGGTTTCGATAAGAGATTTGAGACCTTGTTCGTACGTAACATCTCAACAAAAGTGTTTTATGTCATTCACACATTTTCTATAAATCGGGGAAGTGAACAAAAACTCTCAATTTAATTCCAATTCTATTAAACCGGCTCTTAATGATCTGAAATATGTCAATTGACATTTAATTTGACATGACGTTATAAACAACAATTCAGTTTGCTGTGCAATTTTTAAAATAAGAAAAAATTTCCCCATTTTGAAATTTTCCAGTTTTGTCGTAAAAACACTGATTGCACCAGTAAGTAGCAAGTAGCATCCCAGGTTTGTTAAAGAGAACTCACTGCTCCGCGTGCATCTATCGGGCGGTAATAAAAAAAAACACTTTAAATGTGTTTCCGATAGCCACTCCGCATAAATATAGGTAAATCTCAATAGTTTTCCTACCATGTTTGAACTCAGCAGTTGATTTAACTTCTCTAAAAAGTTTTCTCCTAAAATTTTTGAAAACAAGCTTCAGAAAAAATGTCCAGTTAGGAAATTTTCCAGCAAAGAGAAACAAGCTCCCGATATCTGCTCCGTATAAATAGGAGGAGCGAAATAATGTTCAACCATTTCTTGTCTATGCTTTTGCTACTCAGGCTGCGGGCCAATAGTTGGGTAAATCATTTACTATGGTAAACGTTGGATATAGAACAGATTTTCCGATCAGTTTGCCATAGAGTTTTTGAAAAATAATTGAATTTACCGAAGAATTTACTTAAAATTGACTTTTACCTGGTTATTGGCCCGCAGCCTCAGTTGAATTAAATAATGCAGATTTGTCTTGTCAAGTTGCATTTAAATTTTGTTAAAGAAAATTCGGATACATGTATCGGGCGTTAATAAAATAGGCATGAAGTATTAGAAACAAGGCACTGAATTTTTTTTTTTCGAAAAATTTAACAAAAATAAAATTCGAATAAAAATGAAAATTACAGTGTACCAGTCACAATCATTCAAATTCAGTATTTTTTTCAAAATGTTCTTCGATTGTTACAATTAAATAATTTGATTCCAAATTTTCATCTGGAATAAGGATGTCTCTCAAATCTAATAATTCTTCGCCTGTCCGTTTGGCATCAAAAACATTTTCTTTCTTTCTTCAACTCTTTCTGTCTCTTTGCTGGTCTAATCTTTTTCACACATTGAGACATCACTATGATTTTTTTTTGTGTTCCGTAAGGAGCATTTGACACACTGACACACGCTCAGCTTTGTATGAAACTTTTTATTGAAGTGCAATATGTATCATATTTTAATGGTTTTTAAAGAGGAATAGTCTTGGCACTGTCAAATCGTTTTTTATAGGGACTGCAGCAGGTAAAAATCTACCCTTAATAAATTTAAAATAAGAACTTCGGGCTTCAGAACAACAATCTCTGTTGGAACATTTTACTGCGTGTAATAAATATTGGCTAGTTTGTACATGATTTGCGAACCAATCGGGTTTTTTTAAATTAAATTCTGACGTCATCTCTGATCAAACAGCGGAAACACATTCGCCAGCATATCTAAAATTTTGTTTTTCTAAATCCAAATCTATGGTTTGCCCTCGAGAATCTAGGTGTGATCCAAACTTTTGATGATTTAAACCTAAGCCCTGTCACTCGATTAAATGCACTTCTACCAAGTACATTTATCACCACAAATAAACCATCTAAATCATGTTTGTATATATCGTGGATTTTCGTCTAGACCTCTTAATTCTCTTAACAACACCCTCAAATTGAGTTATTACTTTCATCGTGATCGAGTAGTTGAACCTGGTCTGAGTAATTTAACTGGTGCTGTTTTATATACTTTTATCCTTCAATGGAATTACTGCGTAATGGTAACAATCTTAAATACACGCTACTTTGAGGAATATCAAATCCGTCTTTAATTAACTCTGTTAAAGTTTTAACACTCCTTTAAGTTTCGTCATCTCCTTTCATGTGCAGCAGATCCAAAATTCGCAATTTCTGTAATCGCTTTAAAATACTCGTTTGGGCTGGTCGCATTCAATCGATGGTCTTCCAGGGTTTTGATTTCTAGATTTATTTATGGCGAAATTTGTAAGATTACTGCTACTTTATTTTTTCTGGTTGTTCTTCTAACTTGACTTTTCTTAATACAGGGTGGGCCAAAAGTCACCATGTGGTTTAAAAATTTAATAACTTTTTCGTTTATATATTTTATTTATTTTTTTTTTTTCAGATTATAAAATATACAAAATGGAAATTTTATCTGGCGAACGCGCTGGCCAATTAATTTCCGGATTTCTGGAAGTTATTCGCTCTCCAAAAATTTTCCTTAAAAGTGCCATTGTGTGTCGAGCAGTGTGGGCAGTCCACATCTCAAGTCTGTCTTCATGAGCAGGACTTAAAAAATGGTCTGTAATAAACCGATACCGCTCTCCAATTACGTTTACAGCACTTCCATCTTCATTTTAGAAGAAGTAAGGCCCAATGATATTTTCAGATGTAATGCCACACCATACTGCACACCTAATGGGGTGCAACTGGCGTTGATGAATGGCTCTTGGACTTTCAGAACCCCAGAACCTGCAGTTCTGCGCTTATTTACAAAGCCACTCAAATGAAAATGAGCTTCATCGCTCATAATCAGATTTTCAATAAAGTTGATTTCATTTCTGGCCAACTGTTGAAATTTAACTGCAAAATTTAGACGTTGACGATGATCTCCAGGTTTTAATTCTTGCGCCAACTGCACCTTACATGGGAATAACAGTAAATCTAGACATTCCTAGCTGAGCAGAACGCCTTCTGGTAAATGTTTCTGGTGCTTCCTTAACACTTTGCTCTACAAATCTCTTACGGTGCCATGTTGGTGGTGACGATCATGTAAGCAACGAAACATTGCTTCAGAGGGCGAAATTCTGACATTAAAATGACGACGATATACTCTTTGCGTTAAAATAATTGATCGTTGATTTAAATAAAAAATTCTATTATTCTGGTTATTGTTCAGTTGTGAATCTCTCCATTATGAATTCTCCAGGTGCTATTTATATAATCTGAAAAAAAAATGAAAAATTTATTAAATTTTTAAATCACATGGTGTCTTTTGGCCCACCCTCTATTTTCGTTTAATTATTTTCTAACTCTGCTGATATTAGATTTGTAGATTTTCTCTTTTTCAGAATTTGATATCTCAATTCGTACGTCAGCTGTTCTTGTACAGGTTTTTTGTGTGCTACGTGATAGCAACGCAACTTTCGCTTAATTTCTTGGCTGACTACCTGAGCAATTTAATTCTTGTTCACTTTCATTCGATTTTGATTTCGTAGTCCAGAATTTCGTCATACCTAGCTATTTTCAATAAACATTTCGAGTTATTCGTAATGATAATTTGTTTGATTTTTTTTTTGGTCAAAGTCCGGGTTTGCTATCGCATCGTTCCAAATGTATGTAGTTTCATTCTGAACTGTTTGCTCTGGAAAAATTTCAATAAATCGACAAGGAGTCATCGTATAAAAATTTCCACAGCATCGATTTCAAGGTTTCTAAATTTTCTGTAAAACAACTAATTTCGATTTGGGAATGAAATATCGAGCAAGTTCGGTTACAATCTCAAACAGCAGCATTTTTTTTTCTATTAGACAATTTTTATTTTACTCAAAAAAGTCATGAAAAAAAAATAAAATATAACGGGTTCCGGTATCGAAAAGAAGATAAGATTTAGTTCCATTGTATTTAATTTTAATAAAAAAAATCTTCTAACAACGGTTCAACAAAAAAACAGTAGTAATATAACATGCTGATTCATAATTCATCAAAAACGGATTACAATTCACAATGGAAAAATTGTAAAGAGAAATTTTGCCAAATTATAAAATTCACATTTATGAACGTCACATTATTGAAAACCACCATCTCTTCTTCGACACACTATCGTCACGCTTTGTCAAACCCCCTTCCCCCCTAAATCTGGATGTCATATTGATTATAACATAGATATAAACATCAAACAAAGTGAATTCTGATAATTATTATAGAAAAAATTGTATTTTTTATTATTTAGTTGTTCTATTAAAACATAGATGGAATTCTATTAATTTTCCATATAAATTTCGAGGTATATCGCCAAAACTGATTTTCCGTGGCTGGTGGTTACAATTCAGAATAAATTTTTTTATGCTTTAAAGTTGCCTTGTTGATTGAAATTAAATTTTCTAAATCGCCTCGGTAGCGTAAAAAAGTAAAATGTACAATAATTAGGACTGGATTGTTTCTCGGGATATAATGGATTTTACTATTTTACGCAAGATGGTGTTAGCAAATTTAGTTTATACCTAAAATATGTTTCTCATTTTTTTTAGATCGTGTCTTCACTTCTTAATATTTTATGTTCTTTGGTCGAATTGTTTAATGGCATTTGATGTCGATAATTTCCTTCTAGGTTTGACGGAACTGTTATTAAGTTAATTTCAATTAATTGTGAAATTCGTTCTCGAATCTAATTTTTTCTCGTCCTTCATATGTAATTTGGCAGTATTGAGATAAGTTTTATTAAGACGTACGCTGCTTAGGCAATTTAACTGTCTTGACACACACATTACTGGAATTGACAGTCGATGGCATTGACAGTATAGATTATTTAAGCCTATTAAATTTTTAAGGGAAATTTATTCAAACTACGATTAGCCAAAACAATTTTCTACGAATTATTATTATGACGAAACAAAATTTCGTACAATTATCGCGATATCAGCAGCTGTAAAATACTTTAATACCAAAACAGCTTCGTATATAAAACCACTAAACTACTAATAAATTACTACAAAGGTTTATAGTCCAACTTTTAATAATAATCTGTGATTGATGATAACGCGAGTCGTCGATCGAAATTTCTTTCTTCATAATCACACGCACACACACACACACACAACATTCATAAATCATAAGAAATGTGCGCGAGGCCCGGTTTATATATTAGCAGAGTGTAGCGCGCGATAATAAATAATAAAAAAAACCGCGTAATTTTTTTTTGTATTTATTTTAAACTGCAAACATGAAATTGGTTGTTGTTTGGTCGGAATAAACTAAAATAAAATTGTGTTGATTTGTAAAATTATAACGTCATATGATATATGGAAACCGGTGAGTCGAGAAATTATGAGTGAGATACGTGTGTAACATACACCACGTGCGCGTAAACATTCAGCTGATTTATCATAAAATTTATTTGTTTTTTTTTCATATATGCTACGAAAATATTTAAACAGTTTTTGGGATGCGTGTCAGGTGTGCATTTACATGGGGTACATGAATAAGAATTGTAAATGCACTATCTGGTACGACATTCCAGAATCGACAATCTTCTCTTCTCGTAACATAACTACATTTTTAATTTCTATATATTATTTTTAATTTATAATTTTATTATTTTATGTAATTTAAATTTCAATAAAATGTTTTTTTTTTTTAATTAATTTTAGTTATTTGTTTTATTTGGTTTCTGCTCTTTATAAAAGCCATATGCAATTGTATTGCGGGTCCGGAAAACTTGGTCGGTCAAAAATTAGAATGACAAACTAATTATTGTTTTCTTTATTCCTTTGGCTCGGGAGTGATATAAGACTTTATGAATTTACGAGATGATCGCGATCACAGTGGTTATCATTTTATTTTAGAGTACAACTTACTGAGCCCAGTGAGAATGATAAAAAAATAGCAGCCCCATTTCGCTAGTATCGTACGAGCGTATAGACAACTTGTGACACCTTGAGTTGAGCCACTTCGAAAAAGTCAGAACGTCCTCATTTGTCTTTTTATTTACATTAATTTTTTTTTACATTCTAGTCCTGTTATCTTTTTATTTTAATTTTTCAATTTATTTATTTACTCACATTAAAAATTTTATTGAAACGATGCGATGCACAGTCAATTAGATCTCGAGTTATGGCCTTTTGCTCTAAATAACACAATGAATGGGACAATGTGGTTATAAACTCCCTTAGTTCTTGAATTATTATTAACCAGACGTTCTTAGCAGGCACCTACATCACAACAGTTTCTCAACTGCATCCTTATTAAGCAACGATCGTACCTTCAATTATAAAATAAAAATATAAAATTCGCCAAAAATAATAATTTGGTGAAAAAAAATGCATTTTCTAAAAGCCGCACTAAAGCCGACACGAAAGTCACGACCAACATAAAACTTTATGAAGCCGTAAAGGTGGTACTTTATAGTCAACCTTCGCTAACTCTTGGTTTAGCAAATTAATTATTCTCGAGTGAATTGTTTAAAAGGCATGTTCGCTGATTTTCTACTGACAATTGCAATGTAGGTGTTGCCCCCCGTGCTTATGTGTACATATACAGGTTGTTATTTGACTCTTCTGAAACATTTTTAGAGCATTATTTTGTATGTTCAAGACCTAGCGTCACCCTTTAGCAGTAAAGGTGAGTCTACAGCCGTTCAGAGTTGATAATTCATCATTCGGCATTATCTCATTGCCTCCTGAATTATTTCTACGTATTTTCCGGGGGCAGCTAACTAGTCTTCTTCTTCAGAAGAATCAGATGACAGAGTGCTAGGTGTTTGGCAGTAGTCATGCAACCTCTACCGCGTCAGTAATAAAGATCACCTTGACTTTCCACTTCTTAGAAATATACATCACCATCAAACACCCTTTGAAGATTTCCATTTAGCACACTTATAATCCTTTCTACATTACCTATACCCCTCTGGTCATAGTTGGGTTCGCGATGGCAGCTAAAGTGCAGTTTAATTAAGTATCTGAAGTGGTTTGATTTCTCTAATATCTTTCCACTTTTTTACAGATCAGTTCCATGATCTACCTTTTTTCTTGAGCTTGGTAGGTCCTCAGTTCCCTGGACTTGAATATCGCTTTTAGATTTTATGTATTCGTTGGAGATTGTGGGTGACAGTAATCGATTTTACCATGCAAACTTAGTTCTCTACTGTCTAGGATGGTTTAGGAATGTCGAGAATATAATCCAGAAATCATAGTGAGAGGAAAGCTCTTTGGCAAATTTTAAATTAAAACAATATAGACAGACAGTTCTTTCATTGATTTCCGTGGCTTTCCCGCAAACAGTGTATTCTGCGTTCGTGTCAAACCCTAACCATCTCCTTATATTTTTTTAAATTACTTCGCAAAAATTCAGAAGCTTGATTAAGAACCAAACCTTTTCTACAATCTTGGAAGTCTGAGAGTTTAAGCTGCAGAGGCCCCCCTTTAGTTGTATAAATTATTTTATAAAAAATTGAAACATCTAGCAATGCTTACATCATCAACTCCCGCTTCATACCCGCTAAAGGAGTCCCGTTTCTAGTGGTTATCCATCTTTATTAGTAGCTCTGCACTGTCCTCTAATAATAGTCGGTCCGAAACTTTAGATGGTAACTACTACTTGCGCTGAAAGTAGTTCAAGGGAATAGAGATGCAAAAGTCACATCAATGTTGGCTCCTAACACTGCAAAGCAAACGGAAGTATAGTAATTAAACGTCCCTACTCCGTTCCAATTACCATCGATCAAGTTATTACATTCTAATCAGATCTAAGCTCACTTACCAAGTCCTATATTTCTCCTCCCAACAAACCTTCAATTTTCATGAACAGCTTCGTAGGGGCCTTATTTGATTTAAAAAAGAGATACATCCCTATAACCGCGGCCTATGCCATATTGTTACACTCTATTGAGGAGGGGGGAGTGACGACTTTTATCATACATTGAACTTAAACCTTTCTTTCCGTTTTTCCAACCAATGCAGCGTATTCCAATCTTTGAGATTCAATGAGATAAGAAACTAGTCCAGAATTGTCTATTATCTATTAACGAGATGACAGCATCCACTTGATTAAGATGCCTGGACATTTCAATATTTCAGGGAATTTAAGGGCATAAGAGATTGCTCGTCAAGGTATATTCTCCTATACTCTGCTTCAAGCAGATTTGGCCAACACTGGACCAGCCAAATCCTGACAGCTGCTATCCTTGCATCTTGTGTGAGTTTCCACTTTCTGTTGTTTAATCTAAGAAGCTCTTTAGCTAAGTCACAACCTTATCCCTAGTTCGCGGGATATGACCCCTTGCAGTTAAATAATTTTTTTGTGGTAATAATTTTACTAATCTATAGATCATGCTTGGGAATAATTCTTTCCAGCACATCTAAAGCTTTCTTTGTCAATATATCTGCTAATGATTAAAATCTTGGCGTTTTTTTGCATTATGGTATGAGATCAGTGTCATCTTACCAGGGGCTCTATTTTAAGTTTCATGATAAAATTTGGCCTAATATTGAAATTGGAGAAAACGTAATGGAAGTCCTCTTTGTTCTCCTTGCTTATTTTCGATTTTTTTCATTTTTAAGATATTTACAGCATTTCCTGTTTGGTGTCTCCCTTTACATATACGATCATTAATAAGTCACTCTTCAGCGCGGGCCGTAAGAAGCTTAGCCCTATATAGGTTCTGGAGTCTGCAACAATAATTTTCCGGACTGATTGTTTAACAATACTATTTTTTACTCGTATTCGTAAATAATAGAATCCGAAAACTTCAACAAAATCCACGGGTAATCAACTCGGATTTACAACAACGACCTCGGACACGAAATAAGGACAACAATTTAAGAAAGGTAACTTATCGGCAACAACATCGTCGATCACAGTCGCTTTACGAATTTACTCTCTGCCGAAGCAACAACTACGATATTCACGCAATCTTGGTTTTCTGTTCAGAAATCGTTTACGCCGAATCGTAACAGATTTCGGACTTATAAATAACCGGATCTGCCCAATGGGGAAATAACATGCCAAAGAGACTTTCTAGATTGTGGGGACTTAAACTCATAAATCAGCACTATAAAGAGTATTCATCGTGGTTCCATCGGCCTAATCTCCCTATATACACCTTGCATAAAATAACAACGAGCTACAATCATCAAATTGATCACATGCCGTGTCTTAAAGGTATTTTTTATTACAGTCCCTGGATTTTTTTACCTACCGGTCATCCTACTTACTGGTCCACGGATAAAAAAAGTACCCGATCTAATTTATTTCTATACGTTACCAAAGGCATTTCGCGTACGTTTATTAAGGTCACCGATTGCTATGATCTGTCGATTATGCACCGATAATAGTAACAATAAGTACTGATATCTTAAAATCAGAAACACCGAAACGTCTGAAACCATCATCTTGATATCCCGGTAAAAACACCAGCAGATATTGATGTGGCTGCAGAAAAGCTCCAGCGAAACTGGATATTGGGCGACAAGCGATGAAGAAAAAGCCAATGCTTTCGCTGCACACCTAAAGACGTTGTTTCAACGCACGAAGGAACTAATAATATCGTGCTGCCTCACCAGATGTATGATGATTTAACCTTTAAACCTATTAAGTTTGAATGGAAGAAAATTAACACAATCAAAACTTTCATTAGCTCGAAAAAGGCGTCATGATTTTGACGTGATTACTGGGAAAATGATAAGGGAACAATCTCAAAGCTGTTTGAAAAAATGTTAATAAAAAAACTGAAACTTACCTTTTACCGACAATGTAACAATATCAAAATTTGCTGATGATATTGCCATCCTGATATCACACGAAAACCCGCAAACAGCCTCAAGAGAAGTGCAAACTCATCTGAGCATAATTGAGGATTGGCTCAAGATCAGGCGAATAAAAGTAAACGTTATGGGGATCCACCAGCGCATCAAATTGAGAACTACTGCAACGAACTCAAGCGAAAATATTCCGATGTACTGCTAATGTTCCATGGCATATCCGAAATACTAACATACACGACGACCTTTGTATTAAAACCGTTAAAGAAACATTCTAGGAATTCAGTTCGAAATACTACTCAGAACTTCAGGGACATCCCACCGAATTGGCCCGGGATATACTAAAACAGCCGCGATTTAATCGACTGAGAAGAGCAGATCCACTCGGACTAATGAACCCGTAAAATTAGTAAATGGGTAGATTAAGCTTATAAGTAGGATCTAAATTAAATTGTGAACACTAATAGTAAGTATTAACATTGGTTAAAACTTAAAAAATGTAATTAGCTTAAGATTTGAACACTTCTTGTTAGTTTTTTATGAAGAAAGATTCAAAAATAAAGCCGTTGGCAATCAATATAAAAAAAAATAAGCATTAAAGATATTAAGCCCAAACCAGGCGTCAATATCGGCTCTGACCACTTTTTAGTAGGTGCAAAATATGCCGTCCGTTTAAACTAATCTCCTGTTGTAGTACTGAAGCATTAAATCATCATGGCTCATAATTAAATCGACATGCTCCATCGACAAATCTAGTTAAAAGCACATCTAAACCTAGAAACACGTGGATGGGTGAGAATTGTCTAGCTGCATTGAAAGAAATCGCTTCCAACTTCCATTCACGTAGTAGCACTACTCGCAACGAGTCTGGAGAAGTACAAATGGACAAACACACGGCATATTTAACGAAAGGGCGGCATATTTAACAAAATGCTCAAGAACTGCGGCAATTATCTCTTTTACCGCATGATTGAGATGGTTTCAATGATTTGGTTCGCAGAGAAAATCTTAGACGATTGGAAAATTCCACCAATCTGTCCACCACATAAAAATAAAGCGTTGCTTAACGGAATAGCTTAGTTGCTGGAAGTTCGATTTTCGTCCAGGCTCGTCGACAACGGATCAAACTTTATTTCTGAGGGTTTTATTGAAAAAGTGGAGTGTTTTATCACATTTAGGCATTCCTTCAAAATTAATAACTATAGGTGCAAAATATTAATGGATAGCTCTAACAGCAAGGCGATGATCGAAGGTACGCTCTCAGAGGCTTTCAAAATAACTCAGTAGAAAACTGATAATATCGCAGATTGCAGTAAGTTACCGAGGATTTTATAATTACATAAAAATTAAGCCGGCCACGTTTAGTTTTAATGTTAGCGTAAACCAGTGGTGGAGTGGTTAAAGTTGCGACACTTGGATCGGGAGGTATTTTTAAGTAAAATTAAAAGCTCTGAAATATTTATTGATGTTTCATTTTCTTTTACATAGCCAAATAAATTATAGAAATCATGAACAATTTTGATCTCAAAATTTTTGCAGATTTACCATTCGCTATATTGCAGAAGTCAAAAAAAGGTAATGTTTTAAAAATGTCTGTGTGCGTGCAGACTAAATGTGTCTGTCCCCCCAAAAGATCAGACGGTTGGTCTAAAATCGAAGCGTAACTTCATATTTAAGCTTTTTTCATAAATTGGGAGATTCTAGTGATTTTTAGTTAAATCGGTCCATCGGAAGTGGCAGCTTCAATAGTAGCTTTTTTTGTTTTTTGCAAAAATGTGTTTGGCAACAATACTGGTCTAGATCAATTTTTCAAAATTTATGCGGAAATGATGAATTATGACAAAAAACTGTTTTTCTACAAATTGGGAGATACCAGTGAATTTTGGCCGAAATCAGTCCACCGGAAGTGACAGCTTCCATATGAGCTTTTTCGTTTTTCCACCGTAAATGAAAGCTCAATATGAGCTTTTTTCGTTTTTTCATGTATTTTGAAAAGTACAGATTCTAAATTAGTTTTAGAATCTGTACTTTTGAAAATACATGAGTTAGCAACAATACCGATCCAAAATTTAAGCGGAATTCACGATTTTTGTCAATAACTGTTTTTCACTAAAAATTTGGTCCCTTGTACAGCCCATGCGGTCGATTGATCGGGATTGAAGTTGCGTCACTGTTTTTCACTTAAGCATTTTCCATAAATTTTGATTTCAGTGAATTTTGGCCGAAATCGGATCATCGAAAGTGGCACCTTTCATAGGAGCTTCTACATTTTCTGCAAATATTTTGAAAAATATATTGCATTTACCAAAATACAATTATAATAAAAAGATTGTAAATTAAATTTCAAGCAAAATTAGAGTTTTGATAAAAAAAAATTTATTTCATCAACATTCGGCCCCTCCACAGACTAGTCGGATTTACTGTTCAGAATAAAACTTCATACTAAAGCAAGCCATGCGAGATGTGGTGGACATCTGTGTAACAGAAGTGGTAGCTTCTTTAGGAGCTTTCGTCACCGAGGGTTGGCCTTGTTGGTTGCTACAAAACTATTTGTATTACAAATCCCGTAGGCTCAATTTTCCGCTTTAGAAATCAAGTGTAGTGTATTCGAGATCTATGCACATTTGTCGTAAAAGAGAATCAGGTGTTGTCCACCCCTCCATTTTTTTTAAAAATGTTTTATTATTTATGTAAAAAGACTATTTAAAATTTTTAGAATTTTAGAAACAACTTTTATTAAAGGCTTTTATTAAAACATTTGGCGTTCAAAATACTCAGAAATCCTAAAAAGCTTCGTTTTGCAGAAATATGGAACTTTCGTTAAATAATTTAGTGCGGTTACAATTGTTTTCTGATAATTCTTTCAATACTATTAGAATCACTGGAACTTTTACGAGCTTTTGTTGATGAATAGAAAATATATTTGGTAAATGCTAAGCAAGCTTTTGAGAAATGATTTAGTTGGAAATGTTTTGATTTGCTTGCACTAGGGAGTCGCTAGTTTGAATTTAGCAAAAAACAACAATGATAAAAATAAATTTATTGGCATCTTAGCTGGCGTTTAAATTCGTTGCTAAATTGGCATAATCCATAAGTGGCATAATTTAAATAAAAGTATCGATCGATCTAAGACGCTCGCTCTGTTGGAGTGTAGAATTCATCGCGGACCAATCGCCCATGTCAGTGTACACGTTGACATGGAGCTTCCAATGTGCAGGAGGTATATGTATTCATGTGAAAGGGTAATATGTGCGTGAATGAGAAGGGATATTAATTGGCCTTTAAAGGACCAAAGGTCACATGAAACCCACAAGTGAATTTAACGTGAAGACGTTTGTGTCAACATGCGAGCTAAACCATTCGAAACCGTACCAAGAGGCAGTAAAGGAAAAAAGGATACCTTTTAGATGATTCAATTTTGCAAAATCAAAAATAAACTTGAAGATACTAAATCATGCGCTATGCCGGTCCAAATGAGACAGCGGTTTGCAGAAATTTTATTCCGAAATATTTTTGAAGTTGTATTAAATAAATAGTAATTAATATCGGTGAAAAGGAATAAATATCACGGTTTTATTTGACCTATTTAGACTACACTTTAAGGTAAAGTATGTGACAACAAACCACCTTACCTGGTAAAGTATGTGAAAAAAAAATTTAAATGAGCGCTGTTGTACAATAAAATGAGTATTCTTATTATTTAACTACAGAAGACACGAAACATGTAATCATCATATCCATACATTGTGTCGAGATTGTCCACAAAGATTTAAAATTTTTAAAATACTTAAGAAAAAGCAAATCAAGCAATTTGTCCTTAACTGCGAGTTCATACGACCGATAAAAATCTCGGATTTTACTATCCCATCGTTTTAACCAATTACATCACGTAAATTATACAACGGGCACGCCTCTCTTCATATAAAAAAGTTGAAAATATTGAAAAAAAAATCTGGGATAGAAAAATCCGAGATTTTTATCCGTCGTATGAACTCGCAGTAAGGCTTCAATATGCCTTTGGTTTGATATGGAAAATCGATTAAATTAATTAACTATTTGTGAAAATCCTAGAGATAACCCCATCGGGAAATTAAACTTAAAAGTTAGGTCCGTCTATCACTTAAGCCATGCCAAAAGCTTATATTGGAATCACGACTATAAGATCCTGATCTAAAGCAAATTGTCCTTATGGTTTTGATATTCTTCATGTTTGATATGAAAACTCATATCATGAGCTTTTGGTATGACTTAGGTGATAGATGGGGTTATCTCTAGGATTTCCACAAATAATTAATTAATTTAATCGATTTTTCATATCAATCCACAGGTACATTGAAACCATAAGGACAAATTGCTCGATTTGCTTTTTCTTAAATATTTTAAAAAAGTTCTGTAGTTCTTCTGTAGTTAAATAATAAGAATACTCATTTTATTGTACAACAGCACTCATTTAAATTTTTTTGTCACATACTTTACCAGGTAAGGTGGTTTGTTGTCACATACTTTACCTTAAAGTGTAGTCTAAATAGGTCAAATAAAATCGTGATATTTATTCCTTTTCACCGATATTAATCACTATTTATTTAATACAAATTCAAAAATATTTCGGGATAAAATTATCGATTTTCTTGCATTTTCAATAAATTTTTCGGGATAGTATTTAATTTAGCAAAGAAACACACCAAAATCGAAAAGCTGTTTTCGGGCTGGTTTTTCGTGCCAGCTTCGCATACATACTTGGGATGGGAAGTTCTCCCAGCACGTCTTAGTGGATAAAGAGTTCAAAACGCTGGACGATATGCGTTAATTCGCCGATGATTTTATCGCGTCGAAGTCTGCAAGTATTTTTCACGACGGTATTCGTATGTTGCCTAAGAGATGGCGGAAGGTCATAAAAACGATGAACAATATTTCCAAGATTAAATTCGTTATCTATTTTTTTATATAAAATAAATTTGCTGAAAAAACTGTAAAAATTAAGTCATACACCTAATAATATAATTTTTAGTTTTATTTTAATAAATTCGAAATTAATTATAGATATGTCATAGATATTTGGTACAAATTTAAGATTCAAAAACTCTTTTTAAAAAATATCCGATTTAACGAATGTCTGATTTTACGAATGCAAAATTTTTCGTGCCTTCCGGTAAGTCGGATTAATACTGTATTTCTCAATTAAGTGCTTCCAACGTGTCCATGACCACTTTTGCTTTGTGTGATGGTGAATTATCATGAAGCAAAATCACTTTGTGTTACCTTTTATCATACTCTGGTCGTTTTTCACGCAAAGCTCGATTCAAATTGACCATTTGTTGTTGGTAGCGTTCAGTATTTACGGTTTCACCTGGTTTTAGTAGCTCAAAATAAATCGCACTCTTCTGAAGCGATTTTGCCTTGTATTCGATGACGATGGTTGTCCTGGATCAACCCAAGCCATTTTGCGCCTCAGTTTATGCGGAACCCATTTTCCCATGCTTTTGGATCTTCCCCATGGTTTTTAAACGTATGGAGACGGCTTCTCGTGACACATTCAATTAATCCGCGACTTGTTTTTTCGTTTGAACGTCATCCTCATCCAACAATGCTTGCAATTAACTATCTTGAAATCTTTTAATGTTCTTCCACGTTCTCCGATTCTCACGTCAAAATCACATGCTCACCGTAAGCTTTGACAAGCATTCAATGTGATTGTGCAGCAATGTTCTTCAAATGATAATAAAAAAATCGATGATGTCCGCAAGTCGTACTGAAAGTCACAAGACTCGACATTTTTAATACGTAAAAAACTTGCGTCATTGTATGAAATTGTATGGTTATGAATTGGATGGTGTGGTTTGTTGAAAGGTACATTGACAGGTGGCGCCACTTATTGGTATGTTTTGAAACGAAAATTAGGAAGACATGAGTAAAAATATATGCCGCACCTCCACGAAGGGATGAGCATTTCACCAGTTGCAAATCATTTGTTTTAAAGGACACTATCCAATCCTCTTAAAGAATACTAGGATTTAGCCGGATTACGTAATATTGATTAAGTCCCATTCAATTTTGAAAAAGACGTAGTTTCTGGTGCAATTAAAACTAAAACACTTAGTTTTGGCTACGGCAATAACTGAAGCTATTTACTTTTTAAACTGTCTGTACAGATCGGTGAAACATCCGTCCAGGATATCGATATAATCGGCGATGGTCGACGTGATCACACGTATACAATTTGCTCTTAAAAATAAAATTTAGTTAAATAATTTATCTATTTTGTGATTTAATTTTAATAAATTTGTTATTTCGTTTTCAATTAAATTAACTATTGTTCTAATAACTGTGAGACGGCTAAAATTCATAAAATCATAAAATCTATCAATATCTGTGATACACGGAAAATATAACTGTGATTTTATTAAATATTTTTTTTTAATTAAATAATAATGTCTGTGTGCTGTGAATGTAGCGCCAAAGTGTCTGAAAACTTTTTTTACTTGTGCTGGCGAATGCAATAAACTTATTCATTTTGGATGTGCAGAGATTAAAAAACCTGTGTTTGATGCCATTTCGATAATTCCTAATTTTTCATGGCGATATGGTGTATGTATCGATGTTAATAAAAATCTCAAGGACCTTGTCATTGCTACATAAAACATCAGCCGCTATTAATGATAACGTGGTAAGTTTGTTAAAACCAACACCATCTCAACAGTCGTCGTCTGTAAAATTAAAAAAAAGACTGCTACACCAATACTTACAAGGTCAAAGAGTATTGTGACTAATGGCATAACAACGGCTTCAACTGCTAAATCGTTAGACAATAATATGGACTCGCCTAAAAATTTTTTTATTGGTAGTGGTGACTTGAACTCTACTTTGCGTACCGTTGAACCGCTACGATGGATTTTTATTTTTCGATTATGCAAGGACGTTACTGATGATGATCTCATGATGTATATCAAAAACAAATTTGAAGTCGAGAAACCTGTATTATATTGCTTTTAAAATTGGTATTCCTGTAAGCAAATTTAACCAAATACTGGAGATATCGGCATGGCCTTCTGGAGTCTTGATTAAAGAATTTTTAAATTCACGTCGGGAATCAATGAATAATAATTTTTTAGTCTCACACTCAGCTCTAACGACGTTGTAACAATTGTCGTCTTACTTTGGTATAAGTTAAATCCATTCTGGAATAGAATTAAGTTGTGCTCAAAGTAACAACCAAAGATATTTTTTAATTTATTTTTATTAGTTGATAACAATTACATTTTGAAATTGAAAACAACGTAAAAATTTAACTAACTATATTCAATTAAATAGTTTGTAATGTGCTAGAACATTATTGAATATTATTACAAATCGTAACTAATGTTATGCCTTGTTTAATGTTAATGCCTTGTTTAGAAAAATGCGTTCGTTGTCAAAATAACAAAAATCACTTTTATATTTTTATTGCCAACATTTAAAAATAAAAGTATTCAATAAAACTGCCCTGGTGGTGAAGATTAGAACTACAGGTAGAATAGAATAATTCTATACCCGCAGACAAGTTGGTTTAAGATAATTCCAATTTGGAATTACATATATGGGATTGTTGTTGTAAATTTCTCAAAGTAAGACTGCAAATATCTACTGCAACCTCAACCTATTACTCAACTGACACTGCCACTATCTGACAAAACCAACACATTGTCTATTTATTATCACATCGCTAGCGGAATTCGTTCAAAATCGCGTGAAATGTACGCGATCGTTATACGGATCTTGGATCGACAGCGAGAGGTGGCGGAGTTCTGCTAGCTGTTTCGAAAGATATACGTGCGGATGGAAAGCTGGTGTTGATAGTTGCTGTTTACATACCATACGGAACCTCCGTTAATATATATGGTGAGCTGTCTTTATTTTTCTCAAACCAGCTAGCACTTGCAGCTCCTGATTTTGATTCTGTAATGATTTTGGGTGATCTTAACTTACCGAAAATAAAATGGCTTACCTACTGTTGATGATGAACTTCTGCCGTTCAATGGTGATCTAACTTCAGATCTGGTGATGGGCTCAATCTGTTCACTCGGTCTAAGACAGATTAATAACATCGAGAACCAGTGCAGCAATATCCTCGATCTGGTGTTCTCGGCGGTTCTTCAAGTTTATTTCACATACCATTACATATCCAATTAATATTTGAAAATTGTGTTAATGTTAACGTAAATTTTAATTCTAGTGAGTCTTTCAACTTTAAAAAGGGAAATTATAATGCTTTAAATGAGTTTCTGGACAATATTAATTGGGATCAATATATAACGGGTTAGTTTAGAAGCTTATATTGATCAATTTTATAAAATAATGAATTTGGCAATTGAACAATTTATTCCCCGTTCACCTGTAATTTCGTCGATGCGCGGCGAGCCATGGTTTAATAGTCGCCTATCAGGATTAAAAAATCGAAAATCTAAAGCTCATAAAAAATATAAATTAAACCCATCCGTCGTAAATTATGAAATATTTAGCGCTCTCAGATCTCAATTTAAAATTTTAAATCGTTTCTTATGTTGATTCGAAACGGAATTGTAGATGTATATACCCTCGCAAATGTCTTTCAATTCTTTGATCCACAAAGTATCACTGACATGTTTGCAGCATTTTTTGAAAATGTTTATCGTCTTCGAGAGGGAATGACGAACTTGTTTTTAGTAGTAATCCAAACATTCTATTTCAGTTTACTACCGATGACGTTCTGCACGCTCTGTTGAATGTAAATGTTAATATGAGTTGTGGCCCGGACAAAGTTCACCCACTTGTGTTGAAAAAGTGTGCTTCGGCCTTTTCTCAGCTGCTGGCAGACATCTTCAATTTGAGTTTGAAGAGTGAAGCTTTTCCTTCAATTTGGAAATCCAGTTTCATTAAACCAATTTTCAAGAGTGGACGGAGAACGGATCTTTCTTAACTAAAAATACCATCTCAGTGAACCAGCATGGGTTTTACCCCGGACGGTCAACTGTGACAAATCCTGCTTTGTTCACAAATTTTTTGACGTTATCATTAGAAGGCGGCGATGGTGTTGAGGTAGTGTTTACTGATTTTAGCAAAGCTTTCGATAAAATTGATCAAGTTTTATTGGTAAAGAAACTGGGACAGCTCAACATGTGTGATGCCCTTCCTTTAAAATGGATCTTTTCATATTTGACGAACAGAACTCAAAAAGTTTTTTTTTTAATAATATTTTATTTAGAGGCATAAATGTTTTGTCTGGCGTTCCACAAGGTAGCCACATTGGACCTCTATTATTTATTGCATTCATAGATGATGTGAAGCGGTGCTTCAAACTTTGTAAGTTTCTGATTTACACTAATAATGTAAAAATCTTTTGTAAGATTAGAAATGATCGCGATCTGCTAAATCTACAACAGGAATTAAACGTTTTCTCGACTGCTGTAGCTTGAATAAGCTTTGTCTGAACGTTTCTAAATATAAAGTTATGAACTTTTCTCGAAGACGTTATGGACGTTATGGACCTGATAATAGTTTATTCTTAAATGGCGTTATGATAGAGCGAGTTCATTCTTTTCTAGATTTAGGGGTTTTGTTTTCCCGAGATTTATCGTTTAAGAACCATATTGGTAGATGTATTAATAAGGCTAATTCATTGTTAGGGTTTTTAATCCGTTTCTCCAAAGATTTTCATGGTCCTTATACTCTAAAAGTCCTCTTCGCTTCATTTGTTCGATCGCACTTGGGGTATGCGTCAATTGTCTGGAGTCCGTACTATAACAATTCCTCTAACCGTATAGAATCAATCCGGAAGCGATTTATGTTGTTTGCTTTAAGGCGACTTCCTCGAGAGGTAAACGCCCCTAAGTATGTGCTTCCATCGTATCTAGGCCGTTGTTTGTTACTGAATATTGAACCATTGTTCGTCCGAAGACAAATTTCTTGCGCAGACACCGAGGCTTAGTGATTGATCTGCACTTCCATGGGTCTAATTTTGGTATGTCGGACCCGGTTTGTAATTGTTCTAAAAAATTTTTTTATTCAAATTTGATTTATATTAATAAACCTATAATTTTAAATATTTCTCTGGCACTATATCCCATCAAGGGATTAGGTTTCATAATCAGAATTTCATTTCGGATAATGAGTGATTAATTCATTGATCCTAAACCAGCCGTGAAAACTTTTTCCTTGTCACCACCACCGGGAATCGAACCCGAGGCCTCCGGTTGCTGGAGCAAGCATGCTAACCACTTTGCCACCATGTTCATCGGAAGGAATTTCCGGAAATGTTTAGTTATTTTTCCACATGCAATGCGGTGTGCTGTGGTTCAGTCAAGCTAAAGGTATTTGCAAAGCTGACATAATTTAATTTTTAGAGCTGAGTTTAGCCTAGAACGTGAGATGCATTGATGATAATACTACAGTAATTGATTGTTTCAACTTGGAACAGAAACACTTAGAAAACTTAAATTGTGACTTTGTTTCGGTGACAGAAACAGTTGGAAAAACAATTTCTTCAGATGACAGCCATTCTTTGTTGGTGTAGACAGAATCAATAATCAAATTAATGGCTTGCTTCCTAAACGAAGTCAAGTGAATCTAAGTTATATGAAGTCGATAGAAATATTTGAATTCCATCAATCCGGCCCAATCAATCAATTTACCGTGAATCGTAAAGTTGGAGGTATGGCGAAGCTACTTCAGAATCTCAACACTGAACAGGAGTTATTTAAAAGTACACGATTAGTTGTGAAAAGCGTGATTAAGACAGAAATGCTCATTGGATCTCTGAGGATTCCTGCTGGATCACCTTATTTGGACACAGACAACATTATGTTGTATTCAAGGGTTCGTCGTTATGATGACGTTAACATTGCGATTCTCTTTACTCCGCACCAGGGAGAGCTGATTCAAGGAAGTAATAATATTTTACTAAAAATGTTGATTATAAAGAAAAATTAAGATTCTTTACAGAAGGTTGTGTATTTTATAATAAACTAAAAATTTCCCAATTGCGCCAGATGAACGGTTTTGTGAACTAACGTGGTATTATCAAAATTGGTGCAAAAAATGCCACACTACAGGCGATTTGGTTCTTTTCTTCCAATTCACGTATTTCAATCTGTTTCTGTGCATCAGGATTTCTGGTTCACAAATACTCCGATCTGGCATTGTCGACGCCATAGAATGGCAAATTTAAGGTGGTGCTGAAATGTGACTTTCTGTATAAGCCCATTCATTTATTTTTCATAAAAAGCTCGAATTATTCAGCTTACATAACGCGCGGCCCGTCATACTCACCGATTAGGTAAATTCATCGATTATGTCACATTATGTCTAATCTCTCTCACACTCACACAATGAACTCGAATCTTATTTTAGTGCAAGTAGCTAAATTATCTTTAAGTTTTTTTATTTTTATTAAAAGCATCTTACGTGTACAGAACCGCGTACGAGATGCAATTCTATTTATAAAAGCAGATTTACAGAGAATTTGCGCTGTTTTTATATGCAAACAAAAAAAATTAATTTTCCACTGTGTGTGTTGTACTTCTTGTCGGGCGACGACGCGTGATAAATTTCTTTTTGTTTCCCATATAAATGCAACAGAATTTATAGAGCTGAATGGTGTGTGACGTAACACAATTTATTTTATTGAATGTATTTTGCATGTACGCTCTATATGCACAGAGCAGGCAGACTGGTACATTTTTTGTTGTTTTATTTTAAAAATATTTCAATCTTTAACTTGACAAGTGTCTTAATAATGATTCACGGGTGGAAGTGTACGCGATTTGCGATATAATAAAACCGCACTAAATCTAATCTTTATCTTGGTGTGTCGATTACTCGGTAACCTATTTCTAAATAAATTCTTTGTGGGATTAACGATTGATAAGAGTGTCTTGGATTTGCATTCACATTTAGAAATCACATGTAACTTGCATAATTTGTATTTGCACGTTAAATTTTAATCGTTGTTGTGAGGTAAAATTTTGTCTGCGTGATTTGGCGCTTTCCGACTTTTTAATGACGTAGGCTGACCACTTCCAATAAGCAAGCTGCTTGATGTTGTCATGATGGAATTTTTGGTTGTTTTTATACCGAAAGGTGGTAAATCGTAAATCTGACTATTCTCACTCGATAACAAGGACTATGATAGCAGCAATTCAGTGGGTTCAGAGTTATGGTGATGCCCTTGTCTTGAAAGCTTTGCGTAGCCACTTGGACCTAGAGATTTGATTATTGAGAACTATTTGAACGGACAATTGAAATAAAAATTTATTTGAGAATGGACTCTGGTGCTAAAATACACAATTTTATCTGTAAATTCATATAGAACCCAAGTTCCTTGCTTTTGTATCATTCCCAATGATTTGAAACGACGTGAAATTGCTTATTGAGTCACTCCTAATCTAATCTAAATTCTTCTTCCGTTTGTCACGAATCTTCATACAATAATGCTTCCCATTCGGCGTCTACGTACACTTTCGGCCTTCCGCTACGTTCTTTTTCATCGATATCAAATCCGCCGTTCTTGAACTTTTTAAACCACTCCCGACCACTTCTCTCACTTAAGGCAGCGTCGTGATATGCTTCTACATTCAGTCGATGCCCCTCTGCTGTAGATTGCATCAAATTAAAGAAGTAAACCAAAAGTTCCCCTAAATGACGCTTATTCGACTCTAAATTCGACATTTTCACAAGAAAAAAAATATATGACCTTGATACAAAATCGCTAATAATTTAAGATTATGGTAATGACGGATGTCCAACCTTAGGGTATGACCACAATTTTAACCATAACTTACTAGTAGCGCCATCTTTTGACGAGCGGCGGAGACTTATAAATAAGTCTCCCAATATAGATTGAGTTCGAGCATAAATTCGAGAACAAATTCAGATTCAAGAACAAATTGAAATCCTAGGACACAAAACGGTAACCGCCCTTAATTTCGACAAATTTAAATTCCACAGATTTTTAAATGCAGTTCCTTTTGCAATTTCTTTAGGGTTTGACGAATCAGAATATCGTTGTTACCCGGAAACTTTCGCTTCCGGGGATTGTTTGCAATAGAGTTTTGACGACTACCCAAACTTTATACTTATAAATTTATAATTACAGATGGCGAAAACTAAATCCTTTACCTGAAGATCATGTAAGTAATATTTATTTCAGTTCCGCCGCCAGCAATACTCCAAAATAATAAATATTCCGATTTTGGCTATGCGCTTTGGCAGTGTGGTTAGCTGGTTGTGTAGACTCTATAAAATCACAGCCACTATCTTCCCTGCCGCGGCGACATGTCCTGCTCAACTTTATATCACCACAAAAATACTAATTAATTTTTTTTTTTGTAAATTTTTATTTAATTTATACTTTTTTTTAAAATTTGTTTAAATTAAATTTTTATAATTTTGAAATTCCAAATTTTATTTTTTTTACCTAAATTTTGTTTTATTAATTTTAATACAACTAAAACGAATATAATAATTAATTAATTATAATTAATACAGTTTTAATTCCCAAATATTTTGTTTATAATTTAATTAAATAATTTTATAACACCATATTTTTTATTACATAGAATCAAAATTTATTTATATATTTATATACGCGTATATGTATAATATTAATTAATTAAAATAATTTTAAATATTTAATTAATTAATGGCAGTTATATTGTTTCTTGTTTTCATTTCCTATTTTTTCTCTTTATTTGAAAATAAAATACGATTCGTCATATTTTTGGGGTGATATCCTGCCTGCAGGATACATGCATGATGGGTTTATAAATTGTTTGTGTAAAATTAAATTAAATTAATTAAAGTTTTATTATATTTTTAGCACTAAAATGCGGTTGTTTCTTTTTTTTTGGCGGAGGGATTTTTATTAATTATTTCACAATGAGATAAGTTTCAGTGCAGTTAAAAACATGGTACAAGCTGGAATATACATAGCATACTGCAACAAACTCCATAATGTATGCGAAGGTACGTACAACCCCAACACACTCATCCAATCCGTTTGCGACCCACGAACAAACAAAATACGAACATATAATAAACCATTAGAAATACACAAAATTGTGTGAGAAATGAACAAAACAAACAAAAAATTACATTAATGCCAATTCAACATTTTATTAATAATATTTTAATTAAATTAATTATAATTAGGATTAAAAATTATATAAAAAAAAACTATTTACAATTAAATTAATTTTTTATTTTGTTTCATTACCAATTTTAACAACAAATTACAGATTATGATTAATTAAAATTGGTTAATTAATTTATTTCCTTAATAATTTAAAAATAGTCAATTTATTTTCATTTTAGTTGTGGATTTTGTTTTTTAATTATTTATGGAACAAATAATTAATTTTAATTTGAAATGATGATCCTGCGCCTTCAATGCGTAATTAGGAATGTAGAATTATTTTCAGTATTATTTGCAACACAGAAAGTAAATTTTGTTAACTTAAGAGAAGATTGCTTACTAAGATGAAGGTTATTTAGTTTATGCTAGGGATAAATATCCTACAAATATATCAGCTGCAAGTAAAGAACCAGAGGTGGTCTGAACGGAGTTAAGTAAACTTGGAAGAAAATCGCTTGATTTAGCATCGCGTTTTTATCGAATGTGTGTATTGTATGACAACCAGCATGATTAATGATACCTTTCGATTCATCAAAGATAAATTAACTCACTAGAAACCTCACCAGAGATTTTGGAGACAACTTCATTAAAATTCATGTCACAGATTTTGTAAATTTTCTTGTAAGTTTTCAACAAAATAGAGAATCCTGATGGATTTGTGTTTAAAGTGCAGCATAATGTTGCTTTATTCACCTGCAGTTAAGGTTCGATTACAAAATTTGTCCGGATTTCAAAATACAAATTTTCCAATAACCTCGCCTTCCATATGTAAATTTACCATTTGATTCTTCGTAAATCTACTTCTATCATTACAGAAAACTATTTTGAACCGGAATTTGAGCTACAACTTTTTTCTCGATATTTTGCGAAAATCTCTGATGGTTAAGCCTTACTGATTTCGAGCGGATAAAATTTATTGTCACAGATTTTGCAAATTTCGATTGTTTTCCAGAAATTCCATAATCCTGAATAGATTTGCGTTTAAATTGCTGCATAATGTTGCTTTATTCGCCTGCAGTTAAGGTTCGACTACAAAATTTGTCCGGATTTCAAAATACAAATTTTCCAATAACCTCGCCTTCCATATGTAATTTACCATTTGATTCTTCGTAAACCTACTTCTATCATTACAGAAAACTATTTTGAACCGGAATTTGAGCTACAATTTTTTTCTCGATATTTTGCGAAAATCTCTGATGGTTGGTTGGCCTTACTGATTTCGAACGGATAAAATTTATTGTCACAGATCTTGTAAATTTCGGTTGTTTTCCAGAAATTCCAGAATCCTGAATAGATTTGAGTTTAAATTGCTGCATAATGTTGCTTTATTCGCCTGCAGTTAAGGTTCGACTACAAAATTTGTCCGGATTTCAAAATACAAATTTTCCAATAACCTCGCCTTCCATATGTAATTTACCATTTGATTCTTCGTAAACCTACTTCTATCATTACAGAAAACTATTTTGAACGGGAATTTGAGCTACAATTTTTTTCTCGATATTTTGCGAAAATCTCTGATGGTTGGCCTTACTGATTTCGAACGGATAAAATTTATTGTCACAGATCTTGTAAATTTCGGTTGTTTTCCAGAAATTCCAGAATCCTGAATAGATTTGAATTTAAATTGCTGTATAATGTTGCTTTATTCGCCTGCAGTTAAGGTTCGACTACAAAATTTGTCCGGATTTCAAAATACAAATTTTCCAATAACCTCGCCTTCCATATGTAATTTACCATTTGATTCTTCGTAAACCTACTTCTATCATTACAGAAAACTATTTTGAACCGGAATTTGAGCTACAATTTTTTTCTCAATATTTTGCGAAAATCTCTGATGGTTAGCCTTACTGATTTCGAACGGATAAAATTTATTGTCACAGATCTTGTAAATTTCGGTTGTTTTCCAGAAATTCCAGAATCCTGAATAGATTTGAATTTAAATTGCTGCATAATGTTGCTTTATTCGCCTGCAGTTAAGGTTCGACTAAAAAATTTGTCCGGATTTCAAAATACAAATTTTCCAATAACCTCGCCTTCCATATGTAATTTACCATTTGATTCTTCGTAAACCTACTTCTATCATTACAGAAAACTATTTTGAACCGGAATTTGAGCTACAATTTTTTTCTCGATATTTTACGAAAATCTCTGATGGTTAGCCTTACTGATTTCGAACGGATAAAATTTATTGTCACAGATCTTGTAAATTTCGGTTGTTTTCCAGAAATTCCAGAATCCTGAATAGATTTGAGTTTAAATTGCTGCATAATGTTGCTTTATTCGCCTGCAGTTAAGGTTCGACTACAAAATTTGTCCGGATTTCAAAATACAAATTTTCCAATAACCTCGCCTTCCATATGTAATTTACCATTTGATTCTTCGTAAACCTACTTCTATCATTACAGAAAACTATTTTGAACCGGAATTTGAGCTACAATTTTTTTCTCGATATTTTGCGAAAATCTCTGATGGTTAGCCTTACTGATTTCGAACGGATAAAATTTATTGTCACAGATCTTGTAAATTTCGGTTGTTTTCCAGAAATTCCAGAATCCTGAATAGATTTGAGTTTAAATTGCTGCATAATGTTGCTTTATTCGCCTGCAGTTAAGGTTCGACTACAAAATTTGTCCGGATTTCAAAATACAAATTTTCCAATAACCTCGCCTTCCATATGTAATTTACCATTTGATTATTCGTAAACCTACTTCTATCATTACAGAAAACTATTTTGAACGGGAATTTGAGCTACAATTTTTTTCTCGATATTTTGCGAAAATCTCTGATGGTTGGCCTTACTGATTTCGAACGGATAAAATTTATTGTCACAGATCTTGTAAATTTCGGTTGTTTTCCAGAAATTCCAGAATCCTGAATAGATTTGAGTTTAAATTGCTGCATAATGTTGCTTTATTCGCCTGCAGTTAAGGTTCGACTACAAAATTTGTCCGGATTTCAAAATACAAATTTTCCTATAACCTCGCCTTCCATATGTAATTTACCATTTGATTCTTCGTAAACCTACTTCTATCATTACAGAAAACTATTTTGAACCGGAATTTGAGCTACAATTTTTTTCTCGATATTTTGCGAAAATCTCTGATGGTTGGCCTTACTGATTTCGAACGGATAAAATTTATTGTCACAGATCTTGTAAATTTCGGTTGTTTTCCAGAAATTCCAGAATCCTGAATAGATTTGAGTTTAAATTGCTGCATAATGTTGCTTTATTCGCCTGCAGATAAGGTTCGACTACAAAATTTGTCCGGATTTCAAAATACAAATTTTCCAATAACCTCACCTTCCATATGTAATTTACCATTTGATTCTTCGTAAACCTACTTCTATCATTACAGAAAACTATTTTGAACCGGAATTTGAGCTACAATTTTTTTCTCGATATTTTGCGAAAATCTCTGATGGTTAGCCTTACTGATTTCGAGCGGATAAAATTTATTGTCACAGATCTTGTAAATTTCGGTTGTTTTCCAGAAATTCCAGAATCCTGAATAGATTTGAGTTTAAATTGCTGCATAATGTTGCTTTATTCGCCTGCAGTTAAGGTTCGACTACAAAATTTGTCCGGATTTCAAAATACAAATTTTCCTATAACCTCGCCTTCCATATGTAATTTACCATTTGATTCTTCGTAAACCTACTTCTATCATTACAGAAAACTATTTTGAACCGGAATTTGAGCTACAATTTTTTTCTCGATATTTTGCGAAAATCTCTGATGGTTGGCCTTACTGATTTCGAACGGATAAAATTTATTGTCACAGATCTTGTAAATTTCGGTTGTTTTCCAGAAATTCCAGAATCCTGAATAGATTTGAGTTTAAATTGCTGCATAATGTTGCTTTATTCGCCTGCAGTTAAGGTTCGACTACAAAATTTGTCCGGATTTCAAAATACAAATTTTCCAATAACCTCGCCTTCCATATGTAATTTACCATTTGATTCTTCGTAAACCTACTTCTATCATTACAGAAAACTATTTTGAACCGGAATTTGAGCTACAATTTTTTTCTCGATATTTTGCGAAAATCTCTGATGGTTAGCCTTACTGATTTCGAACGGATAAAATTTATTGTCACAGATCTTGTAAATTTCGGTTGTTTTCCAGAAATTCCAGAATCCTGAATAGATTTGAGTTTAAATTGCTGCATAATGTTGCTTTATTCGCCTGCAGTTAAGGTTCGACTAAAAAATTTGTCCGGATTTCAAAATACAAATTTTCCTATAACCTCGCCTTCCATATGTAATTTACCATTTGATTCTTCGTAAACCTACTTCTATCATTACAGAAAACTATTTTGAACCGGAATTTGAGCTACAATTTTTTTCTCGATATTTTGCGAAAATCTCTGATGGTTGGCCTTACTGATTTCGAACGGATAAAATTTATTGTCACAGATCTTGTAAATTTCGGTTGTTTTCCAGAAATTCCAGAATCCTGAATAGATTTGAGTTTAAATTACTGCATAATGTTGCTTTATTCGCCTGCAGTTAAGGTTCGACTACAAAATTTGTCCGGATTTCAAAATATAAATTTTCCTATAACCTCGCCTTCCATATGTAATTTACCATTTGATTCTTCGTAAACCTACTTCTATCATTACAGAAAACTATTTTGAACCGGAATTTGAGCTACAATTTTTTTCTCGATATTTTGCGAAAATCTCTGATGGTTAGCCTTACTGATTTCGAACGGATAAAATTTATTGTCACAGATTTTGAAAATTTCGATTGTTTTCCAGAAATTCCAGAATCCTGAATAGATTTGAGTTTAAATAGCTGCATAATGTTGCTTTATTCGCCTGCAGTTAAGGTTCGACTACAAAATTTGTCCGAATTTCAAAATACAAATTTTCCAATAACCTCGAATTCCATATGTAATTTACCATTTGATTCTTCGTAAACCTACTTCTATCATTACAGAAAACTATTTTGAACCGGAATTTGAGCTACAATTTTTTTCTCGATATTTTGCGAAAATCTCTGATGGTTGGCCTTACTGATTTCGAACGGATAAAATTTATTGTCACAGATCTTGTAAATTTCGGTTGTTTTCCAGAAATTCCAGAATCCTGAATAGATTTGAATTTAAATTGCTGTATAATGTTGCTTTATTCGCCTGCAGTTAAGGTTCGACTACAAAATTTGCCCGGATTTCAAAATACAAATTTTCCAATAACCTCGCCTTCCATATGTAATTTACCATTTGATTATTCGTAAACCTACTTCTATCATCACAGAAAACTATTTTGAACCGGAATTTGAGCTACAATTTTTTTCTCGATATTTTGCGAAAATCTCTGATGGTTAGCCTTACTGATTTCGAGCGGATAAAATTTATTGTCACAGATCTTGTAAATTTCGGTTGTTTTCCAGAAATTCCAGAATCCTGAATAGATTTGAGTTTAAATTGCTGCATAATGTTGCTTTATTCGCCTGCAGATAAGGTTCGACTACAAAATTTGTCCGGATTTCAAAATACAAATTTTCCAATAACCTCGCCTTCCATATGTAATTTACCATTTGATTCTTCGTAAACCTACTTCTATCATTACAGAAAACTATTTTGAACCGGAATTTGAGCTACAATTTTTTTCTCGATATTTTGCGAAAATCTCTGATGGTTAGCCTTACTGATTTCAAGCGGATAAAATTTATTGTCACAGATTTTGAAAATTTCGATTGTTTTCCAGAAATTCCAGAATCCTGAATAGATTTGAGTTTAAATAGCTGCATAATGTTGCTTTATTCGCCTGCAGTTAAGGTTCGACTACAAAATTTGTCCGGATTTCAAAATACAAATTTTCCAATAACCTCGCCTTCCATATGTAATTTACCATTTGATTCTTCGTAAACCTACTTCTATCATTACAGAAAACTATTTTGAACGGGAATTTGAGCTACAATTTTTTTCTCGATATTTTGCGAAAATCTCTGATGGTTAGCCTTACTGATTTCGAACGGATAAAATTTATTGTCACAGATCTTGTAAATTTCGGTTGTTTTCCAGAAATTCCAGAATCCTGAATAGATTTGAATTTAAATTGCTGTATAATGTTGCTTTATTCGCCTGCAGTTAAGGTTCGACTACAAAATTTGTCCGGATTTCAAAATACAAATTTTCCAATAACCTCGCCTTCCATATGTAATTTACCATTTGATTATTCGTAAACCTACTTCTATCATTACAGAAGACTATTTTGAACCGGAATTTGAGCTACAATTTTTTTCTCGATATTTTGCGAAAATCTCTGATGGTTAGCCTTACTGATTTCAAGCGGATAAAATTTATTGTCACAGATCTTGAAAATTTCGGTTGTTTTCCAGAAATTAGAGAATCCTGAATAGATTTGAGTTTAAATTGCTGCATAATGTTGCTTTATTCGCCTGCAGTTAAGGTTCGACTACAAAATTTGTCCGGATTTCAAAATACAAATTTTCCAATAACCTCGCCTTCCATATGTAATTTACCATTTGATTCTTCGTAAACCTACTTCTATCATTACAGAAAACTATTTTGAACCGGAATTTGAGCTACAATTTTTTTCTCGATATTTTGCGAAAATCTCTGATGGTTAGCCTTACTGATTTCGAACGGATAAAATTTATTGTCACAGATCTTGTAAATTTCGGTTGTTTTCCAGAAATTCCAGAATCCTGAATAGATTTGAATTTAAATTGCTGCATAATGTTGCTTTATTCGCCTGCAGTTAAGGTTCGACTACAAAATTTGTCCGGATTTCAAAATACAAATTTTCCAATAACCTCGCCTTCCATATGTAATTTACCATTTGATTCTTCGTAAACCTACTTCTATCATTACAGAAAACTATTTTGAACCGGAATTTGAGCTACAATTTTTTTCTCAATATTTTGCGAAAATCTCTGATGGTTAGCCTTACTGATTTCGAACGGATAAAATTTATTGTCACAGATCTTGTAAATTTCGGTTGTTTTCCAGAAATTCCAGAATCCTGAATAGATTTGAATTTAAATTGCTGCATAATGTTGCTTTATTCGCCTGCAGTTAAGGTTCGATTACAAAATTTGTCCGGATTTCAAAATACAAATTTTCCAATAACCTCGCCTTCCATATGTAATTTACCATTTGATTATTCGTAAACCTACTTCTATCATTACAGAAAACTATTTTGAACCGGAATTTGAGCTACAATTTTTTTCTCGATATTTTGCGAAAATCTCTGATGGTTAGCCTTACTGATTTCGAGCGGATAAAATTTATTGTCACAGATTTTGCAAATTTCGATTGTTTTCCAGAAATTCCAGAATCCTGAATAGATTTGAGTTTAAATTGCCGCATAATGTTGCTTTATTCACCTGGTTCGATTACAAAATTTGTCCGGATTTCAAAATACAAATTTTCCTATAACCTCGCCTTCCATATGTAAATTTACCATTTGATTCTTCGTAAACCTACTTCTATCATTACAGAAAACTATTTTGAACCGGAATTTGAGCTACAATTTTTTTCTCGATATTTTGCGAAAATCTCTGATGGCTAGCCTTACTGATTTCGAACGGATAAAATTTATTGTCACAGATCTTGTAAATTTCGGTTGTTTTCCAGAAATTCCAGAATCCTGAATAGATTTGAATTTAAATTGCTGCATAATGTTGCTTTATTCGCCTGCAGTTAAGGTTCGACTACAAAATTTGTCCGGATTTCAAAATACAAATTTTCCAATAACCTCGCCTTCCATATGTAATTTACCATTTGATTCTTCGTAAACCTACTTCTATCATTACAGAAAACTATTTTGAACCGGAATTTGAGCTACAATTTTTTTCTCAATATTTTGCGAAAATCTCTGATGGTTAGCCTTACTGATTTCGAACGGATAAAATTTATTGTTCCAGATCTTGTAAATTTCGGTTGTTTTCCAGAAATTCCAGAATCCTGAATAGATTTGAGTTTAAATTGCTGCATAATGTTGCTTTATTCGCCTGCAGTTAAGGTTCGACTACAAAATTTATCCGGATTTCAAAATACAAATTTTCCAATAACCTCGCCTTCCATATGTAATTTACCATTTGATTCTTCGTAAACCTACTTCTATCATTACAGAAAACTATTTTGAACCGGAATTTGAGCTACAATTTTTTTCTCGATATTTTGCGAAAATCTCTGATGCTTGGCCTTACTGATTTCGAACGGATAAAATTTATTGTCACAGATCTTGTAAATTTCGGTTGTTTTCCAGAAATTCCAGAATCTTGAATAGATTTGTGTTTAAATTGCTGCATAATGTTGCTTTATTCGCCTGCAGATAAGGTTCGATTACAAAATTTGTCCGGATTTCAAAATACAAATTTTCCAATAACCTCGCCTTCCATATGTAATTTACCATTTGATTATTCGTAAACCTACTTCTATCATTACAGAAAACTATTTTGAACCGGAATTTGAGCTACAATTTTTTTCTCGATATTTTGCGAAAATCTCTGATGGTTGGCCTTACTGATTTCGAACGGATAAAATTTATTGTCACAGATCTTGTAAATTTCGGTTGTTTTCCAGAAATTCCAGAATCCTGAATAGATTTGAGTTTAAATTGCTGCATAATGTTGCTTTATTCGCCTGCAGTTAAGGTTCGACTACAAAATTTGTCCGGATTTCAAAATACAAATTTTCCAATAACCTCGCCTTCCATATGTAATTTACCATTTGATTCTTCGTAAACCTACTTCTATCATTACAGAAAACTATTTTGAACCGGAATTTGAGCTACAATTTTTTTCTCGATATTTTGCGAAAATCTCTGATGGTTGGTTGGCCTTACTGATTTCGAACGGATAAAATTTATTGTCACAGATCTTGTAAATTTCGGTTGTTTTCCAGAAATTCCAGAATCTTGAATAGATTTGTGTTTAAATTGCTGCATAATGTTGCTTTATTCGCCTGCAGTTAAGGTTCGACTACAAAATTTGTCCGGATTTCAAAATACAAATTTTCCAATAACCTCGCCTTCCATATGTAATTTACCATTTGATTCTTCGTAAACCTACTTCTATCATTACAGAAAACTATTTTGAACCGGAATTTGAGCTACAATTTTTTTCTCGATATTTTGCGAAAATCTCTGATGGTTGGTTGGCCTTACTGATTTCGAACGGATAAAATTTATTGTCACAGATCTTGTAAATTTCGGTTGTTTTCCAGAAATTCCAGAATCTTGAATAGATTTGTGTTTAAATTGCTGCATAATGTTGCTTTATTCGCCTGCAGTTAAGGTTCGACTACAAAATTTGTCCGGATTTCAAAATACAAATTTTCCTATAACCTCGCCTTCCATATGTAATTTACCATTTGATTCTTCGTAAACCTACTTCTATCATTACAGAAAACTATTTTGAACCGGAATTTGAGCTACAATTTTTTTCTCGATATTTTGCGAAAATCTCTGTTGGCCTTACTGATTTCGAACGGATAAAATTTATTGTCACAGATCTTGTAAATTTCGGTTGTTTCCCAGAAATTCCAGAATCCTGAATAGATTTGAGTTTAAATTGCCGCATAATGTTGCTTTATTCACCTGGTTCGATTACAAAATTTGTCCGGATTTCAAAATACAAATTTTCCAATAACCTCGCCTTCCATATGTAATTTACCATTTGATTATTCGTAAACCTACTTCTATCATTACAGAAAACTATTTTGAACCGGAATTTGAGCTACAATTTTTTTCTCGATATTTTGCGAAAATCTCTGATGGTTGGCCTTACTGATTTCGAACGGATAAAATTTATTGTCACAGATCTTGTAAATTTCGGTTGTTTTCCAGAAATTCCAGAATCCTGAATAGATTTGAGTTTAAATTGCTGCATAATGTTGCTTTATTCGCCTGCAGTTAAGGTTCGACTACAATATTTGTCCGGATTTCAAAATACAAATTTTCCAATAACCTCGCCTTCCATATGTAATTTACCATTTGATTCTTCGTAAACCTACTTCTATCATTACAGAAAACTATTTTGAACCGGAATTTGAGCTACAATTTTTTTCTCGATATTTTGCGAAAATCTCTGTTGGCCTTACTGATTTCGAACGGATAAAATTTATTGTCACAGATCTTGTAAATTTCGGTTGTTTCCCAGAAATTCCAGAATCCTGAATAGATTTGAGTTTAAATTGCCGCATAATGTTGCTTTATTCACCTGGTTCGATTACAAAATTTGTCCGGATTTCAAAATACAAATTTTCCAATAACCTCGCCTTCCATATGTAATTTACCATTTGATTATTCGTAAACCTACTTCTATCATTACAGAAAACTATTTTGAACCGGAATTTGAGCTACAATTTTTTTCTCGATATTTTGCGAAAATCTCTGATGGTTGGCCTTACTGATTTCGAACGGATAAAATTTATTGTCACAGATCTTGTAAATTTCGGTTGTTTTCCAGAAATTCCAGAATCCTGAATAGATTTGAGTTTAAATTGCTGCATAATGTTGCTTTATTCGCCTGCAGTTAAGGTTCGACTACAATATTTGTCCGGATTTCAAAATACAAATTTTCCAATAACCTCGCCTTCCATATGTAATTTACCATTTGATTCTTCGTAAACCTACTTCTATCATTACAGAAAACTATTTTGAACCGGAATTTGAGCTACAATTTTTTTCTCGATATTTTGCGAAAATCTCTGTTGGCCTTACTGATTTCGAACGGATAAAATTTATTGTCACAGATCTTGTAAATTTCGGTTGTTTCCCAGAAATTCCAGAATCCTGAATAGATTTGAGTTTAAATTGCCGCATAATGTTGCTTTATTCACCTGGTTCGATTACAAAATTTGTCCGGATTTCAAAATACAAATTTTCCAATAACCTCGCCTTCCATATGTAATTTACCATTTGATTATTCGTAAACCTACTTCTATCATTACAGAAAACTATTTTGAACCGGAATTTGAGCTACAATTTTTTTCTCGATATTTTGCGAAAATCTCTGATGGTTGGCCTTACTGATTTCGAACGGATAAAATTTATTGTCACAGATCTTGTAAATTTCGGTTGTTTTCCAGAAATTCCAGAATCCTGAATAGATTTGAGTTTAAATTGCTGCATAATGTTGCTTTATTCGCCTGCAGTTAAGGTTCGACTACAATATTTGTCCGGATTTCAAAATACAAATTTTCCAATAACCTCGCCTTCCATATGTAATTTACCATTTGATTCTTCGTAAACCTACTTCTATCATTACAGAAAACTATTTTGAACCGGAATTTGAGCTACAATTTTTTTCTCGATATTTTGCGAAAATCTCTGTTGGCCTTACTGATTTCGAACGGATAAAATTTATTGTCACAGATCTTGTAAATTTCGGTTGTTTTCCAGAAATTCCAGAATCCTGAATAGATTTGAGTTTAAATTGCTGCATAATGTTGCTTTATTCGCCTGCAGTTAAGGTTCGACTACAATATTTGTCCGGATTTCAAAATACAAATTTTCCAATAACCTCGCCTTCCATATGTAATTTACCATTTGATTCTTCGTAAACCTACTTCTATCATTACAGAAAACTATTTTGAACCGGAATTTGAGCTACAATTTTTTTCTCGATATTTTGCGAAAATCTCTGTTGGCCTTCCAGAATCCTGAATAGAAATTCCAGAATCCTGAATAGATTTGAGTTTAAATTGCCGCATAATGTTGCTTTATTCACCTGGTTCGATTACAAAATTTGTCCGGATTTCAAAATACAAATTTTCCAATAACCTCGCCTTCCATATGTAATTTACCATTTGATTATTCGTAAACCTACTTCTATCATTACAGAAAACTATTTTGAACCGGAATTTGAGCTACAATTTTTTTCTCGATATTTTGCGAAAATCTCTGATGGTTGGCCTTACTGATTTCGAACGGATAAAATTTATTGTCACAGATCTTGTAAATTTCGGTTGTTTTCCAGAAATTCCAGAATCCTGAATAGATTTGAGTTTAAATTGCTGCATAATGTTGCTTTATTCGCCTGCAGTTAAGGTTCGACTACAATATTTGTCCGGATTTCAAAATACAAATTTTCCAATAACCTCGCCTTCCATATGTAATTTACCATTTGATTCTTCGTAAACCTACTTCTATCATTACAGAAAACTATTTTGAACCGGAATTTGAGCTACAATTTTTTTCTCGATATTTTGCGAAAATCTCTGTTGGCCTTACTGATTTCGAACGGATAAAATTTATTGTCACAGATCTTGTAAATTTCGGTTGTTTCCCAGAAATTCCAGAATCCTGAATAGATTTGAGTTTAAATTGCCGCATAATGTTGCTTTATTCACCTGGTTCGATTACAAAATTTGTCCGGATTTCAAAATACAAATTTTCCAATAACCTCGCCTTCCATATGTAATTTACCATTTGATTCTTCGTAAACCTACTTCTATCATTACAGAAAACTATTTTGAACCGGAATTTGAGCTACAATTTTTTTCTCGATATTTTGCGAAAATCTCTGATGGTTGGCCTTACTGATTTCGAACGGATAAAATTTATTGTCACAGATCTTGTAAATTTCGGTTGTTTTCCAGAAATTCCAGAATCCTGAATAGATTTGAGTTTAAATTGCTGCATAATGTTGCTTTATTCGCCTGCAGTTAAGGTTCGACTACAATATTTGTCCGGATTTCAAAATACAAATTTTCCTATAACCTCGCCTTCCATATGTAATTTACCATTTGATTCTTCGTAAACCTACTTCTATCATTACAGAAAACTATTTTGAACCGGAATTTGAGCTACAATTTTTTTCTCGATATTTTGCGAAAATCTCTGATGGTTAGCCTTACTGATTTCGAGCGGATAAAATTTATTGTCACAGATTTTGCAAATTTCGATTGTTTTCCAGAAATTCCAGAATCCTGAATAGATTTGAGTTTAAATTGCCGCATAATGTTGCTTTATTCACCTGGTTCGATTACAAAATTTGTCCGGATTTCAAAATACAAATTTTCCTATAACCTCGCCTTCCATATGTAAATTTACCATTTGATTCTTCGTAAACCTACTTCTATCATTACAGAAAACTATTTTGAACCGGAATTTGAGCTACAATTTTTTTCTCGATATTTTGCGAAAATCTCTGATGGTTGGCCTTACTGATTTCGAACGGATAAAATTTATTGTCACAGATCTTGTAAATTTCGGTTGTTTTCCAGAAATTCCAGAATCCTGAATAGATTTGAGTTTAAATTGCTGCATAATGTTGCTTTATTCGCCTGCAGTTAAGGTTCGACTACAATATTTGTCCGGATTTCAAAATACAAATTTTCCAATAACCTCGCCTTCCATATGTAATTTACCATTTGATTCTTCGTAAACCTACTTCTATCATTACAGAAAACTATTTTGAACCGGAATTTGAGCTACAATTTTTTTCTCGATATTTTGCGAAAATCTCTGTTGGCCTTACTGATTTCGAACGGATAAAATTTATTGTCACAGATCTTGTAAATTTCGGTTGTTTCCCAGAAATTCCAGAATCCTGAATAGATTTGAGTTTAAATTGCCGCATAATGTTGCTTTATTCACCTGGTTCGATTACAAAATTTGTCCGGATTTCAAAATACAAATTTTCCAATAACCTCGCCTTCCATATGTAATTTACCATTTGATTATTCGTAAACCTACTTCTATCATTACAGAAAACTATTTTGAACCGGAATTTGAGCTACAATTTTTTTCTCGATATTTTGCGAAAATCTCTGATGGTTGGCCTTACTGATTTCGAACGGATAAAATTTATTGTCACAGATCTTGTAAATTTCGGTTGTTTTCCAGAAATTCCAGAATCCTGAATAGATTTGAGTTTAAATTGCTGCATAATGTTGCTTTATTCGCCTGCAGTTAAGGTTCGACTACAATATTTGTCCGGATTTCAAAATACAAATTTTCCAATAACCTCGCCTTCCATATGTAATTTACCATTTGATTCTTCGTAAACCTACTTCTATCATTACAGAAAACTATTTTGAACCGGAATTTGAGCTACAATTTTTTTCTCGATATTTTGCGAAAATCTCTGTTGGCCTTACTGATTTCGAACGGATAAAATTTATTGTCACAGATCTTGTAAATTTCGGTTGTTTCCCAGAAATTCCAGAATCCTGAATAGATTTGAGTTTAAATTGCCGCATAATGTTGCTTTATTCACCTGGTTCGATTACAAAATTTGTCCGGATTTCAAAATACAAATTTTCCAATAACCTCGCCTTCCATATGTAATTTACCATTTGATTATTCGTAAACCTACTTCTATCATTACAGAAAACTATTTTGAACCGGAATTTGAGCTACAATTTTTTTCTCGATATTTTGCGAAAATCTCTGATGGTTGGCCTTACTGATTTCGAACGGATAAAATTTATTGTCACAGATCTTGTAAATTTCGGTTGTTTTCCAGAAATTCCAGAATCCTGAATAGATTTGAGTTTAAATTGCTGCATAATGTTGCTTTATTCGCCTGCAGTTAAGGTTCGACTACAATATTTGTCCGGATTTCAAAATACAAATTTTCCAATAACCTCGCCTTCCATATGTAATTTACCATTTGATTCTTCGTAAACCTACTTCTATCATTACAGAAAACTATTTTGAACCGGAATTTGAGCTACAATTTTTTTCTCGATATTTTGCGAAAATCTCTGTTGGCCTTACTGATTTCGAACGGATAAAATTTATTGTCACAGATCTTGTAAATTTCGGTTGTTTCCCAGAAATTCCAGAATCCTGAATAGATTTGAGTTTAAATTGCCGCATAATGTTGCTTTATTCACCTGGTTCGATTACAAAATTTGTCCGGATTTCAAAATACAAATTTTCCAATAACCTCGCCTTCCATATGTAATTTACCATTTGATTATTCGTAAACCTACTTCTATCATTACAGAAAACTATTTTGAACCGGAATTTGAGCTACAATTTTTTTCTCGATATTTTGCGAAAATCTCTGATGGTTGGCCTTACTGATTTCGAACGGATAAAATTTATTGTCACAGATCTTGTAAATTTCGGTTGTTTTCCAGAAATTCCAGAATCCTGAATAGATTTGAGTTTAAATTGCTGCATAATGTTGCTTTATTCGCCTGCAGTTAAGGTTCGACTACAATATTTGTCCGGATTTCAAAATACAAATTTTCCAATAACCTCGCCTTCCATATGTAATTTACCATTTGATTCTTCGTAAACCTACTTCTATCATTACAGAAAACTATTTTGAACCGGAATTTGAGCTACAATTTTTTTCTCGATATTTTGCGAAAATCTCTGTTGGCCTTACTGATTTCGAACGGATAAAATTTATTGTCACAGATCTTGTAAATTTCGGTTGTTTTCCAGAAATTCCAGAATCCTGAATAGATTTGAGTTTAAATTGCTGCATAATGTTGCTTTATTCGCCTGCAGTTAAGGTTCGACTACAATATTTGTCCGGATTTCAAAATACAAATTTTCCAATAACCTCGCCTTCCATATGTAATTTACCATTTGATTCTTCGTAAACCTACTTCTATCATTACAGAAAACTATTTTGAACCGGAATTTGAGCTACAATTTTTTTCTCGATATTTTGCGAAAATCTCTGTTGGCCTTACTGATTTCGAACGGATAAAATTTATTGTCACAGATCTTGTAAATTTCGGTTGTTTTCCAGAAATTCCAGAATCCTGAATAGATTTGAGTTTAAATTGCTGCATAATGTTGCTTTATTCGCCTGCAGTTAAGGTTCGACTACAATATTTGTCCGGATTTCAAAATACAAATTTTCCAATAACCTCGCCTTCCATATGTAATTTACCATTTGATTCTTCGTAAACCTACTTCTATCATTACAGAAAACTATTTTGAACCGGAATTTGAGCTACAATTTTTTTCTCGATATTTTGCGAAAATCTCTGTTGGCCTTACTGATTTCGAACGGATAAAATTTATTGTCACAGATCTTGTAAATTTCGGTTGTTTTCCAGAAATTCCAGAATCCTGAATAGATTTGAGTTTAAATTGCCGCATAATGTTGCTTTATTCACCTGGTTCGATTACAAAATTTGTCCGGATTTCAAAATACAAATTTTCCAATAACCTCGCCTTCCATATGTAATTTACCATTTGATTATTCGTAAACCTACTTCTATCATTACAGAAAACTATTTTGAACCGGAATTTGAGCTACAATTTTTTTCTCGATATTTTGCGAAAATCTCTGATGGTTGGCCTTACTGATTTCGAACGGATAAAATTTATTGTCACAGATCTTGTAAATTTCGGTTGTTTTCCAGAAATTCCAGAATCCTGAATAGATTTGAGTTTAAATTGCTGCATAATGTTGCTTTATTCGCCTGCAGTTAAGGTTCGACTACAATATTTGTCCGGATTTCAAAATACAAATTTTCCAATAACCTCGCCTTCCATATGTAATTTACCATTTGATTCTTCGTAAACCTACTTCTATCATTACAGAAAACTATTTTGAACCGGAATTTGAGCTACAATTTTTTTCTCGATATTTTGCGAAAATCTCTGTTGGCCTTACTGATTTCGAACGGATAAAATTTATTGTCACAGATCTTGTAAATTTCGGTTGTTTCCCAGAAATTCCAGAATCCTGAATAGATTTGAGTTTAAATTGCCGCATAATGTTGCTTTATTCACCTGGTTCGATTACAAAATTTGTCCGGATTTCAAAATACAAATTTTCCAATAACCTCGCCTTCCATATGTAATTTACCATTTGATTATTCGTAAACCTACTTCTATCATTACAGAAAACTATTTTGAACCGGAATTTGAGCTACAATTTTTTTCTCGATATTTTGCGAAAATCTCTGATGGTTGGCCTTACTGATTTCGAACGGATAAAATTTATTGTCACAGATCTTGTAAATTTCGGTTGTTTTCCAGAAATTCCAGAATCCTGAATAGATTTGAGTTTAAATTGCTGCATAATGTTGCTTTATTCGCCTGCAGTTAAGGTTCGACTACAATATTTGTCCGGATTTCAAAATACAAATTTTCCAATAACCTCGCCTTCCATATGTAATTTACCATTTGATTCTTCGTAAACCTACTTCTATCATTACAGAAAACTATTTTGAACCGGAATTTGAGCTACAATTTTTTTCTCGATATTTTGCGAAAATCTCTGTTGGCCTTACTGATTTCGAACGGATAAAATTTATTGTCACAGATCTTGTAAATTTCGGTTGTTTCCCAGAAATTCCAGAATCCTGAATAGATTTGAGTTTAAATTGCCGCATAATGTTGCTTTATTCACCTGGTTCGATTACAAAATTTGTCCGGATTTCAAAATACAAATTTTCCAATAACCTCGCCTTCCATATGTAATTTACCATTTGATTATTCGTAAACCTACTTCTATCATTACAGAAAACTATTTTGAACCGGAATTTGAGCTACAATTTTTTTCTCGATATTTTGCGAAAATCTCTGATGGTTGGCCTTACTGATTTCGAACGGATAAAATTTATTGTCACAGATCTTGTAAATTTCGGTTGTTTTCCAGAAATTCCAGAATCCTGAATAGATTTGAGTTTAAATTGCTGCATAATGTTGCTTTATTCGCCTGCAGTTAAGGTTCGACTACAATATTTGTCCGGATTTCAAAATACAAATTTTCCAATAACCTCGCCTTCCATATGTAATTTACCATTTGATTCTTCGTAAACCTACTTCTATCATTACAGAAAACTATTTTGAACCGGAATTTGAGCTACAATTTTTTTCTCGATATTTTGCGAAAATCTCTGTTGGCCTTACTGATTTCGAACGGATAAAATTTATTGTCACAGATCTTGTAAATTTCGGTTGTTTCCCAGAAATTCCAGAATCCTGAATAGATTTGAGTTTAAATTGCCGCATAATGTTGCTTTATTCACCTGGTTCGATTACAAAATTTGTCCGGATTTCAAAATACAAATTTTCCAATAACCTCGCCTTCCATATGTAATTTACCATTTGATTCTTCGTAAACCTACTTCTATCATTACAGAAAACTATTTTGAACCGGAATTTGAGCTACAATTTTTTTCTCGATATTTTGCGAAAATCTCTGATGGTTGGCCTTACTGATTTCGAACGGATAAAATTTATTGTCACAGATCTTGTAAATTTCGGTTGTTTTCCAGAAATTCCAGAATCCTGAATAGATTTGAGTTTAAATTGCTGCATAATGTTGCTTTATTCGCCTGCAGTTAAGGTTCGACTACAATATTTGTCCGGATTTCAAAATACAAATTTTCCTATAACCTCGCCTTCCATATGTAATTTACCATTTGATTCTTCGTAAACCTACTTCTATCATTACAGAAAACTATTTTGAACCGGAATTTGAGCTACAATTTTTTTCTCGATATTTTGCGAAAATCTCTGATGGTTAGCCTTACTGATTTCGAGCGGATAAAATTTATTGTCACAGATTTTGCAAATTTCGATTGTTTTCCAGAAATTCCAGAATCCTGAATAGATTTGAGTTTAAATTGCCGCATAATGTTGCTTTATTCACCTGGTTCGATTACAAAATTTGTCCGGATTTCAAAATACAAATTTTCCTATAACCTCGCCTTCCATATGTAAATTTACCATTTGATTCTTCGTAAACCTACTTCTATCATTACAGAAAACTATTTTGAACCGGAATTTGAGCTACAATTTTTTTCTCGATATTTTGCGAAAATCTCTGATGGTTAGCCTTACTGATTTCGAACGGATAAAATTTATTGTCACAGATCTTGTAAATTTCGGTTGTTTTCCAGAAATTCCAGAATCCTGAATAGATTTGAATTTAAATTGCTGCATAATGTTGCTTTATTCGCCTGCAGTTAAGGTTCGACTACAAAATTTGTCCGGATTTCAAAATACAAATTTTCCAATAACCTCGCCTTCCATATGTAATTTACCATTTGATTCTTCGTAAACCTACTTCTATCATTACAGAAAACTATTTTGAACCGGAATTTGAGCTACAATTTTTTTCTCGATATTTTGCGAAAATCTCTGATGGTTGGCCTTACTGATTTCGAACGGATAAAATTTATTGTCACAGATCTTGTAAATTTCGGTTGTTTCCCAGAAATTCCAGAATCCTGAATAGATTTGAGTTTAAATAGCTGCATAATGTTGCTTTATTCGCCTGCAGTTAAGGTTCGACTACAAAATTTGTCCGGATTTCAAAATACAAATTTTCCAATAACCTCGCCTTCCATATGTAATTTACCATTTGATTATTCGTAAACCTACTTCTATCATTACAGAAAACTATTTTGAACCGGAATTTGAGCTACAATTTTTTTCTCGATATTTTGCGAAAATCTCTGATGGTTAGCCTTACTGATTTCGAACGGATAAAATTTATTGTCACAGATCTTGTAAATTTCGGTTGTTTTCCAGAAATTCCAGAATCCTGAATAGATTTGAATTTAAATTGCTGCATAATGTTGCTTTATTCGCCTGCAGTTAAGGTTCGACTACAAAATTTGTCCGGATTTCAAAATACAAATTTTCCAATAACCTCGCCTTCCATATGTAATTTACCATTTGATTCTTCGTAAACCTACTTCTATCATTACAGAAAACTATTTTGAACCGGAATTTGAGCTACAATTTTTTTCTCGATATTTTGCGAAAATCTCTGATGGTTAGCCTTACTGATTTCGAACGGATAAAATTTATTGTCACAGATCTTGTAAATTTCGGTTGTTTTCCAGAAATTCCAGAATCCTGAATAGATTTGAGTTTAAATTGCTGCATAATGTTGCTTTATTCGCCTGCAGTTAAGGTTCGACTACAAAATTTGTCCGGATTTCAAAATACAAATTTTCCAATAACCTCGCCTTCCATATGTAATTTACCATTTGATTCTTCGTAAACCTACTTCTATCATTACAGAAAACTATTTTGAACCGGAATTTGAGCTACAATTTTTTTCTCGATATTTTGCGAAAATCTCTGATGGTTAGCCTTACTGATTTCGAACGGATAAAATTTATTGTCACAGATCTTGTAAATTTCGGTTGTTTTCCAGAAATTCCAGAATCCTGAATAGATTTGAATTTAAATTGCTGCATAATGTTGCTTTATTCGCCTGCAGTTAAGGTTCGACTACAAAATTTGTCCGGATTTCAAAATACAAATTTTCCAATAACCTCGCCTTCCATATGTAATTTACCATTTGATTCTTCGTAAACCTACTTCTATCATTACAGAAAACTATTTTGAACCGGAATTTGAGCTACAATTTTTTTCTCAATATTTTGCGAAAATCTCTGATGGTTAGCCTTACTGATTTCGAACGGATAAAATTTATTGTCACAGATCTTGTAAATTTCGGTTGTTTTCCAGAAATTCCAGAATCCTGAATAGATTTGAATTTAAATTGCTGCATAATGTTGCTTTATTCGCCTGCAGTTAAGGTTCGACTAAAAAATTTGTCCGGATTTCAAAATACAAATTTTCCAATAACCTCGCCTTCCATATGTAATTTACCATTTGATTCTTCGTAAACCTACTTCTATCATTACAGAAAACTATTTTGAACCGGAATTTGAGCTACAATTTTTTTCTCAATATTTTGCGAAAATCTCAGATGGTTAGCCTTACTGATTTCGAACGGATAAAATTTATTGTTCCAGATCTTGTAAATTTCGGTTGTTTTCCAGAAATTCCAGAATCCTGAATAGATTTGAGTTTAAATTGCTGCATAATGTTGCTTTATTCGCCTGCAGTTAAGGTTCGATTACAAAATTTGTCCGGATTTCAAAATACAAATTTTCCAATAACCTCGCCTTCCATATGTAATTTACCATTTGATTCTTCGTAAACCTACTTCTATCATTACAGAAAACTATTTTGAACCGGAATTTGAGCTACAATTTTTTTCTCGATATTTTGCGAAAATCTCTGATGGTTAGCCTTACTGATTTCGAGCGGATAAAATTTATTGTCACAGATTTTGCAAATTTCGATTGTTTTCCAGAAATTCCAGAATCCTGAATAGATTTGAGTTTAAATTGCCGCATAATGTTGCTTTATTCACCTGGTTCGATTACAAAATTTGTCCGGATTTCAAAATACAAATTTTCCTATAACCTCGCCTTCCATATGTAAATTTACCATTTGATTCTTCGTAAACCTACTTCTATCATTACAGAAAACTATTTTGAACCGGAATTTGAGCTACAATTTTTTTCTCGATATTTTGCGAAAATCTCTGATGGTTAGCCTTACTGATTTCGAACGGATAAAATTTATTGTCACAGATCTTGTAAATTTCGGTTGTTTTCCAGAAATTCCAGAATCCTGAATAGATTTGAATTTAAATTGCTGCATAATGTTGCTTTATTCGCCTGCAGTTAAGGTTCGACTACAAAATTTGTCCGGATTTCAAAATACAAATTTTCCAATAACCTCGCCTTCCATATGTAATTTACCATTTGATTCTTCGTAAACCTACTTCTATCATTACAGAAAACTATTTTGAACCGGAATTTGAGCTACAATTTTTTTCTCGATATTTTGCGAAAATCTCTGATGGTTGGCCTTACTGATTTCGAACGGATAAAATTTATTGTCACAGATCTTGTAAATTTCGGTTGTTTCCCAGAAATTCCAGAATCCTGAATAGATTTGAGTTTAAATTGCCGCATAATGTTGCTTTATTCACCTGGTTCGATTACAAAATTTGTCCGGATTTCAAAATACAAATTTTCCAATAACCTCGCCTTCCATATGTAATTTACCATTTGATTATTCGTAAACCTACTTCTATCATTACAGAAAACTATTTTGAACCGGAATTTGAGCTACAATTTTTTTCTCGATATTTTGCGAAAATCTCTGATGGTTAGCCTTACTGATTTCAAGCGGATAAAATTTATTGTCACAGATCTTGAAAATTTCGGTTGTTTTCCAGAAATTAGAGAATCCTGAATAGATTTGAGTTTAAATTGCCGCATAATGTTGCTTTATTCACCTGGTTCGATTACAAAATTTGTCCGGATTTCAAAATACAAATTTTCCTATAACCTCGCCTTCCATATGTAATTTACCATTTGATTCTTCGTAAACCTACTTCTATCATTACAGAAAACTATTTTGAACCGGAATTTGAGCTACAATTTTTTTCTCGATATTTTGCGAAAATCTCTGATGGTTAGCCTTACTGATTTCGAACGGATAAAATTTATTGTCACAGATCTTGTAAATTTCGGTTGTTTTCCAGAAATTCCAGAATCCTGAATAGATTTGAATTTAAATTGCTGCATAATGTTGCTTTATTCGCCTGCAGTTAAGGTTCGACTACAAAATTTGTCCGGATTTCAAAATACAAATTTTCCAATAACCTCGCCTTCCATATGTAATTTACCATTTGATTCTTCGTAAACCTACTTCTATCATTACAGAAAACTATTTTGAACCGGAATTTGAGCTACAATTTTTTTCTCAATATTTTGCGAAAATCTCTGATGGTTAGCCTTACTGATTTCGAACGGATAAAATTTATTGTTCCAGATCTTGTAAATTTCGGTTGTTTTCCAGAAATTCCAGAATCCTGAATAGATTTGAGTTTAAATTGCTGCATAATGTTGCTTTATTCGCCTGCAGTTAAGGTTCGACTACAAAATTTGTCCGGATTTCAAAATACAAATTTTCCAATAACCTCGCCTTCCATATGTAATTTACCATTTGATTCTTCGTAAACCTACTTCTATCATTACAGAAAACTATTTTGAACCGGAATTTGAGCTACAATTTTTTTCTCGATATTTTGCGAAAATCTCTGATGGTTGGCCTTACTGATTTCGAACGGATAAAATTTATTGTCACAGATCTTGTAAATTTCGGTTGTTTTCCAGAAATTCCAGAATCCTGAATAGATTTGAGTTTAAATTGCTGCATAATGTTGCTTTATTCGCCTGCAGTTAAGGTTCGATTACAAAATTTGTCCGGATTTCAAAATACAAATTTTCCAATAACCTCGCCTTCCATATGTAATTTACCATTTGATTCTTCGTAAACCTACTTCTATCATTACAGAAAACTATTTTGAACCGGAATTTGAGCTACAATTTTTTTCTCGATATTTTGCGAAAATCTCTGATGGTTAGCCTTACTGATTTCGAGCGGATAAAATTTATTGTCACAGATTTTGCAAATTTTGATTGTTTTCCAGAAATTCCAGAATCCTGAATAGATTTGAGTTTAAATTGCCGCATAATGTTGCTTTATTCACCTGGTTCGATTACAAAATTTGTCCGGATTTCAAAATACAAATTTTCCTATAACCTCGCCTTCCATATGTAAATTTACCATTTGATTCTTCGTAAACCTACTTCTATCATTACAGAAAACTATTTTGAACCGGAATTTGAGCTACAATTTTTTTCTCGATATTTTGCGAAAACCTCTGATGGTTAGCCTTACTGATTTCGAACGGATAAAATTTATTGTCACAGATCTTGTAAATTTCGGTTGTTTTCCAGAAATTCCAGAATCCTGAATAGATTTGAGTTTAAATTGCCGCATAATGTTGCTTTATTCACCTGGTTCGATTACAAAATTTGTCCGGATTTCAAAATACACATTTTCCAATAACCTTGCCTTCCATATGTAATTTACCATTTGATTCTTCGTAAACCTACTTCTATCATTACAGAAAACTATTTTGAACCGGAATTTGAGCTACAATTTTTTTCTCGATATTTTGCGAAAATCTCTGATGGTTAGCCTTACTGATTTCGAACGGATAAAATTTATTGTCACAGATCTTGCAAATTTCGGTTGTTTTCCAGAAATTCCAGAATCCTGAATAGATTTGAGTTTAAATTGCTGCATAATGTTGCTTTATTCGCCTGCAGATAAGGTTCGACTACAAAATTTGTCCGGATTTCAAAATACAAATTTTCCAATAACCTCGCCTTCCATATGTAATTTACCATTTGATTCTTCGTAAACCTACTTCTATCATTACAGAAAACTATTTTGAACCGGAATTTGAGCTACAATTTTTTTCTCGATATTTTGCGAAAATCTCTGATGGTTAGCCTTACTGATTTCGAGCGGATAAAATTTATTGTCACAGATTTTGCAAATTTCGATTGTTTTCCAGAAATTCCAGAATCCTGAATAGATTTGCGTTCAAATTGCCGCATAATGTTGCTTTATTCACCTGGTTCGATTACAAAATTTGTCCGGATTTCAAAATACAAATTTTCCTATAACCTCGCCTTCCATATGTAAATTTACCATTTGATTCTTCGTAAACCTACTTCTATCATTACAGAAAACTATTTTGAACCGGAATTTGAGCTACAATTTTTTTCTCGATATTTTGCGAAAATCTCTGATGGTTAGCCTTACTGATTTCAAGCGGATAAAATTTATTGTCACAGATTTTGCAAATTTCGATTGTTTTCCAGAAATTCCAGAATCCTGAATAGATTTGCGTTCAAATTGCCGCATAATGTTGCTTTATTCACCTGGTTCGATTACAAAATTTGTCCGGATTTCAAAATACAAATTTTCCTATAACCTCGCCTTCCATATGTAAATTTACCATTTGATTCTTCGTAAACCTACTTCTATCATTACAGAAAACTATTTTGAACCGGAATTTGAGCTACAATTTTTTTCTCGATATTTTGCGAAAATCTCTGATGGTTAGCCTTACTGATTTCAAGCGGATAAAATTTATTGTCACAGATTTTGCAAATTTCGGTTGTTTTCCAGAAATTAGAGAATTCTGAATAGATTTGAGTTTAAAGTGCCGCATAATGTTGCTTTATTCGCCTGCAGTTAAGGTTCGACTACAAAATTTGTCCGGATTTCAAAATACAAATTTTCCTATAACCTCGCCTTCCATATGTAATTTACCATTTGATTCTTCGTAAACCTACTTCTATCATTACAGAAAACTATTTTGAACCGGAATTTGAGCTACAATTTTTTTCTCGATATTTTACGAAAATCTCCGATGGTTAGCCTTACTGATTTCGAACGGATAAAATTTATTGTCACAGATCTTGTAAATTTCGGTTGTTTTCCAGAAATTCCAGAATCCTGAATAGATTTGAGTTTAAATTGCTGCATAATGTTGCTTTATTCGCCTGCAGTTAAGGTTCGGCTACAAAATTTGTCCGTATTTCAAAATACAAATTTTCCAATAACCTCGCCTTCCATATGTAAATTTACCATTTGATTCTTCGTAAACCTACTTCTATCATTACAGAAAACTATTTTGAACCGGAATTTGAGCTACAATTTTTTTCTCGATATTTTTATTGTTTTCCAGAAATTCCAGAATCCTGAATAGATTTGAGTTTAAATTGCTGCATAATGTTGCTTTATTCGCCTGCAGTTAAGGTTCGACTACAAAATTTGTCCGGATTTCAAAATACAAATTTTCCAATAACCTCGCCTTCCATATGTAATTTACCATTTGATTCTTCGTAAACCTACTTCTATCATTACAGAAAACTATTTTGAACCGGAATTTGAGCTACAATTTTTTTCTCGATATTTTGCGAAAATCTCTGATGGTTAGTTAGCCTTACTGATTTCGAGCGGATAAAATTTTTTGTCACAGATTTTGCAAATTTCGGTTGTTTTCCAGAAATTAGAGAATTCTGAATAGATTTGCGTTTAAAGTGCCGCATAATGTTGCTTTATTCGCCTGCAGTTAAGGTTCGACTACAAAATTTGTCCGGATTTCAAAATACACATTTTCCAATAACCTCGACTTCCATATGTAAATTTACCATTTGATTCTTCGTAAACCTACTTCTATCATTACAGAAAACTATTTTGAACCGGAATTTGAGCTACATTTTTTTTCTCGATATTTTGCGAAAATCTCTGATGGTTAGCCTTACTGATTTCGAGCGGATAAAATTTTTTGTCACAGATTTTGCAAATTTCGGTTGTTTTCCAGAAATTAGAGAATTCTGAATTGATTTGCGTTTAAAGTGCCGCATACTGTTGCTTTATTCGCCTGCAGTTAAGGTTCGACTACAAAATTTGTCCGGATTTCAAAATACACATTTTCCAATAACCTCGCCTTCCATATGTAAATTTACCATTTGATTCTTCGTAAACCTACTTCTATCATTACAGAAAACTATTTTGAACCGGAATTTGAGCTACATTTTTTTTCTCGATATTTTGCGAAAATCTCTGATGGTTAGCCTTACTGATTTCGAGCGGATAAAATTTTTTGTCACAGATTTTGCAAATTTCGGTTGTTTTCCAGAAATTAGAGAATTCTGAATAGATTTGCGTTTAAAGTGCCGCATAATGTTGCTTTATTCGCCTGCAGTTAAGGTTCGACTACAAAATTTGTCCGGATTTCAAAATACACATTTTCCAATAACCTCGCCTTCCATACGAAATTTACCAATTGATTTTTCGTAAACCTACTTCTATCATTACAGAAAACTATTTTGAACCGGAATTTGAGCTACAATTTTTTCTCGATATTTTGCGAAAATCTCTGATGGTTAGCCTTACTGATTTCGAGCGGATAAAATTTTTTGTCACAGATTTTGCAAATTTCGGTTGTTTTCCAGAAATTAGAGAATTCTGAATAGATTTGCGTTTAAAGTGCCGCATAATGTTGCTTTATTCGCCTGCAGTTAAGGTTCGATTACAAAATTTGTCCGGATTTCAAAATACACATTTTCCAATAACCTCGCCTTCCATACGAAATTTACCAATTGATTTTTCGTAAACCTACTTCTATCATTACAGAAAACTATTTTGAACCGGAATTTAAGCTAAAATTTTTTTCTCGATATTTTGCGAAAATCTCTGATGGCTAGCCTTACTGATTTCGAGCGGATAAAATTTATTGTCACAGATTTTGCAAATTTCGGTTGTTTTTCAGAAATTACAGAATCCTGAATAGATTTGCGTTTAAATTGCTGCATAATGTTGCTTTATTCACGTGCAGTTAAGGTTCGATTACAAAATTTGTCCGGATTTCAAAATACAAATTTTCCAATAACCTCGCCTTCCATATGTAAATTTACCATTTGATTCTTCGTAAACCTACTTCTATCATTAAAGAAAACTATTTTGAACCGGAATTTGAGCTACAATTTTTTTTCTCGATATTTTGCGAAAATCTCTGATGGCCTTACTGATTTCGTGCGGATAAAATTTATTGTCAGATTTTGTAAATTTTGGTTGTTTTTCAGAAATTACAGAATCCTGAATAGATTTGCGTTTAAATTGCTGCATAATGTTGCTTTATTCACCTGCAGTTAAGGTTCGATTACAAAATTTGTCCGGATTTCAAAATACAAATTTTCCAATAACCTCGCCTTCCATATGTAATTTACCATTTGATTCTTCGTAAACATACTTCTACCGTTTTCTGTAATAACTATTTTGAGCCGGAATTTGAGCTACGAAATTTTGAAAACGGTGCGTTTGATCAGTGATATCAGAGTATTAGAAGAAATACCAAAAAAATTTATTTTTCAAATTAACTTATTTATTTATCATAATGGATAAAGAAAAACACAATTCTTAAATTTTCTAGTTCAAAGTGTAACCTGCGATGTGATTAGGTCCTGGCTCCAACAAATATTAAGCCTGACCACTCTAGCCTGTCTAAAGTAGCATCTCATTAGGTAATGTAATCTTTTCTGCGACATTTTTTGAGACCCCAAGTTTTTCAATCGATATCCACACGAAAACCGAATAAAATTATGAAATTATCTGTAATAGTGTAGTTTGTTACCAAATCCTACACAAATACTCCTGAATAATTATGTCAATCCATCAATTACTGTCCAAAATTTCTACTTACAATAATAAACCAAAACCAAACTGAAATAATATAAACAAAAAAAAATCATCTTTCATACAAATTTAATTTAAATATCTCTCCTATACGTCTCGGGTTACTAAAATTAAAATTATAATATACGCAATCATGTTTCGTCTAGGTAAATATAATGTTGTTGATAAATGCAGCTACAATTCCGGCAAAATCCGAAATATTAAAGAAAATAATAATAATATTGTAAGTGTAAAAAATACAAAATAAAATTATATTAAACAATTATTTGATTTGTATAATAATTAATAATTAAATATTATTGTTCCATAAACATTTCACACACAAATTATATGTATTATGTATTTAAAATTTAGTGGATAAATATAAATTAAATATTTATAATTTATTTTTATATGTTATTAATTTATACGAGCCAATTATTTAAATTTATTTAATTTACGAGAAAAACAATTTTGGTTTTTATTTTATTTTGTGTTAATGTTTTTTGCGAATTATTTTACTTAATAAAAATAAGTAATATTTCAGGTTTTGTTTACATTTTATATATATTATTATTAATAATATGATGTTTTAAATTTGTTTAGGGTTTTTATTTTGTTTATAACTAATTTTTATATTTATATATATATATTGTATGTATATATGTATAAATATTATTATTTTAGAACAAATATACAGATTACAAATTTACAATAATTTTTTAAAAATGGTTTTTAGTTCATTATCAATTTTTAAAATTAGAATTAAATTAAGAGCAAAAATATTTAATCAATAAAGTATAAAATAAAACAGAAAAAAATTATAAATCACAAATGCACAGTAGTTTTATTGTTCCAAATAAAGTGTTTGTTTTGTTTATTTTAATTAAAGTCGCGATTAAAAATCCCTTGTATACCTTTTTTGTTTATATATTTAAAAATTAAATTATTTTGTTTCCTTGCGTTAAAACAATAAAATAAAATAATTAATAAAAAAAAATTAAATATATTTTACTATTTCCGGTGTCTCACATATTTTATAGTTAATGTATGTATAATAATGTTTATGTAATTTTTATAAAGAATAAATAAATACTTATTTAAAAAAAATAATAATAAAATAATTAATATTCATATTTATATTGGATTAATTAATTTTTTTTTTATGTTTTGTATTTTTATTATTTAATTTAAATTAGAAATAGTGAAATTCATGTATGAACTAAACCACCACGAATTTCTGATGTACCATTAGTCGTTTGGACCAGCACATCTTCACATATATCAGTGTCGTCTAGTATGGGATCGTCTAGAAAATCATCTAGAAAATCGGAACCTGTTATTTGTTGTAAACTTTTTACTTGCTCGTCGACCGCCTCGAGTGCCCTCTCCAAATCCTCCTTCTCCTCTTGGGTCGGTTCGAACGGACTATTTTGTTCAACTGAAAAGAACGTAAAAATAAATTTTTTATTTATTTTAACGTGCTTAATTTTATATTTAAATAAATTGTTTAAAATCTAATGTTTGTGTCGAGAACTTAATTCTATACAGCTATTACAGCTATATGAATTTGTTCAAGAGTTTTTTGATATTCAATTGACGATTGGAAATGGAGAGAAAACACTACCTATCGGAATAAAATAAAACTGTACAACCCAAAAAAAAAATGAAAGCCAGCGCTTACAATAGGACTTAAAAGTTGTATGTCGGAGAAATTTGAAAGCTTAGGAGCAAACAGGCAGACATTGTTTTTCATACATAATTCAAAACATTAAATAAACGATCTGTAAATATTAAATCTGTTTTGTTTTTCTAAAACAATTTAATAGGCAAAAAAAGTAGTAAACCTTTCGGGTGGACACAAATCAGTGTGTATTTTTTTTTTAAATTTTTTGCTTTTCGCCCTGAACTGTTTCCAATTCATACAGACTTCTTATCTGATATTACATTTTGTTTATTCACAATTCATATTCTATTCCCTTTATAAATTTCACTAATTTTTGGTGGATATTTCTGGGATAGAAACAAATATCAGTGTTTCTTACGCTTCTATATTTGCTGTATCTTTCTATAATGTGCTCATTACCTTCTGTTTCATTACATTCGTCGCATTCATCTGTTTCGGCTATCCCTATTATCTTTTTGTATTTTTTGTTATTCGCGTGTCCTGTCCTTAGAATAGTTATTAGCCTTATTTCGTTTGGTTTTAGATTTATTAGTATGTGCCATGGTTTTTTCGGTGGTTTTCCATTTATTGATTTATTGTACCTGTTCATTTCACTTGTCCACAGATTCTATTTATCTGTCCATTCTTCATGTATGATTTTGTTTATTATCTTGTTTGTATCTTCAATTGGTATCTGGTTTTCTATTTTGTACATTCGAGAGTCATATGCCCTGGAATCCATTTAATAATAATCTCAGTATCTTTATTTTCCATTGCTAATTTTATTATTTCCATTTCATAGTGTTTATTATTCTTGATTGTTATAATATGTTTTATTGAGGCGCAGGAACTTTTTGAATCTGTGAGTATTAATATTTTCTTACTTTGTTTTCTTGTTGGGTGTTTCTATTATTATTTTTATTGCTATTGTTTCAAAGATTTTTCTTCAGCATTTTGAAGAAATATCGAGTATTCTAGATTTATTTGTTGTATGTAGATACTTATTCTTCATACATTGTTTCTTATTGCTCCATCTGTATAGATGTGTTAATGTCTGTTATAAGTATTTATTTGGTTTTTTCTATTTGTTTCATTATTTGTGTATTTGTACTGTTTTTGTTTGGTAGCTCCTTGATTTCATCTTTGATTATCAAATTTTTTGGTATGGTCTTATGGTATTGTTGTTTTATTGTTGTTTGTTTCAAAAATGGCTGATGGTTGTATAATTTATTTAGCTTTTCTATTGATGATTGATTTTTAATTTCTGTGGCTACGTTTCTGTTGTTGTAAATTTGTCTGCTTATGTAATTTCGTGTTTGTTTCTTGTTATCCAATTCTACCCGAAGTTCCCCTGTTTCTGCCGATAATGCTGGTATAGGTGTTGTTTTCAGTGATCCTAAGCATGGTCTCAAGTTTGCGTACTTAATTTTTTGTTCTCTTTTTTTTTTAATTTATTTGGCTCTAGCTCCAAATTTGGTGCCATTTGACCCAGTTTCAAATTACAATTTTAACAATTGTTTTTTTCCAATCATTCACCTTTCACTCCACGATCCCCTTTCATACTTCTATCTGATTTATTCTAATAAAATTCTACACATTCTTATACACGTTCATTCCCATTCGTAATAATACTGGCAAATTCCTTCCACTCAAGAGAACATCGAATATTTGTCTGCTCTGATTAAATGCAGAGCATTTTAAAATCAAATGTTCGATGTCCTCCACAACCAAGCGCTATCACATAATTCACATTTAATCAAATTGCGTTTCTTCAAGCATTCTTTCCAATTTCCATGATTCATTCTCACACGTTCCATTGTTCATGTCATTCTAGTATCTCTCTTGAGTACCTTATAGAAAGGTTGACTTAAAGGAGAACTAACCAACTCAAAAGTACTTCTTACCTTTCACCTGACATTTTTCAACAAACTCTCTCTCCCATTTCCTGAAACATGCGAAGTATTTACATCTCTTGCATCCGTGAATTCATATTCATTTACCTCCTCAACCAAACAACTCCTTTTTGCAAGTATAGCGGCTCTTTCGTTACCTTCAATCTCTATGTGTGAAGGTATCCATTGAAGAATGGATGATTGCCTACCTTTATGGATATTGTAATCAGTTTATTCTGAAATAATCTTTGATAATATGTATCATTTCTCTGGGTTTATTGTTAAATTTAATTGTTGGACTTCATTGTTGCCTATTTGTAGTTTTTGGTTTGCTATCAATTCTAAATCGTTTTTTTAGGTGCTTTTATTAGTATAAATCATTATATTTTGCTTCCCATAGTATTTCTATTTTATCGTTCCACCAATGTTTTGGTATTTTCTTTGTTGTGGTTGTTTTTGTTGTTGTGTTCTTTGTTATTATTTCTTCTAGTTGTTCTTCTATGTTTTTTTCGTTATCCATATTCCATACTTGGATTTTATTTCCTCCATTATATTCCTCCAGCCTATTTTGTATATTATTATTATGGGCAAGTGATCTGATTCGATATAATCTTTTGTATTTTCCCAGTTGATCTTGTTCTGTATATCCATTGAACACAACGTAATGTCTATTGCCGAATGTATTTGTCTGTACATATTCTATCTTGCTGGTCCTCCTTTATTTAATATTTTGTATCTGCTACTAGTTATGATGTTTTCTATTTCTGTTCCCCACTTGTTTCTTTTGTTATCTTTCCCCCATAAATTGTTATAAGCGTTAATATCACCCGCTATTATTGTTTCTTTAAGATTTTCTAGTTCATTTAGTAAATTGGTTTAGTAAATTCCTCAGCTACTCTGTTCCTACTGGATCAGTTATAGAATGTAATTAAGTTTATGGATGTGCTGTCACATTTTATTTTGATTACAATTACTTCTACTATGTCTATTTCTTTTTTTGTTAGATATACTTGTAACAGATCTCTATTGCTCTAGTTTATATACAACTCCTCTCACTTTTGAATACACTTCCCATTTTTATGACTCATATATTTTTCCCGTTTCATACTTTTTATTTTCCCATATGCTTTGATAGTTTCTGACATATGTTGTGGCTCCTGGTGCTGTTCCAATTTGTACTGTTGTTATAGTTCCGCTTGTGTATTCAAATTCACATCTTTATTACTTACCTAGCATCTCATAATAATGTTGCTCTGTATGGAATTTTATGTAGATACATCTCTCATATTTGTTAATTTTCTATTGCGTGCAAATGATCTGGTTCTATTTCTAACTTTTCTGCAAATCTAAACATTCCTGCTTCCCTTGGTTTGTCCACATTTTTTTCAATATGTACTTTCGTTCTATTAATTCTAGTTATTGCTTTTCTTTCATTTTCCCGTTGCTGTTATTCGAAATTTACTGTTTCACTTTTATGGTCCTTCACTTTACGACCTGTGGGCTCATGATGTAACGATTTTGCGAAGTGTAACCAATTTTCGTGTATTGGATTTGAATTAACTTTTTTTGGTTACTTTGCTACTGGATCATACAGACTATTATCGTTTCAAAGGGGACACATTAATATATTTAAATCAGTGAACCCTGTTTCGATTTGATCCGTAGGGCTTATATGAAGAATTTTTGAAATTTAACCAATTTATCTTGTATTGGATTTGAATTAACTTTTGTTGGACACGGCCCAGGTTTTCCCTTCCAGACGATAATAGTTACTATGAAAGCCAATCTCCACGATTTTTGCTATTTTGAGGGCAGTATCCAAAATATGTTAATTCAAATCAAAAACATGACAAATTGGTTAAATTTCAAAAATTCATCACATAACCATTACGGATCGTATCGAAATGTGGCTTACTAATCTGTTTATTTCAGTGTGTCTTCTTTCAGACGATAATAGTCACTATGTGAGCCAACCTCCGAGATTTTTTACTATTTGGCTTAGTGCCACTAATACCATCTTTTTTATGTATACAAATTTTAAAAAGTAACCAAAAAAAGTTAATTCAAATCCAATACACGGAAATTGATTACACTTCACAAATTCGTTACAGCCCACGGGTCGTAAAGTGAAGGACCATAAAAGTGAAATAGTAAATAGCGAATAACAGCAACGGGAAAATGAAAAAAAGCAATAACTAGAATTTATAGAACGAAAGTACATATTGAAAAAAATGTGGACAAACCAATGGAAGCAGAAATGTTTAGATTTATAATACCATAGATTTTTTGGTATATTTTAAGGTGAAATTTGTTTTGAAAATTATGATTTATTGGCCAAAGAACGGCACTCGCAGTTCTGGCAATGAACCATAATCCATATAAGGTAGAAATCAAAAGGGTATAAATACTTACCCGATAGGAATTCATTAAACGTCTCCTCCGGAATTTGATTTAGCACATTCGTTAAATCATGTTCTTCCAGCAATCGTGTATCACCTAATGGAATTTCTTCTGAAAACAAATTACAAATCTCATAAATAATTTCTCTAGCAGAAGTTTACGCGCACACAAATCGTACCAATAACATCGTGATGGATAAGCTCCGATTCACTTAAGCCACCCACACCTGTATCTTCAGAACTTTCGTACGCCGAACTGTTTTCACACACGTTCAGCATATCCTGAGTGTTCACCGATATGAATGCATTCTTTTGATTCAGATTTAGATTCATGTGATGGTTTTGTTGGAGGGCAGAGATTGCGCTCGCCAAATTTTGATGGGAGAACAAGGATTTATTACTACTGTGTAGCGAAATCGTATTGTTCTGTAGGTGATGGTGAAAGTGCTGTTGATGTTGTTGGGGCTGATGGTGGTGGTATTGATGTTGTTGAATCTGATTTGTTTGCTGCACGTGAATTTGTTTTTGTTGAATTTGCTGATTTTGATGCACAGGCTGGTGGATCTGATGGGTAATGGTATGTTGCATGACTGCCGGTGGTTTCTTTTTCTTCTTATTTCGCTTAGGCGGTCGAGTCATTGCACTAGGTTTTGGCTTCTTTCGAGGTGGCTTTTTAGGTTTTTGTTCCTGAACCATTCGGTCGTAGTTATCCTACAAATAAAAATTAAATTCGTTGGGTTTCAAATTATTAAATTCCGGTAAACTTACCCTCTTCCACGCATGTTCCCGACACAGCGGCAACTCATGACTTATATCAAAAACAGGAACACGACAAGGTGAATTATCTGAGAATTTCGCTGTACACGGATGAAACAACATCTGATCGGTGTTATGTGTAATATGCAGATGACAGTACGCAGTAAGGGCTAGTGCGTCATTCGAACAATTTGAGATACAACATCGCTTAGGTTGAGGTGGTTCTTCCTTCATTTTTAGTTTGTTTAAAGCTTTCGACACATACAATAAACGTCGTTTCGCCCCGATATTATTCCGTAGCTTTTGCGATCGCAAATATTGGATCGCTTGTCGCCGCAGAATCGACTTCTTCATTTCTAATTTTTGTTCCCGATTTATAATCTCATCATCGCCGAAATACTCTGTAAACCAGTGTGTTTGAATGCATCCAGCTAGTTCTAAAGTTTCAAGTTTTGTGGCTCCCGGTCCCACATAATCGAAAATATATGCCCCGGGCGAGTGCCATTCATTTGACGGTGGTATGTTATGCGACGTCGATAAATTCGACAGTCGGGATGATATTCGTGGGTGATCATTATTTGTATGGGGAGCTGATGCTGCTTGACTACTTGAACGTTTTATACTACGATTATATAACGGTAATACTGGTGATTGTGCTGTTGTTTGTGTAACAACAACGGAGGATGGTAATGATTTTTTACCAATGCCAATAGTTTTTGGTATTGAAAATGATGGGGCGGCCGAAACGCGAGACACATCATTTTCAAGTTTTATCGGTAGCAATACACCACCACCATGAGGATTTTCATTTTTTATTGTTTTGCCACCTAGTATTGCAGCACCAGGCGGTGGAATTGATGAACCCAGTAATATACCTGCCGGTGGTTTATTAGGAGATTGTTTTACTTCAATCACACGATCCGTAAACGAATTAATTCGTTTCAATGGGGAAATTGAATGATGTGGTAATTTTTGCGTTTGCTGTTGCTGCTGACCAATAATTATTCTTGTCACACCACCACCACTACCGTTAACACCACTTTCGCCACCTCCAGTGGAATGATTTATTAATGTATTATGCGAATTATGATATAGGGGAGGCGGTAGTTTTGATACTAAAACTTGCTGTTGCTGTAATTGTTCCTGCTGATTGATTATTTGTTGCTGATGTAGTTGTTGTTGTTGATGTAATTGCTGTTGTTGTTGATACTGTTGTATAAAATTATTTTGATTAATTTGGTGATTTGCTGTGGTCACTAAAGGTTGATGCTGGGATAGTTGTGTTGTCGTGGTGACCAATGTAGATGGCGATGAACATGAAATGGTGGTGGATGATGATGTTGGCGATGATGGTAATGGAAGAGATTTATGTTTTGCCAAAAATTTTTGTAGTTGCTGTTGTGTTTTTGGCAGAGGTGATGATAGTATTGTTGTTGCTGTTGTTGTCGATATCTGATTGTTATGATATCCGTTTACTAGTGATAAGTTACCATTAATACGGGGGGATAATTGTTGCTGCGACTGCTGATGTTGATTACTTTGCGAGTATTTTGGCAGCACTTGTTGTTGATTTAACTGATTCAAACGAATTGGAGTTAGGCGACCCAACTGAAAATAAACAATAGAAATCCATAAATAAATCAGGCGATTGCTGGCATTTATCAAATATTTAAATAAAAATTTATGTTTCGCAAATTTTTTTTGCAATGTAAACAATTGGGAAGCAGAATTTGTAAACCTTTTTCTTGAGCATTTAGAACTTTTGAAACAAATTCCATAAAAACCAGCAAAATATCATTCACATCAAATAAAACAATGGGAAATTTTTTTTTATAGAATTACAATGGTGTTACTAGGGTTATGCGCCCCTGGTGTAGTTTCTTTCACGATCTAATTGTTTTTCTTTCAATTTTTCGTATATTTTTTTGTAATTCTGAATAAAATCAATATATTATTTTTTCTCAATCGGCGAGATATATACACCCAGAGCAACGATGAACGTACAAAAAAATTCAATTCAAATTGAATTTTGTGTTGTAACGCAATGGAAATATTCAATGGTTTTGTTTTGTTCAATAATCTACCATGCGAACAGCAATTTCTTAAACGTGATTTTTATTCATGAATTGAAGATGTGAACATGTGCGCACTTTGAGAAATAAATAGGAAGATCGACGACAATCAAACGTGTTTGTATATGCGAGTACGTAAGTTCTGGAAGCCTTTGGAAATAAACGAATCCCACTTTTGTATGTTATTCAGGGTCATGCGAATGCAACGCAGAAAAATTTGCATTTATGAAAAATTAATTTTTTTTAAATTAAAAATAAAATTTGATAAGAATTTGATTATATCTTAGCTATGTATGTAGTTTATGTACTGGGTGGATACAAAATTGTTTACTATAAATAGGCATTATTGTTGTAATAAATCATAGTTAAACACTCTCTCTCTCTCTCTCTCTGGCATTATATCCCATCAAGGGATTTGGCCGCCTCAAATGAGGTTTCATAATCATATTTTCATTTCGGATAATGAGTGATTAATTCATTGATCCTAAACCAGCCGTGAAATTTTTTCCTTGTCACCACCGGGAATCGAACCCGGGACCTCCGGTCGCTGGAGCAAGCATGCTAACCACTTTGCCACCGGGGCGGTTAAACACTAGCTTACAATTATATAAACCAAAAGCCTTTAATCTGAATAATAAAATAGATTCAATTTTATAACAAGTAACGATAGAACATTAAACTTAATACTTGAATTGGATATTACGTATCGGATTATAGATTAAAAAGCAAGCTACATGCCCGATACGAAAGAACAAATGTTTCGAAGTTCTATTTTAATCTCGAATTTCATATAAATAAATTTCGCAATTTTTCATAAAAATTGTATGCTATCTTCACGTATTGAATAAACAAATTCAACGAATTTACTAGACTAGTGATTCCAGATAAGAACCTTTAGTTCACCACAATGGCTACAATGCCTTTTTTAAATGGGACTCCTGAGCTCACTTAAACACAACCTACTAAGTTGTGACACACTCCTCTCACCAAAAGTATTTCCGACTACACAATATATTTTACAAATAAAAATACAAAGAATACGAATTGAGGAAAAGAGTTAGCCAAACAATTTTGAGCTAACGCTAACAATTTTGAGATAACGCTAACAATTTTGAACTATTTTGCGCTAAAGTTCACTCATGCACACCTCATACGTAGAAGAATCTGTTACAACTGTTGTACCTTAACAACCAGATAGGTCTTCTGAAGCTCCAATGCTACTGAAAAAACATTAGATCAGAAAATTTATCAAAGAATGCAACACAAACTGATAAAAGAAAGAGGAAGATTAAACATTCTGTGGCAATAACCAGTTATATAATCTAAGATACGTGGTTTTTCTGAATTGACACAGATATATATTCAAGGAGTTCTACTCTGTGGTACACCAACATGGATTTTAAACTCACATCTGATATGTATAATATTGATGATGTCAAATTTATCGGTCTCACGGCATTGTTAAGTGATTGCCGTAAAATGATCATCAAAATCAAATCCGATATTTCCAACGGCTTAAATTCGTCAAAATGCTTTATTTTGATGCAAATAAAATTATTAACAGCTCCAAATAACGCAATCGAACTTTTAATTGTCTTGAAGATATTCCAATTACCTATATCGAAACCGCTTTACATAAGATTTACAAAATTAGAAGAAGCAATTAACATAGACTTGCAAACTGACAGATTCAACAATTGCGGGGCATAATTTATTAAGATAGTCTTTAATTCTGAAAAATTATTTTCTAGGCAACATGTGGTTTATTTATGTGATCGATTCGCTAATCAAGCGAAATATTTAATGTGACGACTAGTCAGTCAGTCGATCGAGCTTGGCTTTGTCAAAACAACAGTTAATAAAAAGTTTGCTGATCCAAACGATGTCATTTTAATGACGAGTGACTGTATTTCCATTGATATTAGTTAACTACCGCAAACGATAGCTACCCATAATAACACGCCCTATTTCAAATGAAGATATCCTTCGTGCTCTAGGAACATTCGGAGACTAGGCATTTCAGCCTCACTGTTAAAAGCGATTACAAATTTGGCAGTTTCGCTATGCCTGTTAAACGTTCACTCATTAAAACTAACAGAATTTCCTCAAATGTGGAAAACAACCATAATCAAACCTCTTTTGAAATTCACAACTAGATATGATGTCTTATGTTAAAGAGGTTTGAAAACGTTGGTCCCGCGATGAAAAACGTATCAAATGTCCCCTACATGGGTCGATATTCCTTCGTTAAAAAATTTCATAAAATTCATCAATAACACGTTCAAACGGTTACTCTAAAAATTAGTTTGTAGCTTGGTTTACATTATACTAAAGTGATCGGATTCAATAAGCTCAACTGGAAAATGAAGTTAATACAAACTATGTACATACTTCAGGGGCGGTATGTTGTACCATCACTTCGAATCAAAATTCGAAAAAAGTCGAATGGCGGTATGTTGTATCATTTTCGAATCGCGATAAATGATAAAGTTTCATCATTTAAAAAAAATGTAATAATGAATGTAGCTGACATTTCATTCTAGAAAAAGTATTGCAAGATTAAAAAACGATAAAAGTCGAAAATGATACATCTTTCACTTTTCGATTCGACTTTTTTCGATTCGAAGAGATGGTACAACATACCGCCCCAGGAGTGCTACACATTATCCCATGGATTTTCAAAATTTTCACTTAAAGTAAAACGAAGTAATACAGATTCTAAAATTGCAAATGATTAAACTTTACAGAACAGTTGTAAATGTTGACGATGCGAATAAACTGAAAAGATCTCAATAATCAGCGACTTGGAGTGAACTCAATGAGTTACCCGAATTCTCAGATTTAAAAATCCCAGAAATCAAAATCGCGAAAACCAAAATATGGTCAAAGTTATATGGTTGTTAGGTTGAGATTAATATTCTATTAAGAATTTTAGAATTTGGTTAGGTTGGTTAAATTCGACTACTTCTTAACCGACTGGAATACAAACGTGAGAAATTTAGCATCTAGAATTTTGCTTCGTTGAGTGAAACTGAAAATGAAGTTCTGAAATAATGCTATGCAGAAGGGAATTTGGCCATATCCAAATCGATGTTGGCACTAAAAGATCTAAAACATGTCAGTATAACACAGTAAGTAATTATAAAATAATTACTTTATAAAATAATTTTAATAATATAATAATATAATTTTATTTTATGAGTTGTCACTCTGGGAGTAATGTAGTATTTTTATCGCATAAAGGATAAAGAACCAAATTACATAAATTAACGGTACAAAAATTGAACTCCGATGCTAAATTAATCTGTAAAATAAGACATATTTACTTCGAAAACGTATTTTATATTTTCATAAATATTTCTTATGACATAAAAGTAAATTGCATACTTCGTTTGATTTTATTAAATTTTACCGATAAAAAAAATCGTTTGGCTGTTACTTTGGGCACAAATTTTATTCCTATTCGAATAGCAATAATATTTCCCAAAGTAAATGGCTAGTTATATAGGTTTTGAACTCCAAATTCAACCTTTTGCAAATCATGTTCATCAATTTCCAAATAAAATTCACCGTTTTTCGTCGTTCCAAATCAAATCAAAATTTATCCAAATCAAATTCACCTTTGCTCAAAACATATTCATCCTTTCCCAAATCAAATTCACCTTTGTTCAAATCAAATTCACTTTTATCCAAATCATATTCATCCTTTTTCAAATCAAATTCAACTGGAGACGAAATAAAACCAACAGAACGAACCTATTTAATTTAAAATTTATTGTATTTAAATTCTAGATTCAAAATATATTGGTTGCCACTGCGTAAAGTAGAACGTGAAAAGTGATTCGCGAGAAATTGGAAGTGCTTTGAACCCAGAACAGATTTCAAAGATTAAAAAATAAAATACTTGTTATATATTTTGAATTTAGAATTACAATAAATTTATTAAATTAAATAGGTTCTGTTGATTTTATTTCGTCTCCGGTTGAATTTGATTTGGAAAAGGATGAATATGATTTGGATAAAGATGAATTTGATTTGAACAAAGGTGAATTTGATTTGGAAAAGAATGTATATGTTTTGAGCAAAGGTGAATTTGATTTGAATAAAGTTTGATTTGATTTGGAAAAGGATGAAATTCTTTTGGAAAACGGTGAATTTTATTTGGAAATTGATGAACATGATTTGTAAAAGGTTGAATTTGGAGTGCAAAACCTATATATATCTTGTTCACGTGGTCCGTAGTGTAGTGTAGTGTAGTTATGACTACAGCACTTATATGACCGTTCACCTGGAGGTGTAGTGTAGTAACTCTACCATTACGCCCCTATTGTTGAAATATTGTGCTAAGAATGTTTGACATTTCCCGATGTTTTATTTTAATTTATATATTGACGATTGTGTTTGGCGTTGGCGTGTTTTAGTTTCTTTGCGAAAAAGTAAAATATTTAGTACACAAAGAACACGAAAAACCGAATGATTTTGAATTGAAAATCATAACAAACAACAACTGTCAAAACTAAGTACACTACACTACGCCAAGTGTTCACGTGATGCGTAGTTGCAAACACACTACACTACACTACAGCATTTTGACCGTAGTTGATAATACTCTTCGGTACTAGTGTATTTTCTCTGTTCACGTGGTGACATAATACACTACACTACACTACGGGCCACGTGAACAAGATAATAGACGGAAATGAAACAGACTGAAACGAAATGAAACGGAAAGACAAAGGAGGCATGGTTATATAGGGTCTATTTTTTAATTCAACCCGAGCAAGCAGGCTTACCCCGGGTAGTGTACACCGAGCAAAGGTTGTACTGGGTAAAATTATCCGGTGTGCATAGAGTAATAAATTGTTTTTTATTTTGCACACTACGCACACTGACATTAAGTTCAGAGTAAAATTTGAAGAACCGAGTATGCACTGTGTAAGCACAGTTCACAAATAAAAACGCAGTGTACCGGGTAAAATTACCCAGGTTGAATAAAAATATACGAAGTATTTTTTGACAGTGCACTGCCTGCTCGGGATGAATTAAAAAATAGCCCATACACGAATTAGTGAACACGGTTTTGTTTACTTCTCGTGTATATGAAAACTAACTCGGAAAATCCATTTTATTTTTGGCAAACTAAAAATACTTTGCGTTTGAATCCAATTAAAATATAAAAAATTTTGACAATTTGACATGTTCTTGTAGGATAACAAAAAAATCATAACCGATAGTGTATAACCCAAAGACGAAACGAAAGCAAATTGAATTGAATCAATTTCTCCGTCCGTTTTCGTTTCTTCTATATAATTATTTTAGTATGTTTTCATGTATTCAATTCGTTCGTTTTGTTTCGGTCCGTTTCGTTTACGTGTATATAACTAGCCAATAACCATGCTTTGGTTTGTACGTCATCACGTTTTTACAGTTTTGATTTCCATTACTCCACAGTAAACTGTGGTCCGCATTTTGTTCGGCAAAAAGCTGACATCTGTCACGAAATCGATAATATTACTGACATGACATTTGCTGGGGTAATTCTACTGCGAAATTAGCAATGCTAAACGCAAAAAGGCACATGTGGTATCGACATAAACCATCCACAGCATGACCAATTTATCTATGGAATAAACCTAAATGATGATGAGCCGACCCGTAAATTCAAAGCCGAAATCTCTTAATCGAAAAAGATATTGACAATACAAACCGAATATAATTATAAGTCGAAGATCTGTTGGAATTTCGCTAGAGATACCAACTATACCAATCTTCGAACGATTCAGAAAGGGTCGTCCATCAACACTACGATTTCGCTATATTATCAAATCCGCAAATTAAGATATGCTATGTAAGAACCTTCAATTCAACCGTAAATATTTACTGGAAGAACAACAGTATTTTAGTGAGATAAACATTTGTACATTCGCATTAATTTCAAAGGGGGTACCCATGTGGTTGGTACGCAGGCGACTAAAATGGTTGGATTGTCGGGCTGCATCCACATTCGTAAAACATTTTTCTTTTCATTGCTTTACAATTGTTATTTCATCGGCCAAATGGCACAGTGGTTAAAATTTTGGTGCTTGGATCGGGAGGTACCCCGAGTTCGGATCCCGATAGGGGCATGACATTACGATCGGTGATGAAAATAACATTGACGAAGCTGGGTTCAATTACTTTACAACACGTTACTTTGCTTGTCTAGAATTTTGCCTGCACACAACACGGCCAGGGTGTGGTAAGGTATATTGACTATTATGGAAGATTAGTGAGTAATGATTATCGCTAAAAGATTTACATTTTGATTTTACTCGGGTGAGGAAATGTTATAGTTTTTGGCAGACTTTAATGTGTGGTCGCTAACTGGATTGTGGAATCAAGGAGGGGGAGGTAGGAGTATTGCTGTTGCTCGAATGTGGAAGTTGGCATTGACACCCGAGGACGAAGGCCAAACCCGACTTCTTTTTTATTGAAATGTGATGTTTCTGTTAGGTGGTTATAGTAAGTTTATTTTTTCTTACTTGTCACACGAGAGGTTTTTGTGTTGAGTTTTAATTAAACCTTAAATCTCTAAATGTCGAGTTATAATTGAAAATTCGTTTTCAACAGACAATTTTGTATGAAAATTTTTCGATTTTTGTAATTGGATTTCTAGCCTGCACTGAAATAAATAAGAATTATGCTTATAACGGTGGTTGAATGGAACCTTTGCTTTTTTTATCATTTCAGATTATTTACTTAGATGGTAATTATAGTATTTTCAAATGAATAAAGTTTTTTTTCATAACTACAGATTTTGGCGTCAGGGAATCAGGTCAGGTTAAAAATATAATTAAAGCTCATAAGCTCATTATTAAATTATTATGTCATGATGGCTGATGTTGGGGATTTTCCATCTATTAATTCATTCAGTCTTTTGTTAGAAAATTCGTCTTCCGGCAATTGGAAACTACTTAGTAAATATTTTTAGAACTTTCAGTACCATAAGGATTTCTTTAATTTTTAATTTAATTTCAATACCTCGGGAAAGATTAAATTATAAAATTTTATATTAAGCGGAAAAGTAATAATTTAGAAGACAATTTCTAGAAATCTTCACATGCATGTGAAATAATATTTTTTTCTTAGGTGGTGATTTAATGAAGCAATTGTCGAATGCCACTATTCCACGTTATTCGTTTCGAAAGAGCTGGTCCTTATTTATTTTTACTTATTTCTGGAAACTTACATAATCAAATAACGCTGTGTGACAAGCGAAAATAATTTTGCATCTAAAACTAAAAGTTTTGACATTTTTGACAAAAGACCACCATAGAAAATGTATAAAAAAAACTAAAAATAAAAAAAAATTAATTAATTTTGACGAAATTAATTTATTTTGACATTTCAGCCATACTCGTCATTAAATTTGTAAGTGAATGTTCTACATATAAACATATTTACATGTAAAGTTAAAAGCGGCTTGAGTTGGTGTTGGCGTTCATGGAAAAAGAATGGAGTTGAGTTTTGGTAAAGAAATTCTGAACTCGACGAAACTATTGACTGAAGAGAGTAGAGTGAATAGAGTTGAAATTCAAAATTTAAAATCACCTAACTCTATAGTCCATGGAAACGATCATACGTGACAATTGATAGTTAACAATGAAATTTCACTAAATTCTTTAATTTAATATCTCTATGGTCGAAGACATACAAATGTCTAGAAATATTTTTTTTAAATGTTCGGCCACCACTTTAGTACGCTCGCGAGGAAAGTAATGCGAAAGACCAACGTGTCAATTTTTATTTTCACAACTTATTGTTTTGTCATTTCACGGCAAATAAGTTAGCGCAATTAATTTGGATAGGTTTGCATACTTGCTTTTTTATGTCGAATTCTTTTGAAACATTATTTTGCATTAAAATAACATGAAGTTTAATTTAAAATTATCGCAATGGCATTGTCTTGTTTATCTGAGTGTATTGTTTTCTATGAAATCTGGCCATTAGATGTCGAGAAAATAACTTTATACGAATATATTGAATCGGTTTCGAAAAGGACCTTAGTTCTAGCCTCTCCGGGTTGTCGTACTTCACCAAAGTTATCTTTGCTTATCAACAACGGTACACACTTTACCAGTTAAAAAATAATCTCGATATAGATTCATTTCTCTTTATAATTTAATTGTATGTATCTATTCATGTGAAGATTATCATTGTTAAATAGCTTATAAGTAATGTGTTTTCAAACCACTTCGCCAAGTTCGAAGTGTAAAGACATATATTTTGAATGAAACCTAATAAAATGTTAAAATCATAATTTGGAATTTCCTGCACTCATGTACACATCAACACATCATCAACAATCACTGTAGCAACAATTACAAAACTAGAAAAATAAAAATGTACACGCAAAAGCTCTACAGAACAGGCACAGATTAATTACTTTCAAATAATATTATTTGAAAACATTAAATCTAGTAAAAAAAAAAATTTAACGAAATAATTGGTTCGTACGGCTATGAAATAATATTATGAACGCGAATTACAAACACCCGAATAATTTAGAATTGGTAGACTGCGATCGTGTCGCAAATGTATTTTAAAAAAAGAATAATCGATCTATTAAAATCTTTTACTGCGAACTCAAAACTAAGCAATTAAAATCGTAATAAATCATTATGAGCTCATAAACCCGAGTGTGCCAAATTTATATGAACGGATACGGCATTAAGTCAAGGGTATTTTGGTTATCTCATATTATAAAACCTAAATATTGTATTCAAGCTGGCCACGTACTGTCGTTGCTCGTTTGTCAACTGCGGTTCAACTCTATAATAGACATGGTAAAGCATCTTTGTGTGTATTGTGTTGAAAAAAACTGTACAACTCGACAATAAAGGAATTTTGATCGGTACCTACGTCATCCAATTAAAAATTCTTGACTTTCACCTAAGCATAACGGAAACCAACTTCCCGACCCATTCTATATACGCTTATATTAGTATCAAATCACAGTGTCTACAATAAATTTAATAAAGCTTTCACTAATCATGTCGACACCAACACTAAAATAAAGCTTTTTTGCCTGTTTGTTTGGCAATCCAATTAATAAAAATTCTCACAAGTAGTATGGTACACATTGTGTTTGATATTACGCGCGTGTTTTCTATATTCCGATTATATCCAAGCGCGCAAATCGAAATGACATTAATAATGTGGTATTTTTCCGATAGTTATAGAAACCTACAGTATATATTGCTGGATAAACATAATGAAAACTATTTTCAATTCAAATTAGTGTACAATAATAAATAATTAAAGTGAATGTATAATCGACTAACCGGTAATGAAATATTAGAACTTTAAATTGTGAGGAGAACAGCAAAAAAAAATGTTAAAGCTGCTTTTGTTAATGTTTTTTTTTTGTTTTGTAAAGTTAACCCTGAGTAAATAAACCGCATAGTGATGATAGTTTTGTTTTTTATTTTGTTCACTTATGTAGAAATTCTGTCGGTTTACACTTTACAAGAATACTTCGCTTAATGCGTTACGAAAGCATAATTTAAGAATAAAGTCTAATATTTTTGTTTTTTGGAATAGAAGAATTGAAAAATAGGCTTATCGTCAAAATTAAACAACTGGCCCGTAAAATGTTGGTGGTCAAACTGAGTACAACTTAAGCTCTTACGTGTTCGCTGGTTGAAGCGTTAACTTAATAAACCCTACTTAATTTGAATTTCATTTTCACAGATCGAAGGAACTTCGATCAAGAATTGAACTTCAACAAAAATTGAAATAAAAAAACAGCATTTCACAACAAAAAATTAAAAGATAGAAGGATCATAACAAATTACTGTATGGCACTTCCCCTCGGGGCAAGATGAGGAGCAATTCGAGATCCAACTGGAGCAAATGAATTTAACTCAATCAGTAGAGTAGATTATTACATGTAGAAATAAAAATTAGGAAAACCTCATACAGATGAACTAGTCCTGAACCCGTCTGAATAAATTTGGAAGGGCATCTCTATAGTAACTGGTGCGAGGAGGTTGGTCTCTGGTTCAACTCGCATATAAGAAGGCCTGCTTAATATCTATAAAATTTTACTTCTCGCACTAACACTAAATCGAAAATTGATTCAAATGACGACCGAAGTTTTGTTTTTAATTTTTGATTTTGGACCTATAAACAACCGGATATGCATATGGTATATACATAGATTACACACACGTCACTTCAAAATCTCAAGAATTTTTTTTATTGTTTAATTTAATTTTTAAAAAGTTGGAAAAAATGGTTCAATTTAGAATTGACATCTTGTATAAAACCGCTTCCACTGAAAGTTTTAATGATCTAAAATTGTTTCAGATTTGGGTCACATTTTGAAAAAACAGAGAAATTAGATGGCACAATTTCTATTTATTATTGCACTGTACATCTCATATGAATTTATGATCAAAATAGGGTGCGTCAGTCACCACTTTTTTTTAAAAGTAATAAATAAACAAATAAATCGTGTAGTTCTACCTCATAGTTATATGCGGGTTATTTTATTATTTGACTTTGAAGTGAACAATTTTTCTTGACTACAACTCGATTTATTTTGCAATATACAAGTAAATCTCGCTTAACGAAGGGGTTCGGTTGCTGGAAATGCTTCGTTAATTGAGGATTCGTTAATCGAGGTATCAAATTATATGGTTTTATATGAGAAATTATCAGTACAAAAATTCAGTTTTATTTAGAATAAAATAGATAATAAAAACCGCAAAATAAAAAATCCAAAGCATATAATAAACAACAAAACACTAATGCTTAAATTATTTAAAAAAAAAATTATCAATCGAAGTTGTTCTTTTTTGTAATGATTGTAATCTTTAATCTCTTTGCTGAGATAAATCTTTACGTAATCAACACAAAGGGTACTGGTCATCGAAGCCTGCGTGTTTGATTTGTAAATAATCGGGATGATGATTTTTCAATACCTTTAAGTGCTCTGGAGTTTTCGAAACGACCAATAACAAACGGCTTAAATTTAAAATCTTCGGTTGCATTTGCACCAAACACAATTGTAAGCTGTTCTTTTGATATTTTAAATCCAGGAGATGTTTTTTCTTTTCGATGTAGCTACTCGTATTTTCATAAAAAAAATCGTTACAAAAATGGAGTAAAAGATACGATTTTTTATGTTTTTGTAAATGTTTTATTCGTTATTTCGCGGTATGTATTCGTTAAGTGAGGTTTTTGTATCAAAAATTGATATTCGTAGATCCGAGGTTTCGTTAAGCGAGGTTGACCATCATCTTTTCTCGGCTAGATTGCCTCATTTTTCTAACTTCTTTATGCCTTTCAGAAAGTACGGTTTCTTGAAATGTGCCAAATTAGCGTTTATTTCAGTGATGATCTTGTTCGATACGAATTCTATTGTACAGAATAATTTTTACAAATTTTCTGAAAAATCTAGAGTATTGAATTAAGAAACAACCGTACCGCAATTGGACAATTTGTATATGGCAATAGCAGTCGGTCCAAAAACACCTAATATTATCCTGTTGTCGTTTTTACCTTTTCTAGATTATCAACAAAGATCATATCACGTGAATCTCAGTAAAGTTTGGCCACAACCTTTCGGAAAATCGAAACCATTTCTTGGTCTACTTTGACAGGAGAAATATAGTGAGTCCATGTTTCATCTATTGTTATATACAAATCGCCTCAAAAACTCACTTGAACATGTCAAAATTCTACCTTGAAATGGTTGCGAAAAATCCCGTTTTGAACATCACCCTACCTTTTGACAATTTTACCATTTTAAAACATTTCACTTTATAACGTATAATAATGATCTCTTTTAGGTCATTAACAGTTTTATAAAAAGGTTGGTAGTAACAGGAACAGACTTATACACAATATTATACAGCATAGTTTATCATTGGGTGGGTATGTAGAAACAGACAAGAAAAAACTCAACAATGTATGACGCACTTGATCACTTATCAATTAGAACTGGAAGAATAGAAATATTTAATTTTATTTTTGTAGCTGCTAAAAACGATACATACATAAAACCAAGTCTTACGATGCACATCTGTAATAGTTAACTAAGATTTAACCATCTGTGACTATTGTATTGTTTCTATTTTGGTTGACTATCTAAAATTTTTAAAACAGGTGAATAGGCTCGAATATAGCAAATGACATTAATTATAACATTTTGGTTTACGTCATTTTCCAAATGTATGTATAACAAATACAAAAAAGTAAAATTGAAATCAAATTTTTTGGATGGAAATATCAAATAACAAAAGTAAACGATTACATATGTGCGACATACAGATAGCCTAGAATCAATATATGAATACTATCATTGTCTAGTTCTTAACCTTGACTTCTAAAAACGAGATAGTCAAAGGTAATGAACCTTGCTTTTAAAACTTCCGATTATAAACAAACTAAAAAAATTATCTTATGAACCGTAAAAGCAGATTTGAATATGGTCACTGTTGGTTGGGTGAACTGAATGGGGGTACTTTCAGTTGCTTAATTTTGTTTTGGTAGATCCCTCTGACGTAATATACATTTTAAAAAATTTCACTACTAATATGTTTAGTAAATAAATTAAAGTTTAGTTTCATTAGCATGATGTTGATGGATCTGCGCATCTTCATACGCATCATAGTACCCAGCTCAGTTTAAATTTGAGAGCAAAAATTATTTCCAAGGTCTAATAACAATCTTGCAAATCAAAGGAACTTGTAAATTGTATGCTTAAAACAAGAAGAGGCCAGAGCCCATATTCTTGAATTCCACATCCATTTTCCACATGCGGATATCTGTAAAAATTTATAAAAACATTCGGAAATTGTAATTCATGTATTCTTGAACTTCCTACTAATGAAAAAATTCCATACTAATGAAATTTTTCTGACTGGGTATAAAGTATGTGGAAAAAGTTCCCATGCTAGTTATTTGACGATTATGTTATTTTAAATATAAAGTTTAATTACATATATAAACAAATGGAAAAAATTATGTTAAAAAAATTCTGAATGATTCAAGAATATAAAATTTTTGTACATACATGTGGAATTGAATTACATGTGGAAATGGTGAGGGAATTTTGACAGATATCCACATGTGGAAAATGGATGTGGAATTCAACAATACTGGCCCAGATGATTAATTCGTGAATGTATTACATCCACATGGTTTTTAAATTATACCAACCTTCAAATGATACCTGTTAAAATTTCATGCCATTACGGTTATTAAGTTTACAAGTTACAGTTGTTTTAGTGACGCTATTTTTGTTAATTTCAAAACAACGGAAAAAAAAGAATTTCGTGTTTTGATGGAAAAAAAACCGTTCAAGCAAAGCTAATAATAAGTGTTATTGTTGGTCATATTTCGCACGAACATTTGTCCATGAGAAAACTGTGTTCGAAGTGGGTACTGCTTTGCTTACAATGGATCAAAAACGACAACGCGTCGATGAATCTGAATTGCTTCCGCATCCACCGCATTCGCCAGGTTTGGCCCCCAGCGATTATTACTTGTTTGCAGACCTAAAAAAAAGCTCCAGAGAAAGAGATTTGGCTCCAATGAAGAAGTGATTACCTAACTGAAGCTTATTTTGAAGACAAAGATAAATCGTTCTATAAAAGGGCGTCGAAATTTTAGGGAGGCGTTGGACTGATTGTATCGCTCTAGGAGAAAATTATGTTGATGAATAAAATGTATTTCCCCAAAACAATTGTGTTTGCTTTGTTAGACCGGAAACTGTTCAGGCAATGTGTTATGTATGATGTCAACACATTTACTGCCACCATAGGAAAAAAATGGATTAGAAAAATGCGGTTCAATAAATAAATGACCTTTACTGAGGTGCCATGTTATAGATATATACCTTTCAATCAAGTGCGGAAAAACTATTTTACTTTAAAAACTCATATGCATGTGAGATGTGAGATCATCGTTAAAATGATTAGGTTTCGTTCATGGATTTTTGTGGGTGTGCCTTTTCTTTAATCTTTCTCTTTAATCGTTACCGTACAAGTGGCGCAGTAGTTGAAGCTTCGACACTTGGACCGGGAGGCACTGGGTTCTCACCAGAGGCAGGATGCAAAGCGAATTTTTTGTCATCGGTTACGATCGATGATGTTAATAAACACAACTATGACCCTCTGTTGGAGTGTAGAATTCAGCGCCGACCCACCGTCCATGTCGCAGGTTGACATGAAGCTTGCAATGTGCAGGTGGTATACTGTAGTTGTGTGAATGGGTGGATGTGCGTGAATGAAAAGGGGGTATTAATTGACCTTAAAAGGATTAAATCCATTGGACAATTAAAACTTTCCTTTAAAAAGTAAAAAAAATAAAAATCCTGCAAATAATAAAGTAAACTTAATCGTAAAAATACAACTTAAGAGGAAACGCGCGGCAAACATAGGGGTATTTTTTTAAATTTATTCCACGGGTGTACTACGAAATCTCGGTTTTCAAAATCCCAGTTTTCAAAATCTCGGTTATCTTTTCTTTTAGGTCTAATTGTACAAAATAATTAATAAAGTTTTTTAATTGTAAGATTTGGTACTTACCGACCAAATGGCACAGTGGTTAAAGCTTTGGCACTTGGATCGGGAGGTACCGGGTTCGAATCCCGATAGGGGCACGATGCAAAAGTGAAATTTCATAACCGATTACGATCGGGGATGAAATGTAACACATCTATGACCCCCTGTCGGAGTGCAAAACTCATGGGCCGACCCATCTTCCATGTCAGTATAGGCTGGCATGGAGCTTGCAATGTGCAGATGGTTTTAAACCGGCCCTATAGCCGTACATCTTCGATTTGGCAGGTGATGCGTAAAGTAAAACGGAAAAATAAACCGCGAAAGAGCAGGGAGTGCTTCGACCCCAAAACATATGGCATGGATAAGAAATAAAAAAAAAAAAAAAATGCAACTTGTAATTGCAACAATTTGTAGTTGTGAAATGCAATAATTAGGCTAATAACTTCGATAACTCTCACGGGCCCGTGGGAGGGAGCGCAGCGACTAGATTTGAACTTCGAGAGACGTAGGAGCCGCGATCAGCAAACATGTCGCACTGCGTGCCGCACGTCGGAGCGATTATATAGAATCTATTAATGACGCCTAAAAAGAAAAATAAATTGCACAATTTTGTTATGCGAGATTTTGTAATTGCAACATTTTGTCCTTGCAACATTTTGTAATTGGAACATTTTGTCAAAACATCATTTGAGTCCTATTTTCCCACATGCCAAATTTTAAAAATTCAAACCAGGATTTCCTAAAACTCGGGGTTTTTTTTTATACAAAACAGGGATTTTGGAAACCGAGATTTTGAAAATCGGGATTTTGAAAACCGGGAATTTGAAAACCGAAAACCGAGGTTTAGAAGAAATCCGAGATTTTGACAAACCGAGATTTTGAAAACCTAGATTTCGTTAAAAACCCTTATTCCACAGAAGAAATGCAAAGAATAGAAACTGATCTCGTGACACCAGAATATTGAGAATGAAACCTAATAAAAACACTGTGATAAACAGAATACATTTTTGACAGTATTTTTAATACAAAAATAAATTTCTTCAAACACATTTTTTGATATTTTAGACATTAAATTATATCAGGTAATTAAGTAGATTATTGTTAATGAGATACGATTTTTAATCAATTTCATGGCACAAATTTATTAGGTATGCATATTAATGTTACATATGGCCTATTTTTTAATTCAACCTGAGCAAGCAGTGCGCTGTCAAAAAATACTCTGTGTTTTTTTATTCAACCTGAGTATTTTTTACTCCGTACACTGTGTTTTTATTTGTGAACTATGCTTATACCAAGCATACTCGGTTCTTTAAATTTTACTCTGAACAGAATGCCAGTGTACGAAGAGTGTGGAAATTAAAAAAACAAATTGTTAATCTATGCACACTGGATCATTTGGCACTGCACAACCTGTGCTCGGTGTACAATACCCAGGGCAAGCCTGCTTGCTAAGGTTTAATTAAAAAATATACCCATAGATTCTTCTTTTTAATGTGGATTGAAAAGAATGCCTTCTGAATTAAAACATACGGAATAGAAGGAATGGAAGATACAGGGTGCGAATGGAAGATACAGGGTGCTTTTTATGTCGACTTTGTTTGGCCGTCATTTTGTTTTGGACTTTTGGCAATTCGCATTTGACAAATTTTTAAAACACTATATTTTTGGCTAAGCAGTTTTCGGCTTAGCTGGCTTTGTTAATAAACAGAATAGCTGCTACTAGGGCACTGAAAACCCTCAATTGATAGATCACTACTCTCGTAGAGTAACTGTTTGGAGCGCCATTTGGGCCGGCGGCATCATCTTTAGGGATGCTAGAAGTAATGTTGAACAGTTACTGATGTTCCGATAGCGGTCGGAACGTTGGAAAGCTTTCTAGTATCCGAATTGGATCAATTAGACATACATAACATGTTTCAAAAATACGTTGCCTCAGCACACACTGTTCGGTACTACGATACAAATTTTGTGAGAAATTTTTCCCGGCCGAGTGGTATCAAAAAGTGGTGATATCGACGGGCCCAACAATCCACTGAATTTAAAACCGGTGAAACTCATCGGTCATTTTTATGTGCAGTTGAATACGAGATCGGCAGTGACCTGTGGCTAGCTTGAATGTTTTTCTCAGGTTTGTCATTATTTTTACTAACAGGAATTCGAATTCATACATAGGTTTAGTGGTTGAAACTTATAATTTTGACCCATTGTGATACCACGCATTCACGCCACATCATTAACCTATTCACCTACTCACTCACACAACTACATTATACGGACTTGCACGCACATTGCAAGCTCCATGTCAACCTGTACATCGTTGGTCGGCGCTGAATTCATCAGAGAGGTCTTACTTGTGTTTATTAACATCACCACCGATTGTAACCGATGAGATGATGAAAATTCGATTTGCATCTATCTAGCATCTGATGGGGTTCGAACCCAGTACCTCTTGGTCGAAGTGCCGAAGCTTTAACCATTGCACCACTTCTCCGGTAATTCATACATACTTCGAAATAATTGTTATAATGACAGTGTAGTTCTTAATACCTATGTTAAATAAGTATATTACACTTCCCCTGAAAGACCGCATTATCGATTTTACAGTACGGCGTCTAACTTGTCAACTATAACACCTCATGCCTAAAGCTTGAAATGATCAATAAATTTAAATATTTGGGTATATGTATTAAGCAACAACTAGGCCCCGTAGCTTGTTTACTATTTTGACTGAAAATTATCCACTGACTGAAACTTATCCATTTCCAACTCCAATTAAATAATTTTACCGTGGGTTCTAGTTAATTATAAAATTGTCTATTGGGGAAATAGCTACCTGAGTTTCCAGATACTTCTAAAGAGCCTTCAAATATTAGTAATACAAACTCTTTGATTTGTGTGATAGACATGACTAAAAATAACTCGCCACTATAAATTCTGAATCATTTTTTTTTCTTTTTTTTTGCTAGAAGTGATTATAGACTCATCCGCAGGGTTGGTAAAAAACATGTTTTTTTCAAAAAAAACAAAAAAAAAGTTTTTTATTGTTTTAAACTGCTTTTAATTTTTTAACTGTTTTTCAGGTAGTTTTTTTACGTTTATGCTAAACTTATTAGATAACACCCAGTATGGGGCAAAATCTCGTCTAACAAATTAATCAAAGTAATAGAGTGAATTAAATTAAGCAATTGTTGCTCTAATACGATACTATGCCAGTGTCGATTTTAATGCCAATCGATTTTAATTCAGTGAAATGGAATATTAAATATTTCACCAAGGATCAATAGATTTTAATGCAAAACTGTTATCGATAGTTTTTTTTATTGTATATTTATTAATTTCAACATTACATTTATTTGTGCTTATACAAATTTGTAACCAAATTTCGAAAAAAAAAATTCTAGACCAGGGCTGGGATGTTCTAACATCACCACGTAGAATAAAATTTATCTCTGTTTCAAATTTATATCATTTACCAGCCTGCTATATTGCAACATTGTGATGTTTCTACTGTGTTTCTATCACCAAATAATTTTTTTTCGATTGTAGAACGAAAATAGGTGAAATAAATATTGTTAAAATATATTCTAGTAGGTTGTGATAGCAATAGAGAAGAAATAATTGATAAACGAAACAGAAGTCAAATTAATTGTAGCTGAAAGAGACGTAGGCTTCGATAAAATATCGAAAAATGGTGATGTTAGAACATCCCAGCCCAGGGCTGACATGTTGTAACTATCACTATTTTCGCTTCGACTAACTAAAAACCGTGCTACTTTGATGAAAATGATGAAAAATAATACACAAAATTGAGTATTTTACGAAAAAATAACTTTTGGTTTAAAACAGCTGATTTAAATAAAAAAAACATGTTTAAAACGTTTAAAACATACCAACCCTGCTCATCCACATGGTATCTTTTTATGAAATAGTCACCGTTGTTTTGTGAACGTCAATACTTTTGCTAGGAAACATTTCGCAGATTCTATTTTTATAGGGTTCGTATAATTTTCTACAAACTTCCTGACTGGATCCGCAGTGGCATAAACGATGTAAAACGACTGAAACTTGTAAAGGAACGAGTGTTCGATATTGAGGATGTGCGATGTAAATTTCGATTGTTTTATTTTGTAAAAATAATTTTTAAGGTTTTAAATATCCCGCCACTGCATTTGGAATAGGTTAAACTACCTTCAAGTGCTACTTTTCATTACTTATTATGGTAAACCTACGTAATTTTGGTCTTGTAAATAATACATTGAGAAAAATAAATGAATAAAATTCCCAGACAACCGTCTTAAGTCTAAGAAACATGTAAATTCGACGACCCATAAAAGTTAATCTTTTGGTAAGATAACGGAACAAATAAATATCATTTCGGTACCCTACCTGCTGGCTCCAAAACCACACCCATTATTTAATCTGTTCTCTTGTATCTTTTGGTCTTAAACTTTGACCACGGCCGTTTAGAATATTCGCAGGCAACCTTTGAAAAAATATTCCACTAATTATGAAGGGTACAGACTTACTTGACACTTATACTAGATGCCCAAAAATTTTACATAGTGAGTAAAAGTAAAAAAGACTTTCTAGAAATAAGAAACAGTAGGTAAAAAATTGATGCAAGAAATAAGTAGATTGTACATGATTTAACCGCTACGGCGAAGTCAAATAATAGATATTATTTATTATAAGTAAGAAAAGTAAGTACCAATGACGTAGCTCGTCACCGCACTGACTAAAATGGTAAAACAACCAAGTTGCTTAGTCATTGTCAAGGCCGATGTTACGTTCTTATCTAATACACTAGAAAGATTATCAAAACATAAACAATACAACAATTTCAATTATACAGGAAATTAAGTTTCACTCTATCGATCTATATAACACAGATCAGGTTTTACCAAGCCCAAGTAAACCGATCCAGTTGACTATTCCTAAATCCAAAATATAAAGAGATTACGCCCAAACAAATACTTTCACATTCATTTCAGCTTTTCTACTGTATACATGGTTCCGTTCATAAAATTAATAAAACGGGAACCAATTGGCATTTTCAATTACAACATCCCATTGCGCGCCATTCATTCATTACTTTCACTACAAAATGAATAAATCACATAACTCCTATATACAAAACAGGTAATATGTGAAATGGTTGTGTATTATTACCTATAAGATGTTTATAGCATACCTGTGAACTGTAAACAGATGTTGTTACGGGCGTATCACGAAATATGTATGGATCATCAGAGTTTTTTGATGATACAACTTGGTGACATGACATGTCCGACATGTGCTCCTCGTCCACTTTGCGCGTATTTTGATAACACTTTTTATTTATGTGGCGTATTATTTATTTATATTGAATTACGGGACGGGTTCAATGTGCCACACACCACATATAGATTGCTCGCACACTCTGCCCACCAGCACCTTAAAAAGATGTCACAGGCAAACAGCATTAATTACAAACGCGACGATGATGATGGTCCCCAAAAATTTTACTCACTGGATTGTCTTTACGAAGCGCCGTTTGTTTTGTTGTTACTCCAAACACTAATTGTGTTATAAATTTTAATTGTTTTGTGTATATTATTTCGATTCAAGGAAAATTGTGTGAAGTACAAAAAGAAAAAGTAGATGTAAAAAAGAAAAACAAAATTTTTTCTTTTTTTTAATTTTATTTGTATAAATTTTTCGTTGTTATTGGATTCCAGTACTAAATCAAAACACGCACATAACCTGTGTTGACGTACGATACGATTTCTTTCCTTTTCGCGTTTGTAATCATTAGATAAAAACTGTATTAACCCGATAAAAAGTCCACAAAACAAAATCCACTATTTATAATTAATTTAATTATTAACAATTAATTTTTAATTAACCAGGTACAAAGAAACTTATTATTTAAATATAATATGTATATATTGTAAGAAATACTAGAATACACCTACTATAGAAAGAATGACAACACAAACAAAATTTTTAATTTTTTTTTTGTATAATTATGGAATTTTCTGGCAACGTATCGATTAATTACGATACTGTAATCATTTTAGTAAACACTGAACTAAACACCTAAGCTGGAATAATGCGATGCGGAGCCCCACAAAATCGCCCGTGTATACACACAGCAACAAAAAAAAATTCACTCGACACCCAAATCTCCATCTGTCAAACGCAATTTTGACAGATCAATTAAAATTCACCGAAATTCTCGATACGCTTCGTACAAACACTACTGTTAAAACATTATTAGAAACACAGGAAATCTGTCATTGAGAAGGTCGAATTTATATACGATACGAAAACATTTTTAATTAAACTATTTAAAAAAATCAATTGAATTGTAAATTCGTGTTTAAAAAATATAATAATTATACAAAAAAAAGTTCATGATTCGCTTAAAATTTAATTACAAAAAAAATTAAATACGTATTCAAAAACTTATAAAATTACAACAGCAATAATAAATGAATGGGGCTCCACAACACAAAGTAACACCGCGCACTATACACCAATACTATCACATCGACACACCGCTACTTTTTTATATGTACAGTAATCCAACTACGGTAATTTTTCACTACACAAGACAACTAATTTTTGTTATAATCATAATTAACAAACAATTAAAAAATGCACGAAATGTTTTTCGACCGTTTTATAATTAAAATGCGCCAATAATTGTTTTTAATTTAACGATGAGTTGGTTACAAAAATAATAAAAAAAACAATAAACTCTGGTTGTAACATTTTTTTATTTTTTGATGGGTGAATTGACAGTACGCAACTAAGATGGCGGTATGTGTTGAGTTGACAGGTTTCGTTAACTTTTTTGTTTCGTCGACATTTTCCACAAATTGTGAGCAACTTCATATTGGGCTGGCGAAATGGTTTCGATCTTAGCTGAGTTGGAAAATTATTTTACTGTATTTTGCAATAAAACCAACAAAATAATGGCTTATTATACTTTTAAATGTATATTTAAATAGGCATAAACTAATTAGCATAAATCGAAAACTGTAATAAATATGTTAATAATAAATAAACGTCATACGTTTTTGAACGAACTTGGTCGCACCATCTATTACAGAGCACGGGCACCACTCATCGTTACGTTATAAGTTTTGAATTTTTTTTAGTTCGTTTTTCACTCTCCTGTGTGTGCAATTCTTTTGGTAAATTAGTCCGAAGGGAAATACGTAATTACGTATAACAACAGCAAACTTAAACTTAATTAAGGAAACGTTTTCAAAAATTTCGTGCATTTTCATAAGGTTTAAGTACGTATTCAAAATTTAAAACACGTGCCGTTGTGGTGAGGTATTAACAACGGTTTGCCAATCTATGTAGGTAGGTACGTATTATTTAAAGGGTTTTCTTTGGATACTTTAGGGCCGATTTCTTCGAAAGATGCTGCTCAGAGTTTTCAAAATTTCAAGAAAGTTTATTTTACAGTTTCATTTACGTGCTTTTTCATAAATATATGTACAAGGATCCGTTTGTTATTAATAAAATCTCACTTTGTGTACTTTCCTATCGGACTCAAAATTTGATCGGTTTTTTCGATGGGTTATATTTAAAAAGTGTGATACGCTACATAGCGTATTTCGTGAAAAACCCACAATTTATACTTTCAAACGGTGCTCGTCCTCAAGGCTAATCAATTCGGCGATTTATTAGGCCAGAATAAATTAATTAGGGAAAGGTAGACGAACCGGGCATTGTTTCTCTTCAAGTGCAGTTTAGTTGGGAAGATGGACGACGTGAAGATACTAAACGCGAAGATATTAAATAGGAGTTAAAGTCCAGAACCATAAATCTGCGGTGTAATCCTCAAAATCAGGCCCATATATACATTATTATGTAGAAACAAAATCGGCCCTGGGACATATCCCCATGGAACATCACATTGCATATAAGCGTACTTAATTATGTTTCTAGTTTAGCCGGGAATAAATACCCTTGGAAAAGTTTTAGTATGCTCTAGTCATATTATCGACAAACATGGATGGAGATTGAAGATAAGACATCCGTAGTGAAGGCACATTGGGAGGATGGTTTATAACGAATATGGGAGAGCTCCGAAGGTAAAATGAAACCATTTGGAGTGGATACTACCGATACGAGTATTAATGAAACCCTCACAAAAAATCGACAATGATTTTAAATGAGGGGTAATGTTATTATTCGGTAATACCTAATGGGAAAATATGGCTTACCGAAATTGGCGCATTGGACTGATACCTAAAGCGGTGACATCTATGTTTTGATAGTACTACCCGAAAACATTCTAGGCAAAACAGGGGCGGTATGTTGTACCATCACTTCGAATCGAAAAAAGTCGAATTCGAAAAAAGTCGAAACGAAAAAGTGAAAGTAGTATCATTTTTCCTTTTCGAAAATGATACAACATACCGCCATTCGACTTTTTTCGAATTTCGATTCGAAGTGATGGTACAACATACCGCCCTGGGACGAAATTCGAAATTCGATTGAATCGAAATTCGAAAAAAGTCGAATGGCGGTATGTTACACCATTTTCGAATCGCGATAAATGATAAAGTTTCATCATTTAAAACCAAATGTAGCTGGCATATCATTCTAGAAAAAAAAATTGCAAGATTAAAAAACGATAAAAGTCGAACATCTGGGGTGGGATGTTGTAACATCACTTTTTTCGATACTATCGAAATTTACATCTCTTTCATCACGAATAAAATTTAATGTTTTTTCATTTATCAATTACGTTGTTTCTAGTGTGATCTCTACCTAATCGAAGAAAACATTATGTCGTTCTACTCTTATTCTATCACCTACGTATTTTATGAGTGATACTTTATCGAAAAACAAAAAAGAGATAAATAAACAATTTATGAAAAAGAGATACAATATTCGATAAATATCGAAAAAAGTGATGTTACAACATCCCACCCCTGTGTTCTCATATGCCGACTATCACTTTTTCGATTCGACTTTTTCCGAATTTTGATTCGAAGTGATGGTGCAACATACCACCATTGAGTGGAAAACATAAATTTTGGTGTAAAGTGAATTAATAAAAAATATGGAAAGTGTTGTAGCTGGCTGTGTTTTAAGTGCTAAATGAATAATGCGTAATTATGGTGAATCGGTATTTTCGGGAATATTCCGGAAGTAGTCTAAATTAATAAAGTGTTATTGTAAACAAATTTTTAGTTGTATTCACAATCCAATATTATGTTGCCGGGGAATCAAACCGGGTTAGCTGCTTTCACAAGAACGTTTATCACTTTCGTGGCGAGTGAGCGACACGAAATTTACATTATTAACTAAATCTGAGGACAGATCAGTTTTCATTTTTGTACAGTATTACTATTTTAAACGATAATTATTAAGAATCTTAAAAAATCTGTGTTCTCAGATGGGTAAAAAATCGATGCTTCGATTAAACGTGAACCCCGAGAAAATTACATACAAAAATATCAGATTTCTTTGTTGAATGTATTCACCAATGTACGAGTATGGATTGATAAATGTTAAGAATAACGCCATCTATTCACCCCTAGTAACAACTAATTTCGTTTTATATGAACATGTTCACAACATCATACACGAAGAGTTGCATATCTTTTTTATATCAGCCAGATTGGTGCCGCGTTTGTTAACAAAATGTTCAATACATGAATCGAAAGACTGTTTCTCAGCAATGTTTGGAGATGTGTCAGCGTCATCCAATGCGCCGATTCATAATGATTAATGAATCATGGATCACCACACAGAATCAAAACAACAGTCAAAACATTGGGTAGAATCTGGTTCAAGTGCTTCAAAGAAATCTAAGATTGTTGCATCAGATGAATGTTATAGCCACTGTCTTTTGGAATGCATAAAGCATAATATTCATTAACTATCTTGAGACGGGTTAAACCATCACACAGGTGAATATTATGTATCATTATTAAGCACTTTAAATGAATAAATAAAGAGAAAACGGCCACATTTGAAGAATAAAAAGTACTCTTCTATCATGACAATACGTTCATAATGGAAAACACAGCAAAAAAACGGATGAATTGGGCAAGAGATTTGGGTCAGAAGATGAAATAATAGCTAAAACGAACGCCTATTTTGAGGAGTTTGATAAATCATATTTTAAAGAAGGTTTAATGATATTGGAAAAACGTTAGAATAAGTGTATCGGGCTAAAACGAGACTATGTTGAAAAATAAAGTAAATTTTACATAGAAAATTATGAAATTTTGGATTATTCTGAGTGAAAACCAGACACCAAGTTGGTGGCTTACTTTCGACCTAATGAAGACTTTAGTGACCAAACTATAAAAATATTGACAATACTTTGAACTTACATACAAAGTATAACCACTATGCCTTAGAGAACTATTATGTTTCGCTATTTTATGGTTTAGCGATTTCTCTGTTGAGAATTCAACTTAAGTTCTGGCTCTGTTACCTTTAAATTAAATTTTAGGGACGTGCCTCTCATCGTATACTTCGATTTGTTTGAAAATTGGAGTATTCGGTTTCATGGCGACAACACTGTCAGCGCTTTAATACGATCCTCTAATGTAGCAGCTCCTAACATTACCGCTCCTAAAGATTATGAATTGGGATACCATTGGGTTTCTTTTACTATAAGACGTGTTAAACAATTAAATCATAATTGTTGAACACCCATAGATTTCAAGATTTTCATTGTACTTTACATAATTTTTCTAGAGTTCCGGAAAATACTGAAAAGTATCGAAATACTTTCCATATGGTTAAAGTATCGAAAAAAAAATATTGTATCAACAATATCATCCCTGATATCCAAATGCTATTACTGAAAAATAATTTAGAGAAACCGTTAGCCTTCCTAAGACCAGCACATCATGAACAGAATCACAATATTTCTGCCTTAATAACATTGACTGTAGAATTTCAAAGAAAACCTCTTGTCTCTTAACCAAAGAAATTTTATTCTTTGGAATAATAGCTTACTGAAACAAAAGCGTTGTTGCTCGACGATTTATAACAAAAAGAGGGGATTGAGTTTTGTCGAATTAAATTGCTTAACAACCTGTTATAACAAATTACTTATACAAGTTCGACACAGGACTGCAAATAAAACAAAAAATAAATAATAAAAATGCATACGAGTGCAGATATTCTTCTTTATTCATTTCAGGGAATCAAATAATTTTCAAAAAAGCTTGTCGTTGATTTTGGCAAAAATTATTTCCAAATCCCTTACTTGTTTTAGGCTTCAATTTGGATTTTGCAAAATTAAAATCCTCAGATCATTACATGAGCATTCAAGCCAGGTGAGCTATCTTCTAGTTGAAAATTTTTATATTTGTAAAATGGTAATCCAACGAGGTACTGTAGGTTTGAAAACATTAAAACCTTCCTGAGTAGCAAAAATACCCTTTCCAAATTTTCTTTAAATTGCTATTACTGCTTCCAACTGTGGTGACGCCAAGCAACGGTGTCAGAAATTACTAAACGTCACGAAGGGACGTGGTTTATATTGTAGTTTTATTATGCACTACTCTTTTAGCTCTCGAAGAGGGATGTATAAGAAATTAAGTCTAAGTAAACATATACAAGTATATAAGTAAAGCGTATTTAATTACAAGATCTACAACAGTGGCGACGAGAAAAATACGAACTCGTATTTTAAAAAACGCGTATTTTAAAAAATCAATCAAGTTACAAAGCACGCGATCCGGTTAAGTCACATAACCTTAAAAACAATTGGGGCACATGAGTTAAAATGGATAATAAGCTAATAGATAGAAGATTTACTGCGACAAATGTAGCTAGATAATAAACAACGTAGTGACGAAATGCAGCAAATGCAACTTGAGTCTCAGAAAAAAGACGAAATGATGCAACAACTGTTAGAGCGTCTCGTAAACCAGTAGCAAACCCCGCAAGCAACGGAAAACTTAGCGGAAGGACATTCGCTCGTCAAGGACTAATCAGATCGCATGGAAAATTTCATATAGGCCACGGAAGGAATTGCAATATTTGAGTTGTGGTATGCCCGCTATGAAGCATTTTTCATCGAAGAGGTGGCATCCTTGACGGAGACAGCGAAAGTCGGGTTGCTGCTGCAGAAACTGACTAATCAAGATTTCCAAAAATTTACAAACATTATTCTGCCACGCAAGCCTATGGAATTAACTCTGGCAACTGCCGTCAACGATCTCAAACGTATTTACGTATTTATGAGCCTCCCGCATTAACTCGATGTGTGAAAAATTTCGCAAACCTCGCAAAATGCTCGGCAGAAGATTTCCTGCTTTTTGTGCAGGGCCTCAACAAGTCGCAGGACTCCATTACCTTGAAGAAGCTACTGTGAAAGTTAGATGCACAATACACGGAAACAAGGTTAGACATGGGGCAAAAATTGAAATTGCAGGAGCTGCTCAACATCGATGAGCGTGTAAGCAACCTCATAAGGGACAAAAGCATGGAAACCCGCATAGAAGCGGTCAAATCGGAAGTACTGGAATACGGAAAAAGCCAGAATGGAACCAGAACAATAAACAGAACCCAGAACGGCAAATCTGCGAGACAAAAGCAGCGAATTTCAGCACAGATCAGGCACCGAAATTCGCGTGCTGGTTGTGCCGTGAAATTCATTTCGATCGGGACCGCCCATTTCGAAATTCCCTTCTGTGTTCGCTGATGATGTTCCGAATTTATGTAACAGAATGAAGGTATAGCTTAAATTGAAACCAGGGGCGAAGTGTTTTCCGTCGTCAGCGGCCTGTACCGTATGCAGCAGCACAAGAGATTACAGTTTTTGGAAGTTATTCAACGAAAAGAGTATGCCAACTCAGCCGCGGATATTGTTGCTGTCAAGAAATAAAACGGAGAAATTCGCGTGACAGCCGATTATTCGACGGGCCTCAATGCCGCACTAGAACCTAATCAGTATCTACTGCCGACACCGGCTGACATCTTGACGAATTTCGCAGGATCTTTCTGAGGCTTTCCTACAATTGGAGCTCGATAACGATGCTAAAAGGCTCATGGTGATCAACACACACGTCGGGCTGTTCTAATTCAATATGTTGCAGCCCGGAGTGAAGACAGCACCCGGCATTTTCCAACAGCTAATGTACACATTGCTTGGAGGTATGTGTACAGTTGTAGCATATCTCGATGATATCATTGTCGCTGGAAAAGACAAGCAGGACCATCGACAGAAGCTATTCGAAGTCCTCAATCGCATTCAGGATTACGGTTTCACCCTTAAGCTCGTGAAATGTTCTTTCGGTGAGAAGTCGATTGGCTACTTAGGCCACATCATCGGCGCTGATGAGTTACGCCCGGATAAATCTAAAGTTGAAGTAATTCAACAATTACCAGTCCCATTAATTGGTATGGCAAATTCATCAAAGGGTTCAAAAACTTGCGTGAGCCTTTTGATTAATTGCTGTGAGAGGATATCAAGTACGAATGGACTCCTGCTCGTGATGAGGAGTTCAAAAGGCTAAAAAATTGTTCTGAAGAACTATCACGAAACTATGCACAGAACCAGCGAGAAGCCCTTGCTCTAGAGTTCGCGCTTAAGAAAATTCATCGTTATGTCTACGGCCGGAAGTTCGAGCTACATACCGATCACCAACCATTGTTAGCAGTTTTTGGATCAAAACAAGAAGCCCCTGTGTACTCTGCAAATTGTCTACAGCGTTACGCACTTGTCATGCTCGCCTACGATTTTGACATCAAATACATCAGCACGAAGAGTTTTGCGTATGATTTTATTTCAAGACTCATTAATGCTCCATCGAAGAACAAGCCCGAAGATACTATCATTACAACCATTCGAATTGACAGTCATCCAGTATACTTTGCCACCGGCTAATTTCGAAGCAATCCAAGCTGAAACCGAAAATCTGAGGTCCTCAAGCAGCTTGCTTATTTCATCAAGCAGGGCTGATGAAATGACGCGGTGGCAGACTATTTCCAACTCCGAACATCGCTCTCATTGTTAAAGAGTGTATTGTTTATGGCGAGCGAGTCGTGACACCATTGCAATTGCACAAGCCAATTCTCGAGGAACACCACGCATGAGCGCGCTGCAAAGTTTACTGACCCAGAATTGACAACGATATCGAGTCTCATATAAAAAGATGTTGTATTTGCGAGATTAACTCAAAAGTACCTTGGAAATGCACACTGCAAGCATGGCCGATGCCAAAGGGACCTTGGTCACGTATTCACATCGACTACGCCGGCCCAGTAATGGATTCTACTACCTGGTGTTCGTTGATGCATTTAGCAACTGGCCGGAGCTTTTCACGATGAACAGCACAACATCTGAAAAGACCGTTGCAAACTTGATGGAAACATTTGCTCGGCATGGATTGTGCGACATCATCGTGAGCGACAACGGCCGATAGTTTAAGTCTAACTGCTTCAAGAAGATGTGTACCGAGAACGGCATCGATCACATTACCACGGCACCCTACGACCAAGAGTCAAATGGCCTTGCCGAGTGTTTTGTCGGGCTGCTTAAGACAGGACTCAAAAAGTTGAAGGAGGAAGGGAATATCAACAAAATGTTGCGAAAATTTCTAATGTGTTATCGCTACACGTCTTCGTATGCACTGGGGATGAAGTCTTCGTACAAACTAATGACTGGGCTTGATATGAAAACCAATTTGGATCTGAATAGGCCCCCCAGTAAAGCGATACAATGCGCGTAACAAGAAAATGGAGCAACAGTTCAACGACCACTACAGAGCAAGATGGAAGGAGTTCAGTATCGGGGATGCCATTTATTTCAAGTCCATGCTGCGCGACAGTAATTTTGAGCCGTGAAGGAACTGTCAACTATGTGGTACAAATCGAACCACCGGATGGGCGTCGCGTGCGGGCTCCCAGCAATCAGCTGAAGCTCCGTCACGCAGAATCACACATCGATAACTTGTTGATGGACATGTTCGAAATAATAGAACTGAATCATTCATATCAACACGATACAAACAATCTCAAAATTAGCCAGATAGATAAAGGCTATGGAACCGACAATTTCCGAGTAACACAGAAATGAATAAAACTACCTGCAATCGCTTAGAAATTGATGGGCGATATATTAATTTGAAAGTGTTCATTCGATTAAAAATAAGAGGCGTATTTTTATACGCTATTTCGATTTCTTTGATTAACTCTCATTAATTAAATTAAATTAAATTAAAATTTATTACTACAGTGGATTGCAAATAAACAAAAGAAAAGCAGAAAAAACGAAGAATTGTCTTAAGATGAAAATTAAAGCAACGATTAAATTCACTTGAGATTCTTGTACAAATTTTATAATTACTTACATTTTTTTTTTATTTTTTTCGTGTTTCGATTTGTTTGTTATACAAAAAAAAATGTATCGATGGAAATTTACATAAAATAAAATAAAAACTGATAAATGATACAACAAGAACGGATATCCAAGCCCCACGCTCATCAATTTTCTATGGAACCTGCATTTACACCATCTTAACTATACAATTATAGGTAATTATATTCACATTATGCCGCATATGGGAGTACCTCGCACTTTCCCACTCCACTTAAAATTAAATTCGATGAAATACGTTCAAGTGAATCCAACTGTGATTACTTCAAAGTACTTTTTACGAGTTTTTTTGAGTTGAGGAAAAGTTTGGATTGTTTTTTTTTGTTTTTTGAAAACAGTTTAGAATTTTTATTTTTATCGACTTTTTTCGTTGATTAAAATAATTTATACATAAAACATACCGTATAATGTGGTCACAGCTCACAGAAAATTGTTTTGTGTATTGCGACCGCCTGGCATAAATTTAATTATGGTGAAAAATTAATTTTTGCTATAAAAAATTGCGTTGGTTTGCTTTCGAGATTCAAGGTAACGGAATTTGAGATCGAGAGAATTTTTAGAATGTCTTTTCAGCGTGTTCACGTCTACGTGCTAGGTCTTATGCGAACCGATGTAAATTCTATCAAAAAAGTAACGGTCAATTGGTCAATAGAACATAAAATATTTATTATTCATTCAAATTTATTGTATCGCCTTCAAAGTAGTCCCCTTGCGAAATAATCAACTCATGCCAACTAATAAGCCAATCATCAAAGCATTTCTCAAACTCATTTTCCGGAATTGACTTCCGTTCTCGCCGCGAATTCTCTTTTATGTTTCTATCTAACGTTTCTGTGTGTAATTGATACCATATACTCCAGTGTGAACCCCTATCGCTACCAATCATTATCAATCATCTTTAATGTTTTATTGGATTGTTCCACGTATACGAATCATCCAATCCAATTATCCGCTCGTATGTCCTCTAATACGTTAATAGCTTCGCTGCTTCAATGTTCTTTCGATCACGCAAATGTCTTTAAATGATATTCCTCTTATCCAGATCGCTCACTGCGCGTTTTCATTTTGTCGGGCTTCTTATTAGTGTCAATAATGTACAGCGCTGCCATTGCATATCTCAGAAGAAAATCACGTCACGAACTATCTCAATTTTGTTTGTTTCCGGATTCCGCATTCGCTACGATTTCCAATGAATATCATATCCAACGAAAACACACTTGACTGCCTTTGGATCCAATTTTAGTCGTTTTTCTTTTGGAATGTACATAAATACCTCTGACCTGAAAATCCTCAATTGATCAATTTTCACCTTTTTATTTTTATTCAAATTTTATTCAACTCACATTGTAAAACTGGAACTAGTACAGCAGTGTTCGTCGTTCACAAAAGCATTAACGAGTCTGCTTATGTTCTTAACTTTTCAAAAAGAAAAAATCATCACCAAGCTATCTGATAGCCAGGGATATCCAGAACAGCTTTAGGTTAATCTTAAAGGTAACAGAACAATGCGCCTTTGACACAATTTGAGTTACAGCTTGGGAAACACAACGAATTAAAGTATTGGATAATAAAGGATCCGTTAGTAGCAAAAATTTTAATCAATAAATGTGTAATTTGCCACAAACAACAAGCACATACTCTGAACCAATTGATGGGAGATCTTACAACATCAAGAGTTACATCTACCAGAAAATTCACGCATTCACGGGTGGATTATGCAGGGACTTTTCATATGCGGTATTCGCACGAGATAACAAAAGCTATAAACGATATTTAGCAGTATTCGTGTGTTACGAAATGAAAGCCGTTTAAATGCTTCGCAGCACGTCGAGTTCATTATTCGAAACTTTACAGCGACTGAGTCTTCAACTTTATAGAGGGTTCAAAACTTGTGGAGAACGATATGGTCGCGGCATTGAAATAACTACCAAGCTTGAGGAACAGCCAGCAAAGGATAGGTGAACTATGGCAAGCGGCAGTTATATCCGTAAAGCATCATCTACGCAGAACAATTGGAGAACAACATCTAACATTTGAATAGATGACAACAATAGTTTATCAAATAGAAGCATGTGTAAACTCACCACCTCTTATTCCACTGTCATCAGTTCCCAACGACTTTACAATATTAATAACGGAACATTTCCTGATAGGCGGGCCGCCACTCACCAAAATATCAACCATTTAGCACGATGGAAACTTCTGAAGAGAATAACACAAGAATTTCGGAAGATCTGGCTAACCGAATACATACTATTGTTACCGAACCGAACTAAATGGAATAAAAATTAACCAAATATAGCAAAAGGACAAGGAGACGTAGTGCTCATTAAACATGATGATCTACCTCCAGGAAACTAGCCTCAAGCAAGAATTCATGAAGTATATAGTGGTAACGATGGTTTTGTTATAACGGTAATAGTCAAAACCAGCAACGGAGGATTACTCGAAATGCCAATTACTAAGATAAATCACTTACCGATTGTGGAGGACGAAACCTAAGCTGTTGCAATTCGAGCCAAGGATAGCGCAAACAACATAAGCGTGTTGCAGCACCATCGCAGAAGTTCACCAAGGCATTCTCAATCCGTCGATCATACCCCAACTTCAGGAACAGATGAAGCAGATCACCCCTTACTTAAAACTAAATCAGGCTATGCCATACAGAAGCGGGGATATAGCCGCCATCTACACTCGCGAGCAACTAAATCAACTCAAAGCTTAACCGATTTTCGTAAAACAACTTTTTATGACAGTATTTTATCTTTACAAGGACATCTTTATCATAAAAATCTATACAATACTTTTCGAATTAAAGCAACCGAAGCAAAATTCGATGTTTCGGTGGAAACAATTGGCGTGTTGCAATCACCTGTATAATATCACGTTGACCGATATATACCATCAGTCACTTATCAGACGTTGACCTGAACAAATCTCTACCAGTTTCATTCGTTGTTTTCTCAAATACATGGATACTACTCCAGAAAAAGCTGCACAAGTTGTTGCTTTATTGCAAGTATGATGCAATCAACAAGAAGTCGCTCGGCAGCTAAGCATAAGCCAATCTGCTGTCTCAAGAGTTTCCAGAATGTTTTAGGAAACTGGATTTATCATCCTAACGAGTGTTAATGTGCAGCAGGAGCTAAGACAAGTTCGGGATGGAGCTGTTAGTCAATGGACAGTAAGAAGGCGCTTGAATTAAACCAACCTCACTCCAAAACGGCCCACTAGATGCCCAAAATTAGCAGCACACTACCGCATAGAGCAACTTGAATTTGCTCGCGAACACATCAATTGAAGTATCAAGCAATGGATGTCCGTTCTATTCACTGACGAGTGCAGAATATGTATCAATGGTAGTAATAGGAAGGGCCAGGTCTACCGGTGGCCAGGAAAGCAACTTTCGCAGTGCCATTTTGCTGAAACAGTTTCGTACGTTGGCGGTCCGTACATTATGTGAGCTGGCATATCGGTTTGAGGGAAAACAGATCTGGTTTTCGTACCTGGTGTAGGCCCTAGAGGAGGTCTGGCCGCTGAAAGATTATCAAGCACATCATATTGGATCATATAGTGCCCTACATAGGATATATAGGGGAAGTTTTATATTGATACATATGGGTGTCACTCAGCTCGAACCACTTGGCAGTGCATGAATGAGATTGGACTCCAGACGTTGAAGGAGTCAGCCCTCAGTCCAAACATGAATCCAATTGAACATTTATGGGACGAACTAAAACGGAGAGTCCGAGCCAGAAATGCGGTACCATCTAGCATCAGTCACCTCAAGATTGCGTTGGATGAGGAGTAGGGTACGATCTCCCAAATCCTTGTCAAAACCTTAATAAGGTCAATGGAGAACCGCATGTGAACTATTGTAGACGCAAAGGGGGTAATACGAAGTATTAACCAATAAAACTGTTTTTGTTTTGCTTAAATTTTTTATTGTAATTTAAATTTAAATATGCCCAATATCATCAATTTTAGTTGCATTTTCATTTAAAATTCATTTAAAAAAAAGTACTGAACCAATTTCCGTGAAAATAATGTAAGTTAATGTAAAAGTATCGGACTTTCAAAAAATAATTTTTTCGCATTTGTGTTAGCGGTGAAGGTTTGAGTTGGTTTTGTTACTCGCGAGTGAAACAACCACCGTCAAAACCATAAAAATTGAGGCTACGGTCGTAATCGGCATTCAAAATTATCTTAGTATAAACTCGATATATCATACACCAAACTATACCAGTCCCAACTATTCATCTGCAAGAATACATATATACATCAAGGCATCTTCAAGGTGACTCAAGATACAAAAAAATCAATATTAGCGGCTCGCTTCGGAGGAATAATTATATACCATGGTCAATGACGAGAACATTTGTGATATACATCGGCCACTTAATGTGTATCACTCAAATACAAGCAACTGTGAGTTGCAACTTTTCCAGCAGAGTACTAACGTTCCAACTATAGTTATGAGATTCACAAAGTGGATATCACCTCATTATGGATTCCACTACGTCATCACAACGCAAAGATCTTTGTAATCAAATCAAAGGTTCTTTATGATGTAATTTTCGAGATTGATAGCGGAACAATTGAAACAACAACCCTCCTTCATCGAAGGAGTGGGGATCCTAACACTACATCCAACCTGTGTGCTGAAAGGAGAAACCCTCTCGTTAATAGGATACAGATCATTTAGCAGTAAATTGTAATTCTCTTTCATACCACAATTTAATGTGAGTGATAAAATAAACGTAGATCGCATCATTTGAGCAAATCGAAGCTTGCAACCTAACTCATGTGGTGTAGCAATTGAAGTGCTAATTCGTGATCACAAACGAAATCTAAGGGGATCAACTACTTGTTTTCTTAAGAACGGAGACAAAGTTTAACAATGAATTTAACAATAAGTATTTTATTTCAGATTTTAATGTCTCCCGGAAAATGGTTGGACAGGAGTTTTTATTGCTGTTTGACAAGTCAACTTTGATAGTTCGTTGCTCACCATTCCCAACACTGAAAATATCGAGTTAATTTGTTTTAAAGTCTATGTGAATAGAAAAAATATTTTCATTCTGTGTTGTTCTATTCGTCCCAACATCCAAACTGCAAACTAATACCTTTTTGTTTGTTCTGTGGACTATACATATTTGCATCAACTTTTATTACGGATAACATGGCGACTTACGGCCAGTAATTGCGTTGTTGCAGCGCGTTCTGCCTCGCTATAATTTTCGACAAACTGATTTTTGAATACTTCAAACGAAAATAATTTTGAAGCTCACACTGTCAACTTAGTAACATCGAGCTGTTGCAGATATTGTTTTTGTCCACCAATGACTATCTGGTCTGGTTGTATACCCTTGAAGGGTGGATCCAGTGTGTGTACCATCTGGAATACTTCTTCCTTCAGTTGAGTTCACTACATGTTGACTTGTTTGTCCGCGAGATGTATTTTATTTCCTTTCTATCCTCCGAGTCGGAGTCTGCGAGCGTTCATCGATCCACCACCTATAGGGACGTGCCCAGTGGGGCACCAAGTACCCCTATCATTATTTTTGTTAATGACTGAATAATTTTAACAATTCTAAGGAATAGTAAAGCTATTTCTTTGGGAATTAAATTAATTGCCTCCTCTGTGGTTAGCGTACACCATTACTAAGCAAAATTTCTTATAAACTAATATACTCCAAAAAGTGTTAATTGTTATTTTTTGACCTTCGTTTGTTTTGATGAAAAGTCGTTTGCCCACACTATCTTCTAGCTCCCTGTTTTGGCCAAGGAAAATCTTCAACTAGAAACGTCATATTTTTGGTATTTATGGAGATACGATTTTTATTTTTTTATTTATGGACAAAGGACCTGATCAAAATTTCTCTATGTCAAAGAAGAACATCACCAAATTGACAATTAGTTTTTGATTGTAATGATTTTGATCCATTCCGTTTCCAAACTTGTGACCCAGAAATTGTGTCTAGAGCAATTAACAATCCATACACCAATTATGCACGGTATTTACAACGTATAAAAATTACTTAACTATACGAGTAACATAAAAAAATACTCTTTCATGTATGTACTATAATTAAAAACTTAACAAAATGTATACAATTCGAATGCGTTATATAAATTAAACAATGAAGACGTCGTATAAGATATTTTCTTATATTAAACGCAATAATCTCAGATATTTATACAATAAAACGACTGTTAATAGAATATACTCGTACGTCTATTTACATGGAAATGTGGAAGGAGGTAAAAACAGTTAAACCACCAAAATTATTACGATTTTATTAAAAAAAAAAAGCACGACACATAAAATTGTAATGGTTATAAGAAACAAGTTTCGTTTTCTTAGATATTGAATCATATGCGGTCTTTGTATATGCGCCGTGGTTGGTGTGGTGATATCAACAAGAATTTTATCTCTTTTTTTCTGTTTGCGGGATTTGCGGTTGATATTTAAAAGATTCACATTCAACAACTCTCTAGCATTTTAATAAAATTCGAACATAAAAATGTTTCGGTTGTGTGTTGTCTTAATATTATAAGGCCAGCAATAACAACAACAACTATAAAATGTTTAAGGGTTTGAGTTGATTCGTTTAACTCTGTTCCGCTCTATTATCATCTTTTATTTGTCTTATGGGGGTTGTTGTTCTCTATGTTTATATTCCATATTGTATAATAAGTTGTTTTTGGAAATATAATAGAATTTTGATTGTAATCTTGACGACGACGACAATGTCTTTGTGTGTAGCGGAAGAACCATTTTTGTGTATTAAACTCTAAGAAGGTGTAGAAATTCTTGTTGTTATCATGCAGTTTTAAGATTTTCAATTGGTTTTATATGTAATTACGTACGCACTGGCATAGTAGCATCGTTTTAATGCTGCTGAAAATATCTATACCTGCGTTTTTGTGAAAAACAATCGGGTTGAGTTCGCTTAATTAAATTAAATTACTTAAATTTAATAGTAATCTGAGACTGTGTGCCAAACCTATTGTAAAAGTCAATTTTAGGTAAATTCAATTATTTTCGAAAAATTCTATGGTAACTGATCGAAAAATCTGCCCTAAATTCGGTTTTTACCACAGTGAACAATTTAGCTTAGGTTTGGCACACAGCCTAACCACAAAAAAAACCATCATTGGCTGTGTGCCAAACTACTCGTTCTTATCCATCTGTATAGTTCCCAACAGTTCCGTTATTATACAGAACTATACAGAACATCGGTATTACATGAAAACTATACACCTTTTATGATAGATTTTTTTTTGTTATGCTTAGGCTGCGTACGGGTAAAATTCAATTTTAAGTAAATTTTTCGGTAACTTCATTTGTTTTTCAAAAACTGTATATCTGTGCTAAATCCGATTTTTACCATATAGTAAAGGATTTACCCGACTGTTGGTACAAATCCTTAGATGTGTGCCAAACTTAAGGTAAATCGTTCACTAAGGTAAAAACCAGTTTTAGGAAAGGTTTTCCGATCAGTTTTTCAATCAATTTACCGAAAAATTTACTTAAAATTGACTTTTACCGTAAGATTGGCACACAGTTTTAAACCGAATTATCAAGGCTGTGGGCCAATAGTCGAGTAAAAGTCAATTTTAAGTAAATTCTTCGGTAGGTGAAGTCAGCCCGAAAAATGTCATCCCAAAAGTTTTGGTGAATTTCTTGGCTAAAGTGTAGTCAACCCGAAAAAAGTGTAAATGTTATAAAAATGTAGGATTATCCCGAAATTAAAATGTAATGCACACATAAAATGAATTTTGCTGTAATTAAAATAAAGACAATATGAAAACACATTTTCATATAATGTGGATAAAAACTGCGGTATATACCACTAGCGCAATATATCCCTGGTATTAGCTCCACAGAATTTTAAGTTTCGCTAGACAACTCTCGCGTGAGAATGTTACACAAATACACACCAACGCTTACTAATTTTATCCCAATGACATCAAAATGTTGCTTTTAGATTCGTCTTATTTGTATTTACATTTTAATTTCAGGATAATCCTAAATTTTTATAACATTTACACTTTTTTCGGGTTGACTACACTTTGAATGACAAAACTAATAATTCATTGGCTATGTACGCCTTAAACGATCATTACAAGAATATATGAATCTGGATATGTACAATATATGTGGAAGCCTTAGATTACATGGCGTTATGGAAACGAGAAACGAATATAATTTTGATTCTGAAGATTTTTATCAATACTCGTAATTAAATAATTTATGGTTTCTGTCTCAAAGGTAATGTAGAGGCGTAGATATGACTTAATTTTCCAGACCTCAGCTCTTATTGCTTGTCAAGCAACTAGAAGGTTTAGTTTGAAGGACCAAAAGAACATTTATAGAAATGTTCCGTGTTTAAATAAATCTTATGAAATTTTTCTTCTAACGGTTTGAAAAAAGATAACAAAATTCGCTAGTTAAGAATCTTGATTCACTACTGTGAATAGCTGCGATAATAGAAATGCATTAATAATTCAAATACTACTAACGGAACTTCAAAATTTTAAACCTCCTCTTAGAAATGGGTTCCTCTCTTTCGTATACTTGCTTGAAAATCTTGTTAATTCAATTAAGGACATGTGCCGTACAAAACGGGGTAATTTGCAAAATCCGGTCACAGGGTTTGGTGCCCATGCATGTAAAGTTAGACCTAACTAGAGTATAGAACTAATATTAGGAATAGTTTAGTACAAACTTCACACGCAAGAATATATTAGTAAAAGTAAAATAAAATTGACATTTACTAGAATTGTTAAGATATTTGAAGCAATTTTTTTAGTGTTGAACTATGTTGGAACACATCACATGTTACACATGTTACACACATCAGTAATATAAACCGGAAGATTTTTATTAATAAAATGAATAAATTACTATCAACCCTTTTTAAACAATTTAAAAAGCTAATGGGATTCGCATAAGTGGCTTCCGTTTTAAAATTTTCAGCTGGCTCGTTCCAGGATTGTTTTAATTGATTTAGAATGCTTTGGCCCTTCTTATTTAAATCGTGCATATTTTTCTCTGGTGTTAAAGGATCGTATGTTGTTATTTTTTGTAATTACCCAATGTTGATTAATGCATCGGAGAAAGTATATTCGCCTTTTATCACGACAAATAGTTTGAATAATTTTTGATTGCAAAACATATCTATTATTTGGATCGTCAAATATCCTTATACCTTTTATAGGATCAACGCGTACGTCATTTGTTAAAGCTTATAGTTTGTGAGCACTTACATATATGACATCTAAATTCAAATGGTTACCCGGCTATGCACGTTAAATTTAAATACTGTCATGAAATACTCATCGGACCAGTAAAATTTTTTTGACAAATTGTAATAGTTTTGGCTGTATATATTTGTAAACCGCAGCCTTCCTGCATATTTTTTTCTCCAGGTTTTGGATTTCCTCCAAAATTCCTCCAAATCTAACGAGTTTGGTTCAAGTTCATCATGGCGAAATTTCCGTTTCGATATCGTCGTTTCCGCCAACTGATTTTTGTTGATGTCCTTGGATCTAGACTGTCCAATTAAATGTGGAGCTATTTTAATTGAATTATTAATCATTGCTGTTTTTTCTTCTTTCTCTATTTTTAATAATATTAAACCAATTTTCACATACAGCATTAGATAATCGATCTTCTTCTGAGAATGTTGCAAAAAAGTTGTACTCCACAATGGTAGATAAGTAAAGTACTTTTTCGTACAAAAGAAGACAAAGTCGTAGCAATATAAATGGCTTATTTCGTTAAGGTCGTTTACTTCCTGGTTTTGCTGGCTGTCGATGTCTGTGAGCTATGAATGAATATTTTCAAATAAATGTTTTCTAAATTCTTACTATAGCGCAGGTTATTAAAGTATTTATTTGACCACGTGAAACCCATTAGCTTTTTAAATGGTTTAAAAGTTCGGAAGTCCTTATCTTAACCTTTCAGAAAAACATACAGAACTATGGAAAAAATTATTAAAGTATTAATTTTTACTATACGCCAATAATTCGATAAATGTTTTTGTTCTGTATCAATTAGAAAATTACTCAAATATTTTATTATTTCGCCTAAATGTCACTTTTATTTAATTTTTACCATAATACAAAGACACTTTCGTTTGTTTTTGTTGGTTTAGAATTAGTTTAGGTCTAGTCTTGGTGCCCTCAAATATCCTTAACGGGTTGAGACTGCAGTTCAGTTCATGACTTATTTGAAAGTCTACAATAATGCTCCTGTCAGCTAGACTTATTATAGACTTGTTCAACTTTTATGCGAGGCTCGTGCCCAAACTAGTAACTCATCAAAATAGTTATAACAAATTTACAATAAGTCCATTCGACAGGAGACTTATTGTAGACTTTCAAATAAGTCAGTCTCCACAAAATAAGTTACGAATTGGACCGCAGTCGTATAATATTAATTCAATATAAACGTAATTATAGACTGCCTTCTCTTGTGGGTATATAGTTCTGTCGTTAGCAACTACCCAGATAATACCTGTCATAAACGGAACACATAAACGGAAAAGGTTTCTGTTGATATCACTTACTAACCTCGGTTTTGATTTTTTACGACAAAAGTTACGGAGCAGTATGTTCCAAAAAATAAAGAAATTGAGTTTAGTACTCAAATTGAGATTCTTACATACTGATATGTGTGAATTATGCCGAAAGTAGTTGAGAATATTTATGGAGTCAATGCTTCATTCCTGTAACGTATTCCAGTAGCTAATGTGAATGATGATTCATTGTTCGTACTTTTATCTCTGTGCTCTATCTTTTACATCAATGTTAAAATTGGACGATTTGCTAAGGTTTGGAGAGTGATGACAAGCATATGAAGTTATCTCAGCTTTTCCCTGTTTTTTCATTTATACCTCTGTAAGACGTTTTTTCATAAACACAACACAATATACAATCCCAACCTCAACCAGTGACGTCTATATATTTATATTTAAATATATTATTATATTTAAATACATATATTTATTTATAAATATATATTTATACTTTTATGAAAATTGACTATGGATGTTTTGAGGTGGTATGTCAGCAAGTGGTCAGCATAAACCATATATTCAAATTTAAGTAAATAGCCCACTTTCCAAATCCCAGTTGATGTTAAATACAAACTTTTATTTAACATCAACTAGGATTTTGGAAGTTGGTCATTGGCTCAAATTTGAACATATGGCTGGTGCTGTGCACTTGGTCAGCACTTACCCTAACACGTACCATCTCAAAACATCAATCGCAATTTCCGACCGAGGAAGTTCTTGGGGACGCGAAGTCTTAAATTCATACCTTAATTCTAAATTAATCAGGCGGTGCGGTGTAGATGAGCAGAGGAAATTCTGTTTACAATCATGGACACCACGTGTCACAGCGAACCATTGTTTTAAGCGGGCGTCTGTCCTGCATCAAGCCGCTCGCTATATAAATGTGTTGAAGGTAGGGCTGCGGATGCCTTAAGGATCTTCACGAGACTCACACACCTAACAACCTTCTCTCATAAAAACAACTAAGTTATATGAACCCTAGACGAAAAAGGAAAAATCATAATTGATTACCACAACCACACAACTAAATCGGATAAGTAGGTTAGGTTAGGTTAGGTTAGAGTGGCTGCTATCGCACACTTAGGCCAATAATGGCCCATTGTGATACCACAGGATCCAATCTCCCCTTACTCCCGCTGAAACCAACCAGAGCTACTGATGTAGCGTAAAATATCTCGCACCCCAAAGTCCGCGAGTTCAGAAAGGCTGTCCATGTTGTACACACCCAAGTACCTATGTCTTTTGTAGGATAGTGCTGGACACGAGCATAGGAAGTGAACTAACGTCTCTTCCTCCTCTTCGTCCATACAACTTCTACAAAAGTCATTCGTCTCTAGACCCAGCCTTCTCGCATGTTCCCCAAAAAGGCAGTGTCCTGTCAGTATCCCTACGACCAATCCTAAATCTCGTTTTCCCAGGGATATAAGTGCCTTGGAGCGCCGCAGGTCCAGTTTTGGCCAAACCTGTTTTGCTACCCTGCACGTGAGAGTGTTGGTCCACCTCTCATCTGTCAAGGCGATTGCCTTTTTACTGAGCGTCAATTTAAGCGCTGCTATAGGCCTCCCCAGACCTGCCCTTTCCGGTTGCATCTGGAGAGTCGTACCGTACCTAGCTAGTTCGTCTGCCCTGCAGTTTCCCGTGACGTCCGAGTGACCAGGGACCCAGATTATCTGGATACTGAAATACTCGCTCATCTCATTAAGAGATGATCGGCAATCCAGCGCCACCCGTGACTTCAGAGAAACCGCCTCTAGTGACCTGAGTGCCGCTTGACTGTCCACATAAATCGCGATATCCCTAATAGATACCACGTTATGCTTCAACCATGTCACGACTTCCCCTATCGCCACCACTTCAGCCTGGTACACGCTGCAGTAGTCAGGGAGACGAACAGAAATATTAACATTAAGCTTCTCACAGAAGACTCCGGCTCCTACTTTGCCGTCTAGCTTAGAGCCGTCCGTGAAAAATTGCAGTGCCTCGTTTTCCAGTATTGATCCGTTCCTCCAGGATTCCCTAGAAGGACAGATGATCCGGAAACCTGTATCGAAGCACAACGTTGGTTTAATATAATTTAGATTCACCAGTTCTTCCCCTAGTGATCTAACTATCGTCGAGTGTCCCGCCTGAAGACACTTCCACTGAGAGACAGCCGAGAGCCTTGTAGCCACATTGGCTGCCATCTGCTTACCAAAAAATTCGATTGGAATAAGATGGAACATAACCTCTAAAGCGCGTGTAGGTGTTGTCCTAAGCGCCCCGCTTATAAGCATACAGGCCGTTCTTTGCACCTTATCCAACATCCTTATATAGGTTACCTTTTCCAGAGCTGGCCACCACACGCCCACCCCGTACATCAGCACAGGCCTTACCACTGCGGTATAGAGCCAGTGTACCAGCTCTGGTTTCAAACCCCATTTCTTCCCTATGGCGTTTCTACACGAGTAAATGGCTACATTAGCCTTATTCACCCTTTCTACAATGTTAGGCTTCCAGCTGAGCTTACTGTCCAAGATTATGCCCAAAAATCTCGCTCTGTCAGCAAAAGCCAGTCTAATGCCGTTCACGGTAGGAGGGCTAACTACCGGAATTTTATATTTCTTAGTAAATAGTACCAGCTCTGTCTTGGAGGGGTTGATCCCTAATCCACATTTGCTGGCCCATTTCGTAACGATTAGGAGTGCATTCTGCATAACATCCCTAATCGTATCCAGATATTTGCCTGAGACAGCTATTGCTACATCATCTGCATACGCTACAACCCCTATACCCTCTTTCTCCAGTTCCAACAGCAATCCATTCACCACTGCACTCCAAAGAAAGGGGGACATTACTCCTCCCTGCGGAGTTCCTCTAACCACCCGCCTTCTAATGGTGGACTCTCCCAGTTCCGAGATAATAATCCTGCTTACCAGCATCTGATTTATCAACCTACTTATAGGATAATCCACCTTCAGAAATGACAATCCTTCCATGATCGCCTCCGTTTTTACATTATTAAAGGCACCCTCAATGTCGAGAAATGCTACCATACAATACTCTTGCGAGTAAATTGACTTCTCAATCATGCGTACTAGATCGTGCAGAGCTGTGTCCACCGACTTTCCCTTACAGTACGCATGCTGCGACATTGCCCAATTCCTTGGCTCAACTTTTGTTCGAATAAGTACGTCTATCAATCTTTCCAAGGTTTTCAACATAAAGGATGATAGAGTTATAGGCCTCAGGTCCTTTGGATAAGCCTGTGAGCTTTTTCCCGATTTCGGGATAAAAACCACTCTGACCTCCGTCCATTTCCTGGGAATATAGACCAATTGCAGACATCCTCTGAAGATAACCTCCAGCCAGGGGAGGATAACTGCAGAGTTTCTTTGGATCTCTGCTGGTATAATCCGATCCGGGCCCGCCGATTTATAAGGCTTAAAACCGTTCAGCGCCCACAGGATTCGTTTCCTGTCCACGATGCCATCCACATCTGTTAAAGGTGTTCCTCGATGAGCTTCAGGCTCCATCGAGTCATCAATGCTTCCCGGAAAATGGGTCTCAATGAGAAGCTCCAATGATTCCGCACTTGAAGCTGTCCATAACCCGTCCGGCCTAATTAAGTAACTCGGACTGGTTGGGTTGGTAGATAGAATTTTCCTAAGGCGAGAAGTCTCAGAGACTTCTTCCATTCTACAACAGAAGAGTCTCCAAGACCCTCTTTGTGCCTTCCTCAACTCTTTTTTGTATTTTCTCAGGTCTTCCTTATAGGAATCCCAATCCCGATTTTCCCTGGTGTTCTTAGCCTTATTAAAGGCCGTCCTACACACTCTCCGATAGGTTCCCAACTCCGTGGTCCACCAAGTCGGTTTCTGCCTGCCCCTAGGTTTTATCAGGGGACACGCAGCGTTAAATGACAGATTGCATGCTTTTGTGACAATATCAACCATGTCATCTAATTCCTCTACTGTCGCCGGAAGTCCAGGAACCTCCAGCGGCAATAGTTCCCTCAACACCTCCCCATATTTGTTCCAGTTTGTCCTTCTGGGATTCCTAAAGGCTTTCCGGGCAACAGGTTTGATGTTGAGGTTATATGTAATATATCGATGATCAGAGAATGAGTGCTCCTTCGCCACTCTCCACCCACTGATCATATCAAAAATTGTTTCTGACGCACAGGTTACATCTAGAACCTCCTGTCGATTTCTAACAATGAATGTTGGTTCACACCCAATATTGCAAACTACGAGGTTAGTATTTAATAAGTAATCAAAAAATAACTCACCTCTTTCGTTAATGTCTGTGCTTCCCCAGATTGTGTGATGCGCGTTTGCATCACATCCAAGTATCACACCTACCTTTTTCAGACCTGCTTCCCGGATCAGTTCCCCCAGATTATCCGGTGGAACCTCCTTTTCACGATCCATATAGGCTGAGGCTAGCCATAGTTTTTCACAGCCTACCTCAGCGCTCACCGCTGTAACGTCTCTCTCTCTCTCTCTGGCTTTCACATCCCATGAAGGGATTTCGCCGCCTGCAACGCTGTAACGTCCCCGCTACTAAATTGTGGAAGAAGAAAAATATTCAAATTATTTTTCGCTAAGATACACGATCTGATCTTTTCAGAATTGCTTGAGTATAATACTTTATACCCTTTCATTCTGAGGCCACAGATCCTGTTATTGTTAATCCAAGGTTCTTGGATTAACACCAAGTCCTCATCTGACTTAGTCAGTCTGAGCACGAGAGCTGCCGAGGCAGCCTTCGTGTGATGTAGGTTTATTTGTACAATGCTAATCATTGTAATGGACCTTACTCACCTCTTCCTGCACTCCCTGCATCAGGATAGTGCAATTTACCTCATTGTTCCGGACGCTGTCTTCCTCTCGTCGAGAGCCTGACAGGATGTCCCCATCAGGCTCCAGAGAGAGGAGGCTGCCTCCCATCACCAACTTCCCTTCGTCCGAAATATCGGAACGGCTACCCTGGTCGTCCTCAGTCCGCTTGACCATTTCCTGCCGGGTCCGTTCGCCGTCGCCCCCAGGCTGGTCTTCCGCGCCCTTATCGACCTCGTCTTTCTTATAAACTTTAAGAGTGATCGATCCGAAACCGAAGTTGATCACTCCCTTAGATCTAGCAAGGGAAGCCAAGGATTCCTTATTGATCAGCATGATTGCCAATCTAAAGCCCCCCTGGCCTCCTCCTGCTTCACAATCCTCCATCCTTCCGTTGGAAGATCGGGATTACTGGCCCGGATAATCTCAATGATCTCCTCTGGCTTATCCGGCTCAGTTGGTAACCAGACGCGTGCCCTCGGCCTGCTCGGGATTTCCCCTCTGCTAACTGCTTCAAGCCTCGCGCCCGGCCACACCTCGCCTACCTCGGCCACTGCCCTTTTATAGAGATCGACCGATCTCTGGTCCGAGCACGCAGTTAGCTTAACGCGCCCTTGGTGCCATCCCGCATCTCTGCAGGACGGGGGGGATCCCGGATTTTCTCTCGGATAAGTAACAAAGGTGGTAAGTTTCTGGACCTGTTATTTGCTAACGTGGTAATGTTTTGGAAGTCTCGTCTGTGAGGATTTCATCGGCTGTGGCAGTGTAAATCACACTCTTATTACGATAAATATTTTTATTGAAAATTGCGACACTAATTTTTTTTCTAATAATTTTCATTTTAATTTCGGTAATGTCTGTTACGGCCACCGTAATGAATATCAACGGTACGCGCCTAATTTTATATTTCTCTCTCTCTCTCTCTTTCTCTCTAGCATTTACATCCCATGAAGGGATTTTGCCGCCCGCACTATGGTCCTCCATCCGTCTCAGTCCATCGCTCTCGTCCTCCAATTTCGACATCCTTACAATTTTCGAGGTCGATTTTGTGATGAATCCGATATGGTTATCCGAGGCCTTTGTTAAGGGTTCATAACTTGATAGTTTTTATGAGGGTAGGTTGTTGGCCTGCCGCTCAACCCGCTTGTTACGTGTGTGGTCACGTACTGGTAAGAATCTTAAGGCATCCAGTCCTACCTTGTACACATTTATATAGCGAGCCGCTTGATACAAGACAGACGCCCGCTTCAGCCGCACCTAACCTGGAGAACAGACGCTGAATGCTGATTTGGTATTGGTTTTGAGGCGCCAATAACTCGCCCTGACATGTAGTGTCCATGACTATAAACAAGATTTAGCTGCTCGTCTCCACTACACCGCCTGATTCATTTAGCGTTACCCAGAGAGCACCGCGAGGAGGTATGAATCTCGGACTTCGCCCCCCTAATTTTATATTACTTATTGTAAATTATTTAGTTAATAATTTACAATAAGCAAGCGAGCGATAATTGGAAAAAAGACGAATGGATTTTTTTGTTTAGTTAAAAAGAAAATCACCGAATGAATCGGAAGAAAACAATAAAATATTACCTCTGAGGAAAAATAATTTTTATTTCGGTAGAGGGAACAAACAATCTACAACAACCAACTATACTGCTTTAAAACAAATTTCTGGTTAGTTGCGATTGGGACTTTCTTCAACGCGGAGGTAACTTATATTGACATTGTTTCATCATTCAACATGCTACTCAGGACTCGACAGATTTTTTCCTTTGGTAAAGAATCAATCTCGATTTCGTGAACCTTGGTATCTTGTTATATATTAGGGTACTCTAGCTTACCGTGAGAAACGCCGAAATAAACTGCATATACCTTATATAGCATGCACGGCGCCAAGCTTTATCCTGCTTTCAATTTGCCCGAAAAGAATTCAAAAATTTGATCTGGTTCCTGTTTAACAACTATATGTTGCGGATCGAAGAGGAATTGACATCCAATCCGAAGCTGTTTTGGGCTTGAAACGTGCTTCCATAATTTTTAGAACGACGGTGGCTTGGTTAGACCATTTTTCAATCTCCTGAGATTTATTTGGGAGCCAGAGAACAAAAAAAAAAAAATAAAGAATAAATGACAACTTACCTGAATCCTGTTGGCTGCTTCCTTTAAGGCGGGATGACTCTACTAACCCCCTCTAGGTTCGGGCTGTTGGTCATTACGAGCATTTACTCGTGCATTACACGTTCTACCATAATGATCGGAATTCGCAATACGATACCGCAGTTTATTCAACGAATGCGCCGTTTCACATTTCGTATTCTCACTTTCCACTTACACACTACTAATATTACTGGCACTGTTTCTTAATCAGATAGAATTAAATCATCAAGAAGCGCACTTTATCCATGAACTACCTGGTTATATACGAACACTGAGTTTATCATTTGAATCAAAAGAAAACTTGAGAATGAAAAGCAGCAAAATAATAATTAATTTGGCATGGCCCAGTTTTGAACCGCAGCGCTTAAGCACCAAAAGCACTACACTTGATCACTGGACTAACTCACTGTCCAAGTCTGTAAACAGTTTATTTTTTTTACTTCACTCGCCTACTGGCTTGTGCAGACACCACAAAAACGTAATAGACAGACACTACAAAACGTTTAATTCGCCTTGGCTGTTTCGAACCAACGATCTTCTACTACATGAGATGCACACACGATCTTCTACTACATGAGATTCGGTTATATTTTTATCACCACAGTCCACAGTTACTTTTTTTTTATAAATATTCCCCTTTATTTATAAAAAACCGAAGAAATTACCGGATACAAGTTACTCTTGTGTGGCTATGCACTGTTATCGATTTTCGTCTTCCTCCATCAAATTTTTGCTGCTATATCCCTTTTGCTGCCCGGTAACATAATTGTGTGGGTACGGCAAAACTACCATGTCAAAAGTTTATTTTTGTATGTGTTTTCAACCAACTTACACATTTGTGTTTTCCTTTCAAACTTATTTTCGTCCGAAAAAAAAAACATTATCTATACACACAATTGTGTTGGTTGTACTTCAAATCAAGCGCTATTTTTTATCAAAAACGCCATTACATACTATGATTTTTTACTCACTCATTTGTGTGGTTTGGACTTAAATTGAGCCATTTTTTGTGGGTGAAAAAAGGATATTAATATTTTTAAGCGTCCACTCGGCTACCGTCTCCCTCTAATTTCCTTCAAATGTAATGTCAATGGGTAGGTAATTCAATCCGCCGCCACGACTTAAGTTTTGCAACACTTTCGCCCACGTTGCATTGCAATCTGATTTTTGATACCACGACACCCTTGTATCAAAAATTTTCGATTTTGTTTTCTTCGGCGATAGGTCATCATGTGAAATAAAGAAAGTCAAAATATCGCCATTAATTCAACTGCATACGGATTTGTTTCTTTATTAATATAACAGTTCAGTTGGGTATTGGATTTTGGTATATTGGTGAATTTGGAACGGGATGGAGAAGGTAAGGAACGTCTTATCACTTGATGGAACACGCACTTTTTATAGTAACCTCTTTAACACGATGGACTCATGTCGTCTGAAACTTAACGCTTGTATTATGAATAGTAAACGGAAAGTAGATAGATTTTCACACCGAAGACTTATCAGGACTCCTCTGCTAATTCGTACTCGCTGACAAATATGTTTGCCAAATTTTTTGCTTCAGTTTTCGAATCAGCGTCGCTGACTATAAGCACTTCCAATAATTTCCGTATAGGATCTCATATTTTAACCGATCTTTATTGAGGAAGAAATTCGTGACTGCCTTTACCATCTAGACTTGTCAAAATTTGCTGGACTGGATGGGGTACTACCCATCTTTATCAAGAATTGTGTAGAGAGCCTCATTACTTTCATGATTAATGTTTGCGGACTAGGGTTTTTCCTGACCCCTTGAAGATTTTTGCGGTCCAACCGATTTTTAATCCGGGCAAAATAGATTTTCTAAAGCCTTGATAAAATTGATCCCTATATTCTTATTGGTAAGTTGAAGTATTTATGGTAAATTGCGAGAAGATCATTGTTAGTCGTCGTCCTTGTCGGGCATTCGAAAATATAGCCACACTAAGGGAATCTGTGAATTAGAATCTAGGAACTTCCATTCGGCATCGTGGTCAAGAATTAAACATTTACAGAAGCACTATGCAACGAATTTTGGTAAAAGATCTGCATTTGCACGCATACAAGGTTCAACTGGTGCAAAAATCAAGCCAAGGGACAACCAATTCATCCACCGCTAGCAACTGTTTGGTGTCCATTTTGGGCTGGCCGAGTAATTGTCTCGCTTAAATTTATACTTGACAGTGTAAAAAGTAAACTAACACATACATAGTTTTCAAGAATTCTTATTGGATTCGTATACGTATTGTTGTTATTTTTTGTAAAAAACTTCCCATTCATTTCCGTTGTTGCTTTTCTACATAATGTCTCTGTGCCAACCAGCCACGGTCTATCGGCACCAGTCTTGAATGTGTTGTTCGTTTTAACTGGAACACTCGGTAGTGGTGTACAAATAATTTTATTAAATTAATACTTGCCATTTTAGAAAAAGTTTTTTCAAGATATCTTCACATGCAAAGGCGCTCAATAATCTATTGAAAAAATATTTCTTTAGGATGCGAATTTTGCTTCCGTTAGAAAAATTTGCGCAAGAATTATTGAACATGGTTTTTTAATACAATTATATGATTTTATTAGCACCCTTTAAAAACGTACCAATCATGATGATATTTCTTCTCTACATACACCCATACAATTATGATACATTTTAAATCAGTTTCCTCCATTTCCCATAAATATGCGTTATCTAGTATCCCACACAAAACTACTACCACCTAAAAGTGTTACACTCGAGCGTACGAATATCATAAAAAAATCGGTCATAAAATTTTTACGATTCGTGATAATGAAATATTAGAAAATAAGCCCCCTCCCTCCGTTCTTAACACTCCGCATACTCCGTGCGCGTTGCCACGTCATCGTTTAACTCATTTTCCATTTTCTATACTGTACATTATATTTTTAATATACGAGTACGTGTATGCGTGCTGTTTCACAATCTCGCGTGCTATTGAAAATAAAAGTAGAATTCCAATATGTATATTTTTTTTAAACGTAAACAACGAAGCAATATCGTGGCGGCCGAAAAAAAAACAAAAATAAAACAAGTGTCAGTTTGGTGGAAAAAGCACATACACACCCACAGTGATGCGTGAAGTGAGAAATTTATTATTTTTATTTTGATAAACAAAAATCGTTTTTCCCAATTTAACGTTATGAATGATGTATCGCAGACACACATCAATTTAATTTTCTCTATATATTAGAGGTGTCTGTGTTCTTATTATATGCTTTTGTGAATGTTTCGAGGGAAAATTTATCGTGGATAAAATATAATTTTGATATTTTTCCCGATTTTTTCGGTTTTTCCTTTGAAGTCAACTACTCATGTGTATGTGTGTGTGATTAAAGTACTGTATTTATAATAAGGTAACCTCCTCTTTAGCTTTATTGTGATTTTCCTATTTCCTTTTCTCATTGAAATCCCAAATAATATGAGGATATACATATTTAAGGTCTCAGTGTTACCTAACATTGATCTATTTGATGATCACAAAATTTATATTGATTTAAAAATTAAAATTACCCAAATGAAGTTTCGCGGATCGCTTGATAGAAATGTCTGCAAAATGCTACGTATAAATATGTACGACAGTCACGGACAGACAAAAAAATATGAACGTGGTTGTTGTTGTTTTGCGGAGTCGTTGATTCACGGAAATCTACCATAGATAATGAATGCTCGCGCGTTTCTTTAACACAAGAATCCGGTTGTTTATTTAATTTATTTTTTACATAGCTGTGTATTTCATGAAGTGGAATTCCTCCATTTGGTACCGATAGAAAATAAAAACGCGAAATGCATTAAGATTTGATTTATAAATAAGAAACAGAATTTGTTTGATATATAAATATAAGAGACACACGGTACGTGTGATATAATTCTTAAATATTTCTGCTTCTTGTAAACACATACATTTCGCTGTGATGCTTCTGTACTTGAGAAAGACAAGTATTTTTCTTGTATTCAAATAAATTTCTATAATCTTGTTATGTTTGCGTTTTTATTTATAGCAGATGCGCGATGTACAGTAGACGAATTAATGTTTCGAATGCAATGCAGATTTCGGTTGAGTTTGTTTCTCGCATTATGTTGAAAATAATTAACAAAATTTAATTATGGGGGGTGGTTAAAAATTAATTTTAAACGCAAAACGATATGATAATGGGTGCCAAAATATTTAATAACGTAATAAAAACTCAAGACATTTTTGATCGATGTGGAATTTTATTAACCTAGCCCGATTATTTCCATATCATATTGAGATTTACATTTTTTTTGGAATTTTGCCAATTTTTTGTATACATCAACACAACAAGATTTCGAAACAACTCTTTTTTTCGCTAAATAGGTTTTCGATTTGTTACTAAAGAGAAATTGACTACATGTATGCACATCTTTAGTGGGTGTTAGTTGTGCGCGGAAATAGAATGCAGGATCAGAGGATGTCAACTCGATAGCTTGTAAAATGGTAGAACCATGAATAACAGTCACTTGCAGATTCCAGAATGAATTAAAAATTTTAATTGTCGACGTTAAACGGCATCCAACATTGAGAATCAGTTAATGTTGTTTTTCATTCGTTTATAATTTTTCGTTTATAAATTTTTGTTACATGTTGTTTTCCTCTTAATTTCTTTAGTGATTTTATTTGTGGGTTAAGACACCGCGCATAATCTCTTAACTGTATCGTATCGCTGCGGCCTTGGGAAATATGGATTGTCTCCATATTTTTGTTAGTTTTTCGGGCTGAAGAGTCTTTTAATGGATTTAGCGGAGAAATACACCTAAATTATAAAAGCGATTTTCGGGATGGTTTTCTGGCCAGCTTCACACCCGTAAAGTAAAACGTCCCTAAAGCTGGCAGAACCCATCCCACAGAACATTACAATGTACTATGGACAATTATAGGCTAAAAATAGGCTAATTTAATGCTCTATTAAACAATTTTCACTCCTACTAAAACGGTAGATCCTGCTAGCTTTAGGAAAGTTAGTAGAACCCATATAAAAAAAGATTCAAAACAATTGGAAACTTAAAGGTTGATTTTAGGCTAATTACGTGTCCCATACAAATTATTTTTAATCTAGGAAAAGGTCTAATGTTTTTCTACTTCAAAGTTAACGGAATCAAAAATCGAATCAAAATCGAAACTAGAAAGCAAAACAAGATCTATTGACATACACCTAATTGTAGGCTCATTATGACCTAATCAAATGCCTTGACCAAGCTTTTGGTCATTTAATTTAAAGACCAGAACCAGAAATGAAAATCGGTCCAAAACCTAGACTAGAACACAAAACAAAATCGATTGGCATGTTTAAAATTAAAGGATCATTAATGCCTAAACCAGATGACCTAAATTTTTTTAGACTTCATTTGTTCTTCACCTAGCTATAGTACATTTAATTGTAAGATAGCAGAACCCAAATCGAAAATCGCACGCAAACCAAAATTGAAATTAGAACTGTTGACATTCAAATTTTGGTTCATTATGGCATAATCAAAATCTTCAGTAAAAATTTTAGGCTCCACCCGTTCTTCACCAGTAAATTTTTTCTAACTGAACCCAAATCGAAAATCGGACCAAAACCAAAATTGAAATTAAAACTCAAATCAAAATCTGTTAACATTCAAATAAATTTTGGTTCATTATGGCCCAATCGAAAGCTCCAGTAAAAAAAATTGTAGGCTCCACCCGTTCTTCACCAGTAAATTTTTTCTAACAGAACCCAAATTAAAAATCGGACCAAAACCAAAATTGAAATTAGAACTCAAATCAAAATTTGTTGACATTCAAATAAATTTTGGGTTATTATGGCCCAATCAAAAGCTCCAGTAAAAAAAATTGTAGGCTCCACCCGTTCTTCACCAGTAAATTTTTTCTAACAGAACCCAAATTAAAAATCGGACCAAAACCAAAATTGAAATTAGAACTCAAATCAAAATCTGTTGACATTCAAATAAATTTTGGTTCATTATTGCCCAATCAAAAGTTCCAGTAAAACAAAATTTAGGCTTCACCCGTTCTTGACCAGTAATTTTTAGCTAACAGAACCCAAAACGAAAATCGCACCAAAACTAAAATTGAAATTAGAACTCAAATCAAAATCTGTTGACATTCAAATAAATTTTGGCTCATTATGGCCTAATCAAAATCCTCAGCAAACAATTTTAGGCTCCACCCGTTCTTGACCAGTACTTTTTAGCTAACTGAACCCAAATCAAAAATGGGACCAAAACCAAAATTGAAATTAGAACTCAAATTAAAATCTGTTGACATTCAAATAAATTTTGCTTCATTATGGCCCAATCAAAAGTTCCAGTAAAATAAAATTTAAGCTTCACCCGTTCTTGACCAGTAATTTTTTGCTAACAGCACCCAAATCAAAAATCGGACCAAAACCAATATCGAAATTAAAATTAAAATCAAAATCTGTTGACATTTAAATAAATTTTGGTTCATTATGGCATAATCAAAAGCTACAGTAAAAAAATTTAAGCTCCACCCGTTCTTCACCAGTAATTTTTAGCTAACAGAACCCAAATCGAAAATCGAACGAAAACCAAAATTGAAATTAGAACTCGAATCAAGATCTGTTGACATTCAAATAAATTTTGCTTCATTTTGGCCCAATCAAAAGTTCCAGTAAAACAAAATTTAGGCTTCACCCGTTCTTGACCAGTAATTTTTTGCTAACAGCACCCTAATCAAAAATCGGACTAAAACCAATATCGAAATTAAAATTCAAATCAAAATCTGTTGACATTTAAATAAATTTTAGTTCATTATGGCATAATCAAAAGCTCCAGTAAATAAATTTTAGGCTCCACCCGTTCTTGACCAGTAATTTTTAGCTAATCGAACCCAAATCGAAAATCGGACCAAAACCAAAATTGAATTAGAACCAAATCAAAATCTGTTGACATTCAAATAAATTTTGGTTCATTATGGCCTAATCAAAAGCTCCAGTAAAAAATTTTGACCCCACCCGTTCTTGGCCAGTAATTTTTAGCTAACAGAACCCAAATCAAAAATCGCACCAAAACCAAAATTGAAATTAAAACTCAAATCAAAATCTGTTGACATTCAAATAAATGTTGCTTCAATATGGCCCAATCAAAAGCTCCAGTAAAAAGAACAAAATTAGGCTCCACCCGCTCTTGACCAGTAATTTTTTTTTAACAGAACCCAAATCGAAAATCGGACCAAAACCAAAATTGAAATTAGAACTCAAATCAAAATCTGTTGACATTCAAATAAATTTTGGTTCATTCCCAATCAAAAGCTCCAGTGAAAAAAATTTTAGGCTCCACCCGTTCTTCACCAGTAATTTTTTTCTAACAGAGCCCAAATTAAAAATCGAACCAAAATCAAAATTATAACGCAAAGCAAAATCTATTTATATTCAAATAAGTTTAGGCTTATTACGGCCTAGTTTTAGGTCATTTAAATTAAATCTAGTAGAACCAAATCGAAAATCGAAGTGAAACCGAAATTATGGTGCGTTTAATTAGGCCATATTGAGCCTAAATTTATTTGAATGTAAATAGATCTTGGTCTGCTTTCTAATTTCGGTGTTTGGTCCGATTTTCGATTTGGGTTATGCTTGTTTTAAATAAAATAACCTTAACCTTGATCAATGTGGCATTTGATTAGGCCATAATGAGCCTAAAATTAGTTGTGTGTCATTAGATCTTGTTTGTCTTCTAATTTCGGTTTTGGTTCGATTTTGGTTCCATTAGTTAAAAATTAATGGTCAAGAACGGGTGAAGCCTAAAATTTTTTACTGGAACTTTTGATTAGGCTATAATGAAACAAAATTTATTTGAATGTCAACAGATTTTGATTTGAGTTCTAGTTTCAGTTTTGTTTTCGAGCGATTTTTGATTTTAGTGCTGCTAGCTTAAAATTAAATGATCTAAGGTGAAGAACGAACGAAGCCTAAAAAAACATTTTAAACGTGTCAATCGATCTTGTTTTGTGTTCTAATTTACATTTTGATCCGATTTTCGATTTGGGTTCTGCTAGCTAAATATTCCTGGTCAAGAACGGGTGGAGCCTAAATTTTTTTAATAAGGCATTTGATTTGGCTATAATGAGCCTTTAATTATTTGTATGGCAATACATCTAGTTCAAATTTCGGTGGTGGTTCGATTTTCGATTCGGATTATACTAGCTTTGAACTGGAAAAACTGAATGCTTCTTCTAGAAATTGTACGCTTTATGCAGGTGGAGATTTCCGGCATCAGCAAAACAGTTTTTGAGTTTCAATGTTCCACATAGAAGTTGGTGTTTTGTATGCATTTTCTCATATGCCCCGTTTTTTTTTGTAGGATTTTTTACTTCTTAGCATTGGGAAATTCTGCTAGTGCTGTTAGTGTTACGAGCTAACTACTTATCAGGGCTGTTTATTTTTGATAAACGGATTGCACTGAAGGTTGAACGAATCAATGCAGGGTCTCAGTGATATTATTCCGGTGGTATTTTGCGCCGCGGTAGCCAGAGCCCTATATGCGGTAAAAGGTTTGCCGTATGGCTACGTTGGCACGTACTAATACCGGAGACGATGATAATATGGTGATCTGGAGTTGCTCAAAATATCACAGTACTGTGACTCGCATTGTGTATAGGTTGAAGTTAGATTAAAAATAGGTAAATTTTACCTAGTAAGGATCCCATGATAAATGTAAACAAACTACAAAATATTTTGAATGGCTTGAGGAACGATCCAATCATAATCACCATCATACTATGGTACAATAGTGAAACCAATGATAGGGGAACCGCCATTGAAGAATTTATTGAACGAAGTAACCGCTTCATTGTGAATGAAATTGGACTATCAACTACACTTGGTCATAGTGGGGGGTCAAATATTGACCTTACAATAGTAAAGAATGTATTGTTGAGAAGAGCAACCAACTGATCAGTGAAAGTAAACTGAACCTACCTTGAGGGTCACAGAACGATCATGTTCACTGTTAGAAGCGGCTTCCTCGTCATACATAAGGGTGCAGCAAAAGAAACGACATGCAAAACCATGGGGCATCGTGTACAATTCAGCACAGGAAAACTTAAAAACCAAAATTAATGTACTTAGTACATTGGTAGATGGTAGTAGTCAGGCCACAACATGTTGTCACTATAAGATATCTACTGAACACTTGTTTGCCTGATTATTGAGAGGAAACAGAGGCAAGTGAGCAAACAATATGTCATGCTCTACGCTAGATGGCACGAAACATGAATCATGTGGAACACTTTAACAGTGAAGAAGCCACGATTTCCATCATGTTAATAAAAAGTAAATCACCAGGCCTAGACAACAACGAGGTTATGAGGTGTATACAAAGATCTTGGCCAATAATTGAACCAAGTATTACTAGCTTCCTGAATGCTTGTCTGAATAATGACTGTTCGTTTAACCGTTGAGTCAAACCATAGCACGCTTTCCATAAGCGTCAACAAAGGTTGTCAACAAGAATTAATTTTGGACCCGCACCTTCTAGAATATAGTTTTCAACAGTAGTACGCAGGATATGATGTCCAAGGAGTAAGGAGAAAAGGTTATGCTCTTTGCCGGCAATTTAAGACTGATCCTCCTCCAAAAATGTAATGATCCAACTCAAAGGTTCACTTGGCATTAGGAGACCACCTTTATTTTTGACTTTTGATGGAAGGGAAAAAAGTTTTCTTTGTGTTGATGAAGGTTAGCTAAAGAAAGGTGCGGGTTGAAACAAAATAACGTGGGTAAGGTGTTGGATGGCAGATAGAATGCTGGATGGCAGACTGTGCTGGATGGCAGATAGAATAAACTGTGACCATCGAAGAACACTAGTGAACCGGGTCTACTGTCTTAGCTGGAATCATCCAAATCGATATAATGTTGAATGAACGATTGGCTAGTACAAAGGAAAGGAAACGGCAAGATGTTAGTTACTGAAACGTTCAAATTCTAGGTAATCAAATAAGGCCGAATATTCTGACTAAGCGCAAAACGGATACTCGAAAGCTAGCAAGCTATATGGTACTTAAGTTGGTCATTCATGCCAGTGTGTTCAACCTAAATTGTGACAATATTTAAAGCGAGTGACGGACGTCGGTTTTAAGGGAAAATTTGGTTTTTATCTCGTAAATTTTAAAAGTTTCTATTTTATTGCGCCAGGTTTGAACTCAGACCAAAAATATAGAACACGACAGATGCTATTCTCACAAATAAATACGTCCACAACACCAATGGCAGTGACAAAGACGCGATGTGGGTGTGTCGGCTATGTGGTTTGTCAGCTATCGGAACATTCCTGTTGGCGATATGGTTTTCAACCATCGGGCCGGTCGGCGAAATTATTGTTAGCGGTATGAGCGAATCTCTTGAATTTGTACGAGTGCTTCAAAATTGTAATGTTTTCAAAATAGAATCGAGATTATAATTAAAACCATCGAAATAAAATATCCTCACTGAAAAAAAAAAATCAGTTCAGTTTAATTTTGTACGAACCTGTACAACTTATAAATTCCATTCAATTTGCATTTCATAATTGCAAAAATAAAAAAAGAAATAAAAAAAAAAATTCTTGAATTTCTTTTTTCGTCGCTTAATAAAATAAACAAAAAAAAAGATATAAATAAATAAGAAGTCGACACAAGGCGAGTATATAGTAAGACGCAGGGAATAAGAAAACATTCAATCAATCAAATCGTTAATCGATAATCGATAGTAAAACTTAAACACGAATTTGATTGTTTCATCAACCACAAAGTATGATAAAATTTCTGAATTTTTAATTTACGTACGTTCGAGTAACCAAATTTTGTAATCTAAGAAGTTTTTCGGGTATACGTTAACATAGCATGGGAAAACGAAAACCGTTTATAAATAACGTCATTACACCCACAATACGTATGTATGTGTATGTGTAAGCAAATTTTGTGTTTTTTTTCGCGACTTTGCATAAAGTGGTAACAAGTAGATTTTTCTAATGCGTGCGGTGTAAAAATTATTTTTCCGCTTTAACCAACTTTTTGGGTGGTTTCTTGACAACTTAGTTTTGGATTGTGATTAGTTTCGTGAAGTCGTTGTTGGTTACGTAATTGATTAGTTTAGATCGCACAATCCGTTTAATCTGCTTGTACTCATTTCATGTAAACATATCATTTGATTTTACAATGTCGATGACGATGAAGAGCGGAACTCTGTTTTATTAATTCCACGAATACCGGAAGTGATGCTAAAAATTCAACTTGAAAGAAGTCAAATTATTTTTAAAATCAGGGTAGGTTACTATGGAAGTTCGCGCGAATCAATATACAGAAAATTTATCGGAAATGAATAAAAATAAGAAATAAGTAGAATAATTTTTTGACGCGATACTGTTCTGAACGGAGAGGAAAGAAAAGTTTAAGATGCAAAGAAACATTAAAGGGATTCAATAAAATAAATAACAAACTCAACAACTAGAACAACTAGAAAGAAGAAACATCAATACAACAGCTCATCGGGCGATATATAGTAGAGTACTCAACGACATATACTTCAACATCTCGAATGGAATGCCCAACGGAATTAAAGCAACGTCTATCAAATTTAGAACAACGTGTACAAATCATCAAATTTTATTTTCAAAATCTGTGTTCCATTCGAGAAACGTTCCGCACATTACATGATTTTTATCCTCACCACAACCGTCCTGCCGAGTCGATTATTCGACGTTTAGTGGCCAAATTCGTGTCAACCAGTTTTATAAATAATCAGCCATCACAAGTACGTTACCGAAAAACAAGGTTCGCTGAAAACATAGCTGCTGTGCGTGAGAGTGTAAACTTCATCTTTTTGCGCTTTCAAGCACCACATGCAACACCGTGTGCTCTTTGATTAGGCTCTGGAGCACTTCGTATTTAACCCAAATTTCGCTAACAAATCATCTTTAGCAAGGAAGTTCATTTTTGGATGAATAGATTTGGGGCGACACCAATCCACACGAGATACACCAGCATTAAATGCATTCCGAGAAAGTCACTGTTTGTTGCTGGTTTTGATCTGGTGGAATTATCGGTCCGTACTTCTTCCGAAAAGAAACTCGCATCAATAAAACCGTCAACGGTAACCGTTACATGTGGTTATAACAGGCCGACACTTCGTGAAACACAGCGCAGGTCACAATGGACTTTCTGCACGAACAATTTCAGGGTATGGTTATCCCGAACGGAGGCAACGTGGACTGGTCAACGAAACGAACATCTCAACGACGTTACGCATTTTAATGCCATAAAATATTCTTTCAAATAAAAAAAATTGAGTGAATATCTCACACAACTTGTTTCACTTATCCTTTTTTCTGTATTTGTTCGATTATTTTAAAAATTGAGCATCCATTTTGAAAGATATTTTTTATATTGTATTCAAATATAATCCAACACTATGCCCTCCAGCGTGAAACTCTTCTACAGCAACCTTGCAGCAACACAACTCAAGGCGTGTAATTGTGGATTTATTTTTGATTGGAACCACGCCAGAATTTGAGCATATCAGTCGAATGCAAAAATCAGTTTGTAGTTTTGAGTGAACGTTGAGAGCTGCTTCGTAGCCCCAGTCACTGAATTTTCTTGAATTTTCAGTGTCGTCATGTTCAATTCAGAAAAATACAAGTTATTGTGAATTTCTTGTTTAACTTACTTAGCAATCGTGACTTAGTTGTGTTGATAAATTTTGTTAAAAAAGCAGTCAGTCCGTTTTTTGGAAAAAGTGCATTGGTGGAATACCCGTCGTGAGTTTCCACGCCATTTTGTAGCAAAGTTATTTACATTTGGGTAGGTTTGTATGCTTTTTATTGAATGGACATATATTTCAATGATAATTATATTCTTGTATATTCTTGGGTAAACAATATTTGTAGTTTTGCCATGGTTATTGCAAATGCGGGTCGCACTAAAAATTGCAATCTTTTAAATTCGAATGGCATATCGGTCGGTATCATTGGTTTTCGCAGTAATAAAACAAGTTGCTTCGATAATGTTATTCATCAATTTTTTACCTGTGGCGGATCGATATTTCTACATTATTTCTTTCCTGTCAAAGATTTTTTGTGGTGTATTCCTGATATTTTTTATGTTGCATGTGGATATCTCAATAAATTCATATTCAATGGCTATTTCAATGCAAAGTGCACTATTCTACTTTTGCTGCAATGCCAGATGATGCGACGGCCAATGCAATGCTATTTTGTGAGCAAATTGTCTCAAATATCGATCATACATCGTCTGCTAATCGTTATAAATTTCCGGTGAGAATTGCATGGTTTCGTTGTTGTTGGCTGTGCGTACTTGATGTAAAATATCTTCACTCATTTGATGTTTGTATATTGTTTCCACAAATCTTTCAGATTAGACTTAAACAAGTTGTCAAAATGATGGAAAATAATGTGCAAATTTGGTGCGATTGGCAAGTTATTCATGCGTCCGCTAGTGATGTATCCCAATGTGTATCGTTTTTCAGTAATTTTAATGTCTAACATGCTTCACGATAAGTTTGGCATAATTGGGCACCAACTGTTCCCAATTGTCGAAACGATGCGGATCCACGCACATTAACTAACAATAATCGCAAGTAAAAGCATTCCTAATTGCTGGCTCCTTATATTTTAGATAGAAACGTAGTAACAAACAACCAAATTATTATAAAATACAATTTCTCGATAGCTCTGGTTTATTTGCAATGTAATTTTGAAAAATATTTGTATGAAGCACCAGACCTAGGGACTCGATCCCTACAAAAAAGTTATGAAACCCATTGGTATAAAATCCCTATCCAATGTTTGAAATCGACTGGATGAATAATGTGGCAATTTATAAGGAGGGCCTTCTTGACCAAGGGGCAAACCCCTCGAATTCAATCATGTCAATAATTTTATATAGGCTTTTCCTTAAATCGTTCCCGTTAAATTATTTAAAAAAAATTAAATTTTAGATAAGTTTGTACCGAGGCCCTAGACCCCTGGGTTCGACCCCTTTAAAAATATCATAAGGTTGGTTCTGGACATGCAACTTATACACGGTCAAAATTTCAAGACGATCGGGTTAGCGGTTCACGATATTTGGTAGTGTTTTAGATACATTTGTACCGAGACCCTTAGACCCCTTCAAAAATGATCAAAACGATCGCAAAGTTAGTTCTGGACAGAAACCTATACACGGTCAAAATTTCAAGATGATCTGTTTAGCAGTTTGCGAGATTTGGTAGTGTTTAGATACATTTTTACCGGGGCCTCTAGACCCCGGGGTTCAACCCCTTCAAAAATATCGTAAGGTTGTCCTGGACATGCAACTTATGCATGATCAAAATTTCAAGACAATCGGTTGAGCGGTTCGCAATATTTGGTAGTGTTTTAGACACATTTGTACCGGGGTCCCTAGACCTAGGGGTTCAACCCCTTCAAAAATATTGTAAGGTTGGTTCTGGGCATGCATCTTATACACGGTCAAAATTTCAAGACAATCGGTTGAGCGGTTTTTGAAATTTGGCAGTGCGACTCGTGCTACACCTATTGTAAAAGAAATCGCACTATGCCTCCTTACCGAGATACACATTGTGTGAAAGTTTCAGTTTTGACTTTTATATATATAGATTAGGAGGGATATTTCGGCCAAAGATCCAGATATCCTTAGCCATCTCTACAAGTGCCGTTCGGTTTACATCATTTAATTGCATGGGTCTCAATATAAAAGGTGTCCCATTAAGGTGACCTTTTTAGAATGTAGCGCCTTTTTTAAGGTGTCGTTTGTGAAAGTTGAGGTTTAATCATGGAAAATTGCATGGACGCACAAACACATAGAAATTGGGAAATTTGCTACCGATATAGTGAGATTTTTCGGAATCGATAACGCGCCTTCTCGCCGCACAGTAAGTAGTCTGATTAATCGAGCAATTTGAGGCGATAGAGTCAGTTCAAACCTACTACTTTTTACACGATTTGCCGTAGGCACTTTGCAAGACACACTTACACTTAATAAACACATTTTATTAAACACTTGTCTTTTATTTCGCAAAAATTAGGTTTTTGAATCTTTTAATTAAAAAAGTTTAAAAAATCATTCGATCGATTTCATCTTGTTCATCTTGTTAGGTCCTCATCAGGAGTATCTACTGATTTGTAAAAGTAAAAATTGTGTTATATGTAGTAGAAAAAAGCAAAAAATAAATAAAAGAAGGAGGGACAAAAAATAGGCAATAAAAATTAAACTATTGTTCGTCCCAACTAGGGCAACCAAAAATATGCACTTAAAAATAGGTTTTAGGGGTATATCCTCTTTCCGGCCGCAAATTATTTAATTGCAAAGCGAAACATGGTTACTAGATTTATTTTGACTTGCCACTTGACACATTTTTTTAAAATTTAAATTTTTTTTGCGATTTTCAAGTAGAAATACATGACCTCGGAAAATGGGTAACAGTTTTTTCATGTAAATATTTCTACTTTTCAATCGCAAAACAAATTTAAATTTAAAAAAATATGTCAATTGGCATGACAAATTAAATCTAGTAACCATATACCCATAAAACCTATATGAGCATATACCCATAAAACCTATTTTTAAGAGCATATTTTTGGTTGCCCTAGTCCCAACCAACTGTTACTCATACGCAAATATTAATAAAAAAGGAAGAGGAGAATAGCAGGTTATAATTATATATTTTTTGTCCCTCCTTCTTTTATTTATTTATTGCTTTTTTCTACTATATATAACACAATTTTTACTTTTACAAATCATTAGATACTCCTGTGACCTAACAAGTCGAAATCGATCGAGTGATTTTTTAAACTTTTTAAACAAATTTTTTAATTAAAATGTGTTTATTAAGTTCAAACCTAGACAAGACCTATCCGTATTCGTGCAGCTCGGCCTAATGAAAACGTTTTAGCAGTTAATGAGAGCGTTGACCAGAATCGTTACACCTCGATTCGACATCGTTCTCGGCAATTGACACTTTCACCTTAGCAGTTTGCAGCGAATTTAGCCTAAAGATATACATTTCAATGCTTACAAGTTCAGTTTGCACAACATTTGAAACAAGCAGACCATGCACAGTGCCTGTGCCAGTGCAGTGTTCATTGGATGGATCTTAGAGCAACAACAAGTGAATGGTGTTTTTTTGAAGAGTGACATCTTTTCCGATGAGGTGCATTTCGAATAAACAATAGCCACTGTGTTTTGTGTGCATTTTGACGTATGTGAAGTTAGAGCAGTAAGTGTTTCGTCCAATATATGAACTGTTTTACTTTATGGTTCCGAGAAACTGCAAGTTATCATCATGTCCGATACTGACTATAAAAATTTCAAGATAGCCCTGCCGTTGTGACCCAATAAACTGTTTTATTTCATGATTCTCAGACACTGCAAGCTCCGGAAACCAAAGCTGGTAATAAAACTATTTCTTTTGGCCTCAAATTGCTGAATTGGGTATCGAAGGCATGTGGTTTCAACAGGATGGCACAATCTGCCACACAGTGAACGAAAAAATGGAATTGTTAAAGACGAGATTTGAAGGGAGCGTTATCTCGCGCCGCGGCGATGGGCATTGACCACTAAGGTCATGCGATCTGACGCCCTTCGATTTTTTCCTTTGGGGTTTTTTGAAACAAAGGTGTATGTCAAAAGAGTGCGCCACCAGTCACGAGGTAGCCATTTATCAGATATCGTGTTTCTTACATAACCTCCATGTCTACACTCTTTCCTACAATAAAAACATCAGAACTTTTCAAGAGCTATATGCTCTGAAAAGGACTGTAAAATATTTCACTCTTGTAGTTTTTCTCATCAAAGAAGAGCTCTACTTCAAAAATATAATGTCTCCATATAGCAGTATTCCGCAGAGTTCGTAGGCGTTTATTTCGTAATAAGCGTAAGATATTATACATTTTCTGACAGATGTGATCCACATGTTTGTCCCAGCTCAGGTCATTAGACATAAGAAGTTATAAGTTCCTAACGAAGCAATCGTATGTTATGGAAACAAATCATAATTGATTTTTTTCCAAAACATAATTGCTTATAATTTGGACGCGTTAGGTTAAGAGCATTATTAAGTGCCCATTTATTAATCATGTCAAGATCCTTGATTAACTGATTCAAAGTTAATAGATGACAAATTGCTACTTAAAAAAGTACCTTTAAAAATTTAAACACCATCCGCAAACAAATGGTGACTTCAGCTCAAAGGTAGCCTCGAAATATCGTTAATATATAAGAAACAAATTATCAGCCCCAGGATTGAACGTTGAGGAACAGCAGATATTAATGGTAGAAGGGAAAATTTACCCATCGAAGTTACTACATACTGAGACCGGCCACACAAGTAAGACAAAATTAGTTTTATAGATTCTTTAGATAGGTCAAATTGTGTGTTTAGCTTAGTCTCCAATAAATCGAAATTAATCGAGTAAAGGCCTTCGAAAAACCAGGAAGTACCAAAACAGCATAATTATTCCTGTCCAAACAAGATGTTACGAAGTCCAATCCATGGATCAACAATAAAGTAGTACTGTGGTTTTGGCGAAAACCTGATTGGTAGTCTGATAAAGTCTGGGTTGGCATTAAGTGCGAGTGGATCTGGTCAGCTAAGATCCGTTCGATTTAGAAATAGCCTATAAGAATGATATGGGCAGCATATTCCCTGCCATTTTTGGATCTCTTTGTTTTTGAATCGCAATTGCCCTACTTATCCTCCAGCAGTCGGGGAACGTCTGTGTATTTACATGATTAATTTTAAAGATATATCATCATCGCCGATTGCATTAGGTTTTATGGCAAGTAGAGCATTTAAAACTTGATCCACATTTACCTCTGAGAATTGAAATGCATTGATTGCATATGGCGCGTCGTTCGAATTACCGCAAGTTGAGTTGTCAGGTAAAGAGCTCGAAGAACGATTTGTGCCTAAATTGGGAACGATATCAACAAAAGCAGAATTAAGCTGATCAGGATCAAACTCTTCATAGTAGCCCCCATCATTTTTTATGAATGCTTTCATCTCTGAATGCCTTCATCTCTTGGTAACATCTCTCAGTTTTCTAGAATTTGCCATAGTGTAGGAGGTATTTTGACGAATCTTTTTTACCGATTTAAAAATTATCGTGCTCCAAATCTTTTAATTTTACGTGGTTATCTGTTTTGAATAGTGCAATTCATCCACTATTTGAAGATACATGCCCACCGACTTGGTAGCTGCCCTAAAATTTCTGGAATCGGCCATAGAGTAGTAAATATTTTGGAGAAAATTTCATTTTTATGAAATTTTACGACCTAAAACTTGTTTGGAACCACCCCAAAACTATTTATTTTTATTTGGTTAACTGTTTTAGCTCAAGTTATCCACTATTAGATGACTATTGCTTTCACTTGGTACCTCTCTGAGATTTTTTTAATCAGCCATAGAGCCTCATATGTATATCATTTCAAACATTTATTGGGAATTAATTTTTTGTATAACTGCAACCTTTAGACTAGAATTATAATGATAAAATTTTATTTCTAATGATCTTTTTAAGTGTGGCAATGAAAAATGTAAATAGCAAACCTTTTATTTACACTTTTCATTGCTACACTTTTTAGAAGTTACACTTTTCGTTAATTTGTGTAGCTATGCCTTTCGTTAAAAAAATTCTTCCGTAAAACAAATAAACAAATAATTGGAAATATACCAGCAGTTGTAGGGCCACTCTGACAAGACCATTCGAAAAATGCTGTATTGGTTTTGTCGGGCCAATTTACACGACGAGAAAGTGGAATTGAAAATCAATTTTGAGAGAGGGTTCCATTCATATTGGAAGTGTGACCGACTTAACCAGTGAACCTTTCTTTGTAGTTTTAAGACGTTTCATTTCCAGAAGAGGATTACCTAAGCACATCAACACTGATAACGGTTCTAATTTTATCGGTGCAAGGCGAATTCTTGATCATGTATGTTTATACCACCAATATCTCCTCTCGTGTGGTGTGGAGGCCACAGTGAAATCAGTCAAAAATCATTTACTCAAGGCTAGACAACCAAACATAAAGTTGAGAGAAATTAGTTTCTCCAAAAGGCAAGCAATCATAGCAAAGTCCAATCATTTTGGATTTTACTTAGAATATTTAAACATATTCTAGCAGCATCACAAATGGCACAAACTTCAAGAAAATGTCGAGGTAGGCGGTGTAGTATTGATCAAGGAAGAATACACGCCCGTGTGTAAATGGCCTCTTGGTCGTATTATTCAAGTTGTACTTGAAAACTTGTAACCTTGAAAAAATTATCATCAACATTACAACGTCAAGTGGTAAAATTGTGTAAATACCCGTAAATCAACGATAAGTTCGTTCAATTTCATGAAATATGCATTAAGTAAAAATAAACCAACAATGATTTTATAAAAACTAACATCAAATTATTGAACTTTAGATCTCGATTTTCGTTCAGATTTGACGTTCAGTATAATTTTGTACAAACCTGTAGCGTGCACGATATTGCATATTAATGTGAATCGCTTGTCTGTCTTCATTATTCATAATGTTTTATGGGAATAAGATTTAAATTATTGAATTGGGTAGTTTACTATGTGTTTTATTGTTGTTTTCTAGTTTGATTGCATTAAATTGATAACAAAATATTTTAATTGGATTCACCTGTGGTCATGCAATATCGTGAGAAACGTGTACAAATTTAAATGAGATGCCAGATTGGAGCCCGAATCAGTTATATGAAAGCGGTGGCTGTCGATTTCCATTATTCGCTTTACAACTAAAATAAATTTGATAAAAAGATGCATTTTATTTGTTTATGAAATGTTCAGGGCATTTCACCTTTTACTTTCTTCTATGTTAGAACTGTACAGAACAACCAATGTACTTAATAAATATTTATGCCGTTATCTATAATTGCCTACAGTAACAACGCAAAACAGAACTTTCTCTCTAATTACAAACCAAGATTATCAATGCGTTGGTGGTAACCCTAGCAACATGCAGAAATTTATCTTTCGCACTATATCATGTTTCGTTTATACCCAGGCGTATATAATTCAACCACCAACTATAAATAACTAATTATATTGGCGCACATTAAAAGCGAATAGTCTTTAAAAGCGCAAAAAAACCATCTCAACAATCATATCATGGTCAATTCTATTGAACCGAGATGATGAAAACGAACAGAGAGAAAATGAAATAAGATAAAATGTGTGTCGATTAGAAAGAGAAAGTTACTAATTATAAAAATAAAATTATTAACGGCGGTAATCTAATTAATCATAAACTAAAATTTTGTTTGTAGTTTTGGCAGGGAGTTCAACAACCTTTTCGCGTTTGTTGTGTTTGGTGTATTACTGCTTTAACAATAAACGTGTGCAGCAACACAACAAAAATAGTTTTCTTCTCGTTATAATTTAAAATCCGATTGTTTATTATTTTATTACTTAATTCAAAGACATAACAGAAAAGTATCAAATCAGGGTCACTAGCAGATTTACAAAATAGTTTATGGTTTACTTTAAGTGGATGGATATCATTATATCAATTTCGACAAGAGAATTTGAAAGTGACATTTTCCTTTATGGTTAAGTGACAAGTGATTTAAATATTTTGGTATGCGCGCAGTGTTTTTATTTTATTCCGGGTGAAAATTTGTGGCCCCGTACTGTGATTTATGTATTTTTGGAGGTTCGGTGACTATTATTAGCTCTTAACTTAATAGAGCAGCCATCTCATCTCTATACCACTTGTTATATAAAAAAAACGATGAATCGTTTCTTTTTGATATGTTGCCACCCGCGGATTATTCATGTACGATGACGAAAATTTATTGATTTATATATGTATATTTCCCATTTAAATTCGAGAGTATATGTTTCGGTTTGGGTGGTCACGAAAAATCATATAAATTTGGGATTTTTTTTTCTAATTTATTAGAGTGGAAATTTGTGTATGCAATCTATTTACTTATTTTGTACAAGAGAAAAAAGTCTTGACCGATTTAAATTTTATGGGCATCATATTAGGGCGCATATAAAACTAGATTGTCTACTGCAAAACTATGGGAATTTAAGAACTTGTCGCAGATGAAATTTGGAAAGAAGTTTACATCTGTGAGCATAGGTACCGACCAAAATTATTAAATTTTCAACATAATATATAGTTATAGGTTTCGGCTTAATTGAAACATAAAACAAACATTTATTTTATTTAAATTTTTATTCAATCTCACTACGTACTACGAACTCCCGGTTTTCAAAATCCCGGTTTCAAAATCCCGGTTTTTAAAATCCCGGTTTTCAAAATCCAGGGACGGTATGTTGTACTATCACTTCGAATCGAAATTCGGAAAAAGTCGGATGGCAGTATGTTGTATCATTTCCGAATCGCACAGGTGACTGACAAAGAAGTCAATGTGGTAAAACAAATTAAAAAAATTATATTTCCAAAAACGAAAAGTAACCCCTTTAACATATTTTTAGTTGTTCCCTTAGACATTTGGGCCTTCGACATTCAACCCTTTGATATCATACCAAATTGTAGAGACTTCAATAACTCTCGCGGGCACGCGGGAATTCGCATCGCTCCTCTCCCTCCGTTTAGCCCTTCGAGGACCTTTAGCAAAAATTCCAGGAGAGCGAAGTTCTAAAACATGTCGGGAATAAGGAGGCAGTTTTACTAGTTTCATTGTAAGTGAATGATTCGAATTCAAAACAGATTTTTTGATACAGGTCTAGAATACGATCGATAGGAATGGAACTTGACAGTTTCTTTACTGATTATGTTGAAACTCTACAAGTCAGGTCTAAATGGGATTCTAAAATGATTTTTTGCTATAGCTCTAGAATATTAGCGACAGAACTTGGCTATTTCTTGACATATTATGATAAAATTCGACATGTGTGCTGGAAATAAGATTCTAAAATTATTTTTTGAATAAGTTCTGAAATATATCGCTTTTTGTTCAGATACGCAGAGCTTTATCAAAAAAATCATTTAAGAACCCCATTTCCATCACACATGACGAATTTCAACATAATCGATTTGGAAATGGCCTAGTTCCATTCCTAATGACAATATTCCAGAATTTTATCAAAAACGCATTTTTGACATGAATATGTTATGTCTTTAAATTTGCTTTCATATAGAGGGGCAGTTCAAAAAACTGGTGATAACAAAATAGTGCGATACAGTTTGATGCTGCTGGTGCAGAACTCGATAATTTCTTAAAAAAGTATGATGGGATATGTTGGTCGCAAAATGAAATTCTTAAATGATTTTTGGAAGAAGTTCTGGAATATGGCCACAAAATGTGAACTTTCAAGGCCGTTTCCTTCCCGAAACATTGCATGTATTTACGTCATATGTTCGTACACGTGGTACAGACACCCACTTCTTGAATCCCATTTAGGACCCACATGTCGAATTTCAACTAAATCGGTTAAAAAATGGCCGGTTAAAGTTTCATATAGCGATGGCCATATTTCAGAACTTTCTTCAAAAAATCATTTTAGAAATCCATTTCCATCGCACGCGTAGAATTTCAACAAAATCAATTTAGAAATGGCCAAATTCCATCCCTATTAGACATTTTCTAGAACTTCATCGCATTTTGAATTTTGTTAAAAAAATCAATTAAGAGTCCTATTTACCCACATCGCAAAATTTAAACCGGGATTTCCTAATTTTTTTTTATACAAAACAGGGATTTCGTTCACACCCCACTATAACAGAGTTTTAACTTAAACTAAGTTACAAAAATTTTTTCTTAACTATTCATAACAAAATAAAAGTTGGAACGAACTTGCTTCTCACGTTTTGTTGGTTGTTATCAACTTTCTTGATTAATCTTATTTCAGTTCTTGGGATTTACTATTCAACAATTATGTGGTTTCCATGAACCAGGTTGGGTTAGGTTGAGTTGAGATTAGGTTTTCGTTAATTTCAAAATGGCGTCTGGCGTTTACATGAGTTAGGTTGAGTGTTAGTGAGATGACAGCTGCTTAGTAGAGGAGAATTTGTTCTTGCGATCGCGATTCTGAGTGCTAAATTTTTTGATAAAAAATAATTTTTTTATATTAAAAATTAAATAATTTCGTGAAATAGAGTTTAAATGGTTAATATGAGAATGAGCAAGAAATTAAAAATTCTGAGCGTAGCGCATCAAAAAAACGAAGAAATCTCATCTTTTAAATAAAAATTTTTAAATAAACATAGTCGACGAATGGCGATGATTTTGAAAATACATTCAAGAAATGTAGGTGCATATTTGAGGCATATGTATCTGTGTACAGGTTCCACGCGTCCTGCTCGGAATACAAAATGGTAGCAAACCAATTTGGAGTACATAAAGCTTCAGTATACAGATGCTTAAAGCAATTTTGTACAGCTGTCATTAAAATTCTATTACCCGAGGAAATTCAAATGCCAAATGCGGAAGAAATTAGTTTAATGTGTAATTAATAAAATTTTCTAGGTAATTAAAAATAATTCATTATTTATTTGTATATATTTTATGAAATTCTTATTGTTTGTTTTATTTTAAGATTTTAATAAATTCGTTAAGTTGCTCCTTGAGTTCATATACTCCTCTACACTGAGGATATTGCTATTTATAGTGCTGCAGGTTGCTACCATATTATGTTGGAAGGTTTTTTTCTTAGTCCTAAGCTAGGCCCAGCCATCATGGAATCTAAATTGCTATCCCTGTTTTGAATACTAGTGCTAACACTCGGCAAGTATTCATTAGCTATAGCGGGTGAAGCTGGTTGATCCGCGTTGAAAATATTTTTAATTTCATTTAGAAACATTTTATTATTCTCTCTCAAAACTCCACATTTCGGGCTGCCTCTTGCTGGGCGACAACTTTTAGCTCATGTTCCATAGTGTTTTTGTTAAAAAAAAAATCATTAAATTTTTCTAATTCAGTTGCGATGCCGCATTATCACTTTCTAGTCGGGGTTGGCATTTTCTAAAACTAAGTTAAATAGAAAATTACACTTTTTATAACTTAATTTAAAGAAAATTATTTTATTAAATTAAATATTTTATTGTACCAAATTGTACTTCCGCTGCATCAACTCCTCGTGAAATGGTTGTTATGCTGGGTCGTGATCTTAAAAGGCGATCGAGTTTTTCAAAATATTCACAAGTGGCAGTAGAACCACCACTACAATAGTTCATTTTTATCGGTAATGCCTCTGCTTCTAAATTGTTCAGGTATGTTAGTAGTTTTGGGAAGGGGAATCCAAACCGTAGCTAAATTTGTAAAAATCGAAATATTTAAACAACAACAAGCAAATCAAGATGCCGGCATTAGGTTTCCGAAACAATTTTTGAGATCAATTGTTCAGTGTCATTCCAGGCTCTTTATTTAAATTGTTGCTAGACTTTACCCCAAGAAAGGTGACGCGTTAGCAAACTGAATAGAAAATTACTTCTCAAATAGCCTAAAATCATTTTTTTCATTTTTAATGACTTCATAGTTGCGCGCTTGCCTTTGACAAACATTTTTAATTGCAATGTTTCATCAATATTTCATCATACTAGTATCTTGAGGAACGATGTTTCGACGATTATATCGGCCGCCATTTTACAGCATTGCACGTTAGGTAACAGAAAATCCAAACATGGTAAATTCAAGTTCGGTTTTCTGGTTTGCCATTTGGATCGTTGGTGCAGAGACGTAAGATACTCCAGGTACCATACCTTTTCCAGAAGTGTTGTCCCATTTGTTGCACCAACTGCCAACGATTGGGATGCTATTCTTTCATGTGAGTATTTTACGATTGGGATTTCGGGAATTTTGGTATATAGATGCCCAATCAGAAAGTGTGTCGGCTCTTTCACCTTAATTTTTCCATTTGGCACCCGATATTCTTGTCGACTATAGATTGGAGAAGTGAAGGTCACGCATGCTTGTTGTCTATATGTGCATCACGAATAATAAGCAGCGTAATGGTTTACTTTGGATGCAAAATTATTGAATGTTTTGTGGAGTTCGGAGCCACACTATTCTGCAACCTGCCTCCAATTCGAAGTAGTCCAACATCATCTAAGAACGGACTTAACGATCCCAGTACATTGGTTTTGTTGATGTCCCGTTTCGATTGAAGTGCAAACATCTCATCTTTGTAATATTGGCTTTGTACGTGTTGACAAATAAGATGCACCACATTATATTTATAACCCATAATCCTTTGGCGCTTGCGGAACGATGAATATTTGACGCTTAATTCATCAAACCAGCCATTTGACGTGTCACAAATGAGTGTTAGAGAGATGGCCTTAGTTGATCTCTCTTCTATGATTTGGCCGTAATATTTTAATAGGGGTGCCCAGGATTCGATGGATTTACGTAGCCAGCACAGACCATTCCAGTGGGAGAGAGAGAGTTCGGTGGGAGACAAACCCCTAGAAGCACAATCAGCTAGATTCTCTGCTGAAGGAACATGGTGCCAATTCTTCCACGACGGTTGCCAAAGAAAGTGCTCTAACATTTTGGATGACTTTCAAGCCAATCCAGTACAATTTGTGAATCAGTCCATGCATGTATATTGTAGATTTTCTTTTTTGACTCCCTTTTAACAGCGTTGATGAGACGTATCAGTACAGCTGCGCATAATTCGAGGCGAGGAAGAGTCTGCTGGTTTATCGACGCCATTTTTTTGGATGATATACCACCAGTACTGCATACGTCTTTCCGTTTTGGTTGACAGAATATACCACAGCTGCATACGCCGATTGGCTTGCATCGCAGAAACCGTGTAGTTCTATGTGGGGACCAACTGATGAGTGAATGAATCTGGGAATGGAAATTTTATTATTATTTTCCAAATTTGATCATAACTTATTCCATATAATATCCTTCTCTGCTGGGAGAGGATCATCCCATTCCAGGTATTATCACGCCAGGAGATACCCAGCCCAGAGGGTCATAAAATCTGCTGGCTTCAGAAAGGACTGTACGTTTTGTGAACTTCGTGGAGTTATAAAGCTTAGCATTGAAAGTGAAACAATCGGCTTTGGGTTCCAGTTGATTACTAATATTTTTACGGATTCTTCCATTTCTTGAAGTTCTTGAGGAATATTGCTCAATATGCGTTGACTATTGGATTTCCATTTCATGAGATGGAATTCATTGGTAATTAAAATATTTGCGATCTTTTTCTATAGCTGCAGTTTTCGTGAGAGAAGAGAGAAGCATTTTTAGCTGATTTTTTTAATATCGTCTGCGATTTGTTGTAGCGCTCTGGTGGCCAAAAACGAGACAGAAGCGAGACCATATAGGTGACAGTTGTTAGCTGGAAATGCCGGAAGGGTTGCAAAGAATCTGTCCACAACCTGGCGGTACATTTTCTCCACATCCGCAGAAAATACTATTCTATGTTCCCTAAACCGAAGAATAATCACAAGCAAAGTGGATTGTTATGTAGCCCCGACTGCCAAACAGTCATTTAAGGAAACACCCGTGCTAGATTTTGAAGATCCATTAAATACAACCCACGTTTCTGCGACATTATTAGAAATCTTGAGCACTCCATGATCCGGTAAATACTGAAGAAGTAATCAGCCCCAATGAGTAGGTCAATATTGCCCGACTTATTATAATGCCAGCATACGTCTTTATATTGCTGTTTACGGTTTGCGGAGGTAGTTTGCTTATAACTTTTAACATCACAAGGACGTCGATTGACAATTCAGGATGATGATCAGGTCTAACCTTCAACGTTATCATAAATTTCGATGTTCCCGTTTTCGAATGACCCAACCCACTAATCGATATATACGAGCGTTTCTTTTTTTCAACTATAGAAATTGAACGCAACGCTCAGTTATAAAGCTGGCTTGTGAACCGAAGTCCAGCTTAGCTCTGTACGGCGTTGTTTTTCCTGAATGGTCAACGATTTGCACTACAGCAGTTGGAAGAATTGCTGAAATGCTGTTGTTTTGCAGTGATGACTCATGATTTCCTTTGAGGATGGATGAGAGGTAGTTTGAGTAGATTCACCAGAGGCTTTTTCGGGATGTAAAAGTGTGTTGTGTTTTGTTTGTTGACATCGTCGCTTGGATGTACATCGAAAGATCGGATGCCTGCTGCTTATACAATTAAAGCAACGATTTGTGCGTTTTGCAAATTCCTTTCGATCATCTGATCACAACGCTTGAAACTCCTTACATTGAAAAATGGAATGCTCCTTGTCATTACACATCGTGCATTGATAAACCGGTTTTACCGCACAGTGCTGCCGCTTGGAGTAATCCCGAGAAAACGATGGGGTATATATTTTTGGCAGCTTCACCTTGGAATGTTCACCAATTTGTGTATCATAGTGAGACGTGTCTAGATTTATTACACCTTGGTTGAGCCTTTTGGATTGGATGCCCTTATTCAACATCGATGTTCCTTTGTAATGACTCAATTCACAAGTAAGATCGCTCGCCTCTTCTGCATTTCCCATAAAAATACGCATTTCCAGTTCCGTGAATTGGTCCATTCGATTCACGACGCGCCCTAACCGTGTGGTCAGCTCGCTCAGATCAGTGAGTTCGTGGTTCTAATTAGCCCATTTCACTAAATTCGTCATCAGCACTTATTTGTGGTGCGTTGCTTTTTGAGAGCTGCCAGAATTTGCTCCGACATATCGTATTGTCTCGAGAAAGCTACGCGAGCGAGAATTAAAATTATAATCACTCACAAGGATTTCACTGAATGTACTTTCAACTTTTATTCTCACTGTGCAATTTAATTGAAACCAGGCGGAACACAAGCTCAGTTATAACGAAAATTTAATCAAAATAGCCAAATGTTCTTTATTTTAAGCCACAAAAGTTGAATGCTCCCAGAGTGAAGTTGAAAAGCTGTACTAATGTCCGAAGTACGTATGTGAGCTGTTTTATTTACGTTTAATTAACTTTATTGAGATACAAATTAATATTTTGGTGATTATACTTCAACAGCAAAAATGTAAGTAAAAAATTGATGTTTCTTCTTCATGTCGGCGAATGCCATAAAAAATTGGAATTGCCGCAGTAAACATCTTAAATTTGTCAACGGCTAATTTTTACAATTTACACCAATTACCACTGCACAATGACTATAGTTAATGACATTTTGACATAATAATAATTTTTTTGTTTACATGTGAGTGTTACAAAAAATAATAATAATTTTATACAAAACTACAAATTAATTCATCGATTTCTAGGTACATTTCCCGGCCAACTTTCTAATTAAAAGGAATAATTGTATTCGCACACATTGAAGGCGAGTATTCAAAATATAGTTTAACGAATTTACAACGTACACTAATTTAGGACGTTTATCTTTTGCAGCCTCTAAACAGTATTCAAACCAAAGTCAAGAAAGTCGTCAATTGCACTCCAGTTTAGATTGTGTCTCGAAACATCAAGATTGTGGTGAATTTTTAATCAACGATTAAAATTCGGTATAGCCGTCACAAAACCTAAATTGTGAATACTTCGCAAACGCGTTAAGTTACCTGACCAAACGGGCAATTTCAATGCGAAATTTTTTTGCTGTGGGTGTTGATCGGAAATTCACGATTGGATGCTAAAATTAAACTCTGAAATACTAATTTTTAAGTGATTAATGAAAAAGAAAGTAACGAAACCAATACTATAAATTGGGAATTTGCATATTTTAAAACATCACTTGACCCTGATAAAATAATTAATTTGCAACATTGGCAAACTTGTTTGTCCAACAACCAAATCATGTATACCATTTAGATTTTACAAATATTAAACAACAAATCACACCTACCAAATCTAATAAAGTAAAGCACCATGAACTTTTCTAATTCACCAAAATTACATGTATCCGATTACATTTACTTTGTTTAGATTTAGGAATTTACTAAGTACATTGATTGTTAAAAAAAAGATAGACTGCTTTAACCTTCACATACTTTGAGTAAACAGTTTACGAATCACTTTTGGTATAGCAAAAATACTGGCAGCCAAAAAATGTATTTTTTGTATTAACCACCCTGTATATAGATTTGAAAGATGAGTAAACGAATTAAGGTATTAACAGCTAACCGCGAACTAAAAAATAAAAATAAATTATCTTACAATAATAATAATTATAACAACACAAAAGCAACGTCAATGTTTATAATCTCGAAGCTAAACAAGAAAACGTACGAAGATTTTCATTAGCAGGTTGTTAGACAATGAAATTACATTGGAACGAAGATTAAAAATAGAAATCTTAACAATCAGCATAATGAACCGCAACAGCACCGAGCGTATAAAATAAACGAATTTTAAACATTGAAAGTGTTTTTGTTTTGTTAGTGCCCCTTCCCCCCTATTCTTTGTGCACTCGCGCTTTTTTATGGTTTTAGTCAGATTTTTTATGAGTACGAATATGCATGCTGTTCGCTCGAAGAAGAAATTTTTTTTTAAGAAGTTCATAAATTTTAATGATCTTTGACTGTTTTCATGAAATAACTGTTGTTCTTCTTTAGGTTTTATTTCTTTATTTTGTGTATAACAATACTCGCGCAGTTTTATACTCGTATATACTTTAAGACACGAAGAGCTTTAGAAATTGTGAAACAATGAGAAATAATAAAGTTAAGAAATGTTTAACAAAAAAAGAAAAAAGTTTCCGTATAGACTAGAAAAGTTCTGTTTTTTGCTTTTAAATAGGAAGGTGATAATGGCAACAATAGATTGAAATTGTTTGGGATGAATAACAAAAGTTCAAGGTATAATGGGATACGCTATTCCATTATAAAATGTGTCTAAAACAGGGATTAGGTTAGGTTGCGAAAAAAGTACACTTTTATAATCCATCTATCACAAAAGTGGCCAACGGTGAATTTTTCTTTTTCTGTTATGCGAACGGTAACCTAATTTTTCAACGTCAATTCAACAGTTTATTCGAAATAGAGCTAACTTAGAGACGTTCATGAGGTTTGACTATATGAAATGAACCCTCCGTATTTTAAACGTTCGGCGTATTTGATTTTGAAAAGTGAAAGTAGCGAAATACATGTGCAAACTTCAAAAAATCCTAAAAACTTAACGTGTAAAGTGTTATTGGGAGTACAAATAAGTTTTGAGGAATTTACAAAAGATGGCGTAACTAGTATTAAATTGCATCGGGTCATCTTCCTTCTAAAAATTAGTATGTATCATTTCGCTGAAACGTAAACAACATATTTTATGTGTCTTTTACAGAAAGCGCTCTTTTTTGTTTTAATTTGAAGAAAATTGCAACTGATGAACATCGATTATTGTGTGAAGCATATGGGGAGCATGCTCCATTAATAAAAACATGTGAGTCAGTACTTGTTCCACCGTTTTAAATGTGGCGATTTTGACACCAGTGACAAAAAAAGCGAAGGGAGCCCAGTAAAGTATGAAGAGTGTGAGGCGTTATTGGACCAACATTCAGGCCAAACTCAAGAAGAGCTTGCTAAAACTTTGGGCATGATTCAACAAGCGATTCAAACCCATCTCAAGACCATGGGTATGGTGCAAAAACAAGGAAATCGAGTTCCGTATTTCACGTGCAAACAACTACTCCAAAGACAAAATCGGAAGGGTTTTTTGCATCGAATCGTGACGGGGGACCAAAAGTGGATCCACTATGACAAGCCAAAGTGTAGAAAATCGTGGGGTAAGCCCGGTCATTTGATGCATATGTTGGGATCAATTCGGAGTGATCTACTATGAGCTACTCCACCCTAACGAAACCATCACTGGAGAACGTTATCAACAGCAACTGATGCAATTAAGCCGAGCATTGAAGTTCAAACGTCCACAATATGCCAAAAGACATCACAAAGTGATCTTTCAGCTCGACAACGCTCAGAATCAAATAAGAAACTTTAAAGGCGCTTCAATGGAATGTCCTACCCCACCCGCCCTATTCACTGGGAATTGCTCCTTCCGACTACCACTTGTTTCGGTCGATGACCATCATGGCCAATTTTGTCGAATCTTGGATCACCTCAAAATGAATTAAATACATTGTACCAATTTCTCAGAATAAAAATTCGAAGTTATAAAAAAACCTCAAAGCTTATTTGTACCCCCAATAACTTGGCATCTTGAAAACATAAAGAAAAGGTCTAAATAACATAATGGTGTGTCTAACTTTTTATTCTTACTACAAACGTATAGTGCAGGCACACATTTAGCGAGTAGGTTTATAGACTACATACACATTTCAGCTTTTGTTAGGTTTTTTGTCAGTTTGTCAAACTTCACGCTGCCTAAGAGTCAACCCTTGTTGGATAGAAATTTAATCTTTAAATTTCTTTTTAATTCTATGAATTATTTGCCATTTTTTGTAAATGCTAAACTGTTCAAAATCACTGCGAAATTTGAAATAGCTCCCTTTGAGGCTGCCACCAAATTTTGTAAGGAACTCCTAAATAATGGATAAAGTTTTAATATGAATTTTCATACCTTTGTGAAGATAGCCCAAATTTCTATACCCTAAAAATTCTCAAAAAGTTATTTCGGATAACCCACTAGTCCGGTCAACTAATTTTGCTGCGTTAAGGATTATATCTCAACTCCACTCCATAGAAAAATTTAAAAAAATCACAAAAATTACTTTGAATCCCCAAACTAGAGCTGATAGTTCGATGATAAAATAAATCACGTAAAATTTTTTAAAACCATAATCGGGGATGGGTAAACAGTTTATAATATCTTTTTCCACTACTAGTCGTAGAAGGCATCATTATTATGTGTTTTAGTATAGCCTGAGAAAATTTCTCGGCTAGTGGTTAATAATATTTTATTATTGACCACTGGTTAAAAATGAAAAATGAATACTAGATTATGATTATTCCCCAATCCCCATATTGATAAAGTATTAAAACAAAATGCAGTGCCACGCTTACTACAATTCAGTAAAAAATTCGGTCTACTTCGACATAGTTAATATTATTAAAGAGCAAGTGTTTGGTGTATAATATGTGTACTATTATTTGTCTTGGAAAATTTTTGTGTTTCCATATTATCATGAAAATGCAACATTTTTACTCTCAGCCCTTAAAAATGTTTGTGTCGTGATATTTTTAGCTGTCATGACAGTAAATATTTTCTGGACTGACGGTAAAAATGTGGCATTAGTCAGTTGTGGGCTGATAGTCAAAATGTCATGATATGTGAAGATTTTTTGGGCTGGGAGTATAAAATGTCATGATAGCAATAATTAGTGTTGCACTCGCATTTTTCGGGATGGAATTTGGGCTATCTTCACATACATAATTTTCATTCCAAATAGTCAATCGGCGTGAACTGTAAAGATGCCAAATTTTAGTTTTTTTATCAATACTTGTACATTTCCACGTTTTTCTAATGCACTAAAAAGAAGAAAATAATTTTTTTCTGTGCATATAGAATTATCTGGGAATTTATACTTAAAACTAGCACCAATTTTCTACAACTAAAAACGTGGGCGCATTTCAAATACGTCAGTGTCGAGGACACATACACCTTAATCATAAATTAGGTACACGAAGGTTCTAAGCTAGCAAAATGTTCTAAAAATACCATATACCCAGTATGGTGTGGCATTACATCTGAAAATATAATTGGGCCTCACTTCTTCGAAAATGAAGATGGAAGTGCTGTAATTGTAAATGGAGAGCGGTATCAGTTTATGATAGAAAATTATTGTTGGAGAATTGGGGCAGCGCGTTCGCCAGGTTTGTCAGCACCGGACTATTTTCTTTGGGGTTATTTCAAGGAGCAAGGATATGTGAACAATCCCGAGACAATCATTGAACTCAAGGCCACCATTGTTACAGAAATTCGAACGCTATACAGCCAGAAATTTTGAAAGAAAATGGAAAATGCTATCTATTGAAATGTTATAGAAAATGCGAATATTTTATAATCTGAATATAAACGAATATTTTATAATCTGAATATATAAAAAAAATATATATATAAACGTAAAAGTTATTAAATTTTTAAACCCCATGGTGACTTTTGGCCCACCCTATACAAAACATATGCAGCATTATAATGTCATAGTGACTAAAACTACATTACGCATAATAAACAATAAAATTCAAATACATAACAATATAATTAAATTTAATTAATTAATAATAAATGAAATCGCCGCCCCGGTGGCAAAATAGTCAGCATGGTTGCTCCAGCGACTGTCCCGGGTTCGATTCCCTGTGGTGACAAGGAAAAATTTTCACAGCTGGTTTAGGATCAATGAATTAATCACTCATTATCTGAAATGAAAATATGATTATGAAACCTCATTTGAGGCGGCCTCATTTGATGGGATGTACTGCCAGAGAGAGAGAGAGGTATTAGAAATCACAAATAATCTTTAACTGATGATAGCAGATGATATTTTATCACTCGTTTAAACATAAAAATATGTACAGTGCTCTTAATATTTTCAGGTAATTTAGCATAAATATATATGACCCAAGAAATATCAATGATTTTCTGCCAAATTCCGTTTAATTTGGGGACACTTCAACTGACTAGAACCTCTGGTTGAATAGCCATGACCTAGAAATTCGAATTGTACAGTCGAAAGTAATGATGAGATGTGCGGACACTTACACATGTAGATCGAGACATACATCCCATAAATTGCTTTAATGGGAAGAATGCCTATAGACACAGTTCGATAGAGATCTACAGCAGGAAATAGGCGCCGCAGTTTATACATTGCTTTACAGCACCTATTTTGTAAAATCTGCAATTTGCAGTTTTTCGTTAACTGCTGAGCCAAAAGGTAGAAGAAGCATATTAGAATCGGGTATGAATAAAAGAGAAATAAATTGTTTTAACACATGATACTGGAACAAAATCAGCCAATTTTCTAATCAAGCAATAAAAGAACAAACTTTAATACAAATAGAATTAATATGGTCATCCCACGTCATATGCTTGTCGAATTTTACACCAAGGTACTTAAATTTGTCCGAAGTGGTGGTAAATCAATGTGTCGTAGGGGTGGGGAGTGAAAAATTATATATTTAGTTTTGTTAAAATTTACTGATATTTTGTTCAGATGCGGAAAAGTAAAATAATATCATCCCTCATTTGTGACATTGCTACCTGACAACCCCTGGAGTCATAGAAGAGGACAGTATCGTCAGCAAATCACCCGTAAGCGGTAAATCGGCTATATCGTTTACGTAAATTAAGAATAACAAAGGGCCAAGGACACTCCGTTGAGGAACACCGTAGTTCACACCTAAAGTGGAGCTTTTTACACCATTTAACATGACAAACTGCTTTCGATTAAAAAGGTAGCTTACGAAAAGTTTGTGTGATAGGCCACGGAAGCCATAAATTTGTAATTTTTGAAGAAGTAAACGTGAAGTGATCTATACAATCAAAAGCTTTACGAAGATCAAGAAATATGCCAGATATATAGTTTGCCAGAACCTTGTCGAAATCCATACTGACAGAATAGAAAAAATTAGATTTATTTATCAAATCGATCATCCGGTTAGCAATAATTTTTCCTAAAATTTTGTCAAATACTGACAATACTTATATTAGACGATAATTATTAACCATTTTGGTATTTCCAGACTTAAAGATTGGTGTCACTTTAGCCATTTTATGACAATCGGAGTAAACATCGTTTTCCAAAACCACATTAAATAGATAAGCTTCACCACTCTTTGTATTACTGAGATTTAAAATTAAATTTGATATTTCGCTCCAGGAAGTGGGCGAAAAAAACATGAATTAATACTAGGCGCCATAGTGTGAAATATATTTAAATCATGTAAGTCTGGGCTAGAACTACTTTGCTGGTACAGAAGAATCAACAAAGTTAACAAAACTGCGTTTAAATATATTAACATTAGCAAAAGGATCAAGATACTCAACATCATTACAAATAACGGAGTGGATCCTATTATTAGAGTTATTTTCCATGAAATGATTTAATTATTTCCAGATTTCTTTTTGGCTCAAATTATTAAATAAATTGTTAAAATAACGCTTCTTTGCAAAATATTTTCCGTTTTTGAGCTTCCTAGTTAGCAAATCCAATTCATGTTTCAGTACTTTTAGTTCCTTTTATCCAAGGACAAACACTTGCATTTTTAATTTTTTTATTTACTTCCTTCAATGCGGAAAACTGTAGAACAAGAGTTTATTATACACATCAAAAATCCGTTCAAGAGTAGACTCAGGATTTCTGACGTCAAATACGGTAATCATCAAAAAATATTCAAAGGACTGATTAATCTTTTTGTAATTAACGTGGCTTATTATCATTAATGTGCTAGAGTAAAATATTTAGGCTTGAAGCGAAATTTTGAGAGTACAAAACTATGATCACTTATGTCGGTTTCAATGGTAAAATTCCGAACTTGCTCAATATTATGAAAACTACTAACTAGAGTGGTCTAAAATATTACGGCTCACAGGTCTGGTAAAGAAAGAATTTGTTACAATCATTTCATGAGAGAGAAAAGTTGCGTTATATTCTGAGATTAAGTTAAAATTTTTGTTAGTGCCACCAACTAAAATAAAATTATGAGTAGGATTATGGTTTCGAAGAAGTTGTTCTAGGAGGCTTATATATTCGGCTTATCTTCGTTAGATTAAACTGAAAAAGAGCATATGTATTGGAATGTTAAAGAACCGTCATCTATACTTTTCATGATGTTTGGAATGTCATTCCTATAATGAACATAGCATGATTAATGCCGATATTTAAAAATTCACACCTTGTATACTGTATCTCACAATCCTATAATTTAATCTGGTGAAATAGTGCACCTACAATATATAACGTCAATTTATGTCGACGGTTCCAATCTTTAGCTGTAGATGGCAGTGTGATCAAAAAATGATTCAATTTTTTTTGTATTATCTTTTTTGAAACGTTACTCGAGGTGTAAAAAGCAGTCAATTCTACAATAATATCGATTGAAAACTGCATTACGAGCTATAGGTAAGAAAGCTCTTAAATGTCAAGTAATTTTACGAACATTGCTGACATCTACCGTTCAGAAAAAAAACTGTCAATATAAATTTGATGGCGTATCATGCAGTAATGCCTGGTACTCTAGCAGCATTGGGTAAAATCGCGCAAGCACTCCATAAATATAGAGGAATTTGTATGGCCGACGCGTATAAAGGCCAATTTACATTTGGGAAATCTAACTTCCACGTGTTTGCGCTATATCTGTCTATCGTCAATGCTGGATGGATACGGCATTTGTTTCGAAGAGAATTTTTAGTTACCGTTATGAGTATCCTTGAAACCTATGAAAGGACATAACCAAGATTTTGTTCAGTTTCGTTAAGAAAGTCACTCGATTCTGGTTATCCCGATATAAGTTAACTAAAGGCTAGTCCAACCGGTAGAGATAAATTTGAATGATATAAATCAATTCCAGAAATTCAACGTTTAGGCAATTTACTCATTAGTCATTTTAATATCATCATTGATCCCGACAATGAAATGTACAGATGATTTAAAGAAATGGTCGCAATAGCCGCAAACGGATATCGCCCGGTAACTTAAATCACGTCAAAGGTGATTTTAATAACAACCAATGGACGTTATCAAACTATAGTTTTGGTACTGCGTTGTTATTCGCATCGAAGGTAAATGGTTGCTAGATGTTACGCCACACTATTAAAATCGAGACATTTGGAATATTGGACGAATATGAAAAAAAAACAGATCTAAGCCGACAGATTACAGAAAAACACTTTGAATATTTCAAAAAATCGATTAAAACTTTAGTTTAAATATGGTTTCAATGACCGCATAGCGACATCTGAGGCAAAAATTGTAATTTCTCTAGTATATGAGAAAAAGATGTTAGGACTGGTAATGACTAAAAAAGATGACATGGTGAATACAATATTTGTAATATCTTGAACCATTTTAAACGTACTAATGTCAACCACTTGTTTTGTAAAAGTTAATTTAAATTTCGATAACCCCAAACCCCACTTTGGACTGGCAAATTATAAGAACTTAACATCGTACCTACTGAAAGAACGCATTGGAAAAAATAAAAAAATTGATTTTCTACACTGTTACCAAATTTTCGTAGAACATTTCGTAGACGCACAACACTGCTCTCAGAGAGAGGAGAATAGTTTAAGTATGAGAAAAGTTTAAGTATGAAGTTTAATCAAGATCTTTCAATCCGTCTGGGAGAGATTCTATAAACATTTAGACTGTACGGCACCACATACACACAGATTTATGTAAAAACCAAAGGCAGTTTACTCCTGCCAAGCTGTCGTAAAAAACGCACATAATGAAAATTTATATTCCCCAGAAAACATTTGCCTACCATGTTACTGTATTCGATTGCCGAACTTCAACTGTAAACGTAATAAATGATCCGGATTACCATTTAAACCTAAAGATCACAATGAGTTGATAAGGAAACTATGCCGTGTTTGTCATACATACAAACTGATTTAAATCACGTTTCCCACATTTGAGACGTGCCCAATCCAGAATTAATGTAATGTAAATAGATGAATCTTGGAATGTAAACAATAATATTGGTTACAAAATGACATATATACGAAATATTATTTAGATTAAAAAATCACAATTAAATTATGACAAATCGAAAATTTAAATAAAATTTTAAAAAATTTGATTAGATTAGTTGAGCAGTCATATATTCTAAATATACCTTAGCTATTGTTTTTCTAACTTAATGAATCGGAAAGTTGAGTATAAATACGACCTTTAAAATTCGTTAGGAACTTGGTGGAAAATATATTCGAGTATAAACATTCAACAGGTCACACATCGGCGTATGAATAATAAAAATAGAAAAATTTAAAAAAAGATGTGCTGTGTATGACGTAAACATTTTGCAGCTGTTTTATGTTTCGGTATAACTGTAAATACAGATGTGTTATGCCATATATACACAAAACTCTGATCTAATTTATATCATCGTCATGAATATAAAAAAAAATTTAAACTTACACGAACAACAAATACGCAAATCTGTTTTCTTTAAGATGTCATTCGGAGATATATATATGACATGTAGAAAAAATTAACTTGTTTACCCCAGTATATACTCGCCGTCTACTTACAAAGATGTTCAAATTACATCGTAAACAATGGTTTATAAATTTATACTCAAATCAACAAAAACTATTGGATTCGTTTGTATAGTAAAAAAAACTATAAGCTAAACTTAAAAACGAATTACCTTGAACGAATTTTATGCCACACCACGGACGAAGGTAAATTGTTTATACCGTGGAAAAAAGTAAACCAAGAAATCGTTCGTTGCCATTTCAATAACACTCACTCGTAAATAATAAATAGGAATCCATTATTTGGATCTTATTGTTAACCGATGCTCAGGTATAGATTTAGTGCCTAATCCGCACTATAAACCTTCTTTTTTAATTCATAAATTTAATTTCGGTCTAATATGACAAGGACAAGTTATAAATGTAGCTTTTTTTTAACGCATGGCAGGAACCCATACATTACCGGTTCCACACTCAATGTCAGTATTTAAATATACAACTAACTCAAAGAGGTTGACTTATTAAAGACCCTTATCTAGAAACTAACCCAATATGTAAAGATATTCGTAAATTACCAAAATCTATCAGTCGGAATGTTATTGACTCATCAGCGACAAGTCAAGCATGACACGTATATAGAAATTTATCAGCAAATGGGACTAATTCTCGTTTGTGACATATCTGAGATGAATCGTTTATGACATGACTAAGGTGAATCGTATAAGTTATGGACGTACCTTATACCGGTGTGAAGTATTTAACATTTATCAAAAGTGTAGCTACACAAATTAACAAAAAATAAAAATGTAGTTACACAATTTAACAAAAAATGTAGTTGTATACAGAAAAAACGTAGTAGGGTTGCAATTATAATTTTTTTATTTTATATCCCACTTTTTAAACTTAAAAACAAAAAAATAGAGTTAAAAAAAATTACGAAGAGTTAAAATATCAATAAGTACCTTCAATAAATTATTTAGAGAGAATTTTATTAATTAATTTTTCAAATTTAAATCTATGTGAGTATATTAAATAAATTATTGAATAAATATGAATATTTTTGAATAAAATAAATCTTTATGGTTTTGAATTAACAAGGATTTTAAAATATAACTCGTATAGATAAAAAAGTACACTTTGATGGCCATTAACACATAGTTCTAGAGATGGCTAGAAAAATATGAGTACTCTGGCATTTTATCCGTGCCTTCGTGATTTATTTGAGATATACGACATATCGATGCAACCCTCGGGGAATTTTCTATCAATTTTACAATATTTGTGAATATCGGAAAGTGTACATCAAACACACACACGATTCAACGTACACTTTCCGATATTCTCAAATATTGTAAAATTGATAGAAAATTCCCCGAGGGTTGCATCGATGTGCCGTATATCTCAAATAAATCACGAAGGCACGAATAAAGTGCCAGAATACTCATATTTTTCTAGCCATCTCTAGAACTATGTGTTAATGGCCATCAAACACCCACACGATTCAACGTACACTTTCCGATATTTACAAATATTGTAAAATTGATAGAAAATTCCCCGAGGGTTGCATCGATGTGCCGTATATCTCAAATAAATCACGAAGGCACGGATAAAATGCCAGAATACTCATATTTTTCTAGCCATCTCTAGAACTATGTGTTAATGGCCATCAAACAGCCACACGATTCAACGTACACTTTCCGATATTCTCAAGTATTGTAAAATTGATAGAAAATTCCCCGAGGGTTGCATCGATATGCCGTATATCTCAAATAAATCACGAAGGCACGGATAAAATGCCAGAATACTCATATTTTTCTAGCCATCTCTAGAACTATGTGTTAATGGCCATCAAACACCCACACGATTCAACGTACACTTTCCGATATTCACAAATATTGTAAAATTGATAGAAAATTCCCCGAGGGTTGCATCGATGTGCCGTATATCTCAAATAAATCACGAAGGCACGGATAAAATGCCAGAATACTCATATTTTTCTAGCCATCTCTAGAACTATGTGTTAATGGCCATCAAACAGCCACACGATTCAACGTACACTTTCCGATATTCTCATTTATTGTAAAATTGATAGAAAATTCCCCGAGGGTTGCATCGATGTTCCGTATATCTCAAATAAATCACGAAGGCACGAATAAAGTGCCAGAATACTCATATTTTTCTAGCCATCTCTAGAACTATGTGTTAATGGCCATCAAACACCCACACGATTCAACGTACACTTTCCGATATTCACAAATATTGTAAAATTGATAGAAAATTCCCCGAGGGTTGCATCGATGTGCCGTATATCTCAAATAAATCAAGAAGGCACGGATAAAATGCCAGAGTACTCATATTTTTCTAGCCATCTCTAGAACTATGTGTTAATGGCCATCAAACAGCCACACGATTCAACGTACACTTTCCGATATTCTCAAGTATTGTAAAATTGATAGAAAATTCCCCGAGGGTTGCATCGATATGCCGTATATCTCAAATAAATCACGAAGGCACGGATAAAATACCAGAATACTCATATTTTTCTAGCCATCTCTAGAACTATGTGTTAATGGCCATCAAACACCCACACGATTCAACGTACACTTTCCGATATTCACAAATATTGTAAAATTGATAGAAAATTCCCCGAGGGTTGCATCGATGTGCCGTATATCTCAAATAAATCACGAAGGCACGGATAAAATGCCAGAATACTCATATTTTTCTAGCCATCTCTAGAACTATGTGTTAATGGCCATCAAACAGCCACACGATTCAACGTACACTTTCCGATATTCTCATTTATTGTAAAATTGATAGAAAATTCCCCGAGGGTTGCATCGATGTTCCGTATATCTCAAATAAATCACGAAGGCACGGATAAAATGCCAGAATACTCATATTTTTCTAGCCATCTCTAGAACTATGTGTTAATGGCCATCAAACAGCCACACGATTCAACGTACACTTTCCGATATTCTCAAATATTGTAAAATTGATAGAAAATTCCCCGAGGGTTGCATCGATGTGCCGTATATCTCAAATAAATCACGAAGGCACGGATAAAATGCCAGAATACTCATATTTTTCTAGCCATCTCTAGAACTATGTGTTAATGGCCATCAAACAGCCACACGATTCAACGTACACTTTCCGATATTCTCAAGTATTGTAAAATTGATAGAAAATTCCCCGAGGGTTGCATCGATATGCCGTATATCTCAAATAAATCACGAAGGCACGGATAAAATGCCAGAGTACTCATATTTTTCTAGCCATCTCTAGAACTATGTGTTAATGGCCATCAAACAGCCACACGATTCAACGTACACTTTCCGATATTCACAAATATTGTAAAATTGATAGAAAATTCCCCGAGGGTTGCATCGATGTGCCGTATATCTCAAATAAATCACGAAGGCACGGATAAAATGCCAGAATACTCATATTTTTCTAGCCATCTCTAGAACTATGTGTTAATGGCCATCAAACACCCACACGATTCAACGTACACTTTCCGATATTCACAAATATTGTAAAATTGATAGAAAATTCCCCGAGGGTTGCATCGATATGCCGTATATCTCAAATAAATCACGAAGGCACGGATAAAATGCCAGAGTACTCATATTTTTCTAGCCATCTCTAGAACTATGTGTTAATGGCCATCAAAGTGTACTTTTTTATCTATACGAGTTATATTTTAAAATCCTTGTTAATTCAAAACCATAAAGATTTATTTTATTCAAAAATATTCATATTTATTCAATAATTTATTTAATATACTCACATAGATTTAAATTTGAAAAATTAATTAATAAAATTCTCTCTAAATTATTTATTGAAGGTACTTATTGATATTTTAACTCTTCGTAATTTTTTTTAACTCTATTTTTTTGTTTTTAAGTTTAAAAAGTGGGATATAAAATAAAAAAATTATAATTGCAACCCTACTACGTTTTTTCTGTGTACAACTACATTTTTTGTTAAATTGTGTAACTACATTTTTATTTTTTGTTAATTTGTGTAGCTACACTTTTGATAAATGCTAAATACCTCACACCGGTGTACCTTATTTGAAATGTCTGGGATGAATTGTATGTGATAAGTCAGAAATAAATTTTTGTATGTATCGAAATTTATTTATCGAAAAGTAATATACATGTAATGTTGAATTGCCAATTGGTTTCCAAATGGCTGCAGTTTGCATTTTTGTTGAATACAAAAAAATTACTAAGTTAATTAAGTTTACTTAAGATTTCGAAAAACAAAATCTTAGCATCGCTTAAAAAAACATTAAAAATATTGATACGAATTCTATTCTAGACGAGCATATCACTCGGTGGTCCAGTGGTAAAGTTCTAGACCACTAACAACCCCAAAGGTTTTCCTTCCTCTTCAAAACTAGAATATGGCGATTGAACAAAAGAAATAAGGACGAGAATAAACATGAGAATTGATGTTCGCGAATTCACAACTCCATGAGAGTGATTTACAACAACTGTAATAATGCATCATACATCGCCAGGTGCAATAAAAGGAATAATTCCGAAGAGCGAGCGATAGACAAGTACGTAAATAAGCGCAGACAGTTATAATTTATCCAGTGAACAGCTGCGTAAGCATGAAAGAGAAAAGTAAAAAGTATAAAAAGTGTCAAAAATAAAAGTGAACGGTAAAAGTGTGGTTTAGTGAGAGAAAATGAACGAATGAAATTAGTGAATCCCAGCAGAAATTATAAAGGTGTTGTGGAATAAAAATTTGTAACTTAAATAAATCGCTGAGTGTGTTTTATTTGCAAAATCGAATACGAATCGATATCGTACGCCCGAAATTCAAAACCGAGGTTTCTCGCACGTCCCCAAAAAGGTAAGGTCTTGTCAGTTTTTGCAAAAGCTTCTCACAGAAGACTCCGGCTCCTGCCTTGCCGTCTAGAGAAGCATGGGTCCACCTGTGCAGAGATCCGTATACACAGGTTAGGCTAAATACACCTGGAGGTCGACATACTTAGGCCAAACAGGACGCTCATTTCAAATAAGATACAAAAAACACATGAATGTCATAATCAAATTTAAAAAAAGTACATAAAATCAAGTTTCGCACAACACATATAAACCCAAAATCATAGGTACACTAAATTCAATAAAAATTTCAGCACAGAATTCTAAAAGGACCGAAATTAGACAGGTAAGAAGATCTTGCTATAAATTTTGGGCACAATTTGACTCATGAGACAATTGTATACTGTACCTATACAAATTTCTCATGATTCATGGAGTCAAATTACGGCCAAAATTCACACCCTGAAAATATACAAAAACAAAAACACCAACAATTTAGTTAATGACAAAATCAACACAAAAACTAATCAAATTTACGACTTATTGGGATAGATACTCGATCCGCTAGCAGGCAAGCAATTTGGTAGGGAAAAACCTGACTACTCAATCAATTTTACAAAGGAAATTTAAATTTCAAATTATATTTTCAATACGCTTTTTGTTTTTTTTTTTTTGTGTGGTTGCACAGTAGAACAACACAAAATTTGCTGTTTAATTTTTGAAGCCGTAAATTTTACTGTAATATCGCAAAAATAAAAAAAAATTATGAAAAATGTATTTTGAAACTTAAATTTCCTTGGTAAAATTGATTGAGTAGTCAGGATTTTGCATAATCCATAACTTAAAAACAAAGGAGGTGCGAAAAAGCAGCGCCTAGTAACAATATATAAACAGCTTAAAATAATTTATGTAATAGATGGTAGTCAAAAATAAACCGAAGAAGAGATTATTCTAGAAACCGATATTTCGGTCAATAAGATCAATAACCTAGTAAGCCTAGAGGACGATCGTGTTTATTTTTTCTGTCCTAAAATCAAATATTTGTTTTTTTGGATTAATTTTGGTTTTGCGGCTTGATCCACTGGATTTTGGCTTGTGGGATTTGGTCAATTGATAAGTATCGCTCCTCTTACATAGTTTTCTGTTATCTGTATTATTTGGCTTCTTTTTTTGTTTCTTTTTAGATTTTGTCAGTTGAAAACCAAGGTCACGTTTACCTACCTTTGAAGAGGATTTATTTATTTGAAATTTTTTGCATGTAAGTATTTTTGTTGAAGTACGCCACGAGTCGCGATGCCCGCCGAAAGTATTTCTTTGCCCTCGGTTCTATTAAAATCTATACTTCTGACTAGGTCCAATATTGACGATCTTCGTCATACTTTTAATGGGGTCCCAATTGATGTTATTTGTTTATCGGAAACATTTTTGACATTCAGTATTTCCTATTCTGCTATAATTTGTTCAGGCGGGATAGGGTTAATCTCCGGTTTAACGGTGTATGATGAGGTTTTCATTTCGGGTGATTTTAATTTTGATATTTTTCAAGAGATTTTATTTTCTCGTAGCTTTTTAAATATCTTAAGTAGCTTAACCTTTCGGTTTATAACACTGAAGTGCCCACTTACTCCTACGCTATCGCTCATTGATCACGTTATTGCTTCTGCTGATAATTCTATTTGTTTTTTCATGATCTTCTTCTTTTTTCAGTTAATTATTACTCTCGACCTAAACATAAAAGTTTCAGCACAAACAAAATAGCAATCAGACCTGCAAACCAATAGTAACTTTATGTGTAAATCAAATTCTCGATGTCGTTACAAATGGAAAAATATTTCGAGCGGCTGTTAGTAGAAATGCTTAGCTAAAACTCAAACCCTATTTCGTTTATCTTGCTCAATATATTCATATTTCTCGCTCAATATATTTTTTTAATACGCGCGCGAACAAATAATTTTTTTTTATTTGTGTGTACAGTATAAAAGAAACAAACGGAAAAATACAAATTCAACGTATTTTTTATTTTCGTTTGAAAATATCCTTTCTCTTATTGTATGTTTTAAATTTAATAAAACAGAATGTTTTGAAAACTAAAAGGCACGTATTATGTATATACTTTACAGATACTAGATGTATATACATATGTACTATTTAAAATAAAATGTGTGCACGATCGATAATTTCTTGTCGTTTAGGTATATAAAATTTAAAAAACATGTGATCGTGAAAAGAAAGAGGATTTATTTTCGATGTATGTATGTATGTACGTATATACATTGATTATGGTTTGGTGTGCTGCATGAAATATAGTTTATAAAAAAGAAACAAATATTTGGAGGAAAGGATACGAAACATCAGAAATTTATGAACGAAAGGGAAAATATTATAATTAAATTGTTTTTTAGTGATCGCAGTAAACATTTAGATAGACATACATATTACATATTTGTGTTTAGTTACATTATGTATATTTTATATGCCTATCTATACTGATTGGTCGAAATTAAATACATACATTCATTACTTAATTTTTCCTAAGTGTACTATAAGGATGATTGATATATGTTCTAAATTCAATAATATTAAAATTCCTAACAATTTTATAAATGATTTGAATTTTGAGAAAAATAATAAAATCAGCTTAGAGCGGAAAGATGCCTTAGGGAGGATGTACTATGTATTTGGATTTGCATCTAAAAAATTGGTCAAGCATATATAGTACATTTTTGTTAACACTTTCCCCTTATTCCATATTATCTGAAGCATAGTATAGTATTTGAATTGTTTCAAATAAAAGCTAGTTATTGATTTTAACCAAATTTGCAAAAACATTGATATTTCGATGTCGGTTGTGATATATAGAATTATGAGTATACACAATATCCTTGGAATTCCATTTTTAAACTTCTAACCCCAAGTAAAAACCATCCTAAGGTTTAAAAATGAAAATAAATAAATTTCGTTTTTTGTTGTTTTCAACCGAGTTACAAGCTTACATTATAAGTACACTGCAATTTTTCAGATACCAACCACCACTTATCATGAAAACTACCCCAAATTTCTCTAGAATAAATGGCCACTTTTTTGACAATTTCAAAAATAGACATTTCAATATCGGATATTGGGTTTCGCTTTATAATCCTCATCAGAAGTGCAATTCGATTTTTAAGTTGTAATTTGGAACTTTAAATCATGGAAACAAATTTATTTAGCCACCCACTTTATTTATTAGGTATATAACTTAATTTCTACAGATTTTTTTCACGGTATTCTGTGGTTTTTGTAGGATCGGACGCAAGGTTTCAGAACAACGAACGACAAGTTTACGTGAGTTACATAACCTCTCAGAATAGCAGAGTTTACGATTACAACTGATAAACAGCACATTCGGCACTGCATTCTATACGAATTCCAACAAGGAAAAAATGCTTCTAAGGCACGGGAATCAATTTGTAGTGTTCTTGGTGCCGACCTTGTGTCTTATGAAACGTGTAATTATTGGTATAAACGTTTTAGAATTAGTGATTTCGATCTTAGTGACAGCCTCGAAAGTTTGAAGATGTGCGAGCTAACCTGGAATCTACAACAGTAACAGGCATAACTCAGAAAAAACGAATATCTAAATAACATACTGCCTAATAATTGGTTTCATCTAAGATTTCAATTCCTAAAAATCATAAATAACTATCAAATGTTTAAATTCTCCTAAACTTCTGAAAATTTAAATAAATTTTAAGAAATATGTACTACGGACTTCGAGCAAAATATTTTCTGAACAATTATTTTTCAGTAATTATCTTCTCCTGTACTAAATATTAATTTATTACATTAATATGCCCAGCACCAAGTGAATTTTCTGAAACTGGTGGTTATGTAAATGTATTTAATTAATGTGTAGTAATCCATCACCATATACCATACATGACATACTTTAGTCATATATAGTCTACTGAGATTGTCACAGATTTTAGTGAGGCCTCATTAAACCTTTTATGAAACATGTCTTTGTTTTTGGTAAGACTTCAGTAGGCTGAACTTGCTCGACATGTTTAAAGAGTTCGTAGTATAAATATTTTTTGTATAAGGCCTCCTGCCTGATGACATAAATCAAAGATAAGATCACGAACACCGCACGGAAGTCCAGAAAATACTCGAACTCAATTCAAATAAAATTAATTAATTTAAAACGAGTTCATAATTTTGAATTACAATAGAACAAAGAAAAATATTTTGAATATCAGTGAAACTAGCTTTATTGGATTGATAATTTTATGCCATTAATGCTTGAATATGATTGTGGCCATGTGGCCGCTGTGGCTGGTGCGTAGATGGCGCAATCTGCATGTCCAATTTTCACACACTTTTCGCAGCAAGCGTAGACAAGTGACTTAACATATCCCCAAAGAAAATACTCTAATGGAGTTAGATCACATGATCTCGGTGGCCAATTAACAGGACTATTATGTTGAATTAGTCTTTCATCAAATGTTTCTTTGAGTAAATTAATTGTATTCCGCGTTGTGTGGCTTATGGAACCGTCCTGTTGGAACCACATATCAGCAAGATTAATGGCAGCCAATTGGGGTACAAAAGAGTTAGAAATCATGTCTCTATACCGTTCACTGTAAGATTCCACCCATCATCGTTTTTGAAGACATATAGACCAGAGAGTCCGCCGGCCCATAAAGCGCACCAAATAGTGATTTTCTATGGATGTAATGGTGTTTCAAAGGCAAAGGCTTCTAGATTATCTTCACTCCAAATCCAATTCTGTTTATTAACGTACCCATTCAACAAAAATTGAGCTTCATCGTTGAACAAAATTTTGTTTGGAAAATCAACATCAATAGAATTAGTGCTTCAGCCGATTGGCCGATTTGGCAAGCAGTGCTATGGCGTAAGTTTATTCATTATGAAATGGCAAATCAAACTAATGACAAAGCAAATGTTAGCTGTAAACTCGGTTGTCAAACAAAACAATGTTGCAAACTTAACGATGTGAAGCTATAAAACACACCCTTTACTGATTGAATAAGGAATTCATGAGATAAACACTTTTAATATTTCGATCAATGATTTACATAATTTTCCTTCTAAGCAAAATGTACAAATGTAATTCTTCACGATACAAGCTCCATTTAAACCTATATACTGATATAGAAAATGAGTCAGCGTCTACACTCAGAAAAAATATAATAAACACATGATTGCCTTTACCATATTATAATAATAGAAATCATTATAAAATTATTGTGATATTCCCTATCATACAATAATATTTATTTATTTATTTATTTATTTATTTATTTATTTATTTTTATACAATATATATATATATATAATAAGAAATACTATTTGTTTAATTATGTCAATCAGTGAAAACGGAGCTTATTATTATTATTATGATACTTGTAATCATATTCATCTCCCATGATTAGTGTAATCAGAATGCATGATTAAATTTTGATTCGTTTAATAATTTTTAGTGTATTTATAAAAATTCGCTATCTCAATGGGTGATTAATTCGTATGTGAACACTAAATATTTAGAGTTGCCTTAAAATGCCTCAACCAGTCACGCACGACTTAGGTTAGGAGCTTAAGTTACACGCCGGTTGCACCACTTCGGTTAGTGCTACAATCACCAAAATTGTATAGGCTTCTTGTCACAAATAAACAACAGGGGCGGTATGTTGTATCATCATCACTTCGAACCGAATTCGAAAAAATTCGCGTCGAAAAAGTGAAAGATGTATCATTTTTGCTTTTCGAAAATAATACAACATACCGCCACTCGACTTTTTTCGAACTTCGATTCGAAGTGATGGTACAACATACCGCCCCGGACCTGTACAATTTTTGGTGGTCGTACCGCTCCCCTAAGTGGTCCAAACGGAGCACAACTTAAGCTCTTAAGTTTGGACTGCCTGAGGTTTTTAATTTGTAGTTGCATGGCTGCAATAAGCCATGTGGTGTGATTACCATATATATATATATATATATATATATATATATATATATATATATATATATATATATATATATATATATATATATATATATATATATATATATATATATATATATATATATATATATATATATATATATATATATATATATATATATATATATATATATATATATATATATATATATATATATATATATATATATATATATATATATATATATATATATATATATATATATATATATATATATATATATATATATATATATATATATATATATATATATATATATATATATATATATATATATATATATATATATATATATATATATATATATATATATATATATATATATATATATATATATATATATATATATATATATATATATATATATATATATATATATATATATATATATATATATATATATATATATATATATATATATATATATATATATATATATATATATATATATATATATATATATATATATATATATATATATATATATATATATATATATATATATATATATATATATATATATATATATATATATATATATATATATATATATATATATATATATATGGTAATCACACCACATGGCTTATTGCAGCCAAATTAAAACTACAAATTAAAAACCTCAGGCAGTCCAAACTTAAGAGCTTAAGTTGTGGTCCGTTTGGACCACTTAGAGGAGCGGTACGACCACCAAAAATTGTACAGGTCCGGGGCGGTATGTTGTACCATCACTTCGAATCGAAGTTCGAAAAAAGTCGAGTGGCGGTATGTTGTATTATTTTCGAAAAGCAAAAATGATACATCTTTCACTTTTTCGACGCGAATTTTTTCGAATTCGGTTCGAAGTGATGATGATACAACATACCGCCCCTGTTGTTTATTTGTGACAAGAAGCCTATACAATTTTGGTGATTGTAGCACTAACCGAAGTGGTGCAACCTGCGTGTAACTTAAGCTCCTAACCTAAGTCGTGCGTGACTGGTTGAGGCATTTTAAGGCAACTCTAAATATTTAGTGTTCACATACGAATTAATCACCCATTGAGATAGCGAATTTTTATAAATACACTAAAAATTATTAAACGAATCAAAATTTAATCATGCATTCTGATTACACTAATCATGGGAGATGAATATGATTACATGTATCATAATAATAATAATAAGCTTCGTTTTCACTGATTGACATAATTAAACAAATAGTATTTCTTATTATTGTATGATAGGGAATATCACAATAATTTTATAATGATTTCTATTATTATAATATGGTAAAGGCAATCATGTGTTTATTATATTTTTTCTGAGTGTAGACGCTGACTCATTTTCTATATCAGTATATAGGTTTAAATGGAGCTTGTATCGTGAAGAATTACATTTGTACATTTTGCTTAGAAGGAAAATTATGTAAATCATTAATCGAAATATTAAAAGTGTTTATCTCATGAATTCCTTATTCAATCAGTAAAGGGTGTGTTTTATAGCTTCACATTGTTAAGTTTGCAACATTGTTTTGTTTGACAACCGAGTTTACAGCTAACATTTGCTTTGTCATTAGTTTGATTTGCCATTTCATAATGAATAAACTTACGCCATAGCACTGCTTGCCAAATCGGCCAATCGGCTGAAGCACTAATTCTATTGATGTTGATTTTCCAAACAAAATTTTGTTCAACGATGAAGCTCAATTTTTGTTGAATGGGTACGTTAATAAACAGAATTGGATTTGGAGTGAAGATAATCTAGAAGCCTTTGCCTTTGAAACACCATTACATCCATAGAAAATCACTATTTGGTGCGCTTTATGGGCCGGCGGACTCTCTGGTCTATATGTCTTCAAAAACGATGATGGGTGGAATCTTACAGTGAACGGTATAGAGACATGATTTCTAACTCTTTTGTACCCCAATTGGCTGCCATTAATCTTGCTGATATGTGGTTCCAACAGGACGGTTCCATAAGCCACACAACGCGGAATACAATTAATTTACTCAAAGAAACATTTGATGAAAGACTAATTCAACATAATAGTCCTGTTAATTGGCCACCGAGATCATGTGATCTAACTCCATTAGAGTATTTTCTTTGGGGATATGTTAAGTCACTTGTCTACGCTTGCTGCGAAAAGTGTGTGAAAATTGGACATGCAGATTGCGCCATCTACGCACCAGCCACAGCGGCCACATGGCCACAATCATATTCAAGCATTAATGGCATAAAATTATCAATCCAATAAAGCTAGTTTCACTGATATTCAAAATATTTTTCTTTGTTCTATTGTAATTCAAAATTATGAACTCGTTTTAAATTAATTAATTTTATTTGAATTGAGTTCGAGTATTTTCTGGACTTCCGTGCGGTGTTCGTGATCTTATCTTTGATTTATGTCATCAGGCAGGAGGCCTTATACAAAAAATATTTATACTACGAACTCTTTAAACATGTCGAGCAAGTTCAGCCTACTGAAGTCTTACCAAAAACAAAGACATGTTTCATAAAAGGTTTAATGAGGCCTCACTAAAATCTGTGACAATCTCAGTAGACTATATATGACTAAAGTATGTCATGTATGGTATATGGTGATGGATTACTACACATTAATTAAATACATTTACATAACCACCAGTTTCAGAAAATTCACTTGGTGCTGGGCATATTAATGTAATAAATTAATATTTAGTACAGGAGTAGATAATTACTGAAAAATAATTGTTCAGAAAATATTTTGCTCGAAGTCCGTAGTACATATTTCTTAAAATTTATTTAAATTTTCAGAAGTTTAGGAGAATTTAAACATTTGATAGTTATTTATGATTTTTAGGAATTGAAATCTTAGATGAAACCAATTATTAGGCAGTATGTTATTTAGATATTCGTTTTTTCTGAGTTATGCCTGTTGCTGTTGTAGATTCCAGGTTAGCTCGCACATCTTCAAACTTTCGAGGCTGTCACTAAGATCGAAATCATTAATTCTAAAACGTTTATAACAATAATTACACGTTTCATAAGACACAAGGTCGGCACCAAGAACACTACAAATTGATTCCCGTGCCTTAGAAGCATTTTTTCCTTGTTGGAATTCGTATAGAATGCAGTGCCGAATGTGCTGTTTATCAGTTGTAATCGTAAGCTCTGCTATTCTGAGAGACTCACGTAAACTTGTCGTTCGTTGTTCTGAAACCTTGCGTCCGATCCTACAAAAACCACAGAATACCGTGAAAAAAATCTGTAGAAATTAAGTTATATACCTAATAAATAAAGTGGGTGGCTAAATAAATTTGTTTCCATGATTTAAAGTTCCAAATTACAACTTAAAAATCGAATTGCACTTCTGATGAGGATTATAAAGCGATACCCAATATCCGATATTGAAATGTCTATTTTGGAAATTGTCAAAAAAGTGGCCATTTACTCTAGAGAAATTTGGGGTAGTTTTCATGATAAGTGGTGGTTGGTATCTGAAAAATTGCAGTGTACTTATAATGTAAGCTTGTAACTCGGTTGAAAACAACAAAAAACGAAATTTATTTATTTTCATTTTTAAACCTTAGGATGGTTTTTACTTGGGGTTAGAAGTTTAAAAATGGAATTCCAAGGATATTGTGTATACTCATAATTCTATATATCACAACCGAGTTCGAAATATTAATGTTTTTGCAAATTTGGTTAAAATCAATAACTAGCTTTTATTTGAAACAATTCAAATACTATACTATGCTTCAGATAATATGGAATAAGGGGAAAGTGTTAACAAAAATGTACTATATATGCTTGACCAATTTTTTAGATGCAAATCCAAATACATAGTACATCCTCCCTAAGGCATCTTTCCGCTCTAAGCTGATTTTATTATTTTTCTCAAAATTCAAATCATTTATAAAATTGTTAGGAATTTTAATATTATTGAATTTAGAACATATATCAATCATCCTTATAGTACACTTAGGAAAAATTAAGTAATGAATGTATGTATTTAATTTCGACCAATCAGTATAGATAGGCATATAAAATATACATAATGTAACTAAACACAAATATGTAATATGTATGTCTATCTAAATGTTTACTGCGATCACTAAAAAACAATTTAATTATAATATTTTCCCTTTCGTTCATAAATTTCTGATGTTTCGTATCCTTTCCTCCAAATATTTGTTTCTTTTTTATAAACTATATTTCATGCAGCACACCAAACCATAATCAATGTATATACGTATATATATACGTACATACAACGTATATACGTACATATAGACATACATACATACATCGAAAATAGATCCTCTTTCTTTTCATGATCACATGTTTTTTAAATTTTATATACCTAAACGACAAGAAATTATCGATCGTGCACACATTTTATTTTAAATAGTACATATGTATATACATCTAGTATATGTATAGTATATACATAATACGTGCGTTTTAGTTTTCAAAACATTCTGTTTTATTAAATTTAAAACATACAATAAGAGAAAGGATATTTTCAAACGAAAATAAAAAACACGTTGAATTTGTATTTTTCCGTTTGTTTCTTTTATACTGTACACACAAATAAAAAAAAATTATTTTGTCGCGCGCGTTGAATAAATATATTGAGCGAGATGTATATTGAGCACATAGGGTTTGAGTTTTAACTAAGCATTTCTACTAACAGCCGCTCGAAATATTTTTCCATTTGTAACGACATCGAGAATTTGATTTACACATAAAGTTACTATTGGTTTGCAGGTCTGATTGGTATTTTGTTTGTGGTTTCAGCTTAAGGGATTTTCCTAAATTTTTTTTTTTTTTAGGATTTTATCTCGTTCTGTTAGAGCAAAATTTTTCAAGGATTAGTTAGATCCCTCACTTCCCTTTAAGGCCGGCCACACACGTACAGTGAACTGAGATTCACACACACACGTTCAGTCTAATCCTTCAGTTATTATCATGGATTTGAATGAGCGGGACGATTTGGCGGGCGCTCGGTGTGGTTTTTTGTAATATTAAAAAAATTAAATAAAATCCTCAATAACTTGGTTATGTTTACGTGACATGATGTTAATTTTTAATTACTTCAAAATAAAATGAAAATTATATAAATAGTTGAACTAGTTTTGTATAATTCAATGTTTTAATTATTATATGAAACGTCCTCTCATCTCAAAATTTCGACACAAAACTGAGAACTGTGCAGTTAAACTACCACACACTTGTTACAGGCTGGCTACTGCCAACCTGCAGTTATCACTAAGCGCATGTAGAGGCCTCCACGGTGATATTTTGCCGGCTACGTTCTCAGCGAGAAGTGAGAGGGTCGTGGGGTTTGAGGCATGCATGGCTCCTGGCTTACACCGTGATGATACAGATATTTATAAAAAAATGGAAAAAAACGCAAATAATAAAAACCCGATGTTCCGCCGAAATTCGTCGGCCGGAACCTGAGGAACGAAACTAATAATCAAAATAAATAATAAGAAAAATAATAATAACGGAAGAGGTGCCTTGGTGCACGCATCCATTCGAATTCAAACGGGGCAAGCCCTGGTTACGAAATTGGATGCGGGCACCAAGGGACCGCAAACACTATGCCGACACAGGATGGGAATTCCCCCCTCATCACACCAAAACCGAAAAATTTAATAATTCATTTTTTTTTAGTGATTTAATTTAGACAAACAACAAAAAAAAACAACTTCCCACGCGAAACAAAAGAAAAGAACGAGGGAGAGAAGCGAAAAGGAGACGCGAGACCAATGCACATCGAGCGCGCGACTTACGACCGTTATTTCGGCGCTCGATTACAATCAAAAAGTTTTATATATATAAATATGTAAAAAATTTAAAAATAAATTTATAAAGAAAAAAAATTTAAAACAACAAAAAAAAATGAAATAAAAATAAAAAGAAATATACCTTAATTAATAAAAAATAAACTGTTGCGGCCTTGCGCGACCGTCATGCCACAGGTGGCCTTGCCCCACCCGGACCGTTGCGGTGCTTTCACCGTTACCCAAAAAGGTTGCGGCCTTGGTGCCGTCGTTGAGGGACTCCCCGCCTTTGCGCTCGAGCGCGTGCCTGGTTGGGCACAATGCTGCAGGGCCTTTCCCCGTCAAACGTATTTGGCCTCAACTGGTCGCCAAAATAAGTTAGGCGTTGGCTCGCCGTAATCGTGAATAAATGGCTTCACCTCACCACCCGTAGCAAATGCAATATGCGCCGTTAAGTTTAATTCACTCAAATATGTTGATTTTTTAATTGGAACTAAATCTTTATTTTTCCTCCTTTATTTTTCATATAACAATATTTTCAAACAATTTTTTTTTCTGTCTTTCACATAAAACAATATCGTATCTTTACAATATATCCATATACAATATATATTTTTCCTTGGTTATACCATAGGGTTTATTTAAATTCTTACACTCTAGTATATGTACTATATTTCGAGCCACTTAACTTAATTGATATTGAACAAATCGAACAATTATTGAACTCAAAAAAAAAATTTTTGTCTTTCCAAACTCGACTTTATTAGCCATCCAAAATTCCACATAAATTTTATTTTGTATTTTTTTTTCTATTTTTTTTTTTTTTCAAAAAACCAAAACTGACATTTACTTTTTAACAAATTCCAATCAAGACTGAATTAATAGAAAAAAATTCTTACGCCGAAATACGACGCGCAAAACATTCCAGAAGAATTGTCTTTCTTTGCGCATTGGTCTCGCTCTCTCGTCATTCTTCTCACCCCTACGCCCGAGACAACAACCGAGGTGAATATAAAATACCAACATTGAGCAATCATAGAAAGTAGAGACACCAACCAGAGGCAAATACAAAACATAAAATCGTGGTTGCGACCACCCAGTCGTAACACACTTTAAACTGTACAGTTGTACAGTTTTAACTGACAGTTTTAAGAAAATTAAAACTGTACATATGTGGCCTACCTAAGATATTTTGGCGTAACGTTCGCAACTTGGGCCTTGGTAGTTGAAAAGAGGCTGCTCCTGTATATTTCAAAGCTAATGACTTTAACCTTTATCTTACTAACTCTAGTCCCACCCATGATATTTCCAACATTGTGTTACAGGCTGGCTACTGCCAACCTGCAGATTTCACTTAAACACATGCAGAGGCCTCCACGGTGATCTTTTGCCGGCTAAGTTCTCAGCGAGAATTGCTAGGGTCGTGGGGTTTGAGGCTTACATGGTTCCTGGCCTACACCGTGATTAACAGAAAGTTGGGGAAACGCAAATAATAAATAAAACCCGGATTCCGCCGAAATTCGTCGGCCGGAACCTGAGGAACGAACAGCAGATAGTCAAATAATAAATAAAATAAATAAAAAAAATAAAAAAATGATAACGGAAGAGGTGCCTTGGTGCGTGCATCCATCCGAATTCAAACGGGGCCAAGCCCTGGTTACGGAATTGGATGCGGGCACCAAGGGACCTCAAACACTAAACCGACACAGAGGGAGCCTCCCCCTCATCACACCACACCGAAAAAATTAATTATTCATTTTATTTTAAAAAAAAACCACCGAAAAAAAAACTTCCCCCTCCACCCGTACCACGCTAAGGAGAGAATGAGAGAGAGAGGAAACAATGCGTATCGAGCGTGCACCCGCTGTGCGGCGCTCGATTACAAAATATAAATTTAAATTTAAAAATAAAAAAAATGTAACAAAATATAAAATAAAAGAAATAAAAGAACAAGAAAAATCGTACCTTAATATATATAACAAATAAAAAAATGTTGCGGCCTTGCGCGGCCGTCATGCCACAGGGACGCCGCCCCGGACCGTTGCGGCTTGATGTGCCGTTACCCCACCGATGCGGCCTTGGTGTAGTCGTTGGGCGACTCCCCGCCTTTGCGCTCGAGCGCTTGCCTGGTTGGGCAATATGTTGCGGGGCCTCTCCCCGATACCAAAATAAAAATTGCCTCGCCGCAATAGATTGGGCGTTGCCTCGCCAACCGTAAATTCGGCCTTGAAAGTAATTTTGTATTTATTTAACTGTACAAAATGTGTTTCTTTAGAAAACAAATGCACACAATTGTTTGTAATTTACTCAAACACGTGTAAATAAAATGGATGCACTTTTGATGTAATGCCCGATTGAGTTGTTTCTTCTACCTCTACGACAATTCCTTCAATTGCGTTCTCTCTTCAATCAAACCACAAAAATTTTTATTTTTCCACACAAATCCAAATAAGACTTTATTTTTCTTTAACAAAATTCCTAGCACAGCACACCGTTTTCCACTTTATTATTATTTCAACAAGAAAAAAACTTTAGTATTTGTATCGCACAGCGAATTTATCCAATGTTTTTTTTTTATTCATAAAACGGCGGTGGTGTACAATCACCACCTCCACACAAATACAACAATTATTATTATTTATTATTTTTTTTTTTATATAATACCAAACATTTTAAAGTTTATTTTAATTTATTTAATATCTATAATTTTTTTTTTATAATTATCAACCAATATGGTCTGAAGCCAAAACAAACTTATTTTTATACAAAATCAACACTCTTTGTTCACCTTCCAAAACGAGACTTTTCATTATCCAAAACACTACTCGACTCTTATAAATCAAAAACTCGAATGATATATAAAAAAAAAATTCGAGCGTCGCACAAACGACGCGCAAAACATTCCAGAAGAATTGTCTTTCTTCTCTGTTTCTCATTTATATCAATTCGCATTGATATAAACGAGAGGCATATAAGAAAAACATTCTCATGGAATGTTTTGCTTTACGCACACACTCGATTCGCATTGTTCTCTCTCTCTCCCATTTTGTTTTACTACCAACCAAACGAACAAAAACATACGAGAATCCCTCCACACGAAACGCGTTCAGACACCAACAACACAGAGGCAAGAAACCAAGAGTAAAAACATAGGCAAGAAACCAAGAGTAAAAACATAGGCAAGAAACCAAGAGTAAAAACATAAAATTTAACAAAATATGGGGATGTCACGCGTAAACGAATATTATGTCTTGTTACAGACAACACAGTCGTAACAAACGTGGGAACGTCCCACACCCTGAGATGTCTCATAAGCCGGGCCTAAAACAAACAATGGGATCGAGATAACAAACGATGTAAACAAACGAGGTGGGCGATATGATTAGGCGCGAATGTCTTTAAGGTGGTAAGTACCTAGGTTTTTGCCACTCAGATCTTCGACTGCGTACGCCACTTGTCCTACTTTACCGGAAATTACCGCGGGTTTGAATTTGCTAGCCAATTTGGCGGAAAATTTATTCACCGCATCGCTCAAAACAAAAGATCGTACAAAGACGGGTTGGCCAACTCGAAAAGAACGCTTATTACTACGCAGGTTGTAGTGTTGAGACCCCTTTTCGTGTGCTACGCGTAAGTAGTGAGTTATACGATCTTTTAGGAGGTTTACTCGATCTGGCTTAGCCCATACCTGGACTTCGCTGGGATCATGTTCATCGAGTAATCGTCGCAGTGAGTAATCCGAACCATGCATCGACATATGTTGACCGAACACGACATAATGAGGGGAATAATGTATCGTATCATGTACAGCATTTCGTAACGCGGCTGCAATTTCTTGCAAATTCTTGTCCCACAAATTATGATCGTGATCGCTCAAATATGATCGAATGCTAGCAATTAAAGTTCTATTGACACGCTCGGAGGCGTTGCTTTGAGGCGAATACAAAGGCGTTCGAATGTGCATTACGCCGTACTTAGCCAACAAGTCTTTAAATAGATTCGAGGTGAACTGCTTCCCATTGTCGGACGTGATTATTTCGGGAACCGAGAACAACAGAAATATTTCGTTTTCTAAGAATCGACACAGCAAAAGAGCAGACGCTTCCCGTAGAGGTTTTACAACGACAAATTTCGAGTAATGATCCAAGATGATAACGATGAAGGTGTTACCGAGTTTCGAACGTGGATACGGACCCAAAAAATCAACATACAATTTTTGGAACGGGCGAGTTGACGTAACCTGTGCTCCCATGGCTGGTTGTGTAGAGAAATTAACAGCTTTGTTCATTTTACATTTAGTGCAGCTAGCAACGTATTGTTTAACTTGTTTTGCCATCTGAGGCCAGAAAAATTGACGCTGAAGGCGCTCGAGAGTTTTGCTGCCGCCTAAATGTGCTGAAGTGGGAGGGACGTGTGCCTGTTCGATTAGTGATTGGGTCAAGCTATTCGGAATAACTAATTTCCAGTTCGAGAGGTCAGTATCCGTGTATTTAAAACCAAACGAAGGGGATATTAATAGTTTATCATCTTGAATCTTGTAATTGTGCGAACAATCTTTTAATGAACGAATTTTCGCGATCTGATCGACGTAATCTGGATCTTGGAACGCAACCGAATTTTGATCAACGTGTAATACAGGGACTGACGAAGGAACTAACGCATCCACGGAAGGGTCGATATTTTTACTCGACAAGACTGGATCTCCAAATTGAACACCAGGATCAGGCGTGCTCTTACTTTCGGAATCATCCTCACAAAGAGCGGATTCATCCGGAAAAGCTCGAGACAACGCATCAGGTACAATGTTAACTGACCCTTTTCGGTATCCAATCTGGAAATCCAGCGCTTGGAGTTTAAGACTCCATCTCGCCAAACGTCCGGAGAGGTCTTTTTGACTCATTAACCAGCGTAAACTGGAATGGTCGGTATAAATGACGAACGGATAGCCTTCCACGTAAGGACGGAATTTTCGCACGCTGAGGACGGCAGCGTAGCATTCCAGCTCGGTCACCGAGTAGTTTCGCTGCGCCGCATTGAGCTTATGGGAATAAAACTCAATGGGCCGCTCCACCCCCTCGGTGTCCACCTGAAATAAGACACTACCGACCCCAACGGCACTGGCATCACACTGAATAAAAAAGGGTTTTGTATAATCAGGATGCGTCAAAACTGGGGCAGTTGACAAGGCGGTTTTGAGAGCGTTAAAGGAAGAATCAGCAGCTGCAGACCAACATACTTTAGTGTTTTTACCAGTAAGATCGGTGAGAGAAGAAGCTAAGGAGGCGAAATTCGGAATGAAGCGACGGTACCATCCGCACATTCCCAGAAAACGTCTAATCTGTTTCGTCGTTTTCGGAATAGGGTACTCCAGAATAGCTTTACATTTATCTGGGTTTGTACGGAGGCAACCATCACCCACAATATAACCTAAATAGTCGACTTCTTTCAACACAAACTTACTTTTCGTCAAATTGATTGTTAAACCAGCATCCGACAGATATCCAGCAACCTGTTGAAGCAAATCGAAATGTTCGGCCAGAGTGGAGGATGTGACCAGAAGGTCATCGAGGTACACAAAGACCTTATCGTGTAGCTGGTACGGGATCACGCGGTGCATTAAGCGACAAAGCGTCTGTGGGGCGTTGCATAAGCCAAACGGCATCACCTTGAACTGATACAAGGGCCGTCCAGGAACCGTAAACGCTGTTTTATCGCGGGATGCTGGGTCGAGTGGGATCTGCCAAAAGGCATCCTTCAAATCAATCGCCGAAATGAATCGGGTGTGTCCCAAACGACCCAACAATCCGTTGATTATGGGCAGCGGATACGCATCCTTGACGGTTGCCTTGTTCAGTTCTCTAGCATCCAAGCACAGACGAACTTTGCCATTGGCCTTACGCACCAACGTGACCGGTGAACACCAGGAACTTTGTGACTCCTCGATGACCCCCAAAGACAACATCCTATCCAACTCGGTATACATGAGTTTCTGGATAGCTGGGGATACGGAATAAAAACGTTGTTTGACTGGCTTTGCGGAACCGACATCGATCATATGAGTGATGAGGGATGTGCGGCCCAAACCTAAAATATCGCTGCTCGGGAATTGTTCGCGGATAAGATCCAATTTACGACGATCATCAGATGTTACAATATGAAATTTGGGTGTGTTGGTAGTTTCACCTAATTCGTCCGAACGATTTAGCGCGGAGATTTTTGGGGAAATTCCAAAACGATTCCAAAAATCGATACCCAAATAAAGCGGTTGTTCTAATGAAGGAACAACATAAAAATTCATGGTTTGAGTAATTCCATTAAACTCGACGTTAGCTCGTATGTAACCAAATACTCGTTGGACTTGACCACTCGCGGTAGTTATCGTAGATGGAAAATTATGAAACTCTACAAATGGATTCGACAAGATTTTCTCCGCTCCATTCCCGAGAACACTGACACTCGCCCCGCTGTCGAGAAGACCCTTAAAAGGGATCTTATTGATAAAGACCTGGGCGTAAGGCCGAGTGTCACTACCCTCGGAGAACAAAACGGAGGAAATCACGTCGTTTCTCATTGTAGCGCGGTGGTTCCAATATTTCTTGGAACGTTTTAAACGATCTAACTTGGCTAACGACGGAGAATTATAGAAAAACTTTAGAGCGACAGGAAGAGAAGGATTGGATAGGGAAGATGAATCGGGAAAGGAATCATGACTTGCAGACGAGTTTACTTCTTCATCGGATTCGACGGGGAGCGGAGTTCCGCGTTTGTGTTGCTCGCTGCATTCTTCTGGATCAGTTTGAGTGGCTCTATCCTCTGTCCTATCAGCAGTCTGGGTGGAGGTAGATTTGATCTCGGTACACTCCGTCTGAGTGGCCGTTGTGGTGACGACATTTTTACCGTAATTCGAAGGCTGTATATAATCTGATCTCGAGTTGTCTGTTGAGATTTGTCTTCCAGGACGTCTCGCCGCTGCCGATGGAAACCTGCTCCCCGCTTGAATTGCGGATACTGAGTTATCGGGTAGAACATCAGTCAAGAGATAATTCTCATAAGAGTCATATGCTCCAACATCATCATACGGACTGCCTGATGACTCATTGATCACGCGTCGTGGATGGATTGCAGGGTCCGCCGTAGCTTTGATCCGCCTGAAAGACTCCTCCCAAGCAGAACAACTTTTGATCAGCTCATTTATGGTGCTAAACCGACGATCGGTGAGATGAAACTGTAATTCTGGCTTCATGTTCGCCATTAAAATTTCGATGAGCTCCTCGTCCGAATACGGTGTACGACATTGTAGCGTTAGACTCCACACTTGATCGAAGAAATCTAGGAAACTTTCATTGGGTCGTTGTTTGCGTGCCTCGACGGTTCGCCGGATTTCGTAATTGTTGCGACGGTCTTTAAAGCGCTCGATGATACCGCTTCGTAGATCTGTCCAGGTAGCGTTCGGATTATGTTTGCGGAATGTCCAATACCACTGCAAGGCGATATCTTCCAGGATGGTATGTAGCTCGAATAATAATGTTTGGTCGGACAATCCGCGAGACGAAGCGATGGTGTCTACCTGAAACAGGAACATGTCGATGGAGATGTCCGAAGGAGATCCAGTGTAATTGAGGCCGCTCTCAGACAATAATGGCTGGTCGGTAAAGTTTTGCCCCAACTCATCTTGATCTAGTAAGGTGATATCCATTTTGGATGATGACAGGATAGAAAGGATAAACTCGCTCGATTTAATTTGGCGAAAACAAAAAGTGACATAGTCTTTATTAATTTAATACATAATACAAAAAGTTTAATTCAAAATAACTTTACTCGAAACTGAAGGTTTCAGAATAAAGTGAACTTATATAATTATTTCCACACCCACTATAACTAGATAATAAAATGGAAAAAAAAATTAATAATGATAAAGGAATGGTTACCTTGTGAAATTTTGTGGGGCCCGGATCCCCACGATTGTTTAACCCGGCGAATACGAGATACCCTCCAAAGTGGCGCTTTTCGATGAGAACCTAATTTGGAGGGGCTCGTTGAAAATGAAATACAAAAACCCAAAAAAAAAAAAAAAAAAAAATGAAAAAAAAATCCAAAACTACCAACACACCCAATGGTACGCAGGCAGAATAATAAATAACTTCAGAAGAAAAGAAAAACAATATAAAAGAGAAAATAAAGCAAAAGAGGTCAGAATCTACCAACACACCCAACGGTATGCAGGCAGAATGATAAATTAAAAAAAACCGATACAAAAGAAAAAAAATGAAGTACTAAATGTACCCGCGGGTTCCAATACAACCCATAGATCGATAAACCAAAATCAAAAAAAAAAAAAAAAAAAAAAAAAAAAATATCGAAATATCAAAAATAAAATCAAATCAAATAAAATCAAAATATCAAAAAAAAAAATCATATATAACAAAATACTAAGCAAAACTCAACTCAAAAAAAAATATTATCAAAATACCAAGAAAAATCAGATAAACATATCAAATATAATTTTATATCAAAAAATACGAAACGGATGGTATGATGAGAGTGGAAACTCCACTCCGTGTCGGCTAAATAATAAAAAAAATAAAAATAATAATAATAATAATAATAAAATGTTCTGTTCCTCAAATTTCGGTCGAGAAATTTCGGGAAAAGACAGATGAAGCTAAGCTAAACTCCAGACAAATGACATCCGAGCTCCACCACAATCGAACACAACACAGTGGAAATGGGAAGGAGCTCGGAAGTCGGATGTCCGAAGAATAGGGGTATGACACCCCCATCTACGCGCAATCAAACAGCCCGTGCTGGTTGCGATCGCAGATGGGGAATGTCCACCGGGAGACTGGCTTTGGTGTGCGCGTCCAGGCGAAGTCAAACAGAGCAGAACACTGGTTTCGGCGCTGGACACGCACGCCAAAGGGAGTGAAGCTACAAATCATAAAAAAAATAATAAAATCAAAAATTCGCGATAAGCTTGGGCGCCACTGTTACAGGCTGGCTACTGCCAACCTGCAGATTTCACTTAAACACATGCAGAGGCCTCCACGGTGATCTTTTGCCGGCTAAGTTCTCAGCGAGAATTGCTAGGGTCGTGGGGTTTGAGGCTTACATGGTTCCTGGCCTACACCGTGATTAACAGAAAGTTGGGGAAACGCAAATAATAAATAAAACCCGGATTCCGCCGAAATTCGTCGGCCGGAACCTGAGGAACGAACAGCAGATAGTCAAATAATAAATAAAATAAATAAAAAAAATAAAAAAATGATAACGGAAGAGGTGCCTTGGTGCGTGCATCCATCCGAATTCAAACGGGGCCAAGCCCTGGTTACGGAATTGGATGCGGGCACCAAGGGACCTCAAACACTAAACCGACACAGAGGGAGCCTCCCCCTCATCACACCACACCGAAAAAATTAATTATTCATTTTATTTTAAAAAAAAACCACCGAAAAAAAAACTTCCCCCTCCACCCGTACCACGCTAAGGAGAGAATGAGAGAGAGAGGAAACAATGCGTATCGAGCGTGCACCCGCTGTGCGGCGCTCGATTACAAAATATAAATTTAAATTTAAAAATAAAAAAAATGTAACAAAATATAAAATAAAAGAAATAAAAGAACAAGAAAAATCGTACCTTAATATATATAACAAATAAAAAAATGTTGCGGCCTTGCGCGGCCGTCATGCCACAGGGACGCCGCCCCGGACCGTTGCGGCTTGATGTGCCGTTACCCCACCGATGCGGCCTTGGTGTAGTCGTTGGGCGACTCCCCGCCTTTGCGCTCGAGCGCTTGCCTGGTTGGGCAATATGTTGCGGGGCCTCTCCCCGATACCAAAATAAAAATTGCCTCGCCGCAATAGATTGGGCGTTGCCTCGCCAACCGTAAATTCGGCCTTGAAAGTAATTTTGTATTTATTTAACTGTACAAAATGTGTTTCTTTAGAAAACAAATGCACACAATTGTTTGTAATTTACTCAAACACGTGTAAATAAAATGGATGCACTTTTGATGTAATGCCCGATTGAGTTGTTTCTTCTACCTCTACGACAATTCCTTCAATTGCGTTCTCTCTTCAATCAAACCACAAAAATTTTTATTTTTCCACACAAATCCAAATAAGACTTTATTTTTCTTTAACAAAATTCCTAGCACAGCACACCGTTTTCCACTTTATTATTATTTCAACAAGAAAAAAACTTTAGTATTTGTATCGCACAGCGAATTTATCCAATGTTTTTTTTTTATTCATAAAACGGCGGTGGTGTACAATCACCACCTCCACACAAATACAACAATTATTATTATTTATTATTTTTTTTTTTATATAATACCAAACATTTTAAAGTTTATTTTAATTTATTTAATATCTATAATTTTTTTTTTATAATTATCAACCAATATGGTCTGAAGCCAAAACAAACTTATTTTTATACAAAATCAACACTCTTTGTTCACCTTCCAAAACGAGACTTTTCATTATCCAAAACACTACTCGACTCTTATAAATCAAAAACTCGAATGATATATAAAAAAAAAATTCGAGCGTCGCACAAACGACGCGCAAAACATTCCAGAAGAATTGTCTTTCTTCTCTGTTTCTCATTTATATCAATTCGCATTGATATAAACGAGAGGCATATAAGAAAAACATTCTCATGGAATGTTTTGCTTTACGCACACACTCGATTCGCATTGTTCTCTCTCTCTCCCATTTTGTTTTACTACCAACCAAACGAACAAAAACATACGAGAATCCCTCCACACGAAACGCGTTCAGACACCAACAACACAGAGGCAAGAAACCAAGAGTAAAAACATAGGCAAGAAACCAAGAGTAAAAACATAGGCAAGAAACCAAGAGTAAAAACATAAAATTTAACAAAATATGGGGATGTCACGCGTAAACGAATATTATGTCTTGTTACAGACAACACAGTCGTAACAATTGATTTAGTGTCTGCCGAACCCCTTAATTCTTTTTCGTTTACAAATATATCTTGACTTGCGCAACAACTTTGCTGAAGAAAGCAAAACAAAAATCTTAATGGTTCAAGAGTTATCAAAGTGAAAATGGGTATATGTTGATAAATTTTTGACTCAGAGCCAAAACAGGTCGAACGCGATATCTCAAATATGGGGACTAACTTTGAAATGGGACTAGCACCATTGAATTCAGCATACTTCAATTAGGTTTACCCCGTGGGTGCTCCACTTGTCACAAAAAAAAGTTTGCGACTCAAGCACAGTGTTAAACAGGATTACATATTCTCCATTTTTTCTAAATTCTTCTTAATTTATCTTATTTTCTTATCTTTTCTTTGGTTTTATATAATTCTTTGCGTGCATTTTGTATTAGTATGTTGCTGGCTTTGTGGCTAAAACCATTATTGAATCATGTAGAATAATATTTTCCTATGTAAAAAATTTGTAAAAAATTTTTTTGGTAAATAAATAATTTAAAAAAAAAAAAAAAAACTATACATATATAAGCTGTTCGCCTATTTTATTATCAGCCTATTTTATTTCGAGTGTTTGCGATAAATAGTAGAAATCACAGACTGTGTTTTATATCGTGAAAGGTAAAGGTATTTTTATAAACTCACATTATTCTTGAATCTTGGTTTTTTATCTAGGAATAAATTTTTATTCTAAAACGACCAGCGGTTCAAAAAAAAACTACGAGAATATATAAATGAAAACTGTCAGATACTTCGCCCTTAGATATCGGCAATCACATGGAAAATATTTCCAAAATACGAAGACGAAAGAAAACGATTAGGTTACTTACCATGACAGAAGAAAAATTCAACGCATTTTTAGCCATTCTATATAGGCGTGGTGCTTATGAAGCTAAAAATCTAAAATTGTCGTATTTATGGTCAAAAAATTGGGAACCTGAATTTTTTAGAAACACTAGGAAAGATTTCACGGATATCTTGCAATTTATACGATTCGATATGAAAAACGAACGAAGTCAAAGACTGAAAAGTAACAAATTTGCGCTGATCTCAAACGTTTGATATCCTTTCACCGTATTGTCAAAACTGCTCTTTGCCAGGAATATTACTATTGATGAGCAGTTATTTCCAACTAAAGCCAGATGCAAATTTAGCCAGTATATTGTGGTGGCAACATGTAGATTCGGTTGGTACGCTGGCGGTGAGTAATCTCGTTCGTTGTAGAGTTCATCTTAAATTTGAATCTACGTAAATGTTGACCAACGCAAAAAAAACCGTACCAAATAATATCACAAGAAACAAATCTTCACTAGCGGGATTATTCAAACCTTCATTCTACCCATCTCACAGTAAATGAAATTGAGATTTAACAATACATGACTATATAGATTTATTCATTCTCATAAATTTTTACTAAGATATTTAGGTTAAGCGTAAATTTAATCAGACTTAGGATCGCCTAGCCTGTCGTATATAATAATGTTTATCTGAAAGCGTTGTATCGTACACGCGCAGAGAGCTACTTAAGTTGTACGAAGAAAATATATAATCGGCAACAAAAGCAACTGTGCCAACAAAAACGCTTTCCAATTTACTATACTAATTTTCTTTCGCTCACGTGCACTACAAAACAATATATATATATAACTATAAGAAATTTGTTTAAACACTTACGGTAAACTCCACGTCCGCTGCAAGACCTTCCAGAGACTTGGTAGCTGTAAAATTAATTTCTACCGTTTGGGTTGCCGATTATGCACGTTCACGATTCAAGATACATAATCAATATAAGCACATTCAAACTTTTGCGCCACTGTGCGCATTGATTTACCGTTTCTTTTTTTTTTTGTACGGCTATACGAGCTAATTAATTTCGTTCAAAATTCTCCAATCAACTGATACACAATGCAATAATAATCGATATTGAATACCGGTAACCAAAGTATAGGTAAACAATACGACGATCAGGTACGAACTTGGAATATTTTCATTCCTCTACTACATTTTTCTAAAATATATTTTTATTTTCGCACAAAACTCTACAATATGCCGAATAAACCGAGCAAATTTGGAATTATATTTTGGTTCGCAACGCATTTGACAAGTAAATATGTTATAAATGAGTTTCCATACTTAGGAAAAAATAAAAATAAACCAGAATCAATATCTTTGGGTGAGTTTGTTGTCCTAAAACTAATTGAGCCATTTGTGACAACTGATAATTTTTTTACAAACATATCTCTGGTTTCAAAACTTTTCTTTCGAATAAAAAGAAATTGCCGAAAATTGAAGCATGTGAAGGTAGCCCAGTTTTTCATCCCAGAAAAAAAAATCCTCAAACAATACTATTTCATCTCATCCCAGTTTTTTCTATTTAAACTTGTATAAGACGGGATTTTTTTTTTTTTTTTCTCAACAACAAAATATCCATCCCAGATTTTTTAATTTAATTGTTGTTTTGTACTCTGCGTATTAATAAAATGATTAAAAATAGTTTCTCTAAGTAAAATGATTTATAGGTAATAATTGTTGCTATTGATTAAAGATGAGAACGAAATCGGTCACTATAATGTTTCAAGTTGGTAATAGTAAGGGTTTACAATGACTAAGAGGGCAGTACCAGCCGTATGGTAGTATTGGGGCAAATGGCCAAGTTCCATATGGCCTGTAACGTGCGTTACATTGATGCCTCTATACTAGCTCATTTCAGCTTGGTTGGCACACTGTGTAACATCGATATTTTGGTATTACGCCTAGGTCACTGCTGTACACAACCAAACTATACCGGTTAATTGTCATTGCGCCTGCGAGGTTTGCAGATACGTATTGTTATAGAATACCTTGGGCGAAGTAGATTAACGATTATGACTTGCATGTTGGTGTATGCACCATGCACAGACCGCAAGTCATGCGATAATTGCTTTGTTATTGCATTAGCGGATTTTTGTTCTTCGGTATAACCAAAATACCGGATTTCTTTTCTTTTTTCTGGTAAAGGATAACAAATAATAATTTTTGTCGATCATTCGATATAAAGTAGGTTTTTGATGAGGAGACGTGTGTGCATCCTAAGAAAAATCAACTCAAATTTAATTTAATATAAAGGGTGGTTAAATTTTAAGGGCCGACGTTGAATGTGAACCACACCTAAACGTCAAGTTTTTTTTTTTGCATTCAGGCATATTATGAAAATGGGCGTTCAAATCAAAATGCATATCGTGCACTTCGTGATTTTTTCGGTCAATTTAATCGTCCAAATGTGCGTACAATCGGAAAAATCGTGCAAAAATTTGAGCAAACTGGGTCTGTAGGAGATTTTAAAACACCAGTGCATGCTCGTACAGCTCGTACTGCAGAAAATATTGCTGCTGTTCGCGATAGTGTGGCTGAAGAGCCGTCCACCTCAACTCGTCGTCGTGCCCAACAATTCCACCTCTCACGCTCGTCATTGATGAACATAAAGACATGCATTTACACGCTTATAATGTGCAATTGACTCAAGAATTAAAACCTCTTGACCATTCCAAACGTCGTCAATGGTCAGAATGGTGGCAAGAAATGGCAACAGTTGATGATCAATTTTCGAAGAAAGTCATCTTCAGTGATGAGGCACATTTTCACCTCAGTGGATTCGTCAATAAGCAGAATTGCCGCATTTGGGCTAATCATAATCCAAGAGTGATTGTCGAAAAACCAATGCACCCACAAAGAGTGACAGTTTGGTGCGGTTTATGGGCTGGCGGCATCATCGAGCCGTATTTTTTCCAAAACTGAGGCCGGTCAGGCAGTTACTGTGAATGGTGTTCGCTACCGTGAGATGATAACGAACTTTTTAAGGCCCGAATTGGAAGATATGGATGTGGACGATATGTGGTTTCAACAGGATGGTGCCAGTTGCCACACAGCTAACGAAACAATGGCCCTTTTGCGCAACAAATTCAATGGCTGTGTTATCTCACGTGGTGGCGATGTCAATTGGCCGCCAAGATCATGTGATTTGACACCGTTGGACTTCTTTCTTTGGGGTTATTTGAAAGAAAAGGTGTACGTCGATAAGCCAGCAACAATTCGAGAGCTAAAGGATGAGATAATTCGGCAATTAACGGCATAGAGCCTCAATTATGCCTAAGCATCATCGAAAATTTGGACAATCGGGTGGAGGTGTGCCGCCGAAGTCGCGGCGGCCATTTGGCCGATATTTTGATCCATACATAATTGAACCATACCATAGTATCATAATAAAAAGAATTGATAATAATTTCCTAAATAATTTTTGTTTTATTCAAAATCAACATCGGCCCTTAAAATTTAATCACCCTTTATAAATAAAATGTCGGTGCATAAATTTGTGCACATTAAAGCAAATTTTTTTTGATTAAAGAGTGGAACTTTGAAAAGTGTCCGAGTGAAACTTACCAAATAAATTATGTGCTAAATAGTGCAATAGCTAACTAATAATAGTAGCACTAATTTCTACTAACTAATAAATACTAATAGTAAAACCACGATAATAAAAGTGAGTCACCCGCGAGGGTTGTTAATTTTTTTCTTTCTTCCCAAAAAGTGTGTTAGAGTTTATACGTTATGCATCCAAGATTTTGGTGCTTGACTTTATGAAAAAGTAAAAGCTCAAATTACGAGCTAATTGTGTAAAAGGTGGTGTGGTTAGTCATCGAAGCGGTATAGTGGATTTTTTTTTTGTTTTGGTAAAAACTTCTTGTGATACGCGGCCAAGCAAGTGCTATTTAATACGGCACCAATAAAATTCAAGCTGGTTAATTAATTTAGTGCAATAACCTGAGCATATCGTATCCAAATTGCAACGTCCGTATTGTGCATCCAGATTATCAAATTGGATCGGGTGTGGTTGAACGTGTAGTGCAAAAAGTATATAATATAACTGCGCATAAAGCAACGGATGTATTTGACGGCGTCCTAGTAAGGCGAACGATTGTCAATGGTCGAGTTTCTGGTGAAGTCTTGGTGTCCGGAACACCGGAACAACGTAAGAAGCTCGTTGTAGATTTTGGCAGTGAGGTTGGTGTTCTCTACGATATCCGGATCCAGTCTGTGGAGCTAGCAGTCATCAGGGTCGCGGTCCGGCGTGACTGGATAGGATTTTGTCTGTGTTTTTTTTTTATTAATTTTCTTTTTCCGTTTCTTTTCTCACTTTCTAATATGCATTAGGTTTTATCGACATTTACTTAATTTGTTTTTTTTTTGCTTTAATTCAATTTTTTTTTTGTTTTTTTTTGCTCTTTAAATTCAGTATATTCTTTCTTTCAAATTTAAATTTCGGCCGAGTGACAGTTTTGGTTTAAATTGTTTAATAATTGCTGTTTTTTCTTTTCTTGCCACATAGCAAATATTTAGTTTGCGTTGCAGGTGCCGTGCTCGGATGCAGGGAAAGCGCTTTATCTACGTTCGAGAAGACGAGACAGGCAACCTTTTCGTTTACATATATATATAATATATACATGCGTTTTTTGTACCGTTTTAAGTATCGTTCATCGAGTATTCCGTTACCAAATTCAACAATTTGAAAATGTTGCTTGGAAGAAATATTTTTCTTTGATTTTTTTTGCTCTTAAGTAATACTTAGTTAAAGTTACACCTTGTGCCTTTGTTGAAATGTTCATTTTCTTTATTTTTTTCTTATATTTCTTGTTTCGTTTGTGAATTATGTAATTTTTTTTATAATAAATATGCATATGAAATTGATTATAAATATAGAACTAAATATGCGACTGATTTTAAATATAGAACTAAATATGCGTCTGATTTTGAAAAACCGGAAGGACGAGTGAGCGGAAATGAACACGAGTGAGTTGAGAGAGTGAGGTAAGTGATGAAAGTGAGTGTGTCGGAGTGTTCTTTTCGTTTAGTTCCCCTTTTAATTCCGAACGGGTTGTTCCAATGTGATCCGGAACAGCTCAGCCAGAGCACAACACCACAGCCACAATTGTTACCTCCACCACTGAGCTAGCGGCAGAAATCATGGCGTGCTCTAAAGGAAAAAATATATATTATTAACTATTAATTCTTATAATTAAATTTTTTTGCTATCGGCAGCCAACGTCGAAGGCTGTCGTTACAAGCCCCATATAAGAATATGAGAAAATCGTACCATTCTCCAAGAAATATGATTTGCCGGAAATAATTCTTTATGATTTGAATAACCTATGGTACGGACTAACTAAGGCTAGTCGGACATAGTACCAGCCGTATGGTAGGATTCTCACAATCAGGCAGCTTCCATATAGCCCAACTTAAAAATTAATAATTGAGGTTCTCCGAGCAATATGATTTGCCAGAAACGATTGATACAGTTTTGAGTTGGTAATTGTAATGGCTCACAATGACTAAGAGGGCAGTACCAGCCGTATTGGGGCAAATGGCCAAGTTCCTTATGGCCCCATATAAGAATATGAGAAAACCGTGCCATTCTCCTCGAAATATGATTTGTACCGATAAATTTTATTTCGCAGTTAACTTCGATTTTATAGGTAAAATGAAAAAGAGGCAAAGGTGAAGCCGGTCGTTTGAAGCCGTGTGTGGAACGGGGCGCCAACGACAACGAAAAAGCAATAAACTATATTGACTACAAACTCTAACAATTCCCGACGTCATCTACTAAATCAATTGTCTACGCTATTTTCGACACCATAACATGTACAAATTCTGAAATACGCACAACACTGCCCTTTTGTGAAAAAAGAACCCATTATTTGTATCGCCAACTTCAGAAATCGTTCCATTCGTTTGTCCCGTTAAGAAACCATACTTTGAGAATTCCAGAAAACCTACTCACATGTCAATCATTTGAAATTTGTGACAACAACCTCTACAGATCACACAACTCAAAATTTTTAATTTTTTAGTAGAACGATTTGAAAATATCACTCAAAATTATTTGTAAAAATGGTGTTTTTCAAAAGTAAATAAAAATACATTCTGATTAGTAAAATAAATTGTTTTCTATTCCTATATCATGAGCATTCCAAAATAATGACCATATGTCAAGTTTTTGAAATTTTTTCAACATATTTCATAATGAAACTTGTTGCAAGAACCTTTTTTATGCTTCCGATCTTGAAGTTTTGAAACGGCAGATTTGTGTGGGGTATCTTCATCTCGCCCTATAGTCGTTCTGCCGAACCAAACTCCCTTAGAATCTTAAAGGAGGGTTTTAAAGAAGAAACTTTACGTCACAATTTAGAAAAACATTAGAGTTAGAAACGTATAAGTCTTTCTTTGAATATTCTACAGGTTGCTGAAAGGTTGATTTCATGTAAAATACTAAATAATTTGTTCAATAAGTACAAGTATGTGCTAATTATCGATTCATGATTTTAACAGACAAATATTATCGGGTATCGATTTAGGGAGCTTATATAACATTTAAGTAAAATGGATTTAATAATATTGAAGGGGGCTTAAGGGACCACCTCACTTTGTGCCTCCATTCATAAATTTCAAATCGATTTAAACAAAATAATCATAGATAGCCATGCCTTCCTACACTATCATAGAAAAATTAACATTACGAAATGCGATTACGAAACTCATAAATTTGAACACGCTCACAAATAAAGAGCACGACTGCTAATATAGAGATGAAAAGAACAGATTCAAATCAAAATAGTTTTCACTCTTTCAAAATAAATTTGACCTCTTTTGTTTTGAAAAGCAAAATCTCTCCCGTCCAACATATTATATTATAATTTATAATACAGCTGTTCTACTCTAATTACACAAATAGATTGGAAAATTCCGCAAAACAAAAATAATTAATCGATTTTTATTTTTTTAATTAATTTAAAGATTACAAAAACTGATTCATTATAAATAAATAAATAAAATAAAACAAATTAAAATTGGTGTATATGATGTTAATTAGCTAATTAATCATCATGTTTTCAGCAGACAGAACAATGTATTGATTATTGCCTGGGTCAAGAATAAATTCAATTTGGTATCATATATACCTACTCAGTAATTTATTTATAAAAAATTATTTGAATGTTTCAAGGTTAATATTTTAGTAATCTTATATAATGAACGACGTCTCTAAAAATCTATAAACGAGTAGTTAGTTTTATGCATATACAAGGTCGGTAAAACTTTTTCCAAAATGCGTGATTCATATAAACATTCTAAACTTGCCCAAAAGCAATGAGCATCTTCATTCATACTACAGTGATTCTTAATATATGTTCCGCGAGACTATTATCATAGATGCTGTTCCATATTATACACCTTCGCACCATGCACCCTAAAACCAGTTGCTCAAACGTTCAATTTATCTTACATACACCTTTCACTTCATATTAAGCGCGTCTAGACAGAGTCAATTAGACACACGATACATGTACGCGTTTAAGATGCATTAACAAAACCTATATAAACGACTAAAGTACTTTATATATACAAAGACAAATAAGAGGTCCATTGATTGATAGAGATCACTATACATCAATACACATCCCGTATAAAACGTATCTTGTAAATAAGAAGGCAGGGTTTGTTGACAAATAATAAGAAAATTTCTTAACACTCATATCGTACAATTGGATATACACAAACACACGTTTCTTATGAAATCTAAAATTAAATTTTATATTTATAAATTAACGAAATATTATGAGGTCGATGCGAAAGTATAAAAATATATATTAGTACATAAGTTTATGCGGTGATGAACGATTTATTTAACAACCTAAGACGATATATAAAAATATTATAAGGTACGAGTATTTAAATAACAAAAACAAATAACGTGTTTCTTACTAACCAGTGTGGTATGAGATGATGATGATTATATTTTTGTTTCATCGGTTTTGGTTTTATTAAATTTTATCGTCGGCCATCAATTAATGCAGTTAAGATAATTTTGGATTGTAATTTTTGGATCAGTTGGTGTATTTTATGCATTTAAGAAACAGTGAAAAATAAAAATATTAGATTTTCTTCTCGATGACGTAATTGTGTGGAGTATACATCGTAAACATGTTGCTGATTACTTGATTGATCGATTTGAGTGTAAATAGTAAAGCATAAAGCAAAATATAATTCATCCAGAAATTCACACCTATGTAACTTTTGTTTGTGACGTATCTATCTCTCTCTGCCACTCGTTCTTCGACTTCGGGAATAATTTTCGTCAATTTTTTTTTTATTGCATCAATATACAGGGTGGGCCATCTGTTGGTCTCTTTTTTCTAAATGAATGAACCATACACATCAACCAGGTGTCGCTCACGCAAGAACAAAAAATTTCACGAACCACATTACGACGCATTTTACACATTGATCTTCATTTGCGTCAATACAAAATTCAACTAACTCAAAAATTGAAGCCACCAGACCATTTAAATCGTCGTCGTTTTGTTAATTGGATGCTTCAACGAAATAAAGGTTTTTCATTAAAAATCATCTTTAGCGATGAAGTTCATTTTCATTTTAATGGGTCGTCAATAAGCAAAATTGTCGAATTTGGAGAGCGGAGAATCCTCATGTTTCTCACGAAGCAGAAATTCATCCGAAGCGAACAGAAAAATGCCCTTACAGTGAATGGGGAATGTCTTCGCAACATGTTAATTGGATTTATATAGCCCAAATTGAGTGAATTGTGTGTAAACGACCTTTGATTTCAAGACGGAGCGACATGCAACACAAGTGGCATGCAACAATCCATTTATTGACAACAAAATTTGCTGATCGCATAATTTCAAGAAATTGTGAAGTTCCTTGGCCACAAAAAGTCCGGATTTACCACCACTTGATTATTTTTTGTGGGGTTATTTGAAAGGTGTATAATAATCATCCACAAATAATTCAACAACTTAAAAATAACATCAGGCACCAAAACAGTAGGAATCCCGAAAGTACTAAAAATTTCCCTTAAATTGTAAATTGTGGTTTCTGTTGTGATATTGCTCTGTATTCTAACTTCAGGTCATTTGGAAAACACATTTACCACAATTAAAAAGTAAATACCTAGATACGGTCCTGCAAAGTCTATGTGTATGCGTTGAAATGGGTAAGTTGTTGGATCCCAACAATGTGTAGGCACCTTTGATGGATTTGGTTTGATCAATTGGCAATCTGTACAATTCTTCACAGTGTTTTATATATCTTTGTCTATGCCTGCCCACCAACAGTAACCCCTGGCATATAACTTCATTCGTGTGATACCAAAATGAGTTGAATGTAATTCATTCAACACCTTTCCTCGTAGTGTTTGTGGTATATACACCCGAATTCCTCTTAAAATGCAATTTTGTTGTGACGCAAATTCATTTTAGTCAATAATAAATGATGTTTACCATCGATACTTCGTCCATTTTTCGACCCACTTATTAATTTTGCAACCAAACTATCTTTTAATGTTTCTTACACTAACTCTTTTACTGTCAAAAGTCTGTCTCAATGGCTGATGGCACACGGGGTATCACAGAAACAGTATTTTTCTTCATTTCTTTCCCCGTTTACACAACCTAAACGTCAACACAAACCTAAATGAAATAAAAAATGTTTCAAGGACATTTTTGACTCATTTTAGTTTAAATTTTATTTTCGAGAGAGCAGAATAAAACAAAATAAAACACACATACATATATACATTATCTATTACGACTAGTTAGCCTTGAAAAAATAATCAAAAAACCAAAAATCTGGGGTGACATGTTCTACCATCACATTTTCGATACTTTATCGAAGTTTATTTCTCATTTTTCTAAACTAAAATGGACAACTGTTTCATTTAAGAATTATTTCTTTTCTATTGCTATCACCACCTACTAGTACAAATGCGAACAAATTGTCTTTCTCTAATTTCGTTCAAGAATCGAAAACAAATTATTTCTTGATAGAAATGGAGTAGAATATCACAATTTTTCAATCTAGCAACCTGGTAAATGATATAAAATGTGAAATAGTGTCACATTTTATTCTAAAGAAGCGAGACATAATCTACGATAAAGTATCGAAAATGTGATGGTAGAACATGTCAGCACTGGTGTGGAATGGGACAATAACATTGCATTCTACCATATCAATTTCTTCAATTTTTGCATAACTTGCCTTCGAGGGTAAACGAGACATAGCATCAGCGTTGCCATGCTCTTTCGTGTTTCTATAGACTATGTCATAATCAAACGCCTGTAAGAAAATTTCATAATTTTGCATGCGCATTGCAGACATTGTTGGTAAACCATTTTTTAGGAAAATTTGAATTAACGGTTTATTGTCCGTGATCAAAACAAATTTTTGACCATCAACATATTGGTAAGATTTCCTAATACCAAAAATAATTCCATATTAATCTCTGTCTATTTGTGAGTATCGCTGTTGCAATCTGCTCAGCGTCTGTGAAGCATACTGTATGGGACGTTCTCTACCGTCAGGGTACATATGACTCAATACGGCCCCCACTCCATAAGGTGATGGATCCGTCGCAAGTAACAGAGGTAACTTAACATCATAATGGAATAAAAATTTACTTGATTGCATTTCAGTTTTAATTCTGTTAAACGCCTCATCACAATTTTCATCCCAAACAAACCTCGTTTTTTAATAAATTATTTATACGGTATAAAATAGTACTTAAATTTTTGAAAAATCGTAGTTAATTAACCCGGTAAACCCTCGAATCTCATCTTTATTGGTTGGTCTACGCATATCTTGTATTGCCGTAATTTTCCACTGAATTTTGTGTATTCCCTCTTTATCTATCATGTATCCACAATATTCTATTTCCTTTTCGAAAAATTTCCACTTATCTTTATTCACTCGCATATTTTAAGATTTTAATCTAGACAAAACTTCTCTCAATCTATTTAAATGAATACTATCGTCAGAGCCCGTAATTTCAAACAACTCAACGATCGTGGATAACGGATGTTCATCCACTAATAAATACGGATTGACCGTTATCTTGTAATCCCCACATAATCGAATCTGGCTATTCGCCTTTGGAACTGGAACTTCTTCCATTCCTCTGCTTCTTAGGTGCGATTTCATCACATAGCACATCATAAACTCCCTGCCCCATATAATGAAGAAGCACGTTTAATTGAATTTTACTGTCCTCTATTTCGATGCCATTTCGTCTTTGATTTATCCAATGGATCGATTTGGAATGCTCCCAAATTTAATTTATTTCCCATATTTTTTAATTGGTATGTATAATAATCGCAACTGATATGGTTATGTGTTGTATCATACACTAACCGCATGTATTTTTACGTACTATTTTCCCTCAAGCTTATCTTAATTCATCCATTGTTGGTAAGCAATTTTTAATTTTTTTTTATCCTCGTCGCAAACTTATGCACAACTTTTAAGCACAGTAAACAATACTTTATTATTTATTTTATTTCTTTATTTTAATATAAAAATAATCCACATCGGATGCATGTTGCTCAATTCAATTTTTTTACTCCAATGACATTTCTTATTACTTTTCCCAACATGCATTAAAAGATAAATTGCCCTATAAGCATATATAACATCTTATCAATAAACATTTTTGACTTTTCATCCCAAAATGTGTGTTTTATTTACAAATGAAGCTAAAAGGCAGCTTCTTCGGTATTGTTCTTCTCTGATGCTATTTGAAACAACTATTAAAGGCCGATATATATTATCCGTTCCTTTCAGTTCCTGCACGTAACGTGTCAGACAAGAAAAAAGGATTGTTACATGTTTTTTCTATAGGAGTATTTATATTATCCGTTCCATTCAGTTCCAACAAGTACGGAACGGCTAATATAAATACTCCTATAGAAAATACATGTAACAATGTTTTTTTTGTCTGACACGGTACGTGCAGGAACTGAACGGAACGGATAATATAAATCGACCTTAATAGTAGCAACGTACAAATTCTTTCCGAGTGTCTTTCGAATAAGTTTGTATATTCCATTCCGTATCGGTAAATTGTAGGCAGTCTAAAATTGTATGATTGCCTGAGGAATACCAACAGATCTCGAATTTGGATGTCTCGATTGATGCCAATAAAACGATCGTACATAACTATATATTGCGGAAGGACAACATCATATTTCCAGCTAAACCCTGGCATAGTACAGGGTGGGCTAAAAGTCAATGCCCACAATTAAGGCGCAGTTAAATCTGGTGAACGTGCTGGCCAATTCAATTTTGAATTTATTGACATAATTCGGTCATTAAAAATTTCACTTAGAAGTCCTGCTGGAACTAATTGTTGGCTACCACAGAGCGTACACAATTATTAATCATAGTTCGATACCTGTCCCCATTCACCGTCATTGCATTACGAACTTCATTCTCAAAGAAATAGGGCCCCATAACCCTTTGAAATGAATTTAAAAAAAAATAATAAACAAGTATAAGTTATTCAAATTTTACACGCAGACGTGACTTTTAGCCCACCCTATATAAGTAATTTGATGTTTTAAATTAATTGTTGCTATTACGGTTTCATCTGTTCCGGTGTTTACATTAAATTCAGTATCTATTTTTAAATTTCATGTATAACCAATATATATTACTGGTACAACATTCCATGTTAAATTCAACCTCTGCACCGTTAATAAAAGTTTCTTCATGCAGCTCCTCTACCTGTAACTTTTCCAAAATACTTACAGAATCAAATCACGTTGACAATTTATATTTCAACGAGAAACCATTTACATCCATGCATCACACATTTCCCTTAACACCTGCATCCGAATGGTGAGGAAGCTAACTGGCATCTCGATCACAACTCACTGGACTCTCCGTTTTTTAGTTACTTGGGAGGCAGGAATAAAATCAGTGAAACGTGATCTCAAGAGGGTTTATTGATGAATAAGCCATAACAACCGAGGAACAGCACACGGTTACTCTAGCACCATTCGTAGATGACTCCTCTAACTTAGCAGTAATAATCCCAACTCACTTCTAAATTGGCAATTTACTTAAGGCACCACCAGTGGCGGACATCAAAGTTGGGTCCGGTTCTTGATGCTCACGCTGGTAAGGACTTAGTTCGACTCAAGATGTAACATTATAAAACTATGCAAACTACCGGCCGAAGATAAACTCAAAGACGCGTCATGATTATAGTCTCTGCATGCCATCCACGTCTGGTGATAGAAGTACAACTGACCAACACCAACCTACCTCCAAGACAACAAACACCTATACAAGCAAAATATGTCAGGAGAATAATCAGGTATCATTAGCAATATTCTCTTTCTGCTGCATTCTGGGACTTGCATACGTCGCAATCCAAATATGTGATTTAAACCAGTCCACCGAGATACACTACGGGGCAATTAGGCAAGCTTGAAATAATGGCGACGAAATGGAAAATATAGTTGTTCGTTACAACTTGACTTCATACTGCGAGGAAATTCAGCAATTTAACTATAACAATATTAAGCATCATTATTTTTGACTCTTATCAAAAATCAAACAACCGTACCACGACATCGATACCCAACTTGATGAAGGATTAATGACACTTGCGACAGGAAATACTGCAATTCCAAGAATATAGAACGTACCAAAAAAAAAGAATGATGCATTTAAAGAATTTGTTCAATCAAGAGCCATCAAATGTTGGGTTCTGACAACAGAATATAGAAGGCAAAAATGACACTACGGACTGTCGCATTATCACGCCTTTTCCATATTAAGCAATTTCTAAGTGTAATACACACCTTAAGTAATTGACATTATATGATGAGTTTTACATTATACAAAACAAGTCATTATCGTTTTATTCCCAACCACTTAATTAATACACACACATTAAACAAAACTGATAATTTTACAGGGTGTCCCAATATTGGTTGATATATCAGTGTAAATTTGTTGATTTAAAAAAGCTAACTTTATTTTCATGGGGAGTTTCAAAGCTCCCAACGGAATCGTTCCAACTTAGTGCCCTAAGCATGTTTGGCATTTTCATAGCAGAGCCAAATTTCTAACCTCTGAGTTGTAGCAGTGCTTAAGAGCGAAAATCTATTTTTATGTTGTATTAAACGAATTTTGTACAAAACACAATAAATGATTACCTTATATGAACACTTGAATTTTTTTTTTAATATACGATAAGCATGAAGTTCGCTGCTTCATGTCAATTCGAGAAATATTTGAAAATTGACAAAGTTAATGACATCTGTGTGAAAAATTTGAAGATAATACACAGTTAAATTTTTATGTAAACTAAATTTGACAAAATAAAAAGTAGAAATATTGTCTTGACATTTAGTAACATTTTTTCAAAGTTATAGTAAATGACCACCCAACAACATATATCTTAGTACCACATTAGTCTAGATTGAATAGTGAAATAACGCAGCAAAAAGGCACTATACAATGGTAGTCTAGAATGGTAGACTCTAGACTCGATCCAAATTAAATTTTAGATCACAAATTTTGATTTGAAATCTACTAAGCGAAATTGTGTTGTTTCACGAAACATGGATGATCTGGAGGGTAGATTCTGATCATGTGACCAGTGACAAATAACAATTTTCTGTGACTTTGTACTAAAAATACAACTGCTGTAAAATGACAATATTATGTGATTTCTAAAACGCGATGCTGATCTAGTGATCTTTTCAAAATGTCACATAAATAAATCTGACAATTTTTGTAATATTGTCATTGATTTCGATTTACGTGACTTTGTATAAAATAAAAATTTTAATAAAAATATGTGTGAGAATATATATTGCTACTTTAGGAAATTAATTTATTTTATTGTTTTAATATCAAACTACTAATAATAATCATACATATACTTATTATATAATTTTTAACATAGCTGGGATCAAGAACGAAAATTGTGATAAACTAGAAAATAATAGTAAAACAGTAACTGCTAGTAATTGCTATAAAATGTCATGTGTCATTTGATCAGCATCGCAAAATTTTTGTGACAAAATTTTGTACTAATAAAAATTGTCACGAAAAATTGTCATTTCATCGGAATCTAGGCCTAGATTCTGATCAAGTGACAAATGACAAATTACAATTTTTTGTGACATTGTACTAAAAATTCTGCTTCAATTTTGTGACAAATACTTGTGAGTACTAAATCGCAATTAGTATGCTGTGACTTATAAGTTTTCATACAAAATATGTGTATTTGTAATTTTAAAAACCTTATAATATATCTTATTGAACTTAAAAATGCAGCTGCTGTAAACTGCTGTAAATGTCATAAATCAATTACATTTAAAAAACATTAACATTAGTTGCTTTCCAATCGACCATCGCAAGGATTTATAAGCACCTAAGGTGTTTGTCTTTGCTAAAGTAACTCACAATTGTTCCTATGATATAATTGAATGTCTTATGTGAAGCGCTTATAAAATTCCGGTATACATAATTTTTTTTTATTAAAAAGATCAGAAATGTACTACACATTTGTAGGTTATATTTTGCTTTTGTGATTTTTTTTCTTTCCAATCGGCGCTTTAGCAAATACCAGCCAAATACCATTTGCCAGCCTGCTAGATTGCAACGTTGGCAGTGTCCGAATACTCGGGTGAATTAATTACTACGGTAAAAATGGATTTTAGTACAGATTTTTCGATCAGTTCACCATAGAGTTTCTGTGAAATAATTGAATTTTTCAAAAGTTTTACTTAAAATTGATTGTTACCCGATTATTCGGACACAGCCATTAAGCGTATTGCATTGGTCAAAATGGATTATGATTTAGTTTTGGATTTATAATTTTTCAAATCAACAACCATTTTCGCATTTAGTTTTTGGCTTCAAAGTTTGTAAGTAAAAAGGTTTGTTTCTATGTATATTTGCACATTTCGTGATTTTATTAATATTTTAATTTTGTTTTATAAACATAATAATATTTATGTCCATTTTGTAGTTTGAAATATCACTTTTAATATTTTAGTAGAACCTTTTAGTACTAAAAATTGGATTGGATTTACGTAAATCCAAAATCAACTTTGCAATTGATGAATCCATTTGGGTTAACTTTTAATACGATTGTTGTTGTAATTGACCAAAGCAATAAGCTAATTGTGAAACATCACAATTAGCTGCGTTTCTATCATCAAATAGTTTATTTTCGATTTTATTTTATTCTAGAACGAAAATAAGTGAAATAGTTATTATTGAAATATATTCTATTAGGTTGAGATAGCAATAGAGAAGAAATAATTAATAAACGAAACATAAGTCAAATTAATTCTAGCAGAAAGAGATCTACACTTTGATAAAATATCGAAAAATGATGATGTTAGAACATCCCAGCCCAGAATTCCATTTATCGAAGGGGGACGTCAACAAGCTTAAGGAAATGTTGAAAAAAACACAAAATGGACAAGTGCCAGTATGTCATCCAGCAAAATTAAAAATGTCCTTCAGGCAATAGTAATAATTGGATTCATCCCAGGATTTATAATAAAAACCTAGAAAATTTTGAAATATCACGAAATATGATAATAATTGATCTAAAGTGTTTATTCTTCAATATCTTCTTGAGATTGGCACAATGGGCTCATATCTTTGTAGCCTATTAGTACAAGAATTATTGATTTAAATTAATGGTTCCCAGGAACCATCAGTGTCGCGACCGATCTCTTCTGATTTCAACACGGCATCATGCCCATTATCCAAAATAAAATTTACATGACCGTCTGCATGTTGAGATTGGCGCTATAGCATCTTTGGGTGGTCCATTTTATAAAAAATGTACATTTAAGATTTAAACGAATGAATTGCTAGAACCTAAAGTATCGTAAGCGATCTCAGTTACAATCGATTGGACATAATGTATACTACCTAGGAATAAAAGCCCAAGAACATCCGTATGTTAGAATTTGCGCCATTTAACTTAAATTGTGTATCACCCAAACACTAATCTTTTTGGCGCAATTAGCTATATTTCAAATGCTCCAAATAACTCAATTTAGTAAAAACCTTGTTAGTGCAAAATGGGTCCCCCTGTATACATATAGCTTGTTGGTCTGAACTTTAAAAACAAAATCTCATCTATGAACTCAATTTACACTACACACTTGTTTATTTTTAGAATGTTAATTGGATTGATAACATTTATAAGTGTTTCCGTTAAAAAAAATGTTATGTCGAAAATGCATTTTTAACACACAACACTATTATAAGAATTGACTAGTCGGTGAGTTCATCAGAAAGCCCGACGAATATAACCTGAACACGATATACAATATATTTGTATCGGTTTTATAACAAATACTAAGTCTAGTGATGTAATGTACTAACACTCTACTTAATAAAATTTCTTATCAGTTGCGTTTTGTTTATTTAAAAATATTAACGACTTAAATTGCGGTGTGTGGCTCTTGGGTAAAAAAAAAAGAAGAGCCTGTAGCAATCGCTTACAATTTACATCACCTTAAATCGCAAAATATACTGATATCTCATAGAGTCAACAACTCTGCTTCGGTACGTTCATAAAACACTTTAGAATAATTTTCATGGATTGCGCTTTATTATGCGGAGAAATGAAAATTTCAAATTAATTTTTAGTTTATATTGTTGTTGTTGTTGTAATAACATGCAAAGCATAAATATAAAAGCAGCATAAATTGTTTTGGAAGAAGTTAAAACGATTTTTTTATTTTCGTTCGTTCGTTTATAAAAATAACGCGCAACAACAAAATCGCGCAATTGTACATCAACATCAACAAACTGCGAATTAAGAAACCGAAAACGAATAAATAAGAAAATTTCAAGTTCAATGATTAAAGCATAAATATCGTGTTTAATCTTTTAAAACATGTACAGTGAATTGACTTATGGGTTATAAACAAAAATTAATTTTAAGCGCGCGATTTAGACTCTCGGCGGATAACGAAGAATAATTGTCGGTGATGTAAATTTTAGGTAAACAACTTTTCAATTATTTGTCAACGATTAAGAATTTTGTGTGAATGCGATGTATCCTCGCATGGATTGCATGAATTGGTCGATTATGAGGCAAAATATATACGCGTGCATTTTGCTTACCTTAAATTTTGTATAAATCAAACACTGAACGTGCGTTATTTTAAACGTTTATTCCTATAAAAACAAATCTCGAGGCCAAAGTTTTCATTATTACTATACAAGTATACTTGATTTTAATGTGTAAAAGGAAGTACGAACCTAAAAGCTTGTTTCGAAAAGTCACTCGACGAAAGAAATCAGAAGATTGTCGCAAGAAATTCCGTTTTACGTTATGTTTTTAATGGATCCTGACATGTCACGTGAACAATTTGTGAATATTTTTATTTGCTATTCATCAGTTTGCAATAAAACGTAAAGCTTCTCCTCGTCATGCTATTTCACTTTAAAAGCTATTTAAAAAGCTATTTTATTTTAAAATTAGCTTACGGTGTGCACAGAACTTTACCTTAGTGTTCAACTTGGCGGTGTGTAGTGCTCACTTTAATTATTCAACTAACGTATTAACGAAGTGACACGTGGTAGATCACAAAATGTTTCTGATCGCAAGTTCCACCAATAGATCCACCAGTCCTATTCTGATAATTCCCTGGAAATAGGGAACTTTGGAAAGATTTTACTTAGTTTTCAGAAAAAACTGATTTATAAATATCAGTTTTTTTCTGGCCTACGGAGAAAAAAAGTTTGATGTAAAGAAAAAATATTTGTAAATTGGGGAAAATTTTTCCTTAGCGAAATTACCAGTGCTGGGATGTTCTAACATTACCATGTTCCGATAATTTATCGAAGTTTATTTCTCGTTTCTGTAGAATAAAATTTATCTCTTTATTTTTTTCGATTGTAGGTCACAGTAGACATTCTGATTCAGCAAAAGGATGAATTCCATTGGTATGCTATTTTCACCAAAGGTTTAAGGACGAAACCTTTACAAACGGCGGCTTATGTGAAGGAAAAAAATCGAACTGTTGCCTCACAATTTTTGATCCTAAATCAAATATTTATTTTTTTATCAACACCGGGGCAGACATTTCTGTAATACCTGCCAGTAATAATGAGAGGAAGAAGATCGACATTAATCTCGAGCTTTTCACGCGGCCAACGGATCAAATCCCAACTTTTGGTTCACGACAAATAGATTTAAATCTTGGCCTTGTTGGTGGATATGCATCAACAGCAGAAATTGCAACATTAAGGATCAACACTAACACTATTTATGTCAGAATTCAAGGCAAATTATATTCGACTTACAAGGGAATGATGCCAAACATCACGTAACTGGTCATATTGTAATTCGAGGTCCTCGAATCGCATGAATATCTAGAGCTTTATCCACGAAAAAATTCGCTATAGTCATAAAAGAGTTTGAGTATATGGTTACACAGGGTGTTTTCCGAACATCCATAAGTCTTTGGTGCAGCTCATTTCGATGAAAAATGCCGTTTTGAAAAGAATCAAATTAAATTTTTAGGTCATAAAATCATTGTAGAAGGAATCAAACCGTTTACAGAGCGTATTACGAAATACTAAAATTTAACAGACCAAAAAGTGTTATCAATTCGAGTTATCAATTGGATTGCTATACATTTGGTCTCTCATCCACGTGGAGCAGTTATTTAATAAAAAAATGACAATGCCTGGCAACCAGATGGTAACAATCAGATGAGAGATTAAAAAATATTTTAGAGATTAAAAAATATTTTAGAATTCTGTCGATCTTCTATTGTGCCGTCTCGATGGGCAAAAGTCGATCAAATATACCACTGGCTTTCCGTGACCGTTAAAGCCATATTAGAACATTTTATTTGGGCCAGCATCAAGAGCTGAGTTGGGCGGGATAGATTACCCAACGTAATCTTCGCAGTTGTGGACACGTATTCTATTACGTAGATCACATAGCGATTTGTTGTGTGCGGCATCGACAATATAGACAGCGTCGACATCGTACATGGATTGATATTAGGAACTAAATTTTCTGATAAATTTGCTGTCTTGGAGCCAGGTAAGTTTACATTTAGATGCAAAATCACATAAACTATTCGTTAGTATATGGATCGACTCATTCGCTGACCTACTTAAGGTCATATACTTAATAAATAATTACTATTCAGCTGCCATTCAGACAATTTGGGAAAGAATTCTATATTTTGACATTTAACCTCACTTTCAATTCAATTAATGTTTGTCTGAAAGAAATATTTGTCATTTAAGTGAACAAAACATTTATAGTTCAATTCAACTAAAATTTTTTTAGTTTGATCAAATGGCAATAGAGGTCAGCAAAATATACACGGTTAGATTTTTTTACCATTTTTATAGAGATGGCTCTGTGATTTCTTAATTATGGTTTTCTAGCGAACACTTCGTGTTATGTTTTTCTGTCTTTTTATATTTTAATCTGTTACGTGAATATTTTAACCCGGGTTTATTTTAACTATAATTTTTCCTTTGACAGATAGAATCTGATTTAACCCAATTACTTTCGTTAAGGAGGATTAAGAAATTTAACGAAAACTCTAAATCCGACTCGTTTCCATTATGAGATAATCTGAGATAATCCCGGTTAACTCTGTCATGGAAACGCCATAACTTATTTTATGTTTTACGATATGTTTAAGAAGGTTAGTTCTTACCAGTCGTTTATAGATTGCACAAAACAAACCGCGTCCGATTTTTAAATAAAATTTGTTAATAAATTAAGATTTGTGTGTCTCAGGTCGATTTCTCGACTAAATTATGAACTAAACTAAATTATTCAGTAATTCATAATAAACATTCATAGGTGGCAGTAACAGCAACAAAACGAGATGTGCCTGACTTCGAAATATTAAATTAAATTAAATTAATGGAAAATGATATGGAAGTTGCAGTATTTGCAAATGTTATTACAAACTACAAAATGTTTAAAAATAATAAAAATGTCACGTAAAAATTTGTACACAATAACACATTTGCATTAAATGCCAAATAATGACATCTGACAACTAAATTGAACAGTTACCTAGCGAGGAGACTTCTCGTTTGTAACTTGACGGCGAATAGCGTAATCCCACCTTAACAAGGTTTAGTTCATAATTTAGCCGAAAAAAACGACCTGAGGCACACAGCATTAGAACTGAATATCATTATGAATATTAAATACTTTTCGAAGACTGGTGTGAACTAATCACCTATTTAGTTGGTCGGAAATTTAGTCAAGAATAGCGACGTCAGGTACACAATAATAAAAACTCTAATACTTTGTGCCTGATTCTTTCGACTAAAATACTAAAGAAACTATATAAATCACAATCATAAACTAACCCCAATTTAGATTAGTCACAGTGACTAATAAAATTAGTTGTTAGTTATTACTAGTCGTTCATAGATGGCACAAAAAATGTGTGTCACAAATTTTCAAGTTATTTAAGTTAATCAACGAATTTCCAAAAAATTCGAGATTCGATCGAACATCAGAGTACAGTCAGTTATAGCCCAAAATGCAATGGGATTATTAAGAATTGTATAGTACACTCAAAGTAGCCGTCATGTGCAATCAAACCAAACAATGGACACGACGTATTCTATCCGTAGTTCTATAAGGCACTCGCACTACGTTCCTGAAGATTATAAAGCACTTCAGCAGAACTTTTTCTTTGAGAGCAGATTCGGTAGGCCTTATAAAATCATCAAACAGTTTAACGATGATGTATTTTGGATTCAACTCAGATGAAAGTGGTACAAATTGGTACATTACGACAATACAACCTGAAGAAAGTGGACATGTCTGTTCGGGATGATCAGATTTAAGGCGGGGGTAATGTTAACGGAGAATTACTCAAAAGGCCAATTACTAAGATCAGCCACTTACCAATTGAGGACAATGAACCTTGCAGTGGAGGAGGAAAGCCTAAAAGATGAAGCGCCAAGTTCAACCTGCTACTTCACACAGGACCACCAACAAGATACCACCAAGATGGTTCACTTCCCATCTCGTGATCTATATTGATAAAATTAGACAAGTAGGACTAACCAACGGAGAATGGAGAATTATACCGAAGGGGACGGATTCCTAACACTAGATCCAATAATCTGAGGGATAAAGTAAACATCGATCCTATCATTCGAGCAAATCGAAGCTGGCACCCAAAACTCAGATATTGAAATCATTGAAGAATTAATTGGAGATCATAATCGGAATCTATATGGGCATCATTTACAGCAATGAACATGGTGGTGAACTGGCGGAATGAATGGACAACATGGAAAGTTGGAGTATCGCCTATCTCATTTTCTCATCCACCATGGTTGAATTCAGAGCAACTCGTCATAGGCTTTAACACAAACATTCACCTGTTTTCCATTGGCAACAATTTTCATACTGCATTAACATCTTTAAGTCGATAGTTGTGAGCAAAGCTGAATTGTAGCGGAATTGAGACAACTGAAAAGAAATAAAAATGAAGTAGGAGGTAATTCTAACCGAGTAAGCAGGCAACCTAGACTGGGTCTGCCTAGTGAAATTAAACATTTGTATGTCAGTACGATGGCAGTAGTTGAAGGACCTATTGATTTACACTTTAAGGTTTATTTTCATAGTTAGAAAATTATTTTGTTCATCCATTAAAAAAATTAAATTTTCACGTTTTGCTGTCAAAATTTTTCTAAATTTTATTGTTCTAGAGGCAGATAAATTGCTGCGAAAATGTTTGTAGAGTTTTCACTTGCGCAGTCTATATGTGAATGAGATAACTACAAACATTTCACGTACCGCATTTTCGAAATCGTGAGCTAAATATTTTTTTGTTATTTTGCTATAGCTAGGTTTTACGGCAAATTTGTATGTAACATTTATCTTAGCGCGACCTGGATACCTAAAATTTATGAAAAAGCTCGAAAAAGCCAAAACTCGAAAACAACAAATTTGCACAGTTGCATTTATTCTATTTTTTTAAATTTTTCTCGCGAATCGAAATATTTTTTTGAATGAAAGTATGTCAAGTTAAAGATCATGGGCCGAAATTGATCCCAGCCCACCGACGAGCTCGCCTTCAGTTCGCTCGAGGGCATTTGGATTGAACAAACGAACAATGGAGAACAGTCCTATTCTCTGACGAGTGCAGGATGTGTTTATATAAGATAACGATGGGCGAGGCAGAGTGTACAGAAGATCAGGAGAGCGATTTACACAATGTTGCATTGAAGGAAATACTGGCCGTCGATCAAGAAAATTGAGGTTTCAGCGGTACATTGAGGAACCGAGGACTACGTAGTACCTTTTGCCGAGTTTATTGGTGGAAACTTCCTGTTCATGCAAGATAATGCGAGACCGCATACGATTGGTATAGTGTACTTGTACCTTCAAGAGGTGTATGTGTCCCTGTTATGGAGTGGCCAGCTCAAAGCCTGGGCCTCAATCCCATCGAACACTTATGGGACGAGCTGGGAAAAAGAGTTTGAGCTAGAGGTATTGATCCAACGAGTGAGTCTCCAGGAGCTGAAATAAGCGATCGCAGAGGAATGCGAGGTGATGCCTCAAGAATTGGTTGAAATTCATGTTTCAATTCAATTTTTATCACTAATTTTCATGAGGAGAAATTCACAAAAAACGTGTGCTTCAGATGTTGACCCAAAAATCATTTTGTTGGCACGGTATACGCACAAAAACGGTACGTCTGGCTGTGTTGAAATAGACTTTGAATCTGCATTCAAGAAAATAAAATAAACATTGGATTTTGTGATAATTTTGAACTTTTGTTGAAAATTGATCAATGTGCGAATTTTTTGCACCCCAGTGTATATACATAATACACCCTGTATATATATTAAACATGTATAAAGAAACTAAATTCAACCATTGACCCAATCACGCAATCTTTGTAATTATAAGCATTTAACCTCGGAGCAACATAATTTCTATAAATTATATGGCATAGTAACAAACCATTATCAAATTATTATTATCGCTACCATTATCACTACATCATTAGTTTTTATTTTTGAATTAATTACATCAAATTAATTCAAAACAAAACTATTTACAAAAAAAAAGGAAAAATTTCTTTTAATTTGGATGCCAGCCAAATATAAATAGTTGACAGACAACAACACATACTAAAGGTATCTACACAAAAATGTTTTTAAATATTTAAACCCTACTTATGTATCCAAAATAGATACATAAATTTATGTACATAAATAATTATTATATACGTGACTTAAGTCAGAGGCAATCTAGCCATTGACTTGATAACATCGCACGTATGCTCTACTTTTAGCCTTTTACAAATCAAACATGAAATCGAAATGCGAGTCAGCGTAAAATTGGTGCGGTTCTGCTCCATTTAACCTGCGGCTACTTATTAATCAAATATTTATTTAAATAAGTCACGTGAGACTAATTAACCACCTTATGTAAACATATTTAGACATACATTGTATGTGTGCGTTACACTTGCAACTGACATGAAATATATCAACACAAAATAATTTTAAGTGTTTTTGTACCGAACTAACAAAAAATGTTTTTGATTGTCGTCGTCGTTAAAATATAATATTCTTATTTATTATTATTAATTGCTTATTTATTTTCTTTTAAAAATATCCAACTTAACGTGCAAGGACGTTTAGGGTACAAACACAGATGTACGATATTTGCTTATACTATATACATATATAAAATGCGATGGTGGAATGGTGGTAAATAATCTGACTAATGACACTGCGCAAAGGTTACATTTAACAAGCAGTTTGGACAGATTACAGCTTGAACACCTTTTTAACGTATATTTTGTGCATACAGAGTAGGGAACGAAACAAAAAGCATAACGCACTTGTTATAAGAAAGTGCCAGCACAATAACAAAGGTAATAACGAACGCATTTTTATAGGTCAGTGTTTGCGATTATATCGATATATCCAACAGCTATATGCATACATATACATATTGTATGATTGCAATCGTGAAATATTAATTACTGGGTATATACGAACGAGTAAACACATACCGAACATATTGAAAGTGAGAAATAAAATTTTGCTATTTTTAATAAGAAATGCAAAGATAAGAGTGGGTGGGTGTGTGAAATATTGAATTTTGTTTGTCTTTCAAATTAGATAATTTGGCGGTTTTAACCGGTTAAAATTATTTTTTTGCTATACATACTTAAATCTGCTTGCACTTGAGGATTTGATATCTATTAACGTCTAAGGTCAAGCTCACGTACAGGGTTAAGCGACGTCTAAAACGTAGTTTGTGGAAACATTTTAGAAGAGTTACAGTTATTTGCATTAGCAATTTCCCAGTTGGAAATTTGCCAACATGCATTGAATATTTTTTTCTGGATGTGTTTGAAAAGAAGAACCATTAGATAAACAAGCCACTTTAATTTCTTAAATGACTGTCGACGATTGGCGATACGTGTGAGACATGTCATTTACATTTCTTCATGGTGATAATGTGATCGCAGATGACTGATGATCCTGAAAAATATGAAATAATAGTAAATTAGTTAGAAGATAAATTTACCTTGGCTTAACAATTTTCTAATTTAATTATCGTCGTTATCCTTTAATTAGATGTGATACAGATTGTTTCGAAGGACAGGTTAATCTTACCCAGGTATGTAATAAACTATTTTTGTGTCAAGTTAGGCAGAATTTGCTTCAGATGATACAGGCTTCAAATATATAATATAAAAGGTCAATTTACACCAACTTTAATCCCAGACCGGTACCGGAGATTGGACCAAAGCTGCTCGAGAAATCATGAAAAGATCATTATTCAGGTGTGAATATAGATTATTTTTGTATTAGGTGAGACGGAAATGGCTTCAGACGGTAATAGCTTAAAAAATATTTTTTATGTCAAGTTAGACGGAATTCGCTTCGGACGGAAAAGACTTCAACTATGTAATTTATAGAGGACGATCTTACCACCTTTAATAGTTTATAGCTCCAGGCCGTTATCCCGGCTACGCGGAATTGGCTTCAGATGGTCCTTGCTTTAGATATGTAATAAAGGGTGATTTTTTAAGAGTTTGGTTTATAATTTTCAAAAAACACAGTACAATTATAAAAACTGTATGGAATTTTTATTTGAATCGATAAATTAATGTTTGTTATTTTTTTAAACCCTCCCATCTGCTCTGGAGCCGAAGCACTATCTGCTCTTTCGCGTTTCATTTTTTCGGCCTACTTTACTCAATTACTGCCAAATCGAAGACGTACGGCTATTGGACCGATTTAAGTTACCATCTGCGCATTTCATAGCTCCATGCCAGCCTTATAGTACAGGACATGGTAGATGGGTCGGCCCATGAGATTTGCACGCCGATAGGGGGTCGTAATTGTGTTCCTTTTCATCACAGACCGTAGTATGTTGAAGAAAATTTAATTTTGCGTCCTGCCTCTATCGGGATTCGAACCCGGTACCTCCTGATACAAACTCCAAAACTTTAACTATATACTGTACCATTTGGTCGATAATGTTTGTTATTTACCTTTTAAAAAATATTTCATGTTAATGTTCACCATGGCTACGTTTTAAGTGGTCCATGCAACATGCCCAATTTTTCACCACTTTTTCGAGCATTGCGGCTGGTAGATCGCTAATAAAATAAAACGGTTTATGTTGTCTTCCAATTCTGCAATTATTGTTGTTGGTTTATTGGCATAGACGAGAAACTTCACGTAGCCCCGTAGTCGTTCGGCTTCAGTTGTTACACGAGCTGTATTTTATATGCCTCCAGACCAAGCTCATAGCGTCACAATTTTGTCACAATGGCTTAGCCAGTACATCGATTATGACGATCATAAAATGGACAAATTGCGCGAAACACATTTTTCACTGAACACGAATTTTGATAATAAAATTCAATAATTTGTATACGTTGTTCGTCGAATTTATAAAAATGGTTGATTTTATCAAGTTTAATATTTTATTACACCAGCAAGGGCGGCATGTTGTACCATCACTATTTTCGACTTTCGTCTCATTTTTCACGAGTAAAATGGCATTTTCTAATGTGTTCTCAGCTTGCTCGAGTATAACGTCACTCTATTAGTCTATTTCTTTCCTACGATTCCTAAGACTACTAGATTAATCGACTCTATTTATCACCAAATAATTTTTTCGTGATACGTTTGTCGAAATGTAAAAACGAGAGAAAGCTCACAATTATATCAAGAGTTTGAAATCGCGATATCAAACACATAATTGTTTGTTCAAAGTCGAAAATAGTGATGGTACAACATGCCGCCCCATGAAGCCACCAGAGTTTAAGCCAACTGATACTCTAGAAATCATGGACCTTATTCATCTGTGTAATATATTTATGCGTTAGGTTGACGGAATTAACTTCAGACGGTAAAGACTGCCACCAGATAATGGCCAAAGATTGCGGCATGGTTCTTGTAGAGGGCAGGCCAACTTTATCTAGGTGTTTATAAACCAATCCTGTCTAACCTGATACAAAAATTATTTATTATCCACATTGGATATATTTAATTTGCCCTTCGCAAGGTCCTTGGAGTAACATTTGTTCCGATATATGATGGTGGTTTATGGTGTAATAAATTGTTAAAGATGCTAGAACATACCTTTAAATTACATATTTGACCGAAAAAATAATTTATTACCGACCTTGGTATAAAACTGACTTGCCCTTAACCATTGAACTACATTCAAATTCAAACGTTGGAGCAATACTTTTAGGCCAAATTACCAAGAATAGCATTGACGTTTTGGATTGGGTTTACAGTCAACCATAATTATTTTGAGATATCAAAGGAGGAGACTTAATGGAAAGGCCCTAAATCGTTTTCTTAATAATTGTAGGCCATCAAAAGTGAAGATACAAGCTTAGGCAATCACGAGGTCAGAAATCAAGTAAGTTCTAACTATGTCACAGAAGCTGGAATTTGCAGAAGAGCATTGTCCTGTCAATTTGATGCACGATATGCCATCGTGTTAGCCTCAAGTTGCCATTGTGTTAGCCTCGATATGGCGATATCAATATAATTTGAATCTGGAATAAGTGCCGATATTCCCATTAATTCGTAAAAAATCTGCAGACGTGAGTTCTTCTATATTAGTCGTATCTTCGTTATTTATATATGAACCCCCCGCCCCCCTATGTAGCTGGTGGCGGAGCGTGCATGACTTTGATTGGCTGAGATACTTCTGGTCATCAGCTGAGACGACATTCAATTTTGCGATTGACGGTTCACATAATGCCAAACATCAGGCCGATAATTGGCGTATGGTTTTAAGTCTACAAATTACTTGGTCAGCTATATTATGAAGGTTTGTTAATTTTTTAGCGGATTTCTCACGTAGCTTTTGTATATGGAGAATCGTTTGAATAAAGTGGCTTACGGCAATATTCTACTTGACGTAACGCATTATTTTTAACCAAGCGGATCTAACTTCTAAGTTATTGTAAATTTCCCAACATCTGCCGGACAGGATTTATTGTGAACTGGTGCCATGTGTAAATTCTTAAAACCGTGGAACGTTTTATAATCACGATCATAAGTTGGCACTTAATTCTCGGTAGCCTGGAACTAAAGTGCGGCTCTTTAGGTGACTGATGTAAAAAACTTTGGTTTAACGACGTCGAAAAATCGCTTGGGAAATAAAGAAATCGTTCTGTTATGCCATTGTACGTTCCAATACTTTGTTGAACCAGTCAAAGATTGATACACTCGTATCACTTTAAACTTAAATATTTGGACTCGATATTCACAATTTTCCAGGAGTAGTCAATTTTGTGGCTATCGAATCCTTCTTTAAATATTCTACAAAGGTTGCAATGCGTTTAGCTTTCCTTTCGGTTGGCCTCGCTAAGCACTCCAATCTTTTCTTTCGGCATCTTAACTAAGGTCCGGCACAAGAATCAGCTACAATTTTTTTAAAATCTGTCTCTCCCCCCTACTTCAGCAACATGTGTTTTAAAAAATCAGCAGTGTAGCACAACGAGCGTGGCCTGTTCCACATGCCATAAAACCGTCACGTAAGGCATGGTTTCTGTTTCGTTCATGGTCACCAATATATGAATTTTGTTCGAAAACCGCGACTTGGGAGTTTTTCTGTAGTTTATCAATAACATTAATTTTGTGTGTCTATAGTAGGTTGAAAGAACAGCAAAACTCCCAACTCTCAAGTCCCAGTTTTCTAACAAAATCTGTACTCTGGAGTTTCAATAAATTCGCACAGATACATAAAGAAAAATATGCAGAAGCGTATTGAGCCAGTCATTATGACATTTATTTGGACGATGATTGATGTGTCAAGATTATCTGATCTAAGCTAAAGGACTATGACTTTATTCACAATTTCAACATACGGAAACTTATGGTTTAACTTCGGTCTATAAAACCAAGTTATTTAAATCCTGACAAACATTATGAAAAATACGCTGGTAAACATTATGAAAAATGAAACCACTATTCCCGAAGTTTGGAGGGCCCCTGATCCCAAAAAAGCAAATAAAAGTATGTCTGTTCGTCTGAATGTTTGGATGTTTGTACCGATAATATCTTCAGAACAGAGTATTCGATTCAAATTTTTTTCGGAAAATTGAAAAGCTTTTTGGATCTCTAGCACAAGGGCTTCGGTTACCTGCCATAGGAAATCACCCAAAATAACAAGATATTGCTTTACATTTTTCCCATATATGTTTGAAAGGTCTTAGAGCACACACCAATTTCGATGTAACTGTAGTTCATAACTCCACCATTTTTGTGCTGGTAGCTATAAGTCTTGAAGATTTCTGTTAATTTATACCCAAATTATACTCTTTACTTACTCAAAACTACTATTGTGGCGCTGGCACTAGTCATTACAATTTTTTTTATTCCCATATAATCATGTGGCATATCATTTCAAAAGTCTTGGTAGAATCAGCAATTTTCGAATCAGCGTTTTAGTTCACAAATCAACTGTTTTGGCGCATGTAGCTAAATATTCAATTATCATATATGTATATGTGTCTTTTATTGAAAGTGCCTTGAAGAATGCTGTAAATTTTTCTGACGCTCCGTACAGTGGTTGGCGTTCGTTTATACGCACCATATTTTTCAATATATCAGAAAACTAAACCAAAATTTAACATTTTACTTATTTCTAAAAACTATTTTTAATTTAAATTTTTTTAAAAAAATATTAGTGAATTGCTGTGGATTCCTTAAATTTTCATTCATTAAATTCAAATTTTTTACGAAATTGCAAAGAAATCTGATGCATTCGTTTATGCGCATTTGCATATTTTCACCGATAAATTGTAAAGCATATCATGAAATGAAATATTAATACTTCGTTCCACCTCCCTTATTCTTAATAACTTCAAAATTTCATTGGGACCGATTTCATCCCAGCATTGCTCGGTACACTGCTTCAGATCGTTTACTGACGAAAATTGACGTCCATTTGCATACACTTTTGCAGCCAGTATGCGCCAAAGAATCTCAATGGGGTTGCAGTCTGGGCTACAAGCCGGCCACTCTAGTATTGGAATATTTCTGCACTCAAACTAATCCTTAGATGCATGTGAAACGTATCGCAGCGTTGTCCTGTTGAAATGCGAACTCACTATCAATATGATCATCAATAAATGGAATCAAAACATCTTCCAGCTACTCACAATATTTTGTTGAATTCGTTCTTTTGTTGAATTCGCAAATGGATGTCTTAAAATTTGATGAGAACGCTCCCCAAACCATTACAGTCCCACCACCAAAATTTCTCTTAGACCGAACGATAGTGTGATTGCGTAGATCATGCCAATAACAACGGTAGCGGTCTGGTCTGTCTAAATTAAATTTCAGAAAAAATCACTTTTCCCCATTCTTTTGTCCAATGCATATGTACTGCTGGGCAAACTACAAACGGCGTTCCATATGTGTGGTTGTTAGACGGGGTTTCGATTTAGGTTTGTTCCATTTAATGGTTTTTGCTGTAGGACCCGAGCTACAGTTGATTATTTGGCTACATTGTTTTTGGCTGCTTCTTGTTTAATTTGTCAGTTTTGGCGTGTAGTGAGCTTTGGATTCCTGCGTGTAGGATTAGATAAGTTTTTGGATTTTAAAATAAATTCTGATCAATCCCTCAGATCTTTTGATTTCCTTGGCAACGGGGCGATTAGGGTAGCCTAATTTCTTCAATATTTCAATTTGCACTATTTCTTCTTCACAACTAAAACAATAGATGTAAATAAACAAAATTTATCCTGTTAGTTCTCTTCTTCTTTAGTTCACAAGCTCACCACTTTGGAGCTGGTGACCAATTGATAATTTGGTATAGAATATATAATAAAACATTTATTTAAAAAAAAAGGATTTTCCAAAATCACAGAAAAATCTAAAAATTGTTGTTGGCTCCGGGTTCACTTTCGCATTTCCTTTATCGACTGAATTCGTTGATTGGGTCGAGGCCGGCTGAAAGCTTCCATTTTAAGGGAGGATTAAGGAAGGATTCCATGCTAATATTATCGGAAGACACAGAACCTGAGAAGGATTTCTTTTCGCATATACGAGGGTACGGCATTTTACTCATCCAACTCATCAACTCCGAAATTGAAGAAAATTGCCTGTCGGCAAGATGAACCTCATGCCCGGAACGCATATTTTTAAGCTACATTTCCGAAAAAAGTACTTTTAGAGGAAGAAAATGGTTAATATTGTCATGATACAATTCAAATGATTCATTCCATTCGAACTTTTTCATTATCAGAATTACGTCACTGTTATTATAAACTCGATGAGATGCTTCGCCCCGACTTAGATTAGCTATATAAAATAACAAGCAACGCAACAAATAAGATGTATATGAACGTTATTTACACTTAAACTTGTGGTGCACTTTAAAGTAGGATTGTGCGCTTAGAGTGGGGTCGGAGGTGTTGGAATAGTGCTGCTTGCTTTCAAATCAAAAATCTCAGTTTTCCTACATGTTAGACTCATTCATTTGGTTAATTTTTTTATTCTCGTATTTAAAACCGCACAATACAGTGCCCGCCGACCACAAGCGCCCTATTATTTTACTAAAATGTTTTTATTTTCCTACTTCAACGTCGAAATGTAATTAACATCGCGCGATTAAAACGCAAAGATAAAACCATTTAAAAAATTACGCAAACGTTAAGCGGAAACGTATTTTAAGCGAGAATCGCGTTATATATCCATTACAAACACACTGAAAGTGATATTATTTTTTACTAGATTCGGTTTTATAAAAAAATTTGTTCAAAAGTATATTAAACTCATAACACTATGTATATACAAAAATAACAATTGCACGATACACATTATTTCACGTGCGATTACGCAAAATAAACAATAACTCTTTAACAATCGGCCGTATATTTGTTTTATGGTTCCCCAGCCAATTTATTCGCACATTGATCGTACATATTAAAGTAGAAATATATTATTTACTTTACCTCATCATATACTATGTAATGTAAAATCAATCAAACGTCATAATTGAACGCAAATAAACAAAAATACGAGATGAAAGCGTCTATATATAAAGGGTTATGGACCATGGCAACGAGAAAATTTTCCATCCCGTCGATTTTATATCATTTATTAAAAATGATCAAACGAATAAAATAATAAGCAATAGATGAATATATTTAGCCTTGCAGATAACGCTTATCAGTCAAAGAGCTTTCCTGACAAAAATATATATTTTACTGACGTTTTTCTTTTTTTTGCATACGCGCACGAATTTAGCGAGCATACATTAATTTAATTATCGTTTGTTCATATTTAAATTAATTTTATATTTTTTGCAAATTAATAATTGGCAAAGCTTAATGATGCAAAAATGCAATGCAATGTTACGTGTATACAAAGTGGAAATATACTCGTAACTAAAATATTAAAAAAAAATTATTTTGTTCTTTTCATTGATTGATTTTGAAAGCACACGCATGGTGTGTTATTGTGCTTCACAGTGGGACGGTTTATAATAATCAAAATCAATTTTTAATTTATGTAAAGCTTTTTTAAACTATAACCAACAACGCAGTATTTGAGACAATGTTGGTTACTCGTATATATCGTATAGTGTGCGGTTAGAAACTGGCAAAAAGTAAAACTATATACAAAAAAATCGATTGGAATGCATTTTGTATAGATATGCGAGTACAAATTGTAAATTAATCGATTGATTGCTATATGAATTTTTGGAGGAAATACCTTAGATATTTAGAGGTGAATTTGAATATTTTATATGTATGTGAATATAGTTTTAGCCGCGAGCTAGATATCAATCATAATATGATATTGGCGACCTTGTTGTGGTGACGATATATTTTTATGTAATTTTGTTATCTCGATATTATGACGGTTTGATATTATTTAATCACCTGATTGGTGCTTCAGGCAGTGGTTTTTAAACAAATAAGGGCATTGGACGTTAGCGCAGAGGTCTCTGCGCGAGTTGCGATTTGATAGGATATTCTATTGTGCTTTACATAGTTCGTAAACTGGGTACCTGGATAAAGCAAATACAACTTTACCTTTCGATTATATGGTTTAGGCTAAAACCAGCGATGGGTCATGTTTTTGGGTCAAAAAGTGTTTTCAACGTACGTGTAGGAAATTGTGTATTTTATGTAGTTTGCTACCCGTAGAACCCGTCGAAACGTTTACTACAAAATTCCACTGAAGCTACTTGTGTAAATGTGGGAGGCACTGCTATCAACATTAGTTGTCAATTTTTTTCAAACATTTCCTTAATATTATCTCATTCAGTTGAAACCAATCAGATACGAAAGAAATTCGAATAAAAGAATTAATAAATCCAATTTGCAATGTGAAATAAATTGTGCTAACACATCGGGAAATAAATTGTTGGACACATCGCAAATTTCCAGTAAACATATTGGTCACAAAATGGCTCAATGAAGTGTTTGACACAGTGAACTTGTGAACTGAAGCACTGGCAATAAAATTGTTGCTTTTTAAGCCCTTTCAATCATGTATGATTTATAACGCCACATGATTTTATTGGAACGAGCTGTTGTAATTGCTTACAGCGCCACAACGGTTGTTTGTTTGGAGAATGTCACTAAATAAGATGAATTAGGTTAGTACTCCTAATTCATCTTATTTAGTGACATTCTCCAAAACAACCAGCGCCAAAACACTGAATTTGACGATCATAATATGAGAATGTATATAAAATGAAATCAGCGCTACAATGGAAAATTCGAGTACTAAAATGCTTCAGCTAAATGTGCGATAATCTTCAACACTTTTAAACTTTTTCGTTGACATGTCACACTTATATATTCTATAATAAATTAAATGATACAGCTACCAGCACAAAAACGGTGGATTTATCAACGAAAGCGCTAATAACAAAATTGTTGCTGGTTCCAAGACCGCCGCCGTTTAAAATAGCTGTCATTATTTCCATAATGCCCTCCACATAGAGTGCCATTCTGAAATCCAACTCTCACTCAATATTGGAAGAATATTTTATCCGACAAATGGTGGTCTATAGCATAACCTCTTGACCGTCGAATGTTATACGTGTGTAGAGTAGAACCCGTATAGAGGATCAAATAATTTGGAAATTTCAGACAGCACCTTTCTCTTGATTATAGGCGCTTCGATATCTAGCGGGTTGATTTTAAATCGGAAAATATCTTCTGTAGGATTCCATAAAATAGCAAGGCAAGGGTTTTGAAAGTCAATTCAAGGGTAATTTACCTCTTGGACTGATTTCACCACAAGCAAAGAAACGACGCAGGACTGTCTGTGGTATCTTGAATTATGTCTTTTGTCATCCGAGATGTTCAAAACGAGAAAAACAAAAGAGCACCTTAGCCATCCGTATAACGAGACGTTACGATAACTAAGAGTTGTCAGTTCTGTTCAACGTAGGCCATCCATAAGATTGGAAGCATCCTACGAGGTCCTGTCTGCAATGATGTCGACTACAATGGTGAGTACTGTTTTATGACACGATTTTGGGAATATAGAAAAGGTTCCAGTTATCTAAGTCTTTATGATTTAATTGTTCCAATTATATCGATGTTGTTTAGATCATTTCTGATCTCGAGATCATACACGCACGGAAAGCGACTACTGATCTTAACAGCGTTTTGTAGATATTGAACTTTGTTTCACCAATGTAAATTGCTGCTCCAAAATACCAAAGTGAGATTCCTTGCAATACGGGGTGAATATTTTGCAACCATCAGAAAAAGTGATGTTGGCGTTTGATTATAACGCCCCTGAGTAAGATTTAAGGGACCGTTACTCCATAGTTTGATTTCCGTGTTCTTTTATGGATATGCTTATGACGGAACTATGTGCTAGCTAGCTCGCTGGTGCACATTCTGTTCTTGTTTCAAGCCAGGTGAAAGTAGTCTGAGTCGATGGTACCTCGATAAATGCTGTATGCATTGCTGTTTTGTGTGTTAAAGTCACCCAAAACAATTTTTACATCGTGTCGAAGAATTTTGCTTAATGCTCGTATTATGGTTCTCACCTCACCTCACCTCACCGAGCGAGTCACCTCACCAATCCAAGTCGTGTGAGTTAGATTTTTGTATTATGGTGTTCGTTTTTATTTTGGTGAGATGTGTTTGTTTATTATGACAATTTCCATTAGCTGTTAAGTTGGAAATATTGTAATTTTTTGCGTTTTGGATATACATTTTTCACAGTATTGACGTTTCGTGTGTTTTTCATTAGAAATTCTTATTTTATGCATAGATTTTTTTTTTATTATGCAATAATTTTATAAAACGAAATCCTATAAAAAAATTATTATGGAAAAAATCTTACGTTTTTTGCTATCCATCGTGATTACTTACGTTTTCGTTTTTTGCTATCCAACTTGAAAAATTACTATGAACTCACCAGTATATTGTTGGTGAGTATATTTGACACTAGAGTCACCTCACCGCAACTTGTATAATATCAAATGTGCGTAGGTCTTGTTCGAAGTCGTCACGCCAGCGTAGTCGAGGTCTCTCTAAGACGCACTCTGTCCTGTTGTTGACGAAACACTTTATAAAGCGACGTCCGTGTACAATTTTCGAGGTCGAGTTTGTGATGATTCCGATATTGTAATCCGAGGCCTTTGATTAGGGTTCATAACTTGAGTTGTTTTTATGAGAGAAGGTTGTTGGCCTGCCGTTCATCCTGCGTCTCCACTACACCGCCTGATTCATTTAGAGTTACCCAGAGAGCACCACGAGTGGTATGAATGTAGGACTTCACCCCCACGATTGATTGCTGCAGGTAAATTTATACCAAAATTAGACTTAGTTATTTTATTGTGGTTTATTCATCAAAAGGCGTATCGCTGTAATATTATTTAAAAAAAAACTTAAAACCGTTTATAATAACATGAAAAATATTAAGAAATTCGTTCATTACCAAGCCAAGCGAAAGGATTTGATTCGAGGTTTTTCAGATCTCTTTGTGACGACTGTCTTGAAGGGGACGTGTTTTGGAGTTGTTATCACTTCAAATTACCTGATATCTTAACTGTAGATTTTTGAATGCAGACCAATTGTCTTTCCATCCCTGGTTCAAACTCTTGTGGCGTCCTCATGCTCACTGTGGAATTGAGTATTTGGGGTTTTTGAGATTCCAATTAACTTTATTATTCAACTTTGAAGTAGAGTTAGCAGCTACTTAAAACTTGTTGCTAAACAGTATTGTCAGACAATATTGTCATCATTGATTATGCGTGGCTAAATTGGATAGTTCAGGTTTGTTCTTTAAAGCGTACGACAATTTTCCTAGGATACTAATCTAACACATATAAAAAATTCCATCATGAGGTTAGACATTTTCATTGTACGGCAGCTCCTGCAACTCCCAAAATTAAACTGGTTGTACATGATGAATCTGTATGTTTGTGCAACTCGTCGGTTAATAAATAGTTAATATTTTACATCGATTGCATGAGCAGGAAACAACAACCTAGTTAGGAAATGAGAAAAATTAATTTATGCATAATTTTAGCGACCGACTATAACTGATCAAATATTTTTTGGCGACCTTGCGATGACAATCCAAAAATTTTATCTATCGAAATAAAATATTTTATTATTATTTAATGATGTCGTTGCCAAATCATACTGATATTTGATACAAAATCATTTAGTTCATATAAAAGCCCTGCAAATTAAAAGATCGATATCATAGTTAGTAAGATCCTCGTGTGAACGCGAAACTGTACGAAATTTGAATCAAATTAGCGCTTGACCTTGAATCGATATTGTACTCGTACTGATTACATCAACAAATGATAAAGTATGAAGCCCCACAAACTCGATTAAGTATGTGGGCACAATCAATTAGATTTTTGCAGTCAACCTGTTTTGTGCGATTGATATTTTTTACGCGCAATATCAATTTCAAATGCAATTGAAATTCAAAACTTGTTTAAGCACGTTCTTTATTCACATAAGGCACCTTAAGATTAATTTCTATTTACATATTCGCTTATCACATTAAAGTGACACACACACACACACATTTACAATAATGCCTCGCGTTTTGTTTACATTGTATTTATGTAAGAATCAAAACAAAAACAAATCTGCTTCTAATCTAACCGAAAAAAATTCTTATCTATGTGTATTGTGTCGTTATCAAAATATTCAATTAACTGTTACTTAAAAAACGACATTTCCAAGCACCCAACACATGACACCCGACCCATACCCCTAAAGCACAAAAAACTTGATGACTTCATGCAAACAAATTTTTATTATACGATTGACTAAATTTTACCTGCCGCTGCCCTAAACACCTTCTACTCGATTTACTTATTAGGTATACACAAAACATGAAATCATGTTGTATGTGTCAAATTTTGTGGGTTTGATAATATACTCGTATATAAACGCGCCTCAAACCAAATCGTTTATAAACCGTGATGCCCGCGATTATAAAACCGCGCACATTTACGAATAAACTTTCTAATTATGTTTTGTGGTCTACTCTACTCCGCTAATCTCTTTCTCTCTCTACGAGTTGAATTTGTATGAAACGTTTTAATTTATGTACTTATTCTTATTAATTATATGTAGGTACAGTGTGGGCCTTAAACGTGCATATTATACATTCTGTTTAGTCAGTTCGCATTTTCCTTTACTTATATGTATTTTGATCTTTGACATTGACATTGCATTTGTTTGGTTATGGTATACTAATTTAGTTGTAATTTTTAACACATCGCCCTATTGGTATCGTCAGGTAATTCTGTCAGTACTATATTTATGTTTGTATACAAAATTAATTTCTACGTGGGTTTCTTAAATGTTTTTTTTTTGTAAGCTCATAAATTAGACATAAATAAATAAGAATTTTTATTTTGTAATTATTTTTGGCGTGCATACACTTTTGCAATTAAAATATATTTTACGAGATTTTCGCAATTTTAATTAGTTAGATTAGATAAGCCTATATACTCGTACATATATACATATATATAAGTAGAATGGACTAGCGGTTGTATTTGAAGTACGTTGACATAATGTTAATATATCTCGCGTGACTTGTGTTTAACATTTTAAAACTGGTACAAAGAATTTTCCATCAAGTGTTGCATAACCCGTCAAGTATTGCATATAATACTTGAATATAGGCGATTTTCATCAAATATCGATAGCGTCGGTTTGGACTCCGGGAATTCCAGTTAACAACATTGGAGGCAAAAAACGCCAGAAAGCTAGTCGAAATAACTATTCTCTTTAAAAGGCATTCTTTTTAAATATTATTTGTTATAACTAGGTACCCGCGGAACCCTCGCTGATAGAACGGCATTGAATGAACAAGCAACAGAAAAGTCTCTTTCGCAGTCTCTTCTCTATTTTAAAAACAGGCTCTTTTAGATACCCCACGTGAATTGGATCTTTGAAATTGGGCCTTTAAAACTATAAATTTGGAAACTTGCCCACTTTTACAGGATGTCACAGTTAGGAATATTTTCGCATATTCAAAGTTATTCCTAAAACCAACAACCGTAATAAAAAATTTCTATATGTATGTCTAAATGTGTAAAATTTTCTAATATCACATAAATTCAAAAATTCCATATTTACGGGTAAACGTAATTACGGGGCTACTTAGTTTGAGTAGGTCTAGTAACCTACCAGTGTCTACTGAATTTTGGACTCATCATGGACATCTCCAGCCGAGGTAGTACCGGACTCTTATCGGCTAAAACCCCCGTCACTCCTCCCAGTGCAGCCGGGGTCGCACTTTATACATCACATACGATACGAAAGCGAAAATACAAAATTCATATTTGAATTGAAACGTTTTCGTATCGTATTCAGGAATAGGGCCCAGCATTTTACGTATTTTGTTCTGCGCCATAAGGCGGCAGGTGTATTCTTTGATCTTGACTTTCTTTCAAGCCATTTGTGGGCAATGGAAGATTGTGTATTTTACTGTGTCACGCTCATCACAGTAGGAACATTTAGGCGTGTCTTCGACATTAGCCGTAGCTGTTTTGGTTACCCTTGCCTCAGTTTTTTTTATATGTATATGGAAGCTTCACCATGGGTCCAAACAAACTCTAAGATATTCGATCTGTTCTAAGGGTTTCGCCGTTACTCCTTCAACGGAGAATTCTGGATTCGTGAGAACTTGTCTCCCGCCACTTCAGTCTTCACCGGGGCCTTGATCGGCCCGATCATTAAATTATTCGGCGAAGATATGGGTGGCCGACATTTCCACAACTGAAACGTGCTGGGATACCGACAGATCAGCCGTAGTTTCTGGCTGTGTGTCCTTCCTCCCAGCATCTGTAGCAGCGAGAGTAAGCAGCAACAGGCGTGCTAGGCAGAAAACCCATCCTATTCGGATTCAAGATTCAACACCCTACTTCACTAATTAATTTGTGTGGTTTTTCGGGAAATTAATTAGTGAAGAAGAGTGATGATAGTTACTTATTATATAAATTATTGATTTATTATACTAACTTTCACAAAATTGGTTTGGCGTAAACGATTGTTCGGCACTTCACTTCCACTTACTATTTCACTAGTGCGAGTCTGAGACTGTGTCTCTTGAACTTCTTAAACCCGACTGTTTCTTTTTCTATATCTATCGACTATCGATAAATATCGAGATTAGATTCTCGAATATAATTTGTAGGTGGCAAAATACCTCTTTTCAGCAAAACGATCTATCCCTAGTAATTAAGCGGCGCGGCGTATAAATATTTTTGCTACGGGGAGTGCCACGAAGTGAAAAGGATTTTTGAGCCGCTACAATCTCATCTTTGGTTTTCCTCTTTTTGCGATTCCTGACTGTCGTTAAACCCGGTTCGGTTTCGATGGCGTTTTCCCCGGGGCTTGTAGTATCTTCGTATTTTTTCAGTGGCTATTTGCTCTGAATTTTTGACTCATAGATGGAAAATTTGTAAGAATCAGAACAATCAGTTTCGAGCGGATGAGATTATTGATTTGAAAATTTTTTGGCTAATTGCTTCTTCCGTTGTCTTCCTGTTCCGGTACATAGGGTTATACCTATTTTAATGTGTTGTATGCTATATATTTGTCTGAAAATATATCTCAAGGTATAGTATCGACGGTTCGCCCTAAATTTAATATTTATCTACACATACATATATATTAGCCGTTGTTAACATTGAAAAATTCGCTGCTTTCCGATCCGTGTTACCCGATTGACCTAAAGTAAAACGTGATAAATCCAATTCTATGCATCTTGTCGCAATGCCATGATGATAACAAGTCCTTCAACTCGAAAAGCATAAATCACTTGTTTTCCTAGTCAATTATAAACAAAATAATACGAAAATCGCATGCACATATTACATTTCTTCTTCATCTACATTATTATTATTATACCACATAACAATATTATTATTTTATTTATGTACTTGACTTGATTTCTTACCACATTGCATGCATTCCCATATTGAGTAGTTCTAAATTTCGTCTTCTTAACGAATATTTAAAATAAAAAAAGTGAAACATAAAATAAAAAGAAATAAAAAAAAACGTTTAATTAATGACAGTTAATACATATTTCCTACCAACAACAACCTATGTACATTTTACATACATGAAAAACAACTGAAAAAATAACAAAATTAAAAGCTGTTAAAAGCAACAACAATTAACGGAACAACTTCACTAGCTAGTCGCTATAGCGGTGCGCATACATGCCAAAAAATAATGTGTCATTGTGTAGAAGCACGAAACAAGTAAAAATACGTAAAAATTGTATTTGAAACGAAAACGAATGCAAAATAACAAATAAAAATATGATTACGAAAAGTACGAATAAACTTCGGAGTCCGATTGCTACTTGTTTTTTAATTTTGTTTTTACACAACACAAAATTAAAAAATCAACCGATTTTATTCAATTATTTGGTTTCTTTTAATACATTCTTACAATTTTTTGTGTTGTATTTTATTTTGTGAAAAGATTTATACGATTTAGAACAGTGGCTGTACGATTAGAGGGTTAAAGTTTTTGGTTAATAATTTTTTGGGTGGGCGAGTGCGAAGGTATGAGGTAACTGCCTACATTTTGTTTATTGCATAATTGACGATTTGGGAATTGAGTTTAAAATTTTGTTTGTTGTTTAGAAAGGAAAACGAAAATATATTTTTGACGGGCAGGTATATAGGATATGAAAAAGCGACAATAATTACCCAAGCAATATTAGTATGACTGCTTGTTCTATTAACAATGATTATATTAGGAAGCGATATGATTATATAATATGTACCTACAGTCTTAAATAGCGGTAGTACACTATTATCTTCTATTTTTCATGAATTTTAAGTCAAAATTTTACTCAAATATACATTTTTCAGAAGTTTAAATTGATATCAGTAACATTATCGCATACTTAAAAGTGTGTTTACTCTGCTAGTTCTAAAATTTTATATATGGCGTAAAATTTAACTGAATTTTAGCTAATAAATAAATAAATACATTTTATGAAGCATTCGAAACCCATTGAACGATACCTTGGTATACCTAAACAAATCAACTGATAAATATTAAATTTTAAACTACTTAACTAAAACATGAACTAACTAATTCAAACCAACCAAGCAAATTACGCAATTTTTTGGTAACTTTTGAATAACTCAAAAATATGGAAGGTAGTCTTTTAACAATTTTGACAATATTTTTTCTGGCTAAAATTTTAAGCATAAATTTAGACTATTCATGGAGAAATAAATACTGCAAACCTAACTGAAAGACCAAGAAATTGATTGTAGTATTGTAAATCAAAAAGTATTCCGCAATGCCCTTATACCTCAAATTGTCAGAATAATAAAAACTTCTATCAAGGAGGATTATTAGCGCACTGACATCGTGAATGATGAGATTTCATCAACGTTAAAATTAATCTTTGTCATCCAGCATTTTCCTCTTTATTGAAAATTGAAAATAATAAAATTTTAAACTAATCTAATCAATATTGTAAATGTTCTGTCATATTGTAAATCATTTAAAATTCCGCTGTATAAAAAACATTTATGCTTGAAATTAATTTAATGAAATTTCTAATAAAATTCCTGGCTAATACTTAAATGTATATGCTGAATATGTCTAGAACTTTTGAGTGTTTTTGATGAATAAATTAAATAATTTGAACAATATAATTGATATATAATTCATCATTTTTAATGTGAATAAAATGTGTTTATTTGATCAACAATATGCAAAACGAGAGTTACTCGTATTTACCAAACGGGGACTCGAACGCGCTGGTGTTGACAACGCAATACAAACGACCTTAATAGTTAAATACATGTCATGTCCTTCACCTTTCATTAAACCGAATGTGGTATTACTCACACATTTTTTACGTTTTCAGTAGCTTCCAAAGTCCAAGAAGACTTTTTCCAAGAAGTTGCATAACCCAGACGCTACTATGAATAGTAACATATCTTTTGAAGAGGCTAATATATGTGTGTTCCATCAATACTATCACATTAAAATATTATGCACAATATGGCTCTAGGTGCCTAACTCATTATTGCTTATTTACAATGTACTATTGCCTATTTACCATTTTATTTAACATACAATTTTAATAAGTTAATTAAGAAATAATAAAAGCACTAACATTTACTTTACAAATACTTTGCAGGTGGTTTAATAACTCTCGTTGGGGAATGTTATCAAAGCTTCGAGTTTCAATAAGCGATGAAGTCGATTTTCTTTCAAAACTCGCTTGAGTCGATACAACCGCGCTACCCTCCCTCGAGGCCGTATTTCGATTTAAAACTGATGATCTACATGTCTCTTGAAAATTTTACCCTTTCCAGCCAATTCGAGACAATAGCTACTCCAGAGAATTTTTATTAAATTCTCTTCAAATTTATTGCTCGTAAAATTTCGAAAATAAACTTATTCGAGTTTGTATTTATTTCCTGATTCTGCACTCGTCGATTTATATGATCTTTGTTTGTTTTTGCGGCAGCTAACTACTACTAATGGAGTTCCGAAATCTGACTGATCAATTTTATTTATGACCCCCAATTTCTCTAATCGATCAAGCTCTATCTTTTATTCATCTTTATGCACAAAGGATACGCATCGCAACTTTTTAAATACGAGCTGGACATTTTTTATCTTTAGCGAAATTTCGGGACCTGTATATCTTACTAACTTCCCGTTAAATAGGTCTTTAAGAGATTCGAGTAAAACCTTTAAATTTATTCTTGAGAATTATATTCTAAACTGTCCTCATTTTCCTCGTCAATGCTGAATATTGTCAGAAGATTTAACTTACCGCATTATTGAACTTTTGGCTCGTGATTCGAGTCATCCGCATTCTCCATAAAATGGTTTCGTCGAAATTTCTTTTTAAAATTAGTGTTCGATACCTTAGTTTGGCATATTTTGGCAAAATGACCGTTCTTGCTACACTTTCTGCACTTCTTCTGTTTTCTAAACTTGCAAAATTTAAATCTGTAATTGCAATATCCGCATGCTGTACAAGCCGGTCCACTGGGCCTCGTTTTGATATATTGAATTTCCAACCTTTTTCTTCCTCACTGATGCTTTCTCAACTTATTGCCAGGTCTAAGGCTTTCCAGGGTTTTCTCGTAGATTCGATCATAAGCAGATCTTTTTAGAAACCCACAAATAAATGCTCTTCTGAAACGAAATTAGAACCCCGATCCAAATCCACTACTGACTGCCATTGCTTTCACCCGATTACAAAAATCATCGCTTTCTTGACTAACAGCCTAAAATTTTCGACTTTCATGGAATTGAACAAAGTCTTCACATTTACGGACTTCGGAGATACCGGTGAACCCAAACTCGTTAACTATTTGTACACGTCTATTAAAATGAACGTCAAAAGATGCGTTTTCTTGTGAAACATAATTCGATGCCCTCAATAAAACATCAGCAGATGAATAAATGATTAATTTAATTTTGTTGTATTTTACCTAAACTTTCGGGTTTTATTTAAAGACGATATATCACTACAAAAATTCAGATGACCCGTTTTATGTTATCTGGATAATATTGATATAAAAGAAATCAACTGATTCATCAGTTCTCTTGGCCACTCAGAACAATTTTTGATATTTATTAACATTTTTTGAAAATTCTGACTTTGTTATCCGCAGTACAAAGATTTATTACGTAATGTTATGACTTAAGCTTGACCTTTCTTTTAGTAAATGAATGAACCGTTCGAACGGTAGTATAAAATGTCCAACAAGACGAAACGTATCTTTTGTCGCTTAGTAAAACTAATAAAAATGTGTTTATTAAGTATAACTGTTGATTGATATTATGGCCAACATCCGACCCTCCCCTACCTCTAATATACGCTAATCACGACAATACTGTACTTGAATACTACGACGACTAAAGGCTACGAAAGAATTTTAAGATTCCCAGTATCTGACTCTTATAAAGCTGACATGCAACATATAAAGCTCACACTGAACAACATGGATCTCCATACCCCGGATATCACCCCGCTTTCTCTGTTCACCCAGCTAAGGATAAAACGTCAAGTGATGTGTTTATCTGTGTATGTTGTACATTCTTACAATTTCAAAACGTAGTCGTCGGTTAAACGAGAAATTAGACGAATTTTGGTAAAAAGTTTTTTAAAAAAAATCTTCTCTTCCGACCAAATTCCAGAAACATGTCCTGGGCCAATTAAGATGCCAAGTCAATTTAGAATCCGCCTGGCATTTTCTTAAATAATATAGTATACAAAACACTAGCAAAAAATAAGATTTCTCACAATATAAACCGTCCTATCCGTCGACCAACTAACAGAAAATCAACAGAACTTGCCCGCGCCTACCAGACCTTTTGAAAAACCTGCATCGCCCAAAACATTTGAAAACAAGAAGAAGCTCCTATAAAAAGCGGTTTCTATCAAAATTAGTCACTAGCGGAAAAACATCAGGACCAGCCTTGATATACCTTCAATCTAGAATCGCAAATGCTATCAATACCAAATACTGCCAAAAACGAAAAAGCGCCAATGGAAGTTGCTACCTCCCCCAACTTAACAAAAACCTCGTATGATATTGTTGGAGTTGACTTTTGACGTCTCTTCGTCGATTAGTGTCACCATCTGCCGGTGGGCACTCTGTAACCAACCACAATGCATCGGGCAAGTCAAACTAGCACACACCATCGGACAGCTCTTCAAGATGTCAAAATCAACACGACGACGAGAATTTACACACCCTTCTTATCAAAGCCTTCGAGCAGCACGCACACACGAGTATAACATAGAACGAAATAATAAAAGCAACGATAAAATAGTACTATCCTAATCAGTTAACCCACCTGGGACGCAGAGTGGCTGAACTATGGCGCAACAATAGTTTACTACCAAAATCGTCACTTCCTCATGAATCTTGGTAAATTATTCTGACCAGCCCTAATACACATCCGATCCATCGCTCTCAAACGATTCGCCCGCAGATGGTATCTTCCTGGTGCCTTTTCAAATAACTGAAAAAACATAAAAAAAAATCGAGAAAGCTAAGCCAAGATATGATAAGACACGCTGCCACATCTGGTGGGCCGACCTCCGCCAAACCATAGACAGACATCACATCGAAAACGCGCCAACCAAAGAACTTCTTATTAAAACTAATTAACAATTTGATTTTGAAAATTTAGGAGTGCCGCAATTTAGAAATTTTGGTCTGGTCACTCTATTCTAGTATTAGATACCCATCTAGTATCAAATCCCAGGTGTAGAACGCCTAGTTAGTTCGCCTCCTATTCTTTTAAATATTTAGATAATAACTGAATGCAATAATACCGTAGGCAGACACAAACTAGATAACCTCGTTATCTAGATTATTAAGTTACTTCTGCCTGTATATTTACACGATTTTTTCAAAACAAAATTATTAAGTCTTGATAAATGAATCTATCCCGATAAATTAGGCACACTCGCAAAAATCGGGTTTCTATCTGTCACCATAATTCGTTTATTATGATTATTATAATTTAATTTTCAATCTAGATAAATAAAAATCGCGATAAATTTTGTGTCTGTCTACAGTATAAGAGTTTAATGCATAAAGCTTCCAATTAAGGTAAATTTGTCAGGGGGTCAGGGCCCACATGTTGTAACTATTACTATTTTCGCTTCGACGAAAAAACATAGCTACTTTGATGAAAATTTGAAAATTTACATGGAAGAAAAAATTTTCTTACTTCTTAAATACCGAAGCGAAAAAAGTGATAGTTACAACATGTCTGCCCAGAATTATCTGTTCCTCATTTCTATTAAAATTTTGCAACTAGATATACCATCCTCACTGTAATGGCTGGACCAGCGATTCAGTAATGCAACTTGTCAAACCTTTACGGAAAACGACGAAAGAGTTTTTTACGGAAAATTTGACTAGTTGGCTAGTGTGGCTGTAACACAACTTGTCAAATGCTTTACGCACACAAATGGTCGGCACAATTGAATAATAGATATAATATACATCATTAAATTACCTTGTGATTTTAAAATCGTGATCGTTTAAAAATGGAGGACGCTTTTATCTGGTATCTGATGTTTGTTTCAGTTTGCACGTAATTTTTCGGTCTGTTAAGTGAGACATATTTTAACGAAACTGAACGAAAAAATGTTTGCCTGTAACCAACAAAACTTATTTATCACATTTTTACGTTAAGTTTTTACTGATTCGCTGGTTCAGCCATAAGACTTAACAATATAATATGGAAATCCGCGATTAGCTAGTTTGTCAAAGGAAAACCATACTAACCTAGGTTTGGGTCACGCTCACGCTAAAAGCTGGCTGATACTATCATGTACATATAAACGTTTCCTAACCCTACGCTACTGCATAAAATTATGCTTAATTTAAAAATTGTACAAATTATAAATTGTAAATATAAAATATAATGAATTACTAATTAAAATTAATTATATGTATAAAAATTGGTTTTAGAAATTTTTTTACTTACTTGCATTCACGGAATAGTATTCACCGCCGCTACTGCATCGATTATTATTTTTATTCTGTACATTATTCAACTTTTCTATGTGTTTGTACGTTTTTTATAGGCGTTTCTTCTCTGCAGTTGTGCTTGTGTTGATTGTGTGCGGTGTAGAGCGCGCACAATGTGTTATTTTTGTTAACTATACGAACATTAAACAAAAAATGGCGTTGAACGATTGTCATGTACAAATTTGTCTTAAAATAAAAAATAAATTTAAAAATAAAAATAATTAGAACTAAATTGAGTGTTGAAGAAAAAAAAATTCAGAAAAATTTTATAAAGTGATAAGTGATTGAATTTAAGTGTATAAATTAATAAAACGTGAAAATGTCACAAATAAACTTAATAAATAATAAAGAAAATATTAATTTAAGTGGCATCAAAGATGACGTCGACCATCCTCATGAAAATAGTGTATCGACTGATTTGCCATCTGTGAATGAAATAAAAAGTGAAAATAATGGCGTACTAGTTCTAGAGACAAAAGATAGTGGCGCTAGTAGTTTTATTTTAAATAAAAATAATTTAAAAACATTTAATTATAAATTAACAAATAGTAGTTACTGTAAAAATAGTTGTACTATAAATAATCGTAATAATAACAATAATAATAAAGATTCATCATCGGGTGACTGTGAAACTAAAGATAATGATAGAACGGATGGTTCGGGTGGTCGAAATAATTTGAAAATTAAACGGAAAAGACGTCGCCGAAAATCAAAACGGTCAAGTAATAATGTGACGTATGGTGGTCGGGCCGCCTGGAAATATAATCATGGTGCGCGAGCCCAAGAAAATCGACGTCGTTTAAAAATGTTAACCCTAGTGCCGTACAATACCAATAAATTCCTAATGGAAGATCATATGCCGGAAAAATCACCACCGCCGCAGCGTACACGTGATTCAAGTTTCTCGGTCGATTCAGAAGAGAATTATTTTTTTTCACTGCCCAACGATGAGGAGGATTTTCTTACCAAAGAGTTTTCTAGTGTGTATGAAGATGCGAGGGTTGAGCGGCTGGAGGGCTTAAGTAAACAGCAGCTGATACAGGAATTTCTACAGTTGCAGGCAAGTTATGATCAGCTAAGTCGGAGATATGTCGCTGCCAAGGATAGAGATCCACCTTTGGATCCGTTACATAAAATTCGTGTGCTAGAGGAAAAGGTGTCGCAGCTGCAAGCAGAAAATATTGGTGAGATTTTTTATTGATTTTCTTTTTATTAAATTATTGATAAGCGTTTTGTTTGCGGTATGTGAATTATAATGAAATTTCGAATAAAATATTATTTTACAATGAGGGTGTTTATTTTAAATGAAAGTGTAAAGTGATTTATTACCTAACTTCCTACTCAGATTTAAGTAAATACTTAATGTAATTTTCATATGGGAAATCGAGATAAATCGAAAATTATAAAGCATTTAAGTATACCATGAGACTACATTTTGCACTAAATACTAAGGGAGAGTGAGGCAAAATAATTATCGGTCAGCAAAATATATTTTATAGGCCATCAATAATATTGATTAACAGCACATTTTTTTTTTAATTGATCACAATAACGAAATATTCTTATACTATGTACATAAGAAATACCGATTAGAACAGCTTAAATACATTTTTAGTTCCATAATGCTTACCGAAGTTCTAAGAGAAAAGACCCGCTGGTATTTGGAAGTGAAAGTGAGATCGACAGTAGCCTTGGAACCCACATTTTAGTAAATATTGGTGCATTGTGGCTAGCGAACGGTAAGATGAGACCAACCATTATCTTTACCACGAACACCCATTATTTTGTAATGAGATAGCTTAACGAGTTTGAAATTATAAATACATACCAACCTCGTAAAATTCCACTCAACTGTGCCTACATTTTTGGAAATTTTTTGAAAATTAAGAAAGGTGGTGTGAGGCGAACGTCAATTATATTTATTTGTTGTTCAATTAAGATATTGACGAGTATTGTTCTGAATATGCTTTGTTGGTACAGTGTATGTAATTAAAACAGTAAAGTTCCATGAATTAATTTTTTGTGTTCAAGATAATTATTTATAACATTATGAAATTATTAGACCAAACCCTTTCAAAACAATCAAGTTAGATTGACCAACGTTTTCAAAACATAAACTAGTCGTTTAGTTTTTGTTATTTATAATATTGATAAGATAGAAGATTTCTTTATCATTAAAAGATATCAGCGTTAGCAACCGGTACGACGTGATAGGCCCCACTAATATCGAAATTTCAAAATAATCGGTCATTGAACCAACAAGTTTGGGCGTACCTATATTTAGATAATTAAAATTTAAGTAGAACACGGTTTCATAATCGCATTTTTATAAGCTAGTGCATGCATAACGTAATCCAAGATAGAATATCTAGATTTAAGATATTCTGTTGAGCTTTGCCAGTGCCTAGAAACTGTTTGTCTAAATTAAGATTTACACATACTTTATTTACTTCCATTGTCTCTTCTTCGAGTTATTTTTGTACGTAAGAGTGCGCCAGCTTCACTATTTCGCAGGTATTTGGACAGTCTAGTCATAATTAGATTCGAATAAAAAGAACGTCGAATTAGTTAACCTGCATTTTGTTCACCTTATCGACAGAAGAAAACTGAAACTAAGAACGAATTATTATAAAGTTGAAACAGTCTAATTATTTTTTGGAAATTATAATAAATATGAGCTTAAGTTTCCGGAACATTCCTCAAATGCCGAAGACCTTTTTAATAAATAAATAACCAGCCTATGATCCTCTGAGGACTTTTTCTCTGGCTTTTCCCGGGAACAGAGAATTAGGAATTTGTGATGTTGTTCTAGCAGTAGGAAGTTTTTTATCCCCTAAAGTGTACTCTGGTGTTAAAATTATATTAAATTTGTATTTTTATAGTTTTCCAAGTGACTTGTTTAATATTTACTTATCATAAATATCTTGCAATTTCGATCGTTAGTGAGTTTCGGTACTTTCAGCTTTAACTTTATTTACTAGTGCTGTCACAAATCAAACTAAATTATAAAGCAAAATATTATTAAATGTATTTCATAAGCGATTCGGTCGTTATCTAGTAGATATCAATTTGTTTTTGAGTGCAAATTTTAATTTAATCAGATCTACCAGCTATTCCCAACGATCAGTTTGCAATCCAGAACAAATTGCTCTTATGATATTCGTATAATTTAATCTTGGCGAATCATGCCACTTTGCAAAATCGCTTAGGTATAGACTATATTATTGTGGTATTTGGATTAGTATAAAATTTGGATAGCCGATAGTTGTAATATTTTTGTAACAATTAATCTGTAAAAACTATTGAATCAAAATTATTTTTAAATCTTGCAAGTTAATTGGAATTTGAAGCAGTAAAAAAATTTTTAGATGATGTAAAATTGTAAATTTTCATTGTTATTCGATCAGAATTTAGCTCTGATGTCTCTTCTGATAGCCCTGATCTCATATCACAAGGACTAAACTAACGAGCGTTTGAGAGTATATTTTGAAATGATCGAAGAAAGGCCAATTTTCTCCTTCTGTTCGGAAAACTTGCAAATTTGAATTTTATTTAGCCTTTTTAATTTAACATAACTAAAATAAGGCGATAAGGTTCGCAAGTAAATATCAAACTTTCCCTAGTACTCGTATCTTGTCATTAAATTTAACGCGATTTCCGAATATTATTTTCCAAACTTTCAAAAGTTTTCATTTAATCACGAATTTAACCAAATTGTAACGCAAAATATTATTAATTGTAGTTTATAATTGTATAAAATTTTGGGTTATTCTGGGTGATAGCCAGATATGGTTTTTACATCGAGGTGATCTGGCTATCACCCAGAATAACCCAAAATTTCATATAGAAATCGCTTGTATGCGTCAAATACAATAAGCATCGAGGTTACGAAGGGGTTGACAATTCCCAGCAGGAAAGTTATTGACGATACATTAATAACTCATCAGCGACAATCAAGCATGACATGTATATAGACATTTTTCAGCAAATGGGACTAATTTTCTATTGTGACATGTCTGAGATGAGTCGTACATGACATGACTGAGATGGATTGTACATGACATGTCTAATATTAATCGTGTTTGACATGTCTGCTAGGACAGTTCGTAGACGTGTATTATCTTTTATTTATTTATTTATTTATATTGAAATAAGTCTACAAATTTGACTTGAAAAATATTAAATTAAGAATACAAAATAAAATAAATTCGAGTTGGATTTGAAAATTTGAAATAAAAGTAAAGAAACAAGTTAAAAAATCACTGAAAGGCATAAAATTGCCTTAACCTACTTTTAAAATTATCTTTAGTTAAACAAAAATCAAATAAATAGTTAATTCTATTGAAACTTTTACACATCATCTTCACTGGTTCATTATCGCCGTAGATGGTTCTGTGTCTATCTAAGTAGAGCAAGTCATGGTCTAAAATCTATTGTAGACTAGATAACATGTCGGAGATGAAATTGACATTTGTAATTAAAACATTTTTTTTAAAGGAAGAAAACTATTATTAATTTATTAAAAAAGTTAGTAATACATATCCGCATATGACTTTCAAAATATAAAAATTTAATTTCGGTAAAAAATAAATTTCACTTCAACTGGTAAAAGTTTGTCTAGAATATAAAACACAAAATTTGCTTATCTATAAAATAAATTAAAAATTGAACAATTTTGATACAAAGTACTACTACAAAACGTTTACTAATCTTTTTTGCAAATAAAATGTTAAGAATATGTTGTAACACTACATATACCTATTGTAAAAAAAATTATATATAAAAAGAAAAATTATTACATATGTTAGAAGACAGACTGAAGAATACACGCAAAATATTTTATTTTATCGATTTTGTTTACTTACGTTGTTTTCAAAAAATTGCGATGAAATGAGAAACATTGAAGACTCGTCATACATGTTTCGCTCAAGACATTGTCAAGAACGAAGTTGTGTACATGACATGTCTCACACTAGTCTTTGTTCATCAACAGACACTATGCGTCATTGGAGAATCAAATGTGGCTTGTCATAAATTGGTCATTTGTCAACATACCATCAAAAAACGACAAATATCTAAGCTTTTTTCTTTTTCATACACAATTAGAAAAAAGAATAAGAAATAGAAACGTATGTTTTCGTGAAACATAATCCTCATGGATGTTGACAAATTTCCTAATATCCTGGGTTGCGTCGCAAAACGGCATTGTGATTATACTTTGAATGTAAGTTCAAAGTATTTTCAATATTTTTGTAGTTTGGTCACATCAGTCTGATGAGATGACCGTATGTTTTAATTTACAGAATTCAATGTTTCATTAGTTCGAAACCAAACTTCCACTCTTGGTAACCTCACCTCGATGTAAAAAGTTTATAATTGGTTCGGTCTTTCGCAATCTAGCCGCTGGTTGACTTGATGCACAAGCTAATATGCAATTTAATCCATGGGTGAATCGTAAGAATTTTAATATTGATTTAAGCTGTTGCCTAATCTCTGCTGTGCAAGAATGCAATAATCAAAAATTTCGACTTGGCTCCTGCAAAATGATGTGGCCCTATCAAACTTAATACAATTTTCCTTGCAATTTGCTAGTAAAGTTGCTGAAATATTACTGAATTTGATAAAGGTGCAGAAAGTACTTTCAATGTGGTTTCACTACACTGTTACTCAAAAATTCAGTACTTTTTTTCTTACCAATATGGGGGTCGATTTTGTTCAAAATTCGACACAAAAAACATGACGTATACGTATAAGGTGTATAGTATACAATTTTATATTAGTGTGTGTAATTTTTCTGTGGTTATGTTTGTTTGTTTTCTGCGAATCTAAGCATCAAAAATTATGAATCGGTACAAATCGGTTCAGCTTTTTGGTGCTTATGTCCTTTACCAAGTATTTGAATGGCGAGTTAACATGTTCACGCAAATGACTACTATAGCAGTCATACAACTTTTCATTTTTTAACATGATCGCGCAAACATCTTTAATTTTTTAAGGAATAATTCGATATATTTTTCAATTCTCACAATTTATTCCTTTCTGCGACGAAATATTATTGCAATTATAAAAGTTATCAAATGTGTTCCAGAGTAGCACACACATTTAGAAGGTGTGCGTCAATGTGTTAATAAAAAATTTTTTTAACTACTTACACATATTTTAATTTTTTTTTTCAATGCGATGTCGAATGAATGTTTTGTTTTCGCAGAAACACAGAATTAGAAATTATTTTAAAACTAAAATTAAATAATTAAATAAATTTAATTTTATTAAGCAAATGTGCTTTATTGCATTGCATTTACAAATTTTAAATTATAAATGGAAATGAATCTAGAAATGTCATCCAAAAAAATTTAATGGCGCACATCGCACTAACACCAACAAACTTGTCGAATTTTGAACAAAATCGACCCTCTTGTCCCTAATAGGTTTAAACATTTTTCCGTTGCTGCTGATGATGGTCAGGGGATTTTTTCTGAGTTTGTGTTTATTAATAAAATTTGAGATTTTAAAGTAATCTTTTAAAATTTACCTTATTTCTCAGAAAGTGTACAATTTGCATGATTATTGTCGATGTTTACACGTCATCAATGCGTCAACAATATTTTGAGATTATCTTGGTCATGTTGCTTATTACAGAAGACAACGCTTGTAAATACTACAACAAAATACCCCTCACCTCCGCTGCGTACGACATACAAAAGTCACAATTTAAAACTAAACTAAAATAAATAGGCCCCACTTTTGTAACTTTTGTACAATGCTATCTATAAACCAGTAGCTTAAACAAGAACATATGTAATATAAAATTGACTTAATCAGATGTTCAACAAAATGAATACAAAGCGCATGAACTTTTAAAATATTAATTGATTAGAAAATTTATAAACTGGAAATATTTTCTTTTTTATAAATTTAACCAAGAACACAAATCTAACTTGTGTGTAATTCCCAAAATGGAAGTGCATGTCACAATAAACTTTGTATACCCATACAGCATAAATACGTAATTTTAAGATTACTCAGCTGTAAACATTAATGGATTTTTATGAAATTAAGTACATAGTTTTCAGTTGCTTTTTTATACATTAGGGTGACTATAATAATAGTAGTTATGTTGCATGCACGTATTTATAAGTAGAACAAAGGCTACTTAAATGTAAGCGGAAAACTGCTTTGGAAATCGATGTACGGTAGACAAAGAATTTTTTTTTATTACTCAATTCGATTCGCATAATTTTTGTAAAAATTCATCCGCATACACAAAATTTGCAATTTTCAGCCCACATTAAATCTGAAATATTGAAAAAGCGAACAGCTGTGATAATATACAAAAATTACCACACTACTACACAGACTGACGTACACTAAAAAAACTATAAATCTCGTGAGCTATTTATAAAATAATACGCGTATAAACAACATTTTGTAATCTAGTGATAATATATTTCACGATGATAAGAAAATAAAAGCCTCACGTTAAGATCAACCCAGCTTTCGTCTCACGTTCACACGTCTCAAGTTCACACAGATGAATGATGTCGTCACGTCAAAAACCGAAATAGCCTACAAGAATTTATCACGTATGTGCCTGGGTCAAATATGTTATAATCTCATACATATTGATCTAAATTTATGGGGTGTGTGCACTCGACACAATTGATAATATTTTCGGTATTTCGTACTTTTTCATATACAAATAATAAATATTTATGAACCATTGACAGCCAACGTTGATAAACGTAACCAACAAAAAAAAAATACAATTTAATTTGAATAAATTTACTTTTACATACAATTGTTCAATGTTATCGTATATAAATTATATTGTTGACGATTTTTTTTTACATAACATATACGCAAATTAAAGTGATTAATAATTGTTAATTATTAAAATGTAACTGTATATGTTGTTTCGTTGAAATTCGATCATTGCATTTTGACAATTATAGATCGTTTGCACGACACTGAAATCTAATAAATGATTAAACTTGAACTTCAGGGGTATTCAAGGGCGATCGTGATCATCATATCGAGATTATCAATTCATTGTTTTAAATCAAAACAATGCGATCATTTACTAATCAGATTTATTAATTTTACGTCTCAATTACGCCGTATGTTAAATACGTTTGATTACGTAACGTTGATAATTTATGCGTTAAAAGATTTAATTATGACACATTTAGCAAAACATATAAGATCTGGCTAAATTGAGTATTTTTATTCTGAATTATAGGTAGGAATTGTTACTCTACGATGATGAACCTTGAATATGAAATAGAATGAGTAAATTCGTAAATTTTTCAATCAAATCTTAATTATTGCGAGTTGCGGTTAGATTTCGATGTGTAGATTAGCTAATTAGTTCCAATTTCCAAATTTGTTTTTAATAACAAGAATTCGTAGCGTGAATTAGAGAAAATGGATTATTTGTAAATATGGCCTTCACAATGCTATTCTTTTGGTCAAGGTCGCTTGAGACACTCTAGCTGGAGGTTATAATTAAAACGTATAATAAATTGCGCTTGATGGAATCAACACGTATATTTACCATCATTCTTATTGAAATATAAAATTTTTGGAATACAAATTGAAAATATTGATTGGTATTCAATTTCAAAACAAAATTTTTAAAGCGAATATAAAAATTATCTCCACGTTATTACTGATCACCGAAGAATGTTATTACGTTGTTATTAGGAATTTGGTTGTGTAAAGCTAAATTTGTTCGTCGTTTTTTTTTTAAATTACACATAAAAATATTATAGAAATCTAGTGCGCCCGAAGAAATTTTAAGTAACATTTATTTAGTGTTTCCAATTAATTGCATTGGGCCGCAATTCAAATGATCGTATAACTGAACTTTCACCCCTGTGTATTGTACTTCATATCAAGTCGACAACGTCAATAATTTAAAATTTAAATTATACTGGGATAATGGCCTTTCGTATCGAATTTCTAATATACGTCTAGGTGTTTAGTATTTAATGTTAAGTAAAGTAGCATAACTATTCTTCAGTCTTAGCTCATCAAAATTGGGTTGCTTATTTTTAATGTCTCGTTAAAGTTATTGCATGTTGCCATATCCCTTTGGAGCAGTTCGGAGATAACACGGCATTCACCGTACCTGGTAGACCCTTGTATCAATTCATACCGTCAAGCGATTCGGTTTGTACGAGTAGAATGCTTTTCAGGCAATGTGCTGTTATCGAGCATTAACTGTATGTCTTAATCTTTGTTTATCTGGTTGATTTTTGATTCACATCTGCGTAGTTGTAAGAACCTTTTTCCTTGCTATATGAGATCACAATGCTTCTAAAACGTGCTATAGGCTTAGTACAAAGTGATAAAGTCCTAATAGAGGATCTCTGAAAAAAAGGACAACTGTATTATGGTAGGTTATATTTATCCAATATGATATGAGAATATTGCTCTTTATGCACGTGTTCAAACTATTTTGATCTGGTAGAAAATCTGCCTTCTCAATTGAATTTTAGATCACTCTGTTCCATCCCGGTTAGATAAGAAAGACTCTCTAAACGAAATCCCAAATAACCATCAATAAAACATTAAGAATATCAACCTAGAATGCATATTCCAGAATTAAAAATGTGCCTAAATACTGAAAAAATTGATATATATATATATATATATATATATATATATATATATATATATATATATATTGTTTATATATATATATATATATATATATATATATATATATATATATATATATATATATATATATATATATATATATATATATATATATATATATATATATATATATATATATATATATATGTATATATATATATGTATATATATATATATATATATATATATATATATATATATATATATATATATATATATATATATATATATATATATATATATATATATATATATATATATATATATATATATATATATATATATATATATATATATATATATATATATTTTACTTCAACTTCATATCTTAAAATATATGGGTACAGCTGTTACCTCGCCATTCATCCAGCAGAAATGGCAAGAGGAGGATTGTCGGTGGTTATAAAAGAAAACATCAAACACTTTATAGATCTTAAAATTCAAGAGGAATTTACGCAATTGGTGACCTTAAAAGTATATATAAATAACAACAAAGAATACGTATCGTCAATATATTGCCGACCAAGATATTATTTAATTATAAGGAAGACTATTGCACATTATTTAAATCACTTGAAGGAAGTTTCATAACCGGAAGTGATTTTACTGCAAAGAATTCCTACTGGGTATCACTTGCAATTTTCATTCTGGATATGAACCAACTTATTGACCTACGGATAGAAACAGAATACTCGTTATCATAGACTTCTTTATCACCAAAGGTATAGACGACATATACATATACCTAGAAAGCAGTGAGGGGATTGTGCGGATCGCACGCCTGCTATTATGACAATCAGTGCAACGATTATCAAGAAAACTAGTCCACCTTGGCGAACTATTAACAAAACCTGCTGAGAGAAATTCTAGAAAATAGTTGAGGATAATATTGATATTCATGTGCCAACAATAATATCTGATATTTCTAGAACAAGAATTAAAACAACTCAACAACATTATACAATAAGCGGCGTGAAGTAGTACTCCCTCAAGTTCAAAGGCAATGCGCCGAAATACTATTTATCCTCTGGAAGTTAGGTAACTGAGAAAAGTCTGGCAAATTTTTTGTTGAATAAACTAAAGTTGCCACCAATCCATTAATAATAGATGGCCTTACTGGAGAAAAAGATACCGTATATTTCCTTTGAAAAGCGACAAAAGGTTTAGAACGACCTAAAGTTCAGATTCCACCAGTTAAAATGAAGATGGAACCACCAGTAGATAAAGTAGATAACTACAATATATCTCCTGTCACATTACAAGAAATAAAAGAGAAAATCAATCTTAACCTAAATGCAAAGAACTCTCAAAGATATGTCTTTATAACAGGGCATATAATAAAAGCTCTTCTTGAAAGGGGACTACCTATACTCCATCAAATAATTAAAGTAGTATTCAGACTTAAACACGTTCCAAATCAATGAAAAGTCTCTGAAGTAATCATGATACCTAAACCCAACAAACCACTATTCGAGAAACTACTCCTAAAGAGACTCAAACCAATAGTAGAAAAAAGAAATTTTATTCCTCTACATAAATTTGGCTGCAGAGAAAACCATTCAACAATAGAACAAATACATCGATTTACAAACATAATTGAAGATGTACTTATCTTGGATGTAACACTGGTCTTTGCCAGAGTATGGCATAAAGGCTTGGAATATAAATTACAAAGAGACTTACCAAAGCAGTTTTATGAAATACTAAAATCTTACATACCTAACCGACAATTTTGTGTTAAATTAGATTTCGAATACTCAGAAATAAAGAAAATATCAAAGTGGCGTTCTGGGATCAACTTTATATGTTCTGTATATCAACGATAGAGGAAATTACGGCCATCTTAGTATTTGCTGATAGCATAAAAGAATCCACACGCAAATTGCAAAGAGCTACTAATATTGTCAGGGCGATGAGATGGCGAATAAAACTTCATGAAACAAAACCTGTTCACGTAAACTTCCCCAACAGAAAAGTTAACTGGATACCAGTAAATAAAAAGCTCCATAGAGATATGGGTCGGTATGTTGTACCATTACAATTTTCGACTTTCGACTTAGTTTATGTCTCATTTTTCTAAAGCAAAATGATATGCGGTTTCACCCAAAAATCACACAAAAAGTATCGCGATTTCAACCTTTCAGTATATGTACGTTCTCTGTTCTTTTTCCACACTTCGACAAACGTATCACCAACAAAAATTTCAACTGATGTCTAAATAAATAAATCGTGTAACCGTAGACTTCGTAAAACAGAAATAGAATGATGTTTTATTCGAACTTGCTGACACCACACACCTCCAATGTTGGATGAGTCAAACCCAGTAAGACCGCTCGAAGAAAGAAACCATTTGATCTACTAGATCCAATATGGGTGGCTATTATGATTTTATTTTCGATTTCGTAAAATACGAAATTGTAAATTCGATCCGCCGCGAATATTCCTATTATGAAACCTTTTTTGGTCGTAAAATTTAAGACCATGAAGTTGCTGTTTTTGTGTTTAACTAAAATTTCAACCATCAACAATTTTTCAGATGGGCCGACTGAATTTAATTCGTTTGTAATTTGTTGGATAGTCTCTTTATGTTGTGGCGCATAATGTTTGACTATGCCAACATTTTTTCCTTAAAAGAAATTAAAATCTGAAATTGGCGATCATTGGTAATTGACCTACAAAAAAGACAATAATAAAGTTTCAAATAAATTGTAATAAATTGTAATAAATTAAACTAGTCCAATTTTACAAAATAATTAAGTAACTTACGTTTTAAAAAGTAATTAAAGTATTTTATTTTAATTAAAAAATTGTTTTCGAAAATACGATATTCGTCACCTAGAGCAGTCGAATTTTGACATTTGATTTTCGTGAAATTCAATTTCGATTTTTTTTTTTTGGTTCATAATAGGGCGGATCTACGATTTTCGAATTTTACAAAAGGAAAAACATTTCAAACAAAATTTCATAATAGACTGACTAAAAATATAATAAAATTGTAAAAGGGACTAGCCACAGGGATACAACCCTCCAAAAAAGAATATAAATTATGAAATATAAATTACTAGATGATTTGTATATCAGTTGTAATAAATAAATATAACTAAAAAAAACAGAAAAACTGTTCCTTCGATTCCAATGCAGATATTGATTCTTTACCAATTGATTTATCAAACTAAGCGTTCCGCGAGAAAAGTTGAAAAACGACAGATGCAAAGGCTTACTATTTCGATATGTAAAATTCGAAGAGCGCCATGGGACAATTATAGGTCGTATATTTCCTTTCTCTGCTTCGCTTAGCTGATTCAGTAAACCCTTTGGTTTTTTGGCACAGTTTCAGAGTGGTATAGTTACAGTAGATTGCAAATGCAGTGGAACCGTTGTTTTTAGCCTCATAACCGTTGAGAATTTTAAAACAAAACACAATTGCAAATGATCAAATGACGCTTTTATGACTTCTCCCGCTAAGGACAAGTGACCAATTTGTCGTGAATGAAGAAGTGACTAATTTATGAAGGTCTATTGTGTGTTTCCGACACGCTTATTTAGCTGCCGATTAAGCCATTGTTTTGTACGAAGTCTTGAAAACTTGGTGCCATTGAATTTTGCGAACGATGCATTGTTTATAGTTCACCACACACCTACTGTTTCTGCTATTGTTCCTTAGTAAAATATAGCTTACATTTTGTTCAGCAGATGTCAGTTCTTTATTACTACGCTAATCACTATTTGTCACGAAGTAATCGTCAGATTACTCACTTACATGCTGATTATACAGTAATAAAGAGCTGGTAGTAGACCAAACGCCCCGATACTATTCCAGTTTTATGGTGTTCTATATAAAATAATTTCTACTTTATTATCTATTGCACACACCAAACCATAACCGTAGGATGTCAATTACGTCAAATAATTTTTTTTGCAAGTGTAGGATTCCCTTATTATACAAAAATATCAATAAAGAGCTACAGTACGAATCCCCCACTGCATTAAATATGATATCCATCATCTCAATTTTCCCGTTCGTACTACTAATTAGTTATTCTTTTATGTATAGATTTAATCTCGTCAATATATACGCGAGATGTACCAAATCTGCTTTATATATTCCATATAGTGTAGTGTTGAATTCAACTTAATTAATTATTTAAATTAAATTCAGCGAAAGGCGATTAATTAATTACTTGCGTTTTTCTTGTACATTTATTATTATCTCGAGCTTTTGTTGTCAACAAAATTATTTTTTCGTATTCCAAAATACTAAGGAAAAGTGTAAATATTTTCATTCCTTTGTGTTTTAAGAGTAAAAACCGACACAAAAGGATTTTCTTTGTGTCCCGACTACGATGACGATACTTTAAAACAAAAAAACACTTTTGATATACTCGAATTCGTTATATGATTCATAACAAACCTAACTAACATGATTTCATATCACACACTATACAAAATTTATTTTCAGCCATATAAGTCGCACACATTATTTATTTGATATATAGAGAGAGATCGGGTTGTGTATATGCGACGAAAATACAAAATCTTGAATTTTATTGTTATGATTCTTGATTTTTAATAATAATTTTTTTTTTGTCAAGGTTTTTATATAGAAGTGTTTTCAAGTTGTTTGTGCCCAGAACTTAGATGCGAATATTATCAAAATGCAATAAATATGTCCTTCTAGTTTTGTGTGTGTTTAACACAAAACTGTGCTACAAAATCTATATGTCGGTTACCATATAAACTATGTACTACCGTATGTACTTGATTTTCAATTGGAACAAAGATGTTATATGCTTACGTTATATATTATATACCCAGTGTACGTACATGGTACATATAGGGAAGAGATGAGAGGGCACAAGTTTTCTACTTGTTTGCATTTTATTGTGCCGTACAGCATTTATCCGTACATTTTCGCCTATATATCGCACTAGTACTCTAGAAAACATGAGGTGGTATATATGTGTGGGGTGTATTATTGATTGATTGAAGGGGTTGGGGTTTTGTTTTGTACCAAAAATGGATTTATGTAGGAAAATATAGTTAGGATATGAGGGTTACTCTGTATAGGTTCTATATCGCAATTTCTGGTTATTGTATTATCTTGCACAATAAACACCAATCGATACCAGTTTTCAAGATAAACGTTAATAAATCTTCTATGAGACAATGTCAGCGTCCGAATAAATTGTAAAATACTTCGTTCAGATGTAAAATAGAACTTACAAGTCAGTTTAAATATTAAATATTTAACTCTATAGAAGAAGTGATGAATATAAGATTCCAAGTTTACGCACCTTTTTAAGCCCTCAATTCATTAAGGAGTTTATCCATCAAATAAAAATCGTTTATTGGTGAAAAATTGGTGGTTTTGAAGGATTGAACGATTGATTGGGGGTGTACGAACAAGTTTTAAACCGTTACAAACTTAACAAAAAAATTTATTTCAAAATTTACGCGGATATACATTCAATGTTTTAACAGTGTAATTCAACAAAAAGTTTAATACAAATTATTGAAAATCGCTTTAAAATACTTAAATGCGAACTCATTCTGTTACTTGTTTTGGAACCCTTTTGCAGTTTCGTTTGTGTCTAACAGGCTTTCAAAATATCATAGTAAGATTAAGTGCTAGTGAGATGTACTGTGAATAAAAAATCTTTCAGTATTATGTTTTTTGAATAATTACTAGTGACATTTGTTCAAAGCGTAAACAACAATTATTTCCATGTAATTGTAAATGTCGAATTTTGTGCCAAAAAACAGCATTTGCGGGAAGTTTTACTTCATTATTTTTTGTTGAAGAAAAGTTTGATCGTTTGCTTGTGGAAGTTTACGGTGAACATGCTCTATCGAATACAACATGAAAAGAGTGGTTTCAACGATTCAAAATTATTGGTTTTGCCGTAAGAGACAAAGAACGTGAAGGCGGACCAAGAAAATTTGAAGATACAGAATTGAAAGAATTGCTTGATGTGGACCCTTGGCAGACCGAAAAACAATTGGCAGAAGAGTTGAATATTACCCAACAATGTGTTTCGCAACGTATACATGCAATGGGATTGGTTCAGAAGCTGGGAAATTTTGTGCTACACAAATTGAAAGAACGGGACATAGAACGTAGGAAAACCATGTGCGAATTGTTGTTTCAACGACATCAAAGGAAGAAGTGTTTGCATCGGATCATCACTGGGGATGAAAAGTGGATCCATTATGACTATCCAAAGCGCAAACCAGCGTGGGTCAAGCCAAGTGAACCAGGGGAGTCGACGCCAAAAGCAAATATCCATGGTTCGAAGATGATGCTTTGTATTTGGTATGATATGAAAGGTGTCGTCTATTATGAGCTGCTGAAAGAGCGTGAAACCAGTACGCAACAAGTTTATCAACGACAACTGATGGCTTTAAAGCAAGCTCTAGCTGCAAAACGAGGTCACCTGTCAAAAACTACTTGGAAAGGCAGAACTGGGAAATTCTACCCCACCCGCCGTATTCACCAGACATTGCTCCCTCTGATTACCATTTGTTCCGGTCGATGCAATCAGCCCTGGCACAGTAGCACTTCACTTCATATGAAAACTTCTTCCTTCGGGGAATCCGTTTAAACAAGGTCGGAAATACATTTGTACACCCAATATATAATGAAGCCGCGTGGAAATTTCTAGGATCGGCTCCTTGTAACAAACTACAAAACAGTTCCAACACAAAAAATTGAATGAGTTTGCATTCAACTATTTTAATGCGATTTTTAATCATTTCTGTTCAACTTTTTGATGAATTATACTCTTAAAATATTGAATACCCACTCGCGTCAGTTTTAAAATAACAAATTTTTTTAGAATGCTGGGCTCTATCTTGCTAACGCTTTACATTTAACAAAGGCTGAAGGATAGGTTATCTGATTTATATATCACAGTTTTGTCATGTACAGTAGCGAGCAAAAATGGGTACACAATGAAAACATTTTGACTTTTTAATTTCTATAGTTCATATTTTATTATTTAGACAATAAAAGTAACTTGAGGTTACAAGTTTGTAATATTATTCATAAGATTCACTTAAAAAAATCGAACCATCTGCCCTTTGAGAGAATCCTGGAGGAACGGATCAACACTGGAAAACGAGGCACAGCAATTTTTCACGGACGGTTCTAAGCTAGACGGTAAGGTAAGAGCCGGAGTCTTCTGTGAGAAGCTTAATGTTAATATTTCCGTTCGTCTCCCTGACTACTGCAGCGTGTACCATTCTAAAGTGGTGGCGATAGGCGAAGTCGTGACATGGTTGAAGCATAACGTGGTATCCGTGGCGCTGGATTGCCGATCATCTCTTAACGAGATGAGCGAGTATTTCAGCATCCAGATAATCTGGGTCCCTGGTCACTCGGACGTCACGGGAAACTGCAGGGCAGACGAACTAGCTAGGTACGGCACGAGCCGGGAAGGGCAGATCTGGGGAGGCCTATGGCAGCGCTCAAATTGGCGCTCAGTAAGAAGACAATCACCTGCGGCGCTCCAAGGCACTAGTATCCCTGGAAAAACGAGTTAGGATTGATCGTAGGGATACTGACAGGACACTGCCTTTTTGGGGAATATGTAAGAAGTCTTGGTCTACAGACGAATGACTTTTGTAGAAGTTGTTTGGACGAAAAGGAGGAAGAGAAGTTAGATCACTTCCTATGCTCGTGTCCGGCACTATCATGCAGAAGGCATAAGTATTTAGGTGTGTACAGTATGGACAGCCTTTCGGAACTCGTGGGCTGTAGAGTGCGAGATATTTTACGCTACATAAGTAGCTCTGGATGGTTTCAGCGGGAGTAAAGGGGAGATAGGATCCTGTGGTATCACAATGGGCCACTGCTAGCCTAAGTGTGCGATAGCAGCCACTCTAACCTAACCTACTTAAAAAAATAACAATAGTTTAATTAATTAAAAAGATATATTAAAATTCATTGTTAACGCACGTTTTGTAACGGATCTGGAGAGCTTTGGAGCTCCGTAGCTGCCAAAATATTGAATTTGGAGTTTTGTGCCCATGGAGACTTTAACAAAATATACAACATATGTATCAAAAATCCAGAAAATTTTACCGAAACCCAATTTCCATAAGATTATTGCGGGGTGACCTTTGACATCTTTAATATTTGGTCCAAAGTCCCTAATTTTCAATAATTGATTTTATACGTCGGGCATGAATTCGGCAAGCTGGAAGTCATGTGAAATTTTATTCCATTCTGTTTCAACTCGCCGCCATAATTCGTCTACGTTTTGAGGTGCCTCACCATATTCATGTAATCGACAATTGATGAAGGCCCATAACCGCTCTTTGGGATTCATATCCGGACTTTAAGACCATTTCATAGTTTGGAATTTCAGATTTTTTAACCATATATGCTCTGTTTTAGTTGCGTGTTTAATGTGTGTTTTAGTTGCGTCCCATCTGACTGATATCGATGTTTTGCTTTGATATCGCTTTGATATTTTACTAGATAAGGCTAGTTTTTTCTTCGTTACGTATAAAGCAAACCTTTTTTTTAAAAACGCTCGTCTAGCTGTCGTCTCACTAACATTCTTACCCAAATCCTTAGTATAGCTATCATGATACAATAATTTTCTCTTTATAAGATAAACTCACTAGAAATATATTGTCGCTAGTAAACGAATTGTGGTGACCTTATATTTTTTCATTTTCGTTTGTTTTGTACATATCTACACTAGGGTAACTTTAATCTGGTATTTTTTTCGTTTCTTTCCCCTATACCAATAAAATCGGTTTTATCTGCGCCGCAATTTTTTGATTTTATTGGTAAAGGAGAAAGAAACGAAAAAAACACCAGATTATAGTTACCCTAGTATGTCATAAGCCTATGAATATTATATAAGAAGATGATTATTTTAGGTCACCGTTTTAGTTCATTTTTTCAACGTTTCATGGTGGGTTTATCTATAAGAAGAGAAAATTATTGTATCATGATAGCTATGTTGTTTGTATTTATAAGTTGGTTGTTGTTGTTTCTCTTTTTTTGTTATAAAAGTCACTCAATTACACGAGAATACTTATTATTTAAAAGTTGTTGACGTCCTTTACAACTATTTGATTTGCCCAAATTGTTTGTGTTTCTTACATTGCGTACTGTTCTATTCACTGTTATACAGAGACATGTAATTTCGTGGCTATTTTCCTCGGAAAATATCTTTTTCGCAAAGAGAAATGATATTTTGTTCCAACTCAGCTGATATTTTTCTCATTTTTAATTTTTTTTAAACTAAAATACAACAACCATTCAAATTTTGAATAAAACTTGAAAACAGGTTAGCGTTGAAACGCAATTTCATTTTATCAATAGTTGAGTCAACAGCTATTTGTGTTTCTTGACGCTTGATCTGATCCAGTTCAGCTCATGTTTCATGAAACAACATAAAGGCGCTTGCTAGATTTCAAATCAAAATTTGTGATCTAAAACAAATCATGTTTATAAAAACAACGGTATTTAAAGGGTACGCTAAAACGGGCATATTTGGATGAATGAATGAATTTTAATACTCGTATATCTTTTTAATTAATTAAATTATTTTTATTTTTTTAAGTAAATCTTATGGGTAATCAAACTTGATCCTCAAGTTATTTTTATTGTCTAAATAAATTAAAAACTTAATATGTTTTCATTATGTATCTATTTCTGCTCGCCACTGTATGTGACGGTAGCCAAGAAATTTCCTCCAGAAAAAATAAAAATTCACCAGGCAACACTAAAGTTCTATTTTCATCTCAGCGTGTTATTAAATTTATTTAAATTGACATTATTTAACCTTAGAAATATTAAAACAGGTTATTTCTTTCTTAGAAATATGTATTAAAACAGGTCTTTCTTATAAGGACGGTCAATTTTAAATGTAATTAGAACAAGTTGTGTGTGAGATATCTATAACGTCGTTTAAATGTTCGCCGCGGCTATGTTTGGTTTGATGGCTCGTATTCGAGGGTTCTAATTTTCGATGAATTTTTCGTATACAACTGGCTGTATTTGTTGTTGGATGGCGTTCGAGATAGCCCCAAAGCAAGAGGTCTAAAGGCGTTAAATCGCATAATCTCATCACATGTTGTCGGTATCCATATCATTCAGTTTAGGCCACAAGTCGTTATATATCATCGATCTGTGGCGCCCGTCGTTGACGCCAAACCAAAATCCACACCAACCGGGTGTACCTCGCGTGGATTAGTATCGCCCCAAATCCGTCAAAAACAAATCTTCTTTATTCAAGCTAGAATAAATTCCTCTAAAGCACGAAATAGACGAAAGATGATATTTTAAAGTAGTTGAAAAATAAATTTTCCAAATGGCGTTTCATTCTGTCTTGCGCCCTAATACCAATTTAGAAGATCTAATTTCTTTGTCGTGCATTCCATTTTAAAAAGGACATGCACATACTTCTTCAAATATCGTGTACGTAAAATGAACCAGCGATAAAATTTAATGAGCGTTACTATGTCGTTTATTGAAATAATTCGCTAAGAATCACTTAAGAATTTTCCCCTTTAACGGAATTTTAACAAAATGTCAGATCGACAAAAATCGCTTTAAAATGTTTATTTCTTAAAAACCTGATGTTTATAATTTACCATTTACAAAAAGAGCTATGTCACGTTCAATTTGACATTATACTCGTCAAGGAACAATCGAATTCAATTCAAAATGATCATTTTACAAAAGTTACCAATTTATATTTAGGGTTATATAACTCAAGGTCAATTGTAGCTGTTAAGGAATGGACTAGTCCATTCCCAGAAAATATAAAGCAGACGTGTTTAATTTAAAATGACATTTTTACGGAAATGACCGGTACTTGCCCCTCTAGTAATCTTATTTCCACCCTCCCAACCATATTTCATCAAAATTCCGTAAAAAATAGCCCATTTCAATTCAAAATGGCGTTGTTTGAAAACACACACACAAATGGTTTATGAATGACTAAATCTTAACCCAACAAAAATGTCTAATTGTATTTAGTAAACTGTTTAAGAACACGCGGCTATTTAAAAATATGGTTCCTTAGGAATCGATCAGATCTTTACCTCGTTTTCTGTGGTTGCCTTTTGAATATCAACGAAGTCAATTGATTTGCTTTTTAGCTTTGCGATGGCAACATCTCACATTTTAAAGAAGGTTGCGTTAATAAGATCAATCTGGAAATACCTTACCTGATGTCCAAGTCGTAAGTAAAGAGATTATTGGTGCATGCCGCTACAGGCGATTTACTTTATAGTGTATACCATTCTTAGTTCCGAAAATGCACAGTAGGGGCTATCGATCTGCATGACGGGTTTCTTAGTTGCATCTACCAATTAGTTCGTCTTTCGCAGCTAGTTTCAACTGCCGCGAATATGATTTTTCAGGTTTGTTCAGTGTTAACAGCACACTTAGGGGTTAGCATTCCCTCTTGCGTTGAGAATTGATATGTATTCTCCTTTAGTGTGCAGCTGAGTCTCTTGGAATAGGCAGTAATACGTACTCAAAGGTTCTTAATTTTAAACACGCATACCTGATTGGCATGATAATACTCTGTCACGTAGGCGAATTAGTTAACTTTCGATTAGCAACGATGTTGCATGAAGCATGAATCGAGCACGGTCAAAATCTCGAAGAAACAGTGGATGAAGACAAGGCTTTGGTTGAAACAAACATCTATGGGTTCGTATCGGACCACCGGAACACGTATACAGTTTAACGTTGTACGGCGGTGCTCTGTAGTAATGGCTGCTACAGCAGTGGGCACTTAAGACGCGTTTCAATTATGGCAACCATGGCCTTCTGTTTAGGATCGTCGACTGTTAGAATTTGCGTATAATATAAATCCTGCATTTTGAGTATTCTTGAGGATTTATGGATCTTCGACTAGCCACCGGGTCTCACAAATCACCCTCCACAAATGTCAGCACTTTAAAATCTTCATCACTGCATTGCTTAAATTAATATTTTGCTGTCCTTTTCTGATTTTTGACTCCTCCTGCCCTGCGATTGGGCCTTCCTTCGAGTGCCATTTCTTTTGCCATCGTTTACTAAACAATCTCAATCGCATTTTGGTATAATACTCTCAAGAACAGTTTGTTAATTTGTAAAAAAGCCAGTTTTCATAACTCTTGGTATTTTTGTCCATAAATAGACTGTTGAAAATGTGCCTATTAGGCTCCAAATAATCTAAATAAAAGAATGATGGGTTTGAGCTCCGCCCGCCGAGTTTTGTTTGAGAAAATCATGATTTTTCGGTTGAATATCAAACTTTATGTAAACATGTATTATCTTTAAAACCTAACGCCAAGAACATCGTCTTATAATATTATTTTCTTCGTATGAATATTTATAATGATTTATTACCTATTATCCCATGTGCTCAATCTCGATTATTTATAGCCTTTCGTGTATTTTATTGATGCAATTAGGTAGATTATAAGAAAATCGATCGAAATACGTTTGAAATCAAAATGATTTATCGTTATAGTATATCTGATCGCATATTCGATCTTAGATAATTACTTATGTGTGTTTTGCCAGATTAGTGGTTATTTCATGTATCATGTCAAAATGATCATTTTTACTACAATAATATTTTATGATTGCGATCAGAGATCGCCGATCATCTAAAGTGCGATCGATTTTGTTTGTATTTAACCTTTGATTTACTATTTGTGTGTTGTTGTAATACTCGGTCAATATTACATTAGAAATTCTTTTTGTTGGGTTTAATGTGATCGTCGATAAAATTAAATTAAACAGTAATTGTATTCAAAATTTGGTAGCCTAGATTCACATATATCAAATGAAACAAAACTTGTTTACATTTTGTATTTCGCCGGATATCAGTTATCAACTTGAAATATTTGCATTTCCTGTTTTGATATTGGGTCATGAACCTTGATCAAGTTGTGTGATATTTTCGCTGAAAGTTGCAGTAGTTACATGAAAATCAACTTTATTAATAATTTTTTTTTTTTTTTTTTCAATTTATTTTTAGATTTACGACGAAAAACTGATTCATCATCAAAAAATCAAGATTACCAAATGGACTCGAGTGAGGACAGTGAAAGCGATAGTTCATCATCATCATCGTCCTCGTCCTCATCATCCTCGTCGTGCAGTTCAATATCGGATCGTGAAGAAGATTTTGCTATGGCGCTAAACGATTGCAATGGTGGCGGTGATAAACTACATGAAAACGGTGATTTAATGGATTACCGTACACCGTGCGGTAGCCCCCTATATGATTCACCACCTCCGATTCTACTAACATCGTCACCACCACCTATCAACATAATATAGCGTGTATGAATGCGATGTTATGATTAATATTTAGTATAAATAGTATATACATGTATATGTATAAGATTTTAACACGTTGAATGACAGTGTGCACGCAAGCACAAAAAAGCATTATTATCGAAAATTAATTTAAAATTTGTAAAAAAAAAAAAAAATATTAAAAGAGAGTTTTAAGTGTAAAAGAAAAATTATGTCTTCTGCTGTGCAGTCAAACTATATAAGTGTGTGTGCGTTTTTATGTATATGTGTATGTATATTATATAGATCCTCCGAAAATAATAACTTGTCGTGCCCCCGGATCCAGTGAATTGTTATATAAGATTATTTTCAAAATATATATTAAAATATATTATTACGCTTATAACTCTCGATGCTTGGATGTTAAAAGTTTATAGTTAGTTTGTGTGCCACGAGTGGGCTAAACCAACTTTAAAAAAAAATTCTCTAAATTGTGATAAAATTTCTTAAATTATGATACTCCGTGCCGGGAATTTTTTTATTTTTATTATTTTTTTTGTTTTGTAAGACTTTTTATTCGAGTATTTTTGAAAATTTATCCCTATTGATAAATATTGTATTGTTTATTATTACTATAATTATTATGAGTGGCATTGACATGCAACGTGTTAAAAATTTAATTTAAATTATTTATTTTTATTATTTTTCATCACATTTACAAAATACAAAAAAAAATATTTTACATTTTCTGCTTCATCTTCTTATTTAGAGACCAAAACAAAAACTATTTTAAGATGTTTCAAAATTCTTTAATTTCTCTTCTTTGCAATAAGAAAAACTACTGTTGTTTATATGTGTGTCCGTTTGGGGTGAGATCCGGACAGATAAAAGAATCGGGTGGTACGTAACTTTTTGATTTTTAATTTTTAGAACTTGTAAATTTTATTTAATGGTTTGAGTTTTCTGTAGTTCCTTAATAATAAACACCTTATAATAAATAATTTTGTCTTAAGTTTAGTCTGCGCGCAATGTGGTAATTTATTCGATCATCTTAACGAATTAATTCTTTATTCATGAGCATGATAAGATCATCACTTGTTTATAAAAATTTGTCATTCAATAGTTGTCGAGATCATCTTTCAATCTAAATTTGTGGCCGATCATTTAAAGTCAGGAGTCTGAATTGAGGTATGACCAACGACCAAAAATCTACGTTCATACCACCTATGTACTCATTCTAACACTCATCATTCGAGATCTTTCAATGATGATCATCATCACTTGTTTTTTTTTTTGAATAAATAAATAAATAATAAACTTGTTTTTAAATATTCGTCATTAAATAGTTGTCTCGTGACTTTTCATTCGATCATTCAGATGAAAATCGATTAATCTATTTATTTTGATTCGATCGCTCGAATGAATTCATTGACTATTGCCACAGTATTGCCACCTTAATAAAGTTCAGTAAAATTGGGGTTTAAAAATTTTTTTAAACCTTAATAAAATGGTACAATAATTTCTAGTCGTGAACTTAATAACTATCGAATGAATAGCAATGGCGATTATTTGGTAAGCTTGCATGATAGAGTCTATACCAAATTACAATCATAATAGGGCTATTTCGTGATCTTTCGAATGACGTTCAAATTTTCTTATTCGATACATTCGAATTAGTCACTTGTTTCATGATCATCACTTGTTTTTAAAAATTTGCCATAAAATAATTATTTCTAGATCTTTCCAAAATTATTTGCCATCGCTTACCGCGAGATGTCTTGTTTAAAATTAGGTATATCCGATCTCATTTACAAACAAGGATGCATACATATTTTATATCCCAAAATAGATTTTATGTTGTATTAAACAAATTTCACATAATTAATTTAACTAAAATTATTAAATAATAAAATCAAAAAATTAAAAAAAAAATTCAAAATTCGAAAATTAATTAAAAATTATGCTACAATTTTTTATATTTAAGTATTAACACAAAAATAAAATAAAATAATTAATTTATAAATATAAAAAATTATTTTTTAAGTTTTTAAAATAAAATAAAATTATATACATATACACACCATATATACATTAAATAATAATAATAATATATTTTAGATTTACAAATGATAAATAATAATAATAAATAAATAAAATAAAACAAAATTGTGATATTTTTCACAGCATAATTTAAAAAATTTATTTTATTAATTATTATTAATTACGTATATAATTTTGCTATGAGTTTAGTTTATTTATATATAAATATTTTTTTTTTTTAATGTAGGCATATTTTATAATATGTATATACAAATAAAATACTTTAATTAATAATTTTATGAAATTGGGCCAACAGCGATTTGTTATATTAAATTGGCTGGACCCAGGAATTTATAAAAAAATGCTACAAAAAAAATTGTTTTTAAAATAATTATAATATATTGTTATGTATTCTATATAATTATAATTATTATTTGTATTTGATTAGTGAGTTTTTGAGTTTGTGTATAAAAAAAATATTAATATTTAATAAAAAAAAATCAAGCAAAAAAAAAATTAATAATTTTATGATAAGAAGAGTTTGCGAGAAGGTGATTGATGATGGTTAATTATAAAAAAAAAACATTTCCAAAAAAAAATTGTTTGGAATAAAAAAAAAATATAAATTGTTTTTATTTTTAATGAATTTTGTTTTAGCAATTTCCGTTTTGTTGTTGGTGTTTAATTAATGTGGGATTATTGTCTTTAAGCAAATTTTTGTTTTGTAATTAAATTTTATTTTAATTTTTGATAAATATAAATTATGTATGAGGTAATTGTTTGCATGCCCAGAAGATCCTGAATCATTCTAAAAGCCTGAAAGCATTGAGGAAGTATTTAGAAAAAACTGATATCTTGATTCGAAATGAGTATCCCCATCAAAGTTCTAAGCAGTGGTTGATAGGGAGTTACATGGCGGATGACAATAGCTAGAATAATTTCTTATTACATAGCTGCCTCGCTGAGACACACCTGGAGTATGCTTCTATCATATTAGGATCAATGGTGCACCGTTAATGTGGGGTTTTAGCATCTTACATTGGGCACCAAAAATTGTCTCTTCGTAATTTTAACCAAATTTTTTAATGGAGTCGTCATTTGTTTTAATTAAAATTGTTTTGTCCGCCCCATACGCTGCATACGCCATTATAAATGAGCATCTATTGCTCAAAATGGCATATATTGGTTTATGATGTGGATTTGTATAAATAAATTGTAAAGTACATTAATAAATAAAAAAATAAATAAATAATCACAATTTAAATGGTAAATCTTGCTATATTTAATTGCTATTATTTCCTTTCACTTGATAAATGTGCGGGTTAACCGTTACGGGTAGTTCCTTTATCAAAAATGACTCACGTATTTTAAGGACACTTGATGGTGGTGGTGGCATTACGATTTATTTATTGTGGCGCTTCTATTGCTGACAGCTCCAGATTTATTTTATATGTTTTAAGGATGGCGTGTTGTAAATTTTTGAAAAGGCAAACTCATAACCATCTGATGTAGGCTGCACACAATGCGGTAATTCTGTTTTAGTTTTCTTTATCCGTAATGTTCGGCGATATTTATAGGGTTGGCACTTTGTGTGCTATATTAGATCTTTAATTAATTGGTTTGTTGATTCCGCAACCTCTCGTTGTAAGATTCACTGATAGATAGATTTCACAAGAACCACAAGAATTCCCTTGACCACAAGGTGGCCAATTCCATAAAAAATCAAAACGATTTTGTGCTGGAGAATACATAAAATATGTTCCATAATACTTAAAACTACACGTTAATCCAAAAATAATGAGGAAATCACTGTTAGTAATTCAAACGTCGATTAAAGCAAAACGAAGTCATAAATTGATTTAGTGTCATTTTCTCTTCAGAAATCAGAATTAAGCACCCTCTCGAAAGCGACCGAAAACTTGCACGATCTGAAACAACGAATTTTTTGGCGCTCAAAACAGGTAAGGCTATAATAGAAAGGCTCATTCCATTAAAAAATCAATATGATTTTGTGCAAGAGAATTACATAGAATATGTTTTACAATACGTAAAACACCACGTTGATCCAATAATAATGAGCAACTCTCTTGTTAAAAAGACAATGGCTCAATAATCGCTACGATTTGGTAGGTGCCCTTTCGAAAGCATTTACTACGTAAATTCGGTTCTAGGTGCTTATTAATCATTATCGTAGAATTCAGGTATTGTTTCAGATATACATGTGGCTCTGTGAGCCCAAAATAAAACCAATATCAAATTCATTTCAATAAAATTAATAATTATAATCACATGTGTTTCTCTTAATAATTAACAATAATAATTTCTTGTTTATAACAAATTTGTTTTGTTTTCAAAACAATAATTTCTCTAATAATTTAAATTAACAATTGTTTGACGTTTGTTCAAATAACTACATTTAAAATTAACAACAATATATAGTTTACCTATCTTGTAAAATAATTAACACTAATAGTTTGGTTTCTTTAGTAATAAAAAAAACCTGAACCCTACTCTTGGTTGTTGTTGGGTGTGTGTGTGTGTGTCGTGGGTAAAAATAATTAATTAAAAAAACTAAATACATCACATATTAAAAAATAAAATAATGATCGATACTGTTTATCCTTCTGTGCGGAGGCGGAGGCCCCAACTCTACCTACATATACGTTAATTATTTACTTTGTCTTTTGTTGCTGGTTGAATACTGTCTAGTTCGATGTCGGAACAATTTTCCGAATTGGATAGGGCTGAATCCATTGACGTTACGGTACTATTGGCTTTTTCGTTGCTATGCGAGAGGAGTGGCTCCTCTTGCGGTGTTAACGGCATTGATTTTTTCATGATATATTCATTATCGTCGTCTAATTGGGCAGGTGGTTTCAAATTGCCGCTGTTAACGTCTTCGATCGCTTTGCGAAGCTAAATTTAAAAATAAAAAACACTATTAATATCGTATCATAGATGTCAGTGTACAAAAAAAAATATTTTGGACACAGTTTTAGTATACAATATTTTTTATGAAGATGTCACTACTCACCTCTTTAACGCCAACTATTCCAATCAAACGACCAATTTTTGTAACATACGCATGATTAATGCCAACCATTGAAAATAATGAATGCACCTTAATCAGCGATGTTCTTTCGACAAGTTGGAATGGCGCGGGATCAATGTGTATATTGCTTAAATCAATACTTTTACTCATTTCTTCCATTTCCCATGCTTTTTGGTCTTCGGACGACATATCGATTACACGTTCTCGTGGTAACTGTACTTTTTTCGAAATGCCTGGTGTTAAGGCGCCCGAATCTTGCCGCTTTAGTGGATGTGTATCAAACGGTCCAATTTCTGGATCGGGTGTCACATCTTGTAGGGTTGCCGACTTACGGAATATTGCATCGAATGCTGAACGAATTCGATTTTCGCTACCGGTGATCGTAGTATAGGGTGTGGTAAGCGGGCTTTGTGGTACAAGTGGACTAAATCCTTTCATCGTAAAGGAATTTGTTTTCTTTAGAATCGATTTCTTTGGTTGCACACCAAATACTGGTAGATATGAGGTGGAGCTTTCCTTTTTGGCCTGTGGTGTTAGTGTTTCGTTATTGGCGATTTGTCGAAGGGTTAATATATCAGGAGCAGGCGTTACTTCAAAGCGTGAGGAACGACGTCCTTGGAGGCGGCCTGATAAATTTTCATCGGTTTCACGTACCAATCTCTCTTGTTCTTCACGCGCTCGTTCTTGTGCCTCCTTTTGCCATTTAGCCGCCATTTCTAAACGCTTTTCGCGACCAATATGCTTATCGATTAATTTGATCAACTCGTACCGTTGCACGGAACCCAATAAAATCATATTTTCGTGACTATCAACCAGCGGAAGACTTCGTATTCCCTTATTCTCTTTCAGAATTTCTTTTAGTTTTTGGTATGTAATTCCTTGCCAAATGTATTTCATATCGCGTACCATAAAGTCTTCGACATAAATTGTATACATTCCGGATCCGGAAGGTAACAGATCGGGCATATACGGTAATTTTTTAATCAATATAATGCTATCGTACATCGAGTGCTCCAGTAGAGCAGCGATTGCGTTTGATATTAGTGAGGCTATCATTACTGGCACCAAATGCGTTATCTGGCCTGTCATTTCGAACACAATCACACCAACAGATACCGTATGCGTTACGGATCCAGCAAATGCGGCTGCTCCCACCACCGCATACCCACCCGGTAAAATCGGAGTTATCATACCGCCGTACCGAACACCAGCTGGAAACCATAAATGCATTAGTTCACCAGCGAGTCGTCCAAGTCCAGCACCTATTTTGAATACCGGAATAAAAATACCAGACGGCACAGGAATTGTCGAAGCAATGATGGAGAAGAAAAACTAGAAACAAATATAATTAATAATTTATTATGCGATTAATTGAGGATCGCGGGCAGCTTACCGTAAACAAAACATAAAGAGCTAAATTTACTAACACGCCCGTAAACGGCGTTGTCCAATTATTAACTATGGCTGCCTGCTCAACAGTCAGATTCGATTCACCCCAAGTGAAATTAGTGAACAGATTTATGACCTGTTCGTGCGTACTTAATTGCCCAGCAATAAATTGTCCCAGTCCGGGTGGAAATGATATACTCGAAATAATTAGAGCTAGTATTCCGGGATAAAGGAATCGACTGTAAACGAAATTATGTTAATTTCTACTAACAATCCGGTTGTAAAATAGCTTACTTTTGTTGAAGAAATTGATTCATCCGCTTATTTGAGCGCATAAACAGTACGTATTGCCGATGGACCCAAACATATAGTGCGCCACCAAAACCGCAAACTACTCCAATGAGTGCGAACGCAAATAGTTCTTGTGGATCGAACGGAAATTCGCTTGTGAAATTTGTTGCAAACATAGCGGTCACCGTATCCGCTTTTTGGAACCATACTGCCAACAAGCGAAATACTGTGGCTCCACAAACAGCGGCAAAGAAACCACGCCAATAATTTCGCACAGCAAAATATGTTGTAGTTACTTCAATACTGAATAGGACTCCACCAACGGGCGCAGCGAAACATGCACCCACACCGACGGCACACGCAGCCGCCAACATTTCTGAATTTCTGGACTCGTTCTCATAAATTCCTTGGAATGATGTGACTAGCTTACTTAATAATTGTGCTACGATACTGGCTATGTGCACAAATGGACCCTGAAAATAAAAATTTTATATATTCGATATTCGATTTGGTATATACTGTACTAAATACTCACTTCTTTCCCCAGTGGCATTCCACTGCCCAGTGTCGCTGTCAGGCCAATAATTTTAGCGACTAATGTCTTAAACGTTAAATATTCCTTGAGTGCAACACCGCGCAGAATTGTTTTCATCTCAGGTATTCCCGAGCCAATACTCTGCGGTGCAACCAGATGTACAAATCCAGCTGAAAATAATATCAGGCACACTGGCAGCGATATCCAGGCAAAATACTGTATTGCGGGTTGAGCGGTAAGGTCGCGATATAGCCAAACTCGTGCTATTAATAAACAACTTGGTTAATTACAACTGTTTCAATAATAAAATTTCAGATTACTTACTATTCGTGCACATTGTAATGCCTTTGTCCATGGCATACGATATAAGTGCCATAATAATACCTAGAAGTGCTAAAAATATCCAATCTTCGCCCATGCGGGCAATCGTGTGTCGCCATACCCACGATGTTATTCGAACGAAACGTCCATTTTGTTTACTCAATTCCTGGAATACATTGAACGAACTACGATTTTATATTCATGCTGATAAAATTTGATATTTTTGTGGCAATGACAAAATTAATCGTACCACACGGAGGGGTCTAAGCGTTTAGAGGTTCGGCACCTTTGTAATTCATTAGATTGGTTATTTAACATAGTGCGATTATCCTTTAATCGCTTAAGCAGGAAGTCGAATAAATTGCAATTCACAATTCATTTTTTAGCCGTGGCGAACTCCTCGTTGTGCTGCAGTAATTACAAGTTTTATGGGTCATTAGCAATATCCGAAGATGTGAATAATACGGAATCAACGCAAACTAATTTACTCAAGTAACATCAGAAACCAACCCGGAAATGGATTTCTTACAAATAAAACTTCGACTTGTGGCTTTCCATGATGTTTAAATAATGCTTATGGGGTTTTTTTACGGGTCAATGAAATACAATAAAGAAATTCTTACTGGTTCTAGTATTATTTAGATTGGGAGCAGATCTGATCAGCAAGCAGAATTCGGAACATCAGAATTAGACGGGAGCTGGATATTTATAGTGATCAGCATTTATTGGTGACAAAAATCGAGCCGGTGCTATTGGTACCTACGTTTTACGCTATGCCACGAAAACATCGACCAATCCCATAGTAGGGTACAGGTCACTTCACATCAACGCTTTCAATATTACCAGAGCTCAGCGCATTACTTTAACAATGATTTTTTTTTCTTACTTCACACTGGGGCAATCTTCCTAATTATATTTTTCCCTTAGCTTTTCCTGCTATTTTTGAGACCACTCCTGGTGTTTTATCTGTACCCTAAGAGATTTTAGTCTTGCAGTTCAACGCCTTATAATATTTTCTGACCACTGGTTCTGTCACTCACTGCATAGGATGTGAATCTCAACTAGATTTAAAACCTGCAATACAATTACTGTAGGTTCAGAGGCCAAGCAATATGACCACACAACTCTGGCGGCGATGTATAGCATTATAAAACTTGTAAAATATATAAGAGGTCTTTGTTTATTATGTCCTGCGGACCTGCGATATTTTGAAGTGGCGCAACCATTTGGATTTCTAAAACTAGACCCCAAATTCATTTATTACGTCTGCCAGCGTGCCGACCTTAACGCATTTTTAGTGCTAATATATTTCCCAGCATCTGATCTTCTCCAAGACTAATTTGCAGCCCAGTCCCAATTCGTTACTCCTCGTTTCATTATTTCCTAACTCTTGCTCACTTTCGCTGTCATTCTAAAGGATTTGCACCCATGGATTTGGTGGAAGTCATACCTCGTTCAATCCCCTATCATTGAAATCTCTTGAGTAACATCTTCGAAGTTACTAAATTTCTACCGAAATTGGCCAATGTCACTATTCTTATGTTTGGAAAAATTATACCACTTCACAATGCAAATACAGAATCTGATGCTTCGTTTTCTATTAAGGCACTGCCATTTTTGAAAACTTGAATATTTTTCATACCCAATTTCGATATGGAAAAAATACTTCCGAAATTATAAAATTTTAGATCAAACATGATTTTTCAGTAGGCCAGAAAATGATATTTTTGACAAAAACGCTACGTAAATATTTTTCCTAATTCTTTTTCCTATAGGAAAACCAGAATCGAGCTGCAGGTGCATACTACGCATCATTACTTGACAAGCTGAAGTCAGAAATTGCCGAAAAACGGATACGTTTGCAGAAAAAAAAAATCTTGCTCCACCTGGACAATGCTCCGTCTCACACCTTGGCGGTCGCCATGGCGAAAATGCACGAATTAGTTCTAGCCCCAAGCGACATGTTTTTGTTCCAGAAGCTAAAAGTTGAAGAGAAAGACCCCGAGCGCTATTTCGACGGGTTGAAGAGCAGGGAACATCGCTGAGACTATGTAGAGAAATATAAATAAATTTGAAGAAAAGATGTCTTGAACTGAACGAAGATAGGTCGGAAACTTTTCAGACAACCCTCGTAAGTCTTAGACAAAGTACCAAACCAATTCGTATAAACATCCGAATATCAAAACGCAGACCGCAATTATTAACAGGTGGCCCATCTAGCGTTTACAATTTCAACTACCAATCATTTCGAGTGTGGCAACACTTACGGCATTCGTGCTATGACAGAAAATTAGTTTAATGTTTTATATTTACGAAATGGGTCGCTTTATGATTGAATATAGTTGGAAAATATTGAAAACTTATACTTTCAAAGTGGTGAGTCTTCTATACCGAAGCTGAATAAAGAAACACGTCCACGTGCATTTACAGCGCGTACAACGGAGAACATTGCAGCTGTTGCTCAGATTGTGTCTGAGCATTCATCAACATCAACTCTCCATCGTGCTCATGACTTGAACATTTCACGCAGTTCTGTGATGAGAACTGTGAATAAGGCCGTCGGTATATAAAAAGGCGAACACAGTTGGAAATCCATACGTAAACCATGAAGAAGCCGATGCATCCACAACGTGTGGATTTTGGACCGACTGTCCATCATTGGTCCATTTTTCGGAAATGTTCAAGGATCCACCCTTACAATCAATGGACTACGTTGGACTTTTTTTGTGGGAAGCCGTTAAGGATTATGTGACGCTAACCATTCCAGACGAGCCGCAAGACTTGAAAGACCAAATCGAAGTTACCTTTGATGAGATAGGAGCCCATACAATCGAAGATGTTCTGAAAAAATGGGTTGATAGAATGGAGTACTGTAAAGTGCTGATAAAATAGCGGAAATTTGACAATGGAAAATAAGATATTACGCTACTCCCCGCAAGTGGCAGCACTAGCATATTGTTACGGTGACATCTAGTTTAGAGTAGAATAAGTTATTTTAATAAGTTGCTCAATTTTAAATTGGTATGGATCAACATTTAGGCGCTATTTGTATACTAACGTATTTGCTAGAATGTTCTCGTATAAATTTTGGACAACATTCATGAAATGTACGTGTATAATTTATGAGAACATTTGGGATTATTCTAGAAACAAATATTTTGGTATATAAAGGCGTAAATTTATGTTGAATGATGAGTCTTATTTTAAACGCGAAAGAGTGAAGTTTAAATAGTGCGATTATTAAAGTGAATTAAATAGTGTGTTATAATTGGAATATTTTGTTGTTAATTTTGTGTTGTGTTGTGAAAATAAATTTGTGTGTTTAAATTTAAAGAAGTTATTTATTCACAATCCAGAGATTCGAACCTTGAATGACAAGGCGAAAACGTAACAATATTTTGTTATGTAATTACCAGCGGATTATTTTTTTCATTTAGTCTCTCTTATTTCACTAAATAAAACATCTCAGTGGAATAAAATATTAAAAGTGATCCTTAAAATGACAAATTGATTGATCTTCGAAGAAAAGGAACTCGGTAAATTAAATCTTGAAATTTGACAATATTCCGTCTTTCCGCCATTCCGATGAAATTTGGACTAAACTTAGTCATTACATAACCAATCCTTATAAAAAATGGTTTGCATCGGATACAGGGACAACTCGGAAAAAATTTATGGATTAGAATTTTCACTATAATTTTTTGATTTTCTACGGCAATATAAGTTGTTTTCAGTTTTTGGCCAATATCTCAAAAACTTCCATAAGCAATATACAGGGTGTTTGGCAGGTGGACGACTCAAATTTTTGGCAGATTGAGGGGTCATTTGGAAGCTTTCATCCCATGGGACTGATGTTCTAAGTGTCATCGTAACTGATATATGATATTTTTAAGTTTTTTTAAATTACCCAAAATCTCACCTTTAAATGGTCAAAACTTTTTTGTTCGTAGTCGTGTAAAGACACGAAATAACTTTTATAATAATACAATTGGTTTAAGACAAATTAGTTATATAGGCTTCTAAATCCTAAACAATGTGTAAAAGTATAAAAAATGTCTACCTTCTAAATGCATTAAAAAAAACTAGAGGTTGTTTTAAAATTACCGTTGTTTTAAAAACTTATCTAGTTTATGCCCTTTAAAACGGTATGCTACATGTAATAGAAAGCATTCATTTTGAGGTCAAAATAAGAGATATTATTTTGCCAAGGGGCAGGGTTAGGAAAATCCTTTTAAGTTATAAATTAAATTCGTTTATCATATTTTATTTAAAATGACCTCCCCTACTCCCTTATCTTCACGGTTGTTGTGCGAAGTTGCATTTCATTTTTTCAAATACGGCACTTATTATTTCAATTAAAATTGCTCTTGTGGGTATCTTTGTCTCCAAAATTAAAAATCTAAAGATGTGAGGTCTGGGGACCGTGCGGGCCAAATGAATAGGACCACCCAACCTATGAGTTTGGGAATGAATCATCCAAGTATTTTCTTACCATTCAATGGTTATGTGCCGGACTGGATCCTCGTCAAAAGCTTGTATTATATTCTTTCATCGACTGCCACATTATGTTGCCTCACATTCACCTGAGGCTCGTGAAATGAAAGCTGCATGTCTTCCTCAGACGTCGATAGGTTTTAGAGGAGGTTTCGTGGTGCTTTAAACGTCAACCAGGTTATCACTCCTGATAAAATCCTTCTTGCTTCACGTGCACTGCCATACGTCAACAACATGTCAGCATACTCTTCGTTACTAAAGTTAGGCGTCGTAACAACAGCGACGACGAACGCCACAAAAAGATCTTAATAATTTAACTAAGTCCGCTTATCGGAGTTTTTGAGATGTTGGCCAAAAACTGAAAATAACTTATATTGCCGCAGAAAATCAAAAAATTATAGTCAAAATTCTAATCCATAAATTTTTTCCGAATTGTCCCTGTATGCGATGCAAATTTTACAAAATTTAATTAAGAAATAGAAGTGCTCCCTTCATTTTAAAATTTATTTATATCGGGTAAAATATACAGATACCATTTTTCATAAGGACTGGTTATGTAATGGCCACTTTAGTCCAGGACGAACAGATCCTAAATTTTTGTCCAAAGCCTACTTTAAAATCCCTGATCAATACTACTATCCAAATTTCATCGGAATGGCGGAAAGACGGAATATTGTTAAATTTCAAGATTTCATTTACCGAGAATTTCTTACTTCGGAGATCAATAAATTTGTCATTTAAGGATCACTTTTAATATTTTATTCCGCTGAGATGTTTTATTTAGTGAAAAAAGAGATACAAAATGAATAAAATTTTAATTGCATAACAAAACAAATTCTCTTTAGTGAAAGTGCTGCTACTTGCGGCGAGTAGCGTAATCTCTTATTTACCGCTATCAAATTTCCGCTATCTTACAGAACATTACTGTATGTAAAGCCAGCCGTGGAAATCATTTGAATGAAATTGTGTTCCATACTTAACTGCAATGGCATCATACTCTTTCTAATAAAACAAGCTGCTTTGAAAAATATTCATCCGTTTTCGAATTAGAGCCAAATTAAATTGCAAGTGTTACGTTTAGTTGACCAAGAACTCCGAGCAAATCGATGGCATTCATTATTTTTATAATATTTCTTACTTGATGTGCTAAAACTGTTTCATGACCTTGAAACTGTTTAAAGCGATTTAGAAAAACCCCTGTCGGTAACTAATTACATACAGGAAATAATTAACCAGTTGTGGCCAAAGAGGGTTGTTGATGAGATGCCAGCTTCACGGGGGTGCAACAGTTTCCTCAAATTTATGAATTATACTGCGAATTAAAATGAATACAACGAGTAAACTAATTTTAGATAAAATTTTCATAATTGTAGGTTCAAACCCTTAAAGATATCCTCTTACATTTATTCAAGACGAACATATTGGGTACCGGCGGGACTTTGGAAATATTTTATTACGATTCAAATTTTCCATGTAGATTCTCAAATTCCCAAGTTACAATTTATCACAGTTCTGTATAGCATGGACTAATACCAATATTATATAGATTCCAAATTTTTAACCTAATTTCATTATCATTGGTTAATTAAGAACTGGCAGAGTTTGTTGCAGAATGGCTGGAGCCCGAAAAAGAGTATTCGAACAGTACAAAATCCCAAAAATGTTCATTAAAGTGTCTAATTAGTTGGCCTTGTCACGAGATTAAAGAACATGCTCTAGAAGATTTTAGGATCATAAAATGCTAGTCACATTTTTAATGGTAACACCGCCATTACTTACTAGCTTATATTTCAGATGCAGTTCTGGAATCTGGCCATGGTGGAAGAATGATTTTTTTTTGTATGTCTTTTATTAATTACAACTGAGACTGTGCTCATCTAGCAATTTATCTTTCAAATTTTTTTACAAATTTTAAATTTCTTAAACAATTCTGATCTGTTGGGGTGAAACCCAATGGTTAGTCCCATAATTAATTAAACCTATTTAAAATACTAATTTTAATTTGGTAAGTTTATACTAGGTCGAGTGGTCTCGTTCTTTGGAGTCTTCTTTCAACGACTGGGTTATCTATCGTATGGCAAGTATAGGGGTTTCCGTGTTCCTTGAGCCTTATTTCGTGTTTCGCGGCACGCTTTTTTATTTCATATTTGATGTATTCCATCTGTAAGTCTCTGTGAAGGTCTACATTTCTTGTGTACCACGGATCATTTACGATGCTACAAAGAATCTTGTTTTGAAACGTCTGTATCATTTTGGTGTTTGTTTGCTTAGCACATCTCCAGAGTTGAATACCGTAGCTTCATATCGGCTTCAGTATTTGCTGATATAACAGCAGCTTGTTGTGATAATTAAGCTCAGAGCCTCTACCTATGAGCCAATACATTTATCTGAACTTAATGTTAAGTTCTTCTTTTTTCTTTTTGACATGCTCTCTACACTCGAGCTTGGATCGATTGATCGAGGATCATGCCAAGATATTTAGCTTTGTTTGCACATGCCTTTTGACATGTAAAGTTAATATGCGTGGATTTCGTCTCATTAAGCTTGATTCTCTTGGTAGAGCCTTGATTATTTTGCAAGTAATCAAGTCATACCCTGGGACTTTTTTAACATTCATGTTGCTTTTTACTTCTTCTTTTAATTCTTTGAGAGTTACTGGGCGTATATCAAAATCATCTAGCTTGTGGATTGACATTATATTTTCATTGGCCATTTGGCCAGGTGGTAGTTGGAAGGTATCCTCGAGATACTCTGCAGACAGATTAGCCTTCTCTTTAGGACCTCGTACCTAGCTTCCATCCTCATTTTTAAGTGGAGGCACTTGCATTTTGGATTTTTGAGTGCCTTCATCGCCTTTCACAGTGAATAATCAGAATTTTTTTCATCGCATTTGGTGCATTTTTAACTTCTTTAAGAAGAGATTTGAGACTACCACCTAAATTGTCAAGATTGTTTTTTTCTCCGGTGTTCTTGTTATTTGTCAGGTTTTAAGTGCCCGTCGTTTTTCTCTTACCAACTCTCGACCTTCATTGGGTAGGATATGTTAAGCTTCTTCTTATTTTGTATAATGGGGGGTACTTGCCAAAGCAGCATAGTGAATTGTTTCAATGAGTTGTTCTAATTCATCTTCCAACTCGTGGGGATTTCTTATCGGTACCAGAAGATTGATTTTTTCCTCCTTTACTTCCGAGATCCCAGTTTGTTTTTGAGTTTGTTAATCTGGGTGCACTCTTCCTTTGAATTACCATTTCACTGACTATCATGATAACCGAGGAATGATCCGATACTAGAGAATTACTATCTTCAAGTTGAATGTATAGTTCTGAATGTATATTTTCATATTTTTAAGTCACCTCCAATAATAAAATCACGTCCAAGCGATTTAAATACATAGTTTAAAGTAGTCCTTTTCAAGTCTGTGCTTAATTTGGATCCTTACAGTATAGTGACTTGCATTGTTTCTTCTTCGATATTTGATTCTGAATGTTGTTTTATATTTTCTTTTATTAGCAATGCCGAACCACCTCTTGCTCTTTCCGCTGGATGAACGGAGTGCTATGAGTTATAATCCCGTACTTTAACAAACGAAGATTTAATTAAATGGCTTTCAGATATTAAGAAAATATCGTTTTTTTCTGAATTTAAAAATATTTCTATTTTTGGAATATGTTGCATAATCCCATTCGCATTCCAGATTGCTATTTTGAAAGTTGTGTTCTTACTTAACATTTTTTGTTGTATTGCGTTGTGCGAGTTGCATTTTCTTCAGTTAATAGCTGCAATGCTGTTCATGATGTTTTCCATAATTTGGTCATTTTCGGAGCCCATATGTTTGGTTGAACCAAAACCTTTTACTACCTGAGCAAATGATCAGGTTTGCCCTGTATTGCTTGGTGGTGGGTTTTGATCCATCTGATTTGATATTTAAACCCTTCGATTTTCGTGATTTTGCGGTTGATTTCATCTCTTAAATTTTTTAGTTGTTTAGCAACCTCACACCCTCGATAATTAGCCAGATGTTGGCCTTTACAATTTAAACACTTGGCTGGCACATCTCTCCCTTTAGGAAGTTAGGAAAATACTGTGACGACCCTATGCTCGACAACGCTTGCAAAACTTGTGAATTTTATTTTATTGCTAAATATTTGTGATTCATGAGCACCCAAGCATATGACCATTTCTCATCTTATTTTCAAAAAAACGAATAAATCTTATATAAACACAACGTAAAATAATTCTCTTGCCTATATGTCTTATCATTTTGTTAATCAAATAATAAAATAAAATAAAATAAAAATTCACGTGACAACCGAAGGCAACGTTAATTTTTTATTAATTATATGACAAATATTTATTAACACATTTTTAATTGAAAGCTGTATAAATTATTGCCTAGCTAGATCGAAATCGCAGCGTGACATCGAATTTATTTGCGTATGGATAACACAAATCGTGTGTGCAGCTTAACGAACCAAGCACAAATAAATTTTTGGATGTACAGCGGTCCGGGATGATCGCAGAATGGAATAAAACACTGAATACATTTTAATGATCGTGTCGAAAAGGTTACGACTACGTCACATAAACGATTAATAATTACCTATAGATGTACCTAACTATACACATTTATTGTGATGCACATCTTGGGTTTTTTACGAATGTGATAAAATTAAGTAAGTAATTGCTTTGTGCTTTGATCTAATCAGCCGGTCGTTAAAATGTTTACAAATTAACAGTCATGATGTTTGTGTTTATATGCGCGTTGTATTTAGGTCAATTTATAGTTTTATGGCGAAAGCAAAGTCAGAATGCACTTGCTGTTCTCGTTTATTCTGGCCAGTACACGTATTTATACATATATTTCTGTTTATGTAACTTCATATTAGCTTCGTCGTATATATATAAAACTATTTGGTGTATTTTACAAAAATATTATTGACTGAATTAAGAAATCGGTATATTGAGATGATGTTCGGCGGCAAGATCATTATTGTCAATATTTAATTCCAATTAATTTTCATTACTCATCTATTGTGCTACTTTAGCACGTCTAGTATCGGTTTGTTGTTTTATAGCAAGTTGAGTATAAAATAAACGCAATTTGATCGTATTTAATTATACTGTAGCCCCATTTGCTTTTTATTGTGTCAAATCGAATATTAATATCCTTCTGTCTAGATGTAGGAGATGGCCGTGAAAATTAAATAATATTTATCCAATATCTTGGTGTGGTAACGGCAGCAGAGAAGCTTTCGAATTTCAAAACGAACTAAGCCAACAAGCCAACTAAGCCAACTATCTAAGCCAAAATCCGACAAAACAGGAAATTCAAATTTCAAATTTCGCTTAAAAGACGCCTAAGAATGGAGCATGTCGATGGCATTCTCTGTCATTATACTTTTCACAATTTCTACTGCGCTGTTCCTATGCGGTCACCCAAATTTGTACTACTAACCCACACAATGGTTGCTTGACGCTGATGATGTAGTTGTGGTCGCATTATCTTTCTCTTACATACGCCCGCTAATGACTCAAAACGCAATACATCTACCGCTCAGAAATATTAAAGTTGAACAACAAAATTATTAAACAATTCCTGAAATAAAGTGGTTCTAGAAAACAAAGAACATGACACTTCTGAATAAAATCATTTTTGTTGTTCAATCGTAGTGAAGTTTATACCAAAATAACAAAATAGACACGTACTCTGTGTAAAATAAAATAAAGAAAACACTCAAAAATTGAACTTTCATAATATGTATATGAAATTTTTTAATAAACACTAATATTTCAAACCCTATTAAAGTTAGCCGACTCCAGCCGAAAAATGTCGATAATGTAGATTCAAACTAATCAAACGAAAATGACAGCCGATTTTTGTCGGTAACATCCCAGCCGAAAAATGCCGATAATGCAGATAAGAATTTAAAGCCGGAATGAATTAATTTATATTACAAATGTTTTATTTTGTTATTCATAAAAACCAACTAAAAAATGTAAAATAAATTTTCATTCGAAAAAATTAAAACTAATATACCAACCCAAAATTTTCTAATTGCCAAATTAGATGTTTGGGGAGGTAAGGCGTGAAATGCCTCTATAGTTACAAGTTTGAAGAATATTTTAAACGGCACTTTATCTAATAAATATCATTTAAAAACGACAGTTCAATTTTCATGTGGAGAGTTTGGGAAAACTTGATCGAATATATCGCACAAACAAAATTTAAAAATTTCTAAAAATTGACCGTTTAAAGTGTCATGGCTGGAAATAGATTCAAATGAAAGGTCTTATTGATGATCACATCTGGAAAAAATTTCAGGTCGATTTCTATGTTGGAAGTCCGGGAAAACTCGATTGAATATATCGCACACACAAAATTTGAAAATTTCTAAAAATTGGCTGTTTAAAGTGTCATGGCTGAAAATAGATTCAAATGAACGGTCTTATTGATGATCACAGCTGGAAAAAATTTCAGGCCGATTTCTATGTTAGAAATCCAGGAAAACTCGATCGAATATATCGCACACACGAATATATATCGTCATGGCTGGAAATAGATTCAAATGAAAGGTCTTATTGATGATCACCTCTATAAAAAATTTCATGTCGATTTCTATGTTGGAAGTCCGGGGAAACTCGATCGAATATATCGCACATACAAAATTTTAAAATTTCTAAAAATTGACCGTTCTAAGTGTCATGGCTGGAAATAGATTCAAATGAAAGGTCTTATTGATGATCACACCTGGAAAAAATTTTAGGTCGATTTCTATGTTGGAAGTCCGGGAAAACTCGATCGAATATATCGAATTTGTGTTTGCATTGTCGATATTAATCGGCTGTCATTTAATCTTTTTAATATTTAATCTGCATTATCGGCATTATTCGGCTGGGTATTTCTGTGGATTTATAAACACTTTATATATTTTATTAAAACGAATTTTTCCGGACAAACCACATGGAAATAGAATTGAAATTTTTCCCAGAGGTGATCATCAATAAGGCCTTTCATTTGAATCTATTTCGAGCCATGACACTTTAAACGGTCAATTTTTAGAAATTTTCAAATTTTGTATGTGCGATATATTCAATCGAGTTTTTCCGGAATTCCAACATAGAAATCGACCTCAAACTTTTTGCAGGTGTGATCATCAATAAGACCTTTAATTTGAATCTATTTCCAGCCATGACACTTTAAACGGTCAATTTTTAGAAATTTTCAAATTTTGTATGTGCGATATATTCGATCGAGTTTTCCTGGACTTCCAACATAGAAATCGTCCTGAATTTTTTTCCAGATGTGATCATCAATAAGACCTTTCATTTGAATCTATTTCCAGCCATGACACTTAGAACGGTCAATTTTTAGATAATTTCAAATTTTGTATGTGCGATATATTCGATCGGGTTTTCCCGGACTTCCAACATAGAAATCGACCTCAAATTTTTTCCAGGTGTGATCATCAATAAGACCTTTCATTTGAATCTATTTCCAGCCATGACACTTAGAACGGTCAATTTTTAGATAATTTCAAATTTTGTATGTGCGATATATTCGATCGAGTTTTCCTGGACTTCCAACATAGAAATCGTCCTGAAATTTTTTCCAGATGTGATCATCAATAAGACCTTTCATTTGAATCTATTTCCAGCTATGACACTTTAAACGGTCAATTTTTAGAAATTTTCAAATTTTGTATGTGCGATATATTCGATCGAGTTTTCCTGGGCTTCCAACATAGAAATCGTCCTGAAATTTTTTCCAGATGTGATCATCAATAAGACCTTTTATTTGAATTAATTTCTAGCGATGACATTTTGAACGGTCAATTTTTTGACATTTTCAAATTTTGTGTGTGCGATATGTTCAATCAAGTTTTCCCGGACTTCCAACATAGAAATCGACCTATAATTTTTTCTAGATATGATCATCAAAAAGACTTTTCATTTGAATCTATTTCCAGCCATGACACTTCAAACGGTCAATTTTTAGAAATTTTCAAATTTTGTATGTGCGATATATTCGATCAAGTTTTCCCGGTCCTCCAACAAAGAAATCGACCTGAAATATTTTCCAGGTATGATCATCAATAAGACCTTTCATTTGAATCTTTTTTCAGCCATGACACTTCAAACGGTCAATTTTTAGAAATTTTCAAATTTTGAACGTGCGATATATTCGATCAAGTTTTCCCGGACCTCTAACATAGAAATCGACTTCAAATTTTTTCCAGGTATGATCATCAATAAGACCTTTCATTTGAATCTATTTCCAGTCATGACACTTTAAACGGCCAATTTTTAGAAATTTTCAAATTTTGTGTGTGCGAAATATTCAATCGAGTTTTCCCGGACTCTTCACATGGAAATCGACCTGAAATTTTTGAAGGTTTTCTTGATTTGTGCCATCTAGTTTTGTCAGTAATAAAATAGTTTTTTATTGTAGTTTAAAAAAATTAATTTTGAGTAATATGCGTTAATGAATCGAAATAAATATTTTTGATTTTAAATGAAATTACTGTTTAACACCCAAATTATTTATCTGCTTTATCGATATTTTTCGGCTGACTATGTATATAAATCTACCTTACCGACTTTAACAGACATGTTGATTTGCATCTACATTACCGACATTTGCGGATGATACAATTTTGCTATTATAGGTAAATGACATTTTTCAGCTAGCACTCTAATCGTCACATCCGAATCTGCATTATCGTCATTTTTCGGCTGATATTTTTAATCGTTACAGCCGAATCTTCATTATCGACATTATTCGGCTGGAGCGAGTCGGCTAACTTTAACAGTATATATTTCAACACTATTAAATAGAAAGAATCGAAATATTTTGAAAACTTTCGAGTGAAAGTTATAAAGGGCAATTTTTTAACACAAAACACGCTACGAATCGCACAGAGGTGATCGAAGTGATTCTAAATTAGTATTTAGAATCACTTCGATCACCTCTGTGCAATTCGTAGCGTGTTTTGTGTTAAAAAATTGCCCTTCATAACTTTCACTCGAAAAAACCAAGCTTACTAAGCACTGGAATTCTCTGAAAATTTTGTTATTCGAGAGAGAAAATCATTGAGGGTAATACAAACACGCAGTACGGTAGCACAGAGGTGAAAGAGATCTGAATTAGCAAAATACAAAATAAGATTGGTTTCTTAAATCAAATACTAATTCAGAACCACTTCGATCACCTCTGTGCAAGAAATATTGAAATTAATACGGCCGAAATAATTTCCAATGTTTAAGAATTTTTGAATTTCACTCAAAGATATTCTCTCTCGAAGAACATAAATCTCAGTGATTTTCGAGCATGCGGATTCATAATTTTTTACGTCAAGTAATAATTCAGAACCCCTTCGATCATCTTTGTTCGATCCGTTGAGTGAGAGTTAAATAATTTCAAATATTTATGAATTTTGTATTGCACTCAATGATATTTGAATAGCAAAAATTTTAGGTCATAGTCCCGAGCATGCGCTAAGTAGGAATGTTTTTTTACATTTTACAGACTAATTCAGAACCACTTCGGATACCTCTGTGCTCTGTCCGATCCGTATGGGCTGAGTTAAATTATTTCAAATGTATAAAAAATTTTGTATTACACTCAATAATATTCTCTCTCGAATAATTCAAAATCACTTCGATCTTCTCTGAGAGATCCAAAGGGACCGAATTAGATCATTTTAAATGTTGAATTTTTGAATTTCACTCAATGATATTCTCTCTCGAATACCAAAAAATTTCACATTTCCGAGCATGTGCTAAGTTCGAATGGTTTTTTTTACATCAAATAATAATTTAGAACCACTTTGATCAAATCTGCTCTTTGCGATTCATAGCATGTTTTATTTTAAGAATTTTGTTTTATATAACTTTCACTAAAAACATTTTCCATAAACCTAGACTTTTCTATTTAATAGTTTGAAAAATTTTGTGATTGTTAAAAATTTTCAAATATTATTATGAAAGTTCAATTTTTGAGTGTTTCTGAATTTTAATTTCTTGCTGATCATTAGGCCAAATTGGGCCCAATACGTTGTCGAATACTAGACGTAGATATGTAATCAGAAGTATATTCTTTGGTTTGATGAAGCCAAATGAGCGGACACCACTATAAACGATTACGAGCGAGTTCTTGTTGTGTAGTAGCCCTAGAAGCACAATCTACCGGTTTTTCGAATGAAGTAAACTAGAACAAGATAAGAATACTAAATTTCCGAAAAGGGTTAGCTTTCGTTTTTTTATGCTGTGATGAGACAAACTTTGGTTTTGGCTCTGATGAAGTCGCTGAAGTTGACCCGAAATATCAGTGCTATTCGTCACTAGTGCCATTTATAGTGTTGGCTTCATTAAGGATTTCGCCTTACAAAAATTTCGATATTGTTTTTATAAAAGTTTATCAATATATTTAAGGGTTATGTTTTAATCCGTTTACATAAAGAAATTATGCACAAAATATTATCAAATTACATTACCACTCTAATATTACTTGCCATGTGGTAGTACGACTACACGAAATAAAAATTAATTTTTTTCCTGAAGTGTAGACTTTTTCTATATGTACACGTTTTTCCCGGATGATTACACTTTAGCGAAGAAACAAACCAAACATTTCGGGCTTATATTTCGGTTCAACTTCAGCGACTGCTGTGATGGCTTGTCAGCCACAACAAAGAGCACCCAATTACATTTTTGTCCAGGGTTTAATTTGGATGGGTGAACGGTATGATAAGAGAGTAAGCAACTTTAACGCGGTGCTTCAGATATTTTGATATTGTTTATGCCAGAAAAAAAAATTGTCACAAAAATATTATGAAAATATTTTTCCTAATTTCTTTTCCTATAGGAAAACCAGAATCGAGCTGCTGTAATGGTTTCCCATTTTGAAGATAATCGATTAAGAAAACTACATGACTGTCCCAGAATACAGTCGCCATCACTTTCCCAGCCGAATCTCGATACGCGATTGGTATGCTCAAGTACACTTCCACATTTTTGTTGACTAGTGCTGCCATCTTCATGTTGAGGTTGAAAACATTTTGGACATTCCTCGTAGTTCTCATCACTTAGATCTCTCCTTGTCTATGTATAGAATTATTGAAAACCAATGTTTGCTAGGAAGACCAGACTTTAAATTTAAACAATTATGTCTATAAATTCTAAGTTAACTTTTCAATAACCAATTGCTGCTCAGCAGCAATAGAACCAGGTCAAAGACCTTTCTGAGATAAAATTTATATCGTAGTTAAACCAATCTAATCAATTCAAAGGAACCGTCCGACATTTTTGAACCCCTTAGCTAAAGCTACCTTTAATTTTTATTTTATATATACAGAATATGTCAATAATACCTTGTTCCTTGCTTTGTCCTCTTGTTTCCTTCTTCGTTCGAGGTGTTTAAGTTTTCTTGCTTCATCTTTTGCGTATTCCCCTAAATCTTTTGTGTACCGACCATACATCTAGAAAAAAAAATTAAGCAAACAAAAAGAAATATATTAACAAATTATGTATATAGTTATAGTTGTAAATTGCAGGCATCGAATTAAATTGTATATCAAAATTGCATGCAATTTATGAAGCGATCTCGACCATATATTTATTATACAAAAATACAAGTTACTCACCAAAATAATTTTTATGTGACATTTTGAATTAATTGTTTGATACTAATTAAATTATGACTCAATAATAATGATGGTGCGCGTTGATTATATAAAGATGATGATGGAAATGATTTATCTACTCGCGAGATGTCAACAGTAATAATACTCGTCGACTCGCTAAATACATAACATATATATAAGTACAACATAATTAGAGCTTTCTGTTTTTAAAACTTACATACGATGTTGTAATTAAAAATATTTATTTATTACTAAATCTTATATTTGCTAAAACAACAAAATTTTAGTTGTTAATTAAATTTATTTATTTGTCTGGCAATTTAATTGCTGTGGAGGACTTTTTGTATTGTTTCATGTTTTTGTGATACAACAACGACGTGCACATTTTATTTGGCTAATTATCAACATTTTTTTTTTTGAAGATTTTCAAGTTTACATATTTTTAATTTTTTATTTGTTTATAAAAATACGACACATAGAATTACGTATAGACTAGATAGAAGAACTGAGTTCGTATAAATTTTTGCTAAGCTTTTGATTGTCATCGTTCGCGCCTAATTTACTCGCGCCGAAATATTTATTTACCTTTGCACTGATAACGCAACAGCCGAGTTCCGATAGTTTTTTTTTGTCATTGTACATTTCGTTAAATTTTGTCCGCCCTCGTAATTTTATACCGCACGGTGGGAGTTTTATTTTTAGACAAGCACGTATCTCTCGTATTTACTTTCGAGTGGGAATTATCATTGCAAATATTTAATAATTGAAACCACTGAACCAATATTTAAACCTATATCGGTATGGAATTTTCATTATGTGTGGACTATATTTAGAATTCGTAATAATTGGATGTTGTTTAAAGATTAGATAACAGGAACAAGGTGTTTGTCTTTGAGCATGATCGCAGTGTAGCATTATGAGTGTTTTAAGTGTACAGAGATTATTACATGTGCGATAATAATGCGATCGGCGGCGCCTCAATATTTTTAGTATTAGTTAGTGTATGTTTTTACGCAGGTTCTTACACTGATTAATATTTAAAACGTGCGGCCCTTAATGAGATCATTCGACAAAAGTGAAGAATGTATATATATATATATATATATATATATATATATATATATATATATATATATATATATATATATATATATATATATATATATATATATATATATATATATATATATATATATATATATATATATATATATATATATATATATATATATATATATATATATATATATATATATATATATATATATATATATATATATATATATATATATATATATATATATATATATATATATATATATATATATATATATATATATATATATATATATATATATATATATATATATATATATATATATATATATATATATATATATATATATATATATATATATATATATATATATATATATATATATATATATATATATATATATATATATATATATATATATATATATATATATATATATATATATATATATATATATATATATATATATATATATATATATATATATATATATATATATATATATATATATATATATATATATATATATATATATATATATATATATATATATATATATATATATATTTATATATATATATATATATATATATATATATATATATATATATATATATATATATATATATATATATATATATATATATATATATATATATATATATATATATATATATATATATATATATATATATATATATATATATATATATATATATATATATATATATATATATATATATATATATATATATATATATATATATATATATATATATATATATATATATATATATATATATATATATATATATATATATATATATATATATATATATATATATATATATATATATATATATATATATATATATATATATATATATATATATATATATATATATATATATATATATATATATATATATATATATATATATATATATATATATATATATATATATATATATATATATATATATATATATATATATATATATATATATATATATATATATATATATATATATATATATATATATATATAATCTCATAATGACATGTGTTCTCCATTGTTATCTTCACGACGTAATTAGAAAAAGGCTATTTTATAAAGAGAAAGGCTCTTTTATTATTGAATTTGAATGAAAGGTTTATCATTTTTATTTGACTAAAAAGTTTTGCTAAGTTTCATAGACATGCTTGAGCTAACGTATATAGGCGCGATGCGAATATCCCAGTAACTTGGCCCATCGTAAACAGCGAACCTCTAAATTCTGTAAATTCATACATGGCAGTGCATAATGGGTTTTGACACATGCATTTCGAAACGCACCTTTATCGAATCGCGTAACGCTCGATGCGCCGAGTATAACAAAATAGAAACCAAAAATGAACGACGAAACTAAAAAAGAACAAAAAATTCTTTACTTTCCGTTTCGTCATATGGTGAATAGGATTTGTCGCGATAATACTTGTAATTAAAAAAAATAAAAATTTTAAATTTATAAATAATTCTCGCAATACTTCGATTGCGCGGCGGTGGAACATTATATAAATACACTGAGGTTCATTTGATTAGAAGCACTTGAAATTTTACTTTAAAATGTAAATTCGTAGTTTCTCGCGGCACCAATAATATATTTTTGTTGAGAAGAGAGAGAAATTAGTACTCAGTAAAACAGTTATAAATAAAAATTTAAACATAGCAATCTAACTGCACTTTTTTTGTTTTTTTTTCTTTTGGAATATAGTTTATGTTAAACGCATTTTATCGGTTCACTTGAACAGACGCATTGTAATATTTAAGTATTTGTGAGGAAATTTCGGTGTTAGTTGCTAAATTTTTGTTCAAGATTTTCGAAATAAGTATTCAGTAGCTGATCAAGAATTAAAATTGGTAGAAAAAATATTTTAAATACGGCAGATCGATGCCTACCACTTGGAGGGATTTTTCAACTGCACTATAGCTCGTAAAATCGAGCGTAGTGAGCATGCTGTGCGAGATTATTTAAAAGACAGTGTATCATATGGAAGCAATTACCAAGGATGGTCGGTAACAGTTCTGACGCTGCAAGATAAAAGAAAAATTCATAGGCTAGCGTCCAATTTAGCCCTTTCCATCAACAAAATCGGAGCGGCAGGTGGGCTGAATGCCGGCAAATCAACAGTTCGTACAACAATTTTAATAGCTTCATTTCTAAATTCAAAAAATTAAAACAAACACCACTAAACTCTGTACGCAAGCAACAAAGATTGGAATTCGCCAAGCAGCACATGACTTGCGACGATACTGTTAAAATTAGCCGAAAGTTTCCAGCCGAAAGATAATGCAGATAGTGTCTTGAATACAGCAAAAATCAGTTATGAACTCGAATTTAGGAAAATTTAGGATCAGGTTACATCATTCGGGTGAAGGAGAAATTATTTCAGTTTATAGGAATTTAAAAATCGATAGGAGCGAGAGTATAAAGAGAGTTTAAAAATATTCAAGACACTATCTGCATTATCTTTCGGCTGGAAACTATCGGCTAACTTTAATAGGGTCTTGCGACGTGCATCCTCAAACAATGAATAATAATTGGAAAAACGTTATTTTTTCGGATAAAATAAATTTAATTTAGATGGACCAGATGGCTATAATTATTATTTTCTTGACATTCGCAAAGAAAAAACATTTTTGACTCACCATCATACCAGGAAAAGAGGAATAATTGTATGAAGCGCAATTTCATATTGGGGCAAAATTGAATTTTTGTTTCCAGTAAAATGACTGAAACTCATATACGGATATGCTGCAATCAGTTTTTCCAGAAATTTAGAAGCTATTTGGGCCTCTCCAGATTTTCCGTGTTAAATCGTGGATTGCGAGTCAAAACGTTGAGTTATTACCATGACCCGTGATTTAAATATCACCAAAAACGTTTGGGGCGTCATTCGTAAAGTTTATGAAGGAGGCAAACAATACGAAGTCCAACAAAAAAAGGAATTAGTGAAAGAAAATTTTCAGAATATAAAAACCCTAGCAAAACAAAACCACGCATGGGTACATAAACAATCACGAAATTTCAAAATATAAGTGAGGAACAAGTGAATTACCAACTCAGACCATGAGGATTGTTGGGTGGGGCAGGAATCTACAGGGATCAACAAAAATATAATAAAACTGAAGAGTATCCCAAAAACCCTGTTAGAATCCAAATCAACAGCAGTCAAAATCATTGTTAGAACACAAAACCAGTCCACAAAAAGAAGATTAAATTTTTCCACAAATTTTTCGAGGGCATTTTAGGTAAATATAAAACTGGTAATTTTCACCGGTATTATCCAATATTTTTTTTTATAATCAGATTGTACCTTTCAATACCATGACAAATGACTGACAACTGACAATTCAGAACCACCTTCAAAATTAACCACTCTAGGCCAAATAGTAAACAATTTCGAGACAATCGAACTAATCCCAATTAATTTAAGTGCTCCAATAAACGCAACAATTATTGAAATCTTGAAACAGGATGAAAAACTTTCATCATCGATAGTAATCATATGTTTTTGGTGAAATCATACGAAATTCTAACAGTTCGTATATTCGTTTCGAATTTAGGTGGTGCCGAAAAAACATGCTTCTTCCCGTTCCTCAAATTGAGGAAATACTTGACCGCCTAGGAAAATCTGAATATTTTTCAACCTTAGATCTTAAAACGGGATTACACTAAATCGAGAAAAATACCAGGAAAAAATGCGTCGATAGATAAAGGCCACTTTGAGTTTACTCGAGTGCCCTTCGTTGCCATACGTATATTTGGACTACATCATCATTGTTGACCACAATTTAGAGAACCATATTGAAAATCTTTCAAACGTTTTAAAACGTCTTGCACATTTCAATTTAAAAATTTAGTTGAATTAAGTTTCAGAAATGTGAAATGGATTTTCTCGGGCATTTTTGAAAAAAGATGAAAATGTCGATATAAATGATTCGGAATATAGAAAATCTTTCTAAATTTTAACAAAAATTTAACAACGGACCACTGGTATATCCGAACTTTATAAAACACTCTATCGAATTCTATCGAAGAAATACAACCTTTACTTACACGGTGAAAATTTTACGCCTGTAGCCACAATAACCTCGTTAATTAAAAATTAAAAACTTCAAAATGTTAAGGTGGCGGTTAGAATTAGAAAATGTTTACTACGACGTATTTAAAGTATCAAATTTTAAAATGACGAAGATTGTCAACGCAAACAAACAACCGTTCAGAGAATCGAAGTAACCACAAATAGGGCAAATAGAGCCCTGATAACAACAGCCAAGACGATAATTTTACCCGAAATCGAGCGGATATCAATTCGGAGACATACGAGTACAAGACGCAATAGTTAGAACAAACCTTAAACTTCCAAGCAACAGAATTCTGCCACTAAAATAAATCATCACAATTAAAGACTTGCTAACCAACCAAATGTGTCAACATCACATTACCGGACGAAGCGCTTCAGTGCGTCACCCCAGAAATTGCCATATGGAAACCATTTTATATATACTTCGGGTACCAACATTAGAGAATGAAGACTAAACAGTAATGATGGTCATACAATTCTAATTCTCAACGAAACCATTCACCAAACATTCCCATATAAAGGAATTCTGCGCTAGTTGTATGGTACCACTAGTAAGGGGATCTAAGGGTCAGTGTAATGTCACATCAGAAACAGAAAAAACAATCCAGTATATTTCGGGAGACGAAATCCTTAAAAATAACGCCAGAAACGAAACCCTGTAATCGTAAACAGTTTAACAGGAAACCTTTTAGTACACTTCTTTAATTGCCCGATAACGACTAACAACAAAAAGTTTCATTAATACGAAATGTAATACAATTCAAAAATTCAAATGCAACACTTCCAAAGGAGGCATTTATACAACAAGTAACCAGGGTACGTCATACCCAGAGCTACTTAAGAAAGCAGTTATGATACCATAGCACGAGGAGAAATATGGAAGCAATATTGTTGAAACCTGAACACAACGTTGATCAAGAACAACATGAATAAGAAATGCGAATTCGTGTAAATAACTTATTTTTGTGTATATCGTAGGCAAACTATTTGTTTCGACTGTAGATAGACGTATTACATTATCAACATTTAGGCGTATATAAGAAAAGCAAAAAATTGTAAACAAACAAATTTTATCTAAAAGCTCAAAACTAGAATAGGCGTTAGATTTAAATTTATTGGTGAAAGTACGTACTCCTGATGATAACCTATGAAGTCGAAATCGATCGAGTGATTTTTTAAACTTTTTGAAAAAGTTTTTTAATTAAAATATTCAAAATATAATTTTGCGAAATAAGAAACAAGTGTTTAATAAAATGTGTTTATTAAGTATTAGTGTGTTTCGCCAAGTGCCGTAGGAATAGCGTAAAAAGTCATAACTTATAGGTATGAATTCCTGACACCAGACGGTTATCAATAATGGAAAAAGATTTATTTAATTTTTCAAAGAACTTTACTCTGAAGTTTTTCCTACAGGATGAACTGTGTTTCCGGAGAAATTGGAGAACTTTAGTGTGAACGCGACTTAAAACCGTTTTTTGTACATTTAAATAAATGTAATTTCAAGGATGACTAGATTTTTAATTACCAGAATTTCTACATTCCGAAATTATAAATCTACAGATTTTATTGTAAATAGGCTTGGTACTGTATCCCAATTCACATAGCTTACTCGTACTTTGCATTTATTGACTTATTTGAAAGTCCACAGTAACTTTTCCTTAGAGTAGTCTCATTGTAGATGTGTTTGTCGTATTTGGTATTGGTAAAGTTTCTTTCAAACTTCAGGCTTATGATAATAACTCGAACCGGAATAAATTAAGTCTTCTCTTATTGTAAACTTGTGAATATGTCAGTTTTTAGCCAAAATGAAATAGTTACTTCACTATATATCACTGAAACCAAGCTATATAACATTTTCAAAAGGAATAGAAACAAAGGAAATTTGTGTCCGTCCGAGAAATATATTCATAAATTTAAATTCACCAAATGAGAGAAAACAAATTTACCCCTACAAGATACTATATTAAAACGAGCTACATCTGTTCTAGAAACCTATAGTGCTAATTCAGAATTTGCCCAATTCCATTGAATAACGAAGACGGCTCGAGTTTTCAACCGGTATAAGTATAGTAGCCCAAAATTCGATAATTTCTAGAATACAACAACAAATATTATTGAACGGTATTATTAAGTATTTCTTCTTCTTCAATATAGTATCATGTAGGGGTAGATTTGTGAATAAAATACAGTATGAAATTATGAATATATTTCTCCGATAGCCACAAATTTCTACTGTTCGATTTCATACCGAAATTTCCTTTGTTTCGATTCTTTTCGAAAATACTGTAGTTAGGTTTCAATGATTTATAGTTTTCACTAAAAATCAGAAACACTATTTTTTCCCCTACACTAAATTCAACTTGAACATTTCCCTCCTGCGACTACTCGTCATTGAGAGTGAGATAAAGGTTAAAAAAATTTGAAAATTTGCCACCGTACACAAACTAATCAAAACAGTTGGACAGTCTAAATAATTTGAACATTTTGGCAGCTGCGATTGGCACAAGGGGCAAAGGAATTTTAAAATAATTGGCCATCCGCAATGTAAAGAAGATTAAATTACTGAGCAAAATACTTTGACTCAGTACTTTTGAACATATTGACGACACATTCAAAGAAAAAGCTTAATTTCTAGGTTTGAAGTCGACTTAGCTATTTTGATCACGTATTAAGTAATATTGATCATTTTAAAAACACTCATCACTCTATTAATTGATACTGTGATACCAATGACAAATTTGCTGTATAGTACTAATAAAAGTGAGTGCAGAAAAACCGCCCAGTGGCATTTTATACTTTTTTTTTAATTTTCTCGCCAATCGATGTTTTTCTGAATCAAAGTACCACGTATGTGTACTGACTGTTCAAAACCATAGGACAATAAAAACAATAGACGCTTAGCCTAAACGATCTTCCATCGATTACGTCTTCATACGGAAAAGGAAAAGGAATATACAGCCGCTCAAGTGGTTGCACTAATTTATGCGGAGCACACCTGAAGTGTAGTGGACCGACAACTAAATTTGAGCCGATTCTCCGTTCATTGAGTGAGGCAGAGATATCAAAAAACTTGCGGCTACCGACGACGATAAGGATCTAGCCGACCTCGTGTTACAACACAGCATGACGACCGCTTTCTTGTGATGACTTCGTTGCAAAAACGTCGTCTTAATTCGATTCAACTGGGACAGCGGCTCTAAGAAGTTCGTAAATTCGAAGTCATTCGGTGGCACACAGACCAATAAACAGGCAGAAATAGATCTTAGCCTACCGATGAGCCCGCCTTCTTGTTCTCTGGCGAGTGCAGGTTGTGTTTACATGACAACGATGGGTAAGAAAGTCAGAAAAACATAGTAGTGGTTATTTTATTAATATTAGTTTGCTTGAGCGCATGCGCGTCAATTGATGTGTCAAATGTGGTTTCGTGTTGTTCAAATATTTGTAAATGAAAAATCAAATCACATAGCAAACATTTGGTTCCACTGCTCAAAAGAAGGCAAGCGAATTGAAGAGGTGAGGTATACGTCATCATCATAAATTTTCAACCGGTTCAACCGGAACTTTTTATTTTGCTACTTGCGTTTGTAAAATTGACGAACAAAATTATTGTTCACCTCACCAGCTCGCGCTCTAATTTTTGGTACAAAATCGACACTCAGGAGAGCGATTTGCACAATGTTGCATATTGAAGAATGTGTCTCGTATGGCGGTGGATCTGGCATCTTCCGACCTTGTGTTCTTCTCTGGAGTGAATACTGACTGTCGAAAAAGAGGATTGACCTCTCAACGGTTTGTACCTTTTACCGGATTTATTGGTGAAAACGCATACGGTTGGTATACTGTACCAATACGTTCAAGAGGTGGGTTTGCCTGTTAAAGAGTGGTAAAGCTGGAAAATGAGTTCGAACGAGAGATTCGCAAGAGCTGCAACAGGCTATCGCAGAGGAATGGAAGGCGATACTTCAAGATTTGGTGAAAATTTTGATAAAATCAATGAAACATCGAATGGAAGCTGTCATTCGGGCTAGGGGAGGGAATACTTCTTATTAAAAAAAAATTTTTTTTTGCTGATTTCCATGTTTTAATTTTTAATTTTTTTCACTAATTTTCTTGCTGACAAATTCACAAAAAACATGTACTTCAGATGTTGACCCCAAAAAGCACTTTCTTGGTATAAGTACAAGTTGGTATAGGTGTTGAAATATACTTTGATTTTGCATTCAAGAAAATTAAACAAGCATTGGATTTTTTGATATTTTTGAAATTTTTTTAACAAAATGGGTACAAATTTTTGCACCCAAGTGTATATCAAGCCGTATTAACTCAACGTGTAGTTTTCTCGAAGGTATCCGACCGCATCATCGGAAATATTTAACCATGTGGGCACTGGATTCTATGGACAATTTTCGTTATTCGTAGTCCACGTTAATGTAGGCAAATTTCGTGGCCGAAACGAAAATACCAAATGACTAAATGTCGAAAAAAATTTAGTCGAAAAAGTAGTCTAATAAAAAATAGAAGAAAATAATCGAAAAACGAAACATTTCCTCAAATTTAAGCGGATTTCGAATAAGATCCGGTGCTCGGTTTTAAAACATCATACCATAGTCGGAATTCGCTTTTTTAATCCTTAGTTCATATTACATTCTTATGCATTGGTTACCACCACCCTGAAACGAGTCTGGGTCGATTCCGAAAATTTCGAAAAATAAAATGACTAAAAAAATCGAAAAATATCGAAAAATATTTAAAAAAAAATCGATTTTTTTGTTCATCGAATTTATGATCGAATTTCGATTAAGTTGTTATATAGATATTTTAATTCGCATTTTAGCTTAGGGGAAGGTAGCTGCCGCCTCAAACACTCGCTTCTTCAATTTTCATAATTTTCAGAAATACAAATGAAAATTTTTTGATAGGTCAATTAAAAATTGACATCTTATGCGTATAAATGTTCAATAATCCTGATATAGCCTTTATTTCAAATCCTCTTACTAAAATAATCCTCATACTGCATGGCATTGGAATACTTTAAGCAAGGACAACTGAAAATGAGTTTAAAAATTTTAGTCAATCAATTTTATTTTTTTTTTGGTACTTAAATGGGCCGATTCGGGTTGGGAAATCCCGTATTCCAGAACCCTGTAATGTTGCATGGAAATAGGGTTTTAAAATTGTGGAAGAAGTTTTGGAATATGGCCTACTCGGCTGGAACTCGGACATTTCTTAACTCATTATGATGAGATCGTATTTATTTGGCTAGGACATGACACACTTAATATCGACACTACGAGATTTTTATAATATTTTTTGAGATTTTAAAATACGGGATTATGAAATACCGGATTTTGAGTTGAACTGAATGAAGAAAACAAAACCGACATCTGCATGAATTAGCTTTCTTTTGAAAAGTGGATTTTGTACGATTGTTCTAAACTCAAAAACCATGTTTTGTTCCAAGCCAGCCATCAACGTCAGTTGCAAAATTGAATATGTATGCCAAGAAAGTGTTACCGTGTGTCTGGTGGGATGGTCAAACTGTTACAACTGAACGTTAAACAAATTAAGTGATGCTCTGCGGACCAAAAAAGACCTTTTACGGGCCAAGGGAGGAGCTCGGAGGACAACGCTCGCCCACATACTGCAAAATCTACCCAGGAACTCATCTTGAGAGAACACCAAATATTAGGTGTACATGGAGGGTTATTTCATACACGCGTAGAGCATTAAGTTGGTAATGCGCGTAAATTTGGACAAGCATTTATTTGTTTAACTCAATTTTGCTCTTACAAGTTTGGTCATCATCGTGACTTTGCTGTATACTAAACTACTTAAGACTACCGCGTCATATTGATAATCGTTTCTTGTGGATTTTTTAAATCGACCCAGACGCAACACGAAATGTAATTTATTGCAATGATCATGCAACAATTCAAGTTTAATTAATACAATTATCTGTCATAGGCGGTTATTTATATCGACAAATGACGGCAATAAATTTTATATTATGGCCTCAGGAACTAGTATTTGTGAACCCGGAAATAAAACGGAAATGAACTTTCGAGGGTTATGAAATTCGTAATTGTGCATTTTCATATTCATTTAATATTTTTATATGATTGGGATAATATTAGAAAATTACAAGATGTCCAGATACCTGCAAGCATTCTGGATAATCATCTTAGTGACGCGCTTTACGCAATCATGTTTTAGAGTGATTGTCGGGCATGCTTGCAAGTGTATGGGCAACTTTATATAGGAAACACCCCAAGTCTACTTACAAAATAAAATTCCTCAACTTCATGTTGAACCTCTTCCTTAATATTATCATTGTCTACGTGCTTCAAATCAAACACATCGACCATTGACCCCTTATCACTAATATTCTTATCATCTAAATCTAAGTCCTCGTCGATCGAGGCCATATTATGCTTAATTTGCTCCTGCAAATTATGAATTTCTTTTTTAATTTTTGTATTATAGACCCGGGTCTTTTCCGTATCGTCCGCGGTCGAAATACTATTGGACAGCTCGGTGACGAGAGATTCGCGACGACGCATAAATTCCGGTTCAAATGCGTATTCGCGTACGTAATCGTCGTGATATGTTTGCATTTTGCATATGCGGACGAAATATCACTTAAAAAAGTTTTAAAACATTTTGTATTGAATTTTTTTTTTTTTTTACGGGAAACTACTTTCCACGGAAACCATATTTTTCACTATTCTTTTGTTTAACCATTTTCACTGTAACTCAAAATATCGCGATATAATTATTTTTTGAACAATTTGTGCATACACTTTGCGCGCGATTCTATGAGAAAATTTTTCACACAACTAAAGTGGAAATTTTAATATCGGGTGTTAGACGCGACAAACAAAAAAAAAGAAAAATTATTTTCTTTTTGGTTTGAGGGGGGTTTAAATACGAAGATTTTTTTTTTGTTTTTTTTTAAGTGATAATTATAAAAAATTTACAAATTCGTGTTGTTGTATTGGCCGTCGGAACTCGAAAAAATATTTTTTTTTTGCTTGCAAATATTAAAACTTTATGATGATCTTTCACTTTTTAATTCCGTGCCAAATGCCGCAGTGATTAATTTAATTAATTACGGTTTATCTTATGTACTCGTGTATGTATTGTTGTTTATTTTTATTTGACGGTTTAAACTTTATGATGGCACAGCTATAAATGAAACCACAGAAAGGCGGAGACGGAAGTGTGGGCATTTTCTAGTTTACTGTCTGAGAATTGTGTCGGATTGCATTTTTTAGCGTCAAAGGAATAAAATTAAGCTTTGATTAATCGGATGCGTTGCTTTTATACCAATATAGCTAACACGTTCACACGTGTTATTCACATTTTAACATTAAAATTAATCCTAAACATTAATCTCAATTTGAGGAGATATTTGTAGGTGCGTGTCGTCCTTAGAACATATACCTATTTCTAGGCACCTGAAGTTAGCACACCATAAACCATAAAGTTTTTCATAAATCACTTCTAATCCTAAAAATAATTGTCAATTTAGAGTAATGTACGAAGGTTCCTGTAATTAAACTTAAATGGGAATTTTACTCAACAGTTTCCGCAATTATTTAAATTACTTAGTCTTTAAGGGACTGGTCCAATTTTCACTTATTTGTGCTTCAAAATTAATGGGTGAACCAAACTGCGCACCGGCACCGCCCCGGTTGCAAAGTGGTCAGCATGCTTGCTCAAGCGACCAAAGATCCCGGGTTCGATACCCGGTGGTGACAAGGTAAAAATTTCACGGCTTATTTAGGATCAATGAACTTATCACTCATTATCCGAAATGAAAATATGATTATGAAATCTCATTTGAGGCAGCCAAATCCCTTGATGGGATATAGTGCCAGAGAGAGAGAGAGAGAGAAAACTGGGCAATATGTGGGAAAAACTGTAATATTAGAGCTTTCTTTAAATTTGCATTTGGGAAAGCTAACTGCACACATCTCATCTTGATTATTTGTTTCATCTTGCATATTTGGCGATGTTTGTGCTCGGACAGATAGCTCATTCTGCTACTGAACATTAAAGTTTACTTTTGGGATCGTTTTAACGTTCTCTATAGAGCAGTTGGTGGGAAAGTTTCAGTTCCTATTGTCCCCAACATTGATTACGTTTACCCGGTTGACTTGTAACTGCAAACTTGAACACAATTTGTTTGCGATTAAACCTAATGTTTTCCCGGTCTACATTTAGGCGAGGCTGGCGAATCAATTATCATTTTATGTGATCTTTCTTTATGAGGCTACTGTAATTACAGTCAAGGTCTTAAACTCTAAGAAGTTTGATGGAAATATACTACTCTGCCAGATAGGAAACAAGTAATGATCGTTTCACTACATAATAGGCCAAGATTTCTGGCCTATAAATTTTGACCTAAGAAATAACCATAGCGTCAGTAATGGCTGACTTAACAGAAGTCCCAAGCTCCTCTATAAAGTCTGCGACTGGGCTATTGTTTTTTTTTTTATTTCCCAAATTTTTTTGGATAAATCTCGGGGTTCGTTGAAAACGATGATTTTGTGTCACACCAATGCGAAAGCTCCTGTTTGCAACGTCCAGAAATATGAACGAGGGTCTGCGCACATCTCATGAACTGTCAATGCAAACTTGAATGTTATGGTACGTATGGCAATACACATGGTAGGTGGTACATCATAATCAGATCTCGGTTACCAGAAAGACCTAATTTTGTATAGACCTCTGTAGCATCGGCGGTACAAAAAGATAATAGTTGAAGCTACAAACATACTTTATTATAGCAAGGTCCATTAAAATAGCAATTGTAGTGTTACTAAATCAACTGTAACTTGTAAATGCATAATGTATTTTCATAAAATTTTTGTTTGAAGGTATTATACATGTAATTTTTCGAAATGTTCTCAATTCACACTCCAACTCAGTAAAAACAAGATCTATTCTGTGATATGGTGAAGATCGTGATTTTGAGTGAAATTTCTTATGAAATATACTCATATTTTGAGGTTATTTATCTTTTGCGTAATATGGAGCAGTAACTTGCTTTAACATAAATGTCGTTGAGTGAAAATTTAGCTATGTTTACTGCCTTATTTTATAAGAAATTTGAGTGTTTTTTAGAATTACAATTATCTTCTAAATTTATGATATTGAGGTTATTTTTAAGTGATTTTAATAACAAATATTTTAATAATATTATCCGCATTCTTCTGAGTGTTTTTTAAAACTCATTTGAAATTTTACTCAAATTTATAATTATCGATATTGACATCATTCATATTCGGAATGATGTTTCAGTAAAAACAAGATGTGGAATTTTTCCTGAAATATACTCAATATTTTGAGGTACTTTATCTTTCGCGTAATATTTAGCAGTAACTTGCTTTAACATAAACATCGTTGTGTGAAAATTTACTTTTATATGATGTCTCAAAATACAATTTGAGGTTTTTAGCACAAATTTGAGTGTTTTTCAGAATTACAATTATCTTCCAAATTTATGATATTGAGTTTATTTTTAAGTGATTTTAATACTGTTAAAGTTAGCCGACTCGTTCCAGCCGAATAATGTCGATAATGCAGATTCGAATGAACTTGAATACAGCAAAAATAAGTCATGAACTCGAATTTAGGAGAATTTAGGACCGGGTTATATCATTCGGGTGAAGGAGAAATTATTTCAGTTTGTAGAAATTTAAAAATCGATAGGAGCGAGAGTATAAAGATAGTTCAATAATAGTCAAGACACTATCTGCATTATCTTTCGGCTGGAGCGAGTCGGCTAACTTTAACAAGGTGTGATTTTAATAACAAATTTTCAAATAATATTCTCCGCATTCTTTTGAGTCTTTTTTAAAACTCATTTGAAATTTTACTCAAATTTATAATTATCGATATTGACATCATATTCGGAATGATGTTTCAGTAAAAACAAGATCTATTCTCTGATATGGTGAAGATAGTTATTTTGAGTGAAATTTCTTATTAAATATACTCAATATTTTGAGGTACTTTATCTTTCGCGTAATATTTAGCAGTAACTTGCTTTAACATAAACAAATTTGAGTGTTTTTTCAGAATTACAATTACCTTCCAAATTTATGATATTTAGGCTGCGTGCCAAACTTAAGGTAAAAGTCAATTTTAAGTAAATTTTTCGGTAAATTCAACTATTTTTCAAAAACTCTATGACAAACTGATCGAAAAATCTGTCCTAAGTTTGGCACACAGCCTTAGTTATTTTTACGTGATTTTAATAACAAATTTTCAAATAATTTTATCTGCACTCTTTTGAGTTTTTTTTTAAATCGCATTTGAAATTTTGCTCAGATTTATAATTATCGATATTGATATCATTCCAGGCTTTTAATATGAGAGATTTTTGTTAAGTGACGAATTTTCTAATTAAAGTGGAACATTTGATATTGAAAATGATTATAAAATTGCGACTGTTCTGAATATAATGAAATTTCTTATTTTGTGTGATATTTTAGCAAAAAAGTTTCTTCAACAGGTTATTTAAATGATATTTAAGGTGTAACTTGCTTAACAGAAATATTACTGAGTAAAAAAATGGTGTGATGTATTGCACTCGTAATACTAATCTGTATCGTGATAATCATATTTCTCTACTTTTAATTTCAACACTCAATATCGAAGGTGATTATAAAGCTGAAACTATTCTGTGAATATGATGAATTCCTTATTTTGAGTGAAATTTCAGCAGAATTTTCCTCAACTGGTTATATTTATTATATTTTGAATGATATTTAAGCAGAAACTTGTTTTAACCAAAATGTCGTTGAGTAAAATACACAAATCTTTAGGTCGATTCCCCATAAGATCATACATTAGAAATTCACCACATAAACTAAAAGCCTTAACAAAGATTTCTGTAGAGTTATATTATAACATTTCAAATATCATTCCGAATAAATACCGAAAAAACACTCAAAACAGTGTTGCAATTCTTTAAGTAAACACCTCAAAGTTGTCGTATTTTTGTTAAGTTTTTTAACAACTGAGGCAAAATAATTTAAGTTGATTTAACTTCAAGTTTGATCAAAATAATTATCTACAATTTAAAATTTATGAATTCTCCATTAAATTTTGGAACGGTAATATTTTGACTGTTTCAGGAATTTCACCCATCGTCCAGAATATTTAATAATGTTAAAGCTCACGAAAGTTTTTATAATGAATTAACTCTCCAGCTATCTGAAATTGAGTTATTTTTTTAAATAATCTCAATTTATATCTTAAACTTAATATAAAATACCGCAATGTGTGGGTAACTGCAGCAGGGAAACTTTCGAATTTCAAAATGAAACTTTGCATACCGATTAAGCGCAATTTGTGCTAACTAGTGCTCACGGGGAAAAATTAGTGCTAGTCCAGGAACCGAGAAAAGGGGAATAGAAAATTGCAAATTTCGCCTGAAAGACGAAAAAATAAAACCCAATTTCTAGAATAAACCAGAAATAATTTAAGCCAAATTTTAAAACTTTCCAAAGCGGCTACACTGAAGAAATTTATGCTTATCATAGAAATATGATTTTCATTCATAAATTGAGAAAAAACAAAATAGCCCCTAAAAGATACTATATTAACCAACAAAATACAGGGGTATATCGTTCAATAATATTTTTGTTGAACAACAAATTAAAAAATAGAAATAAAATATTATAAATTCCAAAAATAAGCAACTCAGATGCTAATTCTGGATTAGCACAAATTCAGCCACTATATTTTACGGATGGCAATGAACATACCTGATAGGAATGTGCTATCTGAGTTGCTTATTCTTGGACTTTATAATATTATATTTCTATTTTTTAATTTGTTGTTCAACAAAAATATTATTGAACGGTATACTTCTGTATTTTGTTGGTTAATATAGTATCTTTTAGGGGCTATTTTGTTTTTCTTCAATTTATGAATGAAATTTACGAAAATCATATTTCTATGATAAGCATAAATTTCTTCAGTGTATAGCCGCTTTGGAAACTTTTAAAATTTGGCTTAAATTATTTCTGCTTTTTTCTAAAAATTGGGTTTTTTTTTCGTCTTTCAGGCGAAATTTGCAATTTTCTTTTCCCGTTTTTTCGGTTCCTGTTAGTTTTGGGGAGAGTTGCAGCCAAGTAGACTACGGAAAAATTGAGGCTACGGAAAATTGTAGGTATGGGTAGCTAACAAAACTATTCAAATTAACAAGAACAGTGAGCAATCATATGATTTTCAGGCTTTTTAATGAAATCTGCTGTAGCGGTAGTTGAGTTAAACGAAAAGGAAATAAGACGTGAGTTTCGACTTTTCATATGACTCGGAACTTCATTCTCCAACTCAGAAATGATTGTGAGATGTGATGCGAACGCACACCATATAGTATGTTGCGGGGACCTCAGATACCATTCCAAGCGACACTGCAGCAACTGTCAAATTGACATCACGAAGTATAAGTGAGAAAATCCGACATTGCTGCTTCTTAGAGGTGGTAATTCTCTCACCATCATCATATTCCATTTTCCTTAATTTCAGATAAACCCAAAATTGTTGAATTTAAAAACCATGGATTCAATCTTTACCAGACAGTCTGATCTTCATCAATGAAGATCAAAAATTGTGATGGAGTGGAGAAGGCAGTTGAGATGCTTCAAAAATTAATAATCAACTCATATGCGAAGAACTGCCTTTTTAATAAACTCCAACGGACTGGGACTGTTGGCGATATAGTAAGTTTAGTAGACTGAGGAAACAGACAAGAAAGGTTTTAAATCATAAAGTCATAAAGAGTAGTAGCACGAAGTTCTGGAATTTATACAGATCCTCTTACGGAGAGTATAAAAATTCCATTCGAATAGAAACGTCGATAAGGAGATCTTCTCAACTCTACAGAAGATAGAGTTGACTTTTTCGAGAACATTTATTAGATACCCATTACTCAGCATGTAGGATTTCAAGAAAAATGGAGGAAAATCTACTAATTGACCTGAAAACAGGTTCTAAGGACTGATAACTGGCTACTAAGGTGCCGAATGCAGGAAGATTACGATGGAGCATCTTTGATTTCTCAAGTTCAAAACACCAGCTCAAGATTGCATTTTTCTTGCCTTTCTGCAGGTGGAATTGCGAGGAAAAGAGGGAAGTAAAAGTGGGAAAGTTTTTAGAGGGAAGTAAAAGTGGTCTTTATCACTAAGGATGGAAAGCCAAGGTATAATCCTGCTACAAGTTTCCTGTCTATAAGAATATCCTCGTTCTTACTTCAATCTTTAGAACGCATAGTGGATATTAGCGATAATTCTCTTATGTCCTTCCCAATTCATCAAGACAATATTCCAACCAAAATCTAAATCTGGTGATACAGCGCTTCATCAAGCCGTCAAAGAATCGAAAAATCGCAGGACAACAAAGAATTTATCCTAGATAGAAAAGGCGCCTGCTATCCACCTTTCAATGTTATATGATCCAACAGATTTTATTATCAGGGATATGATGATAACATCGCCATAATACTTGTTGGTAAATATAGGGATGTCTCATGTGATCACCCCTTTTGCTTGAAAGCAAAATATTTGCGTTATACCTCGCAGGTCTCAGACCCGTGAACTCCTATGCTGCCTTGGTGCGGTGGTCTAGAGTTGAAACACAGTTGCATATAATGCACACCACACCGACTGCTGAACTTGAGCTTGTCCAAAATTTTCTATTTCGTGGTTTTTGGATTTGATTAAATCTCAAAGTAAGCAAACTTTCAACGGGTAACTTGATCATGTTCACCGATGTATCATATAGTGCCGGTTTAACAGGAGCCGGACTTCGCATTTCACTTCTTTGGGTAGTCAGTCATAGTGGCGTAATGAGGAAGCCGATAAATCAGCGGGTGAGAGAGAGAGAGCGTCGATCACTTTCATGGGAACTAAACCTTCTCTCGACTTGATAACGTTATGTTACAAAATACTTTGACGGCCTACATAAAAGAAGGTGGGACAACTCTCCCAAATTGTAAGAAATGTGAGGCAGTAGAGAATGAGTCCTTTCTTACGCTTCTAATGTTCTCACGTTTCCTTTTTGATATATCGCGTTTATATATTATTGGGTGCCAATTTACCGTTATATAACGACAGTAATAGTTGCTTCATGCCGTAATCCGACCTGGCAGTCAGGCTGGATAGATAGAACATAAAATGCCAAGTTTTAATTTTAAAATTGCAATGTAAAGGTTCTCTAGATGTAGCGCAATATGCACCCTTGCAAGGTTTCATAATGCATTCAACGTGGAACCACTAAACTGGAAGACCCTCTCTCTGGTCAGATTAAATTCTCAGGGCACTTTCTAAATGATGAATATTTAACGGGTGACCATAAAATCATAGATGCTACAACGAATTTGAACTTCTCATTTGCCAGGACAAGGTTGAAAGTATTTTGAGAATGTGGATGTCCTAAAATAAAATTGGAAGTTACGGTTCTAGCGTCTTTCCTTGAGGACGTGTTTACCAATCATTCATACCGCTGTGAACTATTTAACATTTATCAAAAGTGTAGCTACACAAATTAACAAATAACAAAAGTGTAGTTACATAAAAAAATAAAAAGTGTAGCTATACACAAAAAAATATGGCGTGGTTGATTTTGCAAATTTTCTCATTAAAAACCATTTTGGGGATACTTTTGAGAATTTTTAATGATATGCGGTATATCGATGCGACCCTCGGTTAATTTTTTTATCGAATTTATAAGAAAATAAAATTATGAAAAGTGTACGTACAGTCTTGTAGATGTTTGCTGGCCATTAACACATAATTTTAGAGATGTCTACGCAAATCTGGTTATACCGACATTTTGAGGATACTTTTCAGAATTTTTAATGATATGCGGTATTTTGATGCGACCCTCGGAGAATTTTTTATCGAATTTACAAGAAAAAAAAATTATGAAAAGTGTACGTATAGTCTTGAAGATGTTTGGTGGCCATTAACACATAATTCTAGAGATGTCTACGCAAATCTGGTTATACCGGCATTTTGGGGATACTTTTCAGAATTTTTAATGATATGCGGTATATCGATGCGACCCCCGGGGTATTTTTTATCGAATTGACAACTACACTTTTTTTATTTGTTAATTTGCTTTGCTACACTTTTGATAAATGTTAAATAGTTCACACCGGTAATAGACAATCTAGAAACAGTTAACCAAACCGCAGTGATAAGTTTCGGAAAGCAACGGATTTACAGTCTGAACCTAAAATTGAATAAACCTGGAAGAATGCTTGAACTCAAAATTTCTCCACATGATCACATTTTTTAAATAAACTTAAATTCCACTACTTCTTATAAAAGAACAAATTCTTTACCTTATTCCCATAGAATAAACTGAAAACGTATTTAATAACACTTCGCCTGTAATATTTAGTTACCACTAACAACTGAACTGTGTACAAATACTAGAACTATTGCCACTGCCTTGAACAGCAGAATCATTACCTTGTATGGCACAAAAAATAAATAATTCTAACAAACATTCGCCCCAGTTTCTGTTTAGAGGCATTCCAAAAATTACAAAAACAAAAACTAGAAAATTTATGACCAACATCTGGCAACAAAATTAAAAATCCGCGTGATTAATATTACAGAACCAGACACCACCGCACAAGTTTTAATTATTTTCGAATAAAACTTAAATTTCGTCACAAAATTACACTTTTCGAATACATTAAATGCGAGTGAGTGATAATGACCCCCAAAGTTTATCTACTTAATGTACATCACACACTGTACACAATTATAAAATTGGCAGTCGCACAAAAATTAAAAAAAATGTTTTTTTTTTTCAGAATATCAATGTCAATATAAAAATCATGCAAGAGTTGCTGCGCATGCAACATGCTTAAAGACACAAATTTTACTCTTACAACAGTATTAATATATCCATCACCATAATCATCATCATCCACCTCATCATCATCATCGTCGGTTGAGTAGCGATCTAATTCCGATAGTGTCGGTTGTGGACACGGATAAAATGTTTGCGTTTTAATCCGTTTCGATTTTTTGGGACGATGGCTGCGTAAATGATTTTCCAGTGCACTAGGACGTCGATCACGAAATTTTCTTATATTGAAAATATTTTGACGGGATGAAAATTTATATTATATAAAAAAATTATTTTAAATAAATGTAATTTAAATATTAAATACCTAAGTAATTTTTCAAAATCTTCCCATTCCTTATCGACCGCTTGTACATTTTCCGCCCCAAGTTCATCATCGTGTACCGCATTGTTGGTATGATGACCCCGTGTTAAATTTGTACGTATACGATCGGTGTGTTGTTGTTGTTGTGGTATTTCACTGCGATGATTCCAAGCGTGATCTCGTTCCATGATTAATTGGACAGAATATTTTGTCACGATAAACTATCGCGCACAGTCTCTATATCATAAGAGATGTAGTCGATTTATTCCAAAGTTGAAGCGTAAGATACAAGTAAAAATACGGTGTGTGTGTGTATGTCGCGTACATAAATTATCCAATTAAGGGAAATTGTTGCAATTGCGACATGTGATTTAGATTAGTACAATCTTTTTGTTTTAAACTTTATAGTAAGTAAAGTATATACATAGAGAGAGAGTAGAGAGGATCTGCTTTTTATGTAAATTAAGAAATGTATCGTTTGATCTGTATCATATATGATACGGTATATGGGAATAGCGCGAATTTGGTCGCGAGTTTTTTTTTTTTGTTTTATATGTTTATCCAATAACGATCACAATGTTTCAATTTTAATATGTATTATGTTTATTACATATTCGTGTGATTTTATTGTTTAAATTTAATTTAGTTAGATTAGCTTAAATTAGGGTTTGCAGTATCTCGTTTTGTGTGTGTGTATCGCATACCCGAGTAGTACAGAATGTATTCAGTTTTTGTCAAGTCTTCGGTTCAAATAAATTTAAATGAATGAAAATGAAAGCTTGTATTAAAATATATTTAAACTTTCGTTTGAGATAAAAGCTCACAAAAATATTAGATAGACTTAATGAAATAGTTGGTTGTGCTACTCGTATCACTTGCATACCTTCATAGAAACCAACTGATCTTTTTATAAACTAACTACGAATTTGATATAAGAGCTTTAAGGGCTTTTCGAAACTTAATAAATTTGTTTTTTTTTCAGAAACATTCATTTTATGAAACAATTTTTTTACATTTGACCTTTAATTCATAAACATGCTACTTCGGCCTAAAAGGCTTTTCAAAAATCAATAAATTTGAATATTTTAAGAAATGCATTTTACGAAAAGCAATATTTTATAATTTTGGAGCCTTTAATCCAAAACCAAGTTGCAAGAGCTTTTCGAAATTTCATAAAATTGAATATTTCGAAAAACAGCCGTTTTATGAAAATTATAAATTAAATCACGAGAAAATTGTAAATTCCTCCGGTAGTGAATTACAAAAGACAGAAATTTGATTAACTTAAGAAAACATTTTTTATCAAGACCAACATTATAAGCTTTAACATTTAGCTTTAAGGGCTTTCCTTTCTAAATTTGAATTGTTTCAGAAAAAACGTTTTATAAAACAAACATATTTACATTTTTTGTCCTTTAATTCTAGATTATGCTACAACGGCTTAAAAGGCTTTTCGAATATAAATTAATTTGAGTATTTAAAGAGAGACATTTTACGAAAACTAACATTTTATATTTTTGGAACCCTTAAATCATGAACAAGTTGCTAGAGCTTTCAAAGCCTTTTGAAATCTCATAACATTGAGTATTTCATAAAACAGGCTTTTCATGAAAATTATAAATTGAATCACGAAGAAATTTCTTCAGTAAGCAACTTCAAAAGTGAGAAATTTGAGTAATTTAATGAAACGCCTTTTATGAAGGCAGCATTAAGCTTTAATAACTTTTCTAATCTTAATAAATTTGAATTATATATAAAACAAACAATTTTAAAACATTTTGTTCTTTAATTCATGAATAAACTACAAAGGCTTTTCGAAAATATTTTACGAAAGACATTTTCCGAAAAGCAATATTTGAATATTTTAAGAAAGGCATTTCCAAAAAGCAACATTTTAAAATTTTTAAATCCTTAATACAAGAACAAGTTGCTTAAATCTTTAAAGCTTTTCGAAATTTCATAAAATTGAATATTTCGAGAAACAGCCGTTTTATGAAAATTATTAATTGAATCACGAGAAAATTGTAAATTTCTCAAATAATGAATTACAAAATAAAAAAATTTCTCTATCAATGAATTAAAGAAATTTGAATAATTGAGGAAAATGTTTTTAATGAAGACCAACATTAAGCTTTAGCATTTAGCTTTAAGGGCTTTCCGAAACTTCATAAATTTGAATTGTTTCAGAAAAATACGTTTCATAAAACAAACAGATTTACATTTTCTACATGATGCTACAACGGCTTAAAAGGCTTTTCGAAAATAAATTAAATTGAATATTTATAGATAGACATTTTACAAAAAATAACATTTTATAATTTTGAAACCCTTAATTCATGAACAAGTTGCAAGAGCTTTTAAAGATTTTTGAAATCTCATAACTTTGAGTATTTCATAAAACAGGCTTTTCATGAGAATTATAAATTGAGAAATTTGTGTAATTTAATAAAACGCTTTTTATGAAGACAGCCACAACATTAAGCTTTAAGAGCTTTCCTAAACTTAATAAACTTACGTTTTATAAAACAAATAATTTTGCAAGTTTTTGTTCTTTAATTCATGAATATATTACAAAGGCTTAAAAGGCTTTTCGAAAATCAATAAATATGAATATTTTAAGAAAGGCATTTTACGAAAAGCCACATTTTATAATTTCAACTTAATCCAAGAACAAGTTGCAAGAGCTTTTAAAGCTTTACGAAATTTCATAAAACTAAATATTTCGAGAAACAGTCATTTTATGAAAATTATAAATTGAATCACAAGAAAATTGTAAATTTCTCCGGTAATGAATTACAAAATAAAAAAATTTGATAAATAATCAAAGAAAAACATACAGGAGCTTTTGAGAATTTGGAAATTTAATAAAGTTAAATGCTTTCAAATGTCGATAAATTTTAGCATTTAAAAAATCAGATAATAAGCCGTAAGAGAGATTTTAAGGCTTTCTAAATTTTAATAAGTTGGTTAATTTAGGAAATGGGCGTTTTATGGTACAAGCATTTGAAAAATTTAATAAACAGATCAGTAAATGTACAAAATATTACAGACATTTTATTAAAACAAACATTTTATGATTTTCAAATGCCTAATCTCGAGCGTTTTGAGAAAACAGATAAAAAATAAGTTACAAGAGTTTGAAACACTTTAACATTTTAAGAAAATCAGACGAGAACCAACATTTTATAAATTTCAAAACTTTAATCCAAGAACAAGTTACAAGAGCTTTTAAACCTTTTCGAAATTTGATAGTGAGAGTGACGAAATTTGATAGTGAAATTTGAGAGTGATTTAAGAAAATATTTTAAATGAACACCAACATTTTACCTAATCAAAAAAAGAGCTAAAGAAGCTGTTGAGGATTTCGAAATTAAATAATTTTAAATTCTTTAAAAATCTGATCTTCCGACTTTCAAATATCGATCAGATGAGGGAACGTGAGAGAACTTTTAAGTCTTTCCGAAAATTAATAAATTAGTTAATTTAGGAAACAGGCGTTTTATTTAACTAGCATTTGGCAGTTTAGAAACATTTGATAAGTTCGTTTATGAAGCGAAACATTTTATGATTTTTAAATGCCTAATCCGGAGCTTTGTGGAAAACAGATGAGAATTAGTTACAAGAGTTTTAAAACTCTTTCAAAATCAATAATTAATTACTAAAAGAAACATATATTTTATGACAAATGGTTGTGTTTAGTATTGAACCTCACAATCCCAGATGTTCCAGGGCTTTTTAAGTTTTTCGAAATATTTAGATTTGTATATCGGAAGAAAATTAATGAGAATAAGTTATCGGTGCTTTTGAGGCAATACAAAATTTAACTAACTTGAATACTTTAAGTAACAGACATTTTATGAAAACCAGCGGCTTACAAAATTATGAAATTCTCAAACTGAGAATATACAAATCGATATTTAGGCTGCGTACCAATTGTCGGGTAAAAGTCAATTTTATGTAAATTTTGTCGGTAAATTCGATTATTTTTCAAAAACTTTATGGAAAATTGATCGGAAAATCCAATTTTTACCATAGTAAACGATTTACCGGACTATTGGTTCGCAGCCTCAGTGTTTATTTATAAGAAAAACCAACAATAAATCGTAAAAGCATTTACAATAAAAATAGGCATATTATGAAAGCTAGCAATTTACCCTTTTCAAATTATTATGTAATTAATAAAGTTTCAACAATTCATTTTGACTGGGTGGTTTTTTTAAAACCAAGGCAAATATAGCAAATAATTATTCAAATTTTTTTATGTCTTTTCGACATCACTTAAATTTAAATATTCCAAAAACATGTGAAAACCAACACTTTACGTTTTTAGCATTAAACAAACAATAATACTAACTATAATGAGCTTTTAAGGTTTTTCGAAATTTTAATTTTGAATATTTTTAAAATCAGGCTTTTTATGAATCCAAAATTTTATAGTTTTGAAAACCTTTACTCCAAGAATAAGTTGCCAATGTCTTAAAAGAGCTTTTTGAAGTTTAATAATTATAAGAAATAGATAATGTTACACATGTTTATGAAATAAACCTTTGATGAAAACATACAATTTTTACAAACTAGAGGCAAGAATAAGTGAAAGAACTTCAAAAACTTTCCGAAACTTAAAAAATTCAAATACTAGGGAACCAACATTTTAAAGTTTTTCGATTGTACGAAAGCTTATATTTTACAATTTTGAAAAGCATACAAGGCCATTAGAGCTTTTAAGGCTATTTGGTATATAAATTTGAATATTTTAAGAAACGGACGTTTTGTGTAAACTAACATTTTTCAGTTTTCTTTGTCGTCACCTGCATTAAATAACAGACCCCTGGTTTTAACACCAACCACCATTTTCAAATGCTTAACTCAAAAATATATTTCAAGAGCTTTTGACGATCTTAACAATTTGAAAACTTCAAGAAATGGGCCTTTTACGAAAATCAAACTTTTATAATTTTAAAATCTTTAAGACAAATATACGCAACAAGAGCTTTTAAGGCTTTTAAAAATTTAATAAGTTTGATTTCTAAACTCAACATTTTTTTAAAGGCTTTTTAAACTTAAATAAGTTTACTGCATTTAGCAACGGACCCCTGGTTTTAACAGCATCATTTTAAAATTTTCAAATGATTAATTCAAAAATATGCTTCAAGAGATTTTGACAATTGTATTAAATTTGAAAATTTCAAGAAGTCGACGTTTTATAAAAATCAAACTTTTATTATTTTAAAACCTTTAAGTTAAATGCAAGCGCTTAAACAATTTTCGATCTTCAATAAATTTGAATATATTTTTAGGAACTGGCGTTTTATGGAAACCAACGCTAATCGAAATTGATTAATTTTGAAGATTTCAAAAAACAACCGTCTCATAAAATACACATATAACAAACCACAAGAGTCCTAACCGATTTTTTTAATTTAATAAATTTGAGTATTATGACAAATTTACATTTAGAAAGGCTAGAATTAGGTGTACGACTTTTGGCGATTATAAAAATTTAATCATTTTTGTTACTGTAAGAAACGTAAATGATATAAACCCAGTATTTTAAAATTTTCAAAATCTTAAGCCACAATTTGGCCATCCGAGCTTTTGAGCCTTTTCGAAATTTAAATAAATAAAATGCACTAGGTACAATATTTTACATTTTTGAACCCGTTAATTCAAGAACAAGTTGCAAAAGGCTTTAACGCCTTTTCAATTTAATAATTATAAATATTTTATAAAACAAACGTTTTACGAAATTCAATCAATATTTACATTTTTGAAGCTACTAACCCAATATTAACCCAAGAATACGTTACAAGAGCTTTTAAGGCTTTATTAATTTTAATAAATTTGTATATTTGAGAAAACAGATACAGAATAACAATTTCTTTATATATATTGAGAAAGACATTTTTCATGAAAACCAACAAGAGCTTTTCAAGATTTCGAAATTAAATGAATTAATTAATTCAGGAAACTGTCGGTTGATGAAGATTAATGGTTTACAGTTTAAAAATTCTTAAACCTAAAGTAAGCCATCAACAGGAGCTTTCAGGTGTTTTCCAAATTTAATAAATTAAGAAACAAACGATTTGTGAAGGCCAACAATTTAAGATTCCAGCTAATGGTAAGAAGGCTATTCGGCATTTAATAAATTTGAATATTATAAGAAATATGCTTTTCAGTAAAATCTTAATTTTACAATTATGAAAACATTGAGTCAAGAATACATTACTAGAAAACCAATAATAAGCTATAAAAGCTTTTAAGACTTTCAAAATTTAATTACTTTAATTAACGCGCGTTCAATCACTTCACAGAAAGTGGCCGCTTCCATAGGCTTTTTTATCGTTTTTTTGGATATATCTTGAAAATTATTTCCAAATAAAAGATTCTGAATTAAATTTTCAACAATATAGGCCCAGATCATTTTTCAAAAATGTAACCAAAAATAACGGTTCTTGACCAAAAACTATTTTTAAACAAAAATTCGGCAATGTACAGCCCAGACGGATTGATTGATCGTTTTGAAACTTCATACTTAAGCATTTCCCCTAAATTGAGAGATCCCAATTAATTTTGGCTGAAATAGGTCCTCCAAAAGTGACAGAGCTTCCATAGGAGCTTTTCCGTTTTTTGCAAATATTTTGTAAGCATAGCATTTACTACAGAAACTACTACTAATTAAAAGATTCTAAATAAAATTTGTTCACACCAGTTTTCCAAAATTTAAGCGGAAATAACGATTTTCGACAATAAAACGATTTTCGTCAAAATTTCTGCGATGAAACATCATACCTAAGCTTGTCCCACGAATTGGGAGATTCCAATAAATTTTGGCCGAAATTGGTTCACCGGAAGTGACAGCTCCCAAAGGAGCTTTTCGCTTTTCCACCGGAAGTCTCACATTCAATAGGAGATTTTTAACTTTTTGTAAGTATTTTTAAAAGTGTATCATTTACGATTAAAACAGTTATGAACTAACAGATTCTAAATTAATTTTGCAACAATACTGGTTCAGATCAGTTTTCCTAAATTTAAGCGAAAATGACGATTTTTGTCAAAAACTATTTCTCAGTCAAAATTTGATCCCTAGATATTTCTGAAACTTCATACTTAAGTTTTAAATTAAATTTTCAACAATATCGGCTCAGATAATTTTTCAAAAATTAAACTAAAAAGGACGATTTTTGACCAAAAACTGTTTCGAAACTTCATACTTAAGTATTATCCCTAAATTTGGAGATATCAGTAAATTCTCGGCGAAATAGATCCACGAGAAATGACAGCTTACATAGGAGCTTTTCTGTTTTTTGCAAATATTTTGAAACGTAAAGCATTTACGAGAAAAACTACTATCAACTAAAAGATTTTGACTAAAATTTGCAACAATATCGGTCCACATCAGTTCACCAAAATTTAAGCGGAAATGACGATTTTTGTCAAGAAATGTTTTTTCGACAAAAATTCTGCATCTGCACAGCCCAGATGGACTGATTGATCGAAATGAAAAATCATACGTAACCTTTTTCCACAAATCCCAGTAAATTTTGGCCAAAATCGGACCGCCGGAAGTGACAGCTATCATAGAAGCTTTTTCGCTTTTCAACTGGAAGTTCTACATTCAATAGAAGATTTTTCGTTTTTTTCACGTTTTTTGAAAAGTGTATCATTTGCGAGTAAAATGGCTATGAACTAACAGATTTTAAATTAATTATACATCATTACCGGTCCAGATCAGTTTTCAAAAATTTAAGCGGAAATGACGACTTTTGTCAAAAAAAAACGGTATTTCAACTAAATTTGGCCAATGTATAAACCATACAGATTGATTGATCGGTTATGAAACCGATTGAACTCCCGATTTATAGAAAAGGCCTAAGTGTGAAGGCCTTTTCTATAAATCGGGAGATCCCAGTAATTTTTGCGTTTACGAGAAAATCATTCCAATAAAAAAAAAATTAAATTTCAATCAAAATTAGTTCAGATCATATATTCAATTTTACCGGAAATGACAAGTTTTGATAAAAACAAACTTTACCATCGGAATAATATTTTTTCATAGAAAGCACTCGTTTAGATATACTCATATCGAAAGCTCGACTACATTTTTTTGTGTACAATCCGGTCTGTATTTCTTTGGTGTTGGTAAACGGTAAGACAACGATGCAACTGAAATACCAGTAAGTAAAATAATTACCAACTTCCATGTCGGTATTGAAAAGCTTTCAAAAAAGCTTTCAAGTCCAAAATTATAAAACTGCGAACGGAGTGAAATTTTACTAAAAAAATTGTTGGACTGGTAAGCAGACACACAGAGGGATTAAAATTTATTTTATTTCACGTTGCATTGTGTGTTTAAAATTTGACTCAAAATATGATTAAACACGAAAATTGATTTCCAAAGTTTTCGTTTATTCAGCCGCGCTTCCGGTTCATTTATATAACCCTAGTCAAGTTTGCATTATATATTTGACAATGAAATAATGCATCCAACACATAACAAAGGAAATAATTTGGTTCAACAATCAATTGTCACACACATTTGATCTTAGTGCCCTATATTTTTGGGGATAACATAACCAACTGATGCAAATAGATAATCATCATAATTAACTAAACAAAAACTCGGCAGTCCATTGTCGCTTTGGTACATACATATATGGGATCAAATTTTAGGGGCATTTGAATTACATTGCACATAAAGAGCAAAAAACACACTAAAAATTTTAGTATTTTGTCGCATATCTCACTCATGTACACAGTCATTCGTCTTAACCAACGTTAACGAATTATAAAAGAAAATCTTTAGTTAATTTAGAACTTCCTTTGAACATATAAAGATGTTAGACGCGTACACATACACACGTTTTAATAAAATTATTTAATCAAATACACAGAGTTCTCAAAACTTTGGAATATTTCGCTTGATCTCTTAGATCAGTAATTAATTAATCTGCCCGCGCACTTTTATACACACAGACACACACTTTAACACTTTAAATTAATTATTTTGTATTAAATAATTAAAAAAATTAAAAAACAACAGGCTGTTAATAAATTTGTTAAAACTAATTCACATATAAATTGTAATTTATTAAACGTATTCATCACACAGCAACTAGAACTTTATATTTTAATTTATAAAGGCAAAATAATTTTGTAGGCGATCGCGCACTGCATTCTACTAAACATCGATCGTTTCGATAAACTGAATATTTTTTGTTTGTATGAAAAATACTTTTGTCGCATTGTGCAAATCTACTCTCCATCACTTATATGAATTTAATGTTTGCTTGTGTTTTCCATGAAAATCATATCAATGAAGACGATCGCTACACAATTCCATGTACCAACATTAAATTATATCACTTTAGTTATAGAGATGCGCGAGAATAATTTGCGAGAAATCAACTACACTTTTTTTTAGTGTAGCGTATATAACACACTTTACATTGAGAGAAATCAAATATCTTATTATTTCATTACCTGAACCGGACAATATTTTGATTCGGCATAAAATTCAGGATGCGGACGCCTGGTTCGCTCCTTATTTAACGTATCCATTTTTCCAGCCACCATTTTTAATTATTCACAATTATTAAAATAAAAAAAAACATCCATAATTAATTATAAGATCCTATATATTATTTATATTAAAAAAACGCACTTTGATCACTTGATCTACATCGATCGTGTTATAATGGAGCAAAACTTATTGATAAAATTTCCAACGGTTTATATATAGAGATATCATATCGGAAAATGTTTACATTAAAATTGTGCGGCTTTTCATTAAGCAAAATACTTCGGATAAACCAATATTGATCTTCTATGTATAAGAAGTAGAAAAAATGGAAGATCACCAACCGTGTACTATGGCTTATCTATATAAAATATCAATATCTAAAGTAAATTTCGTGTTTTGTAAATTTACTTAAAATCGGATGACGTACACGAGCCAGGAGTTTATTTAATATGTGTATCATGTGTAGATTCGTCGCAATCTTGATCTCTGGATTTTCAGGTTGCCACTATTTCATTCAGTCACTTCATAATATCGATTAAAATTAATGGGTTACGTCAAGGTTTTGTCCACTCATTAAATAATTTTGATTGGTATGCCATTATATTGACCGTGCTGTGCCGAATTTTGCTCACCAACTGTACAAGTTATGCTGTACAGCTCTGAACTTATTCCTTTCCATTTTACTAAAATCTATTTTTAAATTTCATTCAAATTTTGGCTTAATTATTGTTTACTAGTTTAGGAGCACATTATAGAAAAAAACTTATAGCTTTCCACTGAAACACATTATCTACGGTTGCTTAAAATTTAAAAGAATCTTTAAATCACAAAACTCAGTATTATTTTTTTTCACTCAAGATCTAAACCCATAAAAAAGTTTGTGTGATCTTCAAAAATAAAAATAAAGGCTTTAGTAAATTAACCGAGTAGAACACACTGTCAATTCAAGAGTTTCTGAAAGTGCTCCGAATTGGTCTGATTTGCAGTTCTAGGTTCACCGCGTCCCAATCCGGATACGAAATGGAGGGGCAGGATGCAAAATGGATTTTTAACAATCTTAGATCGATGAAGAAAATGAATACAAATACGACACCTTGTCGGAGTGCAGAACTCAATACAACGTGCAGATGGTTCTACGTAAATCGGACAAATAGCCAAACGTACTCGAATTGGCTACAGCCTAAGGTCGTGAAAAATGAACTGCGAAAAATTTGGGAGTCCTTCGACATTGCAAAGATTAAATACAAACAAACCAGCGGCGTTTTCTAGTGATGTTCTACACGTTCGCCGAACGACTAAACAATTTTTGATTTTTATTCTAATTCTAAAAGTTTTATTTTTATTACAGAAAATTTTATTTTTACTATAAATTTCTAATATTATTTTCTTAATTAATTACTATTATTTTAATTATTTCGGGTGATCAAAATCCGAAGCAGAACACCTTGAGAGCACAACCAGGACACGCCATTGCTATACCTATATGCCATGTCACTTGGAAATCTCTCGGTACTGGCCAATCCTCGATACAGTGAATGTGTAAATTCCATTTGCAAAGATTGAACAACTTCGGGGTCAATAGCAAACAGGTCTACCTCATCGTATTAAAATGAGGATAATTTTTATTTGTTTAGGATATCTTAAGCTAACTAGACATATATGCCATGTCATTTGGAAATCTCTGGGTGCTGGCCAATCATCGATACAGTGAATGTGTAAATTCCATTTGCAAAGATTGAACAACTTCGGGGTCAATAACAAATGGGTCTACCTCATCGTATTAAAATGGGGATAATTTTTATTTATTTAGGATATCTTAAGCTAACTAGGCATATATGTCATGTCATTTGGAAATCTCTGGGTGCTGGCCAATCCTTGATTCAGTGAATGTGTAAATTCCATTTGCAAAGATTGAACAACTTAGGGGTCAATAACAAATGGGTTTACCTCATCGTATTAAAATGGGGATAATTTTTATTTGTTTAGGATATCTTAAGCTAACTAGCCATATATGCCATGTCATTTGGAAATCTCTGGGTGCTGGCCAATCCTCGATACAGTGAATGTGTAAATTCCATTTGCAAAGATTGAACACCTTCAGGTTCAATAACAAATGGGTCTACCTCATCGTATTAAAATGGGGATAATTTTTATTTGTTTAGGATATCTTAAGCTAACTAGACATATATGCCATGTCATTTGGAAATCTCTGGGTGCTGGCCAATCCTCGATACAGTGAATGTGTAAATTCCATTTGCAAAAATTGAACAACATCGGGTTCAATAGCAAACGGGTCTACCTCATCGTATTAAAATGGGGATAATTTTTATTTGTTTAGGATATCTTAAGCTAACTAGACATATATGCCATGTCATTTGGAAATCTCTGGGTGCTGGCCAATCCTTGATTCAGTGAATGTGTAAATTCCATTTGCAAAGATTGAACAACTTAGGGGTCAATAACAAATGGGTCTACCTCATCGTATTAAAATGGGGATAATTTTTATTTGTTTAGGATATCTTAAGCTAACTAGACATATATGCTATGTCATTTGGAAATCTCTGGGTGCTGGCCAATCCTCGATACAGTAAATGTGTAAATTCCATTTGCAAAGATTGAACAACTTCGGGGTCAATAGCAAACAGGTCTACCTCATCGTATTAAAATGAGGATAATTTTTATTTGTTTAGGATATCTTAAACTAACTAGACATATATGCCATGTCATTTTTAAATCTCTAGGTACTGGCCAATCCTCTCTCTCTCTCCCTCTCTCTCTCTGGCACTATAACACATCAAGGGATTTGGCCGCCTCAAATGAGGTTTCATAATCAAATTTTCATTTCGGATAATGAGTGATTAATTCATTGATCCTAAAACCAGCCGTGAAATTTTTTCCTTGTCACCACCGGGTATCAAACCCGGACCTCAGGTCGCTGGAGCAAGCATGTTGACAACTTTGCCACCGGGGCGGCTGGGGGATAATTTTTATTCGTTTAGGATGTCTTAAGCTAACTAGAGATATATAACATGTCGTTCAGAAATCTCTGGGTACTGGTCAATCCTCGATACAGTGAATGTGTAAATTCCATTTGCAAAAATTGAACAACTTCGGGTTCAATAGCAAACGGGTCTACCTCATCGTATTAAAATGGGGATAATTTTTGTTTGTTTAGGATATCTTAAGCTAACTAGACATATATGCCATGTCATTTGGAAATCTCTGGGTGCTGGCCAATCCTCGATACAGTGAATGTGTAAATTCCATTTGCAAAGATTGAATATCTTCGGGGTCAATAACAAATGGGTCTACCTTATCGTATTAAAATGGGGATAATTTTTATTTGTTTAGGATGTCTTAAGCTAACTAGAGATATATAACATGTCGTTCAGAAATCTCTGGGTGCTGGCCAATCCTCGATACAGTGAATGTGTAAATTCCATTTGCAAAGACTGATCAAGTTCGGGGTCAATAACAAATGGGTCTACCTCATCGAATTAAAATGGGGATAATTTTTATTTGTTTGGGATATCTTAAGCTAACTAGACATATATGCTATGTCTTTTGGAAATCTCTGGGTGCTGGCCAATCCTTGATTCAGTGAATGTGTAAATTATATTTGCAAAGATTGAACAACTTAGGGGTCAATAACAAATGGGCCTACCTTATCGTATTAAAATGGGGATAATTTTTGTTTGTTTAGGATATCTTAAGCTAACTAGACATATATGCATGTCATTTGGAAATCTCTGGGTGCTGGCCAATCCTCGATACAGTGAATGTGTAAATTCCATTTGCAAAAATTGAACAACTTCGGGTTCAATAGTAAACGGGTCTACCTCATCGTATTAAAATGGGGATAATTTTTATTTGTTTAGGATATCTTAATCTAACTAGACATATATGCAATGTCATTTGGAAATCTCTGGGTGCTGGCCAATCCTTGATTTAGTGAATGTGTAAATTCCATTTGCAAAGATTGAACAACTTAGGGGTCAATAACAAATGGGTCTACCTCATCGTATTAAAATGGGGATAATTTTTATTTGTTTAGGATATCTTAAACTACCTAGTCATATATGCAATGTCATTTGGAAATCTCTGGGTGCTGGCCAATCCTCGATACAGTGAATGTGTAAATTCCATTTGCAAAGATTGAACACCTTCGGGTTCAATAACAAATGGGTCTACCTCATCGTATTAAAATGGGGATAATTTTTATTTGTTTAGGATGTCTTAAGCTAACTAGAGATATATAACATGTCGTTCAGAAATCTCTGGGTACTGGTCAATCCTCGATACAGTGAACGTGTAAATTCCATTTGCAAAAATTGAACAACTTCGGGGTCAATAGCAAACGGGTCTACCTCATCGTATTAAAATGGGGATAATTTTTATTTGTTTATGATATAAGATATATTATATTAAGGTAACTGGACATCAGCGGCGTTTTCTAGTGATGTTCTGCTCGTTCGCCGAATGACTAAACAGTTTTTGATTTTTATTCGATTTCTTAAAGTTTTATTTTTATTACAGAAAATTTTATTTCTAAAATTTTTTATTTTAAATTATAGTTTTTCTAATATTATTTTCTTAATTAATAACTATTATTTTAATTATTTTGGGTGATCAAAATCCGAAGCAGAACACCTTGAGAGCACAACCAGGAAACGCCACTGAAACAAACACAATTATTTTTAAACTTACGATCGATTCCAACACAAATTTTATAATAATGATTATGAATTACTTAAACTTCATTTTGTAAAATCTAATATCGTACAGTAATATTTAATTCCTCTCAATGATTATGGTATTTGGAACCCAAAGTGTTTGAAACAAATATGCATGGTATTTTGTGCATGCACTATGCATTTCATATTGATGACATTTTTCGAAATTAAACTAACTCTCAATTTCAAAATTTCAAACTTAAAATTTTTATTAATGTAAAATTTACTGAAAATTTGATTATAAGTAATCAATGTCATTTAATTTGAGTAAAATTTCAAAAAAGATTACAATACTTTTCATTAAAATTTGAATTATGTAGGTATTCAAAAATCATATTTTCAAATTTTTCGACTCAAAATTAAAATTACACTCAATACTATAACATAATTTGAGTGAAATTAAATCAAAATTACTGTAAAAACTAGCCGACTAGAGCAAAATTTCATTTCTGAATTTAGGTATGTCAACTGTTTGTAAAAGTTATTCTAAATTTCAGTCGAATGTTGGTAGAATTATTCTTGGCTAAATAGAGTCTTTTTCACTCATGCACATTGTTTAACCAGTTGGTAAATTGTCATTAAATTAATTCAATTAAAAATATTCACTCTTTTCAAAGATTTCACATAATTTTAGTTACTTCCGCTCAATGCTACTAAATTTTAGTGAGTTTAATTTATTTTATAAGTCATCTTAATTTTTTGTCATTAACTAAAAATACTGAGAACAAGACAGATCAATATCTATAATTTTCTATAATTTTTAAATTCACTTAAAATTTGATTTTCAACATTTCTCAACATTTGAGTGGAATTTAAAAACCTTTTGTTAAGCTTGATTTAGCAAATTATTTTTTCAATTTTTTCTACTCCATATTTAAATTTCACTCAAAAGAATAATAAAATTTGAGTTATATTTAAAAATATAGATTTTTCTAAACTAACCGAGCAAAACACAATATGTAGTTCATTAGCACAGAATGTTTATACTGGAAGATTTAAGTTAGATTTCCGGCGGTGTGATACAACAAAAATTACACCATTCCCCTATAATGGTGGGTTTTAATGTGTCTTGTGCAAGTTTCATGTTAGTCTAATTTCTCAGGCCATAGTTCTGCAGGTACTGAAAGTGTTTTATTATTGATGGATTATTTAGAACTGCACTACTTTAATTTAGTTATATAATGTCCACTGAAATATTATTTTTAATTTACTTCACTCAAAATATGCTGTTAGTAGGCAAAAGGTGAAAAGTAATTTAATAAAATGAAAAATTCTGGACTAACTCTTTAAAAAAACCTCCCTTTTTTTATGAACATCTCTATCTTTAGAAGCCGCACGTATCTTGATGGTACACTGCAAAAATTTGTTGGGCCACGTTACCAAGCCGCTAGCAATTCAGCAAACCTAGGCGTATTAATAGCTGGCTGTATATCATGCCTCCGCTACGGGATGGTAATAGGAGTTTCTTTGTTGTTACTGTGCTGGTTTCGATAGTCAGTGATAACCATCAAACAGTCTTTTGTGTTTGTCGGCTGCACCTCTAAGATGTAATGTCGGATTTGCTGTGTCTCTGAGAGACCTATTTCATATTTTGTTTTTCCATCTTCCGATCTCTACCTTAATTTGTGGATTGTCTTATGTGAAAAATGTATTTGATACCACTAAATTGTAAATTATTGCCAGTGCGATAGCCGTCGTTGTTACTAGTGAGGTGCAAGCTGTTAGTTAGGACCGATGTGCTATGTATTTTTTTATACATTCCTAACGAAAATGCACTTGATTCATTTGAGTGTGTTACCTCATTAAATAAATGACCTCTCATGACTAAACGATTCCAGTCAACCAAAAATTAATTCTGCAGTAATGATAAATTCAGTGCAATTTAGTATTTCAAATAAAATTTTGTTCATTTAAATCAGAATTGCCAAAAAACCTACATTCAGAATTCACCAATAAACCACTCGAATCTATAAATAGAACTGCAATCATTAATTTTCAATGTAAGCCCTTTCTTTTCTTATCAAATCTCACTCTCTTTTTAAATTAAAACGAAAGTCACGAGGCAAAACCAAAACTCTTATCTAATGCAAAATAAATTCCGTATCGAGAGGTGGCCACACATACGCAAAAAAAAAAACTGTCACTGATAACCGGGGCGCATAATAATTTAACAAATTGATTTTTATTTTCCGTGATAACACCGTAAATTGGTTTGGTCTTTACAACGACCGTTTATATTATTTGCCAACTACACTTTTAATCAAATGATGTTTATTATTTGACTACGGTTCAGTGCTAAACGCTAAATATTTTAATCTTTCCGTGTATGCCCATACGAGGCTTAATCCAGTTTAGACCTGTGATTGATTGTAAAAAGTTGTATTACATAAACTGGTATAAGCTTTATGTAAATGGGGGGGATGTATCGATCGTACCACAACGATTATATGATAGCGATGGTTGTTACTTAGGTTAGGAGGATTAAAATTGGCGTTTTTTTCTGTGGAATTTCTTTGTTATCGGACGAGGGGATTTTAAGTTAAGAATTTTGATTTTTTACTCATTTTATCGAAAAGCTTTAATGAATATCGGCATTTATGACACATAATGGTGTAAATATATTTGCTTTTGTCGATATACCTAAATACTCGTATAATAAACTTGTAAAATATTATCAAACCAATATTAATTTGGTAATTACGTTGGTAAACAGTAAATGTTTTTTTAATTATTCAACAGTAAATATTTGCCACGCATTTGCCTAATAAAATAACTTTGCAATTGAATTATGTTCCAATTTTACAATTCGTTATCATTTTATTGTGGATTAAATTGCATTTGTAGCGTAATTTTCAAAATAAAGCACATTCATACGTGTTGTCTGCCTTTTCAAAATGATATTGCGGAAGTGTTAGCTTACTCGTAATAATTCGTAGAGTATATTGGAGGTAAAACTCGAGAGTAAACACACCTCAAGTTTTTCCTTGCAATTTGCTCTTGAAGCTGCCGAGTTTTCATTAAAGTGCAACTAGCAAGTGGGGAGGCTTGTTTCAGAATATTGAATATTATTGAACAAATTTCTTATTCTGTTTTCTTGGCTTCTTAACCCAAATGAAATCAACAACGTAGAAATTGCACATCGATGTGTTTATGTGGCAATCAGTTTTTGTATCCAAGCGTTCATATTTGGCTTCCACCACCGAAACCAATTGAGAATGATGCACAGCGCGGAGGTTTCGCATTAATAAGAAAATCCATTTAGATATCATTTTATGTTTCTAAGAGCCTCTGAGGTATTCTGCAAAATTTTTGTTTTGTTGACGCAACCCCATATGTAGTGTGAAAGTCAACAATATCGATTCCATTGCAACATCCAGAGTTCAATTTGCCTAATGATTACGCTAAGTTGTTCAATAGTAATGTCGGTGCACCCAGCAGATAGTGGAGTCTAGTGTCGTTCAATGACCACCGGTATCTTCTTCGAGTTAAAGAAGGAAACAAGAAAGCTAACATTATGTTTCCGCTAGAAATTATGTTTCCTTCCGGGAAACCATTGTTTTTCTAACTATGCATGAATTATGTATATTCTCATCATTATACGACTTTATGCAATCAGGCCAACCAACGGTCTTATTGGTGGTTGCTTGTACCATAAACGGAGATGTTTGTTGTACTATCAAACAAAAAAATGGCTGATCGGAGTATGGTGACTATTTCTCGAGCCGTTTGTGGGATTGCAATGCTGCCAATCGAGGTCAACTGCCAAATTGAAAAATTGGCACATATAGCAATACACAATATAGAACCAACTATATAATAAAAAAAGTGAATACTAGTTGCACTAGTGCAATTATATCTTCAATACAATAAGTTCATGGTTATAGGAGTTCCGTGAAATATTTTCAAAATCGGTTCAGACGGATTTCAGAACACCGTCATTTTTGATTCGTTTTTGTAAGAAGTGGAACAGTGAACATTTTTTGAATTTCAGTCCAGAAATTAAAAATTTTCATTTGGTTGATTTTTGATTCTGAAGTGTGTGAACGTGAACGCCATATTGTGCGCATTTTATAAATTTGATTTTTTCAACTAAAATTTTATTTGAACACTGGGTTTGATGGTCAGTGCCACCTGGTCGTCGAAAATAAACAACAGCTTCGTGAAAAATGATTAGGCTGGCAGTTCGTGTAATAGAAAATTTCAGAGTGTATATAGTTTATGCGGGTGTATTGTCTGTATACATTTCAAAATCATGTAGCTCTGATCCGAGACATTTTTAGTTTTGGCAAAATAATTTTAAAATTATCGAACGGGACGAAAATTTTTATAAAAATCAATGAAATTCCCAGCCAAGAGTTCATTTTCTGGAACTTGCCACGTAACAAATTTTTTCTTACATTGCCTGTAATTTTGCATTACTTTGTGAAACTCAAAACTTGACAGTTTTTTTAATACGTTAGATTTTAATTTTTTTTTATTATTCGAAAAACAAATCGAATTTAATAAATTTGATAATTTTTCGTTTTTTCATTAAAATTTATAAAAATTATGGGCTGGGCCTAACTTCTCAAATTTAGTATATTCGAATGAAATGAATCAAAAGCTGGGCTGGGATAACTTCACACAACAGCAAATTGGTTATTGATATGTCAGTGTTGCTTGATTAAAAAAAAAATATTTTCTGGGATAGAATTATGGGATAACTTCATTAAGCTTCTGAAAATCGGCCTTACGGAAATTAAAACTAGATGAAGTTTCACATAGTCAAGAGTTTGCAAAAATACTTCGCGGAATTTTATTCGTAGTGTAGTCCCCTTACAAACTGGTAATAAAGGGACACATTACAACTACGTCCTGCCTGTAACTGAGGGAAGAGAGTTTTGCAAAAAATTATTTAGCAATTTTTGATTTTAAAATCTAGTAACCAGGAAGATTCACCATAGTCACGTCGCATGAAGTGATACGTCAAAGAGAATTGAGTATTTAGTTTTTCAACTAGAATTGTGTAAAAGTAGTTTAGAATTGTTAACTCGGCAGTTATAAAAATTAATAACCATCACAGTATCCAGCGTTAAAGAAAATTAACTGTAAATTTTCATATAAAATGAGTAGAAATAGATCTAGTAAGATGGTTGCGCTTGCATTGCTGGTTAAAGTAGGTGGAAACAAAATAGACTAGACAATTAATACGACCCGCAAAGGTGTAGATTTCGTTACTAGATACTAATGAACGGTCATTATTGTAACAATTATCTGTTTTATTTTAAATTAGATCAAGAAAGCACATTTGCCTCCTCCAATACAACAAACGGATCGTTTCAAACCCCACAAGAAGTAGTGGTGAATCTAACACAATTGTTATACGAATTGAACATGATACAAGGGGGGTTCTGGGTGATGAAATACGCGTTACCAATTTCCCGATTCAATGGAAAGAATTTTTGTATTTTGATTCTAATACTGTCAAATTTATATCAAATATTCGTTAATTTATTTTCCAAGTATGCCGCTCAGATGCTCAGAAGTCATTCAACTTCAAGCTTCGAAACAGATTCACATAGCGACACTGAAACTATGGGTAAATGTGATTCTACAGCACCCTTTATAAAAATAATCAGTTGTGCAACGCTGATAACTTGGATGTGAGTGATTTGATGCTGTCATCTGAAAATAATCATTTGCATGACAAAAAACCATTATGCATTGCACAAAGCATACACAACTCTTGCTGGGAAACAAATTAAGACTAGAGAAATTCAGCTGCACCATCCATTTTTTAACCTTCGAATGGCTTTTATTGCAGGCTTGCTTGATAGATATTCAAGACAAGAAAACAACACCTAATATCAAAAGTTTAACTGCACCACGTAACCCAAAATTCTCATACTGACTATTTCTTAAACATTTTTGGATTACGTACACAGGTTTGTCAAAAATGCTTCAAAGCGTTTTTGAAACCATTACCGCTCAGGATTTAAGAGGAAAGGGACCCTCTTAAAAGAAAATCCCTATAATGAAATTTGAAGAAGTGGTGGGCCACATTAAGAGCTTTCCGGCATATGAAAGCCTCTACAGTCGAAGACACGCCTCAAAAATGTATACCTTAACTCGGATTTAAGCTTGTCAAAAATGTATAGGTTGTACTCGAAGGCGAATGCCTGTTTCATTATACTTGGGCTAAAATTTAAAAAGCCAGAGATTGACACTTGCACAAAATGCGATGTATTTAACATAAAAATTAAAGCAACCGGAGCTGCAGATTCTACTAAAAGAGCCAAAGCATCACCATGAAATGGCAGAACGAGCATATGATAGCAAAAACGAATATATTGCTTCAATTTCGGCAGTTTCAAAGGTTTTCGCATTTAATTTGCGACAGGGCCAGTAAAAATAAACCGGGCGAAGAAGAAAAACTTTTTGAGTATGCTTCATTTAATTGAAAAAAATTTCAATTCTTTTTATATGGAACTATGTGAAACGCGTAGTACACGAAATCTCGGTTTTCAAAATCCCGTTTTCAAAATCACGGTTTTCAAAATCTCAGTTTTCAATATCCCCGTTTTGTATAAAAAACCCGATTTTTAGGAAATCCGTGTTGTTTGAATTTTTAAAATTTGGCATTTGGGAAAATGGGACTCTTAAATGATTTTTGTAATTGAATATTTTTTCTAAGGTATTTTCATTCATCAGGTATACGAGACGTATGTGAAGTTATCCCCGGATTCTATCCCCGAAATTTAAAAAAAATAATTAGGCAACACTAACATAATTATATCCCTCTAACTCATGTGTGAAGTTAGCCCCGCCCCGTTTTATGTTATATTTCATTACAAATAGACTTCATATGTGAAGTTATCCCCGAATTTTATTATATGAAAAAAAAATTTTATTAAAATTATTTTAATTCAGAAAACGCAAAAAATTAATCTTATAATTTAATAAAATAAAGTAAAATAATTTTTAAAATGGCTCATAAATTTGTCAGATTATAATTATAGGACGGAACGTATATATTTCACATTTAAGAAACACACGAAAAAAACGAACCATTCCAACCTTGAGAAATTAGGCTCCGAGCAAAATATTTGCATATAATTTATTTTGGACCAAAAGTGGTATTTTAATTTGACATGTAAAAAGTATTAATTTGTCGGATCAAAGCTATATGGTTTTAAGATGGTCAGACCCTAACGTCACTTTTTGCGAATTATGAATAAAATCGTAACGTTGCAACCTAGCGAAGTTAAATATGTCTAAATATGCTTAATTTCGCTAGGTTGCAACTGTACGATTTTATTCATAATTGGCAAAAAGTGACGATAGGGTCTGACCATCTCAAAACCATATAATTTCGCTAGGTTGCAACGTTACGATTTTATTCATATTTCGCAAAAAGTGATGTAAGGGTCTGACCATCTCAAAACTATATAGTTCTAATCCGACAAATTAATACTTTTTACATGTCAAAATAAAATATCACTTTTGGTCCAAAATAAATTAAATGGAAATATTTTTCTCGGAGCCTAATTTCTCAAGGTTGGAACATTTTAAAAATTATTTTACTTCATTTTATTAAATTATAAGATTTATTATTTGTGTTTTCTGAATTAAAATAATTTTAATATAAAATTTTTTTCATATAATAAAATTCGGGGATAACTTCACATATTAAGTCTATTTGTAATGAAATATAACATAAAACGGGGCGGGGCTAACTTCACACATGAGTTAGAGGGATATAATTATGTTAGTGTTGCCTGATTAATTTTTTTAAATTTCGGGGATAGAATCCGGGGATAACTTCACATACGTGTATACGAGTACATATTCGGCATCGTAGCCGAATTTTTGAAGTAAAACTTCTTTAGGCACGCTTGACTTGGGAACTAAGCTGGCAAATGCGTTACGAAAAAATGTAATCGAACGAGGCGAACGAAACAATAACAATACACAACAACAACAATAAACGAAAACGAAATCATTTTCCTTTAGTATCAGGATGTGCCATGACAATTCATAAATCCCTAGGTGGAACATTAGTTGATACCATTTTATTTTAATAATTGGTTAAAAAAATTGGAAAATAAGAAAATAGGAAAATTGGAAAATTGGTAAATGGAAAATTGGAAAATTGGAAATTTCGAAATTTGCAAAATTGAATAATTTGAAAATTTGTAAATTGGAAAATTAGAAAATTGAAAAATAGGTAAATGGAAAATTGGAAAATAGGAAAATATGAAAATTGGAAATTTGGAAAATTGGTAAATTTTTAAATTGGAAAACTGGTTAATTGGAAAATTGAAAAAGTATTGGAGTATTGAAAAATTGGAAAATAGGACTATAAAAAAATATGAAAATAGGAAATTTGGAAAGTTGGTAAATTGGAAAACTTGAAAATTGAAAAACTGGAAAATTGGAAAGTCATAATATAGACTTCTATGTCACTGACTGACTCACTCGAGAACGCACAGGGTGACCAAAAAAATATTCGGCTGTTTTATATATTTTAAATATGTATTTTTAAGCATTTTTGTTAAAAAAAATGCTATATGGTTTCGGTTTGCCGTCTGTCCGTCTGTGTGCACGATAACTTGAGAACGGACGGAGATATCAACTTAATTTCTTCACTAAAAGTTCAAGAAATTGATGGGAATGGTCCCTATTGATTTGGTTTTTTTAACCCCCTCCTTAAATTTGATATTTTTTTTTATTTTCTATTCTATTTTGGTTTCATATAGAGCATGTGAATGTGGAATAAAAATATATCTCGTCTGGATGTGGTTTTGTATGGGAGGTGTGGTTATGGGAGTGGTAGGAGTGGTGATATGGCAGGTAGAGGGGGTGGGATGAGGCATTTTGGGTTTGGTGTGGGAATTTGGAATTTGGTGGATGAGGGTTTGTGTGGGTGGTGTGTGTGTGTGGAAGTGAGTATGAAGGTGTTAAAGGGTGATAATATGGGTGGTGCGGTATAGTGTGGTGCGGGTGTGATGGGTTTTGGGGGTTTGAATTGGATAGTGGGTGGGGGTGGTAATAATGTTTAGGTGTGGTGATTTGTGTTTATTTTTGTGGAAAAGCCATTTTCTTTTATTTTATAGGCAACAAAAATGCTTATAGAGTTCGGCTCCGAACCTTTTCCTTCTTTTTTTCTATATTATAGCTCTATTCCACACGAGGTATCACAAAAACCGATTCTTTCTTCGTTTCTTTCCCCGTTTGCCTATGATACAGGTTTTAATGTGACTTAAACAAATTTTCGATGAAACCACACTACACAAACATAAAATGAAATAAAAAATATTTCAATGCCATTTTTATTATGCGAAGAGATTTCAAAAATGATGTTTTTGTCCATTTTGTTACACACAAATAAACATTATCTATTACGACTAGTTGGCCTTGAAAAAGTTACCAAGTTACAAGCTTACCTCTTGTGGCATCAGACATAAACGGCTAGGTGACACTTGAGAACGCACAGGGTGACCAATTTTTTTTTTCAATATTATGATTTTTCTATATTATATTATATTATATTATATTATATATATTAAATATATATTAGAAGTTTTACTTCAGTAGTGTGGTCTAAAGCACACTTAATTTTTTTTATAAGATTTTGTTTGTATTTCATTAATAAAATTGAACTTTGCAATTCTTAATATGTTTCTGTCTTAACCAACATGAAAATTTAATTTGTGATTTGTCAAATTTATAATGATTTATAAAGACTTAAGTTACTTAAGCCATTCTTAAACTTTATTAAACCATTTTAGTAGTGGCTTATGTTTCGTAGGGATATATTTTCAAAGCATGAACACTTTTTACAATCAAAAACAAATTCAATTTAATTATTGAATTCTTATTTTGACAAGATGTTCAGATTGATGTACTGAAAATTTGCTATTTTGCACTTAAACCACTATGATTTGTGGCCACAGAATTATTGAAGCATGTAGGATAGCACCATTTAAGCGATAGCACCATTTTCGAATTTATATTTTGTTGTTCACTATACTTGTTTAGATTTTTGCTTTGACATACCAAAAATTGCCAAAAGGATGGCGCTGCTCGCTCATTCAGGTACATACACCAGAAATAGAATAAAAAGTTAAATATACGTTTGATTTCATACAAAAATAATCATTTTAATTACTTTTATTTCTCAATCGAACCCAAATCAGGTGTTCTCAATGTACTACAAGTCAAACGACTTTATAATCACGTTTTGTCGTAATAACGAATAATTTGTCGTACGGCGTAATCCGTAATACTTACATAATCGGCCCCCATGTGGAATTGTATTGAGAATTATTCGAAAGAATATAATAATTCAAAATTACAATTGTCGTTTTATTTGAATACAGAGTGTGGATAACTGCTACCGGGAAACTTTCGAATTTCAAAATGAAACTTTGCATACCGATTAAGCCCGATTTGTGCTAATTAGTGCTCACGGGAAAAAATTAGTGCTAGTCCAGGAGCCGAGAAAACCGGAAAAGAAAATTTCAAATTTCGCCTGAAAGACGAAAAAAATCAAACCCAATTTCTAGAAAAAACCAGAAATAATTTAAACCAAATTTTAAAACTTCACAAAAGCGGCTACACCGACGAAATTTGTGCTTACCATAGAAATGTGATTTTCATTCATAAATAGAGGAAAAACAAAGTAGCCCCTAAAAGATACTATATTGAACAAACAAAATACAGAGGTCCGTTCAATAATATTTTTGTTGAACAACAAATTAAAAAATAGGAAATAACTTATTGTAAAACCAAAGACTGAGCAATTCAGATAGTACATTTTTGTCACGCATGTTCATTGCCACCCGAAAAATATAGTGGCTGAATTTGTGCCAATTCTGGATTAGCACAAATTCAGCCACTATATTTTTCGAATAGAAGAATATGCTATCTGAATTGCTCGGTCTTTGATTGTACAATAAGTTATTTCCTGTTTTTTAATTTGTTGTTCAACAAAAATATTATTGAACGGTATACCTCTGTATTTTGTTGGTTAATATAGTATCTTTTAGGGGCTACTTTGTTTTTCCTCTATTTATGAATGAACATTTATGAAAATCACATTTCTATGATAAGCACAAATTTCGTTGGTGTAGCCGCTTTTGTAAAATTTTAAAATTTGGCTTAAATTATTTCTGTTTTTTTCTAGAAATTGGGTTTTATTTTTTTCGTCTTTCAGGCGAAATTTGAAATTTTCTTTTCCGGGTTTCTCGGCTCCCGGACTACAACTAATTTTTTCCCGTGAGCACTAGTTAGCACAAATTGGGCTTAATCGGTATGTAAAGTTTCATTTTGAAATTCGAAAGTTTACCCGCTGCAGTTACCCACACGAATACAATCCTTGTATTGTAACAATGTTCCAATTGTACATAGTTGTAATAATTTTTAGGCGTTCGTAGAAACTCTATAATTGACCATAGTAAAGGAGTTGTTCTTAAAATTGTTCTAGGGTCCGGTTTCTCTATTCATCGAACATCATACCCAATCACGTTATAATCCTTTTACAAATTCATTTCGCACCAGTTATTAGAATGGCATCTACAACCAAAAATTCTAATTGCATAGTTCCTACAAAAATCACACATATACAAAGCGACTGTTATTTGCCAGATTGCTGACAGGGCATGAACCTTAGCATATCGAAATATTTAGTACACATTTTGTGTACACATTTTTGTACACATCAAAATATAACCCCAATTATATAATAAAAAATCTTATCAGAAATTCGATTAACACATTTCTTAGTGGAAAACGTAGCAATTTTATTTCCTTGTCACCGTGGTATATGCACCGATTTTATTGGACTGCACTTAAAAACTATAAACATCACATGATCATTTTCACTATATATACTAAGTAATATATGTAAAGAATATTTTGATCTACCTTGCAGAATTTGCATCCAATGAAACCGCGCACACGCGCGCACACAAAACTAAATCACAAATTTGCACGAGATCACGAGACACTTTTAATTAAATTATAAAATCATAATTTTTAAAACAAAATTTAAAAATATTTGTAAAGCAACGCTCGACGGCCAATTGGACGGAATATTAAATTAATTGAGACGCGAAATAAATCGCACGGTTAATAATAATTGACATGTCTTAATAACGTCTTACACGAATATTCGCAATAATTCTGAAAACAAAATCAATTAAGACGTTATTGATAAGACATCGCAGAATATATACAGGTAATTTAAGTGTAATTTTTTTTTCAAAATTTACAATCCGGACAAACACGATTGATATTATTATAATAATAAATTTGGATAGGGCGAGAGCACGACTCTATTTTCGTATAATATTTCGTGCGCGAGATTACCCATCTTGAATATACATATACGGGTAATATACTCTCACGATTAGTCTATACGTACTTGAAAAATTACATGATTGATAACAGGTAAATTACCGAACCGATTAAATGGTCATTAAACATGAACATCTCTATCTAAGTAAACATGAATACATGTGATTACAATACAGTAAACAGTTGTGATTGCACGCTCGCTTGCACCAAGTATATAAGCGTGCACTGCTCTGATTCATTTGTCGACAATCTACAAGGTAATATAATTTTATCTAAATATTGGGCCATAAATAACTATAAGGACCACTTGAAATTACATTTTTCATATACAGTGAGACTGCTCTATTGAATGGCCAACACAACATAAATAGTAATTTGGGTACGCAAATATGCCAATTATGCAGATTACTATTATAATGTTCACACCTGAGAAATAATTACATTTATAATTAAATTAAATCCGATTATCATTAATTATTTAATTAACTCATCAATTATGGTTTAATATGTGAATAATATGTTTGTGGTGTATAATGGAGCGACGTACTTTAATTGAATTCTATATAAAATACTAGTTAATACCGGAAGTTGGCTACACACACTGGTGATTTGATAGAGATTACTGGCGTATGTGTAACTGTTCGCATTTATGATAGTAGTGAATGGCAGTAATTTTAATTGGAGTAATTCGATCCTCTGTGTAGTTACCTGAAATTGTAAAGATAAGGTAAAGATGGATATGATGTACCTTAGGGACATAAATCAACACTGTGTATATAGTGCTGATTATACATCGAAAAGTATGAATAGGAATTGGTTTCAACTCAACACAGAGCATCAGAATTAATTAATTATAATTATTGGCTCATGTTACCAGAACATCTAAAATTAAGCAAAATTCTCAGGATAGAACTTGTCGTGCGAGCGTAAGAGTCCACAATGCATTTTTATTTTTTTTTATCCAGATTTTAAGAACTAATATACACAAAAAAAAACAATTAGTGAAACAAAAATAATAAAAAGGTGTTTAAAATTCTGACAATTTTATTGAAACATTATGAAAATTATGCTACTTTTTTGATTTTTGTGGTTTTAAAATAGTGTGGCGAACACAAATGGTGTTGAATGCTTCTTTTGTCTATTTTCGAAGTACGCCTGAATGTCGATGACTAACTACAATATTACAATTTTCGAGCGTTATAAATTATAACACTTTAGATCCAAAATTACTCGCGGGTGACAAGCAATGCTGCCCCTTTCCTGGGCGAAATAATGGTAACAAATTGCTCGTACTTCCATTTCAATTTCATAGCCCAGTAGAAAACATCCAAAAACCAAAAAGCCGTTCAAATATCAAAAAAAGGTCAACATAATTAGTCGCGCTACTGAGTTAATTTCCATAGTGCGGTGTAATTCTACCAATCCTATTTTGTCTTGTCTCTGTGAATGGTTTTGGTGATTAATAGCCTGCCGTAATCGGCACCACCTGGTCCGCACCTCTTTGGGTGAATTATATAAGAAAATATATCGTCGATCACAAAAAACGTACGATTATAAATAGAGGCAACAACACCTACACATAAACACAACACGTTATTGAGCAGAGATTCCAAGGCACCGGTAAAACATCGAGGGCAAAAATAAAAAATAAAAAAATTAAAAATCATAGCGTTCACAGAAATTATTGATTCTACACACGAAGCCGCTACCACTTGATCCATCAACTCCAGCTGAGTATTTTTGTATACCACCACAAGCGAGGACTAAATATTGCTTGATTACAGTTTTTTTGTGCACCGATTGAAGATCGGCAAATACAATAACGCGATACGGTGTAGTGTAAATCCAAATTTTGGTTAGGATGGTGGTATGTGTAGTTTATGGATAAACACAAAAAAAAATACGTTACGCCATATTTGTTTTCATTTACATACAATTTGTCAGATTCAAAAAAAAATATTTATTAATTTTAAACATTTCCTTATAATATTAAATTGCATGTCTAGTCTAGTTATAGTGAATTCTGGTGGTGTGAAAAATTATTCGAAATCATTGAAAAAAAAAGAAAAACAAAAGATCGAAAATATACGAAACGTAAATGGTATATACAGTAGCAAGAAAAAGTCTGCGTACACCGGCCATTAAAAAACGTTCTCACATAAATTTATTTTGTTTTATATTCATTGGCCTATTCTATTTCAAAATATGTATATCAATATAACTAAAAACACATATCAATATAACTATGACACTGCGGTCATTTCTGGACCCAATACCCTGTTTTCAGCCTTAGCCTCGTCATTTCTCGCAAAAACCTGTTTGCCTGTATCGTTGAACAGACCGATAAATGTTAAATATGGACACACCGAACCTTCTGACCACTTGGCGGTAAGTGTAGCAATTCTCGATCATTGCCACAGCCCTGGCAGCATCAGTGGGTTCCATGTCACTCATTTTGAATGAATAACTGTTTTTGTTCAAATTCTAATGGCGAATGAATTGATATGTATATAATATATAATTGATATATATACATTATACAATTATTTCATATCAAAAATACTTTACCACTAAAAGAGTTACATATTCTATTAATTGTTAATAGTTTTAATTTGGAATTAAAATATTGAAAAAACAGCCAAAACATTAAAGATTATAAATTAGAAAAACAAAAAGTAACAAAAAATATTGTATGTTCTTCTGTTTTTTTTTCTTTCAATAAATTGAGTGTTACTTGTGTTCCCCTAACTGTGCCGCGGTGTGTATAAGTTAACATAACGACATAACGAGAGAAATGTCTAGTCAACAGAATTTGCCGACTACAAAACTGAGATATTTTAAGAAAAAATATTATTTTTTGCAATCTGCCCGTATCGGAATTCGAACCCGGGACCTCCCAATTTAAACGTCAAAGCATTAAACACTGTGCCCGTTTGGTAGGTCAGAAAAATTATTTCTGAAATTATCTGAAAGTAGTCGGTTGAATATTGCCTCACAGGCTATTCACGAGGACTGGACGTATACAACCGGATCCATTGGAGTTTGACTACTAATCTGAGATATTTCCAGTAAAATTCTATTTAGAATTATCTGGATATAGTCGCTTGAATATCGCCTCATTTAGACAACAATTTTGCTAGATTGAATATAATAAGATTAATAATTCAAGTCAGTTACTCGAACCTAATAAAGTTATAACGGAACTTTTTTGTAGTATATGTTTACAGCTTAGCTGTACTTAAACTTAAACTTCATTTTAACAATGATAAATTTAATTTTAAAAGTAATATTTACATAAAAGTTACTTACACTATTCATTCAATATTCAATTTGAAGTCAAAGTTTCAACGAATCCGGCCGTATAAGGAAGTACTCATGAATCATCTGTGAGGCGAGGTTAAAGTGACTATATCCAAATAATTCTAGATTTAATTGTTCTAAAAATTTCACAGTTTGTAGTCAAAACTTCAACGACAGTAAATACATGCGAGCTTCATGAAGTCCAATCGCGTAGTGCTAATTAAGTTTCCTCCGTATTGTCTTTATCAGTTGAGGCTGTCTAGGCTTCTCAGCAATTGAAGGATAAATGAACAATACATAAACGTAATTTTTAAAATTACGGGCTGAATTTTATAAATTTCATGACAGGTCATCATGACACTATTTACTGTCGTGATAGTGACATTTTTGGGGGTGTGTGACAGTAAACTCTGACGATAGTGATTGCTTAGTGTTGCCATCGAGTTTTCTCGGGCTGAATACTGGGCTAGCTTCATCTACATAATTATACCCATGAGAACATAAATGTCCATCTATAGTAAGGAAACCTGTTCAATATGCCCGTGAGAAAATAAATGATTGGTAACAAGACTATTAACGGTTCTAGTGAAGTGAGGTGATTTAGGAACTGTGATAAAGTGAACGTATCGTGAGTAGGTGATTTACAATTAAAAACGTAGATATACCAAAAGCGAGAACCATGGTTTATCCGGGAAAATACCACTCAGAAGAGACACGATGGATCCCGCAATATCCAACCGGTAGTAAAATATGCAGAACATAAGACACAATATTAGAGGGAATCCCGATTCTGCGTTAACCTTGTACAACATCTTTAAGGACGATCGCCATAAATAAATGTTAATCCCTCCACTATGCGAGCAAGAGTTGATCGTCAGCAAAATAAAGACGAAATAATATTTAATGGATACCGCATTAACGTTCTGATAGAAATACATCGGACCAAATTCTTGTTGTTTTTATCATGGGATTAACCAAAAATTTGTCAAGAATCCTGATTATCCAGAAACCACAGATGTTACTAGAAGCTTACACATCTTGCTTGGAGATACAAAACTAAAATTTTCGGATCGTCAAAATAACGTCAAAAATACAGTAACAGCTCCAATAAATCAGGTTTTCCCACAACGAAACATCAACTCGTCGGACTCTCGGAAGAGTTGTTACTAGCATTGCAACAACGGAACATTGCTAAAACACAAGGATATCAAAGTACCACCCAGGCCAATGAATCCCAAGCCGAGCAGACAAATCAATTACATAAATCGGCCAATCCGCAACAATTTCAAGAAGGCCAACAACAATTCAAGAGGAAGAGTCCCTATCACAATGAACCATGAAAATAACACAGAGTTTACCATATAGAAACTCCAGAAGAGGATGACAAATACACAGAAAACACAAGAAACCGAGGAGAACGCACTATGTAAATACTACTTACGCAGTAAATTTTATGAGGGGTGTGGAATAGAAATTCCCTCAAGCCGCAATTAGCAAAAAATTCGCTTCATTAACGTTGCAGAACAAGTATATCAAGATGAGACTCATCGATTGAGTATATCGAAAGATTCTCATGTCAACTTCAAGAAGATAGCAAATTCTTCACTCACCAAAGCAAAACGCTCCTTTGTTAGCCCATATTACAATATTTTTTGCATTAAGTGCATTACCCTATACTATCGGATTAAATTAACCATCTTTGGAGGGCCGTCTGAAGCATATTTACGTCGCAAAGTTACCTACATAATTTTTAATGTCTGGGGCTATCGAATCATGAGGTTTACTCGTAGCCGATGTGTACCTTATTTCGGTCTGCGACTCTTAGAACGTAGTATGGAAGCAATGAACCTATAACAACAATGATAACATAAGTAATCACTAACAGTACTCTATTTTACTACAATATCAGTAAACAGTCACTAAAGAAAGTTCTGTTCGTATCCTAAATTATTTTCGTAACCCTTTATTTCTCTTTTTAAGGTTTTCATCTTTTCAATATTTATCAAGAAAATCATCAAAATACTGTTGACTAAGTGTTTAACTCTCATCACCGAAAACAACTTACAGTATGTGCAACAAGAGCGTGTACGGCAAAAACCTAAGTAAAAATAAAACTACGATTTTTTTTTTTGTTTTTATTATGAAAGTTTGTTGTATTTTCTAGGGCACTATCAACTAAAACAAAGTAAAGTCACCATTACTGTTAATAATTGCCTGGCTCTTTTTGTCCATACTATCAACCAATTTTTCTGCATACTGTGGTGATAAATTTTTTCATATCTTCCGGACAACTCGCGCTAGACCGCTCAAATTTTTTATGTGGTACATTTTCAGCTTAATCTTCATGAGCGCCCATAAATTTTGATCGGATTGGAAAAAGTTGCCTGAGAAGGCGAATCCAATGTTGTGATGCCCTTTTTGAGTTTAAATTTCGAACAGAGTATGCCATGGTGTTTTGGATCGTTGTTTTGTTGCATGATCCAATTAGAGTTCCCCGCTCCAAACTATTTCGGAATAGATGGTAACAAACCTCGTGAACAAAAATTTTTTTCATGAAAAGTGCGTTTAGGTTCCATGTGGAAACAATTAATTTACCAAAACCTTGCTTGGTGAAGCATCCCCATACATGGAGCTAGGGCGGGTGTTCCACAGTTCGGACAATCCTTTTTTTTGTTTAGTTCGCCAAACACGCCAAATTAAAACCCCAAAATGATGACTCATCGGTAAATACAATATTCGTAAAATCGTTGTTTTTATAGGTTCATTCGCCCACTGTTGTTGCTTTTATATGTATTTTTGTGTTGCCAGTGGTTTGACCAAAGTATTTCCATATGCGTAGCCGTATTCATTCGTATAGTTGTTTTTAGTAAAATAGTAAGCGAAGAATTCTCATCGAATAACTGTATGATGCCCTCATCCTCCTGTTTTGAAGCGGTTCGGATTATACCTCTATCTGGCAAACCGTCAACATTTTTATGCATTGAATAATGTGTAATCCTCTTCTGTACAAATGTTTTCGAGTTTTTTATTAATTAAATGCACTTGCAACCGACATTTTTGGTCCTTTCGGATGTGCACGTAAAAATTCCACTTTAAATCGTTTTTTATAAAACGCACTCATTTCTTTCATACGTGTTAATCAGCTATATTTGTTCCTTTAGATTTAAGTACAGTTATGCCGTACACGCTCTTGTTGAACATACTGTATCGTTAAAAAATTTTGGAAATTTAAAAAAATTTCAGTGATTTTTTCAAAATTATTCTATGAAGTGGGGTTTAGATTTAGTTCCAAGAACTCAGAAAAAATTCATTGGTCGGACTAGTGGCTTACGTGTGCTGATAGGAGAAGAATTGAAGTAATTGTTGTTATATAGAATTCTTTAAATTAAAACAAATAATTTAAATCTTATTTTATCACCAGATATAAAGCGGTTGCAGAGTTCTAGAATGAATTCTATAGGGACTATATCTTAACCCTACCACCTCATAGTAAATATATGAAAAATCACAGAAAATTTTCCTTTATCAACAGACATAAACCACTAATTCGGCCATAAACTCCGTTCTACAAAAATTCTGAAAATATAATTTCGAGAATGGATCAAGAAATAATCTAATTTTCTTCTTCCAACTTCAAAAATTATTTCTGTCCCGATAGTATATCAGGTATCATTAAAACGCTATATGTTTACTCTAAGACTGTGGTCGAATTCGCAACTTATTTCAAATAAGTTGACTTATTTGACTTAAAATGGCGGCTGGAAATAAGTAATCTGCTGGTCCAATGCAAATCTAAATTTATTTGAACATAACCTATATTTCATTAATTGACACTTCATAGTTCACAGTAGTGGTATTTTTTATAGTTTGTGGAATTATAAATTAAAGAATTAATTTTATTACGTTTAGAAAAGTACTAGAATTGGTACCAGATAAACGTTTCGGCCATCAAAGGGAAATAGAACTTAAAATGTTTCTCAACAAATTATAAATTTATTCTTCTACTGTATTATCACTACGTCATTTCAAAAAATGTATGAAATATCATTTTTGTGGTAAATCTCCAAAATAAGTCAAGAAAGTCTACAATACGTCTCCTCGTAAGGTTACTTATTGTAGACTTTCAAATAAGTCAGCCTACACAAAATATGTCATGAATACGACAGCAGTCTAAGCCCCGAAATTACATCATGATAACATCAAACTGTCATGACAGTAAATATTTGAGAGGAAATAAAATCACTTGTGGTTTTAGAAATATTGAATGCACCGGTTTAAAGAGCCAGTCTAGCCGGTAGACAGCTGGACTTACTAAAATTTTTAGGTTGTATACTATTGCATTGCTATATAAACTGGAATTGAAAGATAACATATTTTTAAAAATACAACGGATAAACTTAGGCAATACACTCAATTTAAAATTATTAGACAGTGTTCTTGTCCAGTGGAAGCAACAAATGTTTTGAAGAAATTATTACGAGAACCGCGATGATTTCAGTCAAGGAATATCGCTCGATAAAATTTCAATTGTTGCAGGTGTACAATCAATGGGTAAAAATATATTCTGGCACCTTGGTGACCTGGGTTCATTATTTGTCGCTCACTGACAGTTTCAAAATTATTTCAAACTGTCATATTAAATTAATTATTTTTTAGGTACCAATCTCATGTATTTTTTGTAAAAATTGAATTTCAACTCCAAAATGTTCGAAAACCCCAATTTAAACTGAAACACATTTAGATGGAAGCCTTCTACCGAAAAATCAAAGGGGATCAACAAAACAAGCAATAAAGTAAATTGTCTCCGAATTGTCTACTTAAATAAAAAATTGAAAAAGCTCCCATTAAAGCTGCTACTTCCGGTACACAGATGTCCATCAAATTTATCAAGGATCTCTCAATTAATGGAAAAAGTTTAAGTTGTTTTCCAAATAGTCAATTTGCCTGGTCTGTAGAGACGCCAAACTTTAGCGAAATAATTTTTTTTTCCGGTAAAATTTAAAATGATCTAAACTAATTTTATTCGAAATTTAATTTAAAATCTTTACGTTTTTTAATCGTTTTTTCGTAATTGCTATATACTTTTAAAATACAATATTTGAAGAAAACGAAAATTTTCTATAGAGCCTGCCACCTCCGGCGGACAGATCGATGTCGTTCAATATTGGGTGGGATCTCCCTTTTTAGGAAAAAGCTTAAGTAGACGGACTAAATTTTAGCTGAACACAGTTGTTTGTCAAAAATCGTAAATTGTGAATCCTAAATGGTCCTAAAGCAACAACAAATTTTTGGACACATTTCGGACAAACTTCGTACGACTTTATAATCAAGTGAAGTTTGTCCTAAACTGTCTTGAACCCAAAATTTATTTTTAAACGAGATTTACCAGTGTAAATTATTATTAAATTTTACCCGGAAAATCTGGGAAACACAATTTTACAATTCAAAAGTTGTCTAGCTCAAAATCTCATTAAAAGTGCTATGTCCTAAGATATTTTTAAGAGGTTACTACGGCTGCAATGGGTGTTTTTAGTTTTTACTACACAAATCCGTTTAAAAAACATAAATTTTCCGAAAAAACTAAGGGAACACTGGGTATAATATTCAAAAAATGTTTAGCTTAATATTGAAGTATTACACCCAGTGTTCCGCTCGATTTTTCGGAAAACTCATGTTTTTTAATTAGATTGGGTCTAGTACAAAGTGAAAACACTGATTCCAGCGATTTAAAAACTTTTGAATATTACTGCAGTTTTGCCCTAAATTTTCGGGAAAGTTCATGTTTTTAATTGGATCTAGACCTAACCTAAAGTGAAAACACGGATTTCAGCCGTAGTAACCTCTCAGAAATATCTTAGCACAAAGCACTTTTAATACGATTTTCCGGAAATTCATGAATTTTAATTGAATCTGGTCACACAAAGTGGTTTTCACAAAGTGAAAACATCCATTCCAGACTTAGAAACCACTTAGAAACATTTTAGAACAAAATACTAGCATACTAGGCATAGCAAAAAAAATCTAGTAGCCATATTTCTGATCGCAAATAATTAATTTGCGACCGGATAGAGGATATACCCCTTAGGTATTTAAATCCGTAGATTTACTTTCTTAATCTTAATATAAAATGCTTAGCTTTTCATTACTGTCACCTTGGAATGTATTTCCTTTGTTGGATATTTATACTTTTAACGTTTTAGCCTCGAGGAGCAGGCTTTAAGTTTTCTTTCTTAAAATGCATAGTAAAGCTTATAGACATGTTTGCGTGCAGTTCTTAACTTTAAGATGCTAACTACTAAATTTTTGTAAAATATTATGACATATTTCCTTATGTTGTAAATTAAATTAAATTGGCACCCTGTTGTCTACGCACTCAAACGTCGTATCAAATATAAAAATCTATTTTCAAACCTTCCAACGCTTTCGATATTGGGCGTACTGAAAAATAGTGGTACTGTGAAAAAGTTTCTGATTATTTTATATACTTAACGTTATTAGAGCTTTTAGAAAACGAAATTCACTCTGTTGTTACTGATGCCCCCACAGTAAAAGAAACCTTATAAATAATATATCTAAACTTGGTTTATCGCAACAGATACGGTTTTCATTTGATGTCATTAAGCAAGCGACAGACATAAGGTTGCATTCGCCAATGGTTAGCGCCATTTCCCCATGACGTTGCATGTTAACGTTGCGTTTGAAGCTCACCCAAACTAACACTACATATCGTACACTCGGAAAGGACATAAACTTGTAAAAACAAAGTCTGATCTTACTGAACGACCTTCTAGCGATTTGCGTAACATAACACGAAGTGCACGCGTAAACTAAAAAAAAAATCGTGACCTGCAAATTTAAGTTAATCGCAAAATAATTTGTTTAGACAAATTTAAATTTGAGTTTATTGACCTCTTAATTACTAATTAATTACATTAATGGCATTTTTTCATAATGTAATATGTATACGCATTTAGTGATTTCGTTGCGAAATACTGTCCGTTTTCAATTAATTCATGCGACACGCGAAAAAAGGTGAACTGATAATATTTTTAATAATCCATTGGATTCACGTAACTTGATAATAAACGAACTGACATAATCACATGCACATCATCACATAACATTTTAACACAAATTATTTTTAAAAATACTACTCACAAAGTGCAGACCCCCCAAAAGTACAGAACCCGTTCCTAATGGATTTTATGTTAACTAATTGTACTGTTTAAACACCAAACCATCATATACATAAATCACAGAGTCACTTAACAATTACCTCCTTTGGGTATATTGTATATAAAAATCACAGAATTCTTTTTATTTCACTTAACCATTTGATGTAGCACCGTGCTAATAAACCTCGATACTAAAATCGATCGTAAATTATGATTCCGCTATTATTGGGGTAAACTCACAAAGGGATTACATTTTTTTGATTTTATTTATGGGGATTAGTTCATCAATAAGACAAATGCCGTATATCGGTAAAAACAAAACAAAAAAAAAATTTGCGATAAGATTTGATTTTTTGTTTCTTCTAATAAACAATTTGTTGGCTTGATAAACATAATAATAATCGTCAATTATAAATTGATAGCGCGTGTTTGTATATAGCCTCGATTTAGGCGCATTATTTTTTAGCACACATTTTATTTAGATGTATAACACAATAATTCTATTTTAAACATACCAATATTTTACAAAATCGTTCCATGATGTTACGATGTTGCGGTTCTTCAATGTCTTGATCCACACTACTATATATTGATATTATAAAAATAATTTACTGATCAAGTTAAATATGTATATACGTCACGTGTGTTAAACTTATTTAGTACACGATCCTCATTTTATACCTTTTTCGCGGACAGGCAATAACAGACAAATGAGACATATATGAAAAAAGGTAAGCAAGTAAGTTAAAAATGAAAAATCGTTGGAATATAATAAGACAATAATAATGAATTATGAAGATCGCAAATTTATTTTTATTTTTTTTAAGTGTTTGTTGTTTTTGTGTATATAATTAAGAAATAAACTTGTTGAGCCACATCTCAAAACACGAAAAACAACAATAAAATTTTTGCGTATATATACGCGCGATCATGAAATGAAGCGACATATATGAGTAGTTTTTGATCGCGCGATTTGCGTTAATCGCGTGTTCCTCTATATGGTTAATTATTTAATGCGCGCCTTTATATAGACAGAACTATAATAAATTTACCATGTTTATTAGCCAAGTGAGGTAGATCAGGATTTGGTATTCACCGCGCGCACCTGCATGTCACACAAAGGTTAAGTTTACCGATGAAGTCAGAATATCATTCAGCCAAGATCAAGGTGATACCCTCGATATATATATATATTTTATCAACGCTCTCGAGATCTGAAAATTAGCACACCAAACACAAAATATTTCACGTATCATGTGATACGAGATAATTTTATTGTAATCGAACTATTAATGCATTGATAATAGGATTATAATTGGTGGGCGCTAATTGAAAAGCTCAATATACCGCAACCAATAATAGTCATGAGATTGCGTTAAATAAAACAAAATAATATTTTTTGCGTTTGGGTTATAAAAACTCGCTTGATCACAAAGTGTAATTGGTTATTTCTGGTTTGTAGTTTGTATATTGAGCCAAATTAGCCCAGTTGCTCGCGACAGGAGATTATAATTTACGTGCGCGAAAAGGAAGCAGGTAATTGTGGTACGACACGTTTTTATAAAAAAAAAGGCTTTATAATAAACCTAAATTTGCAGTATCATTGAAATACTTGAAACATTAAAATTAAATACAAAAATGTTGATGGACTTTTGGTTATTGTTATATGCGCATTTATTGCGAAATGGGAATGCCAAATATTAAAAAAACTGAGTCAACAACTTTCAAGATCATATAATGGTTAATTATCTCCCTATATACGTGTATTGATCCAGACGGTTAGTTTTAGTTCGAGCTTCTTAATATTCGAATATAATATTCAAAAGCTGCTAGTTTGTAGGTGAATAACGACGCCGGATTGGAGAGAAGTCAATTGGTATTCAAGGAATAAATGGTTTACAGTTAACATCCAAGTTAATGTTCTGTAAGATCATTTAGGTTCAAAGTGAGCGCGATTTATTTATATATATCGTAAATTCGGAACTCTGGCAATTTTTAAGCATTTAATACTTTATATACCTTTCAATATTTTCTGAAAGCCATTGTTAGAGATTAATTTTTAAATCACAACCTCATAATTTTAAGTGTAAGATACCGAAGTGAACTTTTTATCGGAAAGTGTTAGACCAGTTAACGAAAAGTGTATAATTATTAAAAAAAGTGTAGCATTGAAAAAGAGTAAATCACAAATCTTCTGTAAATAGTTCTTCAAAAAAATATATCAGGTGCAGGTGTTGAGTTTAAATATTACTCAAAACAAAACCTTGTTAAAGTTAGCCGAAAGATTCCAGCCGAAAGATAATGCAGATAGTGTCTTGACTATTTTTAAACTCTCTTTATACTCTCGCCCCTATCGATTTTTAAATTCCTATAAACTGAAATAATTTCTCCTTCACCCGAATGATGTAATTCGATCCTAAATTCTCCTAAATTCCAGTTCATGACTGATTTTTGCTGTATTCAAGGCACTATCTGCATTATCTTTCGGCTGGAAACTTTCGGCTAACTTTAACAGTATCAAAACAAATCTATTTCACTACTTCTTACTTATGTTACACTTCTTTGAATTTTTCTAAAATTTTACGATCTTAAAACTGTCACATCAATTCGTTCACTAATAGAGCAGGGCCACGCCTAGTGTGAGTGCAAAGTGTGCAGGTCGATTTACCTATTATTTTGAAATATTACCTGCAAACGGGCATTGGTTGAAAATTGAAAATAAACAGAAATTTTTTTTTTTTAATTTTCCTAAAATCTAACGAAATTTTTACAATTCTAATTGTATGACCTTTTACCAACCTTACTTAACCCTAATATAAATCCAACAGGTTTTTTTTGTACCATGTTGTGCACATAGTTTGAATCTGGTTGTTAAAGACTCCGCAACTATATCGTACGAAACAACAATCTTTTAAGCTAAGTATCCAGCTCGCGCTAAGATTAATTTTAACGCGGTCTCCACAAGTCTCCACTTAATTACAGATAAATTAGTAAGCAAATAGTGTATGTAGAGAAATAGGTTGACGTTTGTTTTATTTGTCCTACAACAAAGAAAAATATAGTTCGAAACTATTTACATAGTCTGGAAAGTTATTTTGTTCATCTATTTAAAAAAAAAAATCACGGTTTGCAGTCAAAATTTTTCTAAATTTTATTGTTTTAAGCCTAGTATTCAGTTCGATTTTAATGGCAGTGAAGTATGTCCCAAATAACAAAAATAAACATGTATTAGTATATACACTGTTAAAAAATTCTTATAAGAATTTTGAGTGAAAAATAGAAAAAAAACTCAAAAAAATTATATTACATTCTTCATAAAACCCCGGAAAATTATTTCCATTTGTAAATAGTTTGCAGAAGATAATATTACAATATATCTAAATGCCGGGTATACAAAATTTGTGTACAAAGCCACTATGTTGAAATTACACAATTAGTTTGTCGGAAAATTTCACTATGTCCAAATGTTAGCTTTAGGTTAGCACAATCAAATAAATCAAGAGCCATTTCCATATCTAGGGGAAAAATGTCAGTTTTCGTTCTCGCAACTCTAGTCGATCTTACTGGTTTGAGTAGTTTTAATTTAGATAGATTCTGGATATCCTAGAGTTTGTCGGAAAATTTCACTATGTCCAAATGTTAGCTTTAAGTTAGCACAATCAAATAAATCAAGAGCCATTTCCATATCTAGGGGAGAGGTGTCATTTTTCGTTCTCGCAACTCTGGTTGACCTTATTGATTTGAGTAGTTTTAATTTAGATACATTCTGGATATCCTAGAGTTTGTCGGAAAATTTCACTATGTCCAAATGTTAGCTTTAGGTTAGCACAATCAAATAAATCAAGAGCCATTTCCATATCTAGGGGAAAAATGTCAGTTTTCGTTCTCGCAACACTAGTCGATCTTACTGGTTTGAGTAGTTTTAATTTAGATAAATTCTGGATATCCTAGAGTTTGTCGGAAAAATTCACTATGTCCAAATGTTAGCTTTAGGTTAGCACAATCAAATAAATCAAGAGCCATTTCCATATCTAGGGGAAAAATGTCAGCCATTTCCATATCTAGGGGAGAGGTGTCATTTTTCGTTCTCGCAACTCTGGTTGACCTTATTGATTTGAGTAGTTTTAATTTAGATACATTCTGGATATCCTAGAGTTTGTCGGAAAATTTCACTATGTCCAAATGTTAGCTTTAGGTTAGCACAATAGGATATCCAGAATTTATCTAAATTAAAACTACTCAAACCAGTAAGATCGATTAGAGGTGCGAGGACGAAAAATGACATTTTTCCCCTAGATATTCAAATGGCTCTTGATTTATTTGATTGTGCTAACTTAAAGCTAACATTTGGACATAGTGAAATTTTCCGACAAACTCTAGGATATCCAGAATGTATCTAAATTAAAACTACTCAAATCAATAAGGTCAACCAGAGTTGCGAGAACGAAAAATGACACCTCTCCCCTAGATATGGAAATGGCTCTTGATTTATTTGATTGTGCTAACTTAAAGCTAACATTTGGACATAGTGAAATTTTCCGACAAACTCTAGGATATCCAGAATTTATCTAAATTAAAACTACTCAAACCAATAAGATCGATTAGAGGTGCGAGCACGAAAAATGACACATTTCCCCTAGATATGGAAATGGCACTTGATTTATTTGATTGTGCTAACTTAAAGCTAAAATTTGGACATAGTAAAATTTTCCGACAAACTCTAGGATATCCAGAATCTATCTAAATTAAAACTACTCAAACCAGTAAGATCGACTAGAGTTGCGAGAACGAAAACTGACATTTTTCCCCTAGATATGGAAATGGCTCTTGATTTATTTGATTGTGCTAACTTAATGCTAAAATTTGGACATAGTAAAATTTTCCGACAAACTCTAGGATATCCAGAATTTATCTAAATTAAAACTACTCAAACTATAAAAATCGATTTCAATTACGAGATCTAAAATAATATCACTACTACCGTTTGGAAAGCTACCTTGACTGTTATCTTAAGGCTATCATTTCATCGTAATTGACTTTTCCGACAGATGAATGATTTTCTTAAATATTTTTATCAATGAAATCCACGCACATCAGCTCCTGTTCTGAGTTATACTTTGTATTCTTACAAGAATTCATTTTGTTTACTTTTTCATGTATATTTAGTTAATTTAAAAAAATAAATCTATATATTAAATAATGTTTAGTTAATTAATTTATTGACCTCAATTAAATGACAATGTGTTTTATTTTCTTTTCCCAAGAATATTTTTTACTATTTCTCTTGCTACCATTTTTGCAAAATAAATCGAATACGAAAAAAATGTCTCGCCTATTTTCGTCTCTTTCTATTATAATATAGTTATTTCGCAAAAATTTCAATTTAACAGTGTAATTACTAATACATGTTCCGCATTAAAAATTTCTTATTGGAATTGTATATGTACACGGGATTTTTTTTGGGACAAACTTCACAACCGTCGATTTTACGTGAAATTTCCATACGTTTTTACCAAATTGAAATTAGAAATGAAAAATTCCACTTCTGTTTTCATTTTGTAGTACTCAGTTCACCAGCGAAAAATCCAAGTGTGTTCAATACATCAAAGATGGTGTGTATAAACTCTCCAAATTATTTTCATGTGAAAATAATGTCTCGGCACATTATTTTCACGCGAAATTTTGACATTTGCTTGTGTTTGGCAATAAACAAATTTTTTAATATACCACAAATCCATAAATTTTAATTAAAGTCAATTGAATTTAATTTATTCACGTAAAATAAACAAATTCATTTATGTATGTCTTAAATTTATAGGTTAAAATTAAAAATTCTCCAAATAAAATTTCATTTCTATTTCACGCGAAAATAAATAGATTTTTGGAGACCGCGGTAAAATTTCATTTCATTTTGAACTGCGTACTAAGCTTTAGGCAGAAAAATTTCTGCGAAAACGTTTGTAGAGTTTTCACTGCGTACTGAATCTGCGAAATCGTGAGCTAAATATTTTTTTATTATTTCGGTAGCTAAATTTTACGTCAAATTTGTATGTAAAATTTATCTTAGCGCGAGCTGGATACCTTTACTTAGTAGTCATCTGGCGAAAGGTTTATTATTACAAAATAGGCAATTATCAATTTCTTTGTTCTATAGTAGCAAATTATTGCAAAATCCACCCACCTATATGAAAGCACTCATTTCTTCGTTAAAGGACTTAACCAATTTTTTGCAAAAATGTAGAAGTCATCACGAGTTTGAAGGAATTCTTAGCGTATCAAATGACCTACCTAATGAATTGGACGTGGAACCTGATTTTCCTGCCATTGGTGAGAAAAGAACAAGCCGAAAAACCCGAAATTTCAATTATGAAAGCATAGATGAACCAATCTTAGATCTAAAAACGCATTAAAATCTATTTCCGAAAGATTCGAAGTACTTCAGGGATATAATGATATGTTTGAATTCATTTACGATGGTGGGGAACAATCAGATGAGTCGTTACTGCAAAATTGTAAAGAAACTTTCAAACAAATAGAAGTGAATTTATGTCAATGGTGTTGATTTGTTTGATGAAATTAAAATTTTGCAGGTACTCTTTGAGTCTAAAAGAAAAAAGGAAGTCTAAATTATTCTTAATTATATTGGAAAATAATATGAAGTCTACATATTGTTGACACGACTTGGAAATTTAGCTTTAATATCCAATAGAACATCAGATGGTTGACAATTTGAATATGGATGATATTATATCTGAATTCACCCTAAAAAAAAGGCTAGGTCTTGTTTAATGTAAATTAAATTAATGTTATAAAAATAAAAAACAATAAAACTTAATTCCTTGATTTTTATCTCCCGCACAGTAAGTTAGTTTTCTTTACATCAAGGAGCAGCCGATAAAATGTTTGCACACAAGCGGCCGTATGCTTAAGTGCGGGTCTGTATTAGGGGACATACGCGCTCACACTTTTGGTAACACTTCTAAAAATTTTGAGAATGATACAAATTTCACCCTAAAAAATGCGATGGCAACACTAAAATGATGATTTCTATAATATTTAAAGTATCAGCCCAAAAAATTGTATTTCACGACATTTTATAAGAACTCAGCCCAAAAAATATTACTATCGTGATAGTTTCTTATGGTCAGCCCAAAATTAAGTTTTAGAAAAATTAAAACTGTCCCCCAGTTATATGCAATACTCTAAACACCTGATATTACCCGGTCCTATACTCCTGCTCCAATCGATTTTTAAATTCCTATAAACTGAAATTAAATTTCTCCTTTTCCAGCATGTACATTGTGGAGCGGTGGGAACGCAGCGACCCGCCTGATATAACCCGATCCTATACTCCTACTCCTATTGATTTTTAGGGACCCATTTGAAACGCGATATTTTAAAACGCGAATTATCAAAATCTGATATTTCAAATATTACAATTAAATAATTTTTTGGTTTTTATCGCGTTTTAAAATATCGCATTTTGTACCGGGTATTCTACGAAATCTCGGTTTTCAAAATCCTGGTTTTCAAAATCTCGGTTTTCTTTTCTTTTCTTTTTGTTCTGATTGCACAAAATAATTTATCTTAATTTCTAAGCTTTATAATTGCAAGATTTGGTACTTGCAACATTTTTTAATTACAACGTTTTGTCGAAAAATTATTTAAGAGTCCCATTTTCCCTCATGCCAAATTTTAAAAATTCAAACCGGGATTTCCTAAAATTCGGTTTTTTTTTGCACAAAACCAAGATTTTGAAAACCGAGATTTTGAAAACCGAGATTTTGAAATCTGGGATTTTGAAAACCAAGATTTCATTGCACACCCTTTTGAACCAATCGCGTTTTGAAAAATTGCGTTTTAATAATTCGCGTTTTAAAATATCGCGTTTCAAATGGGATTCCTCGCAGGTAGATAGATTAGGACCAGAACCAATATAAATATAATGGCATCGCGCCCAATACCAAAACTTAAAAGTTACTGAGTAAAAATGATGAGTATTTATTTAGCTATAATTGGGCCATATATAACCACGACATTATTAGAATCGCATGTCCCGACGCGCTACTTAGGAAAACCCGTTTAAAAAAAAAATACAATCGGCTCGAAACGATCTAGTTTAGTCCAGATTTTGAGAGGATTTTTCCCTTTTACCGCTTTATTCTGCTCAAACGATTTTGATCAAAATTTTTGAGAACGGAGAGAGCATCTATCAAATACCAGGAATCAATTGGAAGAATCTTTGATTGATGAGGGAGTTTTCGAGTGGCAGAAATCGAGTAATAATGTTGGCAAAATTCGTTTAGTAGGTCCTTTGGTGAGCTCAAGTTCCGTTTTAAAAATTATTTTGGTTAGAACAATTTTGATTAAAATTTTCGGTTTTCAACTGCCATGTATCGATTGTGCTGAGTGCTGATTTCAGAAAAAAAAAAAAAATGGAAGCCTTGTCGGCTTGAGGGTTTATAATATAAATTGGCGAGTCCTGGGGCCGTATTCTAATCAGTAGAAATTTCCCCAATCGGAATACAATATGCTTATATATATTTTGCTTACATATTATGTGTGGATTCCACAGTGAAACATTTTTTTTTCAGTAAAAAATACTGAGAAATCGAAAAGAGGAGAGTATACATATTAAAATTACGTTAGAGTGATAAAGATAAACAAATGTTGCCTTAAAAAGTATTGAGTTTCATGAAATTTTTTTGTCTCTCTCTAACAAGTAAAGGATTTATATTTTTATCTCGTGTTAATTTTACTGTAAAAAATTATTTCACTGTGGAATTGACGCATTATTCGAATTTTTCGCCAACTACTATAATCATTTTATTTAATTTCTTAAAAATTCCGACCGGGCAAATCGATTCGAAATTATTCGCCTACACACCTTCCACCTGACATATATTATGTCATTAACAGTAACATATTGGGTGTAACACAAAAATCAAATATGGCTTCGGGTGAGGTACATCTGCTATAAATTTGACATTCAAAATCATTTGTAGACTGGTATTCTTAATACGAGCTTATATATATTTTTCAAAATGCTATCTTGTAAAAAAATTAAAATTACCCTTGGGTTAAAAGTTTTAAAAGAATTAAAAAATTTAAAAGAAAAGAAAATAAAATTGTTTCGAGAAAAAAAAAGAAAAATACCGCTGCTTTTTGGGTCCAATCCTTTTTTAGTTAAAAGAGGAGAGCATGATTCAATATTTTGGAATGAATATTCCATAAACTCCCTTTATTTTTATATAACTCGATTAATTTTAAAGTTTCCTGTTTTTGGTTTGAAATTTCGACTAAAGAAAGATCTATTTTTTAATATATGTCAGGAAACGCCAAAATTTCGTGTTAACAGAAACTTCTGACATTAAAGTATAACTTAATGTTAACACATATTGCAACTCGTTGACATTTTGCGTCTCCACCTGTAACTGTTGGAAAATTAATGTTATAACTTGATGTTAATGGCAGGTGGATAGCAGGCGTTAGTTCGCAAATAGAGACAAATATTAGTAAACTTGAAAACAAATTTTACGGCCCGTGGGGGTAAGTTCGCCTTCCATGAAAAAAAAATTCTTGGAAGACATTTTGATTTCTTCTGTGAAATTAAAAGTTAGGTTCGATTTTGTAAAGCTTTTTTAAATTTTTTTCTTCCACTTTTTTCAGAAAACTTTTGTAAATTATGACAAATTGGAGTGAAACTTTTTAAAAATCATTTCTCTGACTTGCTATAAATATTTACCCACAAATTTGATAAAACAGCAATATATACAAGAAATGGACACCCATGAATTTATTACAATAACCCTCATCCACAAAAATCGACCATAATGCGTCGCATTATCTTCCTCTACAAGAAATAGGGAAAATAAAAAGGATAGATGAAGATGAACATTTAGATATAAACATGGTCAAAGCGGAATATAAAAATAATAGAGGGGCACGAAGAACAACCGAATCCTTATCACAATGAGTTAGAAGAACCACCAGAGGCAGACGATTTCGAGAATCTACTTTATTAGATATTGATGCAATGAAAGATTTATTGAAGTTACAACAGAATAAAGAAGTAGAGGCAAATGATAAAGCGGCAGAACAAATTATTACTTTATTTTTATTTATTTATTTATTTATTTATTCACAAATACAGCTAACAAACAGATATACAAATCCAATTACATGTTCATTGCGTGTTACTTAAAAGTATTAAAATTTAATTTACGAGTTTAACCGAATGTATTTGTTGTTATATTTTATATGCGTTCTAAATTTTGTGATTGTTATTTTCTTCTTCATTTTCTACAATTGAAAATCAAACATCATGAAAAAACGCGTAAGTTGTGCACCAGTCAGCAATTCCAAAGTATTTTATGTAAATTTACATCTGGCAACACAATTAAAGTTCATTGGACAAAGATATTGGGGTAGATACTCGATCAACTAGCAAGCAAGCAATTTGCTACCCGAAATCCTGACTACTCAATCAATTTTACTCAAATTATATTTTTCGTAAAATTTTTCATCACTTTTGCAATGCTTATCTACTTATACAAAATGTAAGTAAAATTCGTTACTACTAAATTAAATTTCAGAAGCTTTTACTTCAGTTTTTAATATTTTGATGCGTTTTAGAATTTTTTTACCAAAAGTTTTTAGAGCTTTTAATAGTAATTGTTAATTGCTAAAGCTCAAAATTTAAAAACTTGTTGAGCTTATTTAATAGTGACATGAAATATTTTTCGATAACCTAACAATTCTCAACTAATATTACAAAGCTCTAGTATTAGAGAAAAGCTTTTATTATAGCAAATGCAACCTTTACAAAAATTTCGACATTCCCCTAACAAGGCTTTAATAAATTGTAAGAAAGTAAATTAAAGTTTTAAATTCCTGTTAAGCTTTCTTGAAAAAGCTTTAAATAGTATAAGTAAAAGTTATATTGTAAAAAAGGAAAACAAAAGCTTCTTTATTAAATTTTCAGGCTTTTTTTTTGAAAAATCTTTAAAGTCGTGTTCAAAACCGTTGGCGTCAATTTCCGAAGCATATAAATCTAACTTGTAAGTGTAACAATTTTATAAATTATCATCTTTATATTGTAAAAAGCGCATAATAATGGAAAGAGCTTTTAATTCAGAAAATGAGTTTATACATTTATCTCATTCCTTTCAGTCAAAATTATGTTTGTTCACAAAATATTGTTTATACGCTAATTTTTCACAAAACATCAATTACATTAGATACATGACTCAAGAATATGGCGATGAAAGCTTTTTGAATCATTTGGGAATTCCTTAATAAGAGCTTTAATGATTTTTGTTTTTAATCTGTTAAAATATTAAAGAATGTCACGGTTAGTCTTCTGGAATAAGATTACACATTTACATTTTTATTATAAAATCGAAATACAAAAAGCTTTTATTGAATGCTTGTTGTGCAATGCTTGCTGTACTTCTAAATATTCAATTTACTAATGCATCGATTAATTAATTTTTAAAACACCATGATGAGGTGGAGCTACTACCTTTTATGTGATAATTTAACATCCGAAAATTTCATTTTTCCATTGAAAATAATCATTTGGGTATCCTTATCGAAAGCTTTACTTTTTCTACTCGCAGGTCCATTAAATATATGCAGCCCTGATAATAGTTAAGCTTCCATCTACTTATTCAAAATATGTATAATTCGTTACTACTAACTTTAATTTCAGAAGCTTTTACTTCAGTTTTAATATTGCAAATTTTGAGTTTTAATAATTAGCAATTACTATTAAAAGGTTTAAAAAATATTGTTGAAAAAATTCTAAGACGCATTAAGTCTTAAAATTTTTTCAACAATAGTTTTTAAAGCTTTTAATAGTAATTGCTAAATACTGAAGCCCAAAAACTACTCATAATATTAGAGAAAAGCTTTTAAATCAGGAAATGCACTATACATTTACACACATTTTAACATTTTCCTAACAAAGCTTTAATAAATTGTAAGAAAGTTAATTAAAGTTTTAAATTTCTGTTAAGCTTTCTTGAAAAAACTTTAAATAGCATAAACAAAAGTTAAATTGTAAACAAGGAAAGCAAAAGCTTCTTTATTATATTTTCAGGCCTTGTTTTGATAAATCTTTAAAATCGTGTTCAAAATCGTTGGCGTCAATTTCCGAAGCATATATTCGATCAAAATTATGTTTGATTACAAAAAGTGTTTATAAGCTTCAAAACAGTATAAGCAGATACAATTTTTTACCAAACATTCCTATTAGAACTTATGATTGAAGAAGGATGAAAATAATGGAAAATTTCCTAATGAATTTTTTTAGAAAATCTCTTAAAATATTAAAAACTTTTACGGTAAGACTTCCGGAAAATGCATTTAGCGTTCTTCAGATTGCACATTTGCACACAATTCTTGCTGTACTTCAAAATATTCAATTTAAATAAATTTAAAAACGCCATGATGAAGTGGAGCTGTGATAATTTAACATCCGACAAATTTCATTTTTTCATACAAAACAATCATTTGGGTACCTTTATCGAAAGCTTTACTTTTTTTACTCGCAGGTCCGTTAAATATATACGGCCCTAATATGATTACTGTAAAGCTTCCATCTATACTTATTGAAAATTTAAGTAACACTTGTTACTACTAACTTAAATTTCAGAAGCTTTCACTTCAGTTTTAATATTTTGATACATTTTAGAATATTTTTAACAATAGTTTTTAACGCTTTTAATAGTAATTGCTAGTTACTAAAGCTCAAAATTTAAAAACTTGTTGAGCTTATTTAATAGTGACATACAAAATTTTTCGATAACCTTACAATTCTCAACTAATATTACAAAGCTATCAATATTAGAGAAAAGCTTTTATAATAGGAAATGCAGTAAACACACATTTTGGCGTTTTCAAACTTCAATAAATTGTAAGAAAGTTAATTAAAGTTTGAAATTTTAGTGAAGCTTTCTTGAAAAAGCTTTAAATAGCAAAAGTAAAATTTAAATTGTAAACAAGGAAAGCAAAATATTCACATTAGATATAATGATTCAAGAAAATGGCGGTGAAAGCTTTTCAATTTATTTGGGAAATTTCCTAATAAAAGCTTTAATGATCTTTTTTAAATTTGTTAAAATATTAAAGAATATCGCAGTAAGACTTCCGAAAAAACCATATAGCTTTCTGCAGATTGCACATTTACATTTTTATTATAAAATCGAAATGCAAAAAGCTTTATTGAATGCTTACTGTACAATGCTTGCTGTACTTTAAAATATTCAATTTACTAATGCATCGATTAAATAAATTTAAAAACACCATGATGAGGTAGAAAATTTCCTTTTTCCATACAAAATAATCATTTGGGTATCTTAATCGAAAGCTTTACTTTTTTACTCGCAGGCCCGTTAAATATATACAGCCCTGACATGGTTATTGTTAAGCTTCAATCTACTTATTCAAAATATAAGTGAAATTTATTACTACTAACTTTAATTTCAGAAGCTTTCACTTTAGTTGTATATCCCTATTACCCTAGTCACATTCAAGTGGCATGGCTACTCATCTTCCTAGTTACTAGATCATTAAATCGAAACTTACAAAATAATTCTTCAATAAAGTCGTTCTGGCTGTTTTTTAAATCTTAGTATGCTGCTTTATAAATATATCTTTGCGACTGCTATCACTTCAAACGACAATTTCTATCAATTGCAATTTTGGCGTGACAAATAAATAAAAAAAATCAAACAAATTTGCAGCAAACTAAGATTTAAAAAATTTTCACTGAGAGTTTTGCACAAAAATATTTAGTAAATTTTGATTTTAAAATCTGGTAACCAGGAATATAGTTAGCATCCATAGTTACGTTGCATGAAGTGATATTTCTAAGGGAATTGAGTATTTAATATTTTGATGCGTTTTAGAACTTTTAACAATAGCTTTTTAAAGCTTTTAATAGTAATAGCAGTTACTAAGGCTCAAATTTGAAAACTTGTTGAGCTTCACTATTAAATGAAATATATACATGAAATATTTTTCAATAATACATGAAATATTTTTCGATAACCTTACAATTCTCAACTAATATTACAAAGCTATCAATATTAGAGAAAAGCTTTTATTATAGGAAATGCAGTATACCTTTACACACATTTTGGCGTTTTCCTAACAAAGCTTTTTACAATTTAAGAAATTTAATTAAAGTTCTAACTTTCAGTGAAGCTTTCTTGAAAAAGCTTTAAATAGCATAAGTAAAATTTAAATTGTAAACAAGGAAAACAAAAGCTTCTTTATTAAATGTTCAGGCCTTATTTTGATAAATCTTTAAAATCGTGTTCAAAATCGTCGACGCCAATTACCAAAGCATATTAAAAGAACTTGTAACAACTTTATAAATTATCGTCTTTATATTGCAAAATCCGCATAAAAATGGAAAAAGCTTTTAATTTAGAAAATGAGTTTATACATTTCTTTCAGTTAAAATTATGTTTGTTCAAAAACTTTTGTGTATAAGCTTCAAAAACGTACTAGGAGATACAATTTTTCACCAAACATTCACATTAGATATAATGATTCAAGAAAATGGCGATGGAAGCTTTTTAATTTATTTGGAAAATTTCCTAAGCTTTAATGATTTTTTTTTAAATCTGTTAAAATATTAAAGATTTTCACGGTAAGAATTTTTTCCAAACAAAATAATCATTTGGGTATGCTTATCGAAAGCTTTACTTTTTTTATATACGGCCCAGATATGATTATTGTTAAGCTTCCATCTACATACTTATTGAAAATTTAAGTAAAGTTTTACTTTAATTTCAAAAGCCTTTACTTCAGTTTTAATATTTTGATGCGATTTAGAATTTTTTAATATAAGTTTTTAAAGCTTTTAATAGTAATTGCTAAAGCTCAACATTTAAAAACTTGTTGAGCTTATTTAATAGTGACAAGCTTTCTTTATTCTTTTTTCAGGCCTTATTTTAATAAATCTATAAAATCGTTTTCAAAATCATTGGCGTCAATTTCATCAAAATCACTTTAACGATTTCCAAGATATTATGGTCTTTATATTGCAAAAAGCACATAACAATGGAGAAGCTTTTAATTTAGGAAATGAGTATTTCTCGAGGCTAAATTACAACACTTCAATTTTTAAAATTTCAATTCAAATATCAAATCTCACAGAACGTTAGTGTTAGAAAGTGTTTGAAAGCTTTAAGCTACTGCTAGTATTTAAGAAAAATTTATTGTGAGAATGAATAAACGTATTTATAATTTTTGATATTATTCAGACCATTTCGACGACAAAATTATGTTTGATCAGAAAATAGTGTTTATAGTGTTCATAATCTTACAATGATTCAAGAAAATGGCGATGAAAGCTTTTTAATTTCCTAATGAGTGCTTTAATGAATTTTTATAAAATTATTTAAAATATTAAAGAATGTCACGGTAATTTCGGAAAAAGCATTGAGCTTTCTTCAAACTGCACATTAACATTTTTATTATAAAATTGAAATACAAAATGCATTTATTGTACTTCAAAATATTCAATTTACTCATGCATCGATTAAATATATTTAAAAACATCACAATGAGGTGGAGCTATAGCAGAACAGCCTTAATTACAACCAAATTATCACTTTTAGCCAATAATAACAGTTTAAACTTCTCCGAGTTAAATTATACTGCTAGTGGGTTGGTGATAAATTTATTTCAATATATCGCTAAGGCCTCCTACACGCGCGGCCCAACAATAACGCATTCAACTTGTGGATTACAATAAATTGGTGTTACAAAAATCCCGCAATCATAAATTCATTAACCCAATCTTGAAGTAATAAAAGGTAAATAAGACGCAATTCCATTATAATAATATGGTTGTATGACGTTTCTTAAGTTTAATTAAATTTATTACCAAACCTGTATGCTAAAGTGAATATACCACAAAACAATTTTTTTTTTTTTACTTTTTTTAATCTTTACGGCTCATTGACCATAGATCCGAAAGCAAAAACCAATTCGTATATCGTATAAAAATGAAACCTATATGGAATAACAGAAGATGACTTAGTTTTAATGCGGGGAAAACCCAGACGATTAATTTTTTGTTGTAACTCTGTTGTAATGATTTGTAAAAGACCATTAATATGTAAAAACAAGTTTGGTGCTCTTTTTGATGTCGTATAGGTAACCCCAACTAAACTATATTTTCATTATGTCAAAATAACTTTGGTTGGGAAAATTTATATATGAAACAATGTTTATATAAATTATAAATTTTCCCAACCAAAGTTGGGAAAAACCAGACGAGAAAATAAAATTTATTATCGATTTTTCTTTCTCGTCTCGTATACCACTGCTGATGTGGGTAAGTATACAAAGAATATGAAATCTGAATGTTTAGAAGACCGTGTGGCCTAATGGATAAGGCGTCGGACTTCGAATCCGAAGATTGCAGGTTCGAGTCCTGTCACGGTCGATGACATATTTTTTACTGTACTCAATAAATAAACATTTCTAGTTAATTATTACACATCTAAATTCTTATCTAGTTCTGAACCGTAAAGTTTTGTTTACGTAATGCATATTTGTTTATAATCAAAACGCTTGTCCTATAAACAATGCATATACGAGTAATGCGTTTTCATATTTGCCTCATTATACCCCAATTACTTCTGCAGATTACACGATTTGTTCGTTATAGCGTATATTTACAATTTAAAATCTATGAAGCACGAAATTGAAGGTCGGACAAGGTAACCGCTAAAACTTTCAATGTAAAATAAAAGTTTGTTATGAAGTTGCTGGCTAGGTTTATATGCGTTATCAATATCTTAATTATAAAACCAGTACACAAGTTATTGGACGATATAATATTGAGTCGCTGACCTAGCTACTACACTCACCTTCGTGTTATTAAGGTAAATAACCAATTTATTAATTCCTTCAGCTGGTTTGGAATCGGAACCCTACTTTGCAAAATATTTAACGGATGACATTTTATATTGAAAATAATCAAAACAACATAAACTGTCAAATCTGTGTTGTTTCGTTTAGTTTAGTTTCCCTATGACACAGAAAACATTCGAAATATATTGTATTAAATAAACTCCCGACCGTGGCCACACAATAAGCCGATGTTTTGAAAAACTACTTTTGTCATACTAATTTGTCGGTAAACTATTTTCAGAATAATTTCAATTGCACGAAAAATTGTTTGATAATTTTACATCACAATTATTTATATACACGTAATTTTTTTTTTAATTTATTTATAATTTAACAACTTTTATTTCATGTAATTATAGATTTTTACTATTTTATATAGGTTGTCAACCAAATGATATGCAACGGTGCGCGATACTGAATGACCGTTGTTAGTTTTACATTTTATCTTAAATTTTTATTTTTTGTTAATTTTTTCACTCTACGGATGAATTTTGCAAACTGGATTTTTAATGAAGTCGTATTCATATAAATAATCATACCTTCGATAAAATCAGACTCAAACTACACATCTCTGTTTTTGAGGAGCGGAATATTATTGCGTCTTATGTTGTACGCAAAAGAATGATTCATCGGTAACTATTAAAAATCCATTCATGTCTGATTTCAAAAAAAAATGTTTTTCTCTCTACCAAACAAAAACACAATCGCATGGGGTATCATTTTATATTGCGTTCTGTTTTATTTACATAATGCAGCGTAAGCTTCTATCCTTGAGACAAGACAAATTTTTAAAAATTAATTACGATCCTTGCGCGAAAAACATGAATTTTAAACATGCGTACACCCATCAGTTTTCAGTTATTATTGTTGGGCTTTGTTGGTCGTCATTTCATAAACAAGCCGCATAAGAACCAATTACTTAGCTTCGATCACATATTGAAATTGAATTCATCGCATGTTTTTGTTTTGTCGTACCCTTAAATAATACAAGTCGTTCATTGAAAATGTTTCCAGAAAATTAGAGATCCATATCAAGATTTTTTATACGTATGAGAAAATCCCGTAAGAGATGCTGTTGTTAGTGTACCTGTTCAAGTAAATTTTTATTTAAGCCTTTCTTTGAAGCAAGGGGCACCAAACTTCAAGTTTCATATGGTCACAAAATTAAAAATAAATTAATAAATAATCGAATAAACCAATAAATTCATTCAGCCCAGGTTGATTACATGTCTAAAAAATTAGCATGTCCAGATTGGTGTACTATACGCCACGGTATCCTAATTTCGTTCATTCTAACGTATAATGGATATCATATGACATATGATCATCAATGTCCAGTGGCTAGCATAAGAATTGCAATTTCATGGATGGTTGGAGCACTGATTTGTATTTCAAGTCGATAGAAAGATGTTTGGACTGCATTTACTTTAATGGGGATATTGAATAAATTTACATGATTACGATCTTGAAATAAATTCTGAAATTTTTAAATAATTTTACAATTTGTTCCAGGCTTATCATTATTTAATCTTGTAATTAGGTATAAAATCCACACATGTGGCTTTGCATTTCATTTGAATGCAGGAGTTCAAGTAGGTTACTCAACCAGGGATCGCGAAATGACTTTTCGTTTTAAACTATACATGACGGGGGACTCATTATCCATGGTGCCGAAATAAAAGATTGGATTGAATGCTGTTGTACAATCTACAAGTCAACGCAAAACATTTTTTTACTGTCGGTCTAATAGTCAAACTCAATTATTGAATATAGTAAGATTGATACTCCCACAGTATAAAATGTACTTTATGTGTTGCTCACGTTTAGTTTAGTGCTCCAATCGTCACTTTTATATACATATATTACGGTGAAACTCCGAAATCAGTAAATGTCCGAATAAAAAATGGAAAAAACTATTTTGTTGCTCCGAAATGTATGAAATGGGACCTCGCCGACTACTTTCACATCACACAAATCACTTGAAATCTTCTTCCATTACGTCCGGCCAACGGATAGTTGCTGAGATTGCGGGACTATATTTCTGAGCCTCACCCTTTAGAAAAATTCTGAAAAAATCTCATAAAATACGATAAATGACGAAAAACCAATTTCTGGGTTGGAAGAACTATATCTCAACCATGCACCCAGGGTTACCAAGTTTTAATGTCATAAGCTCCGTAGACTTAGTTCAGAAACCCCAGAAAATTGTTGGTAGACCCCAGAAAATCAAAATTGAACAAAATATATACAAAAAAGTGTAATTTTTCCAGCTCACATGTATTTCACATTAAAAAATATCATTTAATATTCTTTCTGATTGAACCAACTTTCTGAATCTGAATATTTTTAAAAATAAACATACGAGTTAATTATAAAAATATCATAACAATTTATAATTATATTTATATTTATTTTGAATTTGCGCTGATTCAAATGTCTTTTTTGTTCGGGGGCTTTGAAATAACTCAAAAATTACTCGCAGTTCATATTATAATTTATTCGAACACGTAATTCTGCCTTGGCGAGTTCTAGTCTCATTTTATTTCGATCGTTCCTCCATGTTGATCCCATCAATGAAAGTACCCGCTCATCAACAAAAGCATTGCTGACATAAGTGCTTAATATTGTCGTACTGTCGGTGGATTTGAAAATATTGACGCACAACTGTTCGGCCGTAAAAGAATCAATATTTCCCAAATTTGGGCGACGTTTATTTACGGTAATTATTTCATCATATGTTAATTTAAATTTAATAGTTCGGCAACTTCTAAATGGGTTTTAAATGAGTTATCTGCGAAATCATAAATTTTTTAAATATAATTTAAAGCCCGCGTATAAAAGGCCAACCAGTCAAGAGTAAAAATTTAAAAAAAAAAAATTTAACGATACCAATTGTCTATCTTTTTTTTGACATTCCAGTGGCACTATTCTGGTAGATCCCCGGGAATAGGGAATTGGGGAAAGATTTTATATGTAATTTCTGTTCAAATATATATTTTCCGGCCTACTGACGAAAAAAGTTCCATATAAATATTTATAAATTGGGTATAATTTTTCCATACCTAAATTGGTAGGGAAAAATATTCCCAATTTAATTTTGCTTTGAAAAAAAATTAACACTAGCTTTTTACCACAGTAAGCTAGAAAAAAATATTTGAACTGAAATTACATATAAAATCTATCCCCAATTCTCTATTCCCGGGGAATGCCAGAATAGTGCGACAGGGACTCAAGTTGCGTTCCGTCAAATAATGAAAATGCAAAGTTTTTTTCATTAGCAATCGAGTAGGTTTGCATTCTCCATAAGAAATTTTCGCGACTTCCCCAGCCATGAACAACTTATAATTCTTAAGTACAGAATCGATGTTTACTTTTATAAATAAAACATGAAATGATTTTTATATATTTTGATTAATTTAACAGAACAAACATTTAATAACAGAAAAGCCACGACTAATATTTAATTTTAACTTTTAACAAGATTTCATAAATTCAAAATTTTTATCACTAATTTTTATAACTTCATATATTAATTTAGTAATTAATTATACAATTAAAATAATTTCCGCCTTTATATTTAATAAAAATTCAGAATTTTATATTTTTTAAGTTTTTCTTATTTTTAGGCGAGAAATAGCGCTCAAAATTATTTTCAAGTGACAGCTAAATTTAACGAAAGTTTCGTTTAGTTTCTTAAGTAAAAATTTAGTTTTGCTGGCATGCCATTTATTGCATTCTTATTTTTTTTATTAAGTTAAGTTTTTATTCCTGACTGGTTCCATTTTAAGTCTCTAAGGCAGCAGCAATGAACTTATTTTGTGTTGTTGACACTAATTTTTAATGACACTCCAGCCATACAAGTTTGGACACAAAATTTCGCTCCAATAGTTTTTATATACATATAGTGACAATTCATATTTAACGAAGCTTTGTTAAATTTTTAAATTTAAATTACATTTTTTTCATGTGGAAAGCACAGAAACGGTATTTATCGCAAACATATTTTTTTTTAAAGTTACGTTTATAATTTTTAACCTAAGATTTAATAAAGCAGTTTTAACTTTGCTGCCAAAAAATTTATCTCGAATTCTGCATTCCAGTTGATCCTTTAGGTAAACTCATAATAGAATTTAACTCTGTTGCTGTAATTGATTCCCCCTGTAATATGACAAGTGATCGACACATAAAACTTTAAAAATGCGAAATAAAATATAAATACATCTCTGGAATAGTTATTGACGTCATATCATCATGTTACATTTCATCTTGTTAAGATTTAATAAACTTCCAAATAACTTTGTCATAATTATCTTCGCTTTGCTGCAAAAAATATCGTTTGATTGCAGGCCAGGAAGTTAAAGTTCAGACTACTGGCTTAATTGCAAATTTAACGAAAGTTTAATACTTTAGTTAACAGTATTTTTTCTTACATAAAAATTAAGTTGGCAGGGTAATAACACTGAAATGCCATTTATCGCATTCTTTTTATTTATTAAGCTAAGTTTTTATTCCTGACTGGTTCCCACTTTAGACAAGCTTATCGATCTAGTATGTACCTTCAGATTCGGATGTAAGATTTGTTTATTTTTGGTAGAAAAGTGTCTAAAAGAGAATTATAATATAGTTTATACACACAACACACGTATACTATGAAAATGTTCCCAATGGAAACAATTTTTTTTAACAGTTGTATATTTGTATTCAAACCCTTTAATGAAACGGTTAAAATTAAAAAATATTGAGTAATGGGGATATAATTTATAAAGGAAACTGAAAAATAGTAAAAAAATAGTTGACCCCAGAAAATAAAGATCAGACACGCAGCCCCAGAAAGTGTATTCAAACCCCAGAATCTAAGGGTCAAATGTATAGGGTTGGCAACCCTGCATCCACCCCATAGAAAAATTTCAAAAATTAATTTAAATCGTCCTCCATATCTTGATATAAGCAGATAGTCCAACGAATTGTGACTGAGCTCATGTATGTGAAATTGGCCCGAAAAGTAGAAAAAATGTGTCTCTTTCCTTAATCAGTCATATTTTCGGGCTGGCCCGAGAAACTTAGAAAAACTGCACTACCATTCATATCCCAAAATTTTTTAAACTGGCGCGAAAAGCAGCCCGGAAAAATTTTGTCTTTGCTTAATCTGTAATATTTTCGCCGAAAAACGTTGAAAACTGTATTACCATTAATTCATATTCAGATTTTTTTTTTTCAAATCAGCGTACTACAACAAGATTTTATTTTACAAGCCAACACTAGAAAATAGAATAAAATTTAATGAATAGACATATAATAAGTACATATATGAAAAGCAAATTTCCTAACAATGTCAAAAAATTAGAATGTATATGTTACGGTAAAACCGCGAAATCATTAAATATCCGAATAAAAATCGGAAAAAACTGTTTTATTGCTTCGAAATCTATGAAATGAGAGTCCTATATTCTCTAAATGTTTCACCCTTCACCCCACGGAGTATTTTTTATGATATTAATGAAAATTGGAATTTGGAATAGTAGGGACTAACGACTCTACTAACTCTCATAAAATCGCAAGAGCTAATTTAGCCTCTCATGAAGCTTGGCCCTCTGATGGGGAATAAATGAAAATACGGGGATGTAGGGGGTTGATTGACAAACATTTCGTAACGATTGGACCTCTGGACAACCGATTTACCGATTGCCACTGTCGCCGGCCACTGTCCAGAATTAAGGCGATGATTCATGTAGAAATTTGGTCTGACAGACATCTCTGATTGGTTATATTTTTGTCTTATACGATAAAAACGAAATTCACACTTACGCGCTTAAAAAAAGTGTTTTTATTTTTGTTCTTTATGATTTTTTTTTTAATATTTTAGAATATGTATTCTTTTGTTCTGACTACCGACAAATTCTTTAAAAAATTGAGCAAGATTCAATTTTTAATTTTTGTACTTCGATAAAAAAAATATATGAACGGCATCCAACCAATCAGAGCGAATATTATTTATGTCTGTCAGACAAAATTTATACATGAACAACCCCCTTTAGTATTGGCCATCTGGAATTCAAATAATTTAGCCCCATTTCTGTATGAGGTGGAAAAAGCGTTCGTGTCAGTCTCGGTATTTAACGATTTTCAGCAAAAAAATTATTAAGAAATTTTCTTCTGTGGCGGTTTTTAAAAAGATTGCCTGAGACTTCGGCTACCGTCGAGAATTAGTGTAGGCCATCTGGAATCCAATTAACGTAGCCCCATTTCTGTACGACGTGAAAAGAAGGTTCTTGCCAGTCTCAGTGCCAGTCTCACGATTTTCAACAAAAAAATTACTAAGAAGTAGATGGTAGCCAAAGTCTTATGGGCATCAATATAATGCCACATAAATTTAATGGTCAATTGTCCAACTTATATTTTATAATATTTTATTTAACAACATTCGATTGGTTTTACATTTGATGAATGATGTTCGATTTATATTTATTATATATTTAATGTTTAATTAATACAATATTTAAAACATACACCTCGTGTGTTTGAGGAGTAGCTAAAATCTAATTATTATAAATTTTCATTGCTACGGTTTTTGTTTAATAATTTTGTTTAATTTCATGGCACTTCCATTTTACCCATTCATGGGAATTGCTACTTTAATCGTTATACAAATTCACCGGTAAAATAAACTTGTTGATCGAACTACCACAGTCTCATGCAATCCTTGTGAAAACCGCCATAGAAGAAACTTTCTTAGTAATTTTTTTGTTGAAAATCGTTACGCACTGAGACTGGTACGAACCTTCTTTCCACCTCGTAGAGCAATGGGGCTACATTATTTGGATTCCAGGTGACTTACACTAATTCTTGACTGTATAGCCGAAGTCTCAGGCAATCCCTGTGAAAACTGCCACAAGAAACATTTCTTAATAAGTTTTTTGTTGAAAATCGTTACGCACTGAGACTGGTACGAACCTTCTTTCCACCTCGTACAGATTTGGGGCTACATTATTTAGATTATAGATGGCCTACACAAATTCTCGAAGGTAGCCGAAGTCTAAAGTAATTTTTTGTAATTGTCAGTAAATCCGCTTTTCATATACATATTATATCTGTGGCAATTCAAAAAAACCACTTATCTTAGGACTTTACATAGGTAGTAAGATAAGTGGTTTTTCTGAATTGCCACGCAGACTAAATTTTATTTTATTTTTTAGTGTTGGCTTGTAAAATCAAATTTTGTTGTAGTATGCTGATGTTTTAAAAAACTTCGGGATATGAATTAAAGGTAATGCAGTTTTTCTAATTTTTTCGGATCAACCCGAAAATATTACTGGTTAAGGAAAGAGACACATTTTTTTCGGGCTACTTTTCGCGCCAGTTTCACATCGGTGCTGAGCTTGTAAAAATATATCTCAACTTCAACCCAAAAAAAATCGGAAAATACCACAGAAATTACTTTAAATCTTCCTCCATCACTAGACATAGGCCGATTTCAGGGTGCAAACTTTTTGTGTCGTCATAGTTTTCAAGTATTATGCCATTTTTTTACACTTACTTCCAAAAAATGGTTGCGTTATGGTAGTTTTAAGAGCAAAAATGTAGCATTTTTCGGGTCATGTAGTTAAAAATGTAGTCATATTAATAATTAGTGTTGCCATCTCATTTCTCGGGAATGAAATTTGAGCTAACTTCACAATCCTTGGAGTCGGATTTTGTAATAAAAAAATACACTCAACTCATGACATTCAATCATCTTGAAATGAAATGATTCATTATGGCGGATGTTCATGAGTTGTGTGTACTTTTGTACAAAATGGAAATTGAAACAAAGAGAGAGCTTTTCTAAAAACTATATTGGGTTTTAGGAACCTCTAAGCCATAATACGATAAATATGATGAAGCGTATATGCAAAACTCTTAATAATATACCCAGACTGAATTTTTGATCGGAATAAATTCGAGGATGGTACCTTAAATATAGCATTATTATAAAACTATCTGCTAAATTATTATAATTCGAACCAAAGTCAATTTAAACATCCGGAGCCAGCAATATGAACAACCTCAAAAACTAAATACTCATCACCAGAAATGGTGAAACACAAAGTTCCTCTCGAAAACTAGTGTTTCATACGGAAATAAAAAATCTGATGTAAATCAAGTAATATCGGCTTAATAAAACACCAAATATTTACAAAATGTATAGTCAGTTCATGCCAGAAATAATTGATGTGGATCATATGCAGCTGACAAGATGTGATTCTGGTACAAATACAACAACATAGAACCATATTTTATGTCTCACCATTGTGTTAATCGATCTAGCAGTACCACAATAAAATTACTGGTCGTTTTAATGGCTCGCAGAAGACAAATTCAGACCTAAAAATCAACGATATTTTACTGGTAGATCCAACGATACAAAAAGGCAGATTTGACTCTATAGTCAAGACAACTTTCTCATCAATTTTGATAAGCTGAAGTACAGTAGTATTTGAGCTAGAAATAGCTCAATTATTTAACCCGCTTGGTCTGTATTATCCCCGCTTGGCCTGTGTTATCCGGTCATTTTTCAGACTGAAAATATAATGCAAAGATTGTGGTCGATCTCTGGATTGTCTTGGAATGATGACATCTCTGAATCAATTCGCTAAACATGATTAAAATTTCGTAGCTGCCCTTTAATAAAATTGAAATTCCAAGATGTACTTTTAATAGATTTAATTCACAGTGCAAATCAGTAGAACTGCATTCGAACAACCAACCAAAATAATGGCCACACTTCCAGATTACTGTGGAAAATCTAAAATCGTTCCTTCTCCTAACAATGCATATACCAAAAATTGAGCTTTGTGCTGCACTATTGTTTGGCCAATTATATGTCAAAGATCAAAATGCAACAGAAATTAACTTTGATCGAATTATACTGTCAGATTCCGAAATAACGCTCCAAAGGATTAAACCTTCATCTGTCAAGTCGCAGATGCGTGGCATCAATCGATAGTTGATCGCATGTACAGAGAGAGAGTTTAATTCTGCAGACAGTTACTCGGGGCACAATGCGTTGTATTTTAAAATCATCGGAAGCTTTGTGAAACGGTCCAATTTTGTTCACTTCAGACTACAATGAATAAAACAATCGAAAGGCTAAAACGTCACTTAATGTCATAATTGTAGAAAATTTTTTGATTCAAAAATAATCCGACTATTTTAAATTTGAATTTTGATTTATAGATGGAAAATGTGTAAGAATCACAACAATCAGTTTCGAACGGATGAGCGTCGTATCAGTGCAAAAAAGGTGAAACTTTTGAATGCAGTAAAGAAATATGTCCTAACGTAAGCAGTTGTTTTGAACCCGTGTGTCATTCTGTTGTTTCAGACGCTTTCATAACTTCTTCTTAGATTTTACGTTTTCCTTAATTTGGTCAATAGGTCTTATTGATGCCCATAATTAGTCAAACATGATAAGTTCCCTTAAAACCAACAACAAATAGGCTTGTGTCTGGGAACTGAAAACATAAATCTATAATAAAAATATAATATGAACTTTTGAACTTGAAGTAATAATTCATCTGAAAACTATTCACGTACATTTGATGTTATTTCGAATGACAAAGATTCTAATAAACTTAAACTTTATTGCTGTTCATAAAAATTTCATTAAATTTCAATTTAGTTGAAACGATTATACAAAATACGTCCATTTCAAAACGTGTCACTACACGAACTATATAATTTAATTTGAGTATGACTGTTTAATTCAGCCTCAGCTTGAACTAATTTAACACTTTTAATACACTTTTAATTCCGAGCTTTCCACGGGTGAGGGCTAATACCGGAATATTGTAATAAAAGCGTATAGTAGAGTTTGATTAGAACTGAGTAGTTCATTTATTTTTTGTCGTTTATATACAATTTTGATAGTTTCTTGTTGTTGTTTTTTACATTACATATGATCATATATCAATTACAATATTTTAATATTTTATGAACTCAAAAAGTGCAGAATTGCATGTAAAAAATTAATTATTTTATTTATAGCTAAATTAAAATTAACATTCTGTAAAACTGCATATTGTTGCAGTTAAATGACCCTGTTCATATTGAACATCTTGCGGCGCGGGTTTGGACGGGACTTGGAAGAACGGATGATTGGTTACGGCGGTTTCTTCGTATGTGGCGAATTATGACAGTTATCCCAACCGCAAGTGCTATCCATAGGATAAGATGTATTGCTGTATAATGATGAATATGATGAAAGTGCTCGTTGGTTGTATTCTCTTCTACCTCTTTCATAAGGGAGATTTGTTCTTCTAAACCCCTTGTATCTGGAGTGGTTAATAGCTCATTTTCCTCATAGTTTTGTTTAGATATCTCTATTGTTAAATCTTTTAAGTGCATCCCCTTTAAGTATGGTGCAATTCCGAAATTCTCGATGGTAGTTTCAAATCTATCAGAGGCCAGTATGCTTAAGTGATTGTCTCTAAGGGCGCATCCCGATTCTAGCTTTATTATTCCCGACCCTGATAATTGCTTTTGGTTTGTAACTGATCCACATACAACCGTCACAGTTGTTTCCTTTGTCATTACGAATACCCATTGATTTGGTGCGTATAGTTTTATCCAAAGGTTTGAAGTAACATTTTGGTATTTTATCTCACATATGTCTTGTAAATTGGACCTGTGTTGCAATATTGCGATTTCACAGTTGGTTCCTTCCCAGACACCTGACAGTATTGTTGGTATCTCGCATAATAGATGATCATCATTGATAATGTTGCATTTAGATATATCTCTGGCTGATAGTTGCGTAAAATGTTCATTTTGAATATCAACGGCGATAAATTCAGTTGTTGGCACTATATGTGCACGCCTTTCAGTTACTAATATATTAGGTACAGCTACTACTGAATAAATGTTATAGGACCAAACATATGATAAGGGAATTGAAATTTCGATTATCACATATGCTTTTGTCACTCTAGTCCTGGTTGTCATACTTTTAAATAAGTGGTCTAACTTGCGCAATCCGTGACCCGGAATTGTAATGGAGACTGGTATTTGTTTTCTTATAGATGCTATTTGTTCTTCAAGTTGTGATGGGCTCAATAAAAGTGGGTGTAAAATGTTTAGATGTGCATTGTGAATAACCTCTAGTATCGCCTCCTGCACATCCCGTAAACTTCCCGTGGCAACGACTAGTTCAAGGGATGTCATTAAAATAGTTAATACTTGTTGTTCCGTTACACGTGTGTTATTTATGTTTTTTTCTAAGTGCTGCAACCTCCTCTGAATGTTATTAATAGCCTGTACTGTGGCATTTTGGCTGTGCTTGAATAGTTTTACAGAGTTATCAATCATGGAGGTTTGATTCTTTATTAGCAGTAATAAATGATCTTCATTGGTTTCTATAGTTTGAAAATGTTCTTCATATTGATCTGCTTCTCTCTGCGTTAATATTCCAAACATGTCACCTAACACTAAACCTGTAGTGTCACCAATCCCCCGTTTCGCTCTGGTTACTTCTTTATTGGATGACATCAGTAATTGATTGCCTTCATCTATTCTACTCATTTGAGATCGTAATTGCTGGATTACCAGTTGACAGTTAAACCTCTCCATATCTATTACCGAATGTACTGTTTTACACATAGTTGCAAGTTCATCTATTAAGCGGTATGCTTGAGTTGTTTCTTCCCAATACGTATTTAAATTATACCGCACAACCAAAGTCCATCTCATGGCAACTAGCTCCATCTTACTGATTTCCTCAAGATATATGCCAGTAGAATGTTTGAAGTTCTCAATCTGCATCAGTTCTTTGGCGCTGGTGGTAGAAAAACAAATGCTCATCAGGGCCAATAATGCCAGATGAAGCTTGATTCCCCCTTTCGCCTGTCTTCCTGGTTGGCGTCTAACTGGGTCATTGGTGTTAGGTGTTGCTAGTTTTGCATCTGGAGTCTTATTTGCGTTAATTATTTGTTGTGACCATGAATTGTCTTCTTCGCTTGGTAGCTTGCACAACTTAGTGATAGGTCGTTTATAGATATTCTGGCTGCATTTTATGGACGCAATACGAACCAAGCCATCTGAGCCAGTATGCACCTCCTGTACTCTCCCCATTTTCCAACGTGACGGCGGCAATGATTCTTCCTTCAGTAGAACGACATCCCCTACAACTAAATTGGGCTGACGTTCCCTCCATTTAGTACGTTGTTGTAACTGGTGCAGGTAGTCTCTAGACCATCTTTTCCAAAAGTCATCTACAATCTTTTGTACTAAATGCCAACGTGTTCTTAGCGTGCAAGTAACATCATTACTTTCTGGGACTACCTTTATTGGTCCGCCTATTAGAAAATGCGCAGGTGTTAAAGATTCTAAATTTTCCGGATGGTCATACAAGGTAGTCAATGGTCGAGAGTTTAAGCATGCCTCTATTTGAGTCATTAATGTTGTTGCTTCTTCAAATGTCAATGCGGTCTCACCTATGACTTTCTTCATGTGAGTCTTTACTGACTTTACCCCTGCCTCCCATATGCCACCAAAGTGTGGTGCAGCAGGTGGTATGAAGTGCCAGGTAGTTTCATCTTGTTGAAATACCCTTGCAATTTCTGGTTCTAGAGCTGCAATCTTCGTGCGTTGTTGTTTCAGTACTCGTTCTGCACCAACAAAGTTGGTACCATTATCCGAATAGATTTCTCTACACAACCCCCTGCGAGATGTGAACCTGCGGTAAGCTGCTATAAATGCATCTGTTGTTAATCCGCTGACTACTTCTACATGTAAGGCCTTGGTGGTCAGGCAGACAAATACCGCAATGTATCCTTTGTACGTGGTTTGACCTCTTCCTATCTTGTTCCTCAGTTGAATCGGCCCGGCATAATCAATACCCACCTTGCTGAATGGCCGTGATGGAGTTACTCTGCAGGACGGTAAATCACCCATTAGTTGGTTGAGGGTTACTTGTTTAAATCTTATACATGTAACACATTTCTGTATAATATGACGTGTCAGATTTCTACCATTAATTATCCAAAATTTATTGCGAACATTTGCCAATGTAAGTTGTATGCCCCCATGAAGTGTTGTAGTAGTATGAGCATCTTCAATTATTCGCTTGCTGATTGAGCTTTCCTTTGGTAATATAATTGGTTGCTTTTGATTCATTGGTAGTTGCGAATTTTGTAAACGTCCGTGTAATCGTAATATCCCATCCTTGCTCATGACTGGATTTAACGCAGATAGTTTGGATTTTTTATTTAATAAAATCCCACTCCTCAATGCCTGAAGTTCTTTACGGAAGTATCGGTGTTGTTCAATCCTAATTATTTGGACTTCCGCGAGTTTCAGTTCTGGTACTGTCACTTCTTTCGACTGTCGCCGTTGTTTATGAACATGCACGTTTATGAACCTTTGGCAGTACACCAATATACGCTTCAACTTATGAATGTTTGAAATTTTATCAATTAATTCATGTAGCGCGTTTGCTTTAGATTCAGCGGTTATTGTAAGACAAGTGATATCCGCTGCGCTGTCCTGGTTGTGATCACCTTGTATTTGTGGACCCTTGTGCGAAGGTGATGATGGCCATGCATCAGAATTTTCCTGCAAAAATGTTGGTCCCGTCCACCAGATCGAGCCTTGTGAGGTGATGGTAGCCGCTGCCAATCCTCTTGTTGCTAAATCAGCTGGGTTTAGATTTGTTGGTACGTAATTCCATTGTAGCTGAGGTAAATTATCTTTAATCTGAGATACCCGATTGGCTACAAAGGTTTCTAACTTCGGAATATCAGCTCTTATCCAGCTTAAAACTATGGTGGAATCCGTCCAAGCGAACATCTTTACATCCTGCATGTTCATGGTATTTTTAGCGTATCTTAGAAGCCTAGATAACAGATGCGCTGCGTTTAGTTCCAGCTTCGGAACTGTCAGTTTTGTTTTGATTGGAGCAACTCTGGTTTTTGCTACTAGCAAACTGGTTGTAACTTGCTCGAACGTATTTGTGGTTCTTAAATAGACCACCGCTGCATATGCTTGTTGCGAAGCATCTGCAAATCCATGTAACTCTGATTTTTGTGTTGACGTTGTTTTAACCCATCTTGGTACCTTTATTTTGCTTAATTCATCTAATTCGTTCTTATACTTTTTCCATTTTGCTTCAATAGCTTCTGGTAGCTTGTCATCCCACTGTGTACCAGCTCTCCAAGTGTCTTGCATTAACAGCTTTGCTGTTATCGTTATTGGTGATAACCAGCCGACAGGATCAAATAATTTTGAAGAGTCGGACAACAGTAGCCGTTTCGTTGGTTCTTCTGTTGAAAGATTTAGCCTGGTCAGGTCAAATTCAAATGTATCATCCTCAGGACTATAGAGAATCCCTAGTGTTTTTATTATGTGGTTGATTTTTAAATTAATCATTCCTTTTGCTCGTAGGTGGTCAGGAACATTAGTCATGACTTCAGCTGAATTCGACGCCCATTTGTGCAATGGAAATCCTCCGCTCCGTGCAAGTCTTGTCATCTGTTGTTGAATGGTTACGACCTCCTCAACGCTGTCACCCCCAGTCAGTAGATCATCCACGTAAAAATCTCTTTCCATGATCCTTGCAGCTGTCGGATAGTTGTTCTTTTCATCTTCTGCCAATTGCATTAATGTTCTTACAGCAAGAAACGTCGCTGCCGTTGTTCCATAGGTAACCGTTTTTAGTTTGTATTCTCCTATTGTTTGTGATGGATTTTTTCGCCACAATATGCGTTGTAAGTTCTGGTGACCATGATGCATCCAGATTTGCCGGAACATCTTTTCCGCATCTGCTGTTAGCACGAATTTGTGTGTTCGCCACCTCAAGATGATGTCAATTAGGTCACCTTGAATTTTGGGGCCGTTCATCATTATGTCATTTAACGATAATCCCGAAGTAGTTTTGCTCGATGCATCGAATACTACTCTTAGCTTTGTGGTAGTACTTTCGTGGTTGATCACTCCATGATGTGGTATATAGTATACTGGATTCTCATCTGGATCATCTTTTGCCAATTGCATATGCCCCTGCGCTAGATAGTCTTCCATAAATTCGTGATATAATTTAGCGAATGGTTTATCTTTTAGAAATTTTCTTTCGATTTGCAGTAATCGTGCTACTGCTTTTTTTCTGGATTCTCCTAGCATAGACGGTTCTACTTTGAACGGTAAGTGTACCATGTATTTCCCATCTGGTAGTCGCGTTGTGCTTTCTGCATATAGCTTTTCAGCGATTGCTTCCTCCTGGGTATGTGTTTTTTCTTGCGGAATGGCATCATTTTCAATTAATAAGTCTAGTTGTTGCTTAATTGTTTTGGTTGTGACCATTGACAACATTTTATCTTCTTGGTTATTGCCTGTGCTGCCCATTATGATCCAACCAAGCTCAGTTTCTTGGGCAATTGGATCTTGTGGGTGTCCTCTAATGATGTTACTGTTTACAATTAGAGGATAGTAGTCAACACCGATTATTACGTCAATGCTATTGGACTTGTTGTATTGTGGATCTGCAAGTTGTAAATGCTGCAAATGTGCCCATTTGTTGGTATCAAAGTCGATGTCTGGAATATTATCCGTTAATTTTTTGAACACCATTGCTTCAAACTTAATTTCAAACGAACTCTGAAGCCTTGAAGATAAAGTTAGTTCGACCTTATGACTGCACACTCCGGCTTCCTTTCCTCCCATTCCTGAGATTTTAGTGTTGACTTGTTTCTGCGTAGCCTTAAGAAGATTTGCTGCCTTTGCGGATATGAATGACGCCTGAGAGCCTGGGTCAATTAATGCTCTAAAGAGCATGCATTTTCCCTCGCTTGTTGTTAATGCGATTAGAGCTGTAGGTAATATCGCAGGACCTAATTGTGTTGTTAAATAACTTTTAGACACTCGCTGCATGTCTGCGTTTGAATCGATGTGCAGTCCTGTGTTATGCTTTCCATTGCATATGTTACATTGGTTTTTCTGCCTGCATACATATGTTTCATGTTCTGCTGATAAACAGTTTCTGCATAATTTATGAAGCATTGCCATTTGCGATCTTTCACTGGAATTTAATTTCCTAAATCCTCCACAATCATTAATTTTATGTCCCCCTCGGCAGTAGACACAGATATTTGTTGTTGTTAAGAAGGTCCTTTTAACTATTTGAGCTTTGTTTTCACGTGAGGCGGTTGTTGGTAGGATTAATGGCTTTTGGTTGCCATTGGCCTCTAATGATTTGAACCTTCCTTCCAAAAATTTTAAAAATTCCGTTGTTGTTTGGAATTCCCTTGGATCTTCTAAGGAGATCTCATAGAGTCGCCTTGACTCATTGTCTAGTTTTTTAGTTAATATGAAGATTATTATTGAGTTCCACGATTCAATGCTTACCCCTGCGTTACGTATTCCGTACAAACATTCAATTGTTGTATCGTGAAGATTTCTCAGTGCCGCTGCAGACTCGATGTTTATATTTACTTGACTGAGTAACGTATTTAAATATGTTGAAATCAGTAGTCTCCTGTTGTTATATCTGCTATTCAAAATTTCCCAGGCGGCTTGGTAATTTTCTTCTGTTGGTTGTAGGTGGTTGATTAATTTGGCCGCAGCACCCTCTAACTGACCCTTTAGATAGTTAATTTTATGGGTATCACTGATCTGTCTATTCTCATGGATGAGTTTGGTGAATGTGTCACGAAATCCAGTCCACTTCTGGTAATCTCCAGCAAATATTGGGATTTGAATTCGTGGTAGCCGAATGTCCGTTGTTTGGTTTGTTGGTATAATTTTATCGGTTTCATCTATCCTCGTTGTTATTTGAAGGATTACTGATTGACACTTGCTATCAATGTTCTCAAAGTACTGTTCTGTGAAGTACTTTATACGTTGTTCTTCCTCATCAGTAACGAGCATGCAAATTTCCTCATGGAGTTCAGCTATTTGTTCCATGAGTTTTTGCATCACTCCAAGTGACAGTTTCATTGCCGGTTTTGGCCCAGTCACGACAAGGTCTTCGGCCTCATCAATCTTCCTGTAGAGACTCCTCATCCGAATCGTCTGTCGTTTTATTAATTGCTGCAACTCTGGATTCATTGTTTCCAAACCTGCATCTTTGTTGTTACTGGTGTTCGACTCTGATTGGCTTCTACTGCGATGCTCTGGGACCGGTGTAAGTGGTGGGCCGTTGTTTAGTTTTGCACGCATTATAGTAATAAATTCATTATATTTTCCCACTACACTTGTTACCGTTTTAAAGTACGGGTGCTCTAAGTTGACATCTTTCAGCTTTCTTATTTGCTCATCTGTTTCTAGAAACTTTGTATAAAGCTCCTTTAATTGTTGGATTCGGTTGGTGAGGTAAGTTTTTGTTTTCCTCTCTGGGCCATCCTTCTTATAATTAATACATATTTTATCAATCTGAGTCGCAAGCTGTTCTTGATTGAATGCAAGGGTTTCCATTTTTGAATTTAGGCAGTTCTCGTTCGCCAGTTGATTAATTATCGCGTGTTACTTGTTCTAATGTAGAATACGCGTTTGTTTTTGCCTGTTCTTAATGGCTCGAAGGACCACTGTTTAATTCAGCCTCAGCTTGAACTAATTTAACACTTTTAATACACTTTTAATTCCGAGCTTTCCACGGGTGAGGGCTAATACCGGAATATTGTAATAAAAGCGTATAGTAGAGTTTGATTAGAACTGAGTAGTTCATTTATTTTTTGTCGTTTATATACAATTTTGATAGTTTCTTGTTGTTGTTTTTTACATTACATATGATCATATATCAATTACAATATTTTAATATTTTATGAACTCAAAAAGTGCAGAATTGCATGTAAAAAATTAATTATTTTATTTATAGCTAAATTAAAATTAACATTCTGTAAAACTGCATATTGTTGCAGTTAAATGACCCTGTTCATATTGAACAATGACATTACGAGAAACAAAAGAAAATATTTAAGCCAAAGCTAATTGTTCGAGTCCAATATTTTGAACTAAAGGATATTTCTTGTATAAGATGTAAATATAAATGCGCCACAAGCAATATCACACAAATCATCTATACAATAATGCAATAAATATTAAATTAGATTAAAATTTCAAATAAAATTAACCAAACGCGGCCTTACATCAAACGAACAGGCATTAAATATATTTGATAAAATTTTTTGAAACTCTTGCGAAATAGATTACGTATTGTGAATACATACTGCAAAACTGTCAGAATCTTAAATCAGTAATTTTAACTTTATGGTAAAAACGGAAAATAGAAACAGGTTTGTCAGTACGTACGAAAATTAATGAGTATTGTACACAAATGGAATGGTATAAAATTGAAGAAAAGTCACATGTTGACATAGTTATCCGCCATTATTGTAATTATTTGAATATATTTTGGCAATCAAAACTGGAGTTACCCGATGTACTCACATTATAAGTGAAATTGCCTGCAGGAGTAAATTTAGTTTTTATAAAAGTTACCTATACTCATTTAGCACATGTTTAATTGAAGTTTTTTGAAGATATTAAATTCGCGAATAAATTCACAAATTGTATGACTCCCAATTTCACTTTATTTTTAATAACATAAATAAGACCAAAGTTTTAAAAAATTATCTTTTTTCATATTAAAAACTTCTTAACCAGTTAACTGTTTATGACGAATATATTCGTCATGCGTCTTCAGTAGTGACCATTGTCAGTTAATTTTGCAATTTTAGTTAGTCAGATTTTATCAGGTACGCAACTAAGTTTCCGGGTTTCACACATAGATACTGCTAGCGACACATCTAGTTGTCATTTATGTCATAAATTATGTTTTGTTCATAGCGTGAACAATTGTTAACGACGATAACCAGTCGTAATACCAGCACATATCGCAAGCCAAAATATTTCTTTCTAAGAAAGAAAATGTCGCGTTTTATGCCAAACAAACAGCATTCACGGGAAGTTTTGCTTTTCTGCTTCAACTTGAAAAAAAATGCAGCTGAAGCACGCCATTTGCTTGAGGAGGTCTACGTCGAACATGTACCATCGAAAACTACCTGTGAAAATTGGATTAAACGCTTCAGATTTCGACTTTGAGGACAAGAAGCGCTCCGGAAGTCCAAAAACATTTGTCCGAGCTGCAAGCTCTATTAGATGAAGATGATACGCAAACTTAAGATCAACTTGCGTAGGCATTGAACACGACTCGCCAAGGTATTTCCAAACGTTTATATGCTATATGGGAGAAATTCAAAAAGAGGGAAAATGGGTGCCACATGAGTTGACTCAGCGACAGGTGGAAAATCGAAGAGCCAATTGCGAAATTTGGCCTTCACGGCTTGAATGAAAAAGCTTCCTCCATCGAATTGTTATGGAAGATGATAAGTGGATCTTTTTAAGAATCCCAAACGCAAAAATTCGTGGAAGAAAGGAATCGGCGACGCCAACAACTCATCAATCTGAACCATGGATTGCTCGGGAAATGGCCAGCATGGGACACGAGACACGAACGAGTGATATTGCAGCACAACAACGATCTATACCATCGCACTCCCATGGTCCAGGACCCCATCAAAACGCTGAGATTATCACTTGTTTCGGTCGATGGCGCATAGCTTGACAGGGCTACACTTGCCAGAAAGATGGCAAAAATGTGTAGATAGCGAAAGAAAATACTTTGAATAAACCGTTTTTTATATTTCTATTGAAATTTTTCATTTCAAAAACCCGGAAATTTAGTTGCGCACCTAGCATGTCTTAGAAATTGTGTTCTAATGGGTTCCGTTTAATTTTTATTTGTGTGTTGTGCTCGCACTATCGATATATGAAATCGCATAAATTACAGACGAATAAAAAAAAAACACAAATCGCTAATTTCATATGAAACATTTTCTGGATTTGACGAATATGTTCGTCATCGCTTAATTTGTATGGCGCACGTAGAAGACACATTTTCCAACAAGGTCGAAAGAGTGAACTGGTTAAAACATGATTTTTGGATAAAAAAAAATGTTTATCTAACAAGAAATTTAAATGGGGTGTGTAAGGAAATCCCTGTTTTCAAAATCCCGGTTTGTCAAAATCCCGGTTTTGTATAAAAAAACCCGATTTTTAGGAAATCCCGGGTTGAATTTTTAAAATTTGGCATGTGGGAAAATGGCACTCAAATGATTTTTTGACAAAATACAAAAATGAGTTTTGGATAAAGTTCTAGAAAATGGCTAATAGGGATGGAATTTGGATGGAAGGCTGTCAGCTTCTACAATTATTGCATTTCAAAATGTTGCATTAACAAAATATTGCGTTTTTATTAATCTTGCAACTACAAAATGTAGCAATTACAAAATGTTGCAAGTACCGAAACTTACAATTACAAAACTTTATTAATTATTTTGTGCAATTAGAACTAGAAACCGGGATTTTGAAAACCGGGATTTTGGAAACCGAATTAAATGTTGTAAAAACTATTGTTAATTAAGGAGTGCAGCAAGTAGTAAAAGTTCATGACTTTCCAAAATTCTGTCAAATATGAGAAAAACGATTTAGAAAAACTTTAGGTATAGAAGTCATTTTAGAGTTTTCTTCGATCTATCGGTGACTAAGGTATAATTTCTTCGATACTTAGGTGCCCGTTAAAGTGGCCATATGAGCAAAAAAAATTAATTAGATTATTATTAGAAGATTTTGTTGTTCAGGAGCTACTGAAAAAAAAAATCCGGTTTAGCGGTTGACATAAGCCTCGAAACCCAAACATCAGTATTCACTTTTACACAGATTATCTATCTCCTTGAATTTCTGGTATACTCTATCGAGAGCCTTCAGAACCATTTTGATAAATCCGTTTTATCAAAATGGTTCTTACCAGAACCAATACAATGGCCGGCCGGAATATTCAAACGAAATAACTATCCAGCTATAAAAACTCAATAAACTCGAACTCATCGAGTTCATTGCGCAATGATTCGAATAATTTTCACTGAATTTAAATGGTATTTTAGAGGTTCTGACTGGCTTTGTTCTGTAATTCAGAATTCTGACTGAGGATGAACATGTTGCACAATAACACAAAAGTCTTCGTTCAAGCTTCGATGCTACTTTTAATCATTTTCGATTTTGAGCTTGACTAATTGTTTGTTTTATTGATAGGAGCAAGGTATAATTTTAAAATCCTTCTGATTCTGAATTTTTTTCTCAACTATGGTTGGTAGGCTTATTGAATACGAATAATCCGCCTTCGTTGAGCAATTTATTCTTTTGACTTATTTAAATGGACTTACTTTATTTGTAGGAATTACCGCACAATTGGAACAAGCTCTTTCAAATACAAGAATACACAGCAACTGGGAAAAACAAGTGGAACCAATTTGTTATAAACTCTAACGCGAGTTGTAACCTACCAAACAGTTACAATATAGAGTAATTAAGACATATTTACAGCCGTCTTACTGGCTTTGCGTCATCCATCATATGACGTATCTCAGTCTTTTGATGTATACTAATGTGTTGAATGTGCTTTATCATTCCTGTTTTCTTTGTACAGCCCTAGAGCTAAATACTGTATAAGTATGCAGAGTTATGCTTAAATATTTTGCTGTAGTTGCTTGCATAGGGAATTTCTTAAGAGTTCAGTTCAGGTTCACGATCCAGTTGATCTTTTTGATGGTGAACTCTACTGTTACCCAAAATTATTCAGCCGCAAAATTTAGGTAATGTAGATTGAAGTTATCATTTTTAATATGCTAGCCGAAAAATGTGGACATGGAAGATTGTTTTCAATAGACAGCCGAAACATTTTGGTAATGCAGATTCTGTAACAACCGAATGTGGCCAACCAAAACATGATAATTCAGCTTAAAAACATGATTATAAATAACAGGCGAAAAGCTGCCAGCCGAAATATGTTGAAGATAAATGTTTTTCATCAAACAACATAAACTTAACAAGACAAACTTACAACACAAATTTATTCGAAAAATTTTTCAGGAGGTCGATTCTAGCTTTCCTATAGGAAAAGGGAATTAGGAAAGATATTTTCATAGTATTTTTGTCGCAAAAATTCTTTTCCTGGCATACTATGGTAAACAGTTCGTGTAATTTTTTTCAAAAACAAAATTAAATTGGAAATATTTTTCCTATCCAATTTCGATACGGAAAAAATATTTCCTAAATATTTTTCCTAATTCCTTTTCCTAGAAAAAGCCAGAATCGACTTACAGGTCTGCACAGTTTTAAGGGGTGTAATTTCCAATTTCCCCATTTTTATATATTAAAAAAATACCACGTTCTAGATTTTTTCAGTGGGCCATCAATCTAGAGGTCTAGCTGCTGACTTTGTTAATTAAACTAATAAAATAATAAAACTTTTGCTTTTCCAAAATCTTTCAAAAATGAATGATATATATGATTTTATTCGAATGAGCCAAATGTAACTGTTTAATACTGTAACTCGGTCGTAAATTACATGATAATTGAAGAAGTAGCTACCAGCGCCAAAACGGTTAATTTGTGAACTAAAGGGCTGATTACAAAAAGTTTGGTTTTTCCAAAACCTTTGAAAATTCAACTGATGTATATGGAATTAATAATATTTGTTACTGCTTCCAGCGCCACAACGATAGTTTTGAGTACTAATGTGTTCAGAAGAATGTACAGCGTTCTTCAAGAATTTTAAACGATATACGAAAACTTGTCGTCTGATCCAAGATCTTTCAAACGATAGACTACACGTGTATATGACGGAGAAAATTTTTTTGCATTTTTGGGATCAGGGACCATCAAAACGATGAGAAAAGTGATTTTGAACTAGGATCACTTTTCATTATTTTTATCAGGATTTCAATAGCTTGTGGCAATATTCTCGTAATTCCCCCCGGGAAGAGGGAATGACTTTTTTGTAGCAGCTATTCCCCAGACATTTTTTCCCAATTTCCCTGTTTCCAAAAGTTAACTCTGTCAATTTTGGAATAAAAATACGCGATCGCAATAATAAAAGGAAACAATATCTAAAAGCAATTGACTCCGGCTAGTTAATTTTTAATGATATTTTAATCATCGAATTTTACTAAAAAAAAATAATTTTGTTTGTAGATATTAAATTGATTGATTTCCGTTTGTATATTGATATTTCCAATTTATATTACCAATTTTCAGTATAAATTTTTTGTCATAATATAGCTATAAGTAAAAATAATAATAAATTTCCGTTAAATCCTATTCCCAGTGGCACTATTCTGGCTTTCCCTGGAAATTGGGAAAAATATTTTCATAGCATTTTTATGAAAATTATATTTTTCTGGCCTACTGATTTTTTCCCAAGAACCATTCCCAAAAGTCAGAATACACTTGAGGAAAAAGAGAATAAAACTGCCACTGGTCTTACAGATCGAAATTATGAAAAAAAATTGTCCATCCGTCTGGGTGTCTGGATGGATGGACGTCTGTACTGATGATATCTCAAGAACGGCATGTGTAATTCGATTTTTTCCCCAATCTTCTTTTATGTTTAATTCGGAGAATTTCAAAGCTTTTGGGATTTCAACCTCAAGGGATCGAGTACCTGCCATAGGAATACCATATACCACCCAATACCACAATATAGCTTTACAATTTTTCCATATACTCCTTTAGTATATCGTTTGAAAGGTCTTAAATCAAACAACAATTTCGAAACAATTTTAATTCATTAATTCGCCATTTTGGCGCTGATTTCGTTTATTATAGAATATGTATTCTTGTAGTATATCGTTGAAAAAATCTTGAAGAATGCCGTCATTTTTTCTGAACACCTTAGTACACAAAACTACCGTCATTGCGCTGGAAGCAGTTAAAACTTTTATTGTTCCCATATAATCAAGTGGCATATCCTTTCAAAGGTCACACATAAGTGTGCCATTTCAATGAATAGGGATGTTGAAAAATATCGCAAATTTAGCTGAAGCATATTAGTACTCCAAATTATCGTTGTGGCGCTGATTAACGATATATTTTTTCTCATTATGGTATGATCATGTGGCATATCGGTATAAAGATTTTTTGAAATTCAGCATTTTGGTGCTGGTGGCAAATCATTCCTTTGGTATAGAATATATATTATGTCGTTCCAAATCATGTGACTATAAATCATTCATGGTTGAAAGGGCTTGGAAAAGCTGCAATTTTATTACCAGCACTTTAATTTACAAATTCACAGCTTTTGCGCTGGAGATTAATCCTTTGGTATAGATAATATGATATATCTTGTATATTTTTAAAAATAAACTTTTTCAAAATTAATGAAGATATTTTGTATGAAATACAAAAGTATTTCGATTCATTGTGTATGCAAAACTGTTAAAACTGGTCTAATTTTCAAAATCATGATCGTATATTAAGAACACGTTTCCCTGAGTCATTTTGATATAAATTTTCTTACTGAAAAATTGCAATGTTTCTAAATTTTTCAGGTTTGTCACTTTCTAGAGCAAAATTTTGATTACCCCGAAGTTCTGGTTTCAGCCCCTAGTACTTTTTTGAGTAAATAAATCAAAAATTTACTACCATCTAATGATAATACAGAAGAGTTTAAATTTACAATAAAAAAATGTTCGATCGCGAGATGCTAATCAGGGGTGACGGTCTCTTTATCGTAAACAATTTATCGTGTTTCAATTTAACGTGAACATTTAATCGTAGAACAGTTTATCGTGGACACAATTTACCGTGGACACAATTTATCGTGGGACAATTTATCGTAGAACAGTTTTTCGTGGACAATTTATCGTAGAAAGGTTTTATGCGTGGTATCAAAAAATTTGTGGGATTCTTTAATGATTTTTGGAAGAAGTTCTGGAATATTGCCATGTGGGACGGAACTCGGTAGTTTCTTAACCGATTATGATGGGATTGGGTATGTTGGATGGAAATGGGATTATTGAATGATTTTTGGAAGAAGTTCTGGAATATTGCCATGTGGGACGGAACTCGGTAGTTTCTTAACTGGTTCTGATGGGATTTGGTGTGTTGGATGGAAATGGGGTTATTGAATGATTTTGGGAAGAAGTTCTGGAATATGGCCATGTGGGACGGAACTCGGTAGTTTCTTAACCGATTATGATGGGATTGGGTATGTTGGATGAAAATGAGATTATTGAATGATTTTTGGAAGAAGTTCTGGAATATGGCCATGTGGGACGGAACTCGGTAGTTTCATAACCGATTATGATGGGATTGGGTATGTTGGATGGAAATAGGATTATTGGATGATTTTTGGAAGAAGTTCTGGCATATGGCCATGTGGGACGGAACTCGGTAGTTTCTTAACCGATTATGATGGGATTGGGTATGTTGGATGAAAATGGGATTATTAAATGATTTTTGGAAGAAGTTCTGGAATATGGCCATGTGGGACGGAACTCGGTAGTTTCTTAACCGATTATGATGGGATTGGGTATGTTGGATGTAAATAGGATTATTGAATGATTTTTGGAAGAAGTTCTGGAATATTGCCATGTGGGACGGAACTCGGTAGTTTCTTAACTGGTTCTGATGGGATTTGGTGTGTTGGATGGAAATGGGGTTATTGAATGATTTTGGGAAGAAGTTCTGGAATATGGCCATGTGGGACGGAACTCGGTAGTTTCTTAACCGATTATGATGGGATTGGGTATGTTGGATGAAAATGAGATTATTGAATGATTTTTGGAAGAAGTTCTGGAATATGGCCATGTGGGACGGAACTCGGTAGTTTCATAACCGATTATGATGGGATTGGGTATGTTGGATGGAAATAGGATTATTGGATGATTTTTGGAAGAAGTTCTGGCATATGGCCATGTGGGACGGAACTCGGTAGTTTCTTAACCGATTATGATGGGATTGGGTATGTTGGATGAAAATGGGATTATTAAATGATTTTTGGAAGAAGTTCTGGAATATGGCCATGTGGGACGGAACTCGGTAGTTTCTTAACCGATTATGATGGGATTGGGTATGTTGGATGTAAATAGGATTATTGAATGATTTTTGGAAGAAGTTCTGGCATATGGCCATGTGGGACGGAACTCGGTAGTTTCTTAACCGATTATGATGGGATTGGGTATGTTCGATGGAAATGGGATTACTGAATGATTTTTGGAAGAAGTTCTGGAATATTGCCATGTGGGACGGAACTCAGTAGTTTCTTAGCCGATTATGATGGGATTGGGTATGTTGGATGGAAATGGGATTTAGGATGATTTTTGGAAGAAGTTCTGGAATATTGCCATGTGGGATGGAACTCGGTAGTTTCATAACCGATTATGATGGGATTGGGATACTGTTAAAGTTAGCCGAAAGTTTCCAGCCGAAATAATGCAGATAGTGTCTTGACTATTTCAGCCGAAAGTTAAACTCTCTTTATAATCTCGCTCTTATCGGTTTTTAAATTCCTATAAACTGAAATATTTTCTCCTTCGCCCGAATGATATAACCCGATCCTAGATTCTCTTAACTTCGAGTTCGTGACTGATTTTTGCTGTATTCAAGACACTATCTGCATTATCTTTCGACTGGAAACTTTCAGCTAACTTTAACAGTATTCCAATCCCATCATAATCGGTTATGAAACTACCGAGTTCCGTCCCACATGGCCATATTTCAGAACTTCTTCCAAAAATCATTCAATAATCCCATTTCCATCCAACATACCCAATCCCATCATAATTGGTTATGGAACTACCGAGTTCCGTCCCACAGAGCCATATTACAGAACTTTTTCCAAAAATCATTCAATTATCCCATTTCCATCCAACATATTCCATCCCATCATAATCGGTTATGAAACTACCGAGTTCCGTCCCACATGGCCATATTCCAGAACTTCTTCCAAAAATCATCCAATAATCCCATTTCCATCCAACATATCCAATCCCATCATACTCGGTTAAGAAACTACCGAGTTCCGTCCCACATGGCCATATGCCAGAACTTCTTCCAAAAATTATTCAATAATCCCATTTCCATCCAACATACCCAATCCCATCATAATCGGTTAAGAAACTACCGATTTCCGTCCCATATGGCCATATTCCAGAACTTCTTCCAAAAATCATCCAATAATCCCATTTCCATCCAACATACCCAATCCCATCATAATCGGTTATGAAACTACCGAGTTCCGTCCCACATGGCCATATTCCAGAACTTCTTCCAAAAATCATTCAATAATCCCATTTCCAACCAACATACCCAATCCCATTATAATCGGTTAAGAAACTACCGAGTTCCGTCCCACATGGCCATATTCCAGAACTTCTGCCAAAAATCATTAGACTCCCACTAAATTTTGAAATACCACGCATAAAACTGTTCTACGATAAATTATCCACGATAATCTGTTCTACGATAAATTGTCCACGATAAACTGTTACACGATAAATTGTCCACGATAAACTGGTATACGATAAATTGCCCACGATAAACTGTTCTACGATAAATTGTTCCACGATAAATTGATTCCACGATAAATTGTTTCCACGATAAATTGTTCTACGATAAATTGTTCTACGATAAATTGCTCACGATAAATTGTTCACGATAAACTGACAGTAAATCGCTAATCAGTCATTATAAAATGAATACGAAGAATACTAAAGTTAGTAACATTAAATATCCACACGTGTCGATGACCACGTTTTTATTTGCAGTTCTATGATCTAATCATAGTATTTTTATTTTGAATTTATCCAAACGAAGATTTAGCACATTTCCATCAGTCTGAACTATATATAGTATGGTATAGTGCACCTTGTCTCATATATCACCTTGACATTCTACATAGCGTGTAGAGTTAAATAAAAATACTCTTAAATAGTCGCATAAAATCCTTGAAATCCCATAAAGTGTCACAAATATAAAAAAAATTAATCGCTTCAATAAAGATAAGAAGTTTAGACAGGTATCATCGGCTGTCACATAAATACTATTTTGGCGTAATAATAATTAAACATATCGTAACATAATGATATTCACTTACCAGAGTATTTTGATATCCTAGCCCAGGTTCATCATTGCCTTGTGCTATGAGCGGCGAATCCATCGGTTGAATTCGTGACGGTACCATAAGCGTATCCATTTTCAACGGGGTTTTATACGACGTCATTCTTAAATGTATTTTATTCACTATATATAGTTTGCAAATGCCCGTTAATCTCGACCCACTATTATTACAGTTTGCATATTTTTGGCGTATACCGCTCGCACTTCACTTTTATACGGTTCGGATTGAATGACCTGCGAAACATAAAATAAAATAAAAATCCGAAATTATTACATAACACAAACACCACAACTTGGTATGAAAATATTTTAGTTGAAACTAATTAAAAAAAATTATTTTATTTAAGTTTTACCATTTCTTATCAATTAAAAAGTATCGAGTACTATAATATTCGATTGATTTTCAAGTTTTGATTGCGCGGCCATATATTTTCTGTTAGTACATTCCAATGCCATACCGAATTTATAATACTCGTAATATAATGTTAGTATGCGTGATTTAGAATCAAACGGTGCAATCAAGGTGACCTGTGTACCCGTACACCACTTAACCTATATATAAAGTCTGTATATAAATATATAAAACATCGGTTGCATATTTATAAGGCCCTCCGGCGCACGACCATTCGATAACGAACGAAATTATTATCTAATTTAATTTGCATTCCGATAATTTTGTGTAAATTACTTACAGTTGCGAGAAATTTAGTGAATAATTCAATGTCGCTAATGAAATGCTTAATTAAAAATTCTAGTCACAATTGGAAAGAATAATATAACGTTTATCATGTTTTGGTATTAATTTCTTGGAATTTTGTGTAACGTATGTACGTAAACGACTGATTAACAATACGTTTACTTTTTACTGTACGATATGGTATAGAAGCATAAACTACCTGCAAATGTATACATAAGTGAAAGCAATAAAGTATACTCGTAGTTTACACTTGTTAAATTACTCGTATTTAATGAGATATTTTACCGACTGTTTGTAAATTACTAGAAAGAACGCAAATTTTTAGTAACGAAGTTAATAAATAAGCAAGTATTAAAGAGACTAGGGGATTCGCCTGGAGTTCTAGAGGCGACCTCTGATACTAAGTAGTCAGGCTTGAATTTATTGATAGACCCTTTTTTCTTGGAATGAAGTTATTCGCTTTTGTGCCTGACACCAATTGTTTCTAAATATTCAATTAAATTTGCTGGTTAGTTCATAACAGTTATTGATAGATGACGCTAATGTTCATATACCATGTCCATACAAGCTGAAAACTTAGCTCAGATTTACCAAGTGCTCATTAGAAATATTGTAGATTAGATTTAGATTAGATTTTTATTGTGGTTTTTTGTGGAAATTTTCATTGTGCCATCTATGAGCGACTGAGTAAACTAACCATCGATTTAGTCAGTTGTAAATATAGACAAACAAACCTGTGTCAGACATCAACAATATGAATATATATTTATTCTTTACAAGTCATATAAAAATAAAAACTAAATAATTTAATGTTAGGGCGTAACGCTGAAAGTATAACCCCGCAAGCACGGGCGCGGTAAAACTCTAACTACTTGCCATGAGGAGGAAATACCCATGGCAAATTGTGAAGCGTCTGTTCTTCACATAATAAGGGCGGCTGTTAAAAACCTGGCAGTAGGTATAAATACACGAAGTTATTAAAATTTGAAAACTTATTGTTTTTTTCAATGTTTGAAAAGTTTAATAAATAAATAAAAGTGTTAAAAAAAATGATTGTTTGAAAATCATAATTATAAGAATTCACATTGCCATCGCTATAAAAACTTGACCTATATATTTTGCTAACATCTTCTGAAATTTGATCAAACTAAAAAAATTAAGTTGAATCGAACTGTAAATATTTTGTTCACAAAATTAATAACACTTCAGCCAAATGTCAAAACATTCACAGAAAAAAATAAATTTTGTTAAATTTATTCTATGGCAACTGATGTATTTCCTTAAATATGGTGAGCTAATTAAGAGCCTTATTCCGCTAGTCGTTCCGTTTGTCGTTTCAAGTGTCTCATTTACTATGGAACCAAAGTCGGCTGCCTTGCCAAAATATCGAATATGTATATTATCGTGGTCACTTCAAATGACAAACGGCGTACTTTATGCCTTTTCTAGTCACCTCAAAATTTCACTCGACTCAATATGACAATTTTTAATTGTTTCTTTTATTCATTTCCAAGATTCCGAACATTCCGAAATTGACATAAATCGTTTTTTTATTCATTCATTATATTCTATTCCTTCTGTTCCTAATAAATTAATAAAAACAATATAAAATTTATTTTATTTAAGTTTATCTAAATATAAATGAAAAATTCGCAAAAAAAAGTTGAAATTGAAAGTAATTTCTTGTCATCTGCCATTTTTTCCTTTGCTCGCGAGCAGGACATGGATTTCGTTCGCTTTTCACGTTCAATTCAAGTTGAATTTTGTATATGTACGTATAACGTTGCCCTAGAATACTACAAGCCACACTGCTTTAAAAATTTGGCTATATGACGTATGACGTCAATTTATGTTGTCAGTTCTTTCCTTGGGTATTATTGGCAGCACTAAAATTAAAAAGATTGTTTTGATTTATTTTTGTGTTTGCTGTCATATTGATAAGAAAAAAATTGTAAACAAACAACAAGTAATAAAGTATTAATCCATAATATTATTATAAAATTATGCACTCTAAATTGTGTTAAATATGTAAACACGTATAAAATGTTTAAACATTTCGTATAATTTACGAGAAGACATATCCTTACTTTTAGCACTCATATAAAAAAAATCTGTTTGTTTTTTTCTTTTTATGAACATGACTGCCGTCTACAGTTCAAATAATAAACTGTAGACATAAATATAATGACATGGCAAGTAGTATGGCCTGTAGTATTCTACGTCCAGTGATAACATACACTTTTAATATTGCCACAGAATCTACACAGATGCGTCATAACTCCTTCGATTCGAATATTTGACCTTTTACATCAAAATAGAAATGATAAAATGGCTTAAATGGTAGATAATAGATAGCGCTAGTAGTTTTCCAAAAATTAAAATCGATCATAAAATCTTCGCAGTGTACATCTAAAATCTCCTCTCAATTGACTCTCTCAATTTAATGTCACTTTGATTTTGACTGCACCAACCGTATTGCTATTATTCGTAAAATCTAAACCTAAACCATATCTAAACTAACTAAAGATCTAAACTATTAAGCGTGTAAAGAATTAAACTAAAATGAAAAAATTCGACTTAACGGGTAAAACTTCCCAATATTTGGATTGGCGTTTAATTTTTCTGCTGTTGGAATTTTTGTGCTACAAGAATGGATGTATGTATGTATCATTTTCATAACCTACAAATTATGCATTGAATTACTTTTTTTAGATAGTCGTCAAAAAAGAATTATTCGAGAAAATTTTGGAACAAGGTGAATAAAACGGGTATAGTGGATTATACGGCTAATATTGTCCAAAGGTTAAATATGAGTGAAGCTATACGGAAGAGCTTTCAAATTGGTTGTATTAGCTACATTGAAAGAAAACTGAAGTACCCTAGCCCCCCATTAATGACAGCTATGAAACTTGCAGAATACTGTGAAAGAATAATGTGAGAGATCCAAACCGTTAATAACAGGAATTCGATTTCAAAATTGAAATGATCGATAGCGTTTACAAACTGGTCAAATATTTGTATGAAATAAATATCAGGATTCAATGCCGTATTTATATTTTTGCCTTTTAGTCATTCAACCATCCGACAAAAATTATTTAAATGTATTATGAGGATATTTGGCATCAGAAATCTTAGTCCTTAACTGGGGGTGGGGAGTCGGCATTGGAAAATTTAAATCGCCTACGGGAGGGTTAGTATATCGACAACAGCAATTTCAATGATATTCAAGCTCTTAAGCGATGAACCTGGTTGATACGTTGAAGTGTACAAGGGTTTTCCAATCACACTGAGGCATGAGACGATTATCAAAATGTTTCTGTATAAAAAACGAATGTCATTCAGCCAATGTGTTCTCGCATTTTACGGTATTTGGCCACATTGGTTATCATTAATCGAGGGCGGCGTAAAGCACAAAGATTTGATTAAAGTTATTCAATAACGAAATTCTTGGACCATTTATATGTAAACTATTTCGAGGGGACTCGGATGAAACCGGATGTTTCGTCCTCGGATGTTTAGATGAATTTATGGAAAACGCCCATTTAATGTTTTTTGGAACATTTTGCAGAATCCATCAATGCGTTACCATAAGTATGTTGGATGATAAATTAAACATGTAATCAGAGGAAGCTGAATGCTGGATTGTGACTTTAATTCGTAATGCTGGAATCGATGGTAAAATTGACTAGAAATTGAGACATGTAATGGGACCGCAACCTTTGTCACCATATCAACATCTATTTAAAATAAGTAATTGATTCCCTCTCGGTTAGTTCGCAAGCTCTCACTGGTACTATAGAGAGAAACCCAAGCTAAAGCACAAGAAAGTAGTGAAAATAATTGAAAGTACTACTAAACAATTTGTGGAACTTATAAATATTTTTTCTTCCATTCACCCGATAAAATTGAGAATCCAGAATAATTCGAATTTATGAAAATTACACAGTTGTTTTATTTTTAAAAATTTCAGGTAAACTACATTCAGCATAAGTGTTGTTTTGAACACAATAACTACCGCTAATTTTGGTCGATGCACAATAAGTAGGAATTGCTGAAGAATACAAGAAATGCGAGAGTACGTGAAATCGCTACATTGATTCGCTTTAGATAATCGACAAATCCAATAGCGTTTTGCCGGTCTTTAATCGCCATTGTTACGAGACGCAACTTTTGGGGCTCCTTGTCAGACTCCATGAACGCGACACTGTTGACAGCAATAGGCAATTATGCAGATGTCGAATGAATTAAATTCATTCTGATTTAGCTTGATGATGAATTCAAATAATTGGTTTGCCTTGGCTGAATTGAATCACGATGGACTGTCGGTATTGTAGATTCTGATCACGTAATCCGTTGAGACAATATTTTCAACTCGATCTGGGCATGTTCGATCAAAAATATTAGACATCCGTGCCAAAGAATAAAGTATATTCTGTGCCCGTGCTAAATTTTTAGCTTTAACCGGATCATTGTCATTAATACAAATGCTCATTGTTTGACAAATGATCGCGAAAAATTTGAAAAAAGTCAAGAAAAATGATTTTTTTTAAATTTAGAGCCATCTATTGGCGAACGTGGAAACTATTTTATTAGTATTGTCAAAAAAATCGTTTCTAACTGCCGTTTATGATATATTCTGTGATATTCCTAGTGTTCAGTCCAGGTTTTGCAATAAAACGCACTCATTTATCACAAAGAAAACCAAGAATATTTTTGATTCCGGCTGTCAAAATTTGTGTACATTTTATTTTCGTTGTAATTTTACATGGACAGTTTGCTCAACTTTAATGTCATATTATATTTTTGCTGTTTAATAAGCAATAAATTAAAAGCAAACTTATATTTCAATGGATCGCATATAATCATCATACATATTACGAAATCGTAAAAAGTCTCACAAAGTTCAAAGCAGTGTCTTGGATCAAATCAACAATTAAAATGTTTGTGTGTTTATTTAAAATTACATATAATTTGTTATTAGTTTCTTGTATGTGTGCTTGTTCAATGTCCACTTCATTCCCTCTGAATGATTGATTAGGTGACGTTGTGTGGTTACAATCATTCGTGTATTCACGAATTAGGCGAGAAGATTATCGTTAATCCTTAGATTTTATGTTACATTCATATCAAGTTGATTGCCTTTACACATATAAATGCCACCTAAAAACGATTTGTGAAAGTTTTTAGCACAATCACTGCTAACGTGAATTACTATGTATTGCTCGGGTTTGTTTTATTAGCTAAATTTTTGTTATGACAGCAATGCTTTTACGTACAGAATAAATTTACAATTATTTTTTCGATTTGGTTCACTCGGGTTTGACATAAAATTATACGGAGTGAAGCTAGATTCACAAAAAATATCATGATAATTTTTATCATTTTGGTTCGGGCTGAATACGCCGATTGTGTGCTGTTACTATTCTATCATTGTATCAAATCCACATGACATTTCGCCAAAATGTTGACCCGGTTTTATAAATGATACTATCGGTAGTGAAACAATACATCATGAGCGGTATGTTGTACCATCACTTCGAATCGAAAAAATCGAAATTCGAAAAAAGCCGAATCGAAAAAGTGAAAGTTGTATCAATTTTTCCTTTTCGAAAATGATACAACATACCGCCATTCGACTTTTTTCGAATTTCGATTCGAAGTGATGATACAAGATACCGCCCCATGTGTATTTCTTTCTCTGCTCGCGAGCAAAGGAAAAAATGACAGATTATAAGAAAATAGTTTTGATTTCAATTTTTTTTTGTGAATTTTTCATTTATATTTAGATAAAACTTAAATAAAACAAATTTTATTATTTTTTTTTAATAAATTTTATATTCCCCAGTTTAATTGTGCATTTATCTATATTTTTTGTGTTATTTATGGAAAAAATATTGAAAAGAAAAAGTTTAATATATAAGTGGATTAACACTTTAATGGCCGCTCACACAGTATGTGTGTGATAACCGGAACAACTATTAGACGTAAGGGGCGGTATGTTGTACCATCACTTCGAATCGAAAAAAAGTCAAATTCGAAAAAAGTCGAATCGAAAAAGTGAAAGTTGTATCATTTTTGCTTTTCGAAAATGATATAACATACCGCCATTCGACTTTTTTCGAATTTCGATTCGAAGTGATGGTACAACATACCGCCCCAGATCAGGGGTGGGATGTTGTAACATCACTATTTTCGATATTATCGAAATTTACATCTCTTTCATCACAAATTAAATTTGTCGTTTTTCCATTTTTCCAATTTTTTAACGCAGATTCAAAGTCTATTGCAATGCCTATCCAGTGATACCTTTTTTGTACTTATACAGCACGAAAATTTAGGGTAAAAATCGAATTAAAACATGGAAATAAACAAAAAAAAACAATTTTATTAAAAAGAAGTATTCCCTCCCCTGGCCCGACTGCCAGCTTCCATTCTCGGTTGCATTGATTTCACCAAAGTTTTCACAAAATCTTGAGGTATAGCCTCCCATTCTTCTACGATCGCCTGATGCAGCTCCTGGAGACTCGTTGGAGCAACATCTCTGGATCGAACCCTTCTTTTCAAGTCGTCCCATAAATTCTAGACAGAATTGAGGCCCGGAATTCGAGCTGGACACTCCATAACAGGCACATCCACACTTTAAAGGTACTGGTATACTACACCAGCCGTATGCGGTCTCGCATTATCCTGCATAAACAGAAAATTTTCACCATTAAACCCGGCAAAAGGTACTACGTACTCCTCGAGTACTTCCTCAATGTACCGTTCAGAATTCATTCCTATTGATCGACAGCCAGTATTGGCTCGTGTGATGAATACAAGATCTGTCTTCGCCTCTAATGATATGCCTCTTCAGAACATACACGATCCACCGCCACACGAGACACGTTCTTCATTGCAACATTGTGCATATTGCTCTCTTTGTCTTTTGTATACTCTTCCGCGTCCATCGGTGCCATATAAACAAATCCTGCACTCGTCAGAGAACAGGACTGTTCCCCATTCTTCTTCTGCCCAATTCAAATTCTCTCGAGCGAACTCACGACGGGCCCGTCGGTGGACTGCGGTCAATTTCAGCCCGTTTACTGGTCTGTGTGCAACCAAATTAACTTCTCGAAGTCGTCTTCTAACTGTCCACCGACTGACTTCGACTCCACGAACTTCTTGGAGCTGCCGTCCCAGTTGAACCGCATTCATATTGCGATTTCGCAACGAGTTCTTACAAGAAAGCGGTCATCTCGCTGTGCTGTAGCACGAGGTCGGCCAGATCCTTGTTGCCATCTGAAACCACCAGTTTCTTGATATCTCTGCCACACTCGACGAACGGAGGATCGGCCCAAATTTAGTTGTAGAGCCACTTCATTTTGGTGCTGCCCCGCAAAAATTAGTGCAACCACTGTTGCGGCTACCTCTGATGTGGTACCATTTCGTTGCTCCGGTTGAAGACGTAATCAATAGGGGATCGTTTATTCTAAGCGTCGATATGCTAATGATCACAATTCCGAGCGAGATATTTCATGGCATGCTATTGTATTGATCTTGTTGAATTATTTTTAGAATATAATTCGAAAGCCTGCTATTATGCATTTGACAAAAATCACTTTGTTGGCATGGTACAAGTACAAAAAAGAAACCACTGGATAGGTATTGAAATAGATTTTGAATCTGCATTAAAAAAATTAAACAAATATTGGATTTTTTTTTGATATTTTTGAACTTTTGTGGAAAATTGAGCAATGTGCGCTTTTTTTGCACCCAAGTGTATTTTATTAATCCTCCGATAAACAATACAACAGGATCAAACACTAACCGTGTGCCTGTCGATGAATGAAAAGATAACTAAAGAAGTTTGACAAAAATTTAAATTAATTTTGAAGCAAACACCTCAAATAACGTAAATTTTCACCGAGTAATAAATGTACTACCAACAAATTCAATAATCTTAACCACCTGATTAAATTAATTGAATAATACATCGTTGATAAGACTAAGTCAATAATGATTTACTATGTGCCCACACATTTACATAGTGTACGACATGATGCCAAAAAAAAAAATGTCAATTGACCATGATTGATGACTATTTTTAATCGGTAGCGATATACAATGAAAATAGATTTGGTGCGCCTATTTGCCTCGTAAACCCGACCGAAATCACATTTCGTGTGTTTATAATGAGCACATAAAAGTAATACGCGCCACAGACCGTATAAATAAATATTATTTAAATATTTTAATTAGCTAATTACATGCTGGCGTTCGGTCACGTGCCCCAAACTAAAATTGAATGAACATTATCGAAAACATAACTTACGGATTGTGTTATTGAAATTGAATATCAATGGATAGTTTTTTTCCCACACTGTATATACGACACGTGACCGATACACTTACATTATTGTATTAAAATATTGTATGGTCAGTATGAAATTGATATTACATTGTTGACTATTATGTATGTACATTATAATTATCTGCTAATATGTACGATAAACTAATTTTGTGTTCGACTATTTTGGACACAAATAGCTTCTTATCAAAATATGTTTTGTAAATATTTTCTTTGGCACAATAAATCTTAAATCTCCTCACGTTCAAACTTAGTGTCTGCGTATTGGTTTACAAAAATAAATGAAGTATGTGATAATGGATTTGTCACGAAAATTGTATTAAAACTTATCGATTTATTATTTGTGCAAACACTTTACTACAGATTTTTTTTTTTTTTGTATTAAATATAAATATTCAGCTCAGTATCGTAATTATTATCAATTAGTGACATGCTGATTGCTTAAGATTGCATACGATATTCGATTAAATGACATTGCAAACTCACAAACACAAAATATCAGGTTACTCTACCTTTGTGACGAATTATGACATTTTTAGCGGACTAAATAGATATAGTAAGTAGTTTGGTTTTGACTAATTGCAGATAAGTCTTTGCATATTGTGCAACCGCCTGGATTTATGAATATCCACTGTGGGATTGGAAAATTTTAAATCGAATACACATTGCTTGTTGTTGATTTCGTATCGTCAAACGCCAATGGAAATTTATGATAACAAATCAATACTATTAAAATAAAAAAGGTTTAAGAAGCAGACTTCATGGAATAATACAGGAAAATTTCTTCATGGAAAATTTATAAACTATGGATAAACATTTATTTTTCATTCTTTCACTCTTCTGTGGCACTATTCTGGCTTTCCCTGATGGGAATTTATTTTTCTGGCCTACTGTAGGAATAAATTTATTTCTTCAGTAGGCCAGAAAAACAATTTAGACACATTTGTGATATAAAAGTGTGGTATAAAAAATTGTCGTAGCATGCTGCGGGTTAATTGTGGATGAATTATGCCTTGAATTTCGTCATGTCGTATATTGTTGTGAATGAAGGAGACCACAATATCTTCTGTTTTGTTTGCTCAAGTGTAAATTTTTTTATTACATCTTATGTTTGTTAAATGTCATTCCAGTTTTTGTTTTTTGTTTATATCAGTGAAAATGAACAAAATAAATAGTTGTAAATAATTAATTTGTGTAGCTACAATAATAATTAATTACTTAAATAAAAAAATAATTTTAAAAAAAATTTTATTTATTTTTATACTATATTTACGCCTCTTGTGAAATTTATTGTACGAGTGTAAAACAATCGTGGTTTTATTAATTGCGTTTACCAATAATAATTTTATTTGATTGTAGGTCATGGACTCAAGCAATCCGCACATTCCTATGAGATGAAAGAAGTTGATTTTAGGGGCTATTTTAGGTTCACCCAGGCTTTGGCCATACAGTTAAGAGAAAAATTAGGAGCTCTACAATGACAACAGAGTTTGCTGAACTTTCCTAATTTCATACGGAAATTAGAAGGGAAGAAAGGGTTAAAGAGTGAAAGGGTGTGCTTATAAATTATAATTTATCAATTTGTCAATATGTCACATTTTTATACTGTTAAAGTTAGCCGACTCATTTCAGCCGATAAATGTCGATAATTCAGATTCGGCTGATATAACAACAATTTGTCAGCCGAAAAATGGTGGTAATCCAAATTCAAAAACAACTTATTATAGCTGTATCGTGTTGAGAAATAAAGCATTTTTGCTTTAGTTCTTTGGGCGCTATTCAGCCATTTCAACTAATGCAAATCTGCATTATCTTCAACTAAAGAAATTTTTAAAATTCTTTAGTTTTTGCTTTAGTCATGGTGGTGTAATTGTCTCAACAAAATACAGCTATTATTCATACTACTGAAGTTAGTAGAAAATTGGGCAGAAAAAATCTGCATTGTCGACATTTCAGTCAGAATTTCATCAGAAAACTAATTTATCGATCGACGCATTGAGATGGGAGTTCATAATAATATTCAAACCACAATATCGAAATTTCAGCCGAAATTTCTGCCCTACTGTCAACATATTTCGAAGGAATCAGTAATAATAATAATAATAATATAGAAAGTGCACAACCAACATTTCGAACGAAATCTCACCATAAAACTGCCTTACCGACAAAATTATACAGGGAAACGAAAACAAGAAGATTTTTTTAAATAAATAAACTAAATATTTTAACAAATTTTAAAATCATATTAAAATCTGTTTTGCGACATATTAGGTACATTGGATAAGGCTAGCTAATAAATTAAAAGCTTCTAAGTATTATGATAATTATAAATTTTGTAAAATTATAATTTATAACGTGGCTCCAAGAATCCGCGAAGCTCATATAATTCATTTGTCGTGTAAGCGAGTTAAAATTTTAGGCTCGAGACCAACAAACAGAATATCTTTTCAAAAATTCGTGTAGCCCGCATTATTCATTTATCGTGTAAGCGGGATATATTATTCGGCCCGAGAATAATAATATATCCCGCTTACATGACAAATGAATATTACGAGCTACACGAATTTTTGATTGTGGATCATTTCATGAGAAAAAGAGATTTCAGACATGGTTGAGGATTTTCGGAAATCTATCTATATGATCCCACATAAACTTTGATCTGAAGTTTTACAAGGATGGTTATTGCCTACTAAGGCCTGAACTTTTAAATTGTAGTTCGCTTACATGACAAAAGAATTACGTTATTTAAAATTTAATAGACATAATAACATAACCTTAAGAATTTACGAGTACATTTTAATTTATATGCACATTTTATATAATTTATATAATTTTATCGATTCGATTTACTTATTTATTTTTAAACATTTTGTTAAATAATTATTTAATTTCTCCTTAAAATTTGACGATAATGCAGATTTCGTCTGAATTGTCTGTCAACTTCAGTAAGGCGAATAATAGCCTGTAAAATTAATAAAAAAAATAAGAATGCGATAAATGGCATTTCAATGTACCCAGTCAAACTTAATTTTCATGTAAGAAACCCAACTGTCACTTAATAAAAAAATAGTGCGCACGATTTTCCGCCCAAAAAAAAAAGAAAAACTTTTATTAAATAAAAAGACGGAAATTATTTTATTTGTATAATTAATTACTAAATTATTATATAAAGTTATTTGAATAATTTTACGTACATCTTTCACTTATATATTATAAAAATTTTGAATTTGTGAAACCTAACCTAAAAATTAGATTGAATTGTGCACGTTGTTAAAAATTAAATATTAGTCGTGGCTTTTCTATTATTAAATGTTTGTGTTAATAAACTAATCAAAATACATAAACATCTAATCATGTTTTATTCATAAAAAATAAAAATTGACATCGTACTAATTTTGTTATTACTTAAGAATTATAAGTTTTGGATGGCTGGAATAAAGTTCTTATTTTTTTTTATTAAGTTTTTATTCCTGACTGGTTGGACCATTAAACGGTAATTTCTTTTTAAATCAACGTATATTATTCAAAATTAAACTTTTTTATTAAATGCATTAAAACTATAATAAAAAAAACTATTTTAATACTGAGAAAACTCAATGGCATATATCAAGCAAAACTTCAAAAATTTCAGATCAATTTTCATGTGAAGAGTCCAAAAATTTCTATAAATAGATCGCACACAAAATTTGAAAATTTCTAAAAATTGACCGTTTAAAGTGTCATGGCTGGAAATAGATTCAAATGAAAGGTCTAAAAAAATATTTTTCGCCACAAAATTTGAATCTGCATTATCGACATTATTCGGTTGACATTTAATCTTTTTTATTTTAAAGATTTTCGGCTTTTTTATAGACAAATATTATTTTTTATGACATTCACATTGTTTGAGACCTTTCGGGCCACCAAAAAATGATGTCATTTACTTACAATACTCTACTAAAAAGAAGTAGAAAATTCACTCAACCCCCCGTTAACCCCAAGGGTATTTGTGTGTGACAGAGCCTCACAACCCTTTACAAAAATGAGAACTTCCTCAAGTTTCCTCTTGGCAGTTTGGTTTCGTACCGATAAAAGTTGGTCTACTCATCAGGTTGCAACGACCAAACTGCAAAAATTTACCTCTTGCTTCACACCTATAGTATGAAACGTTTTATCGGTACGAAACCAAACTGCCAAGAGGAAACTTGAGGAAGTTCTCATTTTTGTAAAGGGTTGTGTGGCTCTGTACACACAAATACCCTTGGGGTTAACGGGGGGTTGAGTGAATTTTCTACTTCTTTTTAGTAGAGTATTGTAAGTAAATGACATCATTTTTTGGTGGCCCGAAAGGTCTCAAACAATGTGAATGTCATAAAAAATAATATTTGTCTATAAAAAAGCCGAAAATCTTTAAAGTAATTAATACAGACGAATTTAAAATTTTTTAATCTTTTTTATATTTAATCTGCATCATCAATCGAGCTTTCCCGGACTCCCAACATGAAAATTGACCTGAATTTTTTTCAGGTGTGAGCATCAATAAGACCTTTCTTTTGAATCTATTTACAGCCATGACACTTCAAAGGGTCAATTTTTAGAAATTTTCGACTTTTGTGTGTGTGATATATTCAATCGAGCTTTCCCGGACTCCCAACATGAAAATTGACCTGTCATTTTCAAATGATAATTATTAGATCGCACTTCATTTAAAATAATCTCCAAACATGTAACTGTAGATGCATTTCCCATTTTACCTCCCCAAACACCTAATACATCAGTTAGAGAAATTTGGCTTTGTATATTACTTTTAATTGCTTCGAATGAAAATTTCGTATTTAAATTTTTTAGTTGTTTTTTATTGACAACAAACAAAATTTTCTAATGTAAATAATTACTTTCCGGCATAAAATTCGGATCTGCAGTATCGACATTTTTCGGCGGGGATATGCAATTTTCATTTGATTGGGCCGAATCTGCAGTATCGACATTTTCGGCTGGAGTTGTCTAACTTTAATATGATTTTTTCGTTCATTATTTCCCCTCAAAATTCATTACGTAGCGTTGTACGTGTAGAATTTTTTGTTTCCATTTATATCACAAAAAAGTCCTCCAAATGAGATAAAAATGTGATATAGCACCATAGAATGACCACCCTGGGTTGCATTCTCAATATATCGATAGATATCGAGATTCGAGATACTGTTAAAGTTATAGCCGAAAAATATCGATAATGCAAATTTGGTTGAAACGACCAAATTTCATGTTATGTCGACAATGTAGATTCAAATGATCCAAATTAACAAGCCAGCCGAGAAATATTGACAATACAGATTACCTCGATATAGAAGTTTAACTTTAATCGCAATCGAAAAAGGTCGATAAAACAGATTTAAAGGAGCCAATTAATCATCAATTTTCCAACCAAAAATGTCAATAACAGACTTTTTGCAATAGCCACGCAACAGTCACGTTTATGCCGATCTGACTGTGTCAATTTGATGAACCCTGTATAGAATTTTATTATATACGTAAGGAGTGCACTTGATGAGGTTATAGCGGTGAAATGTTGCATTTTCCGTTGATTCGATGATAAAATTGTCCACCATTTGTGATTTTGTCTAATGACCGGTGTCTTTAAAAACTCTGACATATAAAAACTCAAGTAAAATTTTGAATTTTCCATGATTTTTCGATAAAATCGTTCATCATTCGAGGATTTTACAAACAGAGACCAGACTGACTTTGCATATTCGATGGCTCACGTCCCTAGGAAATTTTGGTTATAGATATTAGGTGGGTTTGGTGAGGTTATAGGGGTAAAATTGTTATGATTTTTCTTTCATGTTTTATTGATGCATTGTTCGTCGTTCGGGATTTTTCAAGATAGACAGCGAACTGACTATGCCAATTTGATGGCCAATGACTTTGATCAATTGAGATTTTTCGCAAGGCCATAGGTACATTTTGATTATAGGTCTGATAAAGTTATCGTAGTGAAGTTTTTATTTTGCCCTTCTACTGACGATAAAATCGTTCGTCTTTCGAGATTTTCGACCAGTCAGACTATGTCAATTTGATGCCCTAAGCCATAGATAGATTTTGATGATAGGTTTTGGTGGGTCCGGTGAAGTTAAAAGGATGGAGTTTTCATTTTCCCCAATTTTATCGAACCGTTCGTCACTCAAGATTAGGCATATTCAGATTGGTGGTCTATCAATCAAAATCTCGAATGATGGGAGAAGAGGAACATCAAAATTCATCCCAAACCTATAATCAAAATCTACCTATGTAGACCTATCTTGAATCATCAAATTGGCATAGTCAGATTGGCGTCTATATTTAGCACTTAATTTGAATGATGAACGATTTTTCGGTTCATTCCAGACCTATAATCATAATCTACCTGTGGTCATGGAATATCGAATCGGCAGTCAGACGGGTGTCTATCTAGCAAAATATCGCATGCTGGTCGATTTTATCGACGGAAGGAAGGAAAAATTAAAATTTCGTTCTTTTAACCACATCAGACCCATTCCAGTCCCAGCCTTGGACAAGTGAATTATCATATTATCCTTGGTGTCTACCTGCCAAAATCTTGAATGACGAACAATTTTATAAAAACGCCAAGAGAATAATCATAATTTACCTCAATAACCTCATCAGATCCAACTTAAACCTATAATCAAAATCTACCCGTGGTCATAGGTCATCGAATTGACTTAGTCAGATTGGTGTCCGACTGGCATAATCGCGAATTACAAACCATTTAAACGGTAATTACAAACCGTTGAATGCTTGAAAATGATTAAACTTCTTTATCGACAATTTTCGGCTGTATGAAACAGATATGGCGTTTGACCCCTATAACCTCATCAGACCCACCCCAAACCTGCAATCAAAATCTTACTATAGTCATATGCCATGGAATTTGCATAGTGGCTGTCTAGCAAAATCTCGAATTGTAAACCATTTTAACGACAATTATAAACCCTTAAATGCTTGAAAATTGTTAAACTTCTTTATCGACATTTTTCGTATCTATGAAACATGTATGGCATTTGAACCCTACAACTTAATCAGGTTCACCCCAAACTTGACATAAAAATCTACCTATCGTCATGGGCTATCGAACCGGAATATTCAGATTGATTACAATCTAGCAAAATCTAGAGCGATGGATGATTTTATCGGCAGAAGAAGGGGAAAATAAATTATGGTATTTTAATTTTTGTTGTTGTAGATGTTTTCAATTGATTTTATAGGTTAGTTACTATCGTCTAGGATATTTCAATTTTATCATTTTCAACAAGGTAGATTCAAAAGTGCAGGTGGCAAAATACGGAGTAATGCCTCGGTTCGGTGTGTAAATATTTTTGCTCCGACGAATGCCAAGAAGTAAAAACTGAATTTTAGAATTTGGCCGCTACATCACTCCCCTCCTGGATCGAAAACGGTAGTGTTTTAAATTGCCGGGTTTTATAAACAATCCGATTTTCTTTCGACTGGGTTTACCACAAGAACTCCGTAGGCTAGCTTAAGCCAATCAATGCCAATTGTTTCTGATTTTCTGTCGACATCCAGAACAAAGAATTTGAGGGTCACTGGATATGGTCTAGAATAGGGTGTACTCAAAGGACCTCTGACTCTATGCACGCGCACGAATATGTGTGAACCGATTTCCAGATTTTTGGTAATATACATTGCCTGTTCGACGAAATGTTTTGTGCCCGTAAGATCTAAGGCTCTCATGATAGGACGCAGCTGCTTCACGAAATTCAAAATATTTATAATAGTTATTCCTGAATTCACCGGGAACCTTGATGTTTTGACCATAAACTAGTTGGTAGTCCGCTTTCAAAGTTATTTATGAACAGTTCCTTATCTGTTATCTGACATTTTTATGGCGGATGGAAATGGAATTGAAAATTGATTTTTGGAAGATGTTCTCATTTATGACTGACTTGGATAGAATTAAGTTATTTCTTAACTTATCATGATGATATCTAATATTGAAAATGGAAATGGGATATTTCTGGGAGCCTAACCGAATTGAATGTTGTTTTTGTTGCAATTGATAATCTCAGTGATTGTGCACAACCAGGTAGTTCAGTGATAAAATGCACGTCTTCCATCCATCCTGGTTAAGAAACAGTACTAGTAATGTTAGTAGGATTTAAGTGGAAAGTAAAACAGTGAACTGTGGAACGGGGTGTTCGTTGAATAATTTCCTATATCTACGTGTGAATTCTGCCCATTAGTAAGTGTTCGAAGTGAGCAGCAGAGGGGGTCCGTGGTCGTTTTTTGGTAAGGGCACGTCGCCTCCATATTGTGGTGACCATCGTTCGCCCTTGTCATCCTGCTATCAAATTCAAGGAGTTTGAAAAGATGTTTACACAAGCCAAGGTCGTTCTAAACATTTTGAAGGCACGTTACAAGTTGTGACATGCAAATCATAATTAGAATTTGGCAAACGGTTGTAAAGTATAACTAAAATTATCATTGTCTTTTTTCGTAAAATGAAAACGGGGCACCCCGAAAGTGGTAACATTTATAAAATCACAGATAACGGAGCGATATTATGTGTTGTTGTTAGTCAAAGATTGAGTAACACTGAACTTCATTCAACTATACCCGTATATCAGAACTGACACACTTCAAACGGCAAATAGCAATTAAGTCAAGGTGTACAAGTTAGCAGTAATAACTATTTTGCATAATTAAAATTAAAAGTGCAGTTAAGTAATTATCCACGCCGATAAAGCTTAATACGAATACGCCTAGCAGCATAAATTTTGGCAAATAGTATTTGTTACGCGAACTTATTAGCGATTTACACTTAGTGAGTTACTCATAATCGAGTTTTATCCTTACCGTTGCATACAAATTACGTATCGTAAATTGCATGCAATTTCATATAAAATTATGTAATAGAGTCGATAACACCGTGTACTCATATTTACTACATTAAACACATTAACATTGCTGTTAATGTGTTTAATGTATAGTAAATATGATTTTAAAAAAACACGAACTCGTTTGGATGTACGGCGGTTGCATTTTGTACGTGCTCCAATATAAAGAAATGCAAGTTTTATCGAATTTACTTACTACGTTTACATGTCAACAATTAAATTGGCGTTCATTTTAAAATAAAAACTGTAAATACAAAATTTATTTTTAAAATTGTGGTCGGAATTAAATTGTCAAAATGATTGCGGCATTAAAAGCCAATATCAGTCGTGATTCACCCGCAGTGTTACAACACCTTGGACTTAATTATACGGAATTTACCCCAAATAATACGAGTCCAGTGTAGTCGGCACAAAACGTGCCATTTTTGAAACGTTAACTACAAAATTTATATTTTCCACCATTGAATCATTAGTCGCAAGTGAACGGTTCAATTGAAGGGCGTTAACAAAATTAGTGAGAAGTTCAATGTCGCGTTTTTAAACTGAAAGTAATCGACTCATTATTATTGTTTGAATACAAGCGGCTGGGTCATTCCACTCAAAATTTATAAAAAGTTTACAATTTTCGAATCTCATTCGGATTTATTATCTGCTTGGTATAATTGCAAAACTGGGGAGAGTTAATCGAAATGTGTTTGTATACCATTTGCGTGATATTATGCTAGGTTTTAAGAGTCATGAACCGATTAGAACTTAAAAAATAAGCGCTAGTAAATTATAACGGAATTAACACTGTGATGGTGGAGGTCAATAGCTTTAATAATAAGCTTTATAATTTCCTGTTGATCTTGCAGATTTAATTTATTTAATTTCACTTTTAATGCCGTTGTAAGGGCAAACGTCTTGTCTTACTTTCCACTAATTAGTATTTACATTAAAATGTTTGGAGTTTGTTTTTTACTGGGGTCCATAATATTTTCGTATTTCCATGAGTGTCTGTTAAGCAAAGTTAAAATCTTTTAAAATAAACCATTGCTCTAGCAATTCTTTCGGGTATTTATGTAACGTCTACGTCTCATGTGTTTCTAATATTTTATCAGGTGCGCAACTAAATTTCGGGGTTTCACACATAGATGGTGCTAGTGACACATCTAGTTGTCATTTATGTCAAAAGTTGTGTTTTATTCATAGCATGGACAGTTGTTAACGACGATAACCAGTTGTAATACCAGCACATATCGTTACGCCAAAATATTTTTTCTAAGAACGAAAATATCGAGTTTTGTGCCAAACAAACAGCATTTACGGAAAGCTTTGCTTTTGTGCTTCAACTTGAAAAGAAAAAATGCAGCTGACGCACGTCATTTGCCTTGACGAAGAGGCCTACGGTGAACATGCACCATCGAAAACTACCTGTGAAGATTGGTTTAAACGCTTCAGAAGTGGCGATTTCAACATTGAAGACAAGAAGCTCTTTGGAAGTCAAAAAGCATTTGAAGCCACTGAGCTGCAAGTGTCATTTGGGAGGGAGTGGCTTTCACCTAGCAAAGCATGAACATCGACGGCACGGCAAAATCGTTTGGAAAGAGGACAATACTCTGCGTTTGGTGGACCAGAAAGGAATCGTACTGAAACAGGGCGAAACTGTTAATGGGCAAGGCTAATTACAAAAACTCATCAATCCTATTCGCATTTCATTATATGAATTTATACAATTTCTAGAAAATCCTCAGACGTGTCCAACCCTTTTCATTGCAATAACACATACCAATTTAGATTTACATGACAAGGGTTGGAGAGGTTAAAGGCAGGATGTAAAATGAAATTGTCATCGTCGATTACGATCGGTGATGTTATTAAACACAACTATGATCGTCTGTTCGAGGTACAGGGTACCGGTTAACGTAAAGCTTGCAACGTACAGGTGGTATACTGTAATTTTGTGAGTAGGCGATTGGGTGGTGTGTTCGTCAATGAAAAGGAGAACATTAATTAACCATAAAAGGACATTAAATCCATTGTATGAATTAAAAAAAACTGCATCATCTTAAGCCAAAGAAGACATTAACTAGCCGTATAAGCTCCTTACGAACAAAATAAAACCATACTTAAAAAACATTTAGTGTTACCGAAGCTGTTCGCGGGAAAAAATCCACAAAAATTCCTTTTGCAGGTCACAACTAAACAGTACTACAATCGCCAAAACGACTAGGATAGACTTACTGGAGGGTTTCAGTTCAAATTCTTCAATGGGCGGGTTAAAATTAAGTAAGATATTTATCACCATGAAATTCTCAGGGAAGTAGGTCTTCCTTTGACTTCCACCAAGGTTCCGCCCTAGTATTCTTTAGATTGAAACCCTCTCGATGAAGGCTATTTTTATTTTTTTTATTTGTCTACTACAGAAGGAAAACCACCAAAATTAAAAGTAAAAAATAATCTTCACAAAATTTCAATTTCATGTTTTCCTTTCTGTTAACATTTTCATGTGATTAGATCACTTTAAGTCTAGTTCCGTTGCATTGTTTTGGGGGATGTTGAGGAAGACCCTTAGTAGGATCATATTCATTGATCGAATACGATGCCTATTGACATGTATACCACCGCATTTCCTTCAATTTCGGATTGCTATTGTTAATGTTGTTGTGGCCACTGGTGTTAAAATTGCTCGATCATATCAAGAATCTAAAGTAGGAACAATCATGCCAAGTGCTTCTGGTATAGTTTTACCTGGTTATTACATTTCAACAGGTTAGGGAATCATTGAGCATGTGAATTATCGTCAAGTCGTACTCTCATTATATAGACCGTCAAGCACAATCTTTGAATCTTGAACCATTGACAGGATCGTTTCAACGAAGCGTTTATCTCGTCAGGTATAGTAGTGCGGCATCAATCCCTGCAGACAAACTGCTGCAAGTATTATTTTTCATTGTTTTCTGCTCTTACCTCTGAGGATTGTTGTAGTAATAAATAAAGTGTTCCAGTCCCACCAGGAGCATCCAGAAAAAACATTTTGATCCATTTTGATTCAAACTCTGGAGGACGGTATCATAGATCTATTTTTGCCTTGCTTGTCGTAAATGTAGAAAAAATGGAATTAACTTAAAAAAATACTGAGTGTTATTTGCCGCGGGTTATAGAGATAAAAGTAAATTCGCTGGCCATTTTTAAAATAAACGACTAGATGCATGACCGTTGGATACCGTTCATAAATAGAGAAGGCCAGAATGAGCCAAACTGGTTCTGACGTACATATGTAATGACCAGATTGGTATTCAGACACTTCGTCTTACGAGTAAATACTCCTGATATAATAATTTTTTAAACTTTTTGAACAAAATTTTTAATTAAAACATTCAAAAATCTAATTTTTGCGAAATAAAAAGCAAGTGTTTAATAAAATGTGTTTGTTAAGTGTTAGTGTGTTTCGCCAAGTGTCTATGGCAAATAGTGTTAAAAGTGCACTGAATTAACTTCGATCATCTCTCTATGCAAATTCACATCGCCGGTGAAGAATGGGGAATATATCTCTTTTCATCTGCGATAGTCTCCTCGACACAATTTTTCGGAAACTGTCTATTCTTCATGTAAGATGAGTTGCAATTCAAACCTCAGGGTCCGTGAATCAGATGAATCTTGACAGTTTGCTGGAAAGTAGAGTCAACTCCAGGGTCAGATAACTCAGCGCTGATGACTTTATTGATTTCCTTGGGCCTGATCTTTTCTTCCAACCATCAAAAAATAAGTGCATCAAGCTAGCCACGTTTTTGCTGTTAGCGACAAACTTATAATTATTGCTCTTATCACACAGACACATACTCCAGAGTATTAACGTCATGCAGAATTCTCTGTTCTCCATCAATGACACACCAGTGTTCGAGTTGAGAATATATTGATTTTACAACATGGCGTTATTTTTTGCGATCGATAGAAGAAATTAAAATACAGTAGGCGTCAAAAAAAGTGTAAACCTCAATTAGAATTTAATTGAGTTTAGAATTTAATTGCAGATTTATTATACTTTCAATATTAAAACTTATAGTAATTATTTATTAGGTATTTCATTCTGATAACGACTAGCACCGGCTAGAACAATTTAATCAAAACTAAATTTATTTTCATTGCTACAGCACTTATTGGAATTATTGCATTACTCGATAGTCGTTGATAAGGCTTTTAGGAGTTAAAACTCATAATTCATTGGTCAACATCAAGATTATTGCTTATATTACTTCTTCGTCGAAAAGTTCAACAATTGCGAATAAACCAGTTTTCTGTCAAAATTGAAGTGCAATTATTGGACAAAGTTTCTGATAGACAACCGTCACTTCGAATTGACCCGTCTATCCATTGGCAGAGGAGTTGTTGTGGAACAAAACCACTCTCGTAGGCACGATTCGGAAAAACCAAGTTTTGCCACCCATGTTCACTTTAGCCAAAAATCGTATAGATGGTCAATTCCCGCAAATATCAATTTAGCTGATCCAACATTCTATGAGCCACATGAAGTAGATTTACTTCTCGGAGCTGATATTTTCTTTAAATTGCAATCTATTGGTCAAATAAAAATTGGTGAAGGTTTGCCTGTTCTTCAAAATCGGTATTAGGATGGGTCTAAGAGTCGTTTTCGACGGTTCAGTAAAATCGTTCCAGTGGTTATTCACTGAATGAGCTATTGACGAACGGGCCTGTAGTGCAAAACGAATTATTCGCTGTGCTACTTCGTTTTCGGGCTCATATGTATGCGTTGCTGATTTACGTAAAATGTATCGACAAATTATTCTCGATTCAACTGATCAAAAATTCCAGTATATCTTTTGGCGGAATAGCCCTTCCGATGGGCTTCAAACATACTAAATCAGCTCCATACTTAGCAACACGTTGCCTACTTCAACTTGCCGTTGACTTTCAAGATAGTCAGCCGGAAACAAGCACAATTATTCAAAATGACTTCTATGTCGATATTTTGCTAACTGGTTCCGACACGTTAGAACAGGCAGTCAGTTTAAAATCAGACATCACATCGATCTTACAAAGTGCTAAATTGCCCTTACGTAAATGGTGCTCCAATAGTCTAGAGCTTCTAGCCGATATTCCAGTTGAACATAGGGAAAGTCATTAACTAATCGATGTCCAAGATCATTTTCGTATCAAACTGCGGTTCTGCGAGTACCTCTAGTTTTACGAAAAGAATCATTATATCACAAGTTGCTAAAATCTTTGATCCACTTGGATTAGTAGTCCCAAAAGTAGTCGTCTGCAAGTTATTATTACAAAGGTTGTGGTCACTTAAGCTTAGCTGGGATGAAAACCTTCCCATGGAATATCATACATATTGGTTTAAATTTCTTAGAGAACTCCCAAAATTGACCAGCTTGACCGTCCCGCGTCATTTGTTCAACGGTAGGGAGAAATACCCTGGAATTCAGTTGCATGGTTTTGCTTTCGCTAGCAAAAAGGCTTTTAGTGCTGTCATTTATGTAAGATTCTTGGGCCTCGAAGGCTATTGCGTTAATTTAATGTGTTCAAAATCTCGAGTTGCTCCATTGAAGAAGGTTAGTTTACCCCGGCTAGAGTTGTGTACAGCACAACTTTTGGCCAAATTCATGCAAAAGGTTTTACGTGTTATAAATTTCAAGGTTGATGCATGTTATTTCTGATTGTCGGACTCGATGATAACTTTGCATTGGATTGCATGAACTTTGCATTGGAGGACATGTATTGCGAATCATGTCTCCTATATTCAAGCGAGACCCGATTCTGGTAAATGGCTGCATGTAGAATCAAAATTAAATCCAGCCTACTTGATATCCTGGATCGATTACATTTTAAAAATTCGTTCATTATAATTCTAAATGCAATGTCTTAAGTCCTCCGTTTCATTAATACGATTAAAACATTCCAAGATAAGAGGGCCTTTGAATGTAGGAGAATTACAAAATAATTTGAATGCAGTAATAAGTTTAGTGTAAGCTAAAGTAAGCTAAATAAGGTTAGTTTCCCAACAGAATATCGAAGATTACAACAACCTTGCTTTGAAATTCGTGATTCTACATTAAAATTATTGTCAATATTTATGGACGAGAAAAATATAATTAGAGTGGGTGGTCGTCTACAATGTGCATCAATTTCGTATACACGTCATGATCCAGCTCTATTACCAAGCAAACATTATTTCACAACCACTCTAATAAGTTTCGTTCACAGAAAGCACCTATAAACGGCCGATAAACGGAAAACAATTATCGAAGAGGATGTATAAACAATGTGTGCTTTGTTGTCGAGCAAGACCAAAACTTTCAGAACAATTAATGGCAGCTTTACCATCAGAAAGGGTCAATCCGGCACCGCCGTTTTATAACGATTTAACCACCGTTTTCAAAATTCCGACAAAAGCTGGTCATATGGAACTGCGGCATCAAATCTTACAGCTGCTTTTATACATCCCTGCCCAGTACAATTTATATTATATACTTACCTTGTTATATACATTTACCTATGTGGCAATAGATACAATTTACATACTAACCCTTTATACAATACTTAAATATTTTGCTTTTATATAATTTTTATTTCTTGTTCATGTTAATTATGTACTATTTATTTATTAATTTGTTTGTATGTATATTATGTAATTTTGTTAAATATTTCGCACTTGTAAAAAATAGTAACTTGGTTTTGGAGTCTATTCTCACAATCGCTATAAATCAGTCTAGCTAGTTGCCTAAAATACGGCATATAAATAAATAAATTATCGACACATTTTGGTAGAATAATCCTCTTTTAATTTATGAACATATCTGGCTATCGTCAAAAATCGGCAGCAGTTCAAACCAGGAAAGGGGATTCCTAGTTATTCGAATTCGACGGGACGTAAACGCTTCGTCCTCGTCACATTCTTTAAAATGAAAAAAAAATCAATAAAAAAATACTTCATTTTTAGGAGTCAATAAAAAGTATGTATACAAGTTTAACATTAATTTATTAATGAATTAAAAAGACTTCATTAGTATTTTGTTTCTTTCCCTTTCGATTTACAAACTGCTACCAATCTCTCGTCATTTGCTCAACCAATTTGCGGCTACTGTGGTTGGAATATTTTGCCAATCCTCCAACAATACAGATTTTAATCAATCTTTGCTGCAGATGACAAATTTTCCTTTAAAATATTTAAGAACCTATTTTGTTCATGGTGTTTTCAATAAACATCAGATTTCCAACACCCGATGCCGCCATACATCCCCAGACCAATATCGAGCCCCCACCATGCTTTATTGAGGTTATTACATTTTTGCGTTTCCAAATTTTTGGGGTTTTCTCTTACCGAAAATTTCAAATTTGCGTTCGTCACTAAATAACACGTTTTTCCAAAACGAAATATCCTTGCATCCGAAATATCCTTGCTTCTGATCCAGAAAGTCGATCTACCGCTACGTTGACAATCTTCTAGTTTCTTGAACTTTTTGTATTTCATCTATAATTTACTTTACCGTATTGTGGCACCTGCCAATTATTTGAGTAATTTCTTCGAGCTTTCGAGTTTCAAGAGACGTTTGCTTTACAATTTGTACAAAAATTTAATAATACATTTCTAGTATGAAATCTAACGTAGTTATCTTCACGAACCACGAATAAACACTACTGAATCATAAAGAGAACATAAAGAGAACATAGCAAAACAAAAAAGAAAATCTAACAACAAATTTATGCCTCAACCAGTCAGGACTTAAGACAGGAGAGGATTACACATTATATAAAAATGTTGACGATTTGCCAGATAGGGGCAAAACCCGAACTAATACAAAAAAGGAGGATGAGGACTTATTTGATGAAAATTCATCACTTACGCTGGATGGAGCTGTGGCAAAATTGGCGAAAAAGAATATTATTATACCAAAAAGAAGCATACGAAATACTTTGGTCGAACCACTGGTAATACAAAAATACATGGAAAAGCGACTGCAATCGGCGAATGAACATAAAAACAAAGATTAATCGTTTCCACACAGAACCTAAACGCACTTTTGATGAATAAAATTTATTCACGAGGTTTATTACCATCTGTCCTCAAATGGTTTGGAGCGGAGAACTCTAATTGGATCTTGCAAGAAGACACCTTGTTAAAGTTAGCCGAAAGTTTCCAGCCGAAAGATAATGCAGATAGTGTCTTGAATACAGCAGAAATCAGTCATGAACTGGAATTTAGGAGAATTTAGGATCGGGTTACATCATTCGGGTGAAGGAGAAATTATTTCAGTCTATAGGAATTTAAAAATCGATAGGAGCGAGAGTATAAAGAGAGTTTATAAATAGTCAAGACACTATCTGCATTATCTTTCGGCTGGCAACTTTCGGCTAACTTTAACAAGGCGCCGAAAATAACAAAAATGATAATGCAGATTGTGCCTTTGGTTTGATAGCCGAAAAGAAAAATTCAACAATGTTGATCAATATATTTCAGCCGAAAGTTAGGTATTTAAGAAATATTATTCAATAATATAATTAACTTCTTTAAGTTGATATTAAAATAAAAGTTTTTTTTTCAATTTTGAAGGAATTCTGATGAGGATACAGGGGTGTAATTTGATAAGATTTCAATAGTTCAATTTCTGAAAAATTCATTGAATGGCTCGGCGCTCTTGCTTAATTTTAATTCGAATTGATGCATCTATGGCCATTTGATAGGCTCTAATGCCTGAAAACAACAGTACAATTTTGAAGAAATTCTGATGGGGATACAGGGGTGTAATTTGAAAAAAAAAATTCCATCGTTCAATTTCTGAAAAATTCATTGAATGGCCCGGTGATCTTGCTTAACCTTAATTCGCATTGATGCCACTATGGCCATTTGATAGGCCCTAATGCCTGTTAACAACAGTCCAATTTTGAAGAAATTCTGATGGGGATACAGGGGTGTAATTTGATAAAATTTCAATAGTTCAATTTCTGAAAAATTCATTGAATGGCTCGGCGCTCTTGCTTAACTTTAATTCGCATTGATGCCACTATGGTTATTTGATAGGTCCTAATGCCTGCTAACAACAGACCAATCTTGAAGAAATTCTGATGGGGATACAGGGGTGTAATTTGATAAAATTTCAATAGTTCAATTTCTGAAAAATTCATTGAATGGCTCGGCGCTCTTGCTTAACTTTAATTCGCATTGATGCCACTATGGTTATTTGATAGGTCCTAATGCCTGCTAACAACAGACCAATCTTGAAGAAATTCTGATGGGGATACAGGGGTGTAATTTGATAAGATTTCAATAGTTCAATTTCTGAAAAATTCATTGAATGGCCCGGCGCTCTTGCTTAACCTTAATTCGCATTGATGCCACTATAGACATTTGATGGGCCCTAATGCCTGCTAACAACAGTACAATCTTGAAGAAATTCTGATGGGAATACAGGGGTGTAATTTGATAAGATTTCAATAGTTCAATTTCTGAAAAATTCATTGAATGGCTCGGCGCTCTTGCTTAATTTTAATTCGAATTGATGCATCTACGGCCATTTGATAGGCCTTAATGCCTGCTAACAACAGTACAATTTTGAAGAAATTCTGATGGGGATACAGGGGTGTAATTTGAAAAAAAAATTCCATCGTTCAATTTAATTTTTTTTTTTTTTTTTGTTAACAGGCATTAGTGCCTATCAAATGGCCATAGTGGCATCAATGCGAATTAAGGCAAAACAAGAGCGTCGAGCCTTTAAAGAATTTTTCAGAAATTTCAAAAATACTCGTATTGTCAAATTACACCCCTGTATCCCCATCAGAATTTCTTCAAAATTGGACTGTTGTTAACAGGCATTAGGGCCTATCAAATGGCCATAGTGGCATCAATGCGAATTAAGGTTAAGCAAGAGCTTGAAAGTTGACCAACAATTATGATATATCAAATGTCCATAGTGGCATCCCCATCTTATTTTATGTTCATTTGGAGCAAGGTCAATGTAAACATTTGTTTTTCTCAAGTTTAAATAGAATTAGGTTTTACAACAAACTTCGCATACTAAAACCTTCAAATTGGTTTCTGTTGATGTATTGTTGAAATAATTATTCGGCTGATAACTTTCGGCTGAAGAATATTGATCAACGGTGACGTATTTATATACTTTCGGCTGAGAAAGCGAAGACACTATCTGCATTATCGATTTTTTTGATCTTTCGGCTGGAAACTTTCGGCTAACTTTAATAGTATCAAGAAGACAACGATCCAAAAAACCATATAGCATACTCTGTTCGAAATTTAAGCTCAAAAGGGCATCACAGCATTTGATTGATTATTTCAGTCACCTAATTCCACTCCGATCAAAGTTTATGAGCACTCATGAAGATTAAGGTGAAAATGTACCACATAAAAAATTTAAGCGGTCTAGCGCGAGTTGTCCGGAAGATATGGAAAAATTTATCACCACAGTATGCAGAAAATTTAGTTGATATTATGCACAAAAGGAACCAGGCAATTATTAACAGTAATGGTGACTTTACTATATATTAAATAGTTGATAGCGCCCTAGAAAATACAACAAACTTTCATAATAAAAACAAAAAAAAAAATCGTAGTTTAATTTTTACTTAGTTTTTTGCCGTACACGCTGAATTACTTTGGTGAGGTATGTAATGGTGTAGGGACGGTATATTTTTCAAAATAAAATATTTACACTTTTAGGAGAGTGTAAATTTGAATTTCAAACGGAGTAGAGTTTTGTGTCGCTCCGTAATTTAAAATTTAATATTATTTTTGTTGTGTATAAATAAATAATAAATAAATTAATTAATTAATAATAAATATGTGTTGTAGTGTATTGTTGATATAATACACTACATAATATGTGAATAAGTGATGTGACGTGTTCATGATCTTTCAAATATTGATTTGTGTATAGGATGCACGTGCAATTATGTAGAGTGTATGCGTAATATAATATATGTATGTACATATGTATAATTATTTTCGTATATAATCTGACAACGTTGCATGAATGTGCATTGCACATTAATGTTTGAATCATTATGTAACATGTATGTACAGTACAATGAATATTAACAAAGTCTGCACCTGCAACTTTTGGAAAAACAGAGAAGTGTTTTTGATTTTATATTAAATAATTTATTTTATTGTATGTTTCCTTTTAGTATATGCCTTTTTCCAAAAGTATTTGCCTGAGAGTGAGAATATATGCACAAATTATATGAAAACATTTTGTATGCACAAGTTTATACAGTCAATGCCTTCTAAACTACTGGCCGCTTACACCAAATGATGACGACACTCTAAGTCGACGTTGTTGTTGCTTTCTCTAGTTGCTTTGTTAGTGTAAATATCCTAAAATTATTATTGCGCAGTCTCGGTATAGACTTAAATTGACGTCATGTGCGAAAAATGAGAGTAGTAAAAGGCCAGTAGTATAGAAGGCATTGATACAGTAGACTCGTCATAACATGAACAATATAAAACCAATCAAATTCATGTTTACGAGATTGTTCATGTTTGCGAGAGTTGATTTTTACATTATGAAAAAAGGCCAAATTTGGAATCCCCGAAACGCATGTTCAACTTTACGTGATTCAAATTATGAAAAAAAAACAGTTGGGAATCCCCAAATCATGCGAGAATGTACACATTTAGTTCACGTCATAAGCTTTCTAACTATTCACGTAATCGAGTAGTACATATAATTAAAAAATTGTTCACTGTACCTGGAGTTCACGGTATGCGGCGTTCATGTTATCGCGATCCTACTGTATTAGAATTGCGATTTGAGCCTGATTATATACACGCTCGATGTTATGTAAAGTTTGGTTGTGTGTGTTTGGTGCTACATTTCTATATAGACAACTATAAAGGCGGTGATACATGTACAAATTTTGCCTTTAAGGCAAAAAAATTTGCCTTGCACAAAATTGAGAAATGTTCAATTTAAAATTTTTGTCTATAAGGCGATTCAAGATGGCCGACTTTTAACCAATCAGCGCGCATAATTTTTATGCCTTAAAGGCAAAATCTGTACATGTATCACCGCCTTAAGAGGATCTGACGGCAAAAAAAATAAGCTTGTTCCGGATATTTTTGTATGATAATTTTTATTCTCATAAAGTATGCCGTGCTCAAATTTCATAGAAAGGAACCCACAATGAGCTTATTTTTAATGCGCCAGATGTCACATTCCCAACTTTAACAGTCGTCAATTGCTTCTGTTTTATTTTCTCAAAATTCTTTTACGATCCCAAATTTATAGTTGTGGTCTTCAAATACAGTCACAATCCTATAATTCGAATGCCTATAGTGTTACCAAAATAATAATATGTTTGACTTAGAGACAATTCGAGTAAAGGAAATGGAACCCCAGTTTTCCTCGAGGTGTTAGAGTATGTATGTATGTACATATGGTATATACATATTAGATATACCTACATTCTATATACATAGAAAATTTGCCTAAAATGTTCCGGCCATAAATTATAATTCGATTTAAGAAATAGTTTGACTTATAGAAGTTTGACTAATGGAAGTTTGACTGTAATATCCTCTCATATTATTCATGTTGCACTTTTACGTAAATTTAACTCATACATTGTTGTACAAATTTTTCTCTGTTTTTTTTCTATTTTTTTTTTTTTTTATATTTTTTGATTCGTTTTCGACGTCTACCTGTTTTCCAACAATTGGAAGGAACCGTTTAAGAGACAAATACGTCTGGAAGGGAAGGCAATTTGGTCGATCTACTACCTTTGTACCCAGCCAACAGGGGATGGGCATGAATCGGAATTGTAGTAAATGGACTTTTTTATTTATTTTTATTTTGCGTGATGAGAATTCGGGTGCATGGGTGATTAGTTTTATTTTACCGACCAAATGCCACAATGGTTGAAGCGTTGGCGTTTCAATCGAGAGGTTAAGGGGTTCGAGTCCCGATGAGGGCACGATGCAAAAGGAAAATTTCATCGAAAGATTACGATCTGTGATGAAAATGAACACAACTGCGTCACCCACATATTTGTATGTATGTATGTACGTGTATGTGTGTGTATATCTATATATATATTTGTATCAATGTGTGTATATTAGTATAAAAGTATGTAGGTATTAGTATATATGTATATGTGTGTATATATGTTATATAGGAAACCATGCGTGAAGTTTGTTCGCGTTCTAATACGCGCTTAGTGGGACTAGACCTATAGAATTGCCGAAATAAAGAAGCGATGACTGGATAAACATAAAAAGCTGATACTCCTTATCTTTAAGGCGATTGGAATGATGTGTTAAAGCAACACAATTTCTTATGTCTTCTTCATTTTCATGGTGATAAAAAGAGACTTTCTTGTTTGAAAGTTGCTTATCCATACTAACAAACTAATTACTTTTCACAAACCATGAATGGTAAAAAAAAAATATTAATGGGGATTAGAAAACTGGTAATTGGTAATTATAGAAGAAGAAAAAAACGATCTGGGGTACGTTGTATAACGGCAGTTTGCTCTTGTAGATCTTCTATTATTAGAACCTATAACATATCCTTAACCTGTAGAATTAGAGAACCTCGTAGGATCAGGATACCTAGTCAGTTCGGTCACCGAATCTTGTTTCAGGTTAATACAATTCTTGGACGATTAAGTGATAATCGAATGCAGTAGTAGTAGTGCATGTGCTCGAGTCATTCAGTTGCTGCGTCATCAAAGGAATGTATCAACTATGGACTTGGACGTACTTAATTGCATGTAGTATGTTATAGGATACCAGCTTAACAGCTGCCCTACGTTGTAAAATATCATATCATATCATATCATAAAATATTTACACTTTTAGGAGGATGGGAATTCCACACTACTACTTCCAGCTCACAAATTGAATTTACCATCTAACAAAATTTTGTTCTGCGCTCAGCAAAAAGTCTTTGCTTTTCTCTATGTACCGATAAAGCTATCGGAAAACCATAGCTGGTATTATTAAATTTTGAAGTAATTCATTGGAAACGATTATCTAACGAACCAACAATGCAAATGTTTAGTCATATATGTATGCATCTGTCTACAGAAGTAAATTCTTTTAATTGTAGACACAGCTGAGTTGTGAGCTAAAATATCTGTGTGCAAATAAAACTACTTTGGCAATTTATACTAAATTCGCTTTAAATATATCATGTCGAGTTGACGAATACTCGAAAACACACATGGAGCATTCTATAGGGGAAAATTATTTGTCCAAAGTCTGGAATATTTCTTATACTGACAAGCGATTACAGTTCCAAAATTTACCATTAGTAATATAGACATGAAATTTGCACACTGCGATATTTGGCTATTAAAACGTAAATGGAGCCGCGGGTAATATTTTAAATTAATAATAGAATAAAAAATCTGACACATTATGTATGCCGACCCCCATCGTTTGATAATAGACATTTAAATTTGGCTATATTGAATCATTTGTTGTATAAGATGAGGCAAAATTTTTAATTTTGGGGTGTTCACAACTTTAGACGTTACTCCGAAATAGTGTACGAGAATACATATGGCACAAAATTGGATTTGGTACTTTGTTATAAGATTGTTCAAACGTTTTTACAGTAGTTGGCTTAGTTTAATCTATTCTAATCCTTACTGACGCACCGTAGTTTAGAAGGTGGGAAAACAGGTGTTCTAACTGTATTTTCTCTATTTTATTTTGGACTACAAATGGGTGGTGATCGAGGAGGGGCTAATTTTGGTGTCGAGTTTGGTGAGTTTTTCGTCCAGCTTTAGAAGATTTTGAAGTTAGACCTAAACTAGTCGTAAACCATCAAAAACAAATGGAAGTGTGTTTGTATGGGTAAAAATTATATCAAGGGCGCTACTTAGGCGAACTATTAAAATATTTTAATTATTTTCCAATTCAATTTATTCTTTATAAAAAATACATTTCACGAATTAGCGTATAATAAATACTTTAACAATCTTTTCCATCCAAAGAATATAGGATATTCTTGAGAAATTGCATATCTCGAGAATTAATATGTTTATCACCTAGTTCTGTATGATTTTCTGAAAGGTCAGGACCTTCAAACTTCTGAACCATTTAAAAAGCTAATGGGATTCATGTGATCCAATAAATACTTTAATAGAGTGCGCTATAGTAAGGAGGTTCACCGAAAGTGGTAGTTTACAGAGGATCTTTTAACTTACGAGCGCAGATTATTAAATTATTTATTGGACCACGTGAATCCCATTAGCTTTTAAAACGGTTTAAAAGGTTGATAGATCTAATTCAGTCTTACCATAAAATGGCACATAGTTCGGTGGTAAACTTATTAAATCTCAAGATATTCAGTTTATTAATAAAAGCCTTCTGTTTAATGTTATTGGTGTGTATGGCGCTAACGAACTCCTCTCATAATATTTCAACACTAAAAAAATTGATTCAAATATTTTAAAAATTCGCCTAAATGTCATAGTTATTTTATTTTTACCAAAACATTCTCATCTTTATTTATATTTGTTGGTTTAGGATTAATTTAGTTCTAACTTCAAAAGCTTGCGCAAGCGTGTGAAATTTGTGTTAAACTATTCCTAAAATTAGTTCTACTCTAGTTAGGTCTAACTTCACATGCATCACTCTCCTCACTTCCTTACAATTTGTTTGTGCTGTAGAGTAATGCTGCAGAAAAAATTGGAAATATCACCCGGAATATCATGGGGTAAAAACTTGGTTCAAATGGTTCTCAAAATAAGATTGGACATAATGATAAATAAATATATAAAATTAATACGAGTGTAATTAGCCGGACACTTCATGGGAAACTTGAAGAAAACTGTACTCCCATGTACAGTCTCAGCATGAGCTCAGCTATTCGGTAATCAGAAATTCCTTTACCCTCTAACATTTCTGTTTCAATCCAAAATCAATGGCCAAGTTCAGTCCAGCAGGAATAGATCCTCTAACTTAATTCAAAACTCACTTTACAATCCCTAACCAATACAACCAACCAAATTGCATCATAGCTCGTTAAGAAATGGTGGAGAAAGATGAAACATTATAAAATTTAAAAATTGCGTATACCGAGTTTCTTTCCAATATTATTTTTAATGGCACCCATACAACGGGCACCCCCCCACATACGGGTTTACGACTGTTCTAGTCGTAGAAAACAAAGAGGCCTTCTACAAAAGCAGAAAAATAGACATAGAAATACTTCTTAATTATATGTGTTGGCTTAGTGAGAATTTCCTGAAGTTTCCGATTTGGTGCTATAATTCGCCAAATAAGTTCTTGTTTTGTACTATTAGTACAAAGCAAGATTTGAATTTTTGCAGTTTGGTCGTTGCAACCTGATGAGTAGACCAACTTTTTATCAGTTCGAAACCAAGCTATCAAGAAGAAACCTAAGAAAAATCTCATTTTTTTAAGGGTTTGTGTCTATTTGTGTACACAAGTACTCTGGCCTGGAGTTAAAAATGGGGGAGTGCATTTTTCTACTTTGGTGGTTGAAGTTTTATGAGCAAATAGCCTCTTTGTTTTCTACGATTATAGAAAAGTCGTAAACATTGTATGTAGGTAAACACATGACACTTTGAAAACTGCCCACTGCGCTGTGTGATATCTAACCCAGCAAGCGAGTGAAATAATATAACTTGTTACAAAGAAATACCTGCTTTAACATGCTGAATGTATTTGAAGTAACAAGCATAATAGATCAGCATTTACATGCTGTCCACAGATGCACAAAAAGACAACTATGATGCCAACGAATTCGCATTTTTAGTTATTTTATATTTTTTCAGATTTTTATAATTTATAAAATTGTTTGTCTACTCATCAGTGCAAGAACATGTATAAATTATTGAATTTTTCCCCCCTGACGACCTGTTGTTACAACACAAAGAAACACAGCACAAAGAGAATATATATTGCTCCTCAAATCTATATTCTCTGTAGGTGCAGTATTAAGTAAGTCTCGAACAAATGTTAATCGCAATGAACAAACAAGGTGTTGAGGCTGTACGCAAAACTGTCAACGATGATCCATCTTTGTCTACTGTCGCTACATCGCTACGGTTCATGCTGAAAATTAATCTGCGGATATTTCCATAGAAAATTCAATTGGCCCAAGCATTATTAACGATTATTTTAAATCAATCAGTCCAAGTGCCCATCCTGTAGACAAAATTTTTTAAAACTCGAAAAGTTCTTATAAAAATTTTTTTATAAAAGTTTTGGAACGTTTGTGGACCAGTTTTGCTGAATTTAAATTAGAATCTTTGCTCTTAATCGTTTTTTTCGCAGATGTTCAACGTCACTTCAATGATAATCTTGATAATCGTATATTATTCCCTCGTTTAATATTCCTTAAACGCCCGCTCCAAAAACGTTCGCAATTTAGAGAAAGAAAAATTTAAAACATCGACTATAACCATAAACTAACTAGCCTATTAAAGTTAGCCGAAAGATTCCAGCCGAAAGATAATGCAGATAGTGTCTTGACTATTTTTAAACTCTCTTTATACTCTCGCCCCTATCGATTTTTAAATTCCTATAAACTGAAATAATTTCTCCTTCACCCGAATGATGTAATTCGATCCTAAATTCTCCTAAATTGGAGTTCATGACTGATTTTTGCTGTAATCAAGACACTATCTGCATTATCTTTCGGCTGGAAACTTTCGGCTAACTTTAACAGTATAAACTAACTATCGTTTATTTTCGTCCTAAAGAAAGAATTGAGTCAGTTGCCAATTAGGTCGTAAACTGAATTTAGCGCAGATAATAAACAATTAAGTAAAATCAAAATGGAAAATTTTGAAAAAAAGGATCCGCCAGTTTACACGGGTTGTGATTCAACCAAAAATGTCTTCTTTTCTTTCTTCCCTGCCGATAAACTAAAATTTTGCTTTTCGTGATTTTTCAACACGAATTTTTTGTGTTGAACGAATCGAAACTTACTAACACGAACATAAAAGCATAAAGAGCGTTTTCTCGTGTAAACGTAAGTTGTTGTAGTTAGGTTGTTGTTGTTCAACTCGTAGAAACAAGCCCGATGGTTGTCAAATTTGCTATGAGAACAAATCAACGCGGGATTCATTTCCGAAAACACTTTTAGATTTAATGTGACAAATTCGGAACACCCGTTAGCAACACGCCCACATCCCTCCCCCCACCATAGAAAAATGGTACATCCCAAAAGTTGGTATTTTGTGGGAACGGAGGATTGCGTCTTCTAGCAGACTAAATAAAAATAAATTAGTAAGGACATACGGTTTCTCAAGAAAACAAAAGTGGCATTCATAATTCAGTTATAAAGGAGATGTAAGGTAAGTAATTTACAGAGTGAACACACTAAATCAGCCAAGAATTTCAAATAGAGGAAATGTCTAAACTCCGACTTTTGGTTTTGGTAGAAGAAATAAACTAATAATTGAGGACGGTAAGAAAATTAAAGACCCAGGTATGAAAGGGTTAGATGCTAATCAGTAAACATGAAGTGATGTAGCCACCACGTTTGGATCTAAATGGGCATTTAAAACTAAACCTAACCAATAGGGAAATAATACAAAGTTCACAGCGAGGATGGTAACACAAGATTTTGCGAATAAATGATCAGTTTGACGAGATTCTTGCTCCGGTGGCGAATCTTCCTACTTTATAAATACTTTTAACAGAAGAGAACCTACCACTCTACCAGATGATAAAGAGCTTGCCAGAGAAATTGTTTGCCCGAAGTTGAGGAGTGCTCGCAAGCAAACTTTAATGAAACTACTGAACCAGTTACTGTACTTCAACAACAACAACGCAAGGTTGCACTAATGAAATCGGTGTTCACAAACGACTACAGATAAGTGGCACTCAGCTCACTGAAGAAGAGAAAAAGTGGTATACCTATGACGACATTAAGACAGGAATATCGGAGAAGTTAAGAATATGGCCAGATGCCTTCAGCCCATCTGTAAGAAAGAGGATATAATAGAAGACCTTAAAATGAAAGAACTGCAACTTGAAACCAAGATCATTGTTACATCGAACTATTCATGTTCACATTCAACGAAATCGAGGGAGGGTTAAAATGGAACCACTGAAAAAGAACACGAGATTAAGAAATGCAAAGGCTATAATCACACCCAAAGATATTGCGGGCGAGATTTAGGTGCATAAAATGAGCCGGTAGACACAGTGCGAAAGACTGCTTGGTCAGCCAAAACGCACTTGCGTTTGGTATATAAACTGTAAGGGATAAGCGACTTCGAGGTATTTCTGAGCGAAAAGACTACTCATTTAGATTACTCATTTTGGAAAGCAACGAAGGGGCTGAAAGGAACCAAAATGCATATGTTAATTATCAAAAACGATGACTGATACTGGGCTAAAAGTCACAAACAGAAAGTCTCTCTATTGGCTGCTCATTTGGCAGAGACCAAAGTAGACCAATGTGACCTTTTTGGGAATAAAAACTGAAATCAATAAATAACTTAGGTCTCAGCAAAGCTCCTAGACCTACATAACTACTTCCGGTCATATATCAAAAATATTTAAGAAACTGTTGTTCAAGAGACTCAGACCTCTAATAGAAGGGAGATGTATAATTCCACCACACCAATTTGGGTTTAGAGAAAATCACTCTACGGTTGAACAAGTTCATAGAATAACGGATGCCATTGAGGATGTACCTGAGAATAAAAAAATATGTTCCAACAATTTCTTTGATTTAGCTCAAGCTTCCGACAAAGTTTGGCACCGAGGGCAATTTTAAATTCTACATAGCATAGGTCGACACTTTAGAATCAAATTTGAAAACAAGCACTTTGATCTAAAAAGAGTATCAGCAGATATACCACAAGGTTCTTTTTTTATACTCTAAGGTAACAATACAAATTGCTTCTGTACAGGCAAATGCTAAAACTCGTATGAGCCTATGGTATCCAATGCTTTCAAAATAAAGTGCTGCGAGTGATTGTGAATGGTTTATGGTACATAAAGAACGACCACCTTCATAGAGACTTAAATATGGAATACGTCTTCGATGAAATAAAAAAACAAGCAAGGAAACACATACAGCGAGGCAAAAGCCGCTGGAGATGATGGGCAATAGGTAGGTCATTTTAAATCGAAAAATTAATTTAACATACATTAAATTACTAGATGTTCTCTGAATCAGTTGAAATATTGAATAAATAAATAAAAAAATTCTTGTGCGTCATCGATTAAAAAAAAATATAGCCGACCAGGTATGTCTTATAACCAAGCTATAACAGTTGGAATTTGTTGGTGTAATTTTTGAATTTTTTTTCAACAAAGCCTCCAAGAAACCTAATCGCAGCCACATAAAGATATAATTAAAGATAATAAGCACAGTAAAATTAGCCGAAAACCTATTAAAAGTATAATTGCCAAAATTGGTTGGTCATTTCTGGAAATATTGAATACGCAAATTATATAATTTTTACATATGCAGATATTAACGGCACAAATCCATATTAACCTGAATATAAAAGGCCACCATATCAAATCCGTATACAAAGACGCACTGTCATACTCAAGAGAGTAACTGTGGCATAAAATCACATTTTTACCATATGAAAACACCTGTACCCAAACTGTAAAATATCAACACCAAATTATACAAAATTTTAAATCACCATGACGGAGTCGACCATAACCATGACCATCAAAATTGTAAACAAACAGTACGAGAACAGACATAATTTATAGGAGCCATAGAGATGATTCGATCACCCCTAAAGTTTAAATGTAGAGTATATACGGCTTATGCTGAATGTCAAAAAAAAAAACACAAACACCAAAACTATTCACGTGCAACGTGATCTTGAAATATTTCAAAGATCATCAATGTATGTAATAACAAGATGCGCGATAATTTTTATATTTTTATTCAGTCGTCTATAAAAATTATTGCAAAACATTTAAATCCTAATAAATTAACTATAAATATTTAGGTCGTTTTGGATTATCACTCTATAAACACACATTTATAGTTATCAAACCGTATAAATACTTGAATAATATTTATACATAATATTAAATTATAAAGGATTGAATTTCTTATATACTCGCGATACACGATTTGTTGTTTTTGTATAATGATCTCAAGAACAACAAGACGCACAACTTACATAAAATTAACACAAATTTCATATCTTGTTTCTTACTTAAAAAAAAAAAAACTTTTATATAAATTTTACTAATCTCACTTAACAACTATCACAATAAACTATAAAAAATAAAATTTATTCCCAAGAATTTTATAAAACAAGGAACGCGTATGAGTTGAAGAACGATTCTTAAAACCACTGTTTAACACTAATTTTGACAACAACAACAAAAAATATTCACTATAGTTCAAACTTCCGATTCCCAATCAACAAAAAATTTTGTTGACAACAACAACGATCGTAAAAACAAAAACACCTATATTTTTACACCTCTCGACACCGCGTATGCGTATATTCACTTGCGAAATTAATTTAATACTAAACGCTAACCGTTTAAACGTAAAAAAACTTACTTTGTGACAGTAGAGGAAAAAAAAACTATGTATAAAAAAAAATTAAGTTTTATAAATAAATAATACAAAACACAGAAAATAAAACACTTTGATTTTTGATAAGCTCAAAAGACAACAACGATCGCACGGTGCGATCATGAAAAACTTCCAGTTCAGACGCGCGCGCGCGCGTTATAAATTTTCATTTCTATATAAACGCGCGCGGTCTCATCCCTCGCGTCTGTAAAATGCGGCATCATATGCAAACGAGATACTCGATTCTGTGCTACTCTGAGTGGTTTATTTCATTTTTTTTTCTTATTTAATACATCATCGCGCACAGTAAGATCAAGATCGTCATCGTCGTCATCGCGCAACAACTCATTATCATTATTTGTGAGACGATCTATACAAACAACAAAATAATAAACAAGAAAAATGATCAAGTCAGATTATCATCGCACAGCATGATCGTCTTATGTTTATTATGATGTTATCAGCTCGTTCTCTTCATTTTATGGTGATCTACATGCCCGAGGTATATGGGAATTTCCGAATTTACAAATTAATTCAAATTTATTTTTTGTTGGTTTAAAATTTATGTTTTTCGTTTTATATGCGTGTGTAATTTTGATTGCATTGCAATTATTAGGTTGGAGAAAAAGTTTTGAGAACAAGCATGCAATTTCACAATTATACGATCGTGGTGGGGTTCTCTTAAAAATTGAACAATTTATGTAGTGTGAAGAACCATTAAAATCAGCCCCACTCTATGCCGGCATAAAGTGAACTACATAAAATAAAACACTGCAATACCGACATAAATTTGGTAGTTATAAAGTACGTGCTGTGTTTGAAAATGGTCCCATTTGAAGCGGTTGGTCAATGTTAGGTTAGATTCGGTTGGGTTGATGCCCTAAAGGTCTGGTATAGCCACGATCATTTTACTAATGTCTGTCATATTCTGCTCGCATGCTTACCTATGATACAGTGTCCCATAACAGAATCCACCACCATACTGACATGCATGAACTGATCTGCCATCTCATTAAGTTAAGAGACGAGAGACAATTCTGGGTTACTTTCGACGTAAGGAAATATGATTTGATCGTCTTAATTGAAACCTGACTATCCGTAAAAATGCGAATATTCGTTGTAGCTTCAGTATTCCGGGAGACGAAAAAAGAGGTTTACATTCAATCTTCCCGGAAATAGGGAATTGGGAATAAATGACGTTTTTCTAGCAGTTGGGAATTTTTAATTTCCCAAAGTGTATTTTGGTGTTTGGGATTTTTTTTTATTGGGAAAAAGTAATTCTATTTTATAGCAGTTTTGACGTTAATTTGTCGACATTATTGTTTTGGGGAATTATGTGATTCGTTAATTTTTGAAATTTTAGACAATATTTAAAATAAATTAAACTTGTAATAAGGTCACAATACGTGTTTTAGTTTCTAAATATCTATGTACATAAAAAAAATTTCCCCAAAAAATTATTCCCTGCGTCTGCCAGAATATATACTTTGGAACGGGAAATAAATATTTGGGAATTAATGCAATTTGTAATTACAGCAAAATATTTTCCCAATTCCCAATTCTCCGGGAAAACCAGAATAGGGCCACAGGGAAGAAATTAATACCTTCAGTATTTATAAATCCTTTTCTTAACCAGTCCTCTCTGATGAGGATACCAGTCCTAAACCTCTTATCAAAGGCGGGAATAGATGAGTGTCTCGTATTGTTCCAGTTCCACTTCGAGATGGAGATGAGCCTTATTACCGACCTCGTTGCTATTTGATTACCTAGGATAGCTAGGGGTTTGAGATGAAAGAGAATCTCCATTGTCAAAATGGACGTGCTCCTACAAGAGCCCCTCTAATACATAAGGCAGCTGTTCGCTGTACTCTTATCAAGGACTTTAGTTTGATCAGAATATTTAAAGCTGGGTACCACACAGTAACGCCAAAAAATAAAATGGGCCTAATACTAGAAATATGACATCTTTTCACAATGGCATTTTTACAGGAGTAAAGCGCTATTAAAGCTTTCTTTACGCTTTTTCAATATGTTAGATTGCCAAATACTTTGTTTTATCAGTGAAGACCAATCCAATACCATTTCCAGGCTTAATGACAGGTCTTTTATGACCTTGTCAAAGTTAGCCGAAAGTAAAAAGATTGATAATGCAGATAGTGCTCTGACTACTTCAACCGAAAGTTAAACAATGTATAACCTTGTTAAAGTTAGCCGAAAGTTGCCAGCCGAAAGATAATGCAGATAGTGTCTTGACTATTTTTAAATTCTCTTTATACTCTCGCTCCTATCGATTTTTAAATTCCTATAAACTGAAATAATTCCTCCTTCACCCGAATGATGTAACCCGATCCTAAATTCTCCTAAATTCGAGTTCATGACTGATTTCTGCTGTATTCAAGACACTATCTGCATTATCTTTTGGCTGGAAACTTTCGGCTAACTTTAACAGTATCAATATATATTACATTGAAATATTCCAGTGGCACTATTCTGGTAATTCCCTGGGAATAGGGAATTGGGGAAAGATTTTATATGTAATTTCTATTTTAAATTTTTTTTCTGGCATACTGAGGTAAAAATCTAGTGGTAATTTTTTTGAAAACAAAATAAAATTGGGAATAATTTTCCCTGCCAATTTAGATGTGGAAAAATTATTCCCAATTTATAAATATTTGCATCAAACTTTTCGTCTTAGTAAGCCGGAAAAATAATATTTGAACTGAAATTACATATAAAATCTTTCCCCAATACCCTATTCCCAGGGAATTACCAGAATAGTGCCACAGACCTTGTTAAAGTTAGCCGAAAGATATCAGCCGACAGATAATGCAGATAGTGTCTTTGCTATTCCAGCCGAAAAAATATACGATATGATTTTTCGATAAAGTGGTCAATAGATTCTATATAATCCGCTCCTACGTGCGGCAAATCGATAGGAGCGAGAGTATAAAGAGAATTTAAAAATAGTCAAGACACTATCTGCATTATCTTTCGGCTGGAAACTATCGGCTAACTTTAACAAGGTGCAGATATGACGCTCCATCCCTTTAACCCCATCAGACCCACCTTTTATTAATACTCAGAATCTACCTATGGTCATGGGCTATCGAATTGGCATAGCCAGATTGGTGTTCATATGCCAAAATCTGGGAAAAATCAAAATGTCTCCCCTATAATCCATCAGACCCACCCCTAACCTATACTCAGAATCCCCTGGCTCCCCCTGCTTAGCTCTCCGAGGGGCTTTAGATTTGAACTTCGGGGGACGTAGGAGCCGGGATCAGCAAACATGTCGCACTGCGAGCCGCACGTAGGAGCGGATTATATAGAATCTATTGACCGCTTTATCGAAAAATCATATCGTATATTTTTTTGGCTGGAATAGCAAAGACACTATTTGCGTTATCTTTCGGCTGGAATTTTTCGGCTAACTTTAACAAGGTCATAGTCAGATTGATGTCTTTATGCCAAAATCTTGAATAACGCACGATTCTTGGCGATGCTTGATAATTGTTAATCTTTTTTACCGACTACTTTCGGCTGTATGAGGCAGATATGCCGCTTCATCCCGTTAACCACAACAGACCCACCGCACAATATATTCTACCGATGGTCATGGGCTATTGAATCAACCTAGTCAGATTGGTGTCCGTCCATATTGCAAAATCTCATATGATGGACAAATTTATCGTCGGAACAACAGAAAATAGAACATTTCACTATTGTATAGATGCCTGTTATTAACATTTTCGTTTAGAAAATTGATGATTCACTTGTAATTTTTATCGATACAATCTACATTATTGACATTTTAAAATATGTTCATTACTATATTACTATATTTCGGTTAGAATCGCAAATACATTATCTGCACTGCCATCTTTCAGCTGGGATGACAAAGACATTATCTGCATTACCATCTTTCGGCTGGAAACTTTCGGCTAACTTTAACAGTATTATTTTATGGCCAAGTTTCAAAGAGGAATACTCCCTCTCCAATATATTGGAGAACTCATCTCAGGCTGGCCGTCAGCACCCTGATTTTGACTCGCTTACGCACAAAGAGAAGAGTGCCTGTATGATTGCTTGGTATGACGTTGTCAAAAACTCCTTCTTTATCCCGAAAAGCTATAATGCAATATTCTTTATGTTCAAGGATTTCTTGATTGGAGTAATAAGGGAGTGGAGAGCAGTTTCCACAGATTTTTCCTAGCCAAATGCATGTTCGGATTCCGATAGTCTATTTGGCTCAATCAACCTTCTAAGGTCAGCTTCTTAAAGGTGCTTTTTAAGCCCGATAGAACCTGAAATTGTAAAAAATAACATAAAAAATTAAATTGTAATCAAAATTTTTTTTTTATTATTCGAAAGATCAATACATATGGCATTAATATTTGAAAACGATTTCGAGCATATGGGCCCGCGGCTGTTCTTCACGAAACGCATTCTGAACGTCCAATTTTAGATGGATCAAGATGATCGTTGAACCACATCTCGTCCGGATCAATGTCGTCCATATTTTCAAACAAAAAATCTTTGATCATTTTTGAAGAAATAAGGTCCGGTCCGATGATGCCACCAGCGTGTAAACTGCACCAAACCGTGCATTTTTCTGGATGTACTGGAGTCTGTAAGGTCACTTGTGGATTGGTCTCACTCCATACGCGGCAGTTTTGGTTATTAACAAACCCGTTAAGCCAAAAATGAGCCTCATCGCTGAACACAATTTGACGATAAAACAACAGGTCATTTTCCAATGGTCTCGTGGTTTCGATTCCTGCACCAGCTGGATCTTGTACGGGTGTAGGCCAAGATCTTTGCGCAAAATTTTCCATGTAGTGGACTGGCAGAGCCCTAATTCCTGAAAGCGACGACGAATCAATCAATTTGAATCTTCTTTCACACTTTTGTTTACAGCGCGTTGATGTTATTGCTCAGATGGACGATTTTATGCGCCATAAAAATCACAAAGTGGTCTATAAGTTGCGCGAAACGACGACTGATTTTCAAAGTAAATTTTAATAATTTCGTAGCGTTGTTCAAGCGTGAGTTTATTCATGACGATTTGCCAGAGTATATTTTTCATAAAAATTTAATTTTTTATTTATTTTTTACAATTTCAAGTTCTATCAGGCTTAAAAAACACCCTTTATCTGTCTTTCTAAAATTTTTAGTGAGGCAAAGGCTAAAGTTATAGAATTAAAATTTTTGGGACTGCAATAAGAGCTTTTTCTCGCCTTAGTTATTAACATTACATTTTCTTCAGTCCATTTACTATGGAATGTGACGCAGTTCTACGCTTCCCTTAAGTTCCCTTATTACGCGGATAAGGTTAAGTTAGTCGTTTGTTGGACATCCGCAGTTGTAATGCCATCGGGTCCTATCGACTTATAAAGCTTGAAGGTATTTATAGCTCACAGGAATTTTCTCCTGCTTATAAAGTGGTTTACAATGCCTACAACTTTGTTATCCCTACCCCTTTGTGGTGCAGATTCAGAGCTACGTGGAAAGTGAATTCAAAGGATTCTATTAGTTACGGTCCAAGAACCATCCGGTTGTTAGAGAAAACTTGAATTTTAGAATTACTTAGAATAGTTCCAAAAATATCCCGCACTCGGTTTTTCTGATTGAAGTTGATTGCATATACCTAGGTTAATACTTAAGAATAAAATCAAGGAGTAACTGTCCAATATTTTCCAAAATTGTGTGATGTGAATTTGAATAGCTTCCCAAAATGACCCCGATTTTTTGTTTTTGAGCCACCTGTAATGAGCTTCCTAAAATGACAGTTTGGATATCTTTTCCATCATATGGCAGGTAAGCTGATATTAGCTAGACATTTTGACCATCCATCTCAATGCTTGTTGTAATCACAACGGAATTATTGTAGTTTGATAACAGAAAGATATTCAGATTGTTTTTAGCAAGAATGCAGGATTAATTGTACCTACCTGCTTCGCGTATATCGGTTTATATTTATGAGTCCTAAGTCCTAGTACCCGGTCTCTATTAACCCAAGGTTTTTAGATTAGGGCAATGTCTATCTCCTCCTGCTTCCAGTTTGAGCATGAGTGCATCAGAAGCCGCCTTCAAGAGATGGAGGTTAATCCGCAGGAACCTCATCTTTAGGTTTGCTCCTTTACTTGAACCTCCACCACAGTTGCTTCAGGGTCCTCCTCTGTTGAGTGTTTCTACCTTCTCACTCATATTTCTGATATTTGCAGCCTGTCAGCCGGACCTCTACCGGTATCAGGGCTCTCAAGATGTCTTCCTAATCTTTCTTATAAATCTTTAGTGTGACTACGAAGTGATGAAATATGGCAAGAATCTAAATGATTCGCGCTCAGATACCTCACGTGCGAGAGGCTTCATTGACCCTACCAAGATTCGAAACTTGCTTAAAATATAAAGATAAAAATCCCGGAGGTGGTTGTGGAACCTAATCTAGTTGTTCATAAACTGAATAAGGCCCGCAATCATAGGTGTACTTGCAGCCAGAAACCAATACCTGTGGTTAATATGGAAAAAATAGCAGAGGTAGCTGCGGTTCATAGTGCAAATTCAAATAAAACAGGGAGAGTAGTATAGCTAAATTAACAGAAAACAATGATGGAAACTGGCGCACGGTCGGCTAAAAAAGCAATAAACTTAAAACCAAACAGAGTTGGGCAAAATTAAATAAAGAAAAAAGAATAAATCTCCAAACGAATTAATTTACGCAAATCAGCAGAAAGTGTTGTTCGCCGTATTCATTATATGAAAGATATTTTTCTCATACGCAACAATGAGCACCCGATTGATGATCCACAAACAGGTTACAGAGCTGCCAATGCATCTAAAATTAAAAATAATGTAGCTAAACTTGAGGAAATTTATAGTTAAGATGTTAACTCTTAATCTTGTTTCCTCCGTAGAAATACTGATCATGGTTGTTTATATATTGACACCTTTTGTTTACATTTCGTATTTATATTTTACCTCTATGTTATCGATAATGCAATGTCATGAATAATTGCGAACATGCCATATATAATATTTTAGTGTATTGCTCAACCATCGAGAACCAATTTATTAGCGTATCCTTTTTATACTCGTACGTTGGATCGATTCGTTTCTTTATTGCATTTGTTATTAAAAGACCAAAATTTGCTTTGTTTATATATAATTTTTTGTGGTTGGGACATATATGTCCCAATAGGGTTTTTGCTGGTACAAATATGTCCCATTCGGTGTTTGTCAATGCATGTCCCGTAATGCATTTTTTTATTATTTATTATTATTATCAAGAACAATAATTTTGAAATGTATTTGATGATATATTAGCGGTGCTGATGGGATCCGATAATTCTGGTACCGTTTTTTTGTTCCTCTACCGATACTCATTTGGAATTAGTTGAAAGCGTCAACGAAGAATCAACAAATGAGTCTAATAAAGAATCAGATCACAATACTTCAACTGTATCGGAACCGGATTTCTCAGAAAACAACCGCAACAGAGAACAATCGTTTGAAAATCACACAATTTGGCCACCACCTGATGATGGCTTTGAGTTTGAGCCCCGGATGAAACCGACCGGTCACCGAACATCAAATATTGGTTCTCATTTTGATCGATCCGATACACCAATTAAAATTTTCATGAAAATGTTTCCAACAAGTCTTTTTAATTACATAACACAATGTAAAAACGAGAGAGTCACCAAGTTACTCCAAAGCCAAACTAATAAAAGATTGGCAAACACAAAGTTAACGGACGTCGGAGAAATAAAAGTATTCAGTCATTGGGAAATGAAGCAATAAAATCAGTTATCTCTCGTGACCGTTGTTTGCTGTTAACATCGAAATTATACTTTGCACCACCCGAAAAGCCTGTAAATGCTGCAATGTGCAATGTTTAAAATTGCTGTTCCAAAAACCACGTGACGATTGTGCTTATTAGAGCATCGATGAATCTATGACGAAATTCAAAGGGCGCTCATCTCTAAAACAATATATATGCCACTAAAACCAACCAAGCGTGGTATAAAAATGTGGCTACGATACGATGCTTGGACACGCTATACCTACGACCTTAATGTTTTAAGCGGCAAGGAAGAAAGTATTGCAGTTAAGATCGTTAGGGTCACTTTGGGTCAAGTCACATTGTGTTTCGACCGCTTTTTTACCAGTGTTCGCCTGTTGGAACCGCTGGAGTACTCTGCGTTGGGTACATGCATAGGGAATAGAATAAATCTACCAAAGGTTACACAAAAATTGAAAAAGGGAGAATCCGTATTCAAGTCTAGCCATTCTGGTCTAATGTATACGAAATGGCAGGAAACAAAAGAAGTTGTCACAGTAAACAAAAAAAAAAAGCAAAAAGATGGATAAGTTGTTCACATACCGCGTCCAGAAATGATAAAATTGTATCGAGAGATAATGGGTGGAATAGACAGGGCCGATCAAATGTCAGGACTGTACGAATTAGACAGAAAATCCAACAAATGGTGGAAAATAGTATTTTATGGTTTGCTAATGATGTCTGAAGCAATCACCATTAATTGATTTTATAACCGTTTTGGCAGAAGATTTAACTAAGGGGCAAAAGACTATGGCCAAAGCGAGGCAGCATCTCCAGAAACAAGAAATGGTATTGGCGTCTCTGCTTCTCATTTGCCAGTCGAAGGTAGTACAAGACGACGATGTACTGGCTGTAGCCTAAAGAATGTCAAATTCCGTCAAAGAATAATTATTACAAATATAAATTTGCCTCAGTTAGGTAATAACTCTAAGAAAACTTATAAACTAATTGATGAGATTCTAGGAAAAAATGAAGGCCAATTTAGAAAATTAAACTCAGATTTGGTTGTTTCTGGTGGATATGTCATCTTGCGTTTTTGAACCAAAATACAATCGGTTGAACTTATATCCGAAATTAAAAAATTGAAAAACAAACCATCCAAAGGTATTCATGAGATGATAATTTTTTAGTAAGTTTTTAAAAACTGTTCTTAGTTTTTGTTAGATATTTTGAAATATCTGTTTAATTTGAGCGTGGATAGGGGAATCTTTCCAGATGTATTTGGAGGAGCTTGATAACGATAGGCTCATAGCTCTTTTATATACTTTTTCTAAATTATTTGAGCAAATGGAGAAGCGCAGACGGCTCAATTATCTCGGTAAGATTAAATTTCTAAACGAGAAACAATTCAGTTTCACAGCGGGGAATTCTACTGAGGAAGCATTGTTGCACTTTCTAAGTAATATATATTCATTTGCTTACAAAATTGAGGTTCATAGGGGTGAAAGGCGTCATACTAGATTGGTTTGTTATCATAAAAATCGTCGTGAAGGAGTTAAAGTAGAAAGCTCTATTAGTGACCCAGGTAACTTTAGTTGTGGTGTTTCCCAGGGTTCTGTGCTTGGACCCCAACTATTTCTTAGTTATTTTAATTCCATTTTCGAAATCAATCTGTTGGGTCAGACCACAGCATTCGGCGACGACTTGGCTTTGAGTTATCCATTTGACCGCAGTTCATCAGAATCTCAACTTTTATTACAAAGTGATTTATCAAAACTTAGCAAATGATTCTATTACCATCACTTGGCTGTCAGCGATAAATCTAGAGTTATGAATTGTACACGTCCTAACGTACGAATAGTCCCAAATACATTGCAGTTTCTTAGCTACTTATGCAACAAAAATCCCTGCTCTCCACAGTGCTTTCAGCTTCTAGGTGTGATACTTGGGGTTTAAACTTGTAGTTTAAATACTTGGGCCTAATTGTTAACTCGCAGTTAAATTGGGTCTCTCATACCTTTACAAAAGGTGAAGCAGAAAAGCGTTATCGTTGCTATTTATAAATTTTACAATTTGAAACCGTTCTCTCTCAAACCACATTAACAATACTCTATCATGCCCTGGTGGAATCGATAATTATGTATGGCATCTCTAGATAGGATGGGATTTATTTTTCACATATTGAAGATCTATATATTGCACAGAAATGGATTGTTAAATTAGCATACACCTGTTTTGTAAGGACCAACACAGTTCCATTTTTCGTGAGCTCAGACCTCAGACTTTATTCGTAGTCATAGTTTTCACGACCGTGTAATACATACATACTTATAACATGAGAAATCCAAACATCTTTGCTGGTGTTCGATGCAATAATGAAAAGTAGTCATACATCCCAGTGAATCAGTCATAATCATCGTCACCTTATAACAGAAATTTTTGAACCCGGCGGTGTATACGGCAAAGAAAAATGAATAAATACTGAAAACTTATGCATCAACCCAATAATTTATAAATGCATCATTTCTAACTCCAAGAAATCAAACAATACAATTATATGGTAATCAAAATATATATGATTCAATTATTTAATAAAATTATATAAAGGCATTCTTTGTACGATAAGAATCGGAAGTGCGCCATTGACGTAGAATAATAAGGGTGATGGTAATATGGTATGCTAACTATGCGTATATCAAATAAAAATAACACTTTGCACGTATCCCATTTCCAGGGAATCATATTAATATGCGCATACCTCATTTTGCCCATGGACGGTGTATGTAATCGCGAAGTAATGAACACAATTTAAACCCGAATTAGGTTGAAGAGTTACGACAAAATCAATTTGTACATTTCGTTTGGCGACAACACGAGTACTTATATTTATCATTAATTGAATTAACTATAAATATAAGGCAAATCGTATATGTCACATATGTATTTATGTAAATAGTATACGTCACCATCATCAATATAGCCGATGATCATAAATAGCAAATTAATTATCGAGTGTATAGAATACACCGCGAACGGCTCGATAAATAATTTTTATATAATTATTAATCGTAATTATAAGCTATAAAACTCATCGTCTCAATCGCAAAATTTTTATTTCATATACCCACATAGATCAATTAACATTTATCGGATATCGTGATTAATTGTAACGCAATCGATCTCTTCTATCTGTTTATCTTGATTTTGCGATATTTTTCAAGTTTATTTTTAGTGGTGGCACAGTATTATGTTTAGGAGCTGCTTCCATCTGGCACTGTCTTGATTTGTTTAGGTCTCATTTAAAAATAACCCGTTTTAAATTTTTAAGCGGTAAATACCTAGGTAAGATCACTTACCTTGATATTTACCGTTTAAATAGTTCACTTCAGTAATTTAAATTATATATCTAAGTCCGAATTGTGGTTACTGAAAAAGTTTTAGGCCGTCTGAAAAAAATATTGGTTTCGGAGATTAAAATCTGATTAATAAGTGAATAATTCATAACGCCTAACGATAAGAATTCGGATTCAAAACCGCTTCAATTATTACCTGTCATGAAACTCAAAATAAGCAAACGGTGAACTAACGGCGGAACAAACAACAACCAAATTATAGGACCAATCAGGTGAACAATAATTCGATGTCATGAGCTCCGTATAAATGGAGTAACCTCTAACTTCCAAAGTAGCAGGATAAAAAATGGATGATTGTGTGTTCAAAATAGAAATAATAGGTTAGGTTTCATTGGTTGCTGTCGCACACTTAGGTCAATTAAGGCCCATTGTGATACCACAGGATCCGACATCATAAACTCCATTAAACCCATTTAGTACTATTAGTATAGCGTAAAAGGTCTCGCACAGTACAGCTTTCGAGATCACAGAGGCTGTCCATAGTGTATTTGCCCAAGTGATCATTTATTCTGCCAGCTAGCGCAGGACACGAGCAAAGGAAGTGAGCAAGAGTCTCCTCCTTCTCCTCGTCCCTGCAGCTTCTGCAGAAGTCATTTGCATCCAGACCCAGCCTTTTCGCATGATCTCCGAAAAGGCAGTGCCCGCTAATTATCCTTACAATTTTACAATCACGCTTCTTCAGTGTGATTAAGATCTTGGTGCGATTCGAGTTCAACTCATACTTGTTTCGCTACCCTGCCAGTTGAACTTGGCTTGCTGTTTTCAGCACAGACATAGGCCTTCGTACACATTCTCTTCCTGGTTCCAGTTGGAGAGTCGTACCGTACCTTGCTAACTCGTCTGGCCTGCAATTTCTCTTAACGTCAGAATGGCCAGGAAGACAGAACAACTGGATATTGAAATGTTCACTAATCTCGTTAAGTGATGTGTGACAATCCAACGCCACCCTTGACGCCCATAGATAGTGATATCAGTTAACGATATTACATTACGCTTCAACCAGTTCATGACCTCTTCAGTCGCTATAATTTCGCTATAATGTCTGGTACACACTGCAGTACTCAGGCAGACGCAAAGATAAGCTTACATTTAATTCGACACAGAATACATCAGCTCCCACTCTACCATCGAGCTTGGAGCTGTCGGTGAAGAATTTAACTGTCCCGGTCTCCATAATGAGAATACTATTCCAATCCTTGCTAGAAGGGAGAATCACCTTAAAAAGCTTACCAAAGCACAACAGAGGTGTTAAATAGTCCAAATTCGCCAGGCCATGCCTCACTGAATAGACTATAGTTGAGTGCCCTTTTTGCAGGCTCTTCCAACCCAAAGTCGCGGATAGCCGGGCGGCCGTATTGACCTCTATTTGCTTACCGAGGATATCCAACGAAAGAAGGTACAGCATGACCTATAAGGCACTAGTGGGGTTCGGTTTCAGCGCCCCACTAATGAGCAGACAGGCTGCCCGCTGCACCTTTACCATCATGTTCCTGTATGATAATTTCTCCCGAGCTTGTCACCATATACTCACACCAAACACCAGTACAGACCTTACATCTTCCATGTAAAGCCAGTGTACCAGCTCCGGTTTTAAGCCTCATTTCCTTCCAATGGCATTTTTCCGAGAGTAGCGTGCCACAGTAGCCTTCTTCACTTTTTCTATCGTGTTTGGTTTCCAACTGAGCTTACTGTCCAGAAGAATCCCTAGAATTCTTGCCTTTTCAGTAAGGACCAGCCTAGTACCATTCAGGCTTGGTGGAACCATTGCTGGAATTTTATATTTCCTAGTGAAAACGACCAGCTCTGTTTTAGATGGGTTAATCCCCAATCCACATCTACTGACCCAAAACGCAGTGATTGATAGCGCATTCTGCATCACATCCCTGATTGACCTGGGTACTGGGCGCATTCTGCATCACATCCCTGATTGACCTTATCCGAGACAGCTATCGCAACGTCATCGGCATAAGAAACCACACTTATTCCTTCCCCTCCAGCTCCAGTGGTAGTTTACTACATTCCAAAGAAGGGGAGCGAGGACATCTTCCTGGGGTGTTCCTCGAACGGCCCGTCTCCTGACGGAAAATTTCCCCATCCTCGCTATGACCTTCTGCTTCCTAGCAAGTGATCAATCAGCATGGTTACTGGGTCTTCGATCTCAAGTGACAGCAATCCTTCCCTAATTACCTCCACCTTCACTTTGTTGAAAGCGCCCTAGATATCGAGGAACGCCTTCAACGAGAATTCTTGAAAATTCAGTGACTTTTCAATTACCCGAACCAACGTGGGTAATGCCGTATCAACGGACTTACCCTTATGGTACGCATGCTGAAATTGTGCCCAGTTTCTGGGTGCAATTCTCGGCCGAATATAGACGTTCAGCAGCCTTTCCATGATTTTCAGCAGAAAGGGTGACAGAGATATTGGTCTTAAGTCCTTAGGGTTGCTGAGCGAACTTCTACCCGCTTTCGGGATGAAGATCACTCTAGCCTACCTCCATTTCATTCATCCCCAGTATATCTGGCGGCACTGGGTTCTCTCGGTTCAAGTATGCGGCTGCAAGTCAGAATCTCCTCCCCTCCGTCTCTATGCAGACGTCAGTTATGGCCCCATTGCAATACTGGGGAAGTAGATAAGCATTTATATTATTACCCAGCAGTATACATGATCTGATCTTTTCGTACCTCTTCGCGTGCAGACCACAGATCTTGCTATTTTTGAATAGAATCCATCTAAAAAAAATAAAAGAATCCATCTAAAATGAAAATTAATTTTCTGGAATAAAAAACTTGCCTTATCAACTGTTTATCTTAACCAACAAATTCATTCTCATTCATCACCTAAAACACACTGTTCCCTAAAATGATAAAATGTAACTAGAAAATTAAGCTAATTTAAAGAAATGTTGTAATTTCAAATTGATTAAATTGTTTATTGATTAAATGTCAAATGGAGATGGATTCTGGTATTTAAATTTACCAAAGATGTACACGAATTAAGATCAAGCTGCCTAACGCATTTTCGAAATTAAAAACAGATTTGGGTAATATCACGTTGATGTTCATCCGCTGAATGACGCTAAGTTCAGCATCACGACCGACGCATCGAGCACCGCCGTCGCACAGTATTACAACAACACAATAACGATGCTTGGTAGCCTTTGGAATTCTTCTCAAAAACGCTCTCGGATGCCGAACGAAACTATTTCGCATTCGACCGGGTATTACTAGCGGTTTATCGTTTATCCATCTGTGAAACATTTTATATATTTCGTCGAAGGTCGAAGCTTCATCTTTTACACCAATCACAAGCTACTGATAGAACAATTCAATGTAAACTTGAAAGTAATCCAAGTCGCCGTAATAACTGACTTGAACCGATGCACCTAGAAGTATTGCTTGACACGCCATTAAATGTATGTCGACAGTTTCTTTTCTGAACTGGAGATGGCAGTAATGTTTGTAAAATGTTTTAAGTTAACACCAATATAATAAATTAATTCTACTAATGGTCGGTAATAAAATTGTTATTTGATATTGTTATTGAAATCTTATCATTTATGTGATAATACAGCCATCTATAGTCAAAGATTCGAACCATCGAAATAAATAACGTCACATAGCAACATTTTTAAAGCAATGAGGCCATTAGTATATGTAGGTGCCCTACTTGAACTAACACTTTTACACTACTACAATTTTGATAATTAATTTCAAATCGCAAATTAATTCGAATTGAAATTAAGTTTAAACACGATCACCAACGAAACAGAAATAATGCAATTTAAAACCATAAAAGTTGAATCAATCAATAGATAAGTGGCAGCAAAATCACAAAAGAGAAAATTCGTTTTTATTTTATAACCAACGGAAATGTTTTATTCATGTTGTACCGTTTTTTCTCGAAAGAAAATATTGCAGCGGAATAAAATTTTAAAAGTGTTCCTTAAATTGACAAATTGATTGACCTCGGAAGAAAAGAAACTCGGTGTATTCTCGAAATTTCGAAATTGTACAATACTGTTAAAGTTAGCCGAAAGTTTCCAGCCGAAAGATAATGCAGATAGTGTCTTGAATACAGCAAAAATCAGTTATGAACTCGAATTTAGGAGAATTTAGGATCGGGTTACATCATTCGGGTGAAGGGGAAATTATTTCAGTTTATAGGAATTTAAAAATCGATAGGAGCGAGAGTATAAAGAGAGTTTAAAAATAGCCAAGACACTATCTGCATTATCTTTCGGCTGGAAACTATCGGCTAACTTTAATAGGGTAATTGTACAATGTTCCATCTATCTCCGTCATTTCTTAACGAATTACGAAGAAATTTGTACATTAGTATTGGTAGTGGATTCTAAAGTGAGCTTTCGATAAAATTCTATGATCTGTTCATGCTGGCCATTTTATAACCAATCCTTATCTCGATTGCTTGAGGATAAATTAAATAAATAACCTTTAAATTCAGATTTTGATAAATTTTGAAAGTGGCTATTACATGTTTCTGGGTTTGAACTAGTCCAAACCAAGATTAGTGCCAGTAAAATAATTGCACTTTGCAGAATACCACGAAACAAAAACATTCTCCACGAGCAGAAGAATAGCAATAATTATAAAACATCACACTAGTATCTGGTTATTCTTGAAAATTCAATTTTTTCGCAATCAAAATACAATTGCGGCATGATTAGATTTGATTGTGGTTCAAGTATCTCACGTCAATAATATCCGGAGATTAAACCGTTTCGGTTAATCAAAATTGTGCCTGCATCAAAAAAATCACTTTTGATCAAAAAAAAAATTGGCGAGGGAATATTTATTCCCTATAAAAATTGTGTGGAACAGTTTCCCAATTAACTTTGCTTAAAAATATTCACGCAAACTTCAGAAATTCGATTAGTCGCAGCTAACGGCACCACTATTACCACATACGGGAAAAAGCTTTTACTTGTAGATTTAGATTTACGTCCTGACTATCGACACCCATTTATTGTAGCGGGGGTCACTAGACCTATAATCGGTGCCGACTTTCTCGTAAAGTTCGGATTGATAGTTGATTTGAAACAGAGACGATTATTTGATACTACCACAAAATTATCAGTCAACGCGATAAATGAAGCAGCATTCGACGAGACTACACCTCGATTGTTTTCTATCGATGTTCCATATGGTGAACTTCTTCGACGATATCCGAGCTTAACATAAGAACCTCGTTATGACGTTCCCATGAAACATAGTGTTGAACATCGCATCACTGAAGGCCATCTTCCATTTTCACGTCCAAGACGGTTAGATAGTGAAAAACATAGGATCGCAAAAACTGGGTTTGAGTATATGCTAAGTCTAGGATTATGTCGACCAAGTTCTTCCAGTGCTGCACGCCTTTGCACTTACTGCCGAAACGTGACAGCAACGACCGGCGACCTTACGGAGATTACCGCCGATTAAATGCAATTACGATACCTGACAGGTATCCCCTTCAGCATATCCATAATTTCTCCCTTAATCTTCAAGGCTTCACCATTTTTACAAAAGTTGACCTCGTACGCGCTTATCACCAAATCGATTTTGTATAGGTTTATATCGATGACATATTGGTGGCCAGCAAAGACGAAACCGAACATCGAAACCATTTAAATATTTTATTTACACGTTTAGAAGACTATGGCGTCACAATCAAGCTGTCAGAATGTGAATTCGGTGCAACATCCTTAAACTTTCTTAGCCATGAAATAACCAAAAATGGTGTCAAACCATCTTAGGGTCGAATCTTGGCAATCCAAACCTTTCCGCAACCAACTTCTCTCTTAGGCTTTAAATGCAACTAAAGTTGTACTCGCTCAGGCTACACTTCTTATCCACCCTTCGAATCGTGACCCACTACGTATTAGCACAGATGTTTCTAGAGTTGCTGTGGGCACTGTATTGGAGCAGTTACATGGCACAAATTGGAAACCTCTTTCCTTCTTTTCTAAAAAGCTTTCACCTCCCCAACCGAAATATTCTGCTTTTGACAGAGAGCTCTTAGCCATGTTTTGCGCCATTAAACACCTTCGTTGTTTCGTCGAAGGTAGAGAATTGTTCATCAACCGCAATCGCATCTAAATCGGAACGCAGTAGTCGCCAACTTGATTAGAACTGGACTAGATTAAGAACTGTCATTCGTACTTCTTGGAATTAGAACGTCGATAAAGACTGACCTTGGATGCACTCCTGCTGATCTTGTCTATGTACAGACGCTAAAGGTCCCAGGAGAACTAGTAATACATTCTAGCCCCACGCAATTAGCAGATTCAAATTCAGTAGGCGATAAGTTACGCGAGTTGATGCGTAACGTCGTTCCCAAGGATACGCGCAATACCCCTCAGAACAATATTTACATCCCAAAAGAATTAACGGACAGCGACTTCGTTTTCATTCGAGTGGACAAAGTTAAGACGGGACAACCATCATATGAGGGGCTATTTAAAGTTCTGCGAAGATTGCGCAAATATTTCGTAATTTATGATAAGGGTAAGAGAGAATCAATTTCCATCGACCGACTAAAACCCGCATACGTGACCGACGAAATAAAAGCAATGTCATCATCATCATCGAGAAATACAGTAAGACGCAATGTCACATTCAAAGATTAAGTTTCCAATATTTACCAATCTTCATCGGAGCATATATCTATGGTACCCCAGCTGCACCCTCTTTTATTTTGTTATATATAAATACACAAAATTACATGATCTATATAATTTTGTATAAAGACAATAATTTAGTATATCAATAAATCAATAATACAATACGAATGAGACGAGAAAATATAGTTAGTTCATCCAACTGTACCAGCGGGTACCACTACAGACTTTCTCGCATACGTTTAATATCCATTTTTATGTATTCCCGGACAAAATACCTAATCAGCATCCAACATAATCTTGAATGCAAAGTGTTTCAGACCTAAATTTAATAAAGTTTATCAAATATAGGCTCTGGTTCTTATCAATATAACCAGAATTAATTCATCTAAAATGGCGGCCAGCGCTGACGTGAACCCCTTCCACTATTTTAATCTATGGCCACCGGGTTTATCCACCGAAAGATTCAAATTTAGTCAGAAAAAAACTTGTTTTTGAAACACAGCAGCGCCAACTAATCAAATTACTTAACTGCCAAATAAAAGCATCCATAAAATCAAGTACCAAACTATTGAGAGGAGTGTGCTCTAACGTGTAACGAAAATGATAACAAAATGGCATTAAAAGCATCGCAATTTTACCGTTTTGGCTGGTGACAAGCTATTTAATGCAAGGATCAATAAAATTTCACATTATATTATTTTATTCTTATTTTTAAATATCCTCAGTTATTGTTCGTCAGTAAGCGAGATTGTGCTGCTGGAACTTTATCGCCTATTGTAACTTAGTTCACATCCAGCACAATTTTAAACTAATTAACCGATTTTCACAATAAACCAGATAAGATTGCGTGTCTGTTATAATTCATAACCTACCTACCTCCTTGTACTTACCTACCTAAAGCATGATTGGTGTCTCTTAAATGCTGTATGCCAAGAACCAGAATATGTGATGTTGATCTAAAAAAAATTTAATCAAAATTTATGGTGTATACGCCGGTATGATAATTCAATACAAAAACCTAAATGGTGCTTAATATATTTTTATTGATAATACAGCCTGAATGTTTGCATCTAATTACATGCCATAATAAACTCACCCAGTACACGAACCATTTTAGAATAAAACTCGAAATTCGTGTACTAAAATTTTAATATAAAAAATTTCCGTTTTATTTATAAAAGAAAAACGTTTAAATTTACGTATAAATTATTCAATTAAAAATAAAATGAAACCACTAAAAAATTCAGATCCAATAATCCTCCGGCTCCGTTCTCTCCGGCTGCTCCTGATCAATAGACACCATTAATATTATTATGAACTGCGTCATTAGTTTCAGCGGGATAAATTCTTCGACGATGATTTCCTGTAATTTTTTCAGGTTCCATGCGTCCAGATAGGAATATAGCAAATCTCTCCTGTATAAATGAGTGCACCGAAAATAAAAATTAATTAAATTTACTACCCGATAAGCTACTCATAATGGCTCACCAACACATGCGTTGTATAAAGTTGAATATCATTCGATTTACTCTGGACAATGGCACGCATCTCTTGCACCTCACGGATTATAAATTGCTTAACATTTTCTGAATGGGCTAAACGAAGTAGAGACTCGGTAGCATATATAAAATGGATTATAATCTCATGAATGGAACGAGTTACGGAACGGGGAAGTTTTGTGATATAGTTAAACGTAAAGTTGACGAGATGAACGACTCGGCGGGCCGTTTCTCGGGTTAACAACACAATAAGCTCTTCTATTGTTTGCGGACGAGCCTGATTTTCTGGTTCATCTTCACTAAGGTATTCCCATAATTTACGACCTTTTTGTAGGGCCAACATCGGATCTGTAACAATCTAATTAAAATTCGTAATTTAGTTACGGTTGAAACAGATAAATATTCCTAGTGACTTACTAATTCAGCGGCATATACTAAAATATTTATGGCTTCTGTACTTTGTTTTCTCAAGGCCTTCGCTTCTGCAATGGTTCGTAATGTTAGGCGGCGCTTTAATTTACGCGTTACCTGCTGGCCGTGATGTATTATGTGAATTACTTGCTTCTCATTATCATCAGTCTCGCCACCATCTGTCAACCAAAACAATACCAACCAGTTATCCAGATTAGAGCTCATTTCCAGTAAAATACTTACAGTCAGTTGTATCCTTTGAATCGGGTAAATATTTTTCGATATACTTGTCGGCCGCATCCAAAACGTTATCGACTCGACCTGCCGCGAAATTCGTCACTTTACTATCCAGTACAATATTTCCAAACAATTTAACGGAATTGGCACGACTTAAGACCGGTTTTACAATCCGATCAGACATATATTCTTTAGTATTCCAGTAGATTAACTGAGGCGGCAAATACATCGAAGGTACCCGTTGCTCAATAACATCCAAGCTCTTGCACATAATTTGATCTATTTTCACGATCGGTCCCTCCATCAAGTTGATGAGTGGTCGAGCTGTTTCGATCGCTGCATACATAGCCGATTCCGTAGTCTCAAAATACCAATTAAAGAGACGATTCGAATTCTTCACGCGAGAATACATATTCTCGGCTGATTTAATCCCAGTTTCAATGATTGGAATACCACCAATGCGTACAACTGAATCCATTCTCGGAAACAACGGATTTGGCCGTCTTATTTGATTCACCACTGGAATGGACCAAAAATAAAAAATAAATTAAGTCACACCATATACACCTTGCCGGTGGGGCTAATTTTATACTTTTTGGAAATTATTACACCACTTTCTCTAGAACCACTCTAAACCACAATTTAAATGTAACTGTGAACATTGAAACTTACGAATTCACTAGATAAAGCGCACATAATCATCGCAAAGCCGCGACCTTTTGGGAATGAAATTTCAACAACACATTATCTCATCGTACAATATAATAACAGACGAAAAATATGTGCGCGGTAGACTGCAACAGAGAGGCGGTGAAAAGAAAACCGCGCTGATAAGAGCCAGGCGTAGTAATCTCCCTGTCGTACGACTACACATGGGTGCAAACGCAGGTCATATAATTACTCATAATAGAGGCAGGCTAGTCTTGTCTAATTCCGGTACAAAAGTTCGTTTATGATACCGGACACCTAAATTTAGGCCATTCCACTTATCAAAACGATAAAATATAGCTGTCTGTAAGCGATATCACTATGTAAACAGTGAATCCAATATAGACGCGTGATGATCTTAAGTTGCGCCTATCGCGACCAAAGTCCAAATTTGAATTAAACATAGAAATTACAAAATGGCCTTTACCCCTACTAATATAATAAACTACAGATTTTTATAAATTTCTTGTTATAATTATTAATGAATCTCAAATATACGTGACGACTCGAACGTAATAAAGAAAATTTATTATCTCGTTGCGCAACTATCGCGATACTTTCACCAAAGTCTATACAGAGAAAACACGAAACAGCTGATACCATGAAATTGCAACAAAATACTCACTGAATAAATATAACAGTAAAATTTTCTTATAATTAACTATTATTAACGGTTTTAGATCAATAAATTTAATTATTATTCATAATTTATTAATTTTTTACTATAAACGACGTTAACACATTTTATAAACACTTAATAGTTCAAAATTACACTGTGTACTGACAGAATTCTTGCTTGTTGCATTCAAAATTTTGTTTTTGTTGCTTTTAAATTAGGAAAATCGATATACGTTTATCTCGTTTTATCTCAATATCGAAAATGAAATATTTATTAGTATGAACAGTACGGATATAGGAGAATTCGTATTTCGGTTATAATGTTGTTTATTGTTTGAAAAGAATACCGGGTGGTACTTAAAATAAAGGTGAACAATTATTGTTTGAGTATACATACTTAACCCTCAAGTGGTTTCGTGCTAATTACAAATTTTGTTGTGAATAATCAAAATTCTCGTGTAAATCAAAAATTAAGTCGACACACGTCATTTTTGGATAAAGTATATCAAGACAAAGAAAACCTGATAAAAATATGAAATAATAAAGTTGTGTGATATGTACAAAATTTTAACTTTCTAGCTTAATATTCTCGCACTCTGCTTATGTGCGTAATATGATGCTCGTACCTTTACTTGTGATTCTCACAAGCTCACGGTAATTTTTTCAGCATGTAGCTCTATTATGCAAACTAAATAGAAGCGCAACTTTTGGGGAATGTTCTGGTCCATTGAAAGCAGGTTCAGATTAACGATTTTCCCACAAGTACAATAGCTTGTTTAATACTTTTGACCGTTTATTGCACGTAAATATGGCTAGGGTCCGATTGCACAATGGTTGAGAATTTAGAATAGTTTGATGAGATGCTTTAAAATATAGTCTCTCCATTTCTAGACCGTTATATGTGATAAAGAATCTTGCCCCTACTTAAAGTGAACTTGTCTAACAAGACGACCCACTAACTGCGACTTGATCTCTTTTAAACTCTTTTGGTTCCGAAATGGTTGGACGAGTAGAAAACCTTAAAGTATTTACGGACATAACAAATTGATTGAGGAAACATTCTCTGTAGCACAACTCAATTTTTGACAAGAACGAAAGAAATCTACAATAATTATATAATGAGATATTTAATTTGACATTAACGAGCTTTTTAGGTAGATTTACATTTTAAATTATACGAGTTGAATTTGCTTTTATATTCTAGACATGTTAACAGAAATCCGCACCTGCACCTCCTGGTTTTGACCTGACGTGGTTTTAAATTCTGATATTGCTTGAATGACGTTTTTGTACTCTCAATGACAGCAAGATTGTGCGATGCGTGGCTGTGGCTGCTTGATTTTTACCCACACACGTTGTGTAATTGGATTTCATCGCTGGCTATCGTCATTTACTATCATTTAGTTTCTGAAATTTCAAATGTGAAACATGTTTTCAATATTGATCATCAAGACTACATTTTTGGTAAGCTTGCTTGTTTCAGCGGAATCTGAATTATTTATTGGATTCGTCATTGTGACGATTGGTCATGGCTTTTAATTCTGTACCACAATCCAAGTCATAGCCGTTAGGTGTCTTTATGTAGCCAGGTGTATAACAGGCAACTACTTTATTAGTTTTCTTAGGTTAAACCACTAAGTGGTTTGAGTTTGAACCAAATATAAAGATTCACATTGTAGCATTTAGCCTGCTTTGGAGGGTATGTAAAAACTATAAATTCATAAAAAACATTAAAGCAACAAACAAAATAGATAATACCGTCCTGAACAGACTAGGCTATAGATTTTGATCTGTACAGGGACTTTAAGTGGTTGGGGGGTTCAAGAGAAAGTTTGTGCAGATCAAGTTTGACCGCTATACTGGAAAAATAACAAATAACTAATTACCAAAATTAAGTTCACCTTGGACACCCACCCTATATCATCCCGTTAAAACAATAGTACTTGGTTGGAAATGTGTCATATGATTGCGTGTTATATTCACTCGAAAATTTAAGGCGTATATGCGTATCACTCATCGTCATTCGATATGATGTCATTTTATAAGAATCATTTTATCATTGTTCTTTTGATCGAAATCTAATTGTATAAAGGCCCTAATCTATAAATACACAAACAAACAGAAACTAATAATGGACTGTAAAAAATTAATAATTTATCATTTTCTCAGGAAAAGTGTGAATTGTTGCAAGAGTTTTTTCGCATTACAACGACAAAGACTGAACGTGCAAATTGGCTAAAGACATTTATTTTTTTTTTCATTTTGTGGCCATCGGTAACTCGTTTATAAAGCGATTAGACTAAACGTATGAGAGGCACTTCTTTTAGGAGTTTACGGTATACTAAAATCTAAACCCCAACACAAACCAACGTTTTTAAACTCGGAACATTTAGTATATTCAGTCTGTTCCGCACGGAGAGACTCGTAAATATTTCAATAGGCATTTAAATAAAATTTAGTCCTTTCTTAATAGATTTTGCTTTAAGCCGATTCGTATGAAATTGAAATTGAAATTGTAAAATTGATTTTTTAAAACTCAGAAATATCACTAATTTTAGCGAAGTTAGATGGAATTAGACTTTAACTGCTAAGTTTAGTTGAATTTAGTTCGGTACATCATGCAAACATTAAAGATTACTTTTAAAATGATTAAGTCAAATAAATACCTAATTTGTTTTTCATCACATCAAGTAAGTTACGAACAAGCTCCTGACACTTCTTGGTATCAAATATTATAGTTATGTGTGAGAGAAAACTAACATCTCAACCAAAGTTGGGGAAGTTAAGAAAACAACTTTTTTGACTCAGTTGTGAGGGTGAAAATCGAAACTCTACAGTATATTCCAAACAATTTAAATTTATAACATAATTCTCGAATGTGGGAACTGGATTAGACCTATCACTAGATTAGATCTATTTATAAGGAACCCTAGTTAAACTACCACACGTATTTTATCATCCTACAAGAAATAACAAGGAAATTCCAACAAAAATCCATTTACTAAAGATTCCGAAAAAAAATCCAAATTTTTTAAGAGGTACTCACAGAACATCTTACTAGTTTCAAAATCAGAGTAACACAGAAAAAAGCTCATCGAAATAGAAAAAAAATACAAGTTCTAGAGACATACAGATAAAATTGATAAGAATTTACAAATAATGTAAAGATTACCACAAAAAATTACAAAATTAATCTTCAACAGACTGTAATCCTAAGCCAACTGCCAGAATTCTCATAGATAAATCTGATGTAAATCATCTCGGGCGTGATAAACCCAAAGCGTTTAATTTTTTTAAAAAAGTACCACTACATTACAACTCCCACACTAATTGTGATGAACAATGAATCGAGATTTTTTAGTCGTGTTAGATCAGACGGGAGGGAATTGGAATACAAAATTATAATCGTATGGGAAGCCAAGAAAACCAAAGCTGCTACGGACTGGGGTTCCCTAAACGTAGTACGTAAAAGCCTAAGTTTTTATATTTGTTCCGAATTTGCGCTTAAAAAAGTGAATAGGATCACATACCTCAACCTCCCAACTCTATATTAATAGGAGGGAAATCCTGAGGCAATTAACAGGTTCAAACAATTTAAGCCGACAGTACTTGATGGCATTACCACGAACGAAGTCCAACTGTTGGCGACTAAAACACCCGTCAGCTTAATCTTACATCGAAGTAAAACTTACGCTAAAATATCAAAATATATTAAGCTCCATAAATAATAAAATTTATGAAAAAGGACTCAACAATTGACATCATCAGTGGAAAACGATTTATTATATCAGAAAATTAGAATTATTACAAAATAGCAATTCTTGGTCAATCGCGGAAGGCTGATCGAAGGTTTTGCATTAGCATTTGATGTAAGAAACCGCTCTTTTCAACCAATATGATTTTAAATCTATATCAGAGTTTTATTTTTCAAGAGAGAATTGAGTGTTCAACAGAATTCTTGCACGGAAATGGTTTTAAATTGGCAGTTGATGTATGACCAACCTTTTTTCAACCTACATGATCGGTAATCACTGAGAGTTTTGAGAGAACTTTATATTGAATGTAATTCAAAATTCTGAAAATTTTAAAATTCTTTAATTTGGCCCCTTAGTAAAGATGGGCTCATGAAAGCTTTTTCTTTGACAGTCAGAAATTCCGGCAAATCTTATTATTCGAGAGAAAATATCATTGCTACAATACAACAAGTCTTAAAATTTCTGAATGCTTCAACTCGGCCGCACAGAGACGACTTAACTTATTTTGAATTAGCCTTTGATACAAGAAAACGATCTTTTCAATCAACACTTCAATCTATAGAGAATTGGTAAATAATTACATTTTTTAAATTGTATAAACTTGAAATGCTATATCTGACACATGTATGAGAAATATGTTTATTATATTGTTAATTTCCCTTTAAAGGACAGACCCCAATCCATTGGGGAATTAACATTATAATTCTGTTGTAATATTATTTTATTGTAAATAAAGTTCTTGTTAAAAAAAAAACACGATTGAACGTCAGCGAGACTTTTACCATTCAAGATAGAATATCAATGAGTACAAAACGAAATTTTTTCTAATCTTAAATTCGGCGTTTACGGATCGCACATAGATGATTTTCGATTTTATTAGAATTTGGTGTAAAGAACAGACCTTACTAAACAACATAATCGAAAAATTCTAAGAATCTTGTTATTCTTGTTATTCGAATGAGAAAACCATTGCATGTCATACAAAATTCTTAAAATTTTGAAATTCAGGAACTCGAGTCCTACGGCACAGAGATGATCGATGAATTTTTCATTAGAATTTGATGTAAAAACCGATATTATTAACCCAAATAATACTGTTCCGACCTCTCCTATTAGTTTGGTAGTAGGCATCAATTCATCGGGTCATTTGGGTAAGAAAGTAATTTAGCGTAAATTGGTCAATCAAGGGTTATGAAATTAATAACAAATTTTTTTTTTTGAAATTAGTGACATCTAGGTTTAAATAGTATCATTAAAAGTAGTTTTTATAACAGTTTTGATGTATTACAGATTTTAGGAGATTGGCTTAGTACAGAACTTATTGTGATTGTACACGGACAATCTGAAATATTTAGTGCAGTATATAAATACAGTCTTTGATGAGTAGTATAGTAGTTAAACGTGGTGCGTCATAGTGTAAAATCATAAATAGCGGGAAATTGGTGGTGCGATTAAATTTAATTGTATATGGTAAATTGTGAATTAATAAATAATTGTGGAAATTATAATACAGGCAATATTTCTGATATTGTTAGGAATATTCCTGTAGTGGTAAATGTTCATTAAACATTAGGAAATTATTAGTGGATGATAAAGCACTCTAACATGACGGGAGCTCCACCAGATGAACTTACTAGCCAAGGAGCAAACGGCCTTATATCACCAAGCAGAGCAAAAGTTGAAAAGCCGCTAGCTACGAAAGTTCGGGAGTAGGAGGGAGATTAACGAGCGAAAAAATCTAATAGAACCTTTGACTAATATAACAATTTTATCATCCTAGATCTAGACAGCAGTAGTGCGAAGGTACAGACGAAGAAAATACATCCAACTGTACTCTTCCAGCTCTAACCATATTGAAATTAAAGAGCTCTCATATTAAATGACCTGACGAACCTTAGTAGGTAGGATGGTAGGTAGGACCTTTAGCTTAAAGGAATTTCCTCCTTTACTTATGTTAACCGTATAAATATAACTATGTAGAAGGGTGAAAGACACAAACAATGCACAAGTCAAATACGTTCACCTAAGAAAATACTTACACGTCTTATGAAAAATAAATTTCAAAACTGCGGATATAACATCGTTATCAAACTGTAATTCTGGAATACACACAGATCGTATGTTTCCTCTCTTCCCTTGCATAATGTGTATATTCTTATGTACTTAAAGATAAAAAAGAATGTTTTATGATAAAAATCAACAGACAACAACTTTGATGTATTTATATTGATATTTCGTTTTTAGTTTGGGTTTTCTTCATTTCTCGTCCGCGCGCGCGCTCGACCTTGAAATCAAAACAAACCACAAAGGATAAAAATCCAAACGACATTCCGCTTCCGCATCCACTCCTACTTAAACAGAATTTATGTGTATCATGTAGTATCCATACCAAAGCAATACACGGTATATATGTAGATCGCGACACATTCTAATAATCATTAATCTTATATGCGTCACTGTATTTAGAATGTAAATAGAGAAAAATATTTAAAAAAAAAAAATTAAAATTCCAATCCTCACACATAAGCAAACCACTTACGTACTATAGAGTATAGAGTAAAGTAGAAAAGAAAAAGATCACAGAAAATAGTTTCATTGTACATTTTCTTGTATGTTGTATATATAGATGCTACATATATAAGACGTTCGTATATATGTATCTCTCTCCTATATACAAAACATATTAACGATTGATCTTTCATTGCAACTTAAGCAACCTCTCGAAAACAACAAAAACACGCAATCTCCGATTAATTTAAATCGACCCAAAAGTTAACCGCGAGGAAGGTGTGTTCGAGAAATAAAAATGTTACGATCGATCGATCAACAGAATTTGTAACAATTTATAGCTTCCATAATTTCTTCAGGTTAATCGCATAAACAGGAATTCTTGAAATTCCAATGAAGATTTATTTATGTATGTACGTGTGTGATGGTTATGTATCCACTTGAACTCCCCCATAATATATGTATATATGCATGTGCCTGTGTATACGTACGATGTGAAGATATGCACAAGTATTTTGAAATATCAAATTACCATATGCAGCCGCCATTTTCATGATAATTCATATTAAAAATATGCTCGATTCGGTAAGTTTAGTTTGTTGTTTGAACAAAATGGCGTAACACGATTAACGATTTTTTTTTATTTTTGTATGTGATGGAATTAATTAATTATTGCGAATGAATTTTTCGTATCCATATTTTTTTCTAGCCATTAATCGTTTTTTTTTTAAATGGAGATCAGTGTTCGCCAAAGTTATTAATTTTCAATTAGGTTTTAAAATTATTGTTGTTGTACATAGTTATATACGTAGCGTAGTCTTATACTCGCGTATTTATCGCGTACACAAAACTCTCTTGATGGTTTGTTTGTTACGTTATTGTTTATGGTGGAATATTTTAATAAAATATTTAAATGTATAATAAAAATAAAAAGAGGCGCATTCCATTACCATAAAATAGTAGAATGTCAAATATTTGTGTTGTTTTTCCCCATAAGAGTACTGTACGGCAGCACATGCAAGCATATTATGTGAATGTGTTTTCAAGTTGATATCGCGCGCGGCGTAACGTAATTAACATTTTTTTTTTTGTATTTAATTAAAGTATTTTTTAGTGCTTTTGATCCGCGAATCTGTATTGTGTTTTGAAATACAGACATGTTTTGAAAAGTCACCAGCTTTGGAGTAGGTTACGGAATAGCAAATTTGTCACAAGTCATTTATTATGGTGAAATGACCATATGGGTTGGCGAGTTGTTGTGATTTTTAATGAGCAACATCTTGGAACAAATGTGCTTAATTAAAATGTCTAACTATTTTATTGAAAATATAAAGATGTTTTGCACTCGATACGAAAGTCTACAGTAAAAGTTTTATGTCCACATTTCCTGCATGCTGAGTTGCAGTGAATGAGAGAATAGGCAGAAAACATTAAAAGAGTGAGAGAGGCAAAAAATGGCTGAATAAAGACGGGAAAATTTGTGGCGAGGGTAGGACAGTCCGGACGAGAAAGAAGTGAGAGCTGAGAGAAACTTGTTCGAAAAGATAGAAAGTAAAGGGCGAGATAAGGCACATATCTACAAACTCCTAAACATTCAAAATGAGGAATCGATACCCCTTTTTTAAAACCCCTCTTTTTCAAATCCAGGCTTTTTATAATGCCGCTTTAGGTTCTTAATGACTGTACCTGATATTTATAACTTACAATTTAAATGAGGCTCGTATGTACGCCTTATAGGATGTGTTTGTTTGTTTTTAATCTTTATAATCTGTTCTACATTATGCAGCGTAGAACCATCTGCGCATTGCATATAGCTCCATTTTAGCCGGTATGCCACCGGCATGAAAGATGGATAACTTTATAGTGTTCATGACTAATAAATCTCAAATAATCTGGCCACAGATTTAAAATTTTGTCTGTTAGGGATATAGGTGAGGCATATGAATGACTGCGCTCACTAAATTAAATGTTGTTTAGGTTAAACTTTAATTAATAAAGATCGGTGAACGAATGGGAACGGCTCTGGTCAAAATGCAAAGCTACTCAATCTGGTACCGTTAGTATTTCTGGGAAACAACAATTTGGTGGGAATATTGAAACTTTCAGGGAATGGCAAAAGCATTGAGGGGACAACCGTTGGGAGTGCGGAGTAGTAGAACCCAAATGAAGGCCATCTGCTGCTTAGAGAAACAAAAATAAAAAAAATGCAACTAATCTGCAGTACAACCTGCCCAATTCACCTCTTACAGTACAGGTGGCGCTCAAAAAACATAAGGTGAGCTAAAACCACCTCTCCAGGAAACTCGATAAAGAAACATAAGAAGGGGTTTGGTTCTGAGTCACAGGTCTACCGGAATACGGCCACAAGTATTGAATTCTTTCCAAGAACAGAAACAGGTAATCTCGATGAAGAAAAGTGATAAATACCAGCTTCGGGTAAACCATTATCATTTGAGAGTTTTGGAGCGTAATCTCCCTACCTTGTATCTGCAACAAAGCTGGAATGTATTAAGCTTAGCGATGAATCCAAGCCTTCAGACATTCTAAAGTGGCTAAAAAATCAAAACACGAGACTAAAAACTGATAGATGGTTCAACTCAATCAAACTATGCACCAAAATACTATCTTGAATATATTGCTGGGCTCTAGTTCATATACACTTTTGGAATAGTGAATGAAAATCATGGATTTGTGGCAAATTGGAACCGCTCTTTTGGACTTTTCATCTGATTCCGCTTTGGCTATACTAAATGTGGGTAATAGGAAGTGATTGACATTACTCCTGCTGCAAGGAGTCCAATGTGAGAAGATCCTTCATTAGTAGGTCTTAGATGAGGTAGTTCTCCCTGACCATAGTTTTATTTCATTTTCTTTAATTTCTAATAAACCCAAAATTAGCGAATTTAGAAACCCCAGCAATACAAACTGGGTATTTTAAAGATCCAATCTTCACTGGCCACTTTGAGCTTAAAGCGGTGAAAATCAAAAAGTGTGGTGGAATGAAGAAGACAGTTAAAAGGTGCTTTAAAAAACAATAACTCGTTGATATGATAAGAGCTGCCCTTTTAGTAAACACAAACAAACTGGGACACCATAATAGACTACTTAGTGAGTTAAATAGACTGAGGCATCAGACATATAGCGCATATTTATATAGCGCGTTCCCAGCATCATCCAGTACGGATTAACGGAGGAACTCAATGATCTAGATTACACAGATGGCATATGTCTGCTAACACACAAACACGCCGACACACAAGCAAAAAGTACAGAAACTATATTAGATTTAGCTAAAGAGGTTGGTCTTAAATATCAAGGAAACTCTGTTCTATCACTTCTCGCTAGTATATACAACTCAGACGCTTCATGCTCCTAAGACGCTCCATGCTCTTAAGTTGGAGAAGTAGTCGCCCCATGCTCCTAAATTGGAGATTTTACTAAAAACAAAAGTTTTTTTATCAAAACTGCGTCCTGGAATTATTTATATTGAAAATTTAATTTAGACCCTTTACCAAACACCGACTTATCTTGTCAATAATAAAAACTTATTCAAATAAGTTACGTTGTTAGGACACATTCAAATAAGATTTGTCCTGTCAACTCTTCGTTCGTATTTACTGGATAGTGGATTGTGAATACCGTTATAGAATTTGACCGTTACAACATCAATTCTTGTAATTTATACCACTTTCGGAATATTCTCGAAATATCGGAAATAATCTCTGAATAATTTCCTAATACTTATAGAATTATTCATTATTTGTCGCACTATTATCCACTAACAATAAAATACCAGATCAAATAATTTCCACAATTATTTTTAATTCATTTTTACAATTATTTTTAATCATAACCCTAATTTCAATTTTACACTAATATACTTATATTTTGCCCGCTACTCACTTTCGCTTTATATTCTGTCGCGTACCGCGTCGTCACTAAGACTTATCAAAGACTAACTTAGACGGAGGACCAATTTTAAATCAATGTTAAGTAAATTTTTCGGTAAATTCAATTATTTTTCAAAAACTCTATGGCAAACTGATCGAACAATCTGTACTAAAATCGATTTTTACTGTAGTAATTGATTTACACGACTATTGACACACATTATCCGCGAAAAATCGCAACGGCTCTACCATACAACTAAACTGTTAAAAAATTACTTCTACTGCAGCTACTTAAACCTAGATGTCACTATTTTCACGAAATGTCATTAATTTTACAGCCGTTAATTCCATGTAGTTTAATCCATGTAGAATTGATGCCAACCAAAATAAAAAGCAAGATCATAACAGTACATTTCTTATATTTAAACCTGTGCCGACATGTTCTAACTATCACTTTTTTCGCTTCGATGCATTTTCGATGGAATAACGGTATTTTAGAAGTAATATTTTTACAAAAAAAATATTTTTACTTCTAAAATACCGTTATTCCATCGAAAATGCATCGAAGCGAAAAAAGTGATAGTTAGAACATGTCGGCACTGGTAACAGAGCCAAACATGTCAAAAATAAAATATTCTTTCATTAAAACGCGTATACAAAGAAAAGTTTCCAAAAATGTGTCTTGACTAAATGTAATTTTTAATTTCACCTCCAGTGGCCCTATTCTAGTAATTCCCCGGGAATAGTTAATAATTTCTGTTTGTAGCAGCTACCAGACATTTTTCCCAATTCCCCGTTTTCGAAAAGTTAATTCTGGCGGTCGGAGAATAAATTTACGAGAAAATAATTTAATTATTCATGAGCGACACACGATCGCAATAAAATAAGAAAACAAATGTCTAAAAATAGTTCACTACGTTTAATTGGTTTTTGTTGATACTTTAATCAAATTTTACTTAAAAAATAAATTTTGTTAAATTAAAAAATTGTATATTGATATTTCCAATTGATATTACCAGTTTTCACTATAAATTTACAGCCAAAATATTGCTATAAGTCAATACAATAAATTTCCGGTAAATTCGATTCCCAGTTAATTCTTTCCTAAAATTGGTATGGAATAATAAACTTGGGAAAAGGGAATAAAACTGCTACAAAATTTAAAATTTCCATCCCTCGAGAAATACCAGAATTGGGCCACAGGTGTGTAGTGAATAAATCTTGTATCTCGTTAGTGTATCAACACCATTATTCCATAGAAATTGGGAAGTGCCTAGAGTCGACAGGCAGCGCAATATTTTGAAATTTAATAAAAATAAACAATTTTTTTTAAATTTAGCACATATGTATCTGTTTCTTTGGTGACCACACTTTCTACTAAAATTTTTAACTAATTGGCCGCCGGGGTTGCGGAGCTGCCGTATAAGTTTTTGATAGATTAAAAATATCTCCAGTGATGACACTTTTTACTAAAATTGGGAAGTGATCAGAAGTGGATCGTTGACAAAATGATCTACTATAATGTAAAAGTGATCGGACCCGAGGGTCAGAAAGCTGCGATACAAAAATTTTGAATTAACCAATTTGGACCCCAAGGTCCAGGGGCTAGAATATATTTCCGAAAATAAATCATTTGTATCTTTTCGATTATCTCCGGTTGCAACACTTTCTATTTGAATTTGGAAGCGATCGAGCCCGAGGGTCGTGCGGTTGCCACAATTTTTTTTTAAATAATTGGTTTGTACCGTTTATCGTTTCGATATCTCCGATAATAACACTTTATTAACATTTGGAAGAGATTGCATCCCAGGCACCCAAGCACCCAGGCTAACACAACAAGTCGAAAATAATTTTTTTTTACAATTTTGCATACTAATTTAGAACATTTGCAAAAAACGAAAAAGCTTCCGAGGCGACATAGACGTTTAGCCCGAATGGTGCTACACCACATACACACACATAGAATTTTTTAAAACCCACTCTTTGGTTTTCGAAGATTTCGTTTTAGAAGTAAACCAACTTTCGATCTACGTGGTTAATAAAGAACTTTGAGAAGGACTCTTGGTCTGGCCATACAATCTAAAAGAACATATGGGAGATCAGCGAAAATAGGATGGACCAGACAAAGCGATTAAGAATATTTATGATGTTGTCTGATGGATTCAACAAAGCTTCAGAAACCCAACCAGAATTACCTTAGGTTAGCTAGAAACCCATTCCCAAAATAGTTTGTTAATAAGTCTAGCATTGCCAAATTTTTGTTAACGATCATTATCTCGATTCGCATATACCTATATTTAAAACACCCTCAGTTAACGAAAAAATGTATGATACCGATCTGGGAACATTCAATTATATAAATTGGCTAACTATTTACTATTTATGGAGGTGGCAAATATATAACATTGACGAAATCGTACAGATTCATGATCAAAACTATAATGTGTTATGCAATAAAAATTTTTCATTTTTTTTTGTTTTAAATTATAATAAATATAAAATGTCATCCACACGTGACGTATATACAGATCTTGACAAAAAAAAATAATTGAATTCAAAAATTCGCGGTTGGCGGTATATTGAAAGCGGGCGCACACATGTCGCATTTTTGTCAATCAAAATTTACACGCCACACTTAATCAAATCTACAATAAACATAAAAATTAACACAACCAAAATATGTATGTAACGGCATATTATGTTTTGCCATGAGATGTTCAGTTCAAGGACACTGTAGATTTTTTTTTTTTACTACATGTAGTAATTATACTCGCGTACATGTAGCCACGCATCGTATATACATAATATATCACAACTTGGTGGTCTACCGCGGCATCATGATGTCAATATACTACATGAAAATAAATAAATTTCTGTTTAGTTGCTAACTACGCGCGTGTACTGTAAATTCCGTAAGTATGTCGAGAATTTCACGGCGTTCATAACACATCGTATAAACACATACGCGCACACATGCGGTCAAAATTCCGCGAATACTTTAATTTGGCACTGCAAAATGTTATTCAAAATAAATAAAGTAAAACAAAAAAAAAAAAAATTTAAATCGCGAAAATTTTTGCGGACTATTTACTAATACAGTAAAAAAGTATATTTTTTTTTTTTTTTTGCTTTTAGAAATTGCAAGAGACTAGAGAAGAAAACTCATTCGAAACCTTTTAAACACAATTGTGTAAGACTGGTACGTTTTATACACGAGACGACACATATAAGCAGCGAATAGAGATGAAAATTCCAAAGTATGCGGTGTGGTTGGCGTATCGATCTACATTATTTTGTTGTTGGAATTTTTAAAACAACAAGAAAAGATTAATCGGATTAAAATATTTTTGATTTAAAATCGTTTTATGATTTTTATTTAAATTAAATAGTTTTTGTTGTTGTATTCTGATTTTATATCCCAAAGACATTAAACGCGATCTTGTAATAAAAATGTCGTTTTTTGTCATTTGTATATTTTTAGTGAATAGGTTTTTTGTTGTTTGAATAGCCCCTGACTGTTAGGCGAGGATTGCGAGTGAGTGAGATTTTTTTTTATAATACTCGTATGTACCATGTGTGTGATGATGATTTTGATCTGGGGATTAACATTTATATTTCTTTTTATATAAAGTCAAATGTCGATTTATTTTTTATTGTGTATCGTCGATTGAAATTTTAAATAATTTATACTAAATACCTAAAGCTGGGATTGTGTAAGAAACACACGATTTGAATCTTCTTATATTTTGGTTTGCCGGAGGGTGACGCGAGAGCAATTTCAAAGATCCAGGGGCGTGGCCAAACGGACAGCAACTATTTTAATGATATCTCAACTTTATACCCGACTTTCTTTTACCACGAATGTATACTATAAATAGATATCGAATACACCACACTTGATTTGGAGATTTGGTAAAAAAAACTTAGATCGCTTAAACCAATAAAAGGCCTCAGTTCGGAAAATAATAAAATATAACAAAAAATTATAATCCATCCCGAGACAATATATAAAGTTTTGCTTCGGATCTCAAAAATTTGGCCTTCTGATTTAGTAAATATGTGGTAGATTAATAGAATATCAATAATTGACAGTCCATCTAGGCTTGAAGATATTACGGATGTGGCATGGAAAATACAACTATATAACAAAACTGTTATAACACCTATCTCTAATTCTACTACTCAAACCTAGATGTCACTAATTTGACCAAAATTGTAATTCAAACAGAATTCAAACTACCACCTCTGTAATTTTCCAACCGTTCCAAATCTACTACATTGGGTTCACTCGCTGTCTTTTCTTTATTCTGTAAACTACTATGTCCTATGTCGATCCTAGGCCGCACTGATTTTTGTTCACAACCTTTGCTAAATATTTCATTACAGTACAATATTTCCTCTCGATGTTAGCTTGTCTCATATTACTATGCATCAAATACAACACGAACTCTGGTGGTACGGTGCTGGTTTCTTTAGAGACTGAATGATGTGGTAGGTAATACGAATGGTCCATGGGGTGTCTAATTCGTAATAATAAATGAAATCTATTCTCTTTTTAGGTCAGGATCTCACTCAAATCTACGTTCGGTGGATTAGAGTCTTCGGACGGCTTGTAATTTAAATTCTGTTAGTGGTGCGGCTTTTGGGTCGAAGGGTAATGCGACGACATATCTACCATCGCTATTTCGTTTGTAATTATCCACAAAATGTTTTTAACAATTAATTTCTTCCTTTCTTTGAAGTGTGGATGTTTTAATTTCCTCAATTTCCCAAAATTTAGTTAGCGCTTCATCAATGTCAATTGAGATACAAAAGGTTTGTGACTCGTGTTGGCTGTTTGGTTCTTAATATTCCCGAAATTATCCAACCAAGAATTTTTTTCTTGCGCTATTAAATTGGCATTGCCACTCTCAATGTGTCCTGGTACCTAGTAGTAACGAAAGATAGTGCGGTCACATCAAATTAAAATTTCTGTTTCGCCAGACTCTTGGAATGTCGGGTCTGCTATTCGTATCTACGGTTGAGGTGAGGTAATTAATGATAGAACAAGTGAGTCAATATGGAATGATGTGTGCTTTCTTGTTCGAGAAAATACTTCAATATTCACTCATCCGCAGGAAGTACCCACCTTTGTTGAACCTAGTCCCTCGACTAAAGTTCTCTGATTACTCCGCGATAGTCCCAATTTCTGAAAGCACGACTTGGTAATAAATGACGCTAAGCTTCCGGAATCTAAAAGTGCTCTGCAAGTTTTATCTATCCAACCGGCGATAATTTGTTATAATGGGAAATGAGAAATCAAACGGTTTTAAAGTTACGTCTATTAGGTTTCCTGAACATTATGGTTCAACGTTTCACCCTGAACATTCTTTTGCAGCAGGGTGTGGATTAGCATTACGACTTTGACTTACGATAAAAATAACATCAAAAGCCTTTCTTATTTAAAGAATTTTTGGTTGTCGTAATTGTGGTTTTTTGTTGTTTTAGTCACACACATTTATAACATCAAGACACAAGTCGTAATGTCTAGTATTTTCTTTGTTTTCATAGAAAATTTGTTAAAATTAGTTCGAGTCGAAAATCGTAAGTCGTATACCCGTAATGCTAACATAATCAGCCCCCAGATGTGTTTTCTGTTCAACCTTCTGAACATTCGGCTGCATCAGTTGAACTCTGTTTTGTAATTTCTCCATACTGCGACGCGTATCTCTAGAAACTTTTCGTCTATTTTCTTCTCGAATTAATTTCTCGCGTCCAACTTTTACTTTGTTAATCAAGTTTCTGACGCAATTTTCGATTTTGTTGATCAAATGTTTGGTTAATTTTTTGCATTATTTCTTTGAGTTGTAACAGCTATAATAATTTCGTCATACTGAAAGTTCCAAGTGACCTGGGAACTATCTAAGTGTCTCCACCATCTGACGTTTTGTCATTTAGTTTTTCCTCTTTTACCTCTTCGAATCATAATTATCCTGTCTGATCTTTGCTTCTCCACCCATCCTCTAATATTCACAATCCCACCGCTGTCGCAAATTGTTACGAATTTGGCCTGTTAAATCCGGTTCGTATATCACTAGATTGAAACAATACTGGTAATTTACGCCACTTACGCCAAGTAAAACTCTGCCCCTGTATTCGTGGTTTAACAGGGAGCCTTCTAGTTTCGAAATGTTTGTGCGGTCATTTACAAGTAAACTGTTGCACTGATGTTTCATAATTTTTTACCCATTGTTCCTTTCGTAGTGGCTTGTAATTACGATTTATTTCTTTATTTTAATAAAAAACACATTAATGTTTTTGGATTATAAAACAAATTTAATTTTTTGTTGTAAGATAAACTAACGTGGTTGTAAACCCGTAAAAAACTAACGTGGTAGCAAGGAATGTACTCTTTTTCTTTTTTCTTTTATTCCATGACGTTAGTTACAATTCATGTTACCCTACCAACCATGCAATTCTATACTTAGGGCGTACCAATCGCATATAGGTCAGAATACTGACAGAATTCCATTTTATAAATGTTAACTTAAACAAAATTTTAAATTGATTTGAAACACCCATAGTCCGAGTTTGATTAAATAATAGATATTATTACTCCTAATTTTTGTTATATTGAGGTTAACTAATTAGCTATCACACAAAATTTGTAATGGGAGAAGGTCAATCTGATAAGCCACAATATTTTAATTAGGTTAATTAATATTTATTTATGAAATTTGAAATATTTTTATAATCTTATTTACACACTCGGATATGGCCTTATTTTGATTTTCAAGATTTCCTTGAAACCCAATTTACACATTTAACTAGAATTCAATCAATTATGTTTAATTATGCTAGCTGATCAATATTCTCTACAAAATTTCACACTCAAATGTTTTTCCAATTCTATAAGGTTTATCAATGTATACGAGACTGTGAGTTTGTACAAGGTATCACTTCAAAATATTCATTCAACATAAATTAAAAAAAAAAAAGTACGCTCGAGGAGGTTATTTTTTAAAAGTCTATAATGTTTCGATAATTATTAGAGTATAAAAGTAGGGAATTTATGGAAGACCGCGTATACTCAGTTTATTCAAATGAGACTTCAGTAAATTTGTAAGATTGGGTATTCCATTATCACCATAAACCACTACTATGTCGTCGGCAAGTATTTGAATCATACCATTAAGGTTCATTTGAAACAGGTCATTAATAAAAATTTTGAAAAAATTGGGATCAATAACCGAGCCAGAGTTGAAAGTGACTTGAGTTGGAGTTAGCGTCCATGGAAACAGAGTAGAGTTGAGTTTTCGTTAAATTATTTTGAACTCGACGAAACTAATGGGATTGAATAGAGTTGAAATTCAAAATGGCAGCAATGAAAAATGTTCATTTTTAATGTCAAGATAATTTATATTAAAAATTTTGAACCACAAATATGTATATATTTAAAACAAAAAAGTATTTTAAAATGATATAATTTTCAGGGCATATTAGTATACATAGAGTATTATTAGGCACAAATTAAATTAACTTTATCAAGCGGTTATAAAAATTTCATCTCAACCAAAATTTACTCCATGGAAACGATCAACACCATTTTGGAATTAACGAAAACCTAATTTCAACTCAGCCTAACTTCAACCTGGTTCATGGAAACATGGTATATCTTGTTTCCATGCAGAGTTGAAAGTGGCTTGGGTTGGAGTTAGCGTTCATGAAAACAGAGTAGAGTTGAGTTTTCGTTAAATTATTTTGAACTCGACGAAACTAGTGGGATTGAGTAGAGTTGAAAATCAAAATGGCGGTAAGGAAATATTGTCATTCACAAATATGTTTATATAAAACATAGAAATATTTTGAAATAATTCCTCGGTACTACACCTGGATTCGGCATCTGTGTGGTCATTTCAACATATCATCACCAACCCACACTTCGTTTTAGTTTAGCATGGTGGTCGTAACCGCTCGGTAATATTATAAATTATCAAAAAAAAAAAAAAAACAATTATAGGAAAAAAAACGGTAGAGTGACAATGTGGCCTTTATTAGCCAATTCAGAACGCAGATTACCCACCCGTGTACAGATTTTACATGTGTTTTTTTTAAACACACGAAAAAAGAATTTGCTAAACCGAACAAGAAACTTTATAAAATATCCGAATTTGAATGTTAAGTACTTACAGTAATAATCATATAACTCTATGTACCCGAAAGTGACGCTTCACCGTTACAGAAAGGTATGCTTCAGAATCGGGCTGTTAATCTAAAATAAAGTATAGTAATCATGAACAATTTTGACCTCGAGATTTTTGCAGATTTACCATTCGCTACATCGCCGTCAAAAACAGAAATTTATAAAAAATCTTTGTGTGTCTGTGTGTACGTGTGGTGCATGGTGCCGTGCAGACTAAATATCTGTGTGCTCTCTACACTTATACAACTTAGAGGATTGACTGATCGGACTAAAACTTCATATTTAAGGTTTTTATAAGTTGGGAGATTCCATATGATCTTTTCGTTTTTTCAAATATTTTGAAAAGCACATTATTTACGAGAACAACTGTTAAAATCTAAAAGATTCAAAAATAAATTAGGCAACAAAATTGAACCAAATCACTTTTCTAAAATTTAGGCGAAAATTACGATTTCTGAAAAAAAAGAAACTGTTTTTCAACAAAACTTAGGCCCCTGTACAGCTTAGATGGATTCCATCCATAGGACCTTTTTAAAGTTTTCCAAAATATATTAACCCAGAATATTAGGAAACAGATGAGTAACTCAATTTGAACGGAACAAGTAGACAATTACGATTCTGATTGCTGTGAGGAGAGGAGGGGAGGGAGGGGTTTTAACATGGTAAAAGAAAGATCGAACGTTTATATTTTTATAAAATTAAGACTTATTAAACTAAAAATGCCGGAGCCCCTTCTGGAAAGATATATATCAGCGAAACAATTTTATTTTTCCGATTTTCCATATTTTACTGAAAAACTAGGCATTGAACTGTGTTTCAGAACGAATCCTTCATAGTCAATTTCTTTAGAAAATATGAAGCATGTTATGCCTTTTATCGATTACAAAACAAGGTATTATTTTAATTTATGAAGCCATTTTAAGAGAAAGTGACGAATCTGCCGGGAGTTTCGGGTTTTGGTATGAAACTATAGTTTCATAATTCGCCCCATTTTTATCTAAATTATATTTTCCGGTGTATGTTCATGCCTACAATCATTTTCCTGGAAACAAAATTAAATAAGGATTAATTTTCAATAGAAATATCGATAGAAAAAATAACTAAAATGCACCAAAATATCTGATCGGCACCCGAAATCAATTGGCTCTGGAACCGGAATATACATGCCATACCGATTTTGGTGCTAATCCAAGATAAGGATTTTTCGCTATATTATAAGGATTGATTGGTTTTGGATTAGTCGTTTGAAATACTTGTTAAGGGCTGTTACTCATCAAGTAAGTATAAATAGTCAAAAGACCTACGCAAATGACCAGCAAAAATATCGTAACATGCATAAAAACGAACAACCTTCTAACAATTTAAAAATCCATTACGTCATTTGACTCACACTCACGGACTCAAAAAACTACCGTAGCCGTTCCAATTCCCGAATATTTTCTGTTATTTTCAGTTCATTTCAACCTTGACCTATCAAAAAAATTCCAAACCCTCCATTCACACTACGAAATCCACTGTACGCACAGCAAAAATTTACCGATTAACCTTCCAACTATACACAAATATCTAAAAAAAAAAACTATAAAAAATTTGTTTTTTACTATTGACATAACTAAATAATCCAACCAAAAAACTAAAAAGCAATTTTATAATTAAAATTCCAAAATATTTTGTCATGAAAAAAATAAAAATACACAGATATACGAAAAAAAATCGAATTCCATTCCCCCTAATTCGGTTCTTAACGAAAATATGTTAAAAAAAAAAATAATTTCTATCGAGATCGACAAGAAAAGAAATATTTTTTTATTTTTTTTTTTTTTGCTTCAGTTGCTTGTGTGATGTTTTTGTAGAAAGACGTGAATTTAGAATGTCATTTCAATAAAAAATTTAATTAATGAACGACTACTACTACTTCAACACTATTAACTGAAAAAGTATCGAAAATAATTATTAATAAATACTTTTTATATTTTTTAATTAATAATATACATTTACAACATATCTGGATTACAAAACTCTTATAATATAATAATGTAAATAATACCGAGTATTAATAATATAGTATTAAGTGAAAAGTGTCTTATAAATAAATAAATAAATTTATAATAAAAAAAGTGGCTTATAATTTTTGTGTGCCTTCCAAACGGAATTTCCCTTTATTACAAGAAAATAAAAAGTAAATTCCGTCTTTTTACAGTTAAATTACGAGAAAATTATAAATAAAAAGTGTTCTCTAGTTGTATAAATATAATTTTGTACTACATCTAATATTATCCGTGTATACTAATTAATTAATAAAATTCCATTTTATTAATTAACCAACAAATTTTTAATTTTACATATAAAATTGAAATTGAAAAATGCAAAGTTAAATGTGGCAACGTTGTAAATTACAATAAAAAATGCTTAGGAATTCAACATGGCCGACAAATTTTCAATGAGTTTTGTTGTGTCTTAAAAAAAATAAAAAATATTACAACTATAATGTGATAGTTTTTTTTTTCATACATATATTTTTTTATTTTGTTTTAGTTGTTATTTTTTTGATAAATAAAATTAATTTAAAATTTAAATTATAAAATTGTGTTTAGTTTTGTTTGTGTATATGTCGTGTTACTACACCATACACAAGAAAGTTATATTCAAATTGTGAAAAAATAAATAAATAAAGTTATACTACATACACAACAATAATTTTCTACAAGACGCTACAAACAACATAATCTTATACATAATGCCAAAAAGACAGAAAAATGGTGAATATCCATTGCCAGATGGCTGGGACGTTTCCACAGATTTTGATGGAAAAACTTTTTTCATTGACCATCATAATAAGAAAACGACATGGATTGATCCGAGAGACAGGTTAGTAAGCTACTGTAGTTTAAAGTTTTTTTTTTTGGTATTTCTTTCCATTTTGCTTAAATTTTTGGTCGTGTATTTCTTAATATTAGTGGATATCACCACACGGTACACAGTGGTATGACTTGTCAAGTGTTTGTTTTGTATACACAGTCACAGGGTACAGTTGGATGGTTTTTGGTTTAAACAAAATGATTTACTTACGGTTAATTTTTTATTTTTGAAAGAAACAAGAATTTTTTGTTACGTGATTCCGATTTATAGAATTAGTACGGTTTAAGTTGTATGTGGCATTTCTGTTGGTTTAGTGATTAGTCAGATAAGCCGGGTGAATAATCGGTTTATCTTCTAATCCAGTTGGTTTCGGTTGGAATTTTTGTCGAATTATCAGTTTTATGGCATGTTGCAAGTCACACATAAAAGTGATAATTGCGTCCTTGCATGTTACAATTATTGCTACGCCTGACATGACCGACGTTTCAAAGTAATTTTCGATCATTGATTACAGAGTGTTTGTTAAATAGTCGCGTGTGTAGCAATCTGTGCAAAGCATATTATTTCTTGTTACATGTTCATGTATCGTTTGACTCGATCACCAAATTTTGATGAATGATAAGGATGTCCTCTGCTGTCCTCTCATTATCATTCCAGTTTGTGAATATTTATTAGTCTTTATTCGTCCGAACACCTGGGCCAATCATCAAATTTAGAAAAATCGGTGGATAGATCGGGTCGAATTTATTGATATTATCCATTTTGAAATAGTTCGAGTTCGATCATCCCTTGGTTTGTGAATGAAGACTTCATAGTGGATCCATACATATGTATTTCCAGTACATGGTAACGAACAATTCTTATTCAATTTATCTCCATCTCAAATTAACTTTAGCTATACCTACAATGCGAAGTGGCAAAGCTAGAATCTATAAACTTTCGGGAGAGTTATTTAAAGTTTTAAGTGCCAAAAAATTGATAAATTAAATATAAATTGCCTCTGAAGTTTTCTAATCTTTGAAGATTGTCTACCTATAACTCTACAGCAAGCGATATAGAAGTTGAACCACATTACCAAAACGATTCTGGTTAAATGGCCGATACTGGATTCTAGCTGGATAAATTGATATTAGCCATTCTTCAAAAAATATTTTAGTTTCGTAAAGAAATATATAAAAACGGCTACGTAATCTAGCATACCTACGTCATCAAATTATTTTCTTAACTGATTTTTAGATCATAGATATTACAAACACAAAATATTGATTTTTTCATCATCAGCTGAAAATACTTATGATAATTTCTTAATTTGTATGGAAATGTAAAAAAATCAATTTCAGCTAATGTTATTTGTAAATGGTATACCGATTAACTCGAGTAGTATCTACCCAGGTTTTTGAATTTTTATTAGCAAATATGTATGTATATCTGAACTCCGGCACAATCATGAAATTTTGGCATCGATTTTCATAATATGTTTAACAAATAACAGTGTTTCTTATCTGATTTCTCTCTGCGTTAAAGAAATTTGGTAATTCAATCCTTTGGTTTGTGAATTTGTATAACCGATTTACTTGAATACCTAGACCAATCGTGTAATTTTGGAAAATCGTGGGATGAATCCCACTTTAACCATACTTATAATAGTAAACTTTTGAAAATCGTTGGGTCTCAGGGGTTTGCAATACCGACATTTGTAGTAATACCAATCAATTGAACGACTTTGCCCCCCCCTGTTTTCCCGCCGCCCTTTGGATTTTTAAATTTGTGTTTATAAGATTACCTGCTTCGTTTGTCTATTGTTTAGTTGTCACGTGATGCAAATTGTACTGTCAAAAAAACGTATAAACTCGAATTTGGGTTGGTAAACACGTTTTATTTTTTATTTTAAACATGTTTTTTGACCAGGAACACTACATAAAAATTCTTTGCGTGGTGGTCTAAAAATTTATCACTTCCTCTTTCTAGTTGCTTAGTAACAACCCCCAGTCAATCTTGTGTCAAATAAGAATAATCAACTGCTATTTAGTGATGTAAGGAGTGTCAACGTGTAATCAAAAATAAATAAAGGCTAGGGAAGTAATTCTTGGCCCTTTTCCCGATAGTTGGCTTTATATTCATATATTACAGTAACCATTGGTCGTATCGGACAATTGTGTGTTTGAAAGGTAACATTTTAACTTGCACTTTGTCATACAAAACATCAAAATCGGTAAAGTGAATAAAAAGTTAGGACATTTTAAACAAGAAGATAGATAATAAAAAAAATCGATATCTTTTACATGGACGAAACGAGGTGAAGCTTCCCAAATGGTATCAAAGCCAGGATTGACGCCAAAATAGGTAATGCTGTGTGTTTGGTAGGATTGGGAAGTAATTGTGCATTATGTGGTGTTGCTATCGGGCCACATGATTAATTCTAATCTTTACTGTCAGCAACTAACGCGCTTCCCTAAGGCAAGCAATACAGTTAAAACGTCCAGAATTGATCAGCAGAATGGGCGTTGTGTTCCATCATGTTTATGCTAGACCACACACATCATTGATGACCCGGCAGAAACTAAGAGAGCTTGGCTGGGAAGTTTTGATTCATCCACCATATAGTCCTGACTTTGTACCATTGGACTACCATTTGTTCCGGTCCATGCAGAACCATCTTAATGGTTTTACATTGAATTCAAAAGAGGCCTGCGAAAATGGGTTGTCTCGATCGCAAAAACAGATTTTTTTTTTGGCGAAATTTTGATCAACTTCCAACTGCTCCAGAGCCCAATCAGCGAACACACGGTGTTGTCTATGGTCGTTTACCTTAAGTTCCTGGGTCAGTTGGATTTCATACGTTTCAAGTTCATGTGAACGACGGGAAATTGGTTGGGTTTTCCCGTACACTCTCACGTACAGCGATGTTTTCAGCAGACCTTGTGTTTCGGTAGCGTACGGTTGTTGCTTGATTACTTATCAAACCGGTTGTTTCGGATTTGACCACCAAACTTCGATTAGATCTTTCCTATTTCCATATTTAAAAAAGGCCCAAATCATCTATTAACGACAACTTATCAACTGAAATTATTTCCTAGTTATTTTTGAATTACTTTGATTTTCAGTTACTTCTTGTGGCCGGAGCAATTACCTACTAATATTTAATTTTCACCTGAGTTACTTACTATTAATGATCCTATTTTCACTTATTGTCACTTTCTTCTATGTTTCGTCAAACATCTTAATAGACTAAACTGTATGGGCTTGGCCAAAAGAGGCCCAATGAAATATAGCCCGAAAACCAAAAATGGACCCAAAAATTTTCATAGTTAAAAATCGCCTAATAATGTTGGATCTTTTTTAATTTTAGGCCTTCGGACCATTTTTCGCGGAGCTATTTAAATTTGTATATCTGATATGCAAGAAAGAATTTGAAGAATTTTTACAAAATAGTTTTTTAACTATGTAGAGACGATTGAGGGTTTGAAAGACGCAATTAAAATGACTATTGGTGAAATAGAGGTTCAAACAATTGAAAATGTACTGAAAAATTGGGTCTGCAGAATGAGGTATTGCAGATCCAGCCGAAGCAGTTATTTGAATGAAATAGTATTCCATTATTAATCGGAAGGTCAACTTTTGAAAATAAAGACCAATAATTTGAAAATATTTGTTGCATTTTTTTTTAATACTTATAAGTACATAACTTTTTTAAAACAAATTAAAAGTGCCGCATACAAATTTTCGATTAAGTGGTTCTTAAAAAATCAATAAGGGAGACAGTGATAATCACTTATCATAGAGACAGCTGACGAGATAGCTGTTTAACTATCTTTAATTTCTCCGTAATCAATTTAATAGAAAGCATGTAATCTGAGGTTTCCTTTGTTTTATATAGGGGTGGTTAAAGTTTTCGGCCCCAGAACTGATTACAAAGATAGTTTTCCACAAAATCTTAGTGGCGTCCATCTTGACCACGGCCGATGTTTTCTACTATACTAGTCAAATTTTCGGAAATAGTTAAAAAATGTTATAATTTCCTACATTTGCTCTTTTGCCGAAATGATTGCATTTAAGTTCCCATATATGATGGCAAATATTAAAAATAAACAAAAAATCGTTCCTACAAGAAATCCAAGAGATGATATTGCGAAATATTACCGGGTGTCGTTAACCAAATTGACCACGTCTAGAGTTTTGTATTATGGCTTGCAATTAGTGGAATTTTATGTTAAATAATTAGTATTTTGTATGGTAGATTTCAAATTTTCGTTCCATACTTCTAATTAATTGTCCGATTAAATTTAAAGTTCACTATTCCATAACTAAAAATTTAAAAGGAAGGCATCATATTATAGTTCTAAAGCATTGCCCAAGTCCAAATTAGCGAAGGGAAGCATTTTATATTCATGTATAAATTAAGGCTGATATGTTGTTACTAGGAAAAATGTTTAAAATCAATCAATTTAACATGGAAAATTACTATAGCCATTTTTGTTCCACACCAGTTGATCATTTTATTGATTAGCACAAATGCGTCAAGCGATCGGACCATGTATAATTTAAAATACAAGCAGCACGGATTAGGGTCGATTTATATTATCCGTTCCTTTCAGATCCGTTCCTTTCAGATTCAGACATCATCAATTATGCATGCATACCTGCACACAACACTACACACTTTGACACATGTCATGTAAAAAATTTCATTCTGTACTGTCACTGCATTAATGTTGAAGTGATTAAAATACAATTTTCGAATATTAATTAATTAAAAATGATTACATTAGAATTTATTTAATGTTCGTTTCATCAACATAAATTTAACCTCTGATGTATGCGTGAAAATATTTAAAGTGTCGTCCAAGTTTATTTTATGTAAGCATTTTTTCTTCATTTCTTTCTCAATTCTTTGTGTATTAAAAAAAAGAAGTGAAAAAAATGTTTTTTTCACTTAATACTTATATGAGAATACATATATGTATATATATACATATATGTATATAAATACATATATGTATATATATACATATATGTATATATATACATATATGTATATATATACATATGTATATATATATATATATATATATATATATATATATATATATATATATATATATATATATATATATATATATATATATATATATATATATATATATATATATATATAATGTATATAAATTACATACAGACAGAGTTGGTCGAAATTTTATGTCTGTGCGACACTATATTTAGTCGGCCCGACTCACTCCTAAATCTGTAATAGCCACAGTGATTTTTTAGACTGCATGTCTATGTTGAATTGTATGATCGCGAGTGTCGATTACACATTGCCAGCTAGCTAATCGTCTCTCCGCGACCCAACTAACTATAAATATGATATAACTAAACTACTACATACTATAAATACAACAAAATGAACCAAACAGATGTATAATCAAAATATTTTAATTGATAAGAATGTTTTTTTTTATATTTTACTTCTTGGTCGTATTTACTTAAGACAGATGAGTACAACAGAATAAAAAGAAGAAAAAAAAATATTTATAAGACGTAAACCTTTTCGTTTAGTAAACAAAATTCCTTTTTGATATTTAAGCGAGCGTACAATGAAATAAATAAATAAGAAAAAATAATCATATAAAAAAAATCAAAAACAAGAACAGATAAAATTGTATTTGTTCTGATAAAATAATTAAAATAGTGTAATATTCTAACGGTGACTAGTCGTCTTAATATCTTGGTGTATAGTGTATCCGACTACAAGCATGTAAGATCTTCGTTTCATGGAGATCGCACTTTGCCATTCAACAAAAATCTTATATTACATAATCATTTAGTCGTGTAAATAAAATTTTGCTAAATAAGGAAAATTTGTTTATATTTTGAGTCGTTCTGTTGTAATTCACAACTAAATAAGTGAAAGAAAAATTCTTTCTTGAATTGTATAATAAAATAATTTTTCGGAGAATGATAATTGTCAACCTTGGTGTAATTTTTTTTTTTTTTTTTTTGTTTATGGCATATTTTGTCAGACATTGTATGTTATGAATGGAATATTACGATAAGTACGGTGTTCGAAAACAATTGCAAGATATCGCGCGTATTCAGCCTAAGCCAAGGAATTTAAATATGTGTGCGAAAATATTTGACCTCAATAATACTAGGTTCCAAAATACACCCTGCTCATTAACATGTTATTCCATTGTCTTAATTATTTTTATAATAGTGTAAAATTGTTAGCCCAAGATTATTATTATTGTTGGAATTTTTATTACACTTATATATTTTCTTTAAATTCCATTGAACTGATTAATTTAATGTGTGTATATACGTATGTCTTATCGAATGAAAAAAAAAAAACAACAACAACAATACACTTTGCGTTTTATTTGATTAGTGTAGGAAGTATTTTAGCAGAATAACGCGTTTTGTTTTCTTAGAAGTTTCTTATTTACCAAAACTTCACCTGTAACTTTTAAATCTTAACGAAAAAAAAGAATTGGAATTTATCGAAGGTTAAAACTTCTTAACTAAAGCTTTACGCTAAATTTTAATTTTATTTTGTCCCTCTCTCGTATTCTCTCACTATGTAAAGCTAAAAACTATTTTATACATATTTCTTAAGCAATTCACAATCTTTAAGAAGAAAAAAATAACTGGTTCTATTAAATAACTATATTTGTAGTTGATTATATTCCCATTTACTTGATATCAAGAAAAACTAAAAAAAAAATAGAAACATGCAACGAGACGTGTAATCGAACTCTAAAACAAAAAAAAAAATATGGAAAAGTATTTTTCTTATGTATCTACTATTTAAGACGTTTGTCTTCAAGTAACACTATAATACATAAGTAATGTATATAGAAGGGTAACATATTATGAAATCTGCGTGTAATTTTGGTGCGGTGACACGAATCACCAAAAACAGCCTAATCACGAACTTACGAAACCAAAATTCCGTAGACCACTTTAAGTATATATGACTCAAAAAGATATCAAACCGCGAGCAACCTACACGAACGCGACACCACAAAAATATTTTGCTGTGTTGTGTACATTTTTTTTTTTTTTTTTTTGTATTTGGAATAAATTAAATATTTCCATGAATTTTATATAAACACGATGCTCAAATTCTAATACATAGTTTTACTAAGGAAAATTGAAGACAGTCGTCGTCTTCGTCGCGCTGCTGCATTTTAAAAAATATGCGATGGATGCGAATGCCAAGGTAATTTATAAATGGATATAATAAATTTCGAGTGGCTAAGTAAGCATACATAAGTGTATAAAGTAAGAATTCAAGGTGATTTTGATTTAACATATCAAACCAGTGTCGCTTTCTTGATATGTGGTGTGACATATACAACCGAAACGAAAACAGAATTTTTAATTTAGATACGAAATTAGAAAATTTTATGTATTGTATTTGTTTTATGTGCACACCACAACCTGCACAAATCTTAATTTATCGTTATTTAACTTGGCACAAAACTGTATCATTTACATTTTAATTAAGTAAATCTTAATGATTTTTGTGTGTGGTACTTGGTAATTTTGTGCACATTCGATTTAAGGTAATTAAGGTACGAATTGCATAGAGAACGATTATTAGAAGTTCAATGTCCTATGCGTGGTGTGCTTTGGTTTTACGCCGTCTGCGGTTTGTTTTATTGGAGGTACGATAAAATACTAAACAAGACTGTATTTCCGGCCACATTGCGATAAAAATGTACATATTGTTCTTTTAATCTTAAATGTTATGATAGAAATCTGAGGCGATAAATGAGGTACAATAGGTATATTAAATTGTGTGGGTAGAACTTCTGTGAAGCTTCGTTAGTTGAAAATTAGTCCGCAAATATTTAATTTTTTATTGTAAATCAATAAATTATGGATTTACATACTTATTTAATTTGGGTGTTAGATAAGCGTAGGAAACATTAAATCGTTGGTTTGCACAACTTCCTACTTAAAATTTAGCACCTGATTTGGACATAGACCCACGCCATTGCTGCCCAAACATTTACTTCAAAATTAATAAAGCTAAAAATTAATGAAACGCTAGTCTAGTTTAATAATTAACTATTTGTAAATAGTATTACGCAAATTCAAATCCAACTGATGAGTTTATCACGAGCGTAAAGACCAAAAATGAAATGTGTAAAACGAGTTGAAGCTGCTGTTATCCCCCCAAGTCTGCTTTGATTTTAAGAAAGGGAGACATTCTAAGATTGAAAATGCTAGACAAGTTTTCAATTTAATAGGAAATGGATAATTGCTTCCTACATTTATTCTAGAAGTATTCGAAAATGGTAAAAGCCCATTTAAAACCAGCCTACCTGTCGTTATGAAGAAATTCCCTACTTAACATTAGCAAATTTGGAAGTAGACCCACGCAATTGCTGCCCAATCATTTACTTTAAAGTTTAAAGAGCTAATAAGCACTGAATGCTAAGTAGCCTTGTAAGATAATCACTTGCTTGTAAATTCAGTTGTGCAAGTTCATATCCACCTTATGAGTGACGTCCCTAAAGGTCAAAATTACGTTGTGGGCTTATCCATAATTGGAGAGATCAAAAATTTGGTCCTGTGGGAAAAAAATGTTTGAATAGTACTAGTAATAGTATTCGAGCTCATCAAAATAGGTGTTCAATTCAGATACGAGTTTTGTTTAGAGCTCGTTTCTGTGGTTCCATTACACCAACTCGGACTGATGTTTTATAAGATGATTCGTTTTTATGTTGTTATCCTAGTAATCAGCGTATGATAACACATAAAGTTTGCTCCTTATCCGAGTTTGAACATTGGGCGCATCTATTAAAATTAAGTTGATGTGCCCATTGTTCTTGATCTGACCTAACTATATTGCATTCGATCATCCTCGTATGTTATCGAATAACAATCAGTTGACTGAGAAATAGTATTACCTGTTTACGCCTTATAGAACAGAATTATATTGAGATTCCCTGAACAATCGTTTCTGAAATCCAACAATTTGGACAACTAATGATTTGTTCCATTTTATTGGCTATTGATCTTTTCCATGTTTAAGGAAGATCGCCTTTTTACCTGGCCACATCTTAACGACTAATTTCCATTTATATTTGAATTTAATATGTGTAGGCCAAAACTCTTGTAAATTATCGGGCTCTGGCAACGACTGGGTTTTGACACACAGCTACAAAACTGAAATAGCCTCTCCTACCTAGCATGCATGCTGATATGAAAGGCAGAACAGACAGGCAATATTATTTAAGCGTCATTTCGATTTCTATACTTAAATACTGGGAGACCATACCTGAGTAGTATAATCAAGTAGTCGTCGGACGAAGGTCGGGAAAAGCACTTTTGTATGCGAAAACCAACATTCAATTAAGTCAAGAGGGGATCTTGCATCGGATGGACGTAGACTGTTTTCTATTCGAGAAGTGGTACATTTTTCTTGTAATATTCGTCGGTTAAGTCCCAAGTTCGAAAACGTACGTTTGGATTTCGGAGTGTATTCTTGGATCTATGTCTCATCCATTGTCACATAACGACGCAAAACATTTTTATTACGGTTAAACAGCGCTCTGAATTATCGACGCAAATTTTCATCCAGAGTAGTATGCATTGCCTTTTGATATCTTTAAGGTGTCAGCTATCTCACACAACTTCACTTTACGGTTTTTTCAAAACAAAATTGTCCAATTTTTTTTATCTTTTCTGGAATAACTGCCGAGTTCGAGCGACCGCGTTCAGCGTCATCTACGTTTGTACAGTCACGTGTACACTCAGCAAACCAACGTTCGATGGTTGCTCGGGTGTGTCAGCCTCGGGACTTATTGACAGGTTTGAGAATTTCAAGAGATATTCGAGTTTTTGAATATTTTTGAGAGTTTTTGTCGTGGGCCAACACAAAATGTTTCATAATACTCTAATATCTTGGAAATGTAAGAAATATGACGTCATAATTGATGTATAGGTAAAAAATTTAGATTTACGGCCCAGCCTTTCTTGTGAATAGGAACTAAGTAAGTATAAATGTATCTTTCCACATTTGGCATTACATTAATTTGACGAGTCTTGTTTTTGAATATTTCCCATTTTTTAGTTTTAGTCATAAAACAATTTTTTTGTGGGTTACCCATAAGAATTATTAAAATTAAATTAAAAATAAGTTAAGTTAAGTAAAGGGTTAATCATTTCGAAAATTTAGAATCAAAATTCCACCGAATGTTTGTGTCGATTCGTAACTATGGGTGAAACATGGGTCCAACTCCATACACCGAATAGCGAGGAGCAGTTCCATAAGAATTGCTTCCTCATCCACTATATTCGCCAGATTTGGTCCACAGAAGTTTTTGCTGTTTCCGAATATGAATGATTATGAATGATTTGGCTCTAACGCTAAGGTGATTGCTGAAATGCATGCATATTTTGAAGAGTTGCCGAAGTTGAAACATATGAAAATAATGAGTTTTGTTTTTCGAACAAAGAGTTATTCATTTCGGGAATAAGGCACCTCCAGTTCAAAGATTTTGTATCATTAAAAAGTTTCCATTTTTTATAAGGACGTTCATCGATTTGCTCATTCTGCAGGAAGGGACCAAGAATTATCGATTTTTGTGATCGGAGCAGGGAGCACAGCGACCTCCATTGTGTTCAAGGTAAATGTCGTAGCCACTAAACCCTGCAATTTCGTATGTCTACTTATTTTATTTTTTTATACCATAAAAATAGTTCGTCAGAACATATATTTTCTATTTCGCACATTTTCCTTCGCAAACAAACCAAACGCAGGACCTCCACGACCAGTGATAATTATTGGTTTTATCACCACCGTATTTTTATTTACGAATTACATAGCAGATGAATTTCAGATCATTTTAGGTTAGGTAGGAAAATTGGCTTATCGGATAAATGACGGTTAATTATTTTAGGAATATAGCACCCTTCGCTTCAGATTTGAAGGCATCCCTATCGAACCTAGCCTCATGATAAAGACTCTTTTTAGGTCATTTTCAGAAATCGAAACCGGCATTGCCGAAAATGTTTTACTTGAAACAAACCTTGAGAAAAAACCCCATACTCGTCTATCTATTGCGAGAAAATGGTTTTTTGTTCTAGCTTGTTAAAGTACTAGGTTGCCGAAAAGTACTTAGTTTATTTATTAAACTTTTGATGAAATCGAAATTAAAACCCGGATAAGTATTTCGTCACCCTACTCTCATTTTCGTCGAAATACTATCAAAATGACACGCTTGACAAACTTGAACGTCTTTAAACCAGTCTATTGAATAATTAAAAGTCCAATGCAAAGACGATCTCACATATTACAAGAAAATAAAATTCACACCGTATAAATACAGAATAATAAATTTCTTACCAATCCAACCATATCCGATGCAAGAAAAGTTTCCCACCCTCATCTATTCTGTAGATTAAGTGTACGATAATCAAGTCAAGTGTCATTGTCCCCACTCGAAATCATACACACACATACACTTCTAAAGTCCAGTGTAGATTACCTCATATAAATTAAAAACCAAGTTCAATAATTTTTCATTGACCAAAAATCCTCGAAATATTTTAATAATTTTATGAATATTATAAATCACGTGTCATTCTCCGTCTTATCAAACAGAAAAAGATAATTGTATATAGAAGACAAGAGCTGCCGATAAACCGAATATAATTTTATTAAGTATCACAAATATAAGATTTATGGCGTACCTTTCAAATTGCATGTAGCAGCTCTTAAATACGATTGTCGTGGACCAAATTCAATTCTGTATTATTACTACTGGCAGAACTTTGACTCATAGTCGTATGATTCTGTATAGCCAAATAGCGTTCGCAAACTAAACAAAAATACTTTTACTTTAAAACAAATTCAAGGACAATTCGCGCGTTTTGATTTATCTATAAATTAGAATAAATTTTTTCGAATGATGTAATTTAAAAATAATTTTTTTTTTTTGCTGCGCTGCTGCTGCTGCTGTTGCTTTAATCAATTCTGTTTAGTGCGCGAAATAAATATTCGTGCAAAATAATTCTTGTACATTTTATATAAAATCGCGAGTGCACCGAGAACATACTGAACCGACGTGATACCGAAAACAATTCAAAATTAAATAAAATCGTGATCTAGAGGTCATGATTTGTTCTTATTCCATATATTCCACTAAGAAATCAACATTTTTTTATTTTATTGTGTATATGTACTTACATAGTTTCTTGTTATTTATCTGGAAGTATTACCCGTGTACTTTCCTTTTTGTTAACGAAAAATAAAAATAATAATAAAAAAAAAAACTTAAAGAACAACTATACTTACATACATACATACATACAAGAAGAAAAGTAAAAGCACAAAATAAATATACAAAATGTTATTTTGATTTTTCTTTATTGCGAGGCTTGACTCCAAAAATTATATACGTTTATTATTTTCTCAAGTCAAAGTTGACGATTTGTCATTGTTTATGCGGCATAAACCATATATAGCGAAGGTCCGTCAAGCATATAAACTATCTATGTTATTTGGTCACTTTAGACGTTAACCTCTAAAAATATTTCATGGTCATTAAATATACAACAACAACTATTAAAAACATCATAATTACCACACTTAAGTGGGTTTTATATGTGATGATCAATTTAAAAAATATTTCAAGATCTCCCTTCCTGGCGTCTTCGTATTTATATCGTCTTAATACATATATAATTAATAATTATAGACGAAGATCCCTTAAATGGAATTCCAAAGCCGAAACCCGTATAAATAGATACGTGTATCGTAAATGAGCGATGTCACGTAAACAAAATTTATTATATTATTAGGTAGATCGATTAAATCCGACGTTACATGTGCATCAATCATAATCTATATATAATATATAACTATATTGAAGAAAAATAATAAAAATATACTTAAATTTTATATGATTTTATATTATCGTATATAGGCAGCGTATCATTGCATACCAATCTAGAGCTAAATAGATATATACGTCTTATTCGCTTCGAAGAAAATGTTTAAGAAAATAATAGTCTTATAATAAAAAAAAAAATAAATTGGTATCGTGATAGCAACCGCAATGGAATTTATACAAATACCAATGAAAATATATACTGCGTATCGTGTGTGTGTATGTAGATATTTGTATTTACAAAGAAATAATTAAAATACATTTTTTTTTTGTTTTACTTTTTCTTCTTACTCTACTATAAGGAATGATTGATGTGTTCTCGTGAGGGGGTGCACTTATAAGACGAAAAGCAAGACATCGCGATGTACATATATTGAGAGAGAGAGAGAGCGCGCGATGATGAAATATTTTCATGTCACATTATGTCACATAGTTTATTGTATTTATATGAGAGAATACGCGATGTGTAATTTGGGGGAAATCGAAAGATAATTACATTGGAATGTGCAGAGGTTGAGAATACATTGAACTCTTGCGATGGATATTTTTGTAAGATTAACCCAATTTTTTATGTATATATTGAGTTCAATCCGTATTGTATGGGTATGATACGTATACGTTTTATGCATATTATCAATAGGTCGTTGAAAAATGTCGATGTAGAGTATAATTTTCCACGAAACTCAATCGATTCGAAATATCGTAATAAACGTCGTAAGTTTGAGTGATATTTTGAGGTATTGGTAATAGATTGGTAATCAATAGATATAGAATATACTGCAAAATTCGTGACCTACCTAAATTTGAGCGGCTTGTATTCACAAAAAGCTATATACATTTTGATAACCTTGAAATGACCTTTTACCATGATTTCAGCATTGCCTTAGATTTTAATACACGTTTTTAACTCGAAATTTGTTCATCACCAGTGTTTGATACATGGTCCAATGAAGGTCTTATCTATCTGGATAACGTGATGCGATTTAAAGAACCTTCTGCATCTGTTGATGAGGAAACCAAGTTTTCCCAAAGCTGATTTATCCAGAGCAATAACGTATTCATCCCATTTCAATTGTTACTAATTTGAACTTAGTTGCATAGTAAATTACTTAGTTAGCTTAGGAAACGAATTGAGTCACAACCCAACAAAATATGGTCTTTTAGCAGAAAAGGTTATTCGTTGTGACTTCTTTTATGCGATAATTGGCATATTTCTATTTTTCTCATTAAACTTGACCTGATTTCTTACTCCCAACTCAAATATTTTACTCAAATCGGGATTAAGCGAAGTGAAAACTTCTAGCTGTTTACTGTTCAGTTCTGAAGGAGTAGGTACAACCTTGGATAAAATAAAAGAGTGCAATGTAGCGTCATCTAGCAAATCATTGATGAATAACAAAAACAAAGTCGGTGACCAAACTGATCCTTGAGGGACTCCGGTATTTTGGGAGTGTCTTCTCCTGTTTAGCGCAACGTTGATCTTTCGGTCTATGAAAAAGTTTTTTATTCTCTTTATTGCCATCGAATCCAAGTTGTATGGCACAAGTTTACAAATGTGGGTGAGATTCAATTTGTTTGCGACATACGTCAAGAGATGGGTTGTGGAGCGGGATCACGAAAGTCATACTATTCATATGAAATTATTTAATTAATTTCAAGGTATTTCACTAGATCTTGGTTAAAGCCAAGACTTTAGCGACGGCTGAGACCATTGATATTGGCCAGTTGTTTGAGGGGTTAGTTTTATCACAATCACGTTTCAGAAGTGGTTGTCATCATAATCCTCCCGATGATAGCTTATAGGAAAGGATTTTTTTTTTTGTTAATATTGGAGCCAAGTCGCTAACAAACTCCTATAATATTCGATTTTGGGTTCCATCGGGTCTAGTGGTCTTATTTAAGTCCATTTTCTTCAGATTTCAGGAACAATTTCCTCCGAGGAGTTGATGGGGTCGATCTTAGAACCACAGTATGACAGTACGGAATTGACGGAAGCTTAACTCCATCCGCAATAACTAAGAGATCCATGTGAGCGTGTTTGCCAGTAAGTCTGCTTGCAAATATAATTCCGCCACCAAAGCACGGTCTGCATATTTCAAGCCGAAGTGGATGTTTTAAAAATATTTGCAACCGAGGCGACCATCTGGTAAAAGAAACATGCTCTTCAGATGGGCATATCGTTGTAAATATAAATTTAATAACCTCACCAATTACTTTGCCAGTCTCCTCGTCTAACAAATTACTTGGTTTGAGCTTTACAGCACGAATGGTTGAAACATTGTTGAAAACTAATTTTACTTCAAGCAATATTTCAATGTTTTGCCAGACAAGTATGATGATATGCGCATACAATTTCGTGACAAGCGCGCACAACTCGCACGCCGTTTTGCATGACATTTCAGAAATTGTGTAGCACGCCGTTGTTTTCCTAATACATAATAATAAAAACGATGCCGTTTACAATTTCACAGATCGTGCCCATGGAATAAATAAGTTTGCCTCATCATGTTTCTCGAATCCCACGCCTAAGTTTAAAATTTTCTTTAAAGAAATCGCTCAAGCCACCACACTAAAAACTGTGCTTTAGAATATAAACACGACGATATTTTTTCGGAATTTAAAATTTGGGATGGTTATTCGTTATGAGATGAAACGGGCCGATGACGTTTTGGTGGTATATTCATATTCGCAAGATGACTTACTATAAACGTCTTCATATCGAACTATATTCCAAACGATACTAAGTAATTCTAAATGAAGTAAAGATACTCTACTTCGAATGAAGTACTTCATCGATGGCTTAAAAAAAATCTTCCTCTTCCTTGATGTGTGGTGTATATCCGAACGCCACTACGGAAGAGTGCAACTGTGTAACCTCTAAAGTATAGTTTTGATCCTTCAACTACTGACCAATATCAATAGTGTCATAAAGGTTCCTTGAGACATGGACGAGGTGCAGTCGACCTCCAGATACATGCACAAACAGATCGGAATCATCCTATTACTTCATGGAGAAATCTTTCAATAGACCTAAAGCTTTTGACAAGGTCGGAAACGATAAGCTTGTGGCATTAATTCAAAAAAATTAATTTACCTCAAGGTTAACGAAACCAGACCCGATAACCTTGAGGTGAATTAATTTTTTTTTTAATAACCGTGAGATTTTCTTATTAAACAGAATTCCTGCTTTTTAGAACATGTTTTTCACAACTAAATAAACAATTTTCTTTATTAACCACCCAAGTAGAAAATTTTGGTACACTTTAGCAACGAAATCATATCCAATTAAAAGAAATATCATGGAAGAGGTGGATACTTAAACAATATAGGAATTTTAATGCTCAGCAACATTTAAAATTAGTGGATAGGAAAGAAACAAATTTAAATAACAATAAATTTACTATCGGCGAGACTTTTTGGTGGAACTTTTAATGTTTTCTTCCTTTTTCTGGCAGGTTTTTTTCTTAGTTTTTCAAAAATTTTCGAGGAGCTTCTAAAATTAGTCATCGGCAGACTTGGAAATAACCAATTGCTCTTCAAACTGTTAATTTCTCAGATCGCATCCGAATCTCCTAATGGAATGCAATTATTATCATAAACACAGAGTTTTATTCCAGTGGGTTGACAAAATGGCTTCCAATTGGGAATTTCAAGTTCTGATCATTTTCCAGAATCAGGCCAGCAACTTATATTGGGCATTATATTTTTATCTTACAAATTGTGTTCCATCCCAATATTCGCGTTCCGATCGTTAATATTTACTTATACGAGGCAATTTCTGAGTTCATCCTAATCGGTTGAGAAAATGGTAAGTTCCATTCAAATTATAGTCATTTTCCACATACTTAAACCCGAAACTCAGAAATGGAATCCATTTTGCAAACCGAGTTTACTCCCAATGGTTTAGAAATTTCTAACTTCCATTCACCTAATTGAACGACATTTTCAACTCATATGAAAAATTTAATTACATCATACAACGATGAGCCGAGTTCCATCAAAATCGGGTTCTTTTATTTAACACACAAACTGTTTTTCATTATACAAACTGAGTTCGATCTTAATTGGCTGACAAAATCTGGCAATTTTCAAGAACTGATTGTAAATGGAGTGGTTCATTAGAATTTTTAAATCCGTGACTTTAGTATCCAGACCAATCTTTAGATCTTAAGTGAAATTATGTTTCATTAAAATTCCATCGTTAATTTTTCATCAAAAATTACTGATCTTACCAAATTTTGTACAGTAAATTTTTTAACAATTTAGGTTTAAGAATTTAGAAAAGGTTTGCAAACATTGCAAATGACGCCGGAGAGAATGAAACGTAAGGAATGTTAATAAAAATGATTTCCGAATAACATAAAAGACTAAATATTGTAATACAGGGAAATGAAAGAAGAATTGATCTAGGACTGAGGGCCTCTAACTAGTTTTGCCATCTCCCCCTAATCCATCCTAGCGTCTTGGGGAAAATTCCTTCTGTCCCGAGAAAATGAAATTTGGGTTTGTGTCTGTAGATATTGTGATATTTTGAATTATTTTATTATTTCAATGTGTGGTTTTGTATCTCACCCCACGCTTCCCATGTCCTTTTCCCACACTATATGATCAACTTACTAACACATCCATAATTCCTTCCTGCCTTGCATTCATTATTATTAAAATAAAAGAACGATTATTTTTCCGAACTGAGCCTTAGTCGTGTTAGCGTCACAAAAACCATCCATTAGTTATCGATTAAGGTCTCTCGTCCGGCTTTGCTCTTATGTATCATTCAAGACATGACTAAAGATCACAAATATTACAAAGTACAGTTTAGAGTGAATGTCGATCACGTGTTTTTTAAACTATAATATTCCGATTAGTTGGGAAATGAAGAGATCACGTTAGAGATCAAGTAAATTAGTAAACATGCGATCGCACTATTTTGATTACATCAATTATTTATTATACATATAGTTTAGTTACATTTTATGCCGCAAATTCTAGCGGTATATTAAAGCTCGACCATTCCATCAACTAACTCTTGAATAGTGTGATCAACTCGTTTGGTAAACGCGAAATAATTCCAGCCATCCAAATGGTTATCGACAATTATGTATCGTCACACTAATTGTTCCGTTGCTTCTCTTGAAGACACAGTAACAAATATATGTATTTAAAAAAAAACCTTACGGCCTTTCAAATCTTCAACATAATTAGATATTCATGTTAATTGCGGGTTATACTTTACTTCCAAGAATATATTAAATGGAAATGTAAAAAAAAAAATTGTTTCTCGATAATTATTGACGGGATGATAGAAATTATTCAGTATTAGTTGCCCAGGAAAACTGGTACGCGTAATCGTTCAAATTATATCAAGTACTTGCTTATATACATACATTGTTTATGTACTCGAGTATTTATGTATATTTAAGAAAATCGTCCGCGAGGTAAATATTCCGCTTAAAATGAATATAATTTAAAATTCAAAGATTTAATTTTTTTATGGGAGAGAATACGATTTTTTTTTATATACATTTTTCTACAAATAGCAAGATATTCTAAGAATTTAAAAATCTATACATAAAGATAAATAAAAAACTGTAATAATAATAAATAGTCGACAGAAATTCTCACAATTGTTGTTTTTTTCATTTCTTATATTAAAAAAAAAAAAAAAACCAAAAGAAAATTCTGTACATTTTCAATATACATTTTATAAAGAATACACATTCGGTGTGTGTATGTCTGTATACGTCTTCATATCGAGAAGAAGATATTTTAGGAAATCCATTTGATTTCCATAAATATATAAGACAGGTCAAATAACTATATTGAGATGTATAACAATAATAAAATGAAAAATTCACAAGATTTCTGTACTCGTATATAAGAAAAACAATGAAGACGTGCGATTAAGAAGAAATAAAATGTTTGAAATATTTGTGGTCATCATGATATGAGGTAATTTAAATTAATTATTTTATCCCCCCTGCATGAAATGTTTGTTTTTTGTGTAATGCCTCGTACGCCAGTTCTATGAGAGAGTTCATGTCATAGTTGCGGGGTTTCGTTCGGAAATTGATATTATTATTTTTTTTTGGTTTCGTTTGTCACTCTCATATGTGATGTGTGTGTATAAGAATTTCACGTTCCGGTTGAAAAATTTGTTGTCATTAATTTTTATAAAGTTGGAAATTATATTCACCTTTGTCCAAATTTTTTTTTTTTTTGCGTTGTCATAACCCTCATCTTGTTTTACAGAATTGTATATACATATGTAAGTATATATGATTTATGTCATATTTTATTTAACTGTCTGGTGATTTTTACGTTCTCTGGTTATTCACATGCACAAAAGATTATATCTGGCGCGTTAACTGTAATAAATTTTTAATCAAATACTTTTTAAATGACGACATGCGATAGAAAGATATTTTTGATGTTTTTTTTTTTGGTATTTCGTTTTTACTCTGTATTCGATTTGCTTGATAACATTCTAATATCTCGGGTTCAAATTATTGAATTATGTACATTGTTATGTTGAATTTAGACAGTCATTTTGATCTAGACATTGAAAAGTAACTGCTCTCTCTTAAATCCAGTTCGTAGTTTCAACATTTCTTCTAAGTCATTCAATGAAACGGGTCTATTTGATGAAAAAATGTTGGGGACGTCTTTTTTCAATCGTCAGTAGCCTCTACCAATTAAGCCCACACGCGGCTTTTTCATTTCTATAGTTGTATATAACCGATGTATTAGTGGAATTTCTGATAGCCTGTAACTATTTATAGATCTCGGATAAAATGATCCGATATTTCTTGATTGGATCTAAAGTTTGGTATATTCTAACAGAGCGTAAGAAATATTTGGCGAGAATGTGGAGAACGATTGCAGAGTCTTGTATTTGTTCCTGATTTGAGTCTCAAGCAATCAACCTACATCGTTGACCCATTGCCCTTTGCCCATCCAGTTCTTGTGTTGAACTTTGAAGCCACTTTTGATTTTCTTATACCACACCTCTATCAAGCGATTCTGGCTATTTCCTGGGAATAGGGAAATAGGGGAAGAATTCACATATATTTTTTCTATCTAAATTATTTGTTTTTTGCATACTAAGATATAAAGTTAATGGTATTTTTTTTTAAAACGACGTTAAAGTGGGAATAATTTTCCCTGCTAAAGGGTGTTCCATTTGTTAGTTTTTTTTATTAAAAAAACGCATAATATCTGTTGAAAATTCAAATTTTTTATTGAAAATCAAAGTTGGTTCTATGCCATTTAAGTATGGCTCGTGCTACAGGTCTGTTCAAAAGCAGTTCAGTGGCCTCAATTTCCGCTCAAATGTCGTTTTTAAGCTCTTTAATTGTTTGTGTGTCATTGCTACACACTTTACTTTTCAAAAACTCCCAAAGAAAATAATCTCACGGTGCCAAATCGCATGATCTTGGTGGAATTTCGTGAAATTAGGTTATTATCGAACTTGGTTGCCAATAAGTCGAGTGTTTCCCGATTTGTGTGACATATGGCACCGTCTTGTTGAAACCAAAGATCATCTAAATTAATTTCATCCAATTTTGGCCACAAAAATCCAGTTAACAAGACAGGATAGCGCTACTATTCACTGTTAATGCATCCTAATGCATGTTACCAGCCTCCCAATTCACACCAAATAGTAACTTTTTATGGATGAATAACACGAGGATTTTCAGTCCTCCAAATACGACAGTTTTGTTTATTAAAATTATTTCCAATTTTTAAAAATTTACATCAAACTTTTTGTCTTAGTAAGTTAGAAAAAAAAATAACAGAAGTTATTTGGAAATTCTTTCCTCAATTCCATATTCCCAAGAAAATTCAGAATAGTGCCACTAGTATCTTACAAAATTGTTTTGCTTAATACGATGGATAAGCCAAAAGTCCACGTAATTCATCGAATTTGGGCTTTATCTGGTGTAAGATGTTCTCATTGGTTCATTTATTTCAACATCTGGATTAAGGTTATCCAAATCTATGTTTTTAGACAAAATTTTATTGCCTAGGGCAAGTTCGGTTAAAATAGATAATTAAACTAATTTCTTGAAAAATAGGTTGCAAGCTGTTTATGATTTCGAAATTCCTGTTACGCAAATGTTTTATAACGCGAAAATTCAAACGGAAATTGTAAATTACAATTCACGCAAAACATCTTTCACACAAATAATTTCTTAACTTTATAGATCGCTCGTGGTCAACTCAACTTCTTTATGAATTCTAAATTTCTTTTGAAAATATGGTTAAACAAATTAATACTAAAAATTATTTACTTTGCTGGAGCTATTCGTATTCAACTTTTAAATGAATCGTCTGGACGAAATACGCGAAAGTTGTAATATTCAAAAATCTTGTCCTCTAAATTAGATTCACAGTGAATAAAAAATATTCACAACGAATTTATTGGAAACCACCACACCACCAGGCTCAAGGATAATTAGTTACAGAAGGTAACATTAACAGTTCATGAGGGGACGATACTCAAATTTTCATATGGAAAGGCCTCAGCATCAACCATACGATTCCGCAATAAAGACATAGAGGGGTGTTATTGTTGTGGCCAACACTCACTTTATTTTACGATAAATGTACATACTTAGTTCCTGAAAACACCACACTTAATTCCTAAGAAAAATTGAACCTACCAGATTTGGAACAAAAATTGTCTTGAATTTCCAAAAATCATTTATGCTGCTTAAATTTCAGAATATCAACGAGGTCTCAATCGTTGTTAAAAATTTATTTTTTCGGCAGATGCCCACACTCTGCTTGGTTTGTAGAGAAGCCAAATTTTGGTGAAATAAAGTTTTTTTTATCAAAACTCGTCATCTCCGGTAAAATTTAATATATGATCTGAACTAATTTTCTTTTTATTTTAATCGTAAATGCTATACACTGTTCAAAATATTTGTAAAAAACTCAAAAGCTCCTATGGAAGCGGCCACTTCCGGTGGACCCATCTCGGCCGAAAATCAAGGATTTCCCTATTTATGAAAAAAGCTTAAGTATGAAGTTTCATCCCGAGCATTTAGTCTATACGCACACACACACACACAGATTTTTTAAAAACTACTTTTTTTGACCGGCAATAAAGCGAATGGTAAATCTGCAAAAACGTAAAAGAAAATAAAATAGGCCCAAGGCCAATGCAACTTTAGTATGAATCGTCTTTTATATGAATCGAAATTCGAAATAACTATTGAGATTATCTGTTATTAATTCAAAATTTGGCATGCTGCTTGCAACTCGAAAATTTACACAGAAATAGAAAATTACAAGATTCCAAGTTGCAACTTTGCTGGAGCAATTCATTACCAATGCAAATTTTAAAAGAGACCTCTTTTGTATGAATTCGTAATTTCTGTTATATCAATCGTTTGATTTTGAAAAATTCGGCAACTTTATATCCAGTGCTATGTATTTCGTTAGTTCTCCAGGCATTTATCCATTAAATTGTCATTACTCGCTCTAAGCTCGCTTCATATTTTATCTTCATAGAGGCTTTCGTCTGAAACATTTTAGTTTTTTTTATAACATGATCGACGATGAGTAATTTTGGGCTGTCTTCTCATAATAATTGAACTCTTTAAATTTTGCTAGAGATAACATCATGCGAATTTTATGTGACTTGTTTAAGCTACTCAACTTTCACATAATATTTTGTAATAATGAGTATCGAATTTGAGTAGTGTGTGAATAAAGATGCATCGCAGTTTTATTTTTAATTGTTTTATTTAGTGTCAAGTTAGTGCTTTGTTAGAGGATAATAATGATCGCCGCACAATTTATATCATTCTTACTAATGATCGCACTCGATCGTATAGTGATTTAATCGATTTAAATATTGCAGCGATCGCAGATAATTCGCTCCAATTCTAATCTTTCGTAAATAAAAAAAATAAGACGTATGTGAAAAAAATATTTCCTTCACCAATTGTACGTGCACTGGCACATATTACAATGTCCGCATAATCTTATGTTACTTAAGGCAAACTTATCTATACATTTTTAAACGTCTTCTCTGCACCTCTTACCATATTTAAAATTAAGATTCATAAACATTTAAATAAGACTGCACCTTAAAATTCCACAACAGTGCGGATTACATCTGTATTTTGTGGTTGTCGTATCTTATCACAAAACAGACAAAAAAAAATTTATAATAATAATAAAGACTTGAGTTAATCTATTCTTAGATATAAATATGTGTATCCTGGTGTAAGCCAAATGCCAATGATACCGTCAATTCCACTACACACAAAAATAATAGCCGCGTGCTCTTTATAATGAGACGATTGATGTTTTTTATTTTGGTTTTTCTTAAATATAAAAAAAAAATATATTAAAACGAAAACCATTGTGTCTGCCATATTTACACACTGTTTCGCGGGCCATAAGAAAATAGCAGGTGTCAAGGACCAAAATAAATTATTTTCTTAATGTTCTTTCTTAGCTCGGCACAATATTTTAGAAATATTTAAAAATCAAACCACGCGTTTTTATACATTTGATTAAATTTAGCTGACGCAAACTAAATATCATGTATGCGTCTCTCTCTCTCTCTCTGTATATAATTCACTTCTTTATGTATAATATAAAAAAAACAGACGTTTTATTTCATTATTATGATTACTTTTTGTCTTTGTGGATTTATAAGTTTTTTTTGTCAACTCAGGAAATTCCAAGCATAAGTACTAAGTAGTCTTGGTGTAATCTTTTATTATTGTGTGCTTAAAATACGCGGGCTAAAAAGAAATTACGTTCTAAGAATTATTTAAGTCGGTTTTTTTTGGTTAATGTTTTTATTTTGGCTGAGAGGGAAATGAATGAGTAAGAATAAAATACTTGAGATCTTGGAACTTGGATGGGTGGAAGTTGTGGTTTGTGGTGTATAATTATGACGGTGATTGACAAGAATTTTTTGGTTATTGATATTCGTAGGAAATCTTGTAGTAAAATTTGGCTAACCCGTCATGATTGAATGATTTGTTAGGATAAAATGCAAACATAATACTGCTTCGCCCAAGTATGGTTTAATCCAACCAACAACTCGATGGATAAATTATTTAACCCAAACACCCAAACTAAAGTCAACGTTTAATCATAAAACACAATAATGTTTTATTTTTTAAATTTTATTTTGATTATTTTTTATCGGATGTTTGTTTAGTACTCCTCAGTTTCAACGTGAAATGAAATTTTAACGCGGTCTCAAAAAATCTATGAAATGAAATTTTATTTCGAGAATTTTTATTTGTGACGTACAGCTTTGTAAACAAATATGAATTAGATTTTTTACAAAAATACGAGCAGTTTTTTTTAAGAATAAATTTTATTTAATTTTATTAAAATAAACACATTGCTTTAATTTAATTTTCATTTTCTCTATTTTGACTTATCTTCTCCATTACCTAGATGATAAACTAAGCGTCGAGCATGGTGACGTCTAGATCTGGCAAATGGTGACACATTTCTATCTTGGGTCATAAAACTTTATGTTTCTTTCGACTGTGATAAAGTTTTCGCGGCGATCTTCTGAATACTTCTCTGCCTTTTTCGCGATCCCGGGCCGTATTCTTGAAATCGGTGGAAATTTCCCCAATCGGGATACAATTTGCTTTGAAATTCTCTATATTATTCGAATTTTTCGCCGGCTACTTTAATCATTTTTTAAATTTCTTTTCTTTTTTTAAATTAAGAAACATAATTTTTTCCCGCTACTAAGGGACACTTTATGACTGGGTAAATCGATTCGAAATTATTTCCTTAATAGGGAGACAAATATTAGTAAACTTGAAAACAAATTAGAAAAAATGACAAAAATTGCCGGCGAGGAATTCGAATAATATGGAGAATTTCAAACTAAATTGTAATCCGATTGGGGAAATTCCCACCGATTTCAAGAATACGGCCCCTAGACTATAAATTTTCGATTGCTAGATCGGAAATTTTATTTTTTGTATTTGTCTGACATTATAAAAATTCGGTTGTGCCCACGAATGTGTTAACCTGGTAACATCCTCATCATTAAAATTGGGGCTGGGACTGACATTGGTGCTACAACTCGATCTCGAAAACGTTCTGAAAATTACAAAACAAATGAACACATTACTTTACGATATAAGAAAAACCCCATTTTACTACAAAAGCCCAACAAGGATGTAATTCAACTAATTTTTTGTCGCACAAAATTTGGCTTTAAAAATGAAAATATTTACCTGTGTTTGTATTGCAATAACAATGGGCTTAAAAAACCAGGGTTTAATCACATCGGATAACTTGCCACTTCTTTCTATTGCGCAGCTATGGCATGCAAATTTCTATGAAGTTTGAAATCAAGTTTCCAAATTGCTTTCTTTGTTTCAATTACCCTGGCTAATTTCCTTTTCTCACCATTCGTAAATGAAATATTTTGGTTTCGTCTTTTTTTGCAGGTTAGCACCTTTATCAATGCGATTTCCTCCCAAACGCTATCCTCCAGGTATCTTCATATAAAATTAAAATTCATATAAAATCAGGTTTCAAACGTATCTTTTTTTTTTTTTAATAATAGTTTTTAAAAATACACAAGAAAAAAAAGTCTCAAACAAAACCAAATGTCAAATACACGCATAAATTATGTACCTCGACATTATTTTTTCATGAAAATAATTTGAAGAGTTTACGCACGCCATCTTTGATGAAGAAAACACTTGATTTTTTCGCTGTTGAACTGAGTACTACAAAGTGAAAACTGGGCGGGATGTTGAATACCATCACAATTTTAGACTTATTTTATGTTTCATGTTCTTAGAGTTACATGGTGTGGTCTCAGCAATCTTGAATAAAATAGCATTCTACTTCTTTTTTACGATGTCTACGGTTACTCGATAAGTTTATTTATATATCACTTAAAATTAAAAGTCAAACATTGTGATGGTACAACATACCACCCCTGAAGTGGAAATTTTCATTTCTAATTAATTTCATATGGGTAAAATGGTATGAAGATTTCGGTTTGAGATCGGAAATATTACAACATGTTTGGAATCTTTGATTGGATAGAGAAGTGAAAAATAAATTTTTGTTAAATTGTCGTCAACCAGTTTGTCGTTTCAACACCCAGATCACCCAGATAAAAAGAGCTCATGTCGCTTCGACTGATAGATCCATCACTTATGTTTCATAGTTTAATAATCTTTGAGATGATACGAATCGTTTTAGTAATCCAAATAAATTTTTGTAAGAATGTTTTTTTTGAATAAATTAATTGTATTGGGGTTTAAAATTTCCGTCCGATTTTGCTATGAAAAATTTTAAATTCATACAAAATACGATTTATACAATAGTTTTATTAGTCCAAATCTCGGAAGTTCAACATAAGAAATATCCACAAATAACTTGTATCCAACCACAAATAGTTGATCTTCTAACCGAACGGTCAGCATATAAAAGGACATGTCAGCATCTAACGGATTTATGAACGAAGATTCTTATATTTGGAATTTATACGGTCAATTACTCATCTAGAGGTTGCGATAAACTTTCAGTCAGTCGTAGTTTAAGGAAACATATGAAACATTTAAGTAGTAATGCATGTGCAATTAATTTGCTTGACTCTTGTTTACGGGTTATGCTGGAAGACATTGCGGACTTTCAAAACTACCATTTCATTGTAACTTCTTATGGATCTGAAACTATTTCGAGCTCCTATATCTGTCACTAAACATGGCTTTTATTAGTTTTAAAGCGTATAAACGTGAATGGCATTAAAGAATTGGTGCGTTAAAAAATTACAAGATAGTGGACTGACCTCGAAGTCGGTAGACCAAACGCAAATTGAACTCAATTTTACCTACCCGGATAATTATTGTTCGAATTTCAATATACAAAAAAAAAACTAAATTATGTCAATCGCGCATAAAAAATTATGAATTCTTATTGTTTTCTTAGTGAATACTAATTTATTATTGTGATGATTTTACATTTTTGTTTTAATTTTAGTTTGTGTATCTGTTGCTTTTTCTGCTGTAACCATTATGACTGGAATCAATTGACCGAAGAATCGAGTATAGCACAAAAATAACTTGTGGCAATTGATCTGGAAAATGTTTATGATTTTGTTGTTGTTGTTATTATTAATAATTTTGATTACTCGCCAAAATATAATTTTGCGATGATATCGATACATATTTGTAATGGGTGTGTGCCACCGCCGTGCACAAAAATCGAAAAACTATCTATTATTATATCTTTTGATCTTAATGGGTGTGCCATAAAATTCAAATATTTGCAATCACGCGGATATTACCATAGAGTTGAGCTTGCGCGCGCCCGATTTATTATTTATTTGCCCAATCTCTTCTAAATATTTTGTTTTGTTTGTTTTATGTGTAATCATCGCTAGTCGCGTCGCGATATATACAGAATTACCTAATCGATATACATGTAATATAAATTCCAAACATACCTCCACTCGACTCCTAATAATAAGTGCTGATAAGAAAAATATTTATATTGTGTTTCTGTCAATGCTGCTATTTCTCTCTTATCGGTAAGAAAGTTTTTTTTTGTCGTTAAGTATTTTTGATGATGAACTCAAAAAAATTATTTATCGTACGATAAATATTTCAAAACAAACAAAAAAATTATTAATTCATGTATGCATGCGACTCTACTATACATAACAGGTATAAGAAAGCTCGCTTTTGGTTTAAATGTCGCGAGCCGCGAAATTGGTGATTTTCGTTTTTTTTTATAACCCATTCAAAATATTCGATTATGTATAGTTTTATAAATCGCACAAAACACACGATTAGTTTACGAAGCATTAAACTAATTTACACAATATCACATAGAAGCACGTACACCCCGAAGTACTCTAGTTTTTATTTGTTTTGTAATAGTGTAATGCACTTGGAACAAATAGTTCAAAGTTTCACGTAATTAACCTTATAGTTTTTTGTGTGCACGCCGTAATACACACTGCTGAGATAAGGTCTTATCATTTTAATTGTCGCACGTTTACGAAATATTTGTGTATGGAATGTTGATTTTCTTATCTTATTATTACAGATATACCAAACCCGAAAATTTTGCCGACTGTATTGGAGATGAGCTGCCGCTTGGATGGGAAGAATCATACGATCCATCGATTGGACGATATTTTATAAATCATATGCATCGTAAGTATAATCAAAAAATTTGCTTTCAAACTAGTTCAAACTTGTATCAAACCAAATCAAACTAGTATTCAATTTAATATATGTATTCAGATTAATATAGTTTTCTTTATAGAGGAGTACTGCTAATATTCAAAATAGAAGTTCTATATATTTTTTAAATATAAAATTGTTTCAAACTACGTTCAAACCGTATCAGTAATAAAAATTATGTATAAAGACGACTAAAATTATTGTTTAGCAGTTTTCACGTTTACCAAATATCGAAAGTTTCAAATTTTAATCCAATTTTCTTCAAACTTAACGTTGAAAACATGCATGTACATTTTATTTTGAGACTTTAGTGTTTAGATTTGTTTTTTTTAATTCTAATCAAGTTAGTTTCAAATCTAAATTTAATATCATTTAAATTTTATTTTGAGACTAAATTTTAGATTTGCATTTGATTGGCGAATACATTTTTCTGCAAGTATTGGTTTGAATACAATTAAGATTTGAACTTAATTTTTTAATTGGTTAAATTTTTTAAATTAAAAGTTTAAATCACTTTAATAAATTCAGTTTCAGGCCATATAAAAGATTGTTTAATTACGATCTAACTAATCAAACTTTAATCAAGTTTCCGCCAAAAATTTTCTTCAGAATTATTTTCAAGATTAGTATATCGACTTATCATATGGCCTCCATTTACACAAAGTGGTTAAATTATCTAAGTCGTCTTTTTCTATTTATTGACTTATCGAAGGTAATTAATAGACTGCATTGATTTTCGTGCATCGTGCCATTTTATCTAAGACTTAATCTTATCAAATTTTCAAAATTATAAATTACATTGATCGTCAATTATGACGGACAGTATCAATGATTTCCTAACTGTGGCCGATCTATAACAGATAATATTACAACCAAGATTATGAGTCAACCTAAAATAGATCTGCATTCCAATCACCAAAGCTATTTTTTAAAATACCAGTTTTCTATTTAATTCACAGAATCTACACAAATTGAAGACCCACGACAGGAATGGAAAAGCAAACAGGAAGAAATGCTTCGAGAATACCTTAGTTCAGCACAAGAAACACTGGAAGCAAAAAAAGAAATTTGTTCCGTAAAACAAAATCGTTTACTATTAGCCGAAGAAGAATTCAACACCCTAAATGCACTAGCCGCAAGTCGAACAAGTTGTAAGTCAATGCGACCTTCAGTCATCATTCGAGCTGCTAATTTTACACTTTTTGTTTTGTACTTCTGTTTCTTTAGTGTACTCCTCAACCAGTTCCATAAGTACGCGAGTGGATCCAGAATTATTACGGGCCGATATAAAGATATCGAAGGAGCGAGTGGAACGGTTGCGACGAGAATTAGCACAAATTACAACAGAAATTTCGTTTACACAACGGGGCGTGGACAAATTATACTCGTAAGTTACACAAATCTAATTAATTTTGGGATAAATGTTCACTAAATTTCTATAACAATTTATTTTCAGTGTTGAACAAAAACTAAGTTCACGCGAAAATGGATGCTACAATATCAAAGAGGTACAAGAGATCAAAGATCAAATTATGAATATACAGAAATCACTGGTTTACGGTGAAAAACAGAAAGAGGATCTCAAAAAGAGTCTTGTGCAATTGAAATGTGGCCTAACTAAATTTCATATGTGTGAAGAGAGTCCGGACGCGTCCGCCTTCAATTTAGCCGCGCAAGATCGTGTTTGTGTTGCATCACAAACCGATTTGAGTTCGGATATATTTTCGAATAGTGCGCGTTTAGCGGAACGGGGTGAAATGAAAATGCAGTACGATGATTGGAAGATACGGATTAAAATACTACAGCAACAATTGGCCGATCATGTGGATCGGATAGAACCGGGACAATTAGAATCGGACAAAGATCGATTACTATTGATACAAGAGAAGGAACAATATTTGAAGGAGTTGAGATGTTTATCGACAAAATCGCGATCTCAGACCGAGATGGATGAAATTAAGGTTCGGTGCGCAAAATTGGAAGAAGATGTGCGAAATGCGTTCAAAGCGTCGAGTCAATGCATCGCTGATCGATTACGATTGCAAGAGGAAAAAGAACATCTACTACAACAGTTACAAGACGCACTCAGATCGACACAATTGCTCGAAGATCGTATGAAATCAAGTTCATCGGGTAGCACATTTTCGATTAGTAGCGGTTCCAGCTTAGGCTCATTATCGACCGCAAGCAGTAAAGGTTCGCTCAGCGCACTTAGTTTTACCGATATTTATGGCGATCCGCTCGCAATCGATCCCAATGTCGATGTGACTGATTTACATCGTCGGATGCGGCTAAGCCACCCATCAGAAACATCAATATCGCCACGAAGCAGTTTATCCGCATCGCAACGCAACTCAGTCGAACATCTACGTAACGGTGAACCTATGTATGAAAACACGCGTTACTATCAATCGCAGGGTGGTACAATCTATTCAAAAGTTCTCGATTCGAGTGAGCTCGAGAAACGATTAACTGAATTAGATAGCAAACAAATCGTTAGCCAAATTCCCCTATCAACAATTTATGAAAAATCGTCGGGTCTCGATTTGCCACAAATTTCAATGAGCCATTTATCGTCGGCATCAAATTCACGATCTGTGTCGGCGGCAGTTAGTAACGAATCGGTGGCAGGAGATTCTGGCGTTTTCGAAGCATCGCGTGGTCTACTACCAAATAAGGATGCTGCTCAAGTTCAAATAGGGTTAAAATATTCAAAAAGTGATTTTATTTTGCACATTAGTATCGAGAGGGCGCGCAATTTGAACGCTTTATGCGTGCCGCTTCGAAGTCAAATGTAAGTAATGATTAGATACGTAAATGTCGAGTGGTTTACTGATAATTTATTTGGTTTACTTGTAGTTACTTCAAGGCTGCGCTACTACCTGGAATCGCAACCGCACAACAAACATTTCGGACGAAATTCGTTCAAGACTTCCGGAAACCTGTATTCAATGAAAGCTTTCAAGTACCTATATCGTTAAGTAAAATATTTACAAAAACCTTACAAATTAATTTAATGAGTGTTTTAAATCAGAAAGAGGAATGCCTCGTAAGTGTTTTATTATTATTTGCGTATTTAAGAAATTTGTGACTAATATTATTGTTTTTACTACAGGGCTGTGCACAAGTTAGTTTAGCTGAATTTAACACCGATGATATCACGCTCAAATGGTATAACATCCTTAATTTCCGGTTTATCCAAGGGCTCGAACAATTAGAAGTGACGGGTGCTTGTAAAGAAGAATCATCCGATGAATCAACCATTATCTCGTCACAAACATCGACTTTAACACGAAATCAAGGCCAAGATGAAATGCAATTACTTCCGGCCGATTTGAATCTCCAAGAGCGTCTTAATCTAAATGATGATTGTGATGACGGGCCTGATGGTGATGAAGATGATGACGATGACGTAGATGATAGTAGCACCGAGGATGAAGATCGACAACGATCCACAGATGAAATGATCGCCGCTTATATGCAAGGCGTACAGAATTTTGTCCCGCCTAGCCTTGTGGACAAGGAAACAAATACCGAATGTGCCTTTTTACCTGAAAAATCTAGAATACGTAATTTAGTCGATGGAATACGACCTGGTACCTCGAAAGAGGAAGATGATCGGGGCCTCGTCAAGAGATCACAAACATTTTCACCGAGTGCGGTCGCAGCTAAAAATCGATACATTTGTCGATTGAATCGCAGCGATTCGGATTCAGCTATGCATTTTGGAGTAGCTACGCCACGGCCATTCCAGCGTGGATCTATTGAAAGACGGTCGTTGCGCTATCATCGGAGTATTAAGCTACCAAAATCTGTTCGAAGTAAGTATCCGCGATAGTTTCATGATAGTGTCGTGATAGTAATTTTATTATTATTTGCTTTACAGAAGTACATTCAACAACTCCGATTACAAGTTTAGATTTAGAGCTTGATCTTCAAGCGCAACAAACAAAATTAGAAACTTTGAATGATGAAATATCGAAATTGAATGATTTAAAGCTAAGGTGAGTTTGGAAATCTTCCCTTGTAATATTATGATATTTATATTTTAATTTATTGTTCTAGACTTGAGAAGGCATTGGATTCAAATGATAGTGAAATTGCCGCCTGGGCACTAGAAAACGAAGATTTCCAAAAGCTGATACAAGGATTTGATTCGACAGCACCAGAAAATCGCAAACTTCAGAAACTGTTGCATAAAAAATCGAAAGAGGTTTATAAGCTACGAAAAACCCGATTGCCAAAAGGGCAACCGGATTTCTTGTCATTCAAGTGAGTATCTTTTTTTGTATTAATTTTGTCTAATTTGGAGGAACATAAACTATTTACTGAGGTAGATGGATAGTAAATGTTATTTTAGTAAGGTCGGGCGCCAAGTTCAGCATCATAGTGGTTACACATTACCACAAATCGTCATATCATACATATCGTGTATGTTTTGAGGCCTTATAATGTAAATTTGATTATGGGTTCTGTTCTTTACTATCAAAGGTCTTAATGATGCCCTATTGTAGTGATGGCTCATACTGATAAGATTGAACATTTTTTGGTCTATGTAAGACGTGCGAGAGGCGTATTATGAAATGTTCGATAAAGTTTTTTTTCGACATAGTCGAAGTAATTCGTTAACGTCGAAAATCATTAGTACACATTTCTCAAATGTTTGAGAAAAAAAATCCTTAGGATTTGGTTTTTCTAATTCTAACTCAACCAACACATCATCGTACAGATAGAATTTAACTTAAGCTTCTGTAGGATTTTTGAAAATTAGCAAAATGTGCGTTCAATTTTCTGTGACAGAAAAAACACGCTTTTAAAGTTGAAATAAATGCTTTCTCGGGGCTTCAGTTTTGTAGTTTATCGGTTCATACAAAAATAAAAAATAATGTTTACAATTTATAATGGGTCTGGAAACAAGAATCACTATAAAACTAGGTTTTATAAATTCATGTATTTGGAAAAGCAGTCGAACGGGAGGAATAGTTTTAATATATTTTTCATATATGTATAATGTTTAAAATTCTGAAAGCGAAGCGGATTAAATTAAAGTAAAATCGAATTACACGATATATCCTCAGAATCTAGTTTACCGTCATTAGAGGCTATGTAGGTCGAAATAATATAACTGCCCAACCTCTCCATCAAGAAAACGAAAGTCTTACTTTGATAAGAATTTCTGTACAAAATAACTTTTCTAACACCACCAGACTTAATAGATCTCTAGCCGCTAAAATGATTCTTATAATGACGTCTGGTGTCCCAATGGCAAGATGGCCTGTTTCACTAGGGATATTATAGAGGGTTATGCTCTCTTATCAACTCTGATTAAGTTGATTTTTTACTTAATCCGCTCGAATTATTAGCCTAGAAGATAATTTACTCTTGGGAATAATTTATTCTTGGGCTAAATTTTTACATGCTTTTTTTTTAAAAAATTTGTCTGGTTTCATTAATAATTTTTTTTTAATTTTCTAGAGAAAAAATGGCGTTTTTTACAAAAATGGGAATATCTGTACCTGAACTACCACAAAACTATGAAAATTCTCTGCTCGACGAAGAAAATTTACAAATCATAATCACCCCACCTCCACCACATTATCATCAGCACCAGCAGCAGCAACTAGCGATCACAGACGGCGGTGTTACAAATCATGCGCATACCATGCCCGCGACACAAACAACACAAACCGCAAATAGTAGTAATCAAACAAACTCCGATTCTGAAAGGTATGATTATGTTGTCGATCGTACATACGGGGTAGAAGTTTAAAACGGGCGAGCGAGGATGATTTATGATTAAATATTTTAATCATTTTTCGTGTGTGCAATAAACAAAATATTTTTTTTTATAATTATTAATTTAATAATTTAATTTAGTTAGAGAGAAAAAAACAAAAAATTATAAAAACTCAATTTTTAATATTAAGCCTCGTAGTCGACATGTGTGTGTGTGCGCCTGTGTAAGTGTGAATTAGAGAGAACACTGCCTTTTGTGTATTTTATTATTTTTATTATTATTAATTTTAATATTACGCTGCTGTAAAATTAAATTAGTAATTGATATTTTTTTTTCTAATTATACATTAAAATAATGTAATTATTTATATTTATTATTAAACGAATTAATTAAATGTGCGTGTGAATGTGAATTTTAATTTAATTTTAACAAAAATAATAAACAAAAAATCGAAGGTATAATATTATAATTTAAAAATTTATATAATTATTTTTAAAAAAAAAATGGAGGGAGTTTATTTTACGCCCACCGAAATTAATTCAAATTAATTACAACAAAACGAAAAAAATAAGTAACAAAATAAAAAAAAATTAAAATTTAATAATTTTTTAAAAAATGTAACCAAGTGCCTTTCATAATAATTATTTTATTTTAATTATTTTGTAAGATTTAAAAATAAAAATTAATAAAACAAAATTAATATTATTTATATTATCTATATGTTAAATAAAATAATGAAAAACACACAAAAAATATTATTAAATATTTTATTAAATTTTTATTATATCATGAATTTTTATAAATAATTTTTATTATATTTCGAAAGAGAGAGAGAGATACTTTGTATGTGTAAATAGTTTTTTTTTTCGTCGTCTAATATATAATTTTATTATTATTATTTTAAATTAATTAATATAAACTGTTTATTAATTAATTATTATATATAAGATCTGATATTTTTTCTGTTTTTTATGAATATATAAATTAAAAAAATATATTATATAAATTGTTGAAATAAAAAATTAATTTAAAACAAATTCGTTTGAAAATAAAAATTAATTAAAAACTAATATGGGAATAGCTAGTGTGCGCATGTTTTGGCCGAATAAGCGCTATTCCATTCGAATACAACGAGTAAACTAGGATTTCGCCAACTTTCAGGCACTTTTGGTTTAAGTAATGATTTTGATATAAAGAAAAAAAACATTTACTGTCGTTACCGCAACAGAACTTCCAACACTCAAGTAATAGTTTGCGAATAAACTCCGTATTCCCCACAAGGGTTTATGCATCGAAGACTTCGACATTTAAGTTTGAGCCGGCATGAAAATGTTATGTGGTCACCTCAAGCCAAACTTTATCATTCTGACAGCAACTGACAGGAACTTGTCCGATAGACTCGATAGTAGGAAATCGTTATTTTTTAATGACGATTCTTCTCACAAATTGTTTGTGTTTTTATTAAAATTCCGAAGCCGCGACAAAGTTCGAGGAATTAACGAATATGGCGGTAGAACCAAACTGGGAAGACTATAAAATGTTTTCGAACCGACAATGGAGGCGATTGTTTATGTCAACATTTTGCGAAAAATTGAGATATGTCACCAGACTACAGTTCCATGAACGCTGGAACAAAATGGTATTGCCGAATGATTGAATCGGACAATTGTTGCGAAAGTATGTTTATCGATACCGAATTAGGGAACGAGTTCTGGGGGCTATTATGAAATTTTTTCAATTTCGTAAAATACGATATCGTAAATTAGGTCCGCCGCGAAAATTAAGCTAGTCAATTATTATACAATAATTGAGTAATTTACATTCTAAAAAGTAATTAAAGTATTTTAATTTAATAAAAAAATAATAAGTATTCATTATTGTTTCCGTAAATACGATATTCGTCACGACCTATAGAGCAGTCGAATTTTGACATTTGATTTTCGTAAAATTCGATTTCGATTTTTTTTGGTTCATTATAGGGCGGATTTTACGACTTTCGAATTTAACGAAAGCAAAAAAATTTCATAATGCCAATTTTTTCGCGGCGGATCGAATTTTACGAAATCGAAAAAATTTCATAATAGGCCCCTGGGCGGTAGCCGTTTCGATTATCAATCTATTTTAGAAAGATTTCCAAGATTTTATGAATTAAGTAGAATCCCGAGATTTTCTACCTTTTCCTTAAACTGAAATGGGCAACTGTTTCATTTATGAATAATTTCTGATTGCTATCACAACCTGCTAGAATAAATTTGAACTTCTTTTGAAATTAAAACTTTAATTTGCCTTTCTTCTAATTTCGTTCAAGTATCGAACACAAATTATTTAGTGCTTGAAATGGATTAGAATATCACAATTTTTAAATCTAACAGACTGCACATCATTTTATTCTAAAGAATCGAGGCATGAACTTCGATATCGAAAATTTGATGTTATAACATATCTCCCCCTACTCTATTTTTGAATGCGTATGAAAATGGGAGTCCCAGATTCGTATTTGATTTTTCGTATTTTTTTCATCATTCGTGTGATTCTTATTTAAAATTAGTTAGGTATCTTGTACTCTTGCGTTTTCGTGTCGCATTTGGGTATTGGGCCTCTGGCTTGAACCATCAATTTCGTCTAACATGTTCTTAATCCCTAGCTTCAAAGCATTCCGGAATGACAGACAAAGAACAAAGATCGAGGCGAATTCTTGATCGCGCTGATTTGCGCACCACGTTTGAATTCACTATATTGAGTAACTTGAAATCGACTCCGTACCAATTTTGAGAATGCGAGACTTTAGCCCCAACCAGCGAAAACTTAAGAGCTTCAGTTGTGCTTCGTTTGGATCATTTAGAGAAGCCAAAATTATAGAGGTCTGTTGTTTATTTGTGACGAGAAAGTCTATACATTTTCGATGATTGTAGCAATAACCGAAATGGTACAAACTGTTCAACTTGCTCATAAAGCGTGCTATTCGGAGCTTTGGTACAATAAAATTAAGAATACCAAAATTGTCGGTAGTACAGATGTCTATGCTAGTGGATTTCGGCTGCAGGAGGTCAATGCCTTTACCGATAACCTCAATAAAAAGCGCGTAAAAGAGTTAAGACGACTACAACATCACCATAACATCAACATCAAGCAATCATCGATTGGATAAATATTTCATGATAAATGTCAACGACAAAATTTCAAAGATTTCCATTGACAGACTAAAGGCTGCATTGTTGGCTGTCAATGTATTTGATGGATTGCCTGTAGCAGTAACGAACAAACTAGCGCCAATACAAGCTTTCTGTTCCTGGAGTAACTAATTCAAACATCGCAACATAAGTGTGGTTGGTGTGGAGACATTGTACATATTTTATTAGGTTACAAGAACGAGCGCTTACATTTTCTATTGTCAAATTGGTAATTTTTTCGTTGTTTTCGTGTAGGTTTATAACCGTGTAAATGTCCCAACTACTACTAATGTAATAACATTAGTCGGCTAAGACTTCGAGCTTTCGTGTTATACACTTATGGTCAGAGGAACATTCTTCAACTATTCATAATCATTTCCTGCCTTAGTGAATTATCAAAAATTGGTTTACAGTCAACTTTCAACCCGTTATCCGAACTACCTTGCTGTGAATGATGAGCATAAGCATCACAACCAATTCCCAAAGGTAGGTCTATTCTTATACCACAGTATTAATTTGAGATGGCGATGTATTAGCATCGCTCGGGAAATAAACCAATGCTACCAGTGACCAGATTGAATTCGATGACTCAAGATTTATGAGCATAGCGGTAAAACGATTTTAATAAACGCCAAAACTCTTGAAATTGTAGTACATATTTAATAATAAACGATTATCTCTTGATCGTGGCACCACAATACTTTTTGTTACAACCTAATAAGAAATATATTAAGCTAGTTTCACTACTCACCGCCAGAGATCACTTCAAATTATTCAACCTTGTTTAATGTAATCAATTTGAATCAACCATGTTTATTTACATGTTTTCGTCTGTCATTATGACGTTTTCAATTATGTTTAGATTTTGAAGTTTCATCATCTGTGCAAGAAAGTTCCAATTTTTATGTGTGCTTTAAAACAATAAACGTTAAGTGATTTATCAAAATTTATATAAATAGTGGCTGCCAAGAACTTTTTTGGTAAGTTTATGTTTATATTTTGTGGTGTAAAAGTGTTTTCATTAAATTTTGCCGGGTTTTAGTTCCGAATTTTTTAGTGCAAAATTTGCTGTAAATCGTAATGATTAATTTCATGAATTAAAATTAGTGGTTTTATTACAATTAAGGTAGGTAACTGTTTTATTATTTAGCTTTAAATCAGATTATAATTTTTTCGCTGATATTTCGAGAAGTTTCGATGTCATGTTAGTTTTACGTAGCTGGCGGTGTCGATTTGGAGTATAATCAATCATCATTGGTTAATGCGAAACTAGTCATCATCACATTACTAGGCAATACAGGCAAGGTCAATAGAAAAACTTAATCCATTTAGAAATTGTTTCTTATTGATTCAGTTATAATATTCTTGAGGCTAATCGAATATCATACCACACTTGGTTAAAATTCGGCAATATAATAACAATGATCATGCCACAATCTTCACAGCATTTTTGAGGAGCCTACTATTCACTGTGTCAAAACGTCGTGCACGCTCGAACGAAAAATAACTTCATTTCTTTAAAGTGCACGACGGTTGTTAATTCGTCTTGTGATATTTTTTTTGCGTGAAAACTTCGACATCCCGAACCAACTTTTACACAGGCAGACCTCATATTCAGTTTTCTAATTGACTAAATGATTAAATCCGTTATGAAGAACCGTATTATAAAATAAATTTTGGATGCAATGAGAGACTTTGATCCTTACGTGAATTTTAAGCGAACCTTGGATTTTCGATTGATGAAAGAAATTTTATCATGTTTTAACCAATTAACTTCAGGTTTAGGTTTCGATTAGGATTTAATTAATTTAATTATGAACCACTTTCTGGAGTTTCTTTCGATTGCAAAGGCCAAAGTAGCGTCATATTTATACAAGTAGTTTGGAGAGTTTGGATTTGTAGAGGGAATCTTCATAGGCGAAAATTCTCGTTTAAACTGAATTATTCTAGGGACTTTTTAGAGTTTAGAGACGTACTTATATTAGAATTTTCGTCATTCGCAGCTATGTTCTATTAAATCAATAAAAAACGGTCGCTTATTAGGAATTTCATTTTGCAAAATGAACAGCAAATGCAATTGGATATCAAAGAGCCGAATATCGAAGAGCCGAATGTCGAAGGGCCGAATTTCAAATAGCCGAATGTCGAGGGGCCGAATGTTTCGAAGCGCCGAATGGATTGAAAGGCCGAGTTCTATTATTTTTTTTTTGTTTTTAGAAATATATTTTGTTTTAATTTATTTAAAATACCGGACAAGTGGTGCAGTGGTCAAACCTTCGGCATTTGGCCGGGGAGTACTGGTTTCGAATTCCACCATTTTTGTACCATATACCTATTATCAGGACATACAACATTCATTTATGTTTAATAAAAAAAAAAATTTACAAAATATGTATTCCATAAAACAAGAAATTTAAAAAACTATATTTCTATAAACAAAAAAAATTCAGCCCTTCGACCCATTCGGCTCTTCGACATTTGGCCCTTTGATACATTTGGCCCTTTGATACATTTGGCCCTTTGACACATTTGGTCCTTCGACATTCGGCCTATCGACATTCGGCCCTTTGACACATTCGCCCCTTCGATATTCGGCACTTCGACATTCGACCCTTTGAGATTCGGCCAAATTGGCCAATTGAAATATAATCAGTTTTCGCGTGCGTGATTTAATTCTTGTTCAAATTTGAAAGGCTTGAGTTGACCATACTGGAATAAGGTGGTATTTCTAGCACAAGCTTGACACTTGTGTCAGAACCTGAACGGATGGAAGATCTGATTACGAGCCAGGTTTGTGATGTGATATAATGATGACGGAACAGGTTTTGTGGTTTAGGCCAAGTTGCTTCAAGTCATGGATATCATCTTCAATGATTGCGATCGGGCGCGCAAAACATCGGCGGGATAATAATACAATGGATATTGTGCTGGGGTTAGAACACTTTTCATTGGCATCGGTACTCCTAAAAACTTTAACCAGCGATCGGTGACGGTTTACATATCAAGGATTTTACACAATCCCGTGGCTGATTTGTGTTCCACTACGGGTACGGTTTACAATTTCGAAACATGAGTATCGATGACTACGCAGCTGTTTATGTTTTTGGGTGCGGCACTCAATAGGTTTCCAACTTCTGTTGAATTCATGTAATTGCCTTTAACCCTTTGCCTTAAAATAACGTATGGGAGACGTGATCGTACTGCTGCCCCTAAAATAAGAACCTCGTATCACACACGTGATGATTCTTTCTGGCCAAAAAAGAAAAGCTCGTGTCAGACACGTGTACACGAATTTTGTCTCGAAATGTGTGAAACGAAATGAGTGTGACCGAAAAGCTATAGTAGTAGCATTTGTGATTGTGTTAGTTTCGTACGCATGATTGTTTTATGCAAACCACGTGTCATTCTTTTTTTGTTTATTCATATTAACCCTTTGAGTGCCAACATGATTTCGGCTAGTGTATTGAGAAGCACGATCGCGCTTTTTGGCACTCAAAGGGTTAATCATTGTAAACGCCTTATTTTTGTGTTGTTTATGTATTTTCGATTTTTTTTTGCTTCACTCATTTTAAATGAGTAATTCACGAGACAAAATCGATAAAGGTAGTGATTGTTTTTAAGCGATAATGTTTTTGTTTTTGCGTTATTGTTTGTTACAGTTGCAATATAAGATCACACACAATCGTCGCTCGATTCATAAGGCAAGGGGTTAAAATTTGGGACAAATGTTGCTCCTTAAATTGGGGAATAGTAGGAATCATGATGTATTTCTTACCGTTGATTTGACGAGACACGATTTGTTGTTTGCGTTTACGATTTACTTTTGTTTTGGCTTTGTGTTGTTGCCCGGTTCAAGGATCGCAAAAGAACAAATGTTAGAGACATAATTGCCATTTTGACCACGTAAAGATGTTCGATGTAGTGATCAACACTAATTGATTGTAGGGAGCTTTTTTAGTTTTACCGGTAGTATCCCGTGCTTAAAAATATTTTTGACCTTCTTCAAGGAACATTTTTATGTCCGAATTGCGAAGATATTTCTATTGCATTTTAAAGTTGATTTCTGAGGTTGTTGTTCATATTGCACCAATGTTGTTCATATTGCACCAATCTCGTTTTACCACGTGCTTGGTTTAGAGAATCTCCCCAATCGTCATGTTTTATTATGATGAAGTTCGACATTCCGAAGTTCAACTTATCACTACCATATTATCGCATTCCATTTTCAAATGATCATCACACATCTGCCTCGTTGATTTATTGTTTACTTACATAATTAGAACAGCTTAAAGGCTAAACATTTGTTTATAATATCGGATGACGGGAAAATAAATTACGACGTTTATTAATAACTATAAACTATTTTCTAAAATTATAAATCCAAACTACATACTTAAACACCAGGTAAAGAAAATAACAATAATTAAAAATTTACGTAGGAAGATGGAAATTCACCCCATTAAACCAAATATTTCGGTGGCTTTCACAAATATTGTGCCATGGCTTTAAACGATATAAACAATCAAATTTAGCAGCTCATAACCATAAAGAAATGAACCTTGCATACACGAATAAATAAATTATAGCGCAACGCGGTCACGACGACAGTCGAATAAAGGAAAAATGAAAATGAATCTGTGAAAATACGTAAATTCCAAAAAAAAAAAATATGTTTTCCCAGTTTAATGAATCGCGATTTATTTTATACGGAATTTTTTTTTATAATTATGATGACGATAATTAACTCGCAAATCCACATTTTTAAAGAAGCGAACGGATTCGAGAGCACAGACAAAAAAATAAAATTTGTTATTTTAAGAATTATGTAAAGAAAATTTCAACACATTCACTGACGGTGTCGCATATTTGCGTATGTTTACCCCAAACATTGTGATGTGATGCGGGGTGCGAGAGGTGTTTAGTAATTTGCGTGGTATTTTATTTATAAAATGCGACCAGCTGTTTGTAGGTGTGTGTGTATTTTGAAATATTTTCTGTTTTGATTTAAATACTCATAAAATGCGAAATACTAACAGATTTTAATAAAATTCCTGGTTCTGGCCAGTTTTGTTATTATATCTGGTGGAATTTTTTATAGTCCAACCGTACAAATGTACCGTAAATTCTAAGTGAAGTATTCAAATTACCCATTTTAATTGTATACATATTGAGGATCTAGACTTACAACCTCTAAAGGGAAAGAGTTATTTAATGCAGCTCGCGAGAACAACTGTGAATTCCTCTCTGGCGATAAACCAACCTCTGAGGGAAAATTCACCTAATTTAACAAACAATAAAACCAATTGGGATCTATTCAAGAAATTAGTAGAAGATCGATCAAATTTCGGCGAACCAATTAGAACGAAGGTGCATCTGGAAGATGAACTAGAAATATTTAATAACAATATCCAACAAGCGGCTTGGGAAAGTTCACCGATTTCTCATACCAACGCTACAATGAAACATAACTATCCTCTTGAAGTAGCAAAGAGAAACGGGAATCTCGCAAAATCTGGCAGCACTCTCTTGCACCGCAACATAAAACTTTTCTTAATTTTTTGTGCAATAAATTAAAACAACTAATAAAGGAAATAAAGAACGAAAGCATAACTAAGCGACTACGAGATTTTTCTGAACTAAAGGATGACGATTACTCGCTTTGGAAAGCAACGAAGCGACTAAAAAGATCCGAAATGCATGTGCCGCCTATCAAATGCGATAACGGATCCTGGGCTAAAAGTGACAAACAGAAAGTCTCTCTATCTGCTGCTTATTTAAAAGAGACTTTTCAACCGTTGCCGAGACAAACAGCAAATGAAAATACAACAGTCGTAAACAAAGCATGTGACTTTATTGGAGCTTAAAACTGAAATCAATAGTAACTTAAGTATCAGGAAAGCTCCAGGTTATGACTTAATAACTGGCCAAATTGTGAAAGCCATTCCCGAGAAAGGTTTGCGTAAATTAAATCAAATAATTAATGCAGCTTTCAGATTGAAATATGTTCCACGACAATGGAAGGTGGCCGAAGTAATAATGATTCCTAAACCAGGTAAACCAGGAAACGATAAAAAATCATATAGACCGATATCACTACTTCCAGTCTTATCAAAAATATTTGAAAAACTGTTGCTGAAAAGACTCAAACCTATAATAGAAGAGAGATGCTTAATTCCACCACACCAATTTGGGTTTAGAGAAAATCACTCTATAATTGAACAAGTTCACAGAATAACGGATGTCATTGGGGATGCACCAAGGGCTTGAATTTAAACTGCATCGAGACCTGCCTAACCAATTTTATCAAATTCTTAAATCCTACTTAGTTGATCGCCACTTTAGAGTCAAATTTGAAAATGAGTACTCTGAAATAAAAAAAATATCAGCAGGCATACCAAAAGGTAGCGTACTTGGACCTATTCTGTTTATTATTTATACGAGAGACTTACCGAATATTGAAGGTACTACAGTAGCAACATTTGTAGACGATACAGCTATTCTAACAGTTGGAAAATATATTTCGGAAGCAACAAGCAAACTTCAAAATGCAGTTAACACGGTGAGCAACTGGACTAAAAAATGGCGCATCTCATTAAATGAAGCCAAATCAGTATTCCCGTAGTTCTCAACTCAAACCAAATTCCATATGCAAATACAGCTAAATACCTTGGCATGACCCTCGTTGCTAAGCTAAGATGGAAAGAACACATCAAGAAGAAAAAAGAAGAGTTAAATATCAAATATAGAAAAATGTAGTGGCTCATGGGTAGAAATTCTGAGCTCAAAACAAATTGCTTCTATAGAGGCAAATGCTAAAAAAAATATGGACCTATGGTATCCAACTTTAGGGTTGTGCCAAGAAGAATATACAAATGATACAATGCTTCCAAAATAAAGTGTTACGAAGGATTGTGAATGCCCCATGGTACATTATTAATGACAACCTCAATAGAGGCTTGAAGATGGAATACGTCACCGATGAAATAAAGAACCAAGCAAGGAAACACGTACAGCGCTTGGACACCACTAACGGAATGAGGAGACTCCAAAGGCAGAAACCGCTGGAGCTGGGCAGTTTTATTTAGAATAAGAAAGTATTATAAAATGAGTAACCAATAGGCTACTCATCTTAATCCGAGAAATTAATTTAAGATAGATAAATTACTAGATGAAAAAAAAAAATCGTTAACCGAACTTGTTCGCAATTAGTCAAAAATTAGCGAAGTACTTTTTAGTATTTCCGCTTTCCAGAAGTTAGCTAAAATTCTAGTCAGAATTGTAATTCTATCATTTATAGTCGAGTAGACAAAAATTATTACAGAAGATCATAATCAACTAACAACTAACTCTTGACCAGCTTCAGAGACCGTACTGCCTGTAGCAACTTCGCTCGATAATTCATATTGATTTTGACTATTCAAAATTCCAAAGACAACAAAGGAATTAGGATCAGGTATTCACGCTTGTATTTGGTTTTGATGTCCTTGCCAAGCAACTGCTTTTTATCTGCCACAATCCAATTCACACCAGATGAGAAGTTTCGCACGAAACTAGCCTGGCCCACAATAAATTTTGTCCACCTATTCATCGTTAAAGTTGAGTACAGATATACATGAGAGAACACAGAGTCCTTGGTTGCCCAGATTTACCATCAGGACTCTACAAAATACGGTATCTCGCTCAATTGTTAATTCATGGCGGTTTTGAAAGATCTAACAAGCCTTTCTGCCTCCACGTTTACGAGGGATGAAGCGATCCACCCATAACATCCACATGTGGCCATAAAGGTTCCGTTCCCTCAACACATTTCTCGGATTTCTCCTGGCATGCTCAACATTTTTGCAATGTAGTTTCGATTTCATTGTCGTTGTTCGGTCACCAGCAGTATCTACGGGCTATAGCTGCTTCATTCGAACAATACCCCAATGTGCATTAGGCAATTGGGCCAAAGCTTTCTTCCACAGACTGAGGGGAATTATGACTCGAGTAAACTCAGCCTGGAAAAGAAGAACGTTATTGAAAATAGAAATTGAATTTCTACTTACATGAAATTTTTCCAGATCTCAATTTTTGGCAGAGTCTGACTATCCTTCCTTCACATAGGTCTGGGCACTCGCTAGAACGGAATCTCTAGCTGTTATGGCAGCAATTTATTTATGGGTTTCGGGATAAGCCTCTTACTTAGAATGGAAATTTTTATTTGGCTAAAATAATTTGTTTGCTCTTTTGATCAAACAAACGAACTATCGTCTGTATTTTTTTTTCTTTTTTTTGGTATGTGGCGAGGCAAAATAAATTTACGCACGAATCGTCTGTTATTAGATGTGTATGTGGCAACGCTTTAACACAAATAGAAGTGAAATAAAAAATTTAATTACACATTTTATTTTAATTTAAATTTGAAATTTAATTTTAAAAATTAATTTTTTTTTCATTCATTTTTGAGATGTACATTTTAGTTAAAATTTTATTTTCGAGAGAGTAGATTAAAACAATACAAAAACATTTTGGTTTAAATATAAAATAAGGTTTTAAATTAGCAATGAATCATCTATTACGACTTATTTTAAAGTGTGAACCAGTGCTTCTTTTAAATCCCGGGTGGAACGGATGAATAAATTTGATATGTTAATTGTTGTTGGTTTTGGATGTAGACTTATGTATACATGTGTGGATGGTATGTATATATTGTGAAGCGTGTTTTTTGAATCTTCATCTTCGTCTGTTTCCCTGTTTGCCTATGAGATTGGATTTGATAGCGACTCCTTTTTGAACCAAATTTTTTATTGGTGTAGCGGCGCTGGCCCAAGCGAAAATGAGATAGGGGATTCAAGGCCTTTTTTTTTTTTTTTTTTTTTTTTTTTTTTTTTTTTTTTTTTTTTTTTTTTTTATATGTAGGTTTTGATTTTAATTTTGTTTTCGGAGAGCATAATAAAACCATGATGAAAAATCATAGAGAGGTGAAATATTCCCAAGTTTCATTTTCGTCGTTTTGTGCGTGTTGCGTCACTTATTATTTTTTTTTTCTTATGTTCGAATATGTTAGATATTATGACACATATAACATTATATATAGTTACATATAAATATTAAAATATATTAAATAAAATTCAGCTCACAAATTCTTGTTAATGATATTATAGCTTTGTTCCTCGATTTACAATTTTCAAAAATATTCGTGATCTTAAGAATTCATTTATTTAAATAGATTATGTACTTTAAATTACAAATTAAAATGTATCTCGATTTTATTTTATTTGTTATTTTATGATTTCCGCAGTGATTAAAATTCAAATTTTTAATGATTTTAACTAAATTTTTATTTTCTGTCATTTTGCGTGTTAAAATCATGTTTTAGTATCTTGTTTTTATGTTTCTTATGGCGTTTTCTTTTAACAAAAAACTGGCAAAAAAAATTTGTTTTTGATGTAAATCACATTTTAGCGGAAAAAATAGCAAAAAAAATTTTTTTGATATACATCAAAAAATGGAAATATAGATTTTTACTTCCATTTTAACTACCACGTACACATATTTATATATGTACATATAATACGTCAACCGTAAATATTGTCAAATACGTCAAACGCGTCATTTGAATTTTTTTCAAAATGGTTTGTTATTGTTTTCGGTATCCCTTTCGGGTTTGGACACGGGTAGACACACTACGCCACACATCAATTTTTTTTTCATTTTCTTTTTAACTATCCGAAATTTGATTTACATCAAAAACGTAAAAGAATCCGCTATTAATAACTTGAACCGTGAAGCGTAAGTCATAAGTTTGAATATATTGAATACAATTAAGTAGTCAATAATATGCGTACAGTTTGTTTTCAGGTTTAATAAATAATACGAGTATATGTTTACTGACTATTTTAACGGCCAGTTTGCCAAATGCTAATGACTTTAGAGAAATTATTAATGATTTAATATTAATTATTAATATACATAATTCAATTTATTATTAATATAATTCAAATAACTATGGTTTCAGGAAATTATATTGTAAGTTGTGGAGTTGTAGAGGATTAAATTAATAAATATTTATATTATTTAGGAAACCGGTAGATTAATTAAGAATGAATTTCAGAAATCTTTAGATGTTATTGTATGAAGAAATATTTCTTTGAAATATTAATTGCTGGTCGTGTAGATTAGAATTGTGCTGTCATTATGTTAATAACTATTGGCTTTACCTAGGTATTTGTAACCGAACTGATCCAATTAATCAATTAATCAATTTTGTTTAGGTAGCTGATAAGTATTAATGTAGAATCATATTACAGAAAATTTCCAGATGCACGTGAAATATTATTTTTTCTCAGGTTTTGATTTAGTGAGGCAATTGTTGACGATCAAAGTAATACCATCGTTATCCATTAAACCTATTAAGCCTTTATCCTTCCTCTAGTAGATTAGAAGTAGATTAGAATTGTGTTGTGCCGTACGATCGCTAGGTGTCTGCAACCGGATCGTTCTGTCCCAAAAAAAAAAAAAAAAAAAAAAAAAAAACCTTTCCTATCCTTCCTATTGTTATGTGTAAACAGGCTGTAGGAATAGGCCCGGCGTTATCCGGGACTCTTGGCTAGCACTTGGTTCTACAGTCCAATCAATCAATCAATCAATCTTTTGATCAAACAAACGAACTATGTTTCTCACGCAGTGCATTAAGAGGAGATGTGTAATGTTCAAAAATCGGTTAAAATAATTAATCTTATGAACTCTTTCGGATGATGGTCGGATTCAAGATTCATCTAAAACATACGCTAAATAATCCACTTTAGTTTGGAAAAATTTGCACTTACTCATATTGTTGAGGCAGCAAGTTTTTTAAAAATATCTTCCAGATTTTTGAGATCGACCTGTTACGTCGTTCAAATAACTTGTAACAAACTCCCCAGTCACTGTCATCCGACTTAATGAATCGCAGAAATATAACTGGTGCGCTAGCTATTCCAAACAGCAATCTATGGCACTGAAATAGTCTAAATGCGATAGAAAATACCACCAGATTTTTGCAAATATGCTTCGCTGTGGTTAATCTTCGAAAATCGTTTCTCTCCTTGCAGGTGCTGAAATAACTTCCATTCTCGGAATGTTGACTATGATCTTGAAATTTTTGCAGATTCTCAGTGACTTTTTGTCAGCTTTGCGGACAACAACGGTTGGTGCGGTTCATCGACTGAATGGTTGAAGAATGCTAAATGAAACCGACCTATTAATTCCTCTTTTAACCTCGTCCATCTGTTCACACGGTAACGGATGTGCCTTCAAATATTTCGATTTAAGACCAAGTTTCAAGGTTAAATGGGCATTGAATTCATTACAGTGGCCCAAACCAGGTTCGAAAATGCTCGATTATTTTTTTACACAGATCATCGATTTTGGTTTCCCAATCGCACGAAATAGAAACAATTACTCTTTTTCTGCGTTCATCCCCAAAACATTTGCTTCGTCGGCTGCACTCACAAATAGCAGCAATTCTGTCTGAACGTTCAAAAATTTTACATTAAGGCCCAATTTACCATGCGTTGGCACTCGAATATTACCATAGGCGCTCCAGCTTGTGTTCATCATCGTGAATTTCCACTGGTTTAATTCACGATAACCATCATTACTAATCATGGTAATTGTTGATCCAGTGCCAACTAAAAATTTTAGAGGTTTTAGAGATCCGAGATTTTCAACTTCAAGGACTTGAACTGGGATGACAACACATGAACAGATTTGGTTAAATATTCTATCAATCTTTTCTCGATTTCATCTGACGGTCTATTATTGAAACTTTCCCCGCTGTACAATTTCATGTTGGAATGATACATTATGAGCATAAAATTTTTACCACTTCCTGCAAATAACTTCATAAAATTCCAATTCCACGGGATTAAACAACATGAACGAATTTCAGAACTTTGTTCAAAATGCCCGAAATCCCTTAATTCATTCCCTTCCTATTTCGAGTCCCATTTTCCATCCCATTTCGTGCCGCATTGCGAAATTTAGAATCGTCTAAAATTCGATTGATAATCCCAATCTGTCTCGGCAAGTTAAATTTGGTCAAAATCAAAATCGTGCGTGACAAAATTTCAGAAGTGCGTACTTTAGGAATAATGGGAACATATTTGTTCAATAAACTCTTGATGTTTAACAAGAGGTGTTAATTCTAAAAGTCAAGGACTATTTCGAAAACGATTATAAGTAGGCTAGTTAATTATTTATACTACTAACTACATTTCACTAATTTTTACCTAATTTGCCAATGTCTTGTATGGACAACAACAAAATTGAAACAAAAGCAATATGAAGAGTCAAAGAAACGCTAAATGTATATTCGTAGAGTTGGACATTCTAAGTTTATTATTTAAGTCGTAAACCGAGTTCGCATTTTGGGGTTACAATCGTACAAGTTGTTTCAAAATTTTGTAAGCAGCTTTACCTCTGTTTACTGCGAGTTCATACGATGGATAAAAATCTCGGATTTTACTATCCCATCATTTTAACCAATCACATCACGTAAATTATACAACGGGCACGCCTCTTTTCATATAAAAAAGTTGAAAATATTGAGAAAATAATCTGGGCTAGAAAAATCCGAGATTTTTATCCGTCGTATGAACTCGCAGTTATTGTACTTTTCTCTATGCGATCGACTTTGGTTTCCCAATCGCATGAAATAGAAACAATTACTCTCTACTGGAAAAGGAATTAGAAAAAATATTTACATAGCGTTTTTGCCAAAAATATCATTTTCTGGCCTACTGAGAAATCATGTTTGTTCTAAATATTTATAATTTAGGAAAAGAAAAATTCCGGATCGAAATTGGATAGGAAAAATATTCCCACTTTAATTTTGTTTTTGAAAAAATTTACACCAACTGTTTACCATAGTATGCCAGAAAAAAATTTTTTGTATCAAAATTACTATGAAAATATTCTTCCTTTTTCCTATAGGAAAACCAGAATCGACCTGTAGTTTGCCAACATCCCTGTGGATTATTTTTCACGAAAACATACGTTTCTATTCCTTACTCTTTTTTCTAATTGTGTATGAAAAAGAAAAAAGCTAGTTTTTGTCGTTTTTCGATGGCATGTTGACAAATGACTAATTTATGACAAGCCACATTTGATTCTCAAATGACGCGTGCAGTGTCTGTTGATGAACAAAGACTAATGTGAGACATGTCATGTACACAACTTCTTTCTTGACAATGTCTTGAGCGAAACATGTATGACGAGTCTTCGATGTTTCCTATTCCATCACAATTTTTTGAAAACAACGTAAGTAAACAAAATCGATAAAAATAAAAATAAAATATTTTGCGTGTCTGTTGCAGTCTGTCTTCTATGTAATAATTTTTCTTTTTATGTATAATTTTTTTTTTGTAGTAGTATGTACTTTATATCAAAATTGTTGATTTTTTAATTTATTTTATAGTTAAACAAATTTTGTGTTTTATATTCTAGGCAAACTTCCGCCAGCAAGAAGTACCAACTTTGAAATTTATTTTTACCGAAATTTAGTTTTTATATTTTGAAAGTCATACTGATTGAGGTATTATTAACTTTTTTAATAAATTAGTATAGTTTACTTCCTTTAAATAAAATGTTTTAATTACAAATGTCGATCTCAAAAGTCAATACGTCTTTGAAACTGTCTTAGCATTGTCACGTATGATTTCTCACATACGATTCATCTCAGACATATCAAACACGATTAATATCAGTCATGTCATGCACAACTCATCTCAGACATGTCGCATGTTCATCCCCAAAAGATTTGCTTCGTCGCGGCTGTACTCACAAGTAGTGGCAGTTCCGTCTGAACGTTCAAAAATTTCGCATTAATGCGGTGTGCCTGACGCCGATATTTTTTGTCTAAATTTCCGACTAACTAAATTGATCGTTAGTTCACCCAGGTAGTGTTAGATGTCTCTAATATTTATAAACCAAAATCTACCGGATATTTGTAAAAATTTGTAACTGTAAACTTAGCTTCGGTTTATCGATTACTGATTAGAAATATTTTGTAGAATGTTAAATTTAAATTTATATGGCAGATTTTAATTAAACATTTTGCGCAGATGGCGCTTTGTTTTGTGCCATCTTTGAACGATTGGTATGAACTAACCATCAATTTAGTTAGTGGGAAATTTAGACAAAAAATCGACGTGAGGCACAGCATAAGGTCCAATTTACCTTCCATTGGCACCCGAATATTACTTTAGGCGCTCAAGCTTGTGTTTACGATCGTCATTTTGGGCTGGTTTAATTCACGATAACTATCATTACCAATCATGGTATTTGTTGATCCATTGTCAACTAAAAATTTTAGAGATTTTCCGTTGTCACGAAAAATTTCTTACTACAATGTTCCATCTAATTTGACTGCTGAGCAAATTCTTCTTTTGGTTTGGGTTTCATACTTGCTACTTCATACAACACGAATGGTTCCTGTTCAGACTCGACCACATTGTCCCTTGAAGGGATTTCCTCAAACGAAGATTTTCTGTTAGCTTGTACGGTTACATCCGATTGGTGTATTGAAGAAGTTTTCGAAGTTTTGCACAAAACGTCACAGGAATTTTGAAAATTTTCGATAACATCCACCGAATCGAGATTATTATTTGATTGAATTCTTCTTCTCGTTCTTCAAAATATTCTTCGCAGGTTGGGTACTTTCGTGAGCTTGTGCAATTCAAATGACGTCAATTAAGTTGGGAAACCTTTTTATAAGATCGCTGCTCGTACCGGCTCGTGATGGATATGTAAGACTATCATATATCGAATTTCGAAATCAGAATCAAATTTCTTACATCCTTTGTATTTTCACTCACATTTTGCAACCATTTTCTTTAAACTTCGCTGACAAGAACATCGAAGGCTCGTCGTACATGATTCTATTAGGACAGAGTCAAGAAAGAATAACACTAGTCTTTGTTGGTGGACAGTTACGGGAAGCGTCATTTACGAAACATCACGGGAAAACAGTTTTTTGATTTTCGTGTTCTATGTCTTTGCTTCCCATCGCTAAAAACAAACTTTTAACTCACTTGATGGAGGTTAAGTATAATAGAAAAATTAAAATTCGAAATAATCACCATAATTATATCTATTGCAGAACTACACACAAAATTGCATCTTGACATTCGATACTTTAATTTTCATTTTATTTTTGCACATCAATCTAAATATTTTTACAAATCGGAAGACTTAACATCCTTCATCCAGATAAACATTAAGCATTTCGCGTATTATTTCCATACCAAAAAATATTAAAATATATTTTGAGCCAATTGTCTTATTTCATTTTCAACAAAACAAAACGATATGTTTGGATTAAATCTTTAATTTTTAATAGAAAACTGCGAAAATAGCCCGGATAATCACGTATTTTATACATTCACTAAAAATTATTGTTGCAATTAAAATTAATTCATGAATTTAAGCAAACATTATTATATGAAATAAAATTATTGCGGTGTACTCCAATTAATTTATAACCTTGCGGAAAATCTCGTTTTTCACAATTCTAGATTTTGTGATAAATTTGAGCTGAAAAACCAATAAAGATGTACCTTGGTCTTAACTATAATGCTCGCGACGACATTTTCCTTATTGTTTTGACCATGGTACAAAATTAATTTTCCTATATTATACATAATGCGAAAAGCGCTGAAAATTTATTATATACAACTCTCAATTTTCGTTTTTTCTTTTGTAAATTTTTCTCAATTCGCAATATTTTCCCACCTTTACGAAAATAGTTTTTTGTTTTTGTGTGTTAAAGTTAAAAGAACTTTGTGCGTTTGTATGTTACTTGGAAAAACTGATTTTTCTTATTTGTTATTTATTACAGGTTTTTGTATTTTTAAATTAATTTAAGATTGTACAGTTTATTCTCGATAATTTGGATCACACAATTTGTGGTTTGAATGAATTTTTTCGAATGTATTTTCCACCACTTCCGTATTCGGAATTCAGTACGAAATCAGTAATGCTCGAAAACTGAATATATGGAGCCACTCGGGATATCCCTTGGTACCTAATTTTATCAATTTTTTCACAAAGTCGTGTTTATTAAAAAACGCACTTAACAAAATTTTGAGTTCTAAAATATATGCTTTGTCAGAAATAAAGCAAAATGAATAAAATATTTTTTCTAATGATTTTAAATATTATTATTCAGATTTCCCTCGAATTTCCCGGATTTTCCCCTGATTCCCCCGGATTTGGATTTCCCCCAGATTTAAACTGGATCTTCACCTGGCTTCCCCCGGATTCTGGGCAATCCGAAAAAAAAACGGGAAACCCGGAAAAATTCGGAACAATCCAAGGGAAATCTTGGAAATCCAAAGGAAATCCGGAAAAACCCGAGAAAACCGAGGAAAATTCCGTGAAACTCAGGGAAATTCGGAAAATCTGAAACAATCCGGGAATCTGAGGGAAATAAGAAAACCGGGAAATTTTGTGGAGATCTGGGGAATTTTTTGGAAATCCGAGGAAAAATCGGGGAAATCCGTTTAATAATATTTAAAATTAATAAACAAAATTTATTTTATTCATTTTGTTTTATTTCTGACAAAGCGTGCGTTTTTTAATAAGCACGACTTACTTTGTGGAAAAAATTGGTAAAATATATTCTATTTTGAATAGCCCGGTGTGTGATAGATACCATTTTAAAATCTGCATTACTGTCGCATATTTTTCTGATAGTGGGTCAACTTTCTGTAGTACATTTTTTTCTCGCTGGCATCACTTAAACATCAACAAAAAATTGGAAAACCAAAAAGACTACAAAACCATTGTTTTTGTTTGACAGAAGATAATGCAGCTTATAAAAATGGTTTTATTGGAAAGTCACACTCTTCTAGATCGTATTAAAACAGAAACTTAAACAAAAAAACTCTTGGATTTTTTTAAATTAAGTTTTTGGTGAGCGCGCATGCAATTTGTCTAAAAAACACAAAAAGTTGAATAAATTTTGCACCATCAACAATTCGAAAAAACTTTACTTGGCTGTTTTTGTTGGAAATTAGCTCCCCTATCATCCTGATACGCGAATTTTGGGACACCCGGTATATTCTATAATAAGTTAATAATTAGCTACCAGCGTCAAAACGGTTGATTTATAAACTAAAGCGCTAATAACAAAATTTTTTAATTTTTTCGTTTGCCAAGACGAATGAAGATGGGAATGGTAAAGTTGTAACTGCTTCTAGCGCCACGATGGTAATTTAAGATGCTCAGAAAATATTTAAGACATTTTGAATGATATACGACAAGCATATCTTCTATAATCGAAAAATTAGCTACCAGCGCCAGTTTAGTTGATTTATGAACTAAAGTTGTATCAAAATTGTGTGATCCAATGCCTTTCAACCGATCTACTACACGGGTATGCGGGTGAAATTTAAAGCAGTATTGCGGTATTGGGTGATATTTTGGGTGATCTCCTATGGCAGGTATTGGGTTGACGACAAAAAAAAATTCAAATTGCACAAATCGTCTTTATGGTATCATCGATACAGACATGCAGACATCAGGACAAACTTTCTTTTTGCATTTTTGGGATCAGAGACCTTGAAAACGTAGAGAAAAGAGGTTTTTATTAGGATTTCAGACCAAAGTTAACCCTCAATTTTCTCAGGCATTTATTTTTGTGAAAAACTAGTTTCATCGCCTGCGAGTACAACACGTTACAACACGAGCGCATATAAAATTATTGCTGTTAAGGTTAAGGTGCTGCAAAAAACCTCCTCTTTAAAATTGCATTTCTTGATAAAGAGAGAGGTAAGAAACAACGAGCAGCACTGTGGGAACCGGCACATTGAAATGTCAAAAGAAAATTAATGTAATTATTTTTTAATTCCGCAACAGTAATTTTGTTTTGAAAGATGTCTTCAATTAATGCCTCATAAACAAATTTTTAAATATTGTTAACACAAATAGTATTCACACAAACGCTGTACATATTGCGGGGTTTTGAACGTCTCTACCTTCGACCGGAACCTGACGATAGGCCCTAATAGGCCAGCCTTAGAAAAATATTCGCATGATACAAGCTGATGCGTGAAATCGGTTACGAAGGGTTTTGGATTTAGCGAATAGGCTTTGTTTTCTCGTTTAAAGCGCCAATACATGAATTTCCGGTTTTTTAACGTTGTGGATTGGACTGATTTAATTCATTGACCTTGACTGTCATAGTAATAACGTGATTGGATCGATAAGTTTTTTATTCTTAACGTCGACAAATAAGCCTGAATATGAAAGAAAATCCGCACTGAGATTACAACGATACATTTCCAAACTAATGGTCTACGTAAATCAGATTTTTCCTACCAAATGTATCGATCATGGATGTATTTGGGTTATATCGTTGGCTGTGTGTTCAGTGGTGCCGTCCTGTTGAAACAAAATTTCGCCTTCCTCTTCTATCGTAGAGAATAAAAATCAGTTAACATGGCACGATAATGGTCTCCATTGCCTGTTAGTGCGGGTCCTTGCTCATTTTCGAAAAAAAAGCCATATGAAGTCTTTGGAGCATATTCCATTCCAATCAGTTATTCGTTTTGGGTGTATTGGTTTCTCAATTGTAGCATGCCAGTCGAACGAACTTTATTCACAAATTTCTTCAGAGTAATCTCAATTTGCGCTTCATTTCTACCGAATTTTGTACGCAATTTTCGTCAAGTTCCGGCTACTGACTCACTACTTTGTAAATAAGTTTTCAATATTTCCCAACGTTGATCGTTAAATAATGGAAAATAATAAAATAACTAATTCTACTTACTAGGGAATTTAATTTACCGTAATAAACGAGTTACTCAAAAAATATTCTGCCTCTTTGAATATGTCAACGGGAACTTGTAAACATTTCTGGAGTAGGCGTTATAACAAAAAATACTCGTTAGATCGCAATCCGGCTGTACAGGTTAAACACTGGGAATGACTCTAGAGCATTGTTTTCACTGTCCAAAATGCCACAAATTTTAAGAAATGTAAAAATGGGACCATAGCAGAGACATCTGTTCATATGGGCGAAACCTCATCCAACACAACTTTAAAAATTTAATGGCTATGGTAAATTGCATCGGATTTTTCTCGTTTTCATCGCAAACCGAAAGGAAATTTGCTGATGTTTAAAATGAAATCAATACGGATTTGTAGACATCAAAAGAGGCTTAAAATGTTGATGTTTTTAACATTGCGATCTATATAGGTTTATGCCTAAACGGTTATTTTGAGTTTTTTTTCTGGCACTGCCGTAGTAGTGGCGGACGTTTTTGGATTAACGCCAAAAAATCAATAGAATTGGCTTAAAAAGAAATAAGCATCACCGGCGATTATGTCTATGTACATTACCCGCATCATACTGTATAAAATAAAAAACATTTTCATTCTAGTTTTTCGTTAAATTTTCAATTTTATTTTATTCTCGATTTTTTCATAAATGTATTGTGATTTTTCATTAGATTAATGATTTCAATTTTTTTGTGGTTCAAAAGTGTTTAAAGTTTTATTTGAGAAAAACATAAAAAGTACGGTTAAGAAAATTATTTAATTTTTTTTTCTTCAATAAATACATTTTTTGTCTGTTACAATTTTTTTTTATTTGTGTAATAAAATTTCAAAAATAAGAATTAAGAGTGGAGTACACATAAAAAAATATATATCATTTTAAGAACGAGGAAGAGAAAATTTTTTTATAAAAAGTTTTTTGGTCGCAGGTTTGCAATTTAGTTGCGACTGCATTTTCATTTTAAAACAACAAATTTAAAAATTGTGTGCGTTATTAATAATATTTAAGTGGAAAATTATAAAATTTTTTTGAAAAAATATTTTGTGAAAATTATATCTAGTGTATACGGATCAATATAATAAAAGTGAAAATTTTAAGAATGAAAATTTAAAAGAAAAATTGTTAGCAGAATATTTATAAATTTGGAAATCGTTAAATACCAAATTATATTTTGAGGTAGGTGGGTGGTAAACATTCTTATAATATTTTATTGTGTTGTCCTTGAGGAATATATTTATTTTGTGTTTGGATTGCGCGATAATGCACGTGCCTACGTACAATTTTATAAAAATGATTTAACTGTACGTTGAATAACTGCCAAAATAAATTGTGAGAAAGTCGCGCGTATTTTATGTACGTCGCGGAATTATCTAAAACGGAATATCTTTTATACGTATAAGCTTTTTGTTCCCTTGCTGGCTTACTGTAAATAAACAAAGTGTTCGCGTATGATGGTCTACGACGTTGTATATAGTTTTAATTTGTGGGTGGACGCAATGACAAAATGTTCGGCAAGCATAACTTGTGACGATTTCTTGATTATTTCGTCATTGAGATTTTATCTATGTGATTCATTCAAAATTCAACTATATAACATTTTTATTTTGCAATTATTCATCCGAGAGGGATTATTATTAGTCATTTGTGGAACTAAATTGTTGTGGGATCAATTTTTTGCTGATTTTAACAATTTTCTTAAAAGTTCATTGAACTTTTTAAGAAATTTTCCACAGTTGACACAAACTGTACGATACGATACTTTTAATTTTTGAAATTGTCCATAATATTTTCGGTCCAATAACAAGTGTAAAAATGTTCTTAAGGTGATTTCATATGAGTTTCTTGCTTGTGTACTGCAGCTGAGACGACAATTTTTTAAATCGTAACTGTTAAAAATATGTAAATAATTGTATAAATTTAAAACGGCTAGACAAAAAATTTACGTTTTTTTAGTAGTTAAAAATTTAATTTCAAATTTAATTCATTCGAAAATTCATTTCAATCACGACCGATTCAATAATATCCCTAAACATTTTTTTAAGCTCCTAATTCAAATCGAATTTACTTTACAATCCCAATTCGATGATCGTGGTCGGTTCTGAAATTACCGAGTTCCATTAAGAATTATCGATGTTGGTTATATTGCTTCATCCAAATTGCTTCAAATAAATAATACCCGTGTTTTATTATTCGATTAAAAAATTGACATTTTTTTTGACATGACATTATAAACCAGAATTCATCTTGCTGCGTTTTAAATTTTTACGGCTAATATTTTCTTCATTAAACCAATCGTACAAGTTTTGGGTAAAGTGTAAATATTTTCAAACGATCGGCAACCCCCTTAAAATGTATCAGAAACTATTTCTCCTGGCCATTGATAACAACAGAAACAGATGAAATATTCTATATAATCCTTCAATATAATCCTTCCTTTAAATGAAAAAGAATGAAATGAACGTTATTGTTACCAAACCGAGCTCAATTACTCCTATGGGTGTATTTTTTCTTGTACTGCAACATAAAGAGTATCGCATCGGGTAGTCAACTGGGTTCCATGTGTATCATCCTACGTTCAATATATGCTTAAAGACTCGATTAATTGTGTGTACGCCAATGGTAAAAATATTTTGTTGAAACCTTTCATTTTTTTCAATGACACTAATCACAACATTAGAAAAGAAATAGAGTGACATTTTACTTGAGCAAATTGAGAACACATTAGAAAATGCGTGATTTTCGAAGTGAAATAAGCTGCCGTTTTACTCGTGAAAAATAAGACATAATCTAAGTCGAAAGTCGAAAATAGTGATGGTACAACATGCCGCCCCTGATCTGGTTCAGTTCATATTTCATGAAACAACGCAAAGGCGCTTACTAGATTTTAAATCAAAATTTGTGAATTAAAACAAAATTGGTATCACGTTTACCATATAAAATTTGAACTGATCCGGATCAATGTGTGTCACAAAACACGGCAAATATTATGTTACGAATTTCAGGCGTTCGATACGGATTCGCAGTGGATTTTGCAAATTCGATTCATTGTATCTGTCGATGTATGTGTGTTGCAATTGTAATTCGCTTGCATGTAGTTGTATTCGCGAACATTTCACGCCAAATATTCCCGTGTGTTCCCGTACCAATTGCTATATCTGTAGGGTTGATTCTGGTTTAGAAAATAAGAATTTAATAAAGTATTAGAAAAATATAAACAAGAGCTTTTATCGATTAGTTAAACTGAAACAAATCTAGTAATATACCGGGTGAGCTTTTTAATAAATACCAGGCTTTTAACTTAGTGGTGGTCTTGAATAATTAGTGTGGGATGTATTAACCCTTTCAACACGATTTTTTATAGAGTCGTCAACTAAGTAATAAAAAAAAATAAAAAAATAAATTGCACAATCATATTGTTTATCCCTTTCAGCCCTGTAGGGACATATGGTCGTAAAGAAGTTCTGATAAATACTAAAAAAATGTAGATGCTTACAATACGAAGTTTTCAAATATATTTTTAGTATGATGTTGACAGAACTTTTTTGGGACGATATGTCCCTACAGTGTTGAAAGGGTTAACGAAAGTTAATTTTTTTAAAATTAGAACTTACTTTTTTTAGTGCTTTTTGATTAGGCAGTTAAAACTAAATACTTTTTGTTCAAACACATTTTTCCGAATGTGTATGGTTTTATAAGTGATATTAGCAAAATTTGATCCGCATTACACCAAGACAATTTTCTTTAAGTTCTAACACTGCTTCTTTGTAACGATAAATCAATTCTCCTTTGATTAATTAAGAAAATCAAAATAAAAAACTGGAGGGATGAATATGTTTTTGCCAATACACGACTTTCTGTTACTATAAGTACACAGATCTCGAATACACTACATCTAATTTCTGAAGCAAAAAATTGATCCTACTGGATTAGTGATAAAAATGTGGTGTATAATCAAAAATCATTATGTCTAACTTAACTTTTCCATCCATAGTTCCAGGAAGAAACAATTATTTTACTCATGCAGTTGTTGGATTGTAACTGCATGAGTAAAATAATTGTTTCTTCCTCGCAACAATCTTCAGACAGAAAGACCAACTCTCCTTCCATGTAGCGTATGAGATAGATTAGATAGATTAGATAGATTAGATAGATTAGATAGATTAGATAGATTAGATAGATTAGATAGATTAGATAGATTAGATAGATTAGATAGATTAGATAGATTAGATAGATTAGATAGATTAGATAGATTAGATAGATTAGATAGATTAGATAGATTAGATAGATTAGATAGATTAGATAGATTAGATAGATTAGATAGATTAGATAGATTAGATAGATTAGATAGATTAGATAGATTAGATAGATTAGATAGATTAGATAGATTAGATAGATTAGATAGATTAGATAGATTAGATAGATTAGATAGATTAGATAGATTAGATAGATTAGATAGATTAGATAGATTAGATAGATTAGATAGATTAGATAGATTAGATAGATTAGATAGATTAGATAGATTAGATAGATTAGATAGATTAGATAGATTAGATAGATTAGATAGATTAGATAGATTAGATAGATTAGATAGATTAGATAGATTAGATAGATTAGATAGATTAGATAGATTAGATAGATTAGATAGATTAGATAGATTAGATAGATTAGATAGATTAGATAGATTAGATAGATTAGATAGATTAGATAGATTAGATAGATTAGATAGATTAGATAGATTAGATAGATTAGATAGATTAGATAGATTAGATAGATTAGATAGATTAGATAGATTAGATAGATTAGATAGATTAGATAGATTAGATAGATTAGATAGATTAGATAGATTAGATAGATTAGATAGATTAGATAGATTAGATAGATTAGATAGATTAGATAGATCAGATAAAATAAAATATTTATATTACATAGATTAGCTAAAATATCCCAATAAAAACATTTTCCTAAAATTGTGAAATTAGTTGATCTCTGAAGCGAATAGTGATATTGAGTTGAATCTCGAAAAGCTAGACGGAACTCGGTCAGTAATCAATATTGAAATTTGGCCTGCAATGATGAAGGTTGGCGGAATTGTGTACTTAATTCTAACAAGAGTTTTGGCCGAATTTCTGTAATCGATCCACCAAGACTGACAAGTTAAGTTTAACACGTCAAGGAGAGAACTATTAGTGGTTATACATGTCAACGCACCCAATGTTGTAAACTTTGGAGTTGATTGTACGAGAATCCACTCATCGCACCGACATTTAAAATACGGTTCGCCGTCCATATGGTAAAACATCAAACGACAGGAAAGAAAAATTGCGACCGGAAAGAAAAAGTGCGATAATACATGGCGGAGTTGTAAACTTTTCGATTCTTACTGAATCTTCTTCGATTCTTAAATTAAATCATAATCATGTTAATATATGGCCTAGTTTACTTTTTTTATTGAATTTTTTCTGTATGTTAAACCTGTAGAACTTACTAGTGCGTCCAACGGAAACATTTCGAAATCTTAATAAAAGAGTACTGAGTTTAAATTTTCAATGATGGAATCTAGGGGCTACTAAAACATTCATCTCGTTGTGAACATTCAACACAAAAGTTAGTTGCAGTGGAGTTGTGGAGGATATTCGGTACGTGCGATAGATTTCGTGCGATCGTGCGATCGCATTACTGGAAAACGATTTGTCTACCAATTACTATCCAGAGTCACAAACATTTCTAACAACAAATTTAAATACAGGCGCATTACCTAAAACACATTTTAAGTCTAGACCATCATTTTATGTTAAACCCAATGTCAGTACGAACACTGGGATTTGTGGTGTTTGCAATAAGGAAAATCATTTGATTTTTAATTGCTCTGAATTCCTATTGTTGTCGACTCATGAACGATATGTCAAGATCATAGAATTAAAATATTGCATCAATTGTAAAATTTGTCTTGAGCCACACCATACTTTATTGCACCATGTGCAACCGAGAGCAATTCTAAATAAACCTGTAATGATCACTCAATTTGTGTCTATCCCTGAAAGTAAGAGCGAACAAAATACGCCCGATCAATTAAACTTTTATACAGAAATCAACTGCGAAAGCTGTCTTATTGTATCAACTGCCATTGTTTTACTTAGACTCGTATCTGGAAAACTTCAAGAAAGCTGAGCATTACTTGACAGTGATGCAAATTGTACCTAATTTTTAAGCAAATAAAGTAAAAACAAAAAAATTAGAGATTTTTACCTACTACACTGAAGTCTAAAGTATCAAATTCACATCCAAGTACCAATTTTGATATCACTCTGCGGGATATTCCACCAAATCTAAAACTTACAGATCAACATTTTAATATGTCACGTCCAATAGATATTTTAATTAGCGGAGAGATATTTTCGAAATTATTTCCCATTTAAAAAATATTGACTTAGAAAAGGTCTTCCATTATTAATCGAGACCGTTTCGGCTGTAAATAAAAACGAAGCATCATACAAGTTTTCTCCTTCAATTAGATACCAAATTTGATTTAGACAAATCACTTCAAAAACTGTTCGAAATCGAACCCACGGTTGAAAAGAAACATCTTTCAAAAGAAGAAGTGGCTTGTGAGCAATATTTTTCAAAAACTTACTCCCGCTATAAGAGCGAAGAGGAATTGGGTATACAGTCTCAATTCTACTTCGAGAAAATTACATCAATCTTGGAGAATCAAAGACCCAAGCCATTAAGCGTTTTTTACATCTTGAGCCCACGACTTGTGCGGCACTGTTACTTAGCAGAGACTTACATTCCGTTATTAATACGCTCGAGTTAACAATTGATCTTGCTTCTTTGTGGTCCGATTCACAAATAACCCTCATCTGGATTAAAACCGAACCATATAAACTTAAAATTTTCATGGCCAACAGAGTAAGTGAGATTTAGGATCTTACTGCCGACTTTACATTGAATCATATTCCATCTGGTCAAAATCCAGCAGATGTTGTTACAAGAAATGTCTTGCCTAGTGAATTAGAAAACTATAAACTCTGGTGGAACGGGCCGGAAATATTAAATTCAACTGGCAATTTCTCAACAAACTTTGTCAGTATCAATTCAAATTTTGATATAAATAGTCTTGAATTAAAAGCGGAATACACAACGTTTATTACTTCAATTGCAAGAGACATAACTACAGATCAAACTCTGATAAATCGCTACAGTTCATATATGCCGAACAATTATCTTCAACTCAATGATTGCTTGGAAGAATTACTGAAATTTTTAAAGGCCACGATTACAAAGTTCGGATTGCCAAAATATTATCAAAAAATAAAATTAATATACGATCAATATCGAAATTGTGTAAACTCCTTATTACGGATTGAAACTGAGTTTTTATTTTATTGTTTTGGAAGTTTTAATTCTTTATTAAGCAATAACGCATAAAATTAACATATGAATTTTATTTGAAATATGAATTTATATTTTAGATTTAGTTTTGAATTTTATATTCATTTATTCTTTGGAATCAAAATATATCCTGATCAAAACTAACCTGTGTAAATTTATATTATGAATTTTATTGAAAGACAAATCCTTTCAAGAGGGGCTGTATGGAAAAATCTAAATACTAATGGCGCCTGGATTCATTAAATAAACAAAGTACCCTAGTAACAGAGGATTGATGAATTCATCGATTAACTCATCAAGAAATTGTTGCTTACCCATTCAGTGAACGATATATGGGCTTGTGATGTAAATTCACTTATTTACTTTTTATATAATTTTATCTTATAATGAACACCAACACACCGATGAACAATGTGAGAATGCCTTGAAGATTAATTGTTTAAATTCATGTATTCATTTCAAACTCGGTACATTTTCATTGAGGTGAGGTCACCAAGATGTTGGGCTTGGGAGTTTATGGTTTTGAAGTTTGAACTAATAAAAACATTGAATTTTTTGAATTAAAAAATTCGTTCGTCTACAGACTGCAGACTGATCAGACTGCAGTAACCCAACTACAAAAATATTGAAAATACTTTGAACTTTCATACAAAGTATAATCACAATGCCTTAGCGAATTATTATGATTAGTTGCAAAATTAAATTTTATTTTGTAATTTGATAACAGTAAAAACAAAAATAAGACAAGCGTGTTTCCTGATTATCATCATTAAAATCATCATGAGGATTACCGAAAGGCTCATCATATGTTCCCTTTATATTTTGCGCTACATACAATTTTTATTTTATAAATAATTTCATGAAACTCATCGAAAGAATCATCAGAAGTACCATCAAAATGTTTAATTTTTTATTATTTATAAAAACACAATCAAATAATTAGCAATACTTTAGCAATCTTGGAAAATTGTATGCGTTTGGTAGATTTTTTCTAAAATAGTATTTGTGAACTGGTGAACTTTTGTTACCAGGGTAGAATACCCATCATAGTAATCCTTTTCTGTCACACACACATATATATTTTTGTTTTGTAAAATAAGCCCCCGATTCTAACGATAAGACTACTAATCCGAAGCACCACCCTCTCCACCGAAATGTGTACCTAGTTGGTCTCAGCTCAGATACCTCCGAAGCCGTAGAATAAAGTTGTGAACAGGAATAACAAGGATTTTTTTAAAACTGGCTCCATAAACATGCGTCACAAAAAAAGTGTTCATGGGTTTGTTGAGCTGAGTTTAGTCGACTAAGTTTTCCAATTCGTGAAATTTTCGATAGGAAATGAAAATTTCGATGTTTTGTTGAGGTCAAAGTTTTAAAATTATGGCACCTTCGTGTGGCAAATTCGCTACTTCTGTTTTAACCACGGCTTTTTTCGAAAAAGTGTGTCCATACATAAATTTCTTTAAAAAATAATTACCAAGTAATCTGAATACAATGTTTTTTTCAATTTTTAAAAAGTTTTTCAATAATTGTTTTTTTGTATGATATATCTTAAAACAACATATATTACAATATAAAGACGAGCAAGACTCGGGCAAATCAAAAAACAATCGAACTACGCGTTGATTTTCATTGAAGAAAACATAGTACCCTATGGTATTCCAACTGCTGTCAAAATGTTTCATTGAAAAAAAAATATTACCGCGAGGGCAGTATTTTGTTACTCCCGTGGTAATTTTCTATACTCTAGGTTTTTTGGAGGAGTAATCAATGTTGTTGTTGTTGTAAATCTATTCGCCATTTTTTTCTGTCATTTGTCAAAATATACGACGCGTTGGTAATTTGGATAGTGCGATTATAAAGATCAAATATAAATAATAAAATAAAAATTTATAAATATTGGTGATCAATACTTTTACAATACTCATAAAAATAAATACACGAAATGGAGATTATAAAGTTTTCACAACATAAAACAGTAGCACATAAACGAAACAAATTTAAAGTTTTTTGACAGTTAAAGAGAGAGTTTTTGTTCCATTGAAACAAAATGGGGGTAAAATATGAGGGTAACATTTTGGGAGTGAAAAAAGTCAATGAAAATCGACATTAGATATTTATAGCATTTTTGTACAGTACCAGACAATGATCGATATATTTAGGTCTCATATAAAAAACGTTACTAATTCCAGAATTAAAAACAGCACGTCGTCAAATAAATTGTCAGACCCCCAACGCAAACACAAAAAAATATTTGTTTATATCTGTGCGCGTCTGTAACAGTATGATAAGAATTGGGTAGCTATAATTTTCGCATAATTTCAGCTGGACTTTCTCAAGCGTCAATAAAATCGATTTATTTTTAGTGAATAGTTAATTATAAAAAAAATGTAAAATCTCAGCAAAAATAAACAAAATTAAATATAATTCAAATCGCAAATTTAATTATTTTTATAAAGTGTTATTGTTGTGTCGACATTGAAATGTAAAATTAAATATTTTTGATAATATTTGCGTTGGAGGATCGCGCGTTCACGTGATGTATAGAGTAATCTTGTTTAAAATAAGATTGGATTTAAATTATATTTAGAATGCTGATTATTACCTTATTTTAGTTTATTGTTCAGATTTCAAATTATGTGCGGTGCTATAACCATAACCCACTAACCTAGTTGACCACATACCATATAACTCATTTATAAATAGTTTAGAAGATAAAATTTGAAAATGAACGCGGAAATACATTTCAAAACATTGAGGGCAAACCATTAAGTATAAGCGACTCGTGTCTTTGGTCCCACGCACGTCTTTATATAAATCACCTTTCCTAAATAATAATTAGACGGGAAGATTTCACACAAAAATTTGTTATTAATTCATTATCATAAATTTTACTACATATAATTAGAGTCGATTAATATTAATTAATTTTAATTAAAGTATGTATTTTTGTATACATTTCTATTTTAGGCGCACCGCGAAATGAAAATGAAAATGAGAATGTTTTCATCTCATCGCAATATCACTACTGGCATACAAAATTAGTGAAATATTTTAGATTTTTTTCACACAACATACCGATATGTGTTGTAGTCGCGATAAACACGAAATCATGATGTTTTACAGTGATGATTAAAATTAAATTTAAGAATAGATCGGTTGTGTATACATTTCATTAAAATGAATCATTGTGGTTGGCAAATTAATATAGATACAAAACTATTATAATTTTAATGTTATAGTTTTAAATTAACGCAGTGAAAGTGATTTATATTTATAGAGATACGAGTTTAGTATATGTATCTAAAATATTTGTTTTATTTACATATTCAATTGTATTTTAATAGGAGGTATTAACAATATATGTATAATTTACGCTGCGGGTACTTACTCGTACTTATTATGGTTTCTCTGTATTAAGATTGGGCCACTTACACCAATTACACCGCCAAGAGATATACAAATACATTTTTGGAAATTTTACCGCAAAAGTGAAAAGACTTTATTTCACTACTTTACTCTTTCACACTTTGAACGAGAATCGGCCAAACTGCTAGTGTAATTTTGAGCCACCATATTTAGCATTTCTTTAAAAAACACTATGACGATTTTTACTTACACATTTTTTTTACTTCTCTTTGATTGATCGAAGTCTAAGGCCAAATCTAAGTAATGGTTAGATGCCGGTTAATGCCAGTTTTAGACACCTAAGTAGTCAATAGTTAGTAAGTTGTTAGTTTAATGGAATGTAACGTAAAATGGTTAGTAAAAGACAGTACACTTATTACATCATCTGAAAAGTTCCCGGTCTGACACATAGATGGTGCCACAAATTTTTAAACCCATAAGATTTTTAAATTCGACATTTTGATCATTTAGTTTACAAGTTACCGTTGTTTTAGTGACGCTACTTTTGTTAATTACAAAACAATGGAAAAAAAGAATTCGTGTGTTTATTAAACCCTGTTTTTTGATGGGAAAAATATCGTTCAACCAAAGCAGTGGCTTGATAAATGTTATGCGCACTCTGCACCAGGAACATTGGCCATCATTGACTAGTATGCTGAATTTAAACGTGGTCGTACAATCACTGATGATGCACCACACTCTGGACGCCCAAATAAGGCTGTGCCTCCAGAAAACATAAAAAAAATCCACGAAATTGTTTGAAAGATCGTAAAGTGAAGTTGCGTGAGATAGCTGACATTGTAAAAATATCAATGGAACGTGTTGCACATTTAAATGCTTCCGCATCCACCAGATTTGGCCCCCAAGCGATTATTACATGTTTGCAGACCTAAAAAAAGCTCCAAGCAAAGAAATTTGGCTCCAACGAAGGAGTGATTGTCGAAACTGAAGCTTATTTTGAAGACAAAGATAAATCGTTCTACAAAAAAGGCATTGAAATGTTAGAGAGGCGTTGGATTGTTTGTATCGCTTTAGAAGAAAATTATGTTGATGAATAAAAAGTATTTTTCCCAAAAAAAATTTGTTTTCTTTGTTAGACCGGGAACTTTTCAGGCGATGTGTTTTTTGATTTTTATATGGTATACATTTCTAGCAAACCGCATTCTGAAAAAAAAATTATTTTAATCAACATGCAATACACATTATTTAAAATCATTGGTAATAATTTAAAAGCAAGAAAATTTGGTTCAATTAGGCATAAACGAAAGGGATTTTTGCATCAGATAGTCACTATGGCCATGCTTCAACATCGACAACCGGTTGTTTAACCGCTTGTTGTCGTGTATTATGAGTACTGAACCCTAACGAAACCAATCATACTTGGGCTCTCTAGCAAACACAATTGATGAGATTGAGGCGAGCAGCGCTTCACATCATATTAAGGAACCAAAAAGCTGAGCAGCGCTTTACATCATATTAAGGAACCAAAAATTTGTGTTGATTCATGGATAGACTCAAAAGATGAAGCGTTCTTCCGACGTGGTATTTATATGTTACCAGAAAGATAAGAAAAGTAGTGGCTAGCGATGGAGAATACTTTGAATAAAACATAACTTACCGTTAACTTACTTTTTCCACAAATTGGGTGATCCCAAAGGTTTTTGTCTGAAATTGGTACTCCAGAAGTGACAACTTTCATATTAGCTATTTTATGCAAACATTTTAAAAAGTATCTACGTGAAAAACGATTATGAAAATTCTTCCCTTGCATAGCCCAGGTAGATTGATTGATCGGAAAAAAAACTTCATAACTAGGCTTTTTCCATAAATTGGGAAATCCCAGTGAATCTTGGTCGAAGTCCACCGGAAGTGACAGCTTCCATAGGAGCTTTTTCGTTTTTTTCATGTATTTTGAAAAGTATATCATTTACGAGAAAAACGGTTATAAATTACAGATTCTAATTAATTTTGTAACAATACTGGCCCAGAATCCAGATCATTTTTCAAAAAACTGTTCTTCAGTAAAAATTTGGTCGCTATACGGCACGTATACGAATTGGTTGATTGGGATGATACTTCGCATACTTATAAGCTTTTTCCATCAATTGGAAAATCGCAATGAGATTTGGCCGAGATCAATCCACCGAAAGTGGCAGCTGTCAAAACAGTTTTTTGGTTTTTGTAAATATTTTGAAAAGTATATAGCATTTACAAAAACAAAATTAAAAATAAAAAGATTGTAAATTAAATTTCAAACAATATTAGTTCAGAACATATTTTAAATTTTATAGGAAATAACGATTTCTGATACAAATACACTTTATTTCACCAAAATTCCACATCTTTACAACCAGGCGGATTTTCTGTTCGGAATAAAACTTCATACTTCTACTAGACAATTTTTACCACAAATCCGGTAGGTTCAATTTTTCGCTTTAGAAATTAAATTTGAGCTATTTCTATGTATACTTATCGTAAAAGAAAGTCGGGTGTTGGCCACAACAATTACACCCCTCCATTTTTTAATATTAACAATCAAAATCGAGAACAATATTTTTAATAAGCTTCACACAAGAAAGTTACAGCTTGATCAAATAATTTTTTTTTAATCATCATGCAACGTGTAGTTTGCTGCAAATATTGCAAATTAACGATGTAGTTCAGCGAAAAAATCGTGACCGATTTAATTCGATTACATTTCAAAAATAATGCTCCTAATCTGGTTCAGTTTCAATAAAATTTGAACCCGATCACATGTGTACGAGTATAATGGTATCATTCTTCAAAAACGACAATTATTTTTATGTCATCTGATCATGTGATATGAAAATTTTAAAAATAGATGGCTTGCTTTTTCATTGTCGAAAGACATAACTTTTTTTGTTTAATTTCTTTAACGAGAACTTTCGATTGAAAAATATTTGATAATTTTCCATTGGTTTAAAATTGGTGAATTTCGTTTTCACATACGCTTAACCTGGCTAAAAAATATTTTCCGATTCGCCCCCAAACCATTCATATTTATGGTTTAATTTAGGGTTCTTAAAATTCCAATTTTCTAGTACTAGTGTGATCAGTGCATGCGCATCATCCTCTTATTTTTTTTAGATTAACATTTATTTGTAATAATTTCCACATTCCTGAATTGCTAATGATTTTCACATTTGAAGAATAAACTCAATACAAATATACAATTGTATTTTATACACCGTAGATGTACAAAAAAATTCTTGCTTACCGCGTAACTCGCTCTTGTTATTTTGCATACAAAATCGACACACCCAACTCATTAGCTCTTGAAAAGCCACTTCATCAATTTCTATCATAATAAAGGGTATTCCGGCTCTTGGTTTTACGTCTGCTAGTTTTTAGAAAAAAAAAATATTTATTGTGCGGTGGCAACTCGAAATTTTTTTGACAAATGAAAAGTCAATACTATACCATTTTTGAAAATTGTTGTTCTGTAAAAAAAACGTAAATTACGTGATGATTTTGGTCAACATGGGCGTCCTAAAAAGGCTGGAATTCTCAAAATTGTAGGAAACTGGATCAGTTGCAGGTCCTAGAGCAAATAAACATCATCGTCCAGTTCGTACTTCTGAAACAGTAACAGCTGTAAGTGGAAATGTTCGTGAAGAACCAAGCATCTCTATAGTGGCATGTTAACTGGATTTTTGTGGCCAAAATTGGATGAAATTGATTTAGATGACATTTAGTTTCAACAAGATGGTCACACAAATCGTGAAACACCCCAAATGGCCATCAAGATCAAATACGCCTAAATGATCATTATCGGTTATATGCGAGTGAATTGTTTCACACATTAATTAACCGTATACATATGTGAATATTAGCGCTGAATAACTACAGAAACGACATAACGCTGATTTTTTATGGAAAAATATCGACTCATTTTTTTGGCCTTGACTCACTTAGAGTAGGAAAAAATTCGTTATTTTTGAATAGTTTTATTTCAAATAAATAATTATGGACTCATAATGAAGCTTTGACGACACATATTTCAACAAAAAAACATTGTTAGTTGACATAAAATCATCACTGTAATTATAAATTTTCATTCGTGGTCTACGTAATGTCTGTTCTGGTTATAAAGAGCGATTTTTTTTTTTGCTTTTTCGTGTATATGTTTCTGACACATGATGAGTGACTAGCGACATCTGTCAAAGTCAATTGTTCTCAGTTAGCATTCCCATTTCAATATGTATACTAAGTGCAGAAAATAAATTTCTGACAAGGGAAAATGGTGATTTTGTATCTGCCGATAGTTTTGTTTCTTGTGGGTGGCAATTGAGATTGACAATTTCAAAAATAAACTTTTTAACAGTATAGTTTAGTTCGATAATTTTTCGAAATTTTTGTGTTCCTGAAAAAAAATTACCAAATTCTGATATCAGTTGCAAATATGACTTCTCAGGTAACATGTAGCACTGGAGTTTTTTTTATTGATAAAAATGGATAGTGTTGGGAATAAAAAAATTAAATGATTTAGAATACCTTGCAATATTTTAGTCGTACTATAGACAATTCTTATTTAGTTGAAAAAATATTATAGTGAGTAGTGCCAGATTGCTCTATTCTAAGTTTTTGATAGATCCACAAATATTCACAAGTCAAAATGTGACTAATGTTTAATTAACTTTCATTTTTCTTTGTTTCATTTGAAATTTAATTAAAGTAAACCTTCAAAGTTTTTTCCAGGTTTAAGAACTAGCTGAAAGAGTCACTGTTTTGTACAATGTCACATTCTTGAAACTAATATAATTGTTTTCTTACCACTCTCATCCGCAGTCAACTACATTTTGCAAAAAATTTGTTTGTCATCTAATATTTTAAATGCTATGATTTATGAAACAAAAACCGTTTCGTACTTCAATTATTTATCGAAAAAAATAGTTTTTCAACATTCCTTTGTTTCATAAATATATAACCACAGTAGCTTTTTGATCATTTGTCTCACTCAGGCGTATCCATTTAAAAAAAAAATTAATCTTCCAGATATATAAGTTTCAGAAAAGCAATGCTACGTGGAGCATATTTATTAGAGATGGAAAAACGCAAAATCCAAGCCCTTTCCGAAGAAGGTCTTTCATTTATACAAATCGGGAGAAGATTAAACCGTCATCATAATATCGTTCCTAATTTTTTAAACTATCCAGTTAATTATGACACCAACAAAATGGAGGACCAAAAAGACGAGTTCTCGCGATATACGCAAGTTGATTAAGCGCTGAAAAAAATGTAATTTAGCCAGATGGTATTCAATATAACCAAATTATTTTTCTGGTGGTAGTTTAATGGTATTTTAGATTTCAGCGGGCACCCCCGTGTTAGCCTTCCCATTCACTAGAATGAAAAGCGTGGAGTAGTTAATTGGCGTCCTAGAAAACCAAATTCTATCTTTTTTATACATGGGTCCAGAAGAAAGCTGGATCTTCAAGCAAAACGACACTCCAGTATACACGAGCCGATGTACAATATGGTTTGCAGAATAATACATATCACTCGAAAAATTTACGAGGGTTACGGGCAATTTGAGACAATAAATGATTTAAAATTAAGGTTGAATTCTACATTTCAGAAAATATCACCCGAAACCATCAATCCATTAGTTAGAAGTATACAACAGAGTTTTGGCAATAGCAGAAAACAAAGGAGGACATTGATTCATTGAAAAGTATTGTTCGACCCAAATGATGCTTTTTTACATAAATTATTCGATTATTTAAATTGGTTAAACTTCTGTAATACGGCCCAGGAACTGTATACTTGAATACTACATCATTTTCAAGGTTTCTAAATTCTGTATAAAATGTTTAATTTAGATTTGGGAATGAAATATCGCACAAGTTCGTTTCAAACAACAGTTCGTTTCAAGCAAAATTATTCTTTTGAAAGGTGTTATTTCACCAAGGTACAAGCGTTCAAACCTGGGCATTATTCGTAATTTGTTAGATATTTTTAGATTTTTTCAACTAAAACACTGTTATTTTACACCATAAGCGCCTTCTTCGTCTTTCGCCATCTTTATGTAATTCTATCAAATGTTTATAGAATACTGTAACGGGTGGCCTATCTAGCGTTTGTAATTTCAACTACCGGTTATTTCGAGTGTGGCAACACTAAGATTGCGATCTGTGATGAAACGTAACACATCTAAGACCTCCGTAGTTGTGCAAAACTCAAGAGCCGACCCATTTTCCATGTCAGTATAGCTATAGCCGTACGTCCTCGAATGGGCTAACTGGCGTAAAAGTAAGGACGGAAATAAGCAAGCCGCGAAAGAGCAGAGAGAGGGTTGAACAGGGCCAAAAACAGATTGCAGGGATAATAAAAAAAACACGTCATTCGCGTTTTGACAGAGAGTTAGTTTAATGTTTGATATTTACGAAATGAGGCTTGAACAAAATTGGAAAATATTTTTAAAAAGTTACTTTCAAAGTGGTCAAAATTCAGTAGATATGAAATGCCTTGTAGTTTGTGAAGCGTGTTCGTGAAACTGGATTCGTCTGAGAATCCATCAACATCAACTAGTCATCGTGCTTAAGAATTGAACATTTCACGCAGTTCTGTGATGAGAATTTCCGCAACGTTTTCGACTCGCTTATTGGGCTGTGGAGTGTAGAAAAAATGAGCGTTTTTACCGAAAATCATCTTTTCCGACATAGTTGATTTTCACCTCCGAGTCTATGTCAACAAGCAAAATTGTCGCTGGGCTTCGAAAATTCACACGTAACCATGAAGAAACCGATGCATTCACAACGAGTGATTGTTTGGTGTGGATTTTGGACGAAAATGAGCAAGTTCTCTTAGAGACCATTCGATCTCCACGTTACTTTGTGGATTCTCTTATGTGGAAAACACTACTTGATACAACTAAATTGTACATTGTTGCCAGGCCAGTGACGTGTTGGCCGTTTTTATTCTCTGCACTATTGTTACTGTTACACAATTTATATTTTATCTCCGACAGAGTTTTGCATTAAAGTCTCCCAAGATGATTTTACTGTCGGGCTGCAGTATGTTGTTGATCACTTCCTCCAACTCAACATTAACTTTACATTAATGATCGTGATGACGTTAAGTTGCTTGGTGCGGGATCTGACCGTGCATATCAACATGTTGGTAGGGCGGAAGTCGATGATATGTTGCTTCACACACGGATGAATGAGAAAGCCAGTTCTAAATTCTCCTCCATTATGATGACCGCTGCAATGAAGAGTGTAGACCATATACGCCCTTGTAGTGCAGGTACGTCTAATGTATAACTCTTTGCCTTGTTTGAAAGGTTTTTTAGATCTCCATGTCTTAAGAGGCTAAGCATGTTCCATGTCCATTTTTAAAGCGTTGTATATAGAAACTGAGGCATTTGTGTAGGGTCCATATAACTTAGTTGTGTGATAGAAGGATGTTTTCCTGGAGCCGCACATAACCTGGAGAACACACTTATTTGATGTTAGTTTTAGGGCGTCAATGACTCGCCGTGACATGTACTGTCCATGACTATAAACAGTTTTTCCTCTGCTCATTTCGACTACACCGCATAGAGGAGATATGAATCTAGCATTTTGCTCTCCAGGGGAACTCGCTGCGCCTTTTATATTATTTTTATATATAATTTTTTCAGCCATTGTCCTAATGTTCAATCGATCCATTTTCTTGCTTTAAGGTCATTCATACTTTTTTCAGTATTGTTCTTTGCTCGGTCATCGATATAACATTTTTGAAGTTGGTGGGTAATTAACACTATCAATCAATGTCAAATTACATTTAGTTGAAAATTTCGAAAATCCGTTTTTTCGTTTGTTTTATTTTCTGCTATCAACACAAACTATAAAAATAGTTAGCGTGATTACCAAAGAAGTATTTAACTTTAGTGATTTATTTCACAATAGGGTAGAAATAGAAAAACGGTTATGGTTAAATTGGCAGGTGATCATGACCTTCATCAATCACTCGCATTTTATTTTACACCATACATATGGTTCTCATCAATTTCTGTCCGTGATGATGTACATATTCTTAAATTTTTGATACAATACACAGCAGACGGTAATCTAAACAATAATTTTTCAATGTTAAAATCTGCGTTTCACGTTAAATCGTCCTCAATAAAATGTTGTGTGTTTTGTGTTAGACTAGAGACATTCTGAACTAGAAATGTATTTTATTGTAACGGGTGATTTTTTTGTGGTTAGGATTTTCATGCATTAGTATTTGACAGATCACGCGGGATTTCAGACAATGTGTCAAAGAGAAAGATGCTCAGTATGCTTTGACATTTCATAATGAATAGACTTACTAACGAGCAACGCTTGCAGATAATTGAAGATTATCCGCTAAGAAAATCCGCTTTTTTATCGACAAATTTTGTTCAGCGATGAGGCTCATTTCTGGTTGAATGGCTACGTAAATAAGCAAAATTGCCGCATTTGGAGTGAAGAGCAACCAGAAGCCGTTCAAGAACTGCCCATGCATCCCGAAAAATGCACTGTTTGGTGTGGTTTGTACGCTGGTGGAATCATTGGACCGTATTTTTTCAAAGATGCTGTTGGACGCAACGTTACGGTGAATGGCGATCGCTATCGTTCGATGCTAACAAACTTTTTGTTGCCAAAAATGGAAGAACTGAACTTAGTTGACATGTGGTTTCAACAAGATGGCGCTACATGCCACACAGCTCGCGATTCTATGGCCATTTTGAGGGAAAACTTCGGAGAACAATTCATCTCAAGAAATGGCCCGGTAAGTTGGCCACCAAGATCATGCGATTTGACGCCTTTAGACTATTTTTTGTGGGGCTACGTCAAGTCTAAAGTCTACAGAAATAAGCCAGCAACTATTCCAGTTTTGGAAGACAACATTTCCGAAGAAATTCGGGCTATTCCGGCCGAAATGCTCGAAAAAGTTGCCCAAAATTGGACTTTCCGAATGGACCACCTAAGACGCAGCCGCGGTCAACATTTAAATGAAATTATCTTCAAAAAGTAAATGTCATGGACCAATCTAACGTCTCAAATAAAGAACCGATGAGATTTTGCAAATTTTATGCGTTTTTTTTTAAAAAAAAGTTCTCAAGCTCTTAAAAAATCACCCGTTATAAACAATAATATTTTTTTTTTTTAAGTTGGAACCTTGATATTAAAATAATAGTTTACACACACAAAATTGTCTACATTTTTATGTGTAAATTTTTGTTAAAATTATTGCCAATTTTTTGTTTTATTCATGAACACAAAGATTAAAATTAACACGTACTGTGTGCGATTTATCAAAAATAAATTTTTTGCGAGATTGTTTAGAAATTGTGTTAAACAACAAATAATTAATTTAGAATTTTATGCATTTTTTATTCTAGGTTAACGGCATTTGATACTGGGGTGTTCCAAAACAAAGGACATTTAGATATATACGGGGTCTATTCAGCAGGATTTTACTATAACGGATAATAAACACACGGCTGCATTAAAATGGATGAGGACAGTCATGAAGTTGAACTTTATGTGTATGATATATCACAAGGATTATCGGCCATGATGTCGGGACTCTTCTTAGGTAATATAATATATTTGAGCCATATAATTTGGTACATATGTATATTCATTAACGTTTCTAACGAAATTATTATTTTAGGCCGCCACTTTGAGGGGATCTGGCACACGGCTATTGTTGTATTTGGACGAGAATATTTTTTTGGATCAGGAGGAATTCAAAGTTGTCCACCGGTGAGTACATTTTTATATTTCATTTTTATTAAGTTAGAACGGCTAATTTCCTTTTTTATATAAGCGATTTTTATAAATAGTTAATGAAAATATTTACGGGTGTTAATCTAAAATTGCAATGAACATACATTTTAGCTTGATTTTTATGACGCGGGTACTTTGTATGTGCTATAAAATTCTTAAAAGCATGTTAAGTAATCGTGCAAATTTATGTTAGAAATTCTTAAGTGAAAATGTTTGATAATTTGAGTGCAGGTTGCGGAACTCTTTAGACAATCTCAAGTGGTATACTTAAAATTGTATTATGCTGTCAAAATCGTGACCGAATATTTTTTAGAATAGTGGACTTGTTTCTAGATTTCTCTAATAGTGATTAACATGAACTAAGTTGAAAAAACAATTATTATGATGTATTGTTTATCCTTGAAATTTGAAATTGTGAAAGAATTTCGATTAAATTACGTTTAAAAAAAATTGATTTGACCCGTCACATGTCGTTATGTAAATTCTTTGTCCACACGTACAATAGAATAATTAATTATCAGAATATATTCACATTTAGAACCAAAATTTACGAGTCTTTTCATCTATATTATCCTTTGTCCCACGAAAATTTTGTCAATTGAATTTCCACGTAAACAGATTTATTAAGCTGTCACCGCCCCAATGTTCTTTGTATTTAATTCTCAAAATGTCAACATCGCTATCACGTCGAAAGTCATAATATTTGGTTTGAACTCTTTTGAAGGCAATGTACATCGTACATACATTCATCGTACTATAATTAATTCCCTAACTTATCCAACACTGACGATTTCCAAAGTTTATAAAAATATCGTAATAATATGTAACAACGATTTTAATTCTTAAAATAAATTTTATGTGTATATATACTCGTATAACTGTAATGTGTCATTTCATCCTAAAGAAATTAAAATCGCGTCTCTTACTTTTTTATTATATACGTTTTCCTCTCTGTCATTTATTTATAATTTTTTTTTTCGTTCGTAGATTTATCTTGCGAAAAGTTTTTATAAACAACAACGCCAAATAGAAAGATTTTCACCTTTTTCTTGTTTTATTATTATTTTCTATTTATAATTGTGGAAAATCTTATATAAATAAAAATAAAAAAAAAATGGAAACATTTTGTAATATAATTTAGTGTACACAAATTCTGATCCTGCAGTACGAGTGACAAGAGTCGATTTATGTCTTACACTTTAAAGTGAATTATTTGATCATTTCACAAAATTGATTTTAATTATCATTTAATTGGTCTCTGTCCTAGGGATGCACATCGAACGTTCGACATGATACTAACATGTTTGGTTGATTTTATTAAACGTAATCATTATTGGCGCTCTCTATTTCGATGATAAATTTTCCACTTTTTGACATCTCTGCCTCATTGAAATCTGGTCGAAGTCGTTTGCTCGCTTTTCAAAATCGCGCTTTTTAAAATCCCGATTTTGAAAATCCCGATTATCGAAAGCCCGCTTTATAATTTGGTTTTATGATTTAGACTCGAAACCGGCCCATAAAAAAAAACATCTTTTGATAATCTTCTTCTCAGTACAAATTTCGATAATCTCCTTCTCAGTACATTGTCAGTACAATCATAGAAAAATAAGTTTACCATAGATTTCTCATTTATAAAAAACGATACATAAATTTCTCATAATTAAAATGTCATGATTGTATTTGTGACTTTACATTGCGCGTAATGTCATCTAATGTCAATCATGACATTAGAATTTTCAAATGTTTTTACTCAACTCATTTTTATCAATATCGATTTATAAAAATGAGAAATCATGCTAAATTTATTTTTCTATGGTACAATGTAGCAAATGCGTAAAATAGTTGTTGGTCCCGATTTAAGCTGACCATTATTTGTTAAAAATTGGTCAAGTTTCATTCAATTTAGCCAAAATCCAAAACTTTAGCCAAAATTGATCTAAGAATCTCAATCCAGCTCTACAAGCTAAATTTAACCATGATTGGTCTAGAAATGACCAAGTTCCATTTAGAATTATCTAACTCCTGAGTGTCGATTTTGTACCAAAAATAACAGCGCGAGGGTGAGCAAACCGGAAAAACATAGTAGTGGTTATTTTATTAATATTGGTTTGCTTGAGCGCATGCGCGTCATTTTGTTTATATATATATTTTTTTAATTGATGTGTGCGATTTCGTGTTGTGCAAATATTTGAAAATGAAAAATCAAAATCACATAGCAAACAATCGGTTCCACTACTCAAAAGCAAGCGAATAGAAGAGGTGAGGTAGACGTCAGCATCATAAATATTCAACCGGTTCAACCGCAATTTTTTTTTGTTCTAATTGCCTTTGTAAAAATGACGAACAGAATGCGCATAGCAAATTTGACAATTATTGTTAAGAAATGGCGAAGTTCCATTGAGCATGGTCAAATTACAAGAAATGATTAAGTTCTTAAAAAAATGTAGTTAAAAAAATATTTTAAAATATGTTAAAAAACCCCGCTTTTTGGCGGAATTTTTTAAGATATCAGCATAATCGGAATTTTAAAGTGCATGATTTTAAAACCCGTTCATTTCCTCATGTTGTATCGTCGTAATATATCAATGTGGACCACTTTCATCGGAAGGAAAGGACCTTCCCAATTTTGTTTCAGTTTCGGTGATTTCCTTTCTTTCTCTTGGGATTGTAAAGTCATAACAAATACCCCTATGGAAATTCTTCGCTATCTGGCCTTAGGGCATTTCTCGTTTTCATTCTATTGCTGGCTTTGCAACATTGCTTGCTATCCCAACATGATTCTCTACCATTTCGTGTGATTTTGGATGTGCTGGTGTAGCACGAGTTTTGTTTATGTTAAGAATTTTGCACATTTCTTGAAACACGGGCAACTCGAAATTTTTACGTTATTCCGAGTGTAGTTTTTGCGGTAATTCGAATCTGCAAATCCAATTGTTCACAAATGTGTCGGCTACTGTCCGGACTTCCTGATTCACAATCGGAAATGATGATTCCATCCACTTGCTGAAGTAGCCTGTACACCAGTATGTAACCTGGAAACAGGCTGTTCGTTTAAATGGTGCTCCAGCATTGTATTGCTGCATTCTTGCTTTCGCCCGAGTTTGCGATCCCTTACTCGCAGCACACACATCACACTGTTTGCACCAGTCTTCAATGTGCTTGTGGCAATTGACCCAATATAATCGGTGTCTTATCTTATCCAAGTTTTTATTGATACCAAGATATGCTCCAGATCTTCCACCGTGTGGTTCTTGTAGCACGTCTCGTATCCTATTAGCATATTTCCAGATTCTTACTAGTATTCCGTCATCTATTCTCACCGAGTGCCGGTCGTGCGGTCGTCTACCTTCTACCAGCCATTTCCATAATGGCCCAATTGACTCAACAGCCTGCTGCTCCGCTTTCAAATGTTGGCCTCTTGTCTTCTTTCAAATGTTGTTTATCCCAACCATGTTCCGATTCAAACCGAATTCGTGCAGTAACTGTAGAACCGTTGTTATCTACCTTCTTGATAATCCATCTGCATTGATGTGCAACATACCTTGTCGATGTTCAGTCTTGAAAGTGTAGGCTTGTAGTTGTTTAATCCATCTAGCCATTATTCCTCGGATTCCTGAAACTGCATCAACCATTTGAGTCCCGCACGATCTTTTTGAATTTTCATCTGTCTTAAAGAAGGATCGGCTATAATACGCGAAAACTCTCTCTTTGGTCTTTTGCTTCAAAATTTTGATGTTCTGTGTTCCATTGAAATGGTTGACTTTTTCCCGCAAGGCGATAGAGACCGTGCAACATCTGCAAAGTTTAGCACAAATCGTCGGTAGTATATGCATAGTCCTAGCAAACTTCTTAGTTGGCTAATATTGTTTAGTGCAGGCCAATCCATTACAGATACTAACTTCTTTGGATCCGTTCGCACACCGTTGCACTCAAATATTCAATCTTGCCGCCCGGATCGCTTGTAATACTTGTTTAATTGTTTATTGTTGACGTGTTCATCGAATGTGCGGCTACAATGATATCTTCCAAATAAACCAGACATGTTTCAAATTTAGGCTTCTTAGAACTTGCTGCATTACTCTCTCAGATGTAGCAGGTGCATTGCATAATCAAAACGGCATTACCACAAATTGATAAAGGCCGTTTGCTGCTGAAAATGCTGTTTTCTCTCTATCCTCACGATGGATTGCTACTTGTCAATATCCGCTTTTCAGATCCATTGTGCTGAAAATCGTGGCCCCTGACAGCGTATCCAAGGTGTAGTAACTTCGTTTAATTTGCGGTAATCAATGCATACTCGTGTTGTCCCTTCTTTTTTCTGGACAAGAACAACTGGCGAATTCCATGGGCTGCTAGACTCCTTAATTACTCCATACATCCATTTTTTAGATAGTTCGGCTGTCTCCTGCTGCTTCGCGAGCGATACTCGTCTTGGTGCTTGCCGGATTGGAGTAGCATTTCCTGTATCGATTCTATGTTGCACAATATTAGTTTTTTCTAATACATGGTCATTAAAAGCAAAAAAATCGATTAGTTCATCCAGGGCTTCCAGTTCGACATCTATATGTTCCGATGGAAGATGGCTGCACAGTGAGCGAATGGCAGTTGGCAATATAGTCAATTCCCTCAGTTGTACTGATGACCACACCTTTCCTGATCGTTTGTTGATAAACTCACGTTCAAAACACATATTGGTACTTTCTATTGGAATCGGGGAGAGTTCTCGCACCAGCAACCCGTTAGTTATTTTTAACATTCGCAGGGTCCACAATTCCCATTTTGGTACCCCAAGATCACCGTCAATTTTCGCGACTCACATCGGTAGAATGGGAGGTGGAAGGTTCGAACCTGACTTAACTCGCAATTCATTTTGTTCACTTGTGTTTATTTGAAGGGGTACCGTAAATTGCGCCATTTTAGCACTTTGTTATTTAATTCACGACCATCTAGTATTCCTTTATAACATCTAGTCCGATGATACATTCATCAATTATCTCAGCTACGATAAACTGATGTTTAAACATCATTTCGCTTACTGTTAGCAAGTTATAACGGACAGTAGCATCTATCATATTATCAGGAAAGCACGCCGATTTCGCAGCTCCGGTGTCCAGTGTAACATTGTTGCAATACACAAATAACAGCGACACTTTTGTATTCCGCCCAGTTGTGTGACTTTAACGGTTTTATTGAGGCATTTTTCCCTTCCACCAGCTTATGCCCCTCAAAATTTGTGCAGTATTTCCGGTCCGAGTCCATTAAATGAGACAAAGGGGTTTCTCTCCTCGTCTCGTTCAACTGCCTCATTTTTTCATGTTTCATGCCGGAAACATAGAGCGGGAACGCGATATTACCTCGTGTCTATATACGCACCCCAAACGATTAATATTGGAACGAAGGACAATTAAGCAGCGTTCAAAAATACTCTTCACTTCTCAATTGATGATTTTTAATTTTTTCCCCAATTTTTCGATCGTGAATAGCAAAATAAAAGATTAAGAATAATATTCAGTTTTCCTTTTCAACGAATAATGAAAAAACCAAAGAGATTGATGTTTTTAATAGTAGATCACAAATTATATTTTTCTACTATCTGCTCTTTGCTAAACGAATACCTAGTTAGCGAATATTTTATAAATTTGTATTTTAGAGTAAAGTTTTTTCCATATGGCAATTGATTCTACTATCCAATTTTTTTTAGTGAGAACTAAAACAAAATTTTATTCTCTTCTTTTGTTTTACTTTTCATATTTGTTTGAATGGATAATAGAATATCCCACTAAAGTGAGAATAGAGAATACATTTTTTTGTTTTCTATTCTATGCAAGATGAATATAATCAGTAAAATTTTGCTTTCTATTCACTATTCGAGACGATCAGTAGTAACAATTATTTGTTCGATCAGTAAAGAAAGAATAATATATTTTGTAGAGCGAATTTTAGAACCCTGCAATCAAGAAAAATATTAAAACTTACATAAATTAAAAAAAAACCAACATGAATGCACGGCCAAATTAACCAAACCTTTACCTTTTGTCATTTCCTAGATTTGGTCACCTGAAATTATAATTATAATAATTTGTCCAATAGGAAAACAAATAATTTCACTTATCTTAAGTTTCTACGTATCCAAACGTCAACTTGAAATGTCAACAAGTTGGATTCGAATGCGTTTTTTTAGTGCAGTGCAATGATGAAAACAAAAATTATGCTCGCCACGAAATCTGCATTTGAACTTTTATTTTTCGAGCATAATCTTCGAATTCTCATTCTCAAAATCCATATATTTAGAAGTATGTACATTTTGTTGCCAGTGCGGTTCTGTTCTTGATTTGTATAGGGTTTTCCAATAGGAATGATATGATTTTTAAGTGACGTTTTGGCCATTTGTAATATGTCATGATCTGTCATTTTTTGTTTCATTATATTCAGTAATGTTTACAATTTCATCATGGTGAGATAAAAGGAAGAACAACGTTTATAAATTATTCAGTTTTATTATCAAAATAATCGTTCTCCAACTGCAACTTTTCGTGCGCTTTTGCCATTCTATAGTCGTAATAATCGTCCAAGTATGCTTGCTATTCGTCGAATTGTTGAAAATTTTGAGCGCACATTTTCTTTACATAATTTTCAAGTGCCAATAAGACAAAAAACCGCTCGAAGTAATGCAAATATTGCTACCGTTCAGGCAACTGTTGCAGAAGACCGCAATTTGTCGATTCCAAGACGTTATCAAGAATTGGGACTGTCGCAAACCACAGCCTAGCAGATTTTGAGAAAAGATTTGGGTTTGCATCCGTATAAAATTGTTCTCACTCAAGAACTGAAGCCATTGGGCCACCGTAAACGTCGTGAATTTGCTGATTTTGCCTTGGAACAACTTAAAAACGATAACGATTTTTTTAAGAAAATCATCTCCGATGAGGCTCACTTTCATCTGAGTGGTGCGGTAAATAAACAAAACTGTCGGTTCTGGTGCGAAGAAAATCCACAAATTATTCATGAAAAACCATTACATTCACCTAAATTGACAGTTTTATGTGGTTTTTGGTCTGGTGGAATCATCGGTCCGTATTTTTTTCGAAATGAAGCTGGTAACACCGTTCCTCTCAATAATCGGTATAGATCGATGATAACCAACTTTTTATGGCCGAAATTGGAAGAAGTTGATCTTGACAACATTTGGTTCCAACAAGACGGTGCTACGTGCCACACAGCAAGTGCAACAATTGAATTATTGCGAGAAAAGTTTGGAGATTCGATTATTTCAAGAAATTGTGATATTGAATGGCCTCCAAGAAGTTGTGATTTAACACCATTAGACTATATCTGGTGGGGTTATTTAAAGTAATTTGTCTTTATCAATAAAAAAAACTCTCTTCAAGCTTTAAAAGTCAATATTGAACGTGCTGTTCATGACATACGACTTGATTTAGTGGAAAAAGTGCTCCAAAATTGGGTTCATCGAATTCGTTCCTGCAGAAGAAGTCGTGGAAGCCATTTGAATGACGTTTTTTTCAGAACTTAATTGTATCGATTGTACTTCACATTAAATAAAAAAACATTTCAATTTCCTTAACAATTACACATAATAAAAAAAAAAGGTTTAAGTGGCGTGTAAATAAAATAAAACCTAAATAATTAATAAAATAAATTAGAACCAGCGACCCGACCGTGTAATATCGCACACCTCGGAAAGGTGGCGGTGGTTTCCTTATTTCTTCTTTAATAAGATGTTTAATTGCTGCAGCTTTCCCGCGACGAACCCAAATGAGTGCGTTGAGCTTCTTTCCTCCCAACAATTGTGCTGTACTGGTGCTGTTTCACACTTTAAATTCTCAAAGGGAATCTCGTGATCGAATGTCTCAGATTTCAAAATTCCCCTTGAGCTTCCGGCTACTGGCCATTTCCAATAGCTTGCGAGGTATGTGTTTCAAGGCGAGTCTCCATAATTTCTTAATTTTATTAGCTTCAGAGGTGAAAGTCGATGGCTAGCTCAAGGAATTTGAGGGACAAAATGTAGGAATTTTGTCCCTCAAATTCCTTGAGCTGGCCATCGGCTTTCACCTCTAGAGACTTTTTTTTTTCTTAGCTCTTTAATTAGCTCTCTACTGTTTACGTAGAGGTACAACTTGACCACTTTGTTCCTTACGTAGATCAGCAAATTGCACGCCTTGCTTTTCTAATTTTGCGCCTTGCTTTATGCGAAGTTGGTCGAATTTTGCACCAAGCAAAAGTACTTGCACCATGTCTCTCCTGTCCAAAGAAAGAAGTCCATGAAAAGATCTCGTTGTAGCTTATCACAAATTACACGAATCTGAGAGATTAGTTCCCATAGTGGCTTTTTAGGTTTGACAGACCATACGTTGTGAAAATAAAATCAGCTAATGTTTCGAAATAAGCTGTAGAGCTCTCGCATAAAATAGTGAATAATTTTTCCTGGTAATTTCGGTATGAAAAAATTATTCCTAATTTTGAGTGTTTCAAGCGGTTGTTTGTAAAACATCTTAACGTACATGGTCCAAATAGAAATCAACTTAACCTCTTACGAACTGGTTATAAGGTTGGGAAAAACAAATTCATTTTACGTTTATTTCGGGGCTTTATTTCATTCATTTCGGCATTTCATTCTTTTCGGCTCAAATATGCGCCGTTTTTTTTCGATAACTCGTTGCTATGCCGCTCTTCCAAAACGCCTTGTCCCTATTCGCAAAAAGCGGAGATAGGCAATTTCCACAAGACACTCTTGAGGCCATTTTTACAAAAACAATAGCGTTTGCCATAGACAAAAAGATATGATAATCGCTTGGTGCCAGGTCAGGACTAAAAGAAGCATGCATGATAACCTCCCAACAAAGCTCTCGGAGCTTCTGGTGGGTCATCATGTGCGTGTGAGGTCTGGCGTTATCCTGGTGGAATACGACGCCTCTCCTATTGGCTAATTCTGGCCGATTCTGGTCGATGGCTGCCTTCAGCCTGGGCAGCATCTCATAGTAGATGATTCCTGCCTCGCCTTCAATCCTGTTTTGGCCACCGTTTAGGCCGTTTCGCCGGCACAAACATCGAGGTTGTTTTCGAAGCTAGCCTTATGCTAATGGTTTACAACTGTTTTGTGGTCGATCGTCAGCTCCTCTGGTAAATGAACCGACCTGCCAGTCGCCATTTTCGATGATATGCCTTCCAGTGCGTGTAGCATCTCTGATATCGTAATTACCGGAACGGAATCGACGAAACCAAAATTACCGAAATTGGCTGTGACAGAATTGGGACTATAGACACCATAGACACCATTCACAATTTCATCCTTCTGAAATGCGTCAATCAAAGCAATGACAAAAGAATTTTTGTAGTACATGAAACCAATGTAGTACATGAATCCTTTCTAATGAGTATAAGTATGGCCTACTGCGACAAATACATCACGGGATATGTCACTAAAGCCATCTAGCGAGAAAATAATGGATTTCTTTTTCTCCAACTCATTAGTTATTTTGAAAAGCGCAGACTTGTATGTTAAGCAACAACTGGGCCTAGAAGATCGTACACTATTATTTCTACCATCTGTCTGTCCATTCTCTCCTTTTGAATATTAATTTTCTGGATTAGCGCCTAATTAATGCACTTCAGAAGTTCGAAATACGAGCGTTTTCATTTGCTGGTAGTGGACATGATTCTAGTTGGCTGCTCATTTGTACAGTTACAATTCTTCGGGCTCATCACATTTACATTTCCACAGTCTTGAATTTGTTTTATGTTTATGAGATTCAGAATAAACATCTTGTTTGTGAACGTCCTTATTTTCTGTTCGGTGGCATGTCGCAGGCACAATCGGTGGGCTTTATACATACTTTGAACCAAATTCTAACTGGATCCGAAATTCAGATTTTCCGTCACTGCTTTAGCTATAAGTTGGCCTATCTTCGCAATTATATGTTTCGTTTTTGTTATGAATAACATTTGTCAACAATGCATGCTTTTACGAGCCACACTTCAATAGATTGACGGCCACGTTACAAATACAAATGCAATTCAGCAACAAACAATAAAAGTAAAATGAAAATATATAAAACCCAGGATAAAAAGTAAAACTTGTTTACCTGTCCATGTACTGACCATAATGACAAAGCACAAATTACTATTATTTGTTATTTAATTTGAGATGCAAATTTAAAACAAAGATTAAAAAATTCATTTTTTTAACAAACTGTTTGGTTTTTTGCTACTTTTTAAATCAAACGCGATAAAATGACTTCGATAAGGCAGTAGACTACTGTGTTACTTTCACCTTTTAGCTCATTACTTTGTAGCCAACTGAAATTTAATTTTCTTATATATACAAAGGTGGAAAACCGCAAGAAAAATGCATTTCTAATTATAATTAGATAATTTCTCTTCGTACTCTCGCATTTTAAATTAAACCGCTTGTCACTCTCTCAGTTCATCGCGCCAATAAATTCTTCCGAATTCTAATTTTGGAAATGGATTAAACTTTTGAACATTAAGCTATCTTGTTTCAAAATATTTTATGCTTAGTATATGTTAATCGATCATATAAATGATGTATGATCTCATTATTTATTTAGTTATGATCGAGTATATTGACAGTTTGTGATCATCATAAAAAAAGTTTATTTCGGCGCGCGATCGAGAAAGAAAAACAATGAAAATGATTCACGACTTCTTAAATTAAAGTATTTCGAATTTTTATAAAAACAAAATACGATCGGTCGAGTATATCTAAAATTAACAGAAAAAAAAACTAAAGAAAATTTCATGCAAAATGAAAAATAGAAGAAATTTTCTTATTCTCGTTTGAGTTTCGAAAAAAGTTTTCCCGTCCGAAAATAAACCCATACAACAACTAAATTAGTTTTGCGTTTCGTGTTCGTATGATCTGAAGTTTTGGTTTTTTGTCTCAAGAAAAATAAAAAAAAATAAAAATTTTACTGCTAAAGATCACAATAAAATTTTTAATTGGAAAATTTTAAAGGTGAAAAGATTGTGTTGTGTGTGTGTAGATTAGTATTTTTCCATATAGAAAGAATTCGCAGCCATAAGTGAAGTGTGTTTAATTTAAGATTAGCAAAATGATTTCTAATTACCGAATTTATCTCATTATATTGTGTGTGTGTGTGTGCGTGTACATGTGCATGTGTGTGCCGAGTAATTTAATATTTTAACATTTATTTATTTTCATTTCTCTAATTTATATAGGGTGGCACTGTGTTAGGGCAACCATTAAAGAAAGAGGCACTTGGTTTTACAAGCATACCATATTCTGTATTTCGTGATTATATCGGTGGATTAGCAGAATCAACATTCAGGTAAATATCAAACCAATATTTAGTACGATAAAATTTTTCTCGAGAACATTCTGGATCTGTGTGACTCGAAATGCTAAAATTAATATAAATGTGACACCTACACGGGTGTTTTTTGTTTTTCATCATTATGAAATTTATTTTTTTCAAATAAATAAATATTTCAGTGCATGTTAGCAATTTTATAATGTCACCATAATAATATTTATATAAATTAATTAGCCTCGCATTGAAAATGTGGTCGCGAACACCTGTTTTTTTCGGTGGGAAAACTGCGATTGTTTGTTTTTTTTTGGTATACCGGTTTTCAATTTTTATTTATTATTGTAATCGTCGATCGCGTTGTTTTTATTTATGAACTAAAAATCAAAATCGATTTTAAAATACATAACTTATAAATATTATAGCAATAAAAGCTTTGGCCATCTCCTTAAAGCCGTTAAATTGTAGATATCTATAGTTCTCTAGAACCAGCGAAAAGAATAATCTACGAACGTGATAATAGAGGCAAACCTGGGGTGGGATGTTGTATCATCACTTTTTTTTTGATATATTTCGAATATTGTATCTCTTTTCCGTAAAATAAAATTGCCTGCCATTTCGTTTTTCAATTATGCTTTCAATATTGCGATCGCACGCTACTAGAATAAATTGTTTATTTATCTCTTTTTTGTTTTTCGATCGTGATGAAAGATATGTAAATTTCGATAGTATCGAAAAAAGTGATGTTACAACATCGCACCCCTGAAATACAAAGTTTTATTTACCGGAGTACCGGATGTTATGGAATCGACTGCGTAGGAAAATTCTACAGGATTTTGTTTGAAAGTCACTAGAACTAGCAAAAGTGAAATAACAAAAGGGGAAATAAATATGTGGTATCACAAAATATTTTCCCAATTCCCCCGGGAGAGCCAGAATAGGGCCACAGGTGCAATGTCCATTACTACTGTCCATTGGGTTGTGGTGGTTTTCGACTAAGTAGACACCGAATTATCTGTTAACGCTGCTTTAATAGCTCAGTAATGCGTGGATTTTTAATAGACACGAAATTTGTTCAGTAAAAAATGCTGGAAAACCGAAAAGAGAAAAGGGTATTTAAATTACGTTAGAACGAGAAAGACGGTAACTTTTTTTTATGGCAAAATTTATAGTCAAAATAGTGGCAGATAGGTATGGCGAACCATATTTCCGACACACCTTATTAAAATCGATTCTAAAATGGCCGAGTTCTGCCCCAGGTGGCCATACCCCCGAACTTTACCAGAATACGTTTCAGAATCCCATTTTCATCTAACACATACCCAATCCTATAATTATCGGCTAGGAAATGACCAAGTTCTTTTCCAGACGAAATCGCTGGGATCCGTCCCAGATAGCCATATTCTAGAACTTCTCCCCAAAATACTTTTAGAATCTCATTTCCATCAATATACCACCCAACCATAATCGATTAAGAAAGGCGAGTTTTGTGACAGGTGGCCATATTCCAGAACTGGTTCCAAAAATTATTTTAGAATCCCATATCGATCCAACATACCCAACCACATCATAATTGGGTTGGAAATGACCGAGTTCTGTCCCAAGTGGCCATATTCCAGAACTTCTTCCAAAAATCGTTTTAAAACCCAATTTTCATCCAACACACCCAATCCCATCATAATCGGTTAAGAAATGGCGGGGTTCTTCCATTCCAGATTCTTATATTCCAGAACTTAATCCGTTTAATAAATGACCGAGTTCATTAAAATTGTTAAACTCAAGGCACTTTAATTTTTATTTATATTTATTTCTGTTATAAGGTCTCTTTTGTAAATTACGATAAACTGGCATACGATAAATTGTCCACACGATAAATTGTGTTCACGGGAAATTGTATCTAAGATAAACTGTTCTACGGTTAAATAATCACGTTAAATTGAAACACTATAAATTTTTTACGATATTGCGACTGAGACCCACTTATATGAAATTGACCAAGTATTAAATTGCCTAGTGAAGCAGACGTAGTGCCTGCGACTAGCCGAGCTAATGCATCATTTTGAAAAAGACCATACATTTTTGAAACACCTAATTAGTCATGCGTCTTTCATTGACCAATCAAACTTGCTCCCGAAAATCAGCAAAGAGTGAGGTGGGGCTAATCTAGTGCTCGCTATAAAACGATGTGTGTGTGTGTTCTAAATTTGATTGATTTGATAAAGTCACTTTGTTTTTCCTCTCCAACATATCCTTCAAGTAGTTGAGTATAGTAGACCATGAATTCTTATCTTACTATAGACACATTACTAGTTTCGTAATCATAGTTTCGGAATCTTGATTTCCTAAATGGTAACACAAGACACATTACAATTTCCTTTGTCTTCTCATTTAGTTTTAAATAGTAATGGAGTAGGCGTTGAGAAAAATGTCAAGATTGACATTTAATTGACTTTTAAATTGTCAGAAATGACTTTTATATTGACAGAACAGAAAAAAAATTGTTCCCGCTAACTAAATATCTCAATAACAAATAGAAAAATCAAAGAAAACTAGATTTTTGCTTGGTAAACTATTAGTGCCTGGCATCTCCATTTTTGATGTATTCGGCGTTGGGAGCTCAAAAATGCCTCGGGATGAGAAAAAATATGTCATTCCGAAACTATGTATAAACCTTGTTGTAAATCATGGTTAGGCATGACACATTACAACGAAATCATGGTTAAATCAAAACTATAGTTATGATACCAGTAGTCTCTATGGCATAAATCCTTTACTACGGTAACAACCGGATTTAGGACAAATTTTTCGATCAGTTTGCCATAGACTTTTTGAAAAATAATTGAATTTACCGAAAAATTTACTTAAAATTGATTTTTACCTTGTGGTCACCGGTAATTCGCAGTGTAGGGCGATTGTAGAATACGATCAATAATAAATGTTTGAAACCTCGAAATTAGTAGCTGTGTTGGTTAGCTTCGACAGTTACGCAAGTAGTTGTGCAGCATATAATTATCACAGGCAAAGTAGTTTTGTTTTATAAAATATTTGAATCATTTTTTTAAAAAAATTTTGATCAAATAATTTTTGAAAATTACACTGCATAGAAGATTTTATCAAAATTTTCCTCAAACTTCAGTAAAAATTGAACAACACCGAACAGTGTGTGCAGCAACATTAAGCGATTTTATTATTATATCGTTAATAAAAATAAAAAAGAAACAGAAGAAAAAGAATTTGGGTGAAACTCTGAGTGTCGAGATTTAAAAGGTGTCCATCAAAATGTATTAAAGGAGCTGCAGACCCGAGGACATGAACACATAAAATATTTAAGAATGGATGACAATTCATTTAATTTTATTGTCCACAAAATTTCGCCGTTAATTAAACGACAGGAAACACATTTACGAAATTCAATAAGTATGGAGGACAGACTAATGGCCACACTTCGCTTTCTAGCAAAATTCATTCGCCTCGTATTCTTGAATAATTAATATTTTTGTGGTTTTTTCCGTCCGTATTTAGTCGTCATTTTGAATAAGCAATATCAAAAATAATTTATCAAAATTACCAGCATAAAAATAAATTTGATAAAATATTTTATAAAAGTTGTCAAAGATCTTTTATAGTGTAATTCCGGCTAAAATATAATGATTTTAACATGGTAGATCATCACGGATCACTTTGTCCGTTGAGTTTTGCATAAGCGATTTTCTCAAAGCCAAAAATGCAAAAAAACCAATTGAATCGAATTTACAAGCAATATCCGCTTAAAGTAATGGTAATTATTTGAATGGCAGACGTACTAATTCTCCTATGTCGTCTCTTCTCACGTTTTACTCAAAGAATTCGCTTCTTTATATCACATCGCAGACATATTTCACTCTTCCTCAAACAATTATAGCATAATTCAGATGTTCGCGGATATACAGTCAGAAACATTCAGATGGGTACGGCATATTTTTTTTATTAAAGTGTTGAAATTTAGTAAGAAAATGCAATTTTTTTCAGATTTTTTTTATAATTTTAGTTTATTTATTATTTTAGACAATAAAAGCAAAAAAATAACAAAACAAAAACAAACAAGAAAGGATTTATCCTTGAATATTAATTTGATGATCATAAAACTTACGCACATTCAGTTGTATACGAGTTATAAAAACAATGGAAAAACACTTGACCTACAATTTTTTAGTGCGGATTTTTTCTCTACTTTGGTATTATTGAATCAGTGCAGTTCAATATCTTTTTTATTTCACACCCGGAAATTTAATTTATTGTAGTCTTTCAAAATGGGTAAGAGTACGTCGGTTAATATTAGATCGCTAGTGATTTTCCAGCGAAGAAAAGGAAATCATTGAGTGAAATCGCGATATTATTTAACGTAAATCAACAGTACAAAACATTTGTGATCGGTATTTTAAATAAGGCCGAATAGAAAATACACCCAGCACAAAAGGTCCGAGAAAAATATCACTATCAGATGAAAAGTTCATTAAGCGCAAAATAAGACAAAATCCTAAGTTAACTGCAGTGGAATTAACTAAAATGCTCTTCAGGTTTAATGGTAAAAATATAAATTCAATCACAGTTAAAAAAAGTTTAAGAAAAAAATGGTTATTTTTCACGTATAGTGAGAAAAAAACCTTTTATTAATAAAGAAAATAAAAAGAAGAGTAGGTTTTGCCTTAAAATATAAGAATGAAAGTATTGAATTTTGGAAAAATGCGTTTTTTGCCAATGAAAGTCAATTTATCTTGTTTTAAAGTAGTAAAAGTCAAGAAAAAGTTTGAAGAAAACGTGGCGAAGAGTGTAATGTTAGAAATGTATGCCCAACGTTTAAACACGGTGGAAATAGTATAATGTTCTGGGGTGCTATGGGTCATAAAGGAGAAATTTGAAATTTTTTGATGGGATTATGAACAAGGAAAAATATTTAGACATTTTAAAGAAGAATTTAAAAAAATCGGCTCGAAAACTAGATATAGAAAATACTTTTCCTTTTTATAAGGACAATTATCCAAAACATAAAGCATGGTACGTTCGAATGTGGTGTCTTTTCAAGTGTCCAAAAGTGATTGGGACTCCCCCCCCCCTTCCCCAAAGCCCAGATCTCAATCCAATTGAAAATCTGTGGAAGCATCTCAAAAGAAAAATGAAAGAAAATCATTCAATACGACAAAAAAACAATTAAAATCAGCTATTGTTGGGAATGACATAAAACTCCTACAAAAACAACAAAAAAATTATCAGAATCGATGCCAGGTCGATTAAAGGCTATTATAAAAAATACAGGGAACCCAACAAGTTATTATAAAAAATGTACATGTGTTTTTTCTTAGCAATAAAATAAAATTAAGTTTTATTATAACCCCTTGTACTGAATGTTCATAGGTTTTATGATCTTCAAATTAATATTCAAGGATAAATCCTTTTTTGTTTGTTTTTGTTTTGTTACTTTTTTTGCTTTTATTGTCTAAAATAATAAATAAACTAAAATTATAAAAAAAATCTGAAAAAATTGCATTTTCTTATTAAATTTCAACACTTTAATAAAAAAAATATACCGTACCCTTCTGAATGTTTCTGACTGTATACATATTTTCTGTTTTTAAATAAAATATGCAATGAGTAAATAATCCATGTGTTTTTAGTTACAATATTCAAAGAAGAGTGAGTGTTACAAAAATTATTGCGGTTAATGGGCCTATTCCACTAGAACAGCGTTTTATTTTGCGGAAAACTAGAACGAGATAAAAATATAGATTCTCTCTGTGTGTGAGCGAAACATCAGATTTTTTTTTTCTGTGATTTTTTGTTATGTTGCCATAATTATAAATAAAAAATATCAAACAAAGTATTTTTTATGGCATCCAAACTGAAAAAATTCCCCCACTCTCAGCAAAGTTTTATTTTTTTGAAATTTTTATGGTGAGTAGTTACATAAATTTTTTGTGATTGGTGTGATCGACAGGAAAAAATTATTTTTGGTTGGAAATTTTACTAAGTTTTTATATACACACTTCACATCCACGTTCAACTAAAATCTTGCAACGAACAAAAACTTGACATACTCGATTGTTGCCAGTTTCTAGGTTATTTTCCCGTTAGAAATTCGTTAATTAAAAATTTAAAAATAATGCTCTCATTGCCCGCTTTCATCTCTGTATTCTGGCATTGTTCCTTTGAACTAGGTAACTAGGCCAAAATAGTTCCTTCGACTACAAAAAAAACACCCTACATAGGTGTCACAAAATATTAAAAACACAGGGTTTTCAGATAATAAATATTTCATTAAAATTTATTTTATTAAAATTTATCAATAAAATTAAAATTTATTTATTAAAATTAATTTTAATTTGTATATTTAATTTCCATTCCATGCAATTGAATCAGTTAACCATTACATATATTAGAACCGTTTTGTCACAGCTCTTCAAAGCGCGTTATTCCATCATCACAGAAAACAGTAAAACCTAAATCTAATTCCGATATCCTCATATGGCTTGAGAGATAGTAAATTTGTATGCAATACGGGATCCAGTGACGCCAGTTGATGTATACCGATATCCGAATGCTTACCGGTCAATTTCGATAAGATGAACTCGGCCAATGGAAGTTCAACGAGTAAATTTTCGTACAATGCTTTACCCAATATTCGTTCAAATATCATAATCGATCGAATTTGTTTGACCGATAATGTTGGCCCATCCTCATCTTCGCGGGTAACATCTTGCAGTTAAATGAATTTGTCCCTGAGCGGGCAGGACGTCTTCTCGGCAAAATTCACCATCGTGTAGCGTTGAGCCGCTGGAATAGGCCATAGAATATTACCAAGATTGGTATATTTTGATCGAAATTTACTGGTGGCACAAAATAATTCTATTAAAAAATTGTTTCGACAATACACCAATTTTACTTACTAATTCATTTTGACCAAAATGGGTTACACCAAAATTTTTTGATGAAAGTTGGATTGAACGCCAACTATAGTAATCTAAAGGAAAATGAAATTGTTTAGTTAAAAACTTTACCATTTGTTTATTGAAAGACTTACTTCTATTCATAAACCACGAATCAATCGTGTTATCAAATCGTGACAAATTCTACACAGGCAATTCTTTGAATCCGGTTCCAAACTATATAACCACTCGAAATTCTGCTCCGCATCGCCTACCTGAATCACGTATTCTCGTTCTGCTCGAACAGCAGAACCCCGTCTATGTACAAATATTTCTTAAATCGGCACCGGTAAAATTATCCGACAATCTAACAATGGTTTCATAATCAATTTAACCGTGTTTGACGATGCTAAGTTGAGCATGAATTTTAAAATTTTCCAAACGTAGCTGTTCATTAGGAAGCAGAATTTCGATCTTAACGTCCGGGACGTAATAATGCCGGATCTAGCGTATCCGCACAGATTGTAGCCATAACCACTTGAACCTATGCCAACGAATCGAAACCATCCATTTGATTAAGCAATTCCATTAGAGTACGTGATCCGCTGATGTGCCTTCGGAAAAACGATGACCTCCAATTGCATCAATTTCATTAATGAATATAATGCACGGTTGATGATGACATCCAACAACATATCGTGGCTCGTTTGTTGTCTTCACAATAACTGTAAAAATATAGACACATAAATTAACGTTTCACAGAATCACTGACATATTGGAGGTACATACTTACATTCATCCTCATTCCAATTGTTTGAGTACCCCCCAACTATTTGCTCAACACTATTAAATCACTATTGAATAATATAAAATTTACCTCTGTGTATAAAATACTATATTTGCTTGGTACATTATTTCTTACAAATGTTTAATGTTAGGATTTTTTTTAGGTTAAAAAATCTGACAGCTACGTTTTCTTTTTATTTTTTTTGCCTGCCGAATGATTTTTTTAGGTTTTCCCCTCTCATAATTTATAGCAAAACGATTTTAAGATATTTTCGAAAATTAAAAAAAATATTCAAATTACATGATTCTGTTCATCTCAAAAATAATATTATATATTTTTGAAAATTTTGGGATATAAAATTCTTTGTTGAACATTCAAAATTAAGATTTTTCATGTTTTTTAAATAATTTATAGGTTAGTTTTTGTCGATGTCAAAATTTCCCCAACTTTTTCTACTATAAAATAAAAATGTGGTTTCTCAGTCGCTCTAATGTAAATTTTAGTTCCTGTCTTTGTCACATTTTCAGCAAAATTTTTGTAGAATTTTTCTGTTTCCAGGTGGAATAGTACCATAACAAAAAATACTTAATTATGAGTATATATAGTGTTCTCTTTCTAACACTCCCTCTAGAACACATAAATACATATACTTAACAACTTATTGGATTATAAGTCCCAACCCCTTAAAACATTTGATATGTTTATTTGGAAGGCTGTGTGCCAAACTTAAGGTAAATCGTTTACTACGGTAAAAACCGGTTTTAGTACAAGCCGACATGTTGTAACTATCACTATTTTCGCTTCGACGAAAAAACCGTGCTACTTTGATGAAATTTTAAAAATTTACATGAAAGACAAAAAATATTTACTTCCAAAATACCGTTATTCTATCGAAAATGCATCGAAGAGAAAATAGTGATAGTTACAGCATGTCGGCCCTGGATTTTTCGATCAGTTTATGGTAAACATTATTGGAGCTTAGAACAATTGCACTTCTATTGTCATTCACATAATATCTTTACTGTTGTTGAAGAATTAAGTTGGAACTCATTTTCACGATTCTTCAACCACATGGCTTCTTGCGTTGTCGACAAAGCAACTGTTTGCTGTTTTGGACTATTCCACGATATTGGGCCACCTTTCATCATAAAAATATATCCAGTGACCGAACGCCTTTCATCGATGTCACTAGCCCAGTCAGAATCACAATATACCAATAGTTCGGAGTTACCTTCCTTGCAGAATTTACGTTTAGCAGATGCTGTGCCCTTTAAACTCGTTTCACTGCGTTTCAATGAGCTTTTCCTGAATTGTTATTAAATTTGCTTAGCATATGGACAGCGTACGTTATGTCGGGTCTAGTTCCTTGAGCTGAAACCAGATAGTTGAAGCATGTAAATCTCTTCTTGTAATTCTACCTGAAGGAATGCGCAGTAACAAGTTCAAGTTTAGCAGCGTTATTGAAGTAAACCGAACAACTGGAGCATAAGTTTCATCGTAACCAATTCCTTTTCTCTGAGCACAACCTTTGATTACCAGTCTTGCCTTATGACAAATATTGCCATCAGAATCCATCTTCGTTTTGAACACCCATTTACATTCAATGGCCTTTTTGTTGAAACCTTTGTACTTGTAATTTCATCATTTATGTTTTCAATAAAAACGACGTACTTTTTTTGTTTTTGGTTGATATAATCGATATCCTTTTGTGTCTAAAGAATATCCAACGAAGATATGTACATTCTTCGGATTTTGAATTGCATTTTTTACGGTTCGGCAGTTGAAGCAGCTTCAGCTTAAAAAGATTTTTTAATTAATAAAAAGATTTTATACAGGTCCGCATCAAAAAGCGTACAGCGTGCTTTTTCTACTATAGTGCGGTTCACCCTTTCTGCTACTCCATTCTGTTCGAGTGTAAATGGCACTGTAGTTTAATGTTGAATACCAGATGTGCGCATTTTGTAGCCTATTGTTACAGTACTCGGTTCTATTATCGGTGCGTAAAGCCAGTATTTTATTTCCAGTCTGATTTTCTACAAAAACTAATTTCGTTCAAGTATCGAAAACAAATTATTTGATTATAGAAATGGAGTAGAATGTCACAATTTTTCAATCTAGCAACCTGGTAAAAAATATAAAATGTGAAATAGTGTCACATTTTGATCTAAAGAAGCGGGACATAAATTTCGATAAAGTATCGAAAATGTGATGTTGCAACATACTAACCCTAGTCACTTCATCTTTCGATTTTAAAAAAATGTAAACACTTTCCTCGTAAAGTCGTCGATCAGAGTGAAGAGGTATCTGGTGCCGTCTAACGATTTCTGCTCTTTTAAAAGGTAGTTTGGCTTGCTTTTGTTTTATACATACTACACAGGGTTCACTTTCACTACCAGTAAACTTTTTATCACAAAACGGATTACTAATTGCTTGTAAATGTTTCATATAGTGGTGATTCATGTGTCCCAACTTCGGGGGCCATTATCTTTCACGTTTGTCATTAAACTTTGACCTTTTGGCAAACAATTTAGTTTATACATGTTGTCGACCAAAATTGCAGTTGCAATTAAATTTTTATGTTCATTATAAATGTTACAACCATTTTTATCAAATGTTACTGTATTCCCTTGTCTAGTCATTCGACTCATACTGATAACAAATTAATAGACAAGTTCAGCAATATTTTTATTCGTACATACATTCAAATGTAAACCACCAACTGACGCTATGGGTATACGAGCATTATTTGCCACAATTATTTCAGTATTCGGTGGTTTATTAACATTTTGGAACCAGTCACTATGAACAGTCATATGTGAAAAAGCTCCAGAGTCAATATACCATTCATTTTTGTTAATGGCACAACCACTATTAAGTCCCGTGCATAGCAAATGTGTTTGCTGACAGTTAACAGTTGACGCATAACATTTATCACATTTCCACTTCGGATTTGGACAATTTGATTACAGTCATAAAATCTCGGACCTTTGAAATTTGACTTATTGAAATTCTTCTTATTTCTGTTAAAAGTTATACCGTAAAGAGCCGTGGTTTGATCAAAAGTTGAAATTTTGTTTTTTTATTTTGACATCTTGTAATAAAAAATATTTTTGTTTTGATTAAATCACCGGTTATCGGAATGCCGCAACTCTGCAGTCCCATGATTATCGGTCTATATTTCTCCTATAATCCCGCCAGTAAAAATGTTCCAATCCATTTGTGGATTACAGTAAAACCAATACTACATAACTTGTGAGCTGTTATTGTGTTAACATAATCTTCGACTGTATCGCAGTTTTCCAGTTTGGTTGTAATTAATTGTCTCAAAAGGCTAACTTTCCTGTTCAAACCGGAATCTTCAGATGTTGTCTTGAGCTTGTTCCAGACTTCCTTGGCAGTCTTTGCATCTAGGATATGCACAAAATTTATGGGTTTCACCACCAAAATAATGGCTTCTTTCGCCTTAAAGTTTTTCTTTTTGTCTTCATATTCTCCAATTACACATGCCCCAAGTTCTTCATGCTCTAAATATGCTGTCATAACAAACTTCCATGGGCCGTAATTTTCACGACCTTTTAATTTATCGATTATTGGCAATTTGTTTGCCATGTTTATTCTCCAAAAAAAAAGAAAAAATGCGGTAGCACAAAAACAATATAACCTCACAAATGTGTTTTTACGTACAATATTACCAAGATGCTAAAAATACCTAATTATGAGTATATAGTGTTCTCTTTCCAACAAATTCATATTCTTTCGACCACTTATAATCAAATCAAACTGTTCACACCGAAGTATAAGCTTAGCTTATTCTGGCTTAGCACGAGTACGAAAGTTTATAAAATTTTAATATACTAACGATTTTGGAAATCGTTTATTTTCTTCCCCAGAGGTACAAATTACAACCTAATCAAACACAACTGCAACAATTTCTCCGACGAACTCGGCCAATTTCTGTGCGGCAAAGGTATTCCAAAGTATATTCTCGAGCTACCCGAAGAATTTTTAACAACACAATTAGGACAAGCCATAGCACCGATTATTAACAGTATAGGTTCCGGCTTGAGTCCAGTTAATGGTAATTCCTTCATCACAAACAACCGTGAACAAAGTCCCGGTTTTCAAGAACTAATATCCCAAGTAGAAAAGGCACGTCTAGAATCACAGGCGCTTGATGAGAAACGAAAAGCGCTAAAAGACAAAATCGAAAAGAAAACCAAGAAGAAGGAAAAGAAGAGCAAGAAAAGTAAAAAAGATCGTAACAGTTCGTTTTCTAATTCAACAAATTCCGGTATGTCTGAAGTGGAACCAGAAGTTAATGGCAGTGGTAGTGATGTAATCATCCCATCTGAGATGTTGCCATCCGAACAAGCATTAGAGGATGAGGCACGGGAACGACGCGAGGAAGAAGAAAAGAAAAAACAACGTGATCCCCCCGTTGTATTTCCAGATGTAAACGCAAAAGCAGAACTCGAAGAATTGGTGAAATTACTAGATGGGAAATTATCGGCCGAGGAGCAAGAGTCAATGACAGAACTACATCAGTATTTATTGGAAGATGAGGGTGCATGGGTAATGAGTGAAGATTTCTTAGTATTCGCCGGCCGAATTCTACGTGATCCAAGCATCTCGACTGAAACCAGAGTACATTTACTACGGGCACTTGCCTGTGCCGCCCTTAAAGACGATATCATATTGTTGTTGCATCAGGATCGCCGTGATCATGTCCTCATGAATTACGCACAGGATATTGATCGGCATACGCCCGAGGAACAACAAGCCCTTGCATTAATGGTGAGTTTTATAACATTATGTCGTATTATAAAAAAATTACAATAATTGGCATTTTTAATCCCGCCCAGTTATGTAATTTATTCGAAAACACAAATTCATCCGAATGGTTACTTTATATTTCCGAATGGACCTACAACAATCAACAAACATCAAATATTCGGGGCAGCACCAAAGTATCGGTACATTGCCTATTGGCGAATTGTCCAACGTTACAAGATCTGGGCACCGCTATCATACATAATTTAGCGTGCAAGGAGGTAAAAACTGTGGTCTGTATCGCTTCTTTAACATTTCTGAATGCCGCTCGTATTTCTCAATATTGTTCGTAGATAACACACCTTCGCTTTCGTGATATTTTGATTTTTGTAGTTTTTTTGTTATTGGCGAACTGTATACTTTCGATAGAATTTTATTTCACAGAAATTTCATCATGCGAAATCGTTACGGTCACTTTTACCGAAAGGATGTAAGTCGAAGGTATATTTTGAACGTTGTTAGTCGAACACTTTGTGATGAACATCGAGTGCATTCTTTATATATATATAATTCGGGTAAGATTTATACAGATTACTAAATATTTTATTTTAATTTATTTCAGGTATTCGATGATATTGCTGTTGAACTAACCATGGCCATTCTACAATTTTTCCAATCCAAACCATCCGAGGAACATTTGTACCGGACAATGAAAGCCCTAACCCGTTTCACAACGGTATCACCTGAAATTCCACAATTCATTCAAATGATTGGGCCCGAACCGAAAACGTTCAAGGGCACAAGCACCCGGATCGATGAACTCATTGAACAGATTTCTAAGAAGCTTCGTTAGAATAAACGTTTTTATATAAGTTTTATATATATATGTAAGTTTGCGAACATCCTGCATAATCTACAAAATACACTTTAATCTACTCTCGTACTATAAATTTTATTTAAAATATTTTTTTATGATTTTCCGATTGAAATTTTATAATTTAGCGGTTAAACAATTTATTATGAGACTTGAAACTTTTAATTTTTAACTCACATACATAGATACACAAATATGCACACCCGTAAATTAAGGACGATCGACCCATTTTATTATGCTTTTTTTTAATAATTATAAATTTTGTTTGTATATTTTATAATTAAATTAAATAAATAAATAAAAAAATTACTTGTTAAAAGGCCTTGTGTTACTGTGCGCTAATTATTTCGCTAAATTAGTTCAAATTTTACGTGGCGCCATAAACCTATTGATTCATTGAACTTGAAATTATTGCGGTATCAATTACGGTAGGTAACGAATGATTTGCTTTAAATTCACGCTATCTATATTGGAGATCGTAAAAAATGTATTTATCGGAGTAGCCTTTATCATTATGAACTTTTACTATTTAGTGTATGTATTACAGACGTAGTGCTTTATTTATTACTTTCAACAAATTGTAACAAGGTACTTGTTTTCAATAGTAATAGTACTTTGTTTAGAAACCTGATACTAAAATCGACTCATTTATGTTTTATATTTTCATTAATGAACCGCATGTATTTCTATGTGAATTAAAAACAAATGCAAATTTTATGTTTATAATGTGAAATAAAATGACGTAAACGATACAATATTTCTAAATTTGTAGTGGGAAGTGTGATATTTTAAATTAGAATACTAGAAAATCATTGTATCAATAATTGTATTCGTTTTTGATACTTATCCAACTATTAACACTTGGTGTCAATAACTATATCCTATTGGGGTATAATAATTGACATAGTGTCAATAATTGTAGTTCAAAGGGTGTCAATAATTAAAATAAATTTAGAAAATTATTTGCAGAATGAACATGTCAAAAACTAGTAAGAATTATTCCGAGGAGGACGTGCAAAATGCTCTTAAAGCTATTAAAACAACAAACATATCAAAAAAAAAAATCAGCTGCAAAATATTATGATGTTCATTGAACGACATTAATATTCCGTATGGGAGAAAAATTAGACCCGGTACCATCGATGGTGCCAACTACCGAAGAAAAAAACGCGCTAGAAGAATGGATAATCACCTCACAGAAGAAAGAATTCCCCAAGAGAAAAGAAGACGCTCTGCATGCTGTTAAAGAATTCATTGAATCCGCTCAGCGAGATCATCCATTTGGTGCTAGTAGTTTGTAATGGATGGTTTCGTGCTTTTTTAAAGAGTCACACGTCCATTTCTTGAAAAACACCAGACTCAGTAACAGCAGCTAGTGCCACAGTGGGTGCAAGTGATATTAAAGCCTGGTTTCCTTCTATTGAAACGTTTTCGAAGGAGAATGAATTTTTCGTAATATTAAGCGATTCTTCAAGGGTTTTTAATGGCGACGAAACCAGCTTCCAATTATGCCCTAAAACCAAAACAGTATTAGCAGCCAGGAATATATACGAAATCGATCGAGGATTAGCAAAAGCAAACTTAACTGTTATGTTTTCGTTTGCTGCTTCAGGAGTTTTGGTTCCCTCTATGGTGATTTATCTATATAAAAGAATTCATGACAATATATGGAAATTGTTGCCAAAGGATTGGGCTTTGAGGATTAGTGACAATAGCCACCTATAACCAAGGAAGTATTCTACGAATATATTTTGAAAATTGTCCACCCCTATCTTGTCAAGTTGGGAACGAAATTTCCCATAAAATATTTTGTAAATGGTCATAGTACTCTTAGGCATTGTTGTGGTTCCTACGTATCAAAATGCGTGTATTGTAGCCGGCGAACATAAGTGCATTGCTCAAAAAAGGGTGGAACAAAAATTTTCACCGTTGCTTGCAAAGGTGGTTGCAACCAGCATCCACAAACTATTCAGCATGGTTTGCGGCAAATTGCAACAAAATGCAATTGATCTTTCTCGATGTTTGGGGACTCTGACAATCATACTCAAGACTCAGACACTACATCCGGGAAAGAAATATCCTATAAGAAATTCCAAGAAATGGTAGGTACACAAACAGTGGACGAATTTGAGAAAGCTTACAATAGTGTCTACAACATTTCACATTGGTCAAACTGTTTCTTCGGTTTAAACCTGATAACTTTATTACGAAATCACAAGTAACGTGTAATGTTGATAGCACCAGCATAGTTTTGGAATGCGGCATATTTACTTTGACCAAGTAGATAGTTCATATCGGACGATTTTATATTCGATAATAAGGAAATAATTGTAGAAGAGACTGAGGAAAATATTGAGCCAGAAACTAAGTGAGTCCTTCGATCCTCAAATAACTCCGCTTAAGGTAGCACCAGTAATTGACGATTTCTTGACGTTTGGCCGATAACACCTGGAAGGCATTGAATAATGCTGGTAAAACCGAAAAAACCATTTGTGATTGATTACTGATTCACTGTGGATTAAAGCCGAGCAAACGAAAACTAACGAAGGAACTAACAGATAAAGAGCAAAAACAAACTGAAAAGCTAGAAATCAGAAAACAAAATATTAAAGAGAAAGCGCAAAACTCAAGGTCAAAAATAACGAAGAAAAAGATAAATAAAAATAGACCGAATACCTTTCCTTCTGTCACAGTTACCAGTGCTCCTACGACAGCAGCAGTCATATACGTAAGGATTACTTTAATAATACAAGTACGGACCAATTCTAGATTGTTATATAATTTTTAGTGCTGACACAAATAGATAATATCTTGCCAAGCAATTTAGCAAATGTTCAACATATTGATCTCCAACATATTGATTTATTGTCCAAAGCAGGGTTGACAATAAACATCGAGAAAAGCCGTTTCGTGCTCATGGAAACTAGGTATGTGGGGTTTTTGATCGGTGAACATGGATTGAGAACAGATCCAACAAAGGTGAAGTCCATAACTAATTTTCCAGCACCTAAATCCGTAAAGCAGACGCGTCGCCTATTAGGAATGGCCGGCTGGTATCGTCGTTTCAATTGCAATTATTCTGAGGTGACCGCTCCAATTACAAACTTACTTAAAAAGGGAGTGAAATTTAAGTGGGCAGATGAAGCAGATGTGGCGTTCACACGATTAAAAATGTTGTTATACCTCGCCAGTCTTGCACAACCCCGACATTACTCAAAGTTTTTTATTCGGTGTGATGCAAGCACCCAGGGTATAGGAGGCGTGTTATTCCAAAAGGATGGTAAAGAGAACGAAAAACCAATCGCGTTCATTTCACAAAAATTAAACGCCGCACAACGCAACTACACGGTGACGGAACTCGAATGTCTAGCAGCCAATGTTAGTATAAAAAAATTCAGACCTTATATTGAAGGTTATAGGTTTACGCTGATTACGAATCACGCTAGCTTGCAATGGCTAATGTCTCAAACGGAGCTAAGTGGACGCTTGGCGAGGTGGAGCCTAAGTTGCAACGGTTAGACTTTAGTATAGTTCACCAAAAACGACGTGAAAATATTGTGCCTGATGCTTTATCCAGAATACACTGCGGCACGCTTGGTGAACTAGAACATGATTTAAAATTACACAAGGCGGGAACCGAATTTACTAATACACGTGACCAATCTTTTCTTGACCTTCGCTCCAATATAGAACATGATCCTCAATTGTACCCGAATTTTAGAGTGCTGAGTGGGAAAATATTTATTAGAATTGAACCAAAATCCAGTAGTCAATTGACGGATATTCCATGCTGGAAGATGTGGGTGCCGAGCGAATTTCGTAACTATCTGATCAAAGAGGAACATGACGTTCAGAGCGGTTCGCACGGAGGTATATTTAAGACAGTGGATCGCCTAAGACGACTCTATTATTGGCCTAATAGGAATTACCACTTACACCAGTACACTAATAATTGTGTCATATGCAAGCAATCCAAATCATCAAATCAATGTTTACGGCCACCACTAGGGAAACATACAGTATCTGACAGACCTTGGCAGAAGATCTTTGTAGAATTTTTGGGGCCGTATCTGAGAACATCAAGCGGAAAAACAACAATTCTAATTGTCATGGATCACCTAACAAAATTCGTCTATTTAAAAACGCTAACAAAAGCTACCGCTAGTAAGATAGTTGAATTCCTTAGAGATGAGTTGTTTCCATTATTTAGTGTACCTGAAACACTTATCATGAATAGCATCGGGCGATTCAAAAGTGACGCTAAAATATTCGCCCAGTGGATTTAATACGGATTACTGTTTACAAATCCTTTTCCTGCGAATACACATATCCATCCAGTAGAACTAAATCGAACCCGAGGTAACCTACATGCAACATATTTATTCCATCCGGAGGCTTAGTGGAAAATTGACCTGTCACTTGAGTCAGCTGCACCAATATATGTAATGAGATGAAGGACACCATCATACATGCATCATTTATAAGCGGTGACGTACAATTTTTCTTTAAATAACCAATCAATTTGCAAAATGCACACTTGAGTTAAAATTCTTTTGTAATGATGGCGACTTGCATGGGGTTTAACGGGACTCACCCATATCCGACTAGAAGCTACCTTAAACATAGTGTGCGACCACGTGCAAAGTCAGTGACCGAACCATCGAGTTAAATATATAAATAAATTAATCTTAATAATAATATTTTATACAGCGGAGAATGGCTGAGTACCATGTGTCTCAAATATATTCAATTCCACATCGTGCTTCCTATTCTCGATTGAGACGCAACGCACGATTGGTTATGGTTTTCGTACGACGACGGAAGAATGTCTCGAGGCCATATTTATCATGTGCCTACAATCTATATACGGAGTTTTGGTACAAGCGTGTATGGTTGGTAGTGTTCGCGACATCGTACCCAAACACTCCTATTCTCAAAAAATGCAGTACTATGCAGTGCGATGGTGAATTGTGTTTAATGTTTCGAGTAGGTGATACGCGTGAAAGTCATATTATCGGGGCGAATATTCAGGCCCAACTCACCAAAGCAAAATCATCGAAAGAGGGTGAAACAATACAACAGTACCAAACCGGACTCGAAATTTGCTCTGATGCCTGCTCATCAGATTCATAAAGATGGTGGCCACTCATTGTGGTGCATCGTATAACGGCCGAATCGCCACTATATAATTTATCAACGTCGGATATGATCCAGGAACGGTTTAAAATTGTTGTGTTACTCGGGGGTACAGTCGAGTCGTCGGGACAAATGCTTTAGAAATTGTAATGGATGCGTTTTACACACGTTATAATTTTAATAAATACCCTCTGTATTGTGACCGCTTTATTCAACTTCACACGCATAACTAACTACACAGTTCTTTATTTCATCTTCGTTTCCACTCTCTACCCTATAAACATTGCATTACATTTTTATCTCTATTTGATCATCACATTACTCCTTTCTTTTTTTTTTTTTTTTTTTTTTTTTATTTTTTTATATAAAATGAATTAATTCAACTTAAAATTAAATCGTAGCCTGATTGACTACATACTCTTCTAAATACTTTGGTGTCTTTCTTATTCTAGGAGTTCTTCTTTCCATTTCTAGTGGTTCTTTAATTTCAATCTGAGGCTGATCTATGATTTCACTGGAGGCTGTCGTGATGACTTCTTGACCCTCTTGCTGGATGTTTTCTTTCAGCAACTTCAATTGATCTGCTCGCTTCAATGATTGCTTTCCACCTCCATCTTCTATCAGTACTGCATTTCCATTTCTGCTTAACACCTTGCATGGCTCTGGATCATATGTTGGAGTTAATTTGTTAATAATCCTCTCGTTTTGTTTCAACACCTTATCTCCTTCAGTAATTTTCGATGTCGTTGCTTGTCTACGGATGTCCACATATTCCTTTCTTTTCAATTTCATCTCTCTATCATTATATCGCATGTCCTCATCAAATATTTCAGGTTTTGTGTCTATTGACGGTAATTTTTCTCTGAACACTCTATTAAATTTGACCTGAGAAGGAATTGCACTTGTTGACGGATGTGTACTATTATTATAGAGCCTTAACCAATCGTTCAGTTCTTCCTTCCAATCGGTTCCTTGTACACCTGCTATTTTTAATCTTTTTAACAACGATAGATTTTGTCTCTCAACTTCTCCATTTGACTGTGGAGAGTATGGAATGGTATGTCGCAGCATTATGTTGTACTCCTCTGCAAATTCTTTGAACTCTTTGCTTTTGAAATATGACGCATTGTCACTAATTATTATAGTTGGTAACCCAAATCTAATGAACATATTCTGTAAACTTTTGATTACCTTCTCACTGGTTATTGTGGTTAAAATGTCTACCAAAACATACCGACTATAGCTATCAACAGTTACCAATATGTTATGACCCGATGGAACTGGTCCCATGATATCAATTCTTATTTGATACCAACATTCCTTAGGTAACTCGATTATTCTCAATGGTTCTGGATTTGGTGCTTTTCCTACGATTTGACAACTATTGCAACCTTTTACAAATTCGACCGCCTGTTTATCCATCCCGTACCACCATACTTTGATCCTCAATCTTCTTTTCATCATGTTCTCACCTGGATGACCTTCATGTGCCAATCTTAATATGTCTTCTTGCAAACCTCGTGGAATTACTATTCTTTTATATTGGCTGATGTCTTCAGGCCAATATTTTGTATCAATGCTCTTTTGTAATGTGTCTATTAACAAAACTAGTTCGTCGTCCTTTTGTGTTTCACTTTCGATTTCTTCTAATGTCATCGCCTTTGGTTTTGAAATGTTTAATATTAGGTTGATGTACATTTCACATTTATCATCGAATATTTCACTTTCCTTTTCACATAATCTCGATAATGGGTCAGCTAAGTTTGTTTTTCCTGGCTTGTATATTACCCGCATGTTAAAAGCTTGCAATCGTAGTATCCATCTCTCAATTCTAGCACACGGTTTCGAAGTTGATTTAAAAAGTGTTTCAAGAGATTTATGGTCCGTTATCATGTCGAATCTCTTTCCCATTACATACATACGAAATTTCTCTGCTGCCCATACAATTGCAAGTGCCTCTCTCTCTGTTTGAGAATAGTTTCTCTCTACCGATGTCAATCCTTTGGACGCATATGCAATAATTCTTGGTTGTCCTCCATTCTCCTGCATCAATACTGCTCCCAGAGCGACAGGACTTGCATCAGCAATAATTGTAGTTTTGTCATTTTTGTTGTAAAACCCTAATTTGGTTTCTTTCATGATCAACTTCTTCGCCATATTAAAAACTGACTGAAGTTTATCGGTCCAATGAAATTTTTCATCTTTCCTCGTTAGTACTTTTAGTGGTTCCATCAATGTTGCCAGATTCGGAATGAATCTACCGACATAATTGAGTAAACCCAGAAAACTGCGCATTTCTTCCTTTGTCCTTGGTGCTCTAAATAATTGTATATCTTTTACTCTGTCTAGCGTTGGAGAAATACCCTCTTTTGATATTATGTGGCCCATAAACGTTACTTGCGGTTTTCTGTAGTGGCATTTATTGTTGTTTAAGACCAACCCATTGTTTTTTATTATCTCCATTACTTTTTTTAATGTTGCATCATGTTTTTCTTCTGTTTCCCCAAAAACCAGGATGTCATCTATATATATTAATACACCTTCTACGTTGATGAACAAGTTCTCTATTAAACGCTGGAATATCTCACTAGCTGAATTTAAACCGAATATTAATCGTTTGAATCTGAATAAGCCAATGTCTGTTATGAACGTCGTTATGTCTCTCGATGATGGACTTATTTCCACCTGATGGAACGCGTTTTTAATGTCCAGTTTTGAGAACACCGTACTGTGATGTAATTGAGGTATCAAATCTTCAAATGTTGGCAGTGGATGTACCTCCTTCTTTACCGCTTCATTTGCTCTTCTCATGTCGATACACAACCTGACATCTTTACCTTTGTCCTTTGGTATTACTACCAACGGAGATATCCATCTGGACGTACCGTCTACTTTCTCGATGATGTCATCCTCCATGTACTCTTTTAATTTTTTGGCTACTTTATCTCTCAATGGTAATGGAACACGACGCAACGCTTGTCTCACTGGCTTTATAGTATCGTCCAATTCGATTTCTACTTGTATATTTTTCAACTTTCCTGTTTTGTTGCTTGATTCTATCATATTAACATTTATGGATATTAGGTTCAGCCGCAATGAATCCTCCAGACCTAGTAATGAAGTGCCTTCGCCTTCAACAATGGTAATGTCAATCTGACGTTTCATCCCATTACATTCGATTGTTGTCCTAATCTTTTTTAAAACTCTGATATCTCTACCCCCATATGCTTTAAGACACTTGCCATCATCACAAAATTCTTTTAATATTGTCATACCTCGTTTCACTGCTTTATTGTAGGTTTCTTGACTTATTAAATTTGTAGAAGCGCCTGAATCTACAGTCATTCTAATCTTTATACCACCTACTGTACAAGTTACTTTGATACCACCATCGAATTTATTGTCAATGTTGTCAACTATCATACTGTTTCCCGATCTTGTACTAACTGGCTTGTTGACTTCTACCATCGATAATATTTGACTATCATCACTCTGTTGTTCGTTTTGGCAACACTCTTCGTTACCGATAAATTTCACCGCCTTATTTACTCTGGTTCTGCATACCTTTTTAAGATGTCCATATTTATTGCATTTATCACATTTCTTTTTCCATGCAGGACAATGAGAATCTCTCGCCATATGTCCTGTCTGACCACATCTGTAGCACGTTATTTCTGTTTTAGGCATCATCGATCTATTATGATTTGATGCTCTGTCATTGCTACTGTATCGAGAATAACTCCTATCCCTCGATTTAGATCTTTGCCTTCCCGCATTATTGTGATGGGTTTTATTTGTTTTTATCATTTCCACTTTATGTATTCTTGCCTCTTTCAGCTCAACTGCTTGTATCATAGCAATGATGTCATTAATTCCTATTTTGACAGATCCTTTTTCAATTAACTTCGTCTCAATCTCTGGGTGTCTTGTTCCATATATAACTTGATCCCTTATTTGTTCGTTTATATCCGTAAACTCGCATTTGTCTGCTTTGGTTTTAATTCGCACTATAAATTCATTGATTGACTCTCCGTCGTTCTGTTTCAGTTGTCTAAATTCTTTCCTTTCAATTGTAGCATTTGATTTTGGCAAAAAATAAGCATCCAATACATCCATCGCTATTTGGTAGGGAGATTTATCTACTTCTTCCCCTTCGGCATTCTTCATTTTAGTTGGGAAATCATTTACCATACTATAGTATATTTCCTGTATATCTAAACCTCCATAATGTAGTAACAGCGATTTTTTTACTTTTTCGTCTTTAATTTCTTTGGCGTCTATCAAAATACCCAACGCTCGTTTCCATTTTGTCCAATTTGCTACTTGGTTTCCCGTTGTTTCCATTTTCGGCATTGTATCTAGCGTGGCAGCCATCTTTTCTCTTTCTTTTTCTTTTTTTTTTTTTTGAACACGTTTATTGTCCGTATTTAATTACAAATTTTCTTCTCGAATTTAATCACTTTTTCCTTTTTTTTTTTTCCTCGAATTTAATCAATTTTATTCTTTTTATGTTTTACCGAATTTAATCATCAATTTTTCTTCTCGAATTTAATCACTTTTATTATTTAATCTATTATGCTTCTTTATTAAAATATTTTTCTCGTCGCCATTGTAATGGATGCGTTTTACACACGTTATAATCTAAATAAAATACCTTCTGTCTTGTGACCGCTTTATTTAACTTCACACGCATAACTAACTACACAGTTCTTTATTTCATCTTCGTTTCCACTCTCTACCCTATAAACATTGCATTACATTTTTATCTCTATTTGATCATCACACGACTCAGGCCCGATCGAGCTATTTGAATACGGAAATATTGTGGGGACATTGTTTCGATCCGGTTGTGTCGTACAATAAAGACGGGCATCGTTAAGAAATTGACTATTCGAAATTCAATGAGACGACCCAGGTTAATACACCATTATGCTCGGCTAAGGAGTTACACAAATTCTATAAAATACATGAAGAGCTGCGAAGTAATGGTAAGTCAATTGTTCGTTTTTTACGGTACTCGAACGGGATAATCTTGCTTATGTTGTATTCATTTTATATTTATATTGCTTAAATTATTATTTTATAGTTTTTTATTTATATTTTATAGTGACAGCTGATGACATTAATTTTACAGCACTATATATAAATATTTTGTATACTGTCCAGACTGAAATGAAATGAAATGATTTGAAAAAGAATTAAAAAATATATTTGTAAAATGACATAAATATGCCTTTCTTTTGTCATTTTGAAATTTTATTTGTTTTTACAAAAACCTTTGTTAAGTCAGAAAATTTGTTAAAAATATGACTTTACGACGTCAACCTTTCTAATTTCAAACTACAATAAAGCAATGCCTGTATAGATTTCTCGACTTGAAGTTGGGTTGGGTTGTTCATCAAAACTTCAATAATTTGTTATTAGAAAACGTGGTAATGTTTCTATTCAATTTAAATGCTATAATGTTTAAAATTTAATCACTCAATGGCATTGCCATTTTTAAGGAAAAAATAAAATTTTTATTTTGGCTGCAGTATGTGCCATAAGGCTTCCGGTATCGAGACTGTCAAGTTGATTAAGAAATAATGGGCGACTGTTTGGTAGTAGTGAGGTTGAATGCTGAATCTGAATTTAAAATGCATCAAAATATTGCCGCGTTTTTCAATAATTAACGCAAGACGTTTAAAATTAAAAAAATTTACAATTTTTAACTTAAAATTTTTGAATTTGATACCACGACTGAAGGCGTTGGGCTAATCATTTTGAATTCAATAAATATTTGAAGGTGCCTTTATGGTTTGTGTTCGTTCGGTCGACCACTTGTGGAAAATTCAGAAGAAAAAAATCGCAACTTTTGAGCAATATGATTGGTCGAAAAAATTGTAAGCTAATAGTAGCCGTGTTTTATTATTAGCGCCCCATAGCCGGAGCAGCTAATTTTCTATGTGAACACTGATATTTAGCGCGCTATTTTTACATATAATTAATTTATTTAACTCTAAACTAAGATTTTTCAAAGTTAACAATTGATAAAAAAATTGTTAGCTCTACCTATTTATCGGGAGCCGCTATCGGGAACGCTATCCATTTCAATGGGAAATTTGAAAAGGCATTTATTTTGTAAACCCGTGAATCCATAAGAAACTTAATCTTACAATAAAAGTTTAAAACGCAATAAGATGAATTCTTGTTTATAACTTCATGTCAAAATAAATGTTAATTAGTATATTTCAAGTGGTAAATATTTGTTTTATGGGTGCATTCATTTTTCTTTTTTGTGGTATAGCGACACCAGTGAATAATAGCTGCAGTTTCAGTAGAAATTCTCCATTCGGCTCCGGATAGTGCTCAAATAGTAAAACACGGCTAGTATATGCTATGTTAGTAAAATAAATTCAAGCTGCCACTGCGACATCTTAAATCCAGGGGCCCTATTCTTGAGTTCCACATCCATTTTCCCAATGTGGAAATCTGTCAAAATTTATAAAAACGTTCGGAAATTGTAATTCATGTTTTATTGAATTCCGTACTAATGGAAAAAATTCACTACTAAGGGAATTTTTCCGAATGGGTATAAAGTATGTGGAAAAAATTCCCCATGCTAGTTATTTGACGTTTATATTATTTTAAACATTTGTTTCATGATTATTCATGACTTTCTTTTTTTGTGTACTTTTATCACTTTAGTTAATTATAAATAAAAACAAAAACTAGTTTTTTTATGTAAATTCCGAATGATCCAAGAATATGGAAAATCCACATGTGGAAAATGGATGTGAAACTCAAGAATAGGGCGCCAGGAATGTAAATGACGTTTCCTTATCAGGTCGCATACTTTTATCAATTTTTAAGTCAAAAAATAAAACAATAAATTCAAAATGGCGTTATGTATTATTTGATGGGTTTCTGTCAAATTGCGCACTTATGCATGGAGTTTTTAATTAATTCGCTCACTCGTTAGAAGCTTCGGTAAGCCATTCAACATGCGGGCTGCGAAACCTGACTACGCTCAACGAAAGGTATATCTACACGTAGTCCAAATTCTCTATGTCCATATTCTAATGGATAAGGGCGTCTGGTTGGTCAGTGATACCATTCTCGCAATCTCAGCATTTAAAGGAAGATGGACCTAGTCACGAGGAATGTCTCAGTCACGAGGAACTGTCACGTTCCACATCAATTGTTACACGAACCATATTCACGACCAGAGATTTAATATCAAACCACATTGTCCTCGTTCACGTCATCATCCAGCTAGTACTGGCTGCTCAAGATTCGAATCAAATAATATAGGGTAGCTGGATATTAGCCGTGTGTTTTCCAGCCCAACTAAAATGAAAACCTCTTATCTAGTAGTGGAGGTATAATTTGGATGAAGAAATTTAAAAATATAGAGCGATTCTGGGAGTTAGAAGAAGTCTTGGACAACAAGATCGTTGGATCACTCGAAAAGATCATATGTCAATTGCTCTCCCAAGAGAGCATTCGAGACCACCGCGCTTCTAAGCCAATTAGGATGTTCGAAATTGCAAGCACTTCAATACTGCAGTTATCATGACCGGTACTCCAACATAGCGGTAGCATCAGCCACCCAGCTGATGAGTTTTCAGTGAAGTGACATCGAAAAAGCTATAGAATTCATAAAGATCTGGTGAAACGGGCCTTCCTTATGACATCATCACCAGATGATCGTTATATGTTGGGACGTCAGAGGAAGTAAACAAGTCACAAATGAGCCAGTCGGAATCCGTAATCCTCAAGTTAATCAATAAAGAGTCACCGCTGCAGCGAATATTTTGCAGGCAGATCCTCAAAAACAGCAAGATGGCATCGCATTTTAAATTCCGGGCGTTTAACAATTCGAAGTTATACAGGGTGGGCCAAAAGTCACCATGGTGTTTAAAAATTTAATAACTTTTTCGTTTTTATATTATTTTTTATTTTTTTTTCAAATTATAAAATATACAAAATGGATTTTTTTTACACTAAGAATGGAAAATAATGTCACTTAAATGACCTCTGTTTGAATGAAATCAACTTTATTGAAAATCTGATTATGAGTGATGAAGGTTATTTTCATTTAAATGGCTTTGTTAATAAGCAGAACTGCAGGTTCTGAGGTTCTGAAAATCCAAGAGCCATTCATCAACGTCAATTAGATGTACAGTATGGTGTGACATTACATCTAAATATATCATTGGGCCTTACTTCTTCGAAACTCAAGATGGAAGTGCTGTAACCGTAAATGGAGTATCGGTTTATGATAGAACATTTTTTACGTCCTGCTCTTGAAAACAGACCTGAGATGTGGTTTCAGCAGAATGAAGCTACTGCCCGAGTCACAATGGCATTGTTAAGGCAAATTTTTGGATAGTGAATAATTTCCAGAAATTAGGAAATTAATTGGCCAGCGTATTCGCCAGATTCGTCAGCACCCGACTATTTTCTTTGGGGTTGTGAACAAGCAAAAGACAATTCTTGAACTCAAGGCCAACATTCTTGCAGAAATTCGAAAGCTACAGACACAAGTTTTGAAAGACGTTATGGAAAATGCATCAAAACGAGCCCATCATTGCGAAGCTGAAAACGATGACCTCCATTTTCATCATTCATTTCATTTCAAGCGACATTATTTTCCATACTTAGTGTATAAAAATTTCTATTTTGTATATCTTATAATCTGAAAAAAAATAAAAATAAAAAAAATATATAAACGAAAACGTTATTAAATTTTTAAACGCCATGGTGACTTTTGGCCCACCCTGTAATTCAAAGAACAGCATGCAAAACTTCTTCGTTATAAAGGGGAATTCACTCAGCTGTCCTTGAACTTGGTTGATTGAGACACATTGCACGGAAGTAACGCCTTAACTCTTGTACGCACATATCCTTAAGAGGTTTTGGATCACGGGGTATACTATTAATCCCGTAGATTTCGGCCTATCCGCGGATGAGTTCATTACAGCGACAACGGGATAAATTTTGTAGGAACTAAAAAATTTAATATGGATATCCTTTTAACTAAATAGAGACCTGCTTTAGTTCTGTACCACTCAGCCCATTAAATGAGGATCCGGGATCGCTTGACGTACTGTCACTAGGGCATTTCCTAATCGGAACCATTGGAAAAGGAATCCACAGGAACCCAGAAAACCCTCCGGTCAAGAGATAGTGCAGATTAGGTGAACACAGTTCTGGAAACTAAATGGAAATTAGAAACATCTCTCTTAGCTCTAGGAGACAACGCCTTAAATTGCAACCACCAACAAGATGCAAATTAAACAGTGCCAATTATCCAGAAAATAATGAACTCCCACGTGTTGTAATATTAAAAACCTTTGTAATTCAAGCTGAGACGATAAGCAAATCAGGAAGTATGCAGTTTGAACCGAAATTACATACTACACAAGTATACCAAGGAAGAAGTAATCGGACCGATGAAGCGATGATCAGTGCTGCGAAATCACCGAAAATAAAAGAAATTGCGTGAAAATTGGTTAGCTCGTTACACAAGGCATAATCAAGCAACATTCAACGCGGTTTTGATGGAGTCCCCGCGCTGTAAACATCCCTCTTGATGAAAATATTGACTATCAACATGGGCTTGGCCCAATCTCTGACCAGTGGTTTACATTGAAGATAAACCTGGAAAAATGTTTAGAGTACAGAACGACCATTCACTGTTTGAATGTACTCTCGCGGTACTTATCTCGTACTAGCACTTTCAACACGCATATGGCGGCATCAACCAGCTTGTCGCTAAAATCAAATGATTAAATTTGACAAATACGTAAATTGGCAGGAACCATAACCTACGTCATACATCCTAAGTTTCTCCCCTCTTTGTCAGCAGCTGGGTCAATACGAAATGAACCATTCAACCCAGATATCTGCTTGCTGAAACACTAGTAGAGGAAAGCGCCAAATCAGCAGGAGTCTTTTATGGACGAGCACGTTATCTGTCATTAAATTGAATCATGGTGCCACAATTTAGCATTTTTCAATTAAGTCAACCATTAATTGACAGGTAAAGGAGCTCAGTAAACTATAATCTCAAATAATCTTATCAGCGCATCTTCATTATCGAATTAAATCTTTCGGTTATTCGTTGTGTCAATACCCCATCCACATAACTAAACACGATGTAAATATGTAGCACATAAATCGATAAGCCATAATATGGATCAATAAACGCCTACAGCTATAAATTATATGTTTCTGTGCATATTTACGATAATAAAACTCAAACACCGCAAATTTTTGTAATAAATTAACGATAACATGTTTATTCATTTTGCACCAGACATAATTGGTGTTAGCTCCCTACTGTTGCTATCAACGATAAGCGGATCTTTTTCCGCATCACGACCCTCAGAATTGAAAATCTGCGCCAACTCATGTTCCGTATCACAATATTTCACAACAGTCTTCTCATCCATTAGTTGTTTCCAACTCCCTTGGAAATTGGTTACAAAAAGAAATTGATTTTGCTTTACTAAATCTTTGGCGAGTAACTCGAACACTTTTGCCGCGGTGTAATCCAAACCGGTCATTTTTTCACAGTTTATACAAATTGGCAATTTATATTTAGTTGAGTATGCCAAATTGTTTGCCTTCTCGCGTAAATTTTCTACACCCGGGTAAAACATACCGACGTTCGGTGTAATTTCTATGTATTTACTACCATCAATACTTCGCGTCACAATCGATGTGCTGGGTCGTGCCCATAGGAACAGTAAATAACCGATATTTATGAAAACACCAATGATTAAACCAATTTCAACACCAAAGACGATGCAGGCGAAGAACGATAGCCCCCAAGTAATAAAATCGCGTCGATTTTTTTTCCACAGTTCACTGCATATTTTGTAGTCGACCATAAAAATAACGGCACATATTAACACGGCGGACAGTGTCGATTTAGGTATGTAATAGAAATACGGTGTCAGCAGACTTAATGCTAATAGGGTCATGATTCCTGAATATAAACCCGCCATTGGTGTTTGTACACCACTCGCATGACTTACAGCGGACCGGGTAAACGCGCCACATGTTGGTAGTGATCCAAATCCGGAACCAATAAAATTACATAAGCCGAGCGCTAACATTTCTTGGGTGGCATCGATCGGTTTGCCGGAAGCTATGGAAAATGACGAAATTTAGAATTAATCCGAATTATTTAGTAAATATCGCGATATACTTACAGAACGCCTTTGCAATCGAAATATTTGCTAAAATTGCAACCAAGGGTACAACTAAAATTCCTGATCCTAATTCGCGACAAATATCTGCAAAACTATACGAAAGTGTATCATTCACGTTCACCGTAAACGATGGTAATTTAAATTCGGGTAACCCTTTCGTTACATTCCCAGACAATTTAAATGGTGAGATCGATGTCGCCGAATTTTCAATGCATAAAAATGCAATAAACGATGTAACCGCAATCGCGATAGCATTCCGCGATAAACTCAAATACCATAATGCCTTTTTTAATAATGCGCCGTATCGCCAATTTTTTGAAATATTTATGTCTTTTATCTGCCGCAATGCTATTAGGAATATGATGCATCCGATACTGAGAAACATATCGGGAAGTTTCGTATCCTTGAGATTGGCAAAAAATTGGATTGCCGCCCCAACAAAACTATTCGACGAATTTTTAACGCCAATTAATCCGCCCAATTGTGATCCAACGATAATTAGTGAGGTCGCCGATGTAAATGCACTTGTCACCGGTATTGAGATGAAATCAACGATAAAACCTTAAATAAATATTTACGATACAGATAACACAGATTGTAAAATAGTTTAAGACGCTGCACGCACGTGTTTAGATTATAAATAGTATTGCACTATTTATTATACATCACACACTAACCTAGTTTTGCTAAGCCCATAATAAATTCAACACACCCGGCCAAAAACGTAAGCACGAACACAAATTCAACTGGTTTATTCATTGTGTATTGAAACGTTAGCAGGGATTGAAGTCCGGTCGGTCCAATCGATACCTCTTTTATGGTGCCGAAGATCACGTAAATTAAACTACCGATAAACGATGAGTAAAGCCCATACTGTGATGGTAAACCGGCGAGTGCTGCGTATGCGATACTCTGCGGTATAATCGTTAGGCCGAGTGTTATACCAGCGATTAAATCGGAAATTGCTATGGTCCGATCGTACGTTTTAATCCATGACAGAATATGTACTCGCTGTACGAGTAGCGCTTTACATTTATTTCCATTTCGATCACTTTCCTCGAGTATTTTATCACCACCTTCGATTATTTCGATTTTTTTACTACCATCACCGTCGAGTAAACTCATTGTAACTCCTAATCTCCGCGAACTATGAAATTCAACTGAATTAGAATTGTCATACACGTTCTTGGTATAACGCGCAGATAAGAATATTTTGATGCAAATATCGGTGTACAACTGATATGGGATATTGGGTCGTAAAAATTTATTAATCCATACGCGGCTATAAAACGTTTAACTTAATTGCTCGAAAGGTTTTAAATTTTTGTTGGTGGTTTAGGTAAAATTAAAGTTCGCGCGTTATCCGAGCAGGCATGATGTCAAATGTGATAAACTATATTCGATAAGTTGGGCCATTATAAAGTGTCATGACTATCGTTTCATGATAAGATCTTCAATAATTTGCATTTATCTTTTGTATACACCGGTTATGGAACGTGTTAATAAATTTTTGGTAATTTGATACAATTAATTTGTAAGAATGTCGTTAATTTGCTTAATTAAATATTTCCTTTGCGCGCTCTGTTATTGAAAAATATTGAACGTATTTGCGGTATGTTTGCACATGTACGAGTAAATTTGGTCTAACCAACATTTTCAATCGATTTCGTCACACTCTTTTATATCAAAACTAAGTATCAAACAAAGTTTTTTATGGTGACCTAACAAATCGGAAAAATCTCATAATTTATACTGATCGTCGATACAAAACAATTTTGGTGTATTTCTAATATATAACATTTAGGCGTTATAATTTCTTTCTTTCAAAATACCGGGTGGTGCACTTAAATTTCATCACCATTCGAAAAATACTTGACTATGAGAAATAAAAGATTAAAAACAAAGTTGTCATATACGTTATACCTATTGGAGACATTGAGATACAGTCGGCCCAAAAATAGTACCAAAATAGTAACCAAATTACACTTTGTCATCATACCAACATGTTATAAAATAATATTGTTAACCTCGTTATTGACATTATTTATTAATACAACGAGGATATATTTGATAAGCAGTGTGTTCCTTCATCATTCAACAATGGTAGTAATATATTTGTGTAATAAAGAAATAAAGTTACGTTGTTATGTTAAATAAGTTATGTTAAATAAAAACATTCACTTTTAATGTTTTTATTTAACATGACTAAATGGATTAGATTAGTTTCCGGATGGTGTTTATGGTTCCGATACTGTCACAGCCAATCATCCGTAATTTTGGTTTCGTCGATTCCGTTCCGGTAATTTCGATATCAAAGATGCATCACGCATTGGAAGGCCTATCGTCGAAAATGTCAATAAATTATCGAAGTAGACCGGCATGGAAGCTTTCGTAGCTGATGGACCGTGCTTCCATCTGCGAATTCTTGGCCAAACAAAACGAAATCTAACCATTTTTTTAAACAATTTTCTTAAGGTCCTTATGTATATTTTTGTTTTTTACGAACCGCAGGGTGCTCCTGTAATCATTCTGATAATTTTTGACTGTGTTCGTTGGACAATATCGATATTCGAATTTGAGGTTGATTGCCATAATTTATACCCGCATACGACCAAATTGGTTTAATCATTGTATTATACAGGAGAAGTTTGTATTCTAGGTCAATAGTTGAATATTTCCCCATCAACCAGTGCATTTTATCAATTTTTAATTTCATCATATGGTTTCGTTTCATTTCAATAAGTTTTCGCCAAGTTAACCGTCGATCTAGATGGACGCCTAGATATTTTGCTCCATTTGGTTGAGAGATTTGTTTTCCGTTCATTGTGACAGGCGGACAAGTAAGCTTATTTAAAGTGAATGTTACGTGGGTCGATTTCTCTTCATTGACCTTTATCTTCCATTTCTTTAGCCATATTTCGACGTCATAAATTTGTGGATTTTTATGGCTACATACGATTGCCATATCATCAGCAAAAGTAGATGTCAGAATTTGCGAAGACGTTGGTAGATCTGAAGTGAAAATTAAATATAAAGTTGGGCCAAGCACACTACCTTGTGGTACTCCAGCCAGAATATTTTTCTTGTTCGATTTAGAGGTGTTGTATTGGCATAATATCTGCGATTTGACAAATACGACTTCATAAGTTGGTAAATTTCTGGCAATTTAAGATTAATTTTATGAAGCAGACCCTCGTGCCAAACTTTATCGAATGCTTGGGCAACATCCAAGAATCCGAGGGTGGGGGGGGGGGGGGGGGATTTTTTGCTCAAAGGCTCCGTGCTCGGCTCTGAAACCAAATTGATGACTAGGGATGCCATTTCGTAGTTCCGGTTTAATATTTTCGATAATAGTTTTTTCGAATACTTTCGAGACGATTGGTAGTAGACTTATTGGTCTATATGACGAGACTTTGGTAGGATCCTTGCCAGGCTTTGAGATCATTTTTATAGTTGATAATTTCTAGCACTCAGGGCTATATCCTGATTCGTAAGGCAGTTGTTTAAGTATTTCACCTGTAATTCGATTATACCCAGGGGCTTTCTTTAATTGAATTTGATGTGCAATAATAAACTTTACCAGTGGTTTCTTTATCTGAAATTTTCTCACAGGTGTGATTGCTATATTTTCCGTTTGAACCACCGATAATCCAAGGTTTGGAGTGAATACACTTTCAAGGTGATCAGCAAAGGCTTTAGCTTTTTCCTCGTCACTTCTAGCCCATTCACCATTAGAAAGACGAATTGGCAGATTTGGTTGCTGAGGCCGTTTAAGGTATTTAGTGGCCTTCCATAATGAATAGTTTGTGTCCGAATAGGGAGATAATATTTTAAGATAATTTTGCATATAATCCATCTTATTTTTTTGTAGTAGTTTTTGTTCAATATGAACAGGGTAGTTCAACTAAAACATTATGCTGTTTTGCATAATGTTAATTTTAACTTAGCTATAAATAAATTAATTACATTTTGCCTGCAATTCTGCACTTTTGGATTTTATCAAATATTGAATTTGATATGTAAAAAACAACAACAAGAAATTAGCAAATTTGTATAAAAACGACAAAGAATAAACGGACAATTCAGTTCTAATCAAACTCAATGCTTTTATATCAATATTCCGGTATTAGCCCTCATCAGTGGAAAGCTCGGAATTAAAAGTGTATTAAAAGTATTAAATTAGTTAATTTTATTAAATTAGTGCTGAACTAAACAGTTTTCTTTTTGCCTTATTAAAGTTATGTTTAGCATGTGGCTATCGATTAATTTGCCAGATGCGTCTTAAGCAACGTGTCTCTGTTAACATTTTTTTTATTTCAGCGGATGTTATTGTATGTCTTGTATGTTTGCTCTTTGGTTTAGGCGAGGCCAGAATAGCTGCGTTGACTAGTACATCATTAAAGTTTTTCGTAGCAATGTTTATATCGTTAGCCGTCTGCCGTGTAGACGTTAGGTCGATATGTGAACTGATGTACATCTTGAATTTCAACCAGTTAGTGAAGTCGTTAGTGACGGGTTAGTTATTAGTAGAACATGGCTTTTGGTCGGCCCAGTGATGTAGCAAGACTGGTGAGTGGTCAGTCTAAAAGTGGTTTAGCTTGGATTATTTCTCGGTGTATTTTACTTGTGACTGCAAAATGAACGACGTGAGGGATTTTTCGACGATCAGTAGGCCAATAAGTTGGATAGCAACACGACGCAACATCGTAGTGGTTTTCTGAATAATATTCATTAATGTCGATTTTCATTGATTTTTTCTCACTCCCAAAATGTTATCCTCATTTTTTACCCCCATTTTGTTTCAATGGAACAAACATGTACTACTCTAGTACTCTATCTTTAACTGTCTAAAAAGTTTAAATTTGTTTCGTTTATGTGCTACTTTTTTATGGTGTGAAAAATTTTTGAATTTAAATCGGTTAAATCAAATTTTTTTGGTGCAAATTGAAATTAAAAAAATGAATTTAACTATAGAGTTGGTGGATTACAGGCTACTTACTCGATGACGAGTTGAGCAATATTTCCATGAATGGAGAGTTAACTTTATTAGAAAATATTAACAGTTTGTATTATAATAAAGCCTGTGTTATATAAATAAATAAAGCCTAAACTGTATAACAAGTAAAGTTATATTTTTTCTTACAGCTCATGAACAAGTATACGGTTTGTTATCGCAGGATCATCTCGAAATTTTACAGGAACGTGGGAAAAATATGATTGATGAGGTTGTCCCTCTAAATTCAATTCCTCAAAACACATCTTCAAAACTGGCGCATAATGTTTCCAGTATAGAAAAAAGTGTAGATATTAATTGTAACGCACGACTTTGAAGTTTGTCCTAAATTGTACTAGATTTTCTTGAATTGTATATGTATTAGTAAATGAAATTATTATGTAAACATTCAGGCGCACAAAATGAAATATTATACCAAATAACACTTAAGTTAGTGTATTCTTCTCTACAAATATGATGTACAAATATAACATAATGCAATTACAATAATTAGAACAACATTCCATGATTTGAAAAAAAAAAAATTTTTTTTGGGCATTTGTCCTGGTAAAATTTTAAACATTCAATCGACACCAATGAAATGCGAACAATTTGGAACTTCAGGGATTTACTATGGAAAATCTAACCTGTGAACCCTCTTCTGATATTGATTTTAACTTTAGGTATTAAGTTTTACATTTATTACCCTAGTTTCATCCTCATATTCAGGATCCGTGATATCCAGATACGGCAAAATGCGAAAATAAACCGATAAAATGATTAAAATGCGAATAGTTTGGAAGTTTCTTTTTTATTTTTTTAATATTTTTTTGCATATCAAAACATATAAGGTCTAAGTTTCACCCCCACCACCCCTATTTTAAAAAATTAAAAAATTTATATATGCAAAAATAATTACCCACAATAAACCTTCTGAGAAGTTCATGAATAATTGAACGTGAATAATTCGTATAGTTACGTTTGTGCACCACAGGGGGCGCTGATGTCAAATTCTGTGGGATTTGATGTACACATCAATACATGCTCAAGTCACTTCCGTTGTAGCTTGGCGTTCTGCCAATCATACCTATTCTGAAAATCATATCATGTCAAATGGTTGAACGGTTGACATTGACAACCGCTGGATGGTTCCTGTGCAAAACCGACAAAGCACACATAAGCGTTGAGTTCTACAGTTCGGCGAAGTCCATAAAATACATTTGAATACGTTCATTAGGGCAGCGAAATGGCTGTATTTGCTGTTTAATTTTAAATGATAACGACGAAATAACACGTTATCAAATGGGTCGAATCAATAGCAGCAATGAAGTAGTTTGGCGCATTTTGAGTCTCCCCATAAACGACAGAGACTGTTATAACATTTGGCCGTGTACCTTGAAAATGGACAACGTATTTATTTCATAGAAGAGACTGCTCTACAACAAGGATTAACTGCCCCAAAAACCACACTGAGTTTTTTGAACTATGCAACCGACCAGGTAATGAACGCTGATGTGCCACGATTTTGTTGAAACATTTGTGGAATGTGGAACAGTCTAAAATGTGGGCCCCACCCACAAGCGCTAAGCATTGCAGTCCATATACAGTCCATCCAAGCCAACGAGAATGCTTTTATTTGCATTTGTTGTTGGTTAACGCTACTGGACCGATCTCCTTTCAATACTTACAAATAGTCCATGGTACTTTGTACGACATATCCCACGAGGAGGGTCGCGAATTTTATTTGATGGAAGATGACAACCTTTGTGGTCGCACACTTGCAAATGCAGTACTGAGTTCCTTTCCTCATCAAATTCGCCAAATATTTGCCATATTTTTTTTCGTCACAAGCTTCAGTTCTCTACAAATATAAATATTCAATGAGCGACCACATTCTGTATCGCTTTCGGACCACTGATCAAGATCCCAATGTCGATTTTTCGCCGGAAATATACAACGAGGCATTAATAACGATTGATGATATTTGAATTCTCATTTCGAATGTGCCACTCATTCATTTCGGTATAACATTGCCGAAGCGCCAAGCAACAGACATCATTAACATCGATATTCAATTCAAGCATGACTAAAGGTTTGCAAAAATGCAAACTTATTAACTGGACTCGTTTGAAGCTGAATGGACGGAGGGTTGGTATTAGTGGTATATGTGAGGTACGAATACGTCCTCGGACAAAGAATAGCTGATACATATAAAACATTTGTTACCACTCCTTTGGTTTTTCTCGGTTGTCATAATGTATTCGTGCTAAATTTGTAAGCACGCGCTATAGTGTATCAAAAGTTTGCATATACATATATTGTAAATTTTTTCTTATCGGTGAGCATGGGGAAGGGGTAACATTTTTGATTAGTATATTTTGAAAAACATACTAATTCTCGTAAGTTTTTTCTCGGCTACTAAAAGGTATTGGTGCAAAATTTGGAAGCAATCGCTCGATTTCATCAAAAGCTGCCATATATTGTAAATTTCTCCTTACTTTTGAGCATGGAAAATGAGTAACATTTTTTGATCTTTAAACATCCTATAAAAATTTGGGAACTTTCGCTCGATTGGTTCAAAAGTTTTCTTAAAATGTTAATTTCTTCTTACAGCTCAACATTTTTTGATCACTAACCTTCCCATGTTTTTTCTTGGCTGCTAAAAACTATACGTCCAAAAGTTGGAAGCAATCGCTCTAGTGGATCAAAAGTTTTTGTGGAAAAACATAGTTACATACATACTTTTCTTCTATTTCTATATAGATTATCGCATTTGAAACTAGGGCAATAAATGTAAAAGTTAATACCTAAAGTTAAAATCAATATCAGAAGAGGGTTCACAGGCTAGATTTTTCATAGTAAATCCGTGAACTTACAAATCATTCGCATTTGTATCATTTTATCGGTGCATTATCGCATTTTGTTATTAAACAATAATTGTTATTAACCAAATTTTATATTATTCTTATTACATTCATGTATAATAATTTCGCCTAAATGTTTGCTTAGTAAAGACATATTTCTACCAATACATTGACAATAATTATAAAGGTACTACAAGTTTAGGAAAAACTTCATTACCTTATATAGGCGAATGAAGTTTGTCCTAAAATTGTCCTAAATATAATGACGTCATCTAGGACAAAGTTAAGACATACTTCACTGGCACGGTAGTTTATTCGGTTTAACTATTGGAAGTATTTTGGCAACTTTCCATAAACATGGAAAATAACTTAGCTTTAAACAGGAGTTATGTATTTTTGTGAGGATATTTATACCTTGAAATGGTATATTTTTTATCAATATATTGACCATTAAGTCTGGTCCTGGAGCTTTAATTGGTGGAATGGATTTTAAGACTTCTGTCAATTGATTTTCAGTGACAAATTGGAATTCATCATTCTCTGTTGGTATAGTGTTTAGCATATCGTTAGTATGAGCCAGCGTGATGCTAGTGGGGCAACGTAAATTAGAAGTGTGCACCGCAAAGAATGTTTGTGCTAATTTTTCTGCCTTTTCAATATTTAGGTATAAACTAGGATGGCTAGCACTCTCATTACGTTTTAGTGCAGGAATAGCAAAGTTGGTTTTTTTCAACGTGGAAATTACTCTCCAATAAGGCTTGGAACCTTTTTCGAGTTTTTGTAGTTTGTTTTGCCATTTGTAATTAACAATCTCAAGTATTTTGTGCTTAATTATACTATTTAATTCATTAACTATTCTTTTTAGATAAGGATTTCCGTTATAATTATTTTATCAGATGTGCACACTGATACTAGCGGTGTTGCTTTATCTCGAGCGTCTAAAACTGAATTGGTAAATAGGTCAATCGCTTCATCTTCTGAATCTGTGGATGAGTATTCACTATCTCCAATTTCTGTTAGATTATTAGAGAGAATATGTCGATAAGTTAACCAGTCAGTAGCTCTATAATTAAATATTTTACTACAATAGCTAGAAGGCTCAATCGCCGTATCAACAGAACATAGTACTGGGAAATGATCTGAATTTAGTTGTTCTATTGTTTCAACCTTCCTAACCAAAATAAGGTTATGAACAATATATAAGTCCAGAACACTTGGACTACCTCTAGCACTGTATAATGAGTAGGTTTTTCGGGAGCTAAAATTGAACACAGTCCATTTTCATTTACTGTATCGTAAAGTGTTTTACCACCTTTATTACTTCGCAGACAATTCCAGTGAGTGTGTCGACTATTTAAATCTCCACCAATAATAAACAACTCATCACGCCGTATGAGTTTAAGTAAATCGTTTTTATAAGATGATAAATTTGATTTTGGAGAGTAGCAACAAAAAATTTTTATGGTACGATTGCTCGGTGTAGTAACAACAATACCTATTGATTCAATGGAGGTTAAATTTAAATTGGAGATCAGATTATGTTTAATATCAGATTTGATTATAATGGCCACACCTCCACCTCCTTGATCAATACGGTCATTGCGATAAATCTTATAGTTGGGTAAATGCAAACGTAAATTAGGTTTGAGGTATGTTTCTGTAGCTAAAACTATATCTGTATTTAAGTCATTCAACAATATGCTTAGTTCAAAGGACCCCGCACAAATCTTATGGAAATTGGGTCCCGGTCAAATTCGCTGAATTTTTGATATGTGATAGAGTTCATCATACTGGTCAATTGTTTCAATGGCCACAAAGCTCAAAAATGGATAGTATGGGCGGTACAGAGCTTTAAAGCTCCGAGTATCCTCCACGGATTTATGTATATGCACAGTGTGTATAGACTTTTGAAATAGCCTATTTCATTTTTTTTTTATTATCTAGGTATATATTTTTGAGGTTGCTGAGTTCAGATCTGTTGTTAGATTTTCAAAATTGACAGTTGGCAGCTGTCAAATAGCTGTCAATGTGCTATAATAAAGCCAAATTATGTTTTATCTTTCTTTTTTTTTACTTCGATAAGTTCAAAGATGATATCAAATCAATAACAATGACTATCGGCAGCTGCCATTTAGCTGTCAACAATCCTTTGTGAAAAATTTTCGAAATAGACTTCTGATATGGAATTTGTCGTCAGACGTGCCAAATTGTGTAATAAATGTGTTTTTTCGATCATTCGGATTATATTGAGTCATTTGGCACCCGATTTGACACCTGTCAAAATGCACTTTTGGCCACCAGCATCGTGATCAGCAATCTTCAAAACATCGGTCCACGCAATAAATTTCACAAATTAACTTAAGATCAATTTCGTATTTAGCTACGAAATGTTCTAATTCGAGTTTGTGTTCGCTTATACCGTTTGCGTTCCAGTGGCACTACTCTGGCAATTCCCCGGGAATAGAGAATTGGGGAAATATTTTATATGTAATTTCACTTCAAATAATTTTTTTTCTGGCTTATTGAGATAAAAAGCTAGTGTAAATTTTTTTCAAAACAAAATTAAATTGAAAATAATTTTCCCTACCAATTTAGGTATGGAAAAATTATTTCCAATTTATAAATATTTATACGGAACTTTTTTCGTCAGTAGGCCGGAAAAAATGAATTTGAACAGAAATTACATACAAAATCTTTTCCCAATTCCCGGGGAATTACCAGAATAGTGCCACAGTAGCATATCTTCAGATAATTTATCGGAGACATTCTAGTTTCTCGATCATAGTAGTTTGGTTTTGTAGCATATTTGGCATTGTTGTCATTAACTGCATCATCAGTTGCATGCGTAGGTTCAACATTTGAGGATTCGCCTTGAAGAACGCTTGCGTATGTTGGTTTGCTGGTTGGTGTTCTGGGCGAACGAGAGTCATTTGGCGTATGCAGAGGTCTATTATTCTGCGCACCTGATGTAGTTTTATACTGCCTCCTGGGACGTGATAATTCACAAATATTTATGTAGACTGGGCATCCCCGGTAATTTGCTGTGTGGTTTCCACCGCAATTGCTGCATTTCTTTTCAGTTGAAGAGTTCTTTGGTTTTGGGTAGCTTTTGGATTGGTGTACTTACCACACATACGACGCACACTGATATCAATTTGCAATATGTTCTTGAGTGACAATATTCTTGACAGTTTAAACACTGTATTGGTCCGCACCTTTTCTTTGGTTCTTCAACAGTTATGCGTCAGTGTAAGAGGTACTTTAGTTTATATATTGGATGAACTATACTCCCTTTTTCAAAATGCTTTCGGATGGGTCCAGTTCAACTTTGACCATTGGTTGTGGTTGCTTCAAGCGGTTCATGATCCTATATACATTCTGTATCTTAAATCCATCTTCAACAAGCGCAGCCTGTATTTCGGTTATTTCAACATGGACATCGAGCCATTTCTGAATCTGATAACGACTGGCGACCAGAAATGGATCACATACGACAATGTCAAGCGGAAAGGACCATAATTGAAAGTCAGAAAGGTTTAGCTGGGTGTTTGGTGGGATTGGAAGGGTATCATCTACTGCCAGCAACTGGATCGACTGAAGGCAGCAATCGACTAGAAGCAGCGCCAGAATTAGCTAATAGGAGATTCGTGTTCCACCAAGACAACATACGTTCATGATGACTCGCCAGAAGCTCCGGAAGCTAGGTTGTAGTGCGGACCTGGTATCAAACGATTTTAATCTCTTTTTGTCCATGGCAAACGTTCTTGGTGGTGTAACTAGCTATCTCAGGTTTTTTTTATAATAGGCAACGAGTTATCGAAAGAAACGGTGCATATTTGAACCAAAACGAATGATTGTAAGCATCTTAAATAAAGCCCCGTAATAAACGTAAAAATAATGCATTTATATTTCCCTAACCTAATATAAAAGCATTGTGATGCTTATAATACTCTTGAAGGTAAAAATGATTTGCAATTTTTTTCAATTTGCCCACTTCTTGCATTATCATTCTTTCAATTTTTAATATACAAAGATTTATTGTAAATAAAATTGAATAACGTTTGTGAGTTGCAGTATTTTATTTTATTGCAATTCACCTCCTGGTTCAGTTTTAAAAATCTTAAGTTTTGAACCGGAGTTTCAACAATAAAATGTTTTCAATTTTTTGCAAAAAACTCTTATGCCTTACCTACTGAGTTTTACCGGATACAATTTACTGTCACGGATTCAGTTTAGGTTAACAATGTAGTTTTGAGTAGAGCTTTGTTTAAATAATTTTGTAATACGTTGCCTCATTCGCTTGCAATCTATAATCGACTACTGAATTTCAAAATACGAAACTTCCAATAATCGCGCTCTCCATATGAAACCAAACACTACTTCCTTGCTCAACGTGCTACCTATAATCAGTTTGAACCGGATTTCCAATAATGAAATGTTCCCAATTTTTTGCGAAAATCCCTCGTGGCTAGCTTACTGAATTTTACGGGATTAAATGAAAACAGATAACGCATAATTTTCAAAAACATTTATGAAAACTAACTGAGAAAATTGCCGTTAGACGACCAGGGATTGTTTGGTATGCAAATACTGGTGTTTTTCTATTGGGCATTGTTAGGTCCCCCATTTAGAGGGAAGTGTGCCAATTAACCAATCAAGTAAATTTAAATCGGTAGCTTAAATGAATAAGGACGGAGTTATATGAGTCGGGGGCAAAAAAAATTAAAAGCACCTTACACAATAAGACACCCAAAGATTCTAGTAAACAATTTCATTAATCGAGAGTCTGTGCTGATGGGTGTTTTACGAGGAGATAAAGTCATAAGCTGCCCATTGATCCGAATCATCAAATTTTTTTAAAGAATACAAATTTTGATTTGAAATCTATTGAACGACTTAGTGTTTTCTCAATGAAATTGAGCTGACCCGGATCAGAATGCACGTCAATAAAAGTAGCTATGAACGCAGATTCCTTTGCCTGTATCTGTCGTGATTATGCTGAGCCAATATGCATATTCACGCGTCAGTGCTAAAGACGTGCATAGAGATTGTCGGCAAGCTATCAACTGCAAGTTGTCTATTGCAAGTCGAATGACTGCAAGATCAGTTTTTTTATACCGATGTTTAGTGATAACGGCTATCAATTTTAAAATCAGCTCCTAAGGAAGCAGCTGTAACATCAGCCATAACTAATCTTAAACGAGTTGCAGGTGATTTCATTTTATCACTCGAAGAATTTAACACTCTGATGAGGACTGGCATAGAAAGCATTTTGAATTCACGTTCGTTGTCGCACTTTACTATTCGACGATAACTAGACATAAATTACCCGAAGGTGATATTATATAAATTATCAGCTAATGCCAGATGGACGCTAATTAAAAATCTATTGGGTTGTTCGGAAAGTAATTTCGTTTTTTTTTGGCCAAAATGCAAGACGATTTTTGTATATTTAATTAAATATTCTCCATTTTGATCCAATACCTTTTGCCATATTTCTAGCATAATTCCACGCTCATAAAACTTCTGTCCAGAAGAAAAGGTTTTGCAGTTTAAAAAATTTTGTAGATACCGGAACAAGTAATAATCTGAAGGTGCCAGATTTGGAGAAAATACACTTCAGAATTTACCGTACTATTGTCCGGAAGAAGCTCAAAAACAATTCCCTTGAAAACCCACCAAACAGACAGCATCACTGTTTTTTTGATGAATATCGGCTTTTATTGAATTTAGTGCTTCGCTCTTGCTTGAGTATTCTGTTCAAGTCGACAATCACACACATGCACAGAACTTTTGGCTAGACTGAGTATGCGAACTATCAGAGCCACTTCATAATTAAATTCTTTCTAAGTAGGACGTGCAAGTTCGTTCTTAAAAATAGTTCAAGTGTTTGTTTTCTTTTTTCTTTTTATACAGCGAAAATATTTTGAGATCAAGAATAACGCAATAGGTTATGAGCCCAGATAAGGGGAAATTGCAAAATAAAAGTGATAGAAAGGAAAAACAACGCATTTCGGAATAAAATTGTGCGCGGCGAAACAACAACAATTTAGTTCATCAATTTAGTGCGATTCCGAGTAGAAAGTCACTTGTGGTGTCGCGCGGAATAGCACAGCGGTCACATTCCACGAACTTTCCAGAACAAAAAAAAACATTTTTTTCTGAATTTTCAAGGCCGGTGAGCACAATTGAAACAAAATGGAAGGTGAACGTGTCAGCGTTGATTGGAAGGCGTTCAAAATTGGCCGATGTGGAAATTCCAGATGTCTTCAAATCTTGGAAGCAGCTGAACTTTTCGACTTCGTCGATGGTACAATCGATAAACCAACAGTTGCGAGTAAAAATTATGCGACGAACAACTTCAACTACATGCGGAAAACAGTCAATACGGCTAATCATGGGCTGTGAGACAACAGATGAAATGTGGACGGTACTCACAAGTACGGATGAGCAAAAGTCGGAGAGTAATACTTATTTTCTGCAACAAAAGTATTACAACTTCAAGGAGTCGTCAGACGACATGGCGACTTTCATATCAAAATTAATAGAAACTGTACAGCAGTTGAGAGATCAGAAGGAGACCATATCTGACTCGACGGCAATTTCGAAAATTTTGAATACGATGTCCGTCGAATACAATCATTCATCAGCGCAGACTCCCGTGAGTGCAACCGATCGAATACTAAAAAATCTGAAGGTGCGTTTGATGGCGGAAGAAATGCATCTCAAGTCACAAGGCCAGGCCGAGGAGGTGGCCAAGCGAACTTTTCCAAAGAAGGGCAACAACAACAAAAAGGGAAATTCATCGAATAATAACAACATAGTGGCGAATAAACGCGACAAGCCCAAAGGCAAGTGCAAAAAGTAATAAGACAAAAACAGTAACTCCGACAAAAAGTAAGAAGACACTTCAGTGGATGCTTTCATTTGTCACACGGAAGCAAGTGGTGACAGGAATGCCCGGATTTTGGATTCAGGATGGACGAATCACATGAGTCACCGACGTGATTGGTTTGAAAACTTCACGGAAATATCTGAATTGGTGAAAATAGGCAATGGTGATAAAATCATGACTCGAGGAAAAGGCGATATCAGTATTCGTGCTTTCAATGGCGACGATTGGATTCGCAAGCGAAAGCGAGTCAAGGAGGTTCTATTTGTACCGGACTTGCATGTAAATATTTTCATCGGGAAAGGAAACAGTCAGATCATGGACACAAACTAAGCATGGGCAACGAAGGATGCAAAATACTGAACAACGGAAACGTCATTGCAGTGGGAGTTCGCAGAAAGGGTTTATTCCAGATGCTTTTCAAAACAGACGAATCACCACAGTTCGAGGCTACAGCAAACGTAGCAATCAAAAAGACGTCACTTCAATCGTGACACGAACGACTGGGACATGAAAATGTCACAAATGAGTTTTTCAATGAGGATTTTACATGTGAAGCTTGTGTTCTCGGCAAACATCATCGAAGCAGCTACAAGAATCGCGAGGAGTCACGAACGTGTGCGGACCGTTCCAGGAAAACTCAATTGGCTTCTTGTACTTCTTGTTATTACAAGACGATTATTCATATTTTCGTTTCGTTTACTTCATAAAACAAAAATCTGAAGTAGCGAGTTGCATCTTCTACAACGGCACGGAATTTGTGAATGCAGAATTAAAGGCATTTTTCGAAGAAAGCGGCATTCATCACAAACGAACTGTGCCTTACACACCTCAGCGATAGTTTCATGCATAACGTGTCATATACATTACTCATATCATTTTTGGCCGGAATTTCAACAAAAAAAAGTTTTCAATTTTTTCCGAAAATCCATGATGTTAGCCTTACTTTTTTTGAACGGATAAAATTTATTGTCGCCGATTCCAAATGTTTCGTATATTTTGGATAATTTAGGATATTTTATGTAGATCAACATCTAATTTGCTATAATATGTCGCCTCATTCGCCTGCAATCCACGTTCCATTACAAATGTGGCCGAATTTCAAAATACGAAAATTCCAATAACCGCACTCACCTTATGCCTCCTACCGGTAGTTTCATGCATAACGTGTCATATACACTACCCATAATCATTTTTGGCCGGAATTTCAACAAAAAAAAGTTTTCAATTTTTTCCGAAAATCCATGTGGTTAGCCTTACTTTTTTTGAACGGATAAAATTTATTGTCGCCGATTCCAAATGTTTCGTATATTTTGGATAATTTAGGATATTTTATGTAGATCAACATCTAATTTGCTATAATATGTCGCCTCATTCGCCTGCAATCCACGTTCCATTACAAATGTGGCCGAATTTCAAAATACGAAAATTCCAATAACCGCACTCACCTTACGCCTCCTACCGGTAGTTTCATGCATAACGTGTCATATACACTACCCATAATCATTTTGGACCGGAATTTCAACAAAAAAAAGTTTTCAATTTTTTCCGAAAATCCATGATGGTTAGCCTTACTTTTTTTGAACGGATAAAATTTATTGTCGCCGATTCCAAATGTTTCGTATATTTTGGATAATTTAGGATATTTTATGTAGATCAACATCTAATTTGCTATAATATGTCGCCTCATTCGCCTGCAATCCACGTTCCATTACAAATGTGGCCGAATTTCAAAATACGAAAATTCCAATAACCGCACTCACCTTACGCCTCCTACCGGTAGTTTCATGCATAACGTGTCATATACATTACCCATAATCATTTTTGGCCGGAATTTCAACAAAAAAAAGTTTTCAATTTTTTCCGAAAATCCATGATGGTTAGCCTTACTTTTTTTGAACGGATAAAATTTATTGTCGCCGATTCCAAATGTTTCGTATATTTTGGATAATTTAGGATATTTTATGTAGATCAACATCTAATTTGCTATAATATGTCGCCTCATTCGCCTGCAATCCACGTTCCATTACAAATGTGGCCGAATTTCAAAATACGAAAATTCCAATAACCGCACTCACCTTACGCCTCCTACCGGTAGTTTCATGCATAACGTGTCATATACATTACCCATAATCATTTTTGGCCGGAATTTCAACAAAAAAAAGTTTTCAATTTTTTCCGAAAATCCATGATGGTTAGCCTTACTTTTTTTGAACGGATAAAATTTATTGTCGCCGATTCCAAATGTTTCGTATATTTTGGATAATTTAGGATATTTTATGTAGATCAACATCTAATTTGCTATAATATGTCGCCTCATTCGCCTGCAATCCACGTTCCATTACAAATGTGGCCGAATTTCAAAATACGAAAATTCCAATAACCGCACTCACCTTATGCCTCCTACCGGTAGTTTCATGCATAACGTGTCATATACACTACCCATAATCATTTTGGACCGGAATTTCAACAAAAAAAAGTTTTCAATTTTTTCCGAAAATCCATGATGGTTAGCCTTACTTTTTTTGAACGGATAAAATTTATTGTCGCCGATTCCAAATGTTTCGTATATTTTGGATAATTTAGGATATTTTATGTAGATCAACATCTAATTTGCTATAATATGTCGCCTCATTCGCCTGCAATCCACGTTCCATTACAAATGTGGCCGAATTTCAAAATACGAAAATTCCAATAACCGCACTCACCTTACGCCTCCTACCGGTAGTTTCATGCATAACGTGTCATATACATTACCCATAATCATTTTTGGCCGGAATTTCAACAAAAAAAAGTTTTCAATTTTTTCCGAAAATCCATGATGGTTAGCCTTACTTTTTTTGAACGGATAAAATTTATTGTCGCCGATTCCAAATGTTTCGTATATTTTGGATAATTTAGGATATTTTATGTAGATCAACATCTAATTTGCTATAATATGTCGCCTCATTCGCCTGCAATCCACGTTCCATTACAAATGTGGCCGAATTTCAAAATACGAAAATTCCAATAACCGCACTCACCTTATGCCTCCTACCGGTAGTTTCATGCATAACGTGTCATATACACTACCCATAATCATTTTGGACCGGAATTTCAACAAAAAAAAGTTTTCAATTTTTTCCGAAAATCCATGATGGTTAGCCTTACTTTTTTTGAACGGATAAAATTTATTGTCGCCGATTCCAAATGTTTCGTATATTTTGGATAATTTAGGATATTTTATGTAGATCAACATCTAATTTGCTATAATATGTCGCCTCATTCGCCTGCAATCCACGTTCCATTACAAATGTGGCCGAATTTCAAAATACGAAAATTCCAATAACCGCACTCACCTTATGCCTCCTACCGGTAGTTTCATGCATAACGTGTCATATACACTACCCATAATCATTTTGGACCGGAATTTCAACAAAAAAAAGTTTTCAATTTTTTCCGAAAATCCATGATGGTTAACCTTACTTTTTTTGAACGGATAAAACTTATTGTCGCCGATTCCAAATGTTTCGTATATTTTGGATAATTTAGGATATTTTATGTAGATCAACATCTAATTTGCTATAATATGTCGCCTCATTCGCCTGCAATCCACGTTCCATTACAAATGTGGCCGAATTTCAAAATACGAAAATTCCAATAACCGCACTCACCTTACGCCTCCTACCGGTAGTTTCATGCATAACGTGTCATATACACTACCCATAATCATTTTGGACCGGAATTTCAACAAAAAAAAGTTTTCAATTTTTTCCGAAAATCCATGATGGTTAGCCTTACTTTTTTTGAACGGATAAAATTTATTGTCGCCGATTCCAAATGTTTCGTATATTTTGGATAATTTAGGATATTTTATGTAGATCAACATCTAATTTGCTATAATATGTCGCCTCATTCGCCTGCAATCCACGTTCCATTACAAATGTGGCCGAATTTCAAAATACGAAAATTCCAATAACCGCACTCACCTTACGCCTCCTACCGGTAGTTTCATGCATAACGTGTCATATACATTACCCATAATCATTTTTGGCCGGAATTTCAACAAAAAAAAGTTTTCAATTTTTTCCGAAAATCCATGATGGTTAGCCTTACTTTTTTTGAACGGATAAAATTTATTGTCGCCGATTCCAAATGTTTCGTATATTTTGGATAATTTAGGATATTTTATGTAGATCAACATCTAATTTGCTATAATATGTCGCCTCATTCGCCTGCAATCCACGTTCCATTACAAATGTGGCCGAATTTCAAAATACGAAAATTCCAATAACCGCACTCACCTTATGCCTCCTACCGGTAGTTTCATGCATAACGTGTCATATACACTACCCATAATCATTTTTGACCGGAATTTCAACAAAAAAAAGTTTTCAATTTTTTCCGAAAATCCATGATGGTTAGCCTTACTTTTTTTGAACGGATAAAATTTATTGTCGCCGATTCCAAATGTTTCGTATATTTTGGATAATTTAGGATATTTTATGTAGATCAACATCTAATTTGCTATAATATGTCGCCTCATTCGCCTGCAATCCACGTTCCATTACAAATGTGGCCGAATTTCAAAATACGAAAATTCCAATAACCGCACTCACCTTACGCCTCCTACCGGTAGTTTCATGCATAACGTGTCATATACATTACCCATAATCATTTTTGGCCGGAATTTCAACAAAAAAAAGTTTTCAATTTTTTCCGAAAATCCATGATGGTTAGCCTTACTTTTTTTGAACGGATAAAATTTATTGTCGCCGATTCCAAATGTTTCGTATATTTTGGATAATTTAGGATATTTTATGTAGATCAACATCTAATTTGCTATAATATGTCGCCTCATTCGCCTGCAATCCACGTTCCATTACAAATGTGGCCGAATTTCAAAATACGAAAATTCCAATAACCGCACTCACCTTACGCCTCCTACCGGTAGTTTCATGCATAACGTGTCATATACATTACCCATAATCATTTTTGGCCGGAATTTCAACAAAAAAAAGTTTTCAATTTTTTCCGAAAATCCATGATGGTTAGCCTTACTTTTTTTGAACGGATAAAATTTATTGTCGCCGATTCCAAATGTTTCGTATATTTTGGATAATTTAGGATATTTTATGTAGATCAACATCTAATTTGCTATAATATGTCGCCTCATTCGCCTGCAATCCACGTTCCATTACAAATGTGGCCGAATTTCAAAATACGAAAATTCCAATAACCGCACTCACCTTATGCCTCCTACCGGTAGTTTCATGCATAACGTGTCATATACACTACCCATAATCATTTTGGACCGGAATTTCAACAAAAAAAAGTTTTCAATTTTTTCCGAAAATCCATGATGGTTAGCCTTACTTTTTTTGAACGGATAAAATTTATTGTCGCCGATTCCAAATGTTTCGTATATTTTGGATAATTTAGGATATTTTATGTAGATCAACATCTAATTTGCTATAATATGTCGCCTCATTCGCCTGCAATCCACGTTCCATTACAAATGTGGCCGAATTTCAAAATACGAAAATTCCAATAACCGCACTCACCTTATGCCTCCTACCGGTAGTTTCATGCATAACGTGTCATATACACTACCCATAATCATTTTGGACCGGAATTTCAACAAAAAAAAGTTTTCAATTTTTTCCGAAAATCCATGATGGTTAGCCTTACTTTTTTTGAATGGATAAAACTTATTGTCGCCGATTCCAAATGTTTCGTATATTTTGGATAATTTAGGATATTTTATGTAGATCAACATCTAATTTGCTATAATATGTCGCCTCATTCGCCTGCAATCCACGTTCCATTACAAATGTGGCCGAATTTCAAAATACGAAAATTCCAATAACCGCACTCACCTTATGCCTCCTACCGGTAGTTTCATGCATAACGTGTCATATACACTACCCATAATCATTTTGGACCGGAATTTCAACAAAAAAAAGTTTTCAATTTTTTCCGAAAATCCATGATGGTTAGCCTTACTTTTTTTGAACGGATAAAATTTATTGTCGCCGATTCCAAATGTTTCGTATATTTTGGATAATTTAGGATATTTTATGTAGATCAACATCTAATTTGCTATAATATGTCGCCTCATTCGCCTGCAATCCACGTTCCATTACAAATGTGGCCGAATTTCAAAATACGAAAATTCCAATAACCGCACTCACCTTATGCCTCCTACCGGTAGTTTCATGCATAACGTGTCATATACACTACCCATAATCATTTTGGACCGGAATTTCAACAAAAAAAAGTTTTCAATTTTTTCCGAAAATCCATGATGGTTAGCCTTACTTTTTTTGAACGGATAAAATTTATTGTCGCCGATTCCAAATGTTTCGTTTATTTTGGATAATTTAGGATATTTTATGTAGATCAACATCTAATTTGCTATAATATGTCGCCTCATTCGCCTGCAATCCACGTTCCATTACAAATGTGGCCGAATTTCAAAATACGAAAATTCCAATAACCGCACTCACCTTATGCCTCCTACCGGTAGTTTCATGCATAACGTGTCATATACACTACCCATAATCATTTTGGACCGGAATTTCAACAAAAAAAAGTTTTCAATTTTTTCCGAAAATCCATGATGGTTAACCTTACTTTTTTTGAACGGATTAAACTTATTGTCGCCGATTCCAAATGTTTCGTATATTTTGGATAATTTAGGATATTTTATGTAGATCAACATCTAATTTGCTATAATATGTCGCCTCATTCGCCTGCAATCCACGTTCCATTACAAATGTGGCCGAATTTCAAAATACGAAAATTCCAATAACCGCACTCACCTTACGCCTCCTACCGGTAGTTTCATGCATAACGTGTCATATACATTACCCATAATCATTTTTGGCCGGAATTTCAACAAAAAAAAGTTTTCAATTTTTTCCGAAAATCCATGATGGTTAGCCTTACTTTTTTTGAACGGATAAAATTTATTGTCGCCGATTCCAAATGTTTCGTATATTTTGGATAATTTAGGATATTTTATGTAGATCAACATCTAATTTGCTATAATATGTCGCCTCATTCGCCTGCAATCCACGTTCCATTACAAATGTGGCCGAATTTCAAAATACGAAAATTCCAATAACCGCACTCACCTTATGCCTCCTACCGGTAGTTTCATGCATAACGTGTCATATACACTACCCATAATCATTTTGGACCGGAATTTCAACAAAAAAAAGTTTTCAATTTTTTCCGAAAATCCATGATGGTTAGCCTTACTTTTTTTGAACGGATAAAATTTATTGTCGCCGATTCCAAATGTTTCGTTTATTTTGGATAATTTAGGATATTTTATGTAGATCAACATCTAATTTGCTATAATATGTCGCCTCATTCGCCTGCAATCCACGTTCCATTACAAATGTGGCCGAATTTCAAAATACGAAAATTCCAATAACCGCACTCACCTTATGCCTCCTACCGGTAGTTTCATGCATAACGTGTCATATACACTACCCATAATCATTTTGGACCGGAATTTCAACAAAAAAAAGTTTTCAATTTTTTCCGAAAATCCATGATGAGTAGCCTTACTTTTTTTGAACGGATAAAATTTATTGTCGCCGATTCCAAATGTTTCGTATATTTTGGATAATTTAGGATATTTTATGTAGATCAACATCTAATTTGCTATAATATGTCGCCTCATTCGCCTGCAATCCACGTTCCATTACAAATGTGGCCGAATTTCAAAATACGAAAATTCCAATAACCGCACTCACCTTATGCCTCCTACCGGTAGTTTCATGCATAACGTGTCATATACACTACCCATAATCATTTTGGACCGGAATTTCAACAAAAAAAAGTTTTCAATTTTTTCCGAAAATCCATGATGGTTAGCCTTACTTTTTTTGAATGGATAAAACTTATTGTCGCCGATTCCAAATGTTTCGTATATTTTGGATAATTTAGGATATTTTATGTAGATCAACATCTAATTTGCTATAATATGTCGCCTCATTCGCCTGCAATCCACGTTCCATTACAAATGTGGCCGAATTTCAAAATACGAAAATTCCAATAACCGCACTCACCTTACGCCTCCTACCGGTAGTTTCATGCATAACGTGTCATATACATTACCCATAATCATTTTTGGCCGGAATTTCAACAAAAAAAAGTTTTCAATTTTTTCCGAAAATCCATGATGGTTAGCCTTACTTTTTTTGAACGGATAAAATTTATTGTCGCCGATTCCAAATGTTTCGTATATTTTGGATAATTTAGGATATTTTATGTAGATCAACATCTAATTTGCTATAATATGTCGCCTCATTCGCCTGCAATCCACGTTCCATTACAAATGTGGCCGAATTTCAAAATACGAAAATTCCAATAACCGCACTCACCTTATGCCTCCTACCGGTAGTTTCATGCATAACGTGTCATATACACTACCCATAATCATTTTTGGCCGGAATTTCAACAAAAAAAAGTTTTCAATTTTTTCCGAAATTCCATGATGGTTAGCCTTACTTTTTTTGAACGGATAAAATTTATTGTCGCCGATTCCAAATGTTTCGTATATTTTGGATAATTTAGGATATTTTATGTAGATCAACATCTAATTTGCTATAATATGTCGCCTCATTCGCCTGCAATCCACGTTCCATTACAAATGTGGCCGAATTTCAAAATACGAAAATTCCAATAACCGCACTCACCTTATGCCTCCTACCGGTAGTTTCATGCATAACGTGTCATATACACTACCCATAATCATTTTTGGCCGGAATTTCAACAAAAAAAAGTTTTCAATTTTTTCCGAAAATCCATGATGGTTAGCCTTACTTTTTTTGAACGGATAAAATTTATTGTCGCCGATTCCAAATGTTTCGTATATTTTGGATAATTTAGGATATTTTATGTAGATCAACATCTAATTTGCTATAATATGTCGCCTCATTCGCCTGCAATCCACGTTCCATTACAAATGTGGCCGAATTTCAAAATACGAAAATTCCAATAACCGCACTCACCTTATGCCTCCTACCGGTAGTTTCATGCATAACGTGTCATATACACTACCCATAATCATTTTGGACCGGAATTTCAACAAAAAAAAGTTTTCAATTTTTTCCGAAAATCCATGATGGTTAGCCTTACTTTTTTTGAACGGATAAAACTTATTGTCGCCGATTCCAAATGTTTCGTATATTTTGGATAATTTAGGATATTTTATGTAGATCAACATCTAATTTGCTATAATATGTCGCCTCATTCGCCTGCAATCCACGTTCCATTACAAATGTGGCCGAATTTCAAAATACGAAAATTCCAATAACCGCACTCACCTTATGCCTCCTACCGGTAGTTTCATGCATAACGTGTCATATACACTACCCATAATCATTTTGGACCGGAATTTCAACAAAAAAAAGTTTTCAATTTTTTCCGAAAATCCATGATGGTTAGCCTTACTTTTTTTGAACGGATAAAATTTATTGTCGCCGATTCCAAATGTTTCGTATATTTTGGATAATTTAGGATATTTTATGTAGATCAACATCTAATTTGCTATAATATGTCGCCTCATTCGCCTGCAATCCACGTTCCATTACAAATGTGGCCGAATTTCAAAATACGAAAATTCCAATAACCGCACTCACCTTATGCCTCCTACCGGTAGTTTCATGCATAACGTGTCATATACACTACCCATAATCATTTTGGACCGGAATTTCAACAAAAAAAAGTTTTCAATTTTTTCCGAAAATCCATGATGGTTAGCCTTACTTTTTTTGAACGGATAAAATTTATTGTCGCCGATTCCAAATGTTTCGTTTATTTTGGATAATTTAGGATATTTTATGTAGATCAACATCTAATTTGCTATAATATGTCGCCTCATTCGCGTGCAATCCACGTTCCATTACAAATGTGGCCGAATTTCAAAATACGAAAATTCCAATAACCGCACTCACCTTACGCCTCCTACCGGTAGTTTCATGCATAACGTGTCATATACACTACCCATAATCATTTTGGACCGGAATTTCAACAAAAAAAAGTTTTCAATTTTTTCCGAAAATCCATGATGGTTAGCCTTACTTTTTTTGAACGGATAAAATTTATTGTCGCCGATTCCAAATGTTTCGTATATTTTGGATAATTTAGGATATTTTATGTAGATCAACATCTAATTTGCTATAATATGTCGCCTCATTCGCCTGCAATCCACGTTCCATTACAAATGTGGCCGAATTTCAAAATACGAAAATTCCAATAACCGCACTCACCTTACGCCTCCTACCGGTAGTTTCATGCATAACGTGTCATATACATTACCCATAATCATTTTTGGCCGGAATTTCAACAAAAAAAAGTTTTCAATTTTTTCCGAAAATCCATGATGGTTAGCCTTACTTTTTTTGAACGGATAAAATTTATTGTCGCCGATTCCAAATGTTTCGTTTATTTTGGATAATTTAGGATATTTTATGTAGATCAACATCTAATTTGCTATAATATGTCGCCTCATTCGCCTGCAATCCACGTTCCATTACAAATGTGGCCGAATTTCAAAATACGAAAATTCCAATAACCGCACTCACCTTACGCCTCCTACCGGTAGTTTCATGCATAACGTGTCATATACACTACCCATAATCATTTTGGACCGGAATTTCAACAAAAAAAAGTTTTCAATTTTTTCCGAAAATCCATGATGGTTAGCCTTACTTTTTTTGAACGGATAAAATTTATTGTCGCCGATTCCAAATGTTTCGTATATTTTGGATAATTTAGGATATTTTATGTAGATCAACATCTAATTTGCTATAATATGTCGCCTCATTCGCCTGCAATCCACGTTCCATTACAAATGTGGCCGAATTTCAAAATACGAAAATTCCAATAACCGCACTCACCTTACGCCTCCTACCGGTAGTTTCATGCATAACGTGTCATATACATTACCCATAATCATTTTTGGCCGGAATTTCAACAAAAAAAAGTTTTCAATTTTTTCCGAAAATCCATGATGGTTAGCCTTACTTTTTTTGAACGGATAAAATTTATTGTCGCCGATTCCAAATGTTTCGTATATTTTGGATAATTTAGGATATTTTATGTAGATCAACATCTAATTTGCTATAATATGTCGCCTCATTCGCCTGCAATCCACGTTCCATTACAAATGTGGCCGAATTTCAAAATACGAAAATTCCAATAACCGCACTCACCTTATGCCTCCTACCGGTAGTTTCATGCATAACGTGTCATATACACTACCCATAATCATTTTTGACCGGAATTTCAACAAAAAAAAGTTTTCAATTTTTTCCGAAAATCCATGATGGTTAGCCTTACTTTTTTTGAACGGATAAAATTTATTGTCGCCGATTCCAAATGTTTCGTATATTTTGGATAATTTAGGATATTTTATGTAGATCAACATCTAATTTGCTATAATATGTCGCCTCATTCGCCTGCAATCCACGTTCCATTACAAATGTGGCCGAATTTCAAAATACGAAAATTCCAATAACCGCACTCACCTTACGCCTCCTACCGGTAGTTTCATGCATAACGTGTCATATACATTACCCATAATCATTTTTGGCCGGAATTTCAACAAAAAAAAGTTTTCAATTTTTTCCGAAAATCCATGATGGTTAGCCTTACTTTTTTTGAACGGATAAAATTTATTGTCGCCGATTCCAAATGTTTCGTATATTTTGGATAATTTAGGATATTTTATGTAGATCAACATCTAATTTGCTATAATATGTCGCCTCATTCGCCTGCAATCCACGTTCCATTACAAATGTGGCCGAATTTCAAAATACGAAAATTCCAATAACCGCACTCACCTTACGCCTCCTACCGGTAGTTTCATGCATAACGTGTCATATACATTACCCATAATCATTTTTGGCCGGAATTTCAACAAAAAAAAGTTTTCAATTTTTTCCGAAAATCCATGATGGTTAGCCTTACTTTTTTTGAACGGATAAAATTTATTGTCGCCGATTCCAAATGTTTCGTATATTTTGGATAATTTAGGATATTTTATGTAGATCAACATCTAATTTGCTATAATATGTCGCCTCATTCGCCTGCAATCCACGTTCCATTACAAATGTGGCCGAATTTCAAAATACGAAAATTCCAATAACCGCACTCACCTTATGCCTCCTACCGGTAGTTTCATGCATAACGTGTCATATACACTACCCATAATCATTTTGGACCGGAATTTCAACAAAAAAAAGTTTTCAATTTTTTCCGAAAATCCATGATGGTTAGCCTTACTTTTTTTGAACGGATAAAATTTATTGTCGCCGATTCCAAATGTTTCGTATATTTTGGATAATTTAGGATATTTTATGTAGATCAACATCTAATTTGCTATAATATGTCGCCTCATTCGCCTGCAATCCACGTTCCATTACAAATGTGGCCGAATTTCAAAATACGAAAATTCCAATAACCGCACTCACCTTATGCCTCCTACCGGTAGTTTCATGCATAACGTGTCATATACACTACCCATAATCATTTTGGACCGGAATTTCAACAAAAAAAAGTTTTCAATTTTTTCCGAAAATCCATGATGGTTAGCCTTACTTTTTTTGAATGGATAAAACTTATTGTCGCCGATTCCAAATGTTTCGTATATTTTGGATAATTTAGGATATTTTATGTAGATCAACATCTAATTTGCTATAATATGTCGCCTCATTCGCCTGCAATCCACGTTCCATTACAAATGTGGCCGAATTTCAAAATACGAAAATTCCAATAACCGCACTCACCTTACGCCTCCTACCGGTAGTTTCATGCATAACGTGTCATATACATTACCCATAATCATTTTTGGCCGGAATTTCAACAAAAAAAAGTTTTCAATTTTTTCCGAAAATCCATGATGGTTAGCCTTACTTTTTTTGAACGGATAAAATTTATTGTCGCCGATTCCAAATGTTTCGTATATTTTGGATAATTTAGGATATTTTATGTAGATCAACATCTAATTTGCTATAATATGTCGCCTCATTCGCCTGCAATCCACGTTCCATTACAAATGTGGCCGAATTTCAAAATGCGAAAATTCCAATAACCGCACTCACCTTATGCCTCCTACCGGTAGTTTCATGCATAACGTGTCATATACACTACCCATAATCATTTTGGACCGGAATTTCAACAAAAAAAAGTTTTCAATTTTTTCCGAAAATCCATGATGGTTAGCCTTACTTTTTTTGAACGGATAAAATTTATTGTCGCCGATTCCAAATGTTTCGTATATTTTGGATAATTTAGGATATTTTATGTAGATCAACATCTAATTTGCTATAATATGTCGCCTCATTCGCCTGCAATCCACGTTCCATTACAAATGTGGCCGAATTTCAAAATACGAAAATTCCAATAACCGCACTCACCTTATGCCTCCTACCGGTAGTTTCATGCATAACGTGTCATATACACTACCCATAATCATTTTGGACCGGAATTTCAACAAAAAAAAGTTTTCAATTTTTTCCGAAAATCCATGATGGTTAGCCTTACTTTTTTTGAACGGATAAAATTTATTGTCGCCGATTCCAAATGTTTCGTTTATTTTGGATAATTTAGGATATTTTATGTAGATCAACATCTAATTTGCTATAATATGTCGCCTCATTCGCCTGCAATCCACGTTCCATTACAAATGTGGCCGAATTTCAAAATACGAAAATTCCAATAACCCGCACTCACCTTATGCCTCCTACCGGTAGTTTCATGCATAACGTGTCATATACACTACCCATAATCATTTTGGACCGGAATTTCAACAAAAAAAAGTTTTCAATTTTTTCCGAAAATCCATGATGGTTAACCTTACTTTTTTTGAACGGATAAAACTTATTGTCGCCGATTCCAAATGTTTCGTATATTTTGGATAATTTAGGATATTTTATGTAGATCAACATCTAATTTGCTATAATATGTCGCCTCATTCGCCTGCAATCCACGTTCCATTACAAATGTGGCCGAATTTCAAAATACGAAAATTCCAATAACCGCACTCACCTTACGCCTCCTACCGGTAGTTTCATGCATAACGTGTCATATACATTACCCATAATCATTTTTGGCCGGAATTTCAACAAAAAAAAGTTTTCAATTTTTTCCGAAAATCCATGATGGTTAGCCTTACTTTTTTTGAACGGATAAAATTTATTGTCGCCGATTCCAAATGTTTCGTATATTTTGGATAATTTAGGATATTTTATGTAGATCAACATCTAATTTGCTATAATATGTCGCCTCATTCGCCTGCAATCCACGTTCCATTACAAATGTGGCCGAATTTCAAAATACGAAAATTCCAATAACCGCACTCACCTTATGCCTCCTACCGGTAGTTTCATGCATAACGTGTCATATACACTACCCATAATCATTTTGGACCGGAATTTCAACAAAAAAAAGTTTTCAATTTTTTCCGAAAATCCATGATGGTTAGCCTTACTTTTTTTGAACGGATAAAATTTATTGTCGCCGATTCCAAATGTTTCGTTTATTTTGGATAATTTAGGATATTTTATGTAGATCAACATCTAATTTGCTATAATATGTCGCCTCATTCGCCTGCAATCCACGTTCCATTACAAATGTGGCCGAATTTCAAAATACGAAAATTCCAATAACCGCACTCACCTTATGCCTCCTACCGGTAGTTTCATGCATAACGTGTCATATACACTACCCATAATCATTTTGGACCGGAATTTCAACAAAAAAAAGTTTTCAATTTTTTCCGAAAATCCATGATGGTTAGCCTTACTTTTTTTGAACGGATAAAATTTATTGTCGCCGATTCCAAATGTTTCGTATATTTTGGATAATTTAGGATATTTTATGTAGATCAACATCTAATTTGCTATAATATGTCGCCTCATTCGCCTGCAATCCACGTTCCATTACAAATGTGGCCGAATTTCAAAATACGAAAATTCCAATAACCGCACTCACCTTATGCCTCCTACCGGTAGTTTCATGCATAACGTGTCATATACACTACCCATAATCATTTTTGGCCGGAATTTCAACAAAAAAAAGTTTTCAATTTTTTCCGAAAATCCATGATGGTTAGCCTTACTTTTTTTGAACGGATAAAATTTATTGTCGCCGATTCCAAATGTTTCGTATATTTTGGATAATTTAGGATATTTTATGTAGATCAACATCTAATTTGCTATAATATGTCGCCTCATTCGCCTGCAATCCACGTTCCATTACAAATGTGGCCGAATTTCAAAATACGAAAATTCCAATAACCGCACTCACCTTATGCCTCCTACCGGTAGTTTCATGCATAACGTGTCATATACACTACCCATAATCATTTTTGGCCGGAATTTCAACAAAAAAAAGTTTTCAATTTTTTCCGAAATTCCATGATGGTTAGCCTTACTTTTTTTGAACGGATAAAATTTATTGTCGCCGATTCCAAATGTTTCGTATATTTTGGATAATTTAGGATATTTTATGTAGATCAACATCTAATTTGCTATAATATGTCGCCTCATTCGCCTGCAATCCACGTTCCATTACAAATGTGGCCGAATTTCAAAATACGAAAATTCCAATAACCGCACTCACCTTATGCCTCCTACCGGTAGTTTCATGCATAACGTGTCATATACACTACCCATAATCATTTTTGGCCGGAATTTCAACAAAAAAAAGTTTTCAATTTTTTCCGAAAATCCATGATGGTTAGCCTTACTTTTTTTGAACGGATAAAATTTATTGTCGCCGATTCCAAATGTTTCGTATATTTTGGATAATTTAGGATATTTTATGTAGATCAACATCTAATTTGCTATAATATGTCGCCTCATTCGCCTGCAATCCACGTTCCATTACAAATGTGGCCGAATTTCAAAATACGAAAATTCCAATAACCGCACTCACCTTATGCCTCCTACCGGTAGTTTCATGCATAACGTGTCATATACACTACCCATAATCATTTTGGACCGGAATTTCAACAAAAAAAAGTTTTCAATTTTTTCCGAAAATCCATGATGGTTAGCCTTACTTTTTTTGAACGGATAAAACTTATTGTCGCCGATTCCAAATGTTTCGTATATTTTGGATAATTTAGGATATTTTATGTAGATCAACATCTAATTTGCTATAATATGTCGCCTCATTCGCCTGCAATCCACGTTCCATTACAAATGTGGCCGAATTTCAAAATACGAAAATTCCAATAACCGCACTCACCTTATGCCTCCTACCGGTAGTTTCATGCATAACGTGTCATATACACTACCCATAATCATTTTGGACCGGAATTTCAACAAAAAAAAGTTTTCAATTTTTTCCGAAAATCCATGATGTTAGCCTTACTTTTTTTGAACGGATAAAATTTATTGTCGCCGATTCCAAATGTTTCGTATATTTTGGATAATTTAGGATATTTTATGTAGATCAACATCTAATTTGCTATAATATGTCGCCTCATTCGCCTGCAATCCACGTTCCATTACAAATGTGGCCGAATTTCAAAATACGAAAATTCCAATAACCGCACTCACCTTACGCCTCCTACCGGTAGTTTCATGCATAACGTGTCATATACATTACCCATAATCATTTTTGGCCGGAATTTCAACAAAAAAAAGTTTTCAATTTTTTCCGAAAATCCATGATGGTTAGCCTTACTTTTTTTGAACGGATAAAATTTATTGTCGCCGATTCCAAATGTTTCGTATATTTTGGATAATTTAGGATATTTTATGTAGATCAACATCTAATTTGCTATAATATGTCGCCTCATTCGCCTGCAATCCACGTTCCATTACAAATGTGGCCGAATTTCAAAATACGAAAATTCCAATAACCGCACTCACCTTATGCCTCCTACCGGTAGTTTCATGCATAACGTGTCATATACACTACCCATAATCATTTTGGACCGGAATTTCAACAAAAAAAAGTTTTCAATTTTTTCCGAAAATCCATGATGGTTAGCCTTACTTTTTTTGAACGGATAAAATTTATTGTCGCCGATTCCAAATGTTTCGTTTATTTTGGATAATTTAGGATATTTTATGTAGATCAACATCTAATTTGCTATAATATGTCGCCTCATTCGCCTGCAATCCACGTTCCATTACAAATGTGGCCGAATTTCAAAATACGAAAATTCCAATAACCGCACTCACCTTATGCCTCCTACCGGTAGTTTCATGCATAACGTGTCATATACACTACCCATAATCATTTTGGACCGGAATTTCAACAAAAAAAAGTTTTCAATTTTTTCCGAAAATCCATGATGGTTAGCCTTACTTTTTTTGAACGGATAAAATTTATTGTCGCCGATTCCAAATGTTTCGTATATTTTGGATAATTTAGGATATTTTATGTAGATCAACATCTAATTTGCTATAATATGTCGCCTCATTCGCCTGCAATCCACGTTCCATTACAAATGTGGCCGAATTTCAAAATACGAAAATTCCAATAACCGCACTCACCTTATGCCTCCTACCGGTAGTTTCATGCATAACGTGTCATATACACTACCCATAATCATTTTGGACCGGAATTTCAACAAAAAAAAGTTTTCAATTTTTTCCGAAAATCCATGATGGTTAGCCTTACTTTTTTTGAACGGATAAAATTTATTGTCGCCGATTCCAAATGTTTCGTATATTTTGGATAATTTAGGATATTTTATGTAGATCAACATCTAATTTGCTATAATATGTCGCCTCATTCGCCTGCAATCCACGTTCCATTACAAATGTGGCCGAATTTCAAAATACGAAAATTCCAATAACCGCACTCACCTTATGCCTCCTACCGGTAGTTTCATGCATAACGTGTCATATACACTACCCATAATCATTTTGGACCGGAATTTCAACAAAAAAAAGTTTTCAATTTTTTCCGAAAATCCATGATGGTTAGCCTTACTTTTTTTGAATGGATAAAACTTATTGTCGCCGATTCCAAATGTTTCGTATATTTTGGATAATTTAGGATATTTTATGTAGATCAACATCTAATTTGCTATAATATGTCGCCTCATTCGCCTGCAATCCACGTTCCATTACAAATGTGGCCGAATTTCAAAATACGAAAATTCCAATAACCGCACTCACCTTACGCCTCCTACCGGTAGTTTCATGCATAACGTGTCATATACATTACCCATAATCATTTTTGGCCGGAATTTCAACAAAAAAAAGTTTTCAATTTTTTCCGAAAATCCATGATGGTTAGCCTTACTTTTTTTGAACGGATAAAATTTATTGTCGCCGATTCCAAATGTTTCGTATATTTTGGATAATTTAGGATATTTTATGTAGATCAACATCTAATTTGCTATAATATGTCGCCTCATTCGCCTGCAATCCACGTTCCATTACAAATGTGGCCGAATTTCAAAATACGAAAATTCCAATAACCGCACTCACCTTATGCCTCCTACCGGTAGTTTCATGCATAACGTGTCATATACACTACCCATAATCATTTTTGGCCGGAATTTCAACAAAAAAAAGTTTTCAATTTTTTCCGAAAATCCATGATGGTTAGCCTTACTTTTTTTGAACGGATAAAATTTATTGTCGCCGATTCCAAATGTTTCGTATATTTTGGATAATTTAGGATATTTTATGTAGATCAACATCTAATTTGCTATAATATGTCGCCTCATTCGCCTGCAATCCACGTTCCATTACAAATGTGGCCGAATTTCAAAATACGAAAATTCCAATAACCGCACTCACCTTATGCCTCCTACCGGTAGTTTCATGCATAACGTGTCATATACACTACCCATAATCATTTTGGACCGGAATTTCAACAAAAAAAAGTTTTCAATTTTTTCCGAAAATCCATGATGGTTAGCCTTACTTTTTTTGAATGGATAAAACTTATTGTCGCCGATTCCAAATGTTTCGTATATTTTGGATAATTTAGGATATTTTATGTAGATCAACATCTAATTTGCTATAATATGTCGCCTCATTCGCCTGCAATCCACGTTCCATTACAAATGTGGCCGAATTTCAAAATACGAAAATTCCAATAACCGCACTCACCTTATGCCTCCTACCGGTAGTTTCATGCATAACGTGTCATATACACTACCCATAATCATTTTGGACCGGAATTTCAACAAAAAAAAGTTTTCAATTTTTTCCGAAAATCCATGATGGTTAGCCTTACTTTTTTTGAATGGATAAAACTTATTGTCGCCGATTCCAAATGTTTCGTATATTTTGGATAATTTAGGATATTTTATGTAGATCAACATCTAATTTGCTATAATATGTCGCCTCATTCGCCTGCAATCCACGTTCCATTACAAATGTGGCCGAATTTCAAAATACGAAAATTCCAATAACCGCACTCACCTTACGCCTCCTACCGGTAGTTTCATGCATAACGTGTCATATACATTACCCATAATCATTTTTGGCCGGAATTTCAACAAAAAAAAGTTTTCAATTTTTTCCGAAAATCCATGATGGTTAGCCTTACTTTTTTTGAACGGATAAAATTTATTGTCGCCGATTCCAAATGTTTCGTATATTTTGGATAATTTAGGATATTTTATGTAGATCAACATCTAATTTGCTATAATATGTCGCCTCATTCGCCTGCAATCCACGTTCCATTACAAATGTGGCCGAATTTCAAAATACGAAAATTCCAATAACCGCACTCACCTTATGCCTCCTACCGGTAGTTTCATGCATAACGTGTCATATACACTACCCATAATCATTTTGGACCGGAATTTCAACAAAAAAAAGTTTTCAATTTTTTCCGAAAATCCATGATGGTTAGCCTTACTTTTTTTGAACGGATAAAATTTATTGTCGCCGATTCCAAATGTTTCGTATATTTTGGATAATTTAGGATATTTTATGTAGATCAACATCTAATTTGCTATAATATGTCGCCTCATTCGCCTGCAATCCACGTTCCATTACAAATGTGGCCGAATTTCAAAATACGAAAATTCCAATAACCGCACTCACCTTATGCCTCCTACCGGTAGTTTCATGCATAACGTGTCATATACACTACCCATAATCATTTTGGACCGGAATTTCAACAAAAAAAAGTTTTCAATTTTTTCCGAAAATCCATGATGGTTACCTTACTTTTTTTGAATGGATAAAACTTATTGTCGCCGATTCCAAATGTTTCGTATATTTTGGATAATTTAGGATATTTTATGTAGATCAACATCTAATTTGCTATAATATGTCGCCTCATTCGCCTGCAATCCACGTTCCATTACAAATGTGGCCGAATTTCAAAATACGAAAATTCCAATAACCGCACTCACCTTACGCCTCCTACCGGTAGTTTCATGCATAACGTGTCATATACATTACCCATAATCATTTTTGGCCGGAATTTCAACAAAAAAAAGTTTTCAATTTTTTCCGAAAATCCATGATGGTTAGCCTTACTTTTTTTGAACGGATAAAATTTATTGTCGCCGATTCCAAATGTTTCGTATATTTTGGATAATTTAGGATATTTTATGTAGATCAACATCTAATTTGCTATAATATGTCGCCTCATTCGCCTGCAATCCACGTTCCATTACAAATGTGGCCGAATTTCAAAATACGAAAATTCCAATAACCGCACTCACCTTATGCCTCCTACCGGTAGTTTCATGCATAACGTGTCATATACACTACCCATAATCATTTTGGACCGGAATTTCAACAAAAAAAAGTTTTCAATTTTTTCCGAAAATCCATGATGGTTAGCCTTACTTTTTTTGAACGGATAAAATTTATTGTCGCCGATTCCAAATGTTTCGTATATTTTGGATAATTTAGGATATTTTATGTAGATCAACATCTAATTTGCTATAATATGTCGCCTCATTCGCCTGCAATCCACGTTCCATTACAAATGTGGCCGAATTTCAAAATACGAAAATTCCAATAACCGCACTCACCTTATGCCTCCTACCGGTAGTTTCATGCATAACGTGTCATATACACTACCCATAATCATTTTTGGCCGGAATTTCAACAAAAAAAAGTTTTCAATTTTTTCCGAAAATCCATGATGGTTAGCCTTACTTTTTTTGAACGGATAAAATTTATTGTCGCCGATTCCAAATGTTTCGTATATTTTGGATAATTTAGGATATTTTATGTAGATCAACATCTAATTTGCTATAATATGTCGCCTCATTCGCCTGCAATCCACGTTCCATTACAAATGTGGCCGAATTTCAAAATACGAAAATTCCAATAACCGCACTCACCTTATGCCTCCTACCGGTAGTTTCATGCATAACGTGTCATATACACTACCCATAATCATTTTGGACCGGAATTTCAACAAAAAAAAGTTTTCAATTTTTTCCGAAAATCCATGATGGTTAGCCTTACTTTTTTTGAACGGATAAAATTTATTGTCGCCGATTCCAAATGTTTCGTATATTTTGGATAATTTAGGATATTTTATGTAGATCAACATCTAATTTGCTATAATATGTCGCCTCATTCGCCTGCAATCCACGTTCCATTACAAATGTGGCCGAATTTCAAAATACGAAAATTCCAATAACCGCACTCACCTTATGCCTCCTACCGGTAGTTTCATGCATAACGTGTCATATACACTACCCATAATCATTTTTGGCCGGAATTTCAACAAAAAAAAGTTTTCAATTTTTTCCGAAAATCCATGATGGTTAGCCTTACTTTTTTTGAACGGATAAAATTTATTGTCGCCGATTCCAAATGTTTCGTATATTTTGGATAATTTAGGATATTTTATGTAGATCAACATCTAATTTGCTATAATATGTCGCCTCATTCGCCTGCAATCCACGTTCCATTACAAATGTGGCCGAATTTCAAAATACGAAAATTCCAATAACCGCACTCACCTTATGCCTCCTACCGGTAGTTTCATGCATAACGTGTCATATACACTACCCATAATCATTTTGGACCGGAATTTCAACAAAAAAAAGTTTTCAATTTTTTCCGAAAATCCATGATGGTTAGCCTTACTTTTTTTGAACGGATAAAATTTATTGTCGCCGATTCCAAATGTTTCGTATATTTTGGATAATTTAGGATATTTTATGTAGATCAACATCTAATTTGCTATAATATGTCGCCTCATTCGCCTGCAATCCACGTTCCATTACAAATGTGGCCGAATTTCAAAATACGAAAATTCCAATAACCGCACTCACCTTATGCCTCCTACCGGTAGTTTCATGCATAACGTGTCATATACACTACCCATAATCATTTTGGACCGGAATTTCAACAAAAAAAAGTTTTCAATTTTTTCCGAAAATCCATGATGGTTACCTTACTTTTTTTGAATGGATAAAACTTATTGTCGCCGATTCCAAATGTTTCGTATATTTTGGATAATTTAGGATATTTTATGTAGATCAACATCTAATTTGCTATAATATGTCGCCTCATTCGCCTGCAATCCACGTTCCATTACAAATGTGGCCGAATTTCAAAATACGAAAATTCCAATAACCGCACTCACCTTACGCCTCCTACCGGTAGTTTCATGCATAACGTGTCATATACATTACCCATAATCATTTTTGGCCGGAATTTCAACAAAAAAAAGTTTTCAATTTTTTCCGAAAATCCATGATGGTTAGCCTTACTTTTTTTGAACGGATAAAATTTATTGTCGCCGATTCCAAATGTTTCGTATATTTTGGATAATTTAGGATATTTTATGTAGATCAACATCTAATTTGCTATAATATGTCGCCTCATTCGCCTGCAATCCACGTTCCATTACAAATGTGGCCGAATTTCAAAATACGAAAATTCCAATAACCGCACTCACCTTATGCCTCCTACCGGTAGTTTCATGCATAACGTGTCATATACACTACCCATAATCATTTTTGGCCGGAATTTCAACAAAAAAAAGTTTTCAATTTTTTCCGAAAATCCATGATGGTTAGCCTTACTTTTTTTGAACGGATAAAATTTATTGTCGCCGATTCCAAATGTTTCGTATATTTTGGATAATTTAGGATATTTTATGTAGATCAACATCTAATTTGCTATAATATGTCGCCTCATTCGCCTGCAATCCACGTTCCATTACAAATGTGGCCGAATTTCAAAATACGAAAATTCCAATAACCGCACTCACCTTATGCCTCCTACCGGTAGTTTCATGCATAACGTGTCATATACACTACCCATAATCATTTTGGACCGGAATTTCAACAAAAAAAAGTTTTCAATTTTTTCCGAAAATCCATGATGGTTAGCCTTACTTTTTTTGAACGGATAAAATTTATTGTCGCCGATTCCAAATGTTTCGTATATTTTGGATAATTTAGGATATTTTATGTAGATCAACATCTAATTTGCTATAATATGTCGCCTCATTCGCCTGCAATCCACGTTCCATTACAAATGTGGCCGAATTTCAAAATACGAAAATTCCAATAACCGCACTCACCTTATGCCTCCTACCGGTAGTTTCATGCATAACGTGTCATATACACTACCCATAATCATTTTGGACCGGAATTTCAACAAAAAAAAGTTTTCAATTTTTTCCGAAAATCCATGATGGTTAGCCTTACTTTTTTTGAACGGATAAAATTTATTGTCGCCGATTCCAAATGTTTCGTATATTTTGGATAATTTAGGATATTTTATGTAGATCAACATCTAATTTGCTATAATATGTCGCCTCATTCGCCTGCAATCCACGTTCCATTACAAATGTGGCCGAATTTCAAAATACGAAAATTCCAATAACCGCACTCACCTTATGCCTCCTACCGGTAGTTTCATGCATAACGTGTCATATACACTACCCATAATCATTTTTGGCCGGAATTTCAACAAAAAAAAGTTTTCAATTTTTTCCGAAAATCCATGATGGTTAGCCTTACTTTTTTTGAACGGATAAAATTTATTGTCGCCGATTCCAAATGTTTCGTATATTTTGGATAATTTAGGATATTTTATGTAGATCAACATCTAATTTGCTATAATATGTCGCCTCATTCGCCTGCAATCCACGTTCCATTACAAATGTGGCCGAATTTCAAAATACGAAAATTCCAATAACCGCACTCACCTTATGCCTCCTACCGGTAGTTTCATGCATAACGTGTCATATACACTACCCATAATCATTTTGGACCGGAATTTCAACAAAAAAAAGTTTTCAATTTTTTCCGAAAATCCATGATGGTTAGCCTTACTTTTTTTGAACGGATAAAATTTATTGTCGCCGATTCCAAATGTTTCGTATATTTTGGATAATTTAGGATATTTTATGTAGATCAACATCTAATTTGCTATAATATGTCGCCTCATTCGCCTGCAATCCACGTTCCATTACAAATGTGGCCGAATTTCAAAATACGAAAATTCCAATAACCGCACTCACCTTACGCCTCCTACCGGTAGTTTCATGCATAACGTGTCATATACATTACCCATAATCATTTTTGGCCGGAATTTCAACAAAAAAAAGTTTTCAATTTTTTCCGAAAATCCATGATGGTTAGCCTTACTTTTTTTGAACGGATAAAATTTATTGTCGCCGATTCCAAATGTTTCGTATATTTTGGATAATTTAGGATATTTTATGTAGATCAACATCTAATTTGCTATAATATGTCGCCTCATTCGCCTGCAATCCACGTTCCATTACAAATGTGGCCGAATTTCAAAATACGAAAATTCCAATAACCGCACTCACCTTATGCCTCCTACCGGTAGTTTCATGCATAACGTGTCATATACACTACCCATAATCATTTTTGGCCGGAATTTCAACAAAAAAAAGTTTTCAATTTTTTCCGAAAATCCATGATGGTTAGCCTTACTTTTTTTGAACGGATAAAATTTATTGTCGCCGATTCCAAATGTTTCGTATATTTTGGATAATTTAGGATATTTTATGTAGATCAACATCTAATTTGCTATAATATGTCGCCTCATTCGCCTGCAATCCACGTTCCATTACAAATGTGGCCGAATTTCAAAATACGAAAATTCCAATAACCGCACTCACCTTATGCCTCCTACCGGTAGTTTCATGCATAACGTGTCATATACACTACCCATAATCATTTTGGACCGGAATTTCAACAAAAAAAAGTTTTCAATTTTTTCCGAAAATCCATGATGGTTAGCCTTACTTTTTTTGAACGGATAAAATTTATTGTCGCCGATTCCAAATGTTTCGTATATTTTGGATAATTTAGGATATTTTATGTAGATCAACATCTAATTTGCTATAATATGTCGCCTCATTCGCCTGCAATCCACGTTCCATTACAAATGTGGCCGAATTTCAAAATACGAAAATTCCAATAACCGCACTCACCTTATGCCTCCTACCGGTAGTTTCATGCATAACGTGTCATATACACTACCCATAATCATTTTTGGCCGGAATTTCAACAAAAAAAAGTTTTCAATTTTTTCCGAAAATCCATGATGGTTAGCCTTACTTTTTTTGAACGGATAAAATTTATTGTCGCCGATTCCAAATGTTTCGTATATTTTGGATAATTTAGGATATTTTATGTAGATCAACATCTAATTTGCTATAATATGTCGCCTCATTCGCCTGCAATCCACGTTCCATTACAAATGTGGCCGAATTTCAAAATACGAAAATTCCAATAACCGCACTCACCTTATGCCTCCTACCGGTAGTTTCATGCATAACGTGTCATATACACTACCCATAATCATTTTGGACCGGAATTTCAACAAAAAAAAGTTTTCAATTTTTTCCGAAAATCCATGATGGTTAGCCTTACTTTTTTTGAACGGATAAAATTTATTGTCGCCGATTCCAAATGTTTCGTATATTTTGGATAATTTAGGATATTTTATGTAGATCAACATCTAATTTGCTATAATATGTCGCCTCATTCGCCTGCAATCCACGTTCCATTACAAATGTGGCCGAATTTCAAAATACGAAAATTCCAATAACCGCACTCACCTTATGCCTCCTACCGGTAGTTTCATGCATAACGTGTCATATACACTACCCATAATCATTTTTGGCCGGAATTTCAACAAAAAAAAGTTTTCAATTTTTTCCGAAAATCCATGATGGTTAGCCTTACTTTTTTTGAACGGATAAAATTTATTGTCGCCGATTCCAAATGTTTCGTATATTTTGGATAATTTAGGATATTTTATGTAGATCAACATCTAATTTGCTATAATATGTCGCCTCATTCGCCTGCAATCCACGTTCCATTACAAATGTGGCCGAATTTCAAAATACGAAAATTCCAATAACCGCACTCACCTTATGCCTCCTACCGGTAGTTTCATGCATAACGTGTCATATACACTACCCATAATCATTTTGGACCGGAATTTCAACAAAAAAAAGTTTTCAATTTTTTCCGAAAATCCATGATGGTTAGCCTTACTTTTTTTGAACGGATAAAATTTATTGTCGCCGATTCCAAATGTTTCGTATATTTTGGATAATTTAGGATATTTTATGTAGATCAACATCTAATTTGCTATAATATGTCGCCTCATTCGCCTGCAATCCACGTTCCATTACAAATGTGGCCGAATTTCAAAATACGAAAATTCCAATAACCGCACTCACCTTATGCCTCCTACCGGTAGTTTCATGCATAACGTGTCATATACACTACCCATAATCATTTTTGGCCGGAATTTCAACAAAAAAAAGTTTTCAATTTTTTCCGAAAATCCATGATGGTTAGCCTTACTTTTTTTGAACGGATAAAATTTATTGTCGCCGATTCCAAATGTTTCGTATATTTTGGATAATTTAGGATATTTTATGTAGATCAACATCTAATTTGCTATAATATGTCGCCTCATTCGCCTGCAATCCACGTTCCATTACAAATGTGGCCGAATTTCAAAATACGAAAATTCCAATAACCGCACTCACCTTATGCCTCCTACCGGTAGTTTCATGCATAACGTGTCATATACACTACCCATAATCATTTTGGACCGGAATTTCAACAAAAAAAAGTTTTCAATTTTTTCCGAAAATCCATGATGGTTAGCCTTACTTTTTTTGAACGGATAAAATTTATTGTCGCCGATTCCAAATGTTTCGTATATTTTGGATAATTTAGGATATTTTATGTAGATCAACATCTAATTTGCTATAATATGTCGCCTCATTCGCCTGCAATCCACGTTCCATTACAAATGTGGCCGAATTTCAAAATACGAAAATTCCAATAACCGCACTCACCTTATGCCTCCTACCGGTAGTTTCATGCATAACGTGTCATATACACTACCCATAATCATTTTGGACCGGAATTTCAACAAAAAAAAGTTTTCAATTTTTTCCGAAAATCCATGATGGTTACCTTACTTTTTTTGAATGGATAAAACTTATTGTCGCCGATTCCAAATGTTTCGTATATTTTGGATAATTTAGGATATTTTATGTAGATCAACATCTAATTTGCTATAATATGTCGCCTCATTCGCCTGCAATCCACGTTCCATTACAAATGTGGCCGAATTTCAAAATACGAAAATTCCAATAACCGCACTCACCTTACGCCTCCTACCGGTAGTTTCATGCATAACGTGTCATATACATTACCCATAATCATTTTTGGCCGGAATTTCAACAAAAAAAAGTTTTCAATTTTTTCCGAAAATCCATGATGGTTAGCCTTACTTTTTTTGAACGGATAAAATTTATTGTCGCCGATTCCAAATGTTTCGTATATTTTGGATAATTTAGGATATTTTATGTAGATCAACATCTAATTTGCTATAATATGTCGCCTCATTCGCCTGCAATCCACGTTCCATTACAAATGTGGCCGAATTTCAAAATACGAAAATTCCAATAACCGCACTCACCTTATGCCTCCTACCGGTAGTTTCATGCATAACGTGTCATATACACTACCCATAATCATTTTGGACCGGAATTTCAACAAAAAAAAGTTTTCAATTTTTTCCGAAAATCCATGATGGTTAGCCTTACTTTTTTTGAACGGATAAAATTTATTGTCGCCGATTCCAAATGTTTCGTATATTTTGGATAATTTAGGATATTTTATGTAGATCAACATCTAATTTGCTATAATATGTCGCCTCATTCGCCTGCAATCCACGTTCCATTACAAATGTGGCCGAATTTCAAAATACGAAAATTCCAATAACCGCACTCACCTTATGCCTCCTACCGGTAGTTTCATGCATAACGTGTCATATACACTACCCATAATCATTTTTGGCCGGAATTTCAACAAAAAAAAGTTTTCAATTTTTTCCGAAAATCCATGATGGTTAGCCTTACTTTTTTTGAACGGATAAAATTTATTGTCGCCGATTCCAAATGTTTCGTATATTTTGGATAATTTAGGATATTTTATGTAGATCAACATCTAATTTGCTATAATATGTCGCCTCATTCGCCTGCAATCCACGTTCCATTACAAATGTGGCCGAATTTCAAAATACGAAAATTCCAATAACCGCACTCACCTTATGCCTCCTACCGGTAGTTTCATGCATAACGTGTCATATACACTACCCATAATCATTTTGGACCGGAATTTCAACAAAAAAAAGTTTTCAATTTTTTCCGAAAATCCATGATGGTTAGCCTTACTTTTTTTGAACGGATAAAATTTATTGTCGCCGATTCCAAATGTTTCGTATATTTTGGATAATTTAGGATATTTTATGTAGATCAACATCTAATTTGCTATAATATGTCGCCTCATTCGCCTGCAATCCACGTTCCATTACAAATGTGGCCGAATTTCAAAATACGAAAATTCCAATAACCGCACTCACCTTACGCCTCCTACCGGTAGTTTCATGCATAACGTGTCATATACATTACCCATAATCATTTTTGGCCGGAATTTCAACAAAAAAAAGTTTTCAATTTTTTCCGAAAATCCATGATGGTTAGCCTTACTTTTTTTGAACGGATAAAATTTATTGTCGCCGATTCCAAATGTTTCGTATATTTTGGATAATTTAGGATATTTTATGTAGATCAACATCTAATTTGCTATAATATGTCGCCTCATTCGCCTGCAATCCACGTTCCATTACAAATGTGGCCGAATTTCAAAATACGAAAATTCCAATAACCGCACTCACCTTATGCCTCCTACCGGTAGTTTCATGCATAACGTGTCATATACACTACCCATAATCATTTTTGGCCGGAATTTCAACAAAAAAAAGTTTTCAATTTTTTCCGAAAATCCATGATGGTTAGCCTTACTTTTTTTGAACGGATAAAATTTATTGTCGCCGATTCCAAATGTTTCGTATATTTTGGATAATTTAGGATATTTTATGTAGATCAACATCTAATTTGCTATAATATGTCGCCTCATTCGCCTGCAATCCACGTTCCATTACAAATGTGGCCGAATTTCAAAATACGAAAATTCCAATAACCGCACTCACCTTATGCCTCCTACCGGTAGTTTCATGCATAACGTGTCATATACACTACCCATAATCATTTTTGGCCGGAATTTCAACAAAAAAAAGTTTTCAATTTTTTCCGAAAATCCATGATGGTTAGCCTTACTTTTTTTGAACGGATAAAATTTATTGTCGCCGATTCCAAATGTTTCGTATATTTTGGATAATTTAGGATATTTTATGTAGATCAACATCTAATTTGCTATAATATGTCGCCTCATTCGCCTGCAATCCACGTTCCATTACAAATGTGGCCGAATTTCAAAATACGAAAATTCCAATAACCGCACTCACCTTATGCCTCCTACCGGTAGTTTCATGCATAACGTGTCATATACACTACCCATAATCATTTTGGACCGGAATTTCAACAAAAAAAAGTTTTCAATTTTTTCCGAAAATCCATGATGGTTAGCCTTACTTTTTTTGAACGGATAAAACTTATTGTCGCCGATTCCAAATGTTTCGTATATTTTGGATAATTTAGGATATTTTATGTAGATCAACATCTAATTTGCTATAATATGTCGCCTCATTCGCCTGCAATCCACGTTCCATTACAAATGTGGCCGAATTTCAAAATACGAAAATTCCAATAACCGCACTCACCTTATGCCTCCTACCGGTAGTTTCATGCATAACGTGTCATATACACTACCCATAATCATTTTGGACCGGAATTTCAACAAAAAAAAGTTTTCAATTTTTTCCGAAAATCCATGATGGTTAGCCTTACTTTTTTTGAACGGATAAAATTTATTGTCGCCGATTCCAAATGTTTCGTATATTTTGGATAATTTAGGATATTTTATGTAGATCAACATCTAATTTGCTATAATATGTCGCCTCATTCGCCTGCAATCCACGTTCCATTACAAATGTGGCCGAATTTCAAAATACGAAAATTCCAATAACCGCACTCACCTTACGCCTCCTACCGGTAGTTTCATGCATAACGTGTCATATACATTACCCATAATCATTTTTGGCCGGAATTTCAACAAAAAAAAGTTTTCAATTTTTTCCGAAAATCCATGATGGTTAGCCTTACTTTTTTTGAACGGATAAAATTTATTGTCGCCGATTCCAAATGTTTCGTATATTTTGGATAATTTAGGATATTTTATGTAGATCAACATCTAATTTGCTATAATATGTCGCCTCATTCGCCTGCAATCCACGTTCCATTACAAATGTGGCCGAATTTCAAAATACGAAAATTCCAATAACCGCACTCACCTTACGCCTCCTACCGGTAGTTTCATGCATAACGTGTCATATACATTACCCATAATCATTTTTGGCCGGAATTTCAACAAAAAAAAGTTTTCAATTTTTTCCGAAAATCCATGATGGTTAGCCTTACTTTTTTTGAACGGATAAAATTTATTGTCGCCGATTCCAAATGTTTCGTATATTTTGGATAATTTAGGATATTTTATGTAGATCAACATCTAATTTGCTATAATATGTCGCCTCATTCGCCTGCAATCCACGTTCCATTACAAATGTGGCCGAATTTCAAAATACGAAAATTCCAATAACCGCACTCACCTTATGCCTCCTACCGGTAGTTTCATGCATAACGTGTCATATACACTACCCATAATCATTTTGGACCGGAATTTCAACAAAAAAAAGTTTTCAATTTTTTCCGAAAATCCATGATGGTTAGCCTTACTTTTTTTGAACGGATAAAATTTATTGTCGCCGATTCCAAATGTTTCGTATATTTTGGATAATTTAGGATATTTTATGTAGATCAACATCTAATTTGCTATAATATGTCGCCTCATTCGCCTGCAATCCACGTTCCATTACAAATGTGGCCGAATTTCAAAATACGAAAATTCCAATAACCGCACTCACCTTATGCCTCCTACCGGTAGTTTCATGCATAACGTGTCATATACACTACCCATAATCATTTTGGACCGGAATTTCAACAAAAAAAAGTTTTCAATTTTTTCCGAAAATCCATGATGGTTAGCCTTACTTTTTTTGAACGGATAAAACTTATTGTCGCCGATTCCAAATGTTTCGTATATTTTGGATAATTTAGGATATTTTATGTAGATCAACATCTAATTTGCTATAATATGTCGCCTCATTCGCCTGCAATCCACGTTCCATTACAAATGTGGCCGAATTTCAAAATACGAAAATTCCAATAACCGCACTCACCTTACGCCTCCTACCGGTAGTTTCATGCATAACGTGTCATATACATTACCCATAATCATTTTTGGCCGGAATTTCAACAAAAAAAAGTTTTCAATTTTTTCCGAAAATCCATGATGGTTAGCCTTACTTTTTTTGAACGGATAAAATTTATTGTCGCCGATTCCAAATGTTTCGTATATTTTGGATAATTTAGGATATTTTATGTAGATCAACATCTAATTTGCTATAATATGTCGCCTCATTCGCCTGCAATCCACGTTCCATTACAAATGTGGCCGAATTTCAAAATACGAAAATTCCAATAACCGCACTCACCTTATGCCTCCTACCGGTAGTTTCATGCATAACGTGTCATATACACTACCCATAATCATTTTTGGCCGGAATTTCAACAAAAAAAAGTTTTCAATTTTTTCCGAAAATCCATGATGGTTAGCCTTACTTTTTTTGAACGGATAAAATTTATTGTCGCCGATTCCAAATGTTTCGTATATTTTGGATAATTTAGGATATTTTATGTAGATCAACATCTAATTTGCTATAATATGTCGCCTGCAATCCACGTTCCATTACAAATGTGGCCGAATTTCAAAATACGAAAATTCCAATAACCGCACTCACCTTACGCCTCCTACCGGTAGTTTCATGCATAACGTGTCATATACACTACCCATAATCATTTTGGACCGGAATTTCAACAAAAAAAAGTTTTCAATTTTTTCCGAAAATCCATGATGGTTAGCCTTACTTTTTTTGAACGGATAAAATTTATTGTCGCCGATTCCAAATGTTTCGTATATTTTGGATAATTTAGGATATTTTATGTAGATCAACATCTAATTTGCTATAATATGTCGCCTCATTCGCCTGCAATCCACGTTCCATTACAAATGTGGCCGAATTTCAAAATACGAAAATTCCAATAACCGCACTCACCTTACGCCTCCTACCGGTAGTTTCATGCATAACGTGTCATATACATTACCCATAATCATTTTTGGCCGGAATTTCAACAAAAAAAAGTTTTCAATTTTTTCCGAAAATCCATGATGGTTAGCCTTACTTTTTTTGAACGGATAAAATTTATTGTCGCCGATTCCAAATGTTTCGTATATTTTGGATAATTTAGGATATTTTATGTAGATCAACATCTAATTTGCTATAATATGTCGCCTCATTCGCCTGCAATCCACGTTCCATTACAAATGTGGCCGAATTTCAAAATACGAAAATTCCAATAACCGCACTCACCTTACGCCTCCTACCGGTAGTTTCATGCATAACGTGTCATATACACTACCCATAATCATTTTGGACCGGAATTTCAACAAAAAAAAGTTTTCAATTTTTTCCGAAAATCCATGATGGTTAGCCTTACTTTTTTTGAATGGATAAAACTTATTGTCGCCGATTCCAAATGTTTCGTATATTTTGGATAATTTAGGATATTTTATGTAGATCAACATCTAATTTGCTATAATATGTCGCCTCATTCGCCTGCAATCCACGTTCCATTACAAATGTGGCCGAATTTCAAAATACGAAAATTCCAATAACCGCACTCACCTTACGCCTCCTACCGGTAGTTTCATGCATAACGTGTCATATACATTACCCATAATCATTTTTGGCCGGAATTTCAACAAAAAAAAGTTTTCAATTTTTTCCGAAAATCCATGATGGTTAGCCTTACTTTTTTTGAACGGATAAAATTTATTGTCGCCGATTCCAAATGTTTCGTATATTTTGGATAATTTAGGATATTTTATGTAGATCAACATCTAATTTGCTATAATATGTCGCCTCATTCGCCTGCAATCCACGTTCCATTACAAATGTGGCCGAATTTCAAAATACGAAAATTCCAATAACCGCACTCACCTTATGCCTCCTACCGGTAGTTTCATGCATAACGTGTCATATACACTACCCATAATCATTTTTGGCCGGAATTTCAACAAAAAAAAGTTTTCAATTTTTTCCGAAAATCCATGATGGTTAGCCTTACTTTTTTTGAATGGATAAAACTTATTGTCGCCGATTCCAAATGTTTCGTATATTTTGGATAATTTAGGATATTTTATGTAGATCAACATCTAATTTGCTATAATATGTCGCCTCATTCGCCTGCAATCCACGTTCCATTACAAATGTGGCCGAATTTCAAAATACGAAAATTCCAATAACCGCACTCACCTTACGCCTCCTACCGGTAGTTTCATGCATAACGTGTCATATACATTACCCATAATCATTTTTGGCCGGAATTTCAACAAAAAAAAGTTTTCAATTTTTTCCGAAAATCCATGATGGTTAGCCTTACTTTTTTTGAACGGATAAAATTTATTGTCGCCGATTCCAAATGTTTCGTATATTTTGGATAATTTAGGATATTTTATGTAGATCAACATCTAATTTGCTATAATATGTCGCCTCATTCGCCTGCAATCCACGTTCCATTACAAATGTGGCCGAATTTCAAAATACGAAAATTCCAATAACCGCACTCACCTTATGCCTCCTACCGGTAGTTTCATGCATAACGTGTCATATACACTACCCATAATCATTTTTGGCCGGAATTTCAACAAAAAAAAGTTTTCAATTTTTTCCGAAAATCCATGATGGTTAGCCTTACTTTTTTTGAACGGATAAAATTTATTGTCGCCGATTCCAAATGTTTCGTATATTTTGGATAATTTAGGATATTTTATGTAGATCAACATCTAATTTGCTATAATATGTCGCCTCATTCGCCTGCAATCCACGTTCCATTACAAATGTGGCCGAATTTCAAAATACGAAAATTCCAATAACCGCACTCACCTTATGCCTCCTACCGGTAGTTTCATGCATAACGTGTCATATACACTACCCATAATCATTTTTGGCCGGAATTTCAACAAAAAAAAGTTTTCAATTTTTTCCGAAAATCCATGATGGTTAGCCTTACTTTTTTTGAACGGATAAAATTTATTGTCGCCGATTCCAAATGTTTCGTATATTTTGGATAATTTAGGATATTTTATGTAGATCAACATCTAATTTGCTATAATATGTCGCCTCATTCGCCTGCAATCCACGTTCCATTACAAATGTGGCCGAATTTCAAAATACGAAAATTCCAATAACCGCACTCACCTTACGCCTCCTACCGGTAGTTTCATGCATAACGTGTCATATACATTACCCATAATCATTTTTGGCCGGAATTTCAACAAAAAAAAGTTTTCAATTTTTTCCGAAAATCCATGATGGTTAGCCTTACTTTTTTTGAACGGATAAAATTTATTGTCGCCGATTCCAAATGTTTCGTATATTTTGGATAATTTAGGATATTTTATGTAGATCAACATCTAATTTGCTATAATATGTCGCCTCATTCGCCTGCAATCCACGTTCCATTACAAATGTGGCCGAATTTCAAAATACGAAAATTCCAATAACCGCACTCACCTTACGCCTCCTACCGGTAGTTTCATGCATAACGTGTCATATACATTACCCATAATCATTTTGGACCGGAATTTCAACAAAAAAAAGTTTTCAATTTTTTCCGAAAATCCATGATGGTTAGCCTTACTTTTTTTGAACGGATAAAATTTATTGTCGCCGATTCCAAATGTTTCGTATATTTTGGATAATTTAGGATATTTTATGTAGATCAACATCTAATTTGCTATAATATGTCGCCTCATTCGCCTGCAATCCACGTTCCATTACAAATGTGGCCGAATTTCAAAATACGAAAATTCCAATAACCGCACTCACCTTACGCCTCCTACCGGTAGTTTCATGCATAACGTGTCATATACATTACCCATAATCATTTTTGGCCGGAATTTCAACAAAAAAAAGTTTTCAATTTTTTCCGAAAATCCATGATGGTTAGCCTTACTTTTTTTGAACGGATAAAATTTATTGTCGCCGATTCCAAATGTTTCGTATATTTTGGATAATTTAGGATATTTTAAGTAGATCAACATCTAATTTGCTATAATATGTCGCCTCATTCGCCTGCAATCCACGTTCCATTACAAATGTGGCCGAATTTCAAAATACGAAAATTCCAATAACCGCACTCACCTTACGCCTCCTACCGGTAGTTTCATGCATAACGTGTCATATACATTACCCATAATCATTTTTGGCCGGAATTTCAACAAAAAAAAGTTTTCAATTTTTTCCGAAAATCCATGATGGTTAGCCTTACTTTTTTTGAACGGATAAAATTTATTGTCGCCGATTCCAAATGTTTCGTATATTTTGGATAATTTAGGATATTTTATGTAGATCAACATCTAATTTGCTATAATATGTCGCCTCATTCGCCTGCAATCCACGTTCCATTACAAATGTGGCCGAATTTCAAAATACGAAAATTCCAATAACCGCACTCACCTTACGCCTCCTATCGGTAGTTTCATGCATAACGTGTCATATACATTACCCATAATCATTTTTGGCCGGAATTTCAACAAAAAAAAGTTTTCAATTTTTTCCGAAAATCCATGATGGTTAGCCTTACTTTTTTTGAACGGATAAAATTTATTGTCGCCGATTCCAAATGTTTCGTATATTTTGGATAATTTAGGATATTTTATGTAGATCAACATCTAATTTGCTATAATATGTCGCCTCATTCGCCTGCAATCCACGTTCCATTACAAATGTGGCCGAATTTCAAAATACGAAAATTCCAATAACCGCACTCACCTTATGCCTCCTACCGGTAGTTTCATGCATAACGTGTCATATACACTACCCATAATCATTTTGGACCGGAATTTCAACAAAAAAAAGTTTTCAATTTTTTCCGAAAATCCATGATGGTTAGCCTTACTTTTTTTGAACGGATAAAATTTATTGTCGCCGATTCCAAATGTTTCGTATATTTTGGATAATTTAGGATATTTTATGTAGATCAACATCTAATTTGCTATAATATGTCGCCTCATTCGCCTGCAATCCACGTTCCATTACAAATGTGGCCGAATTTCAAAATACGAAAATTCCAATAACCGCACTCACCTTATGCCTCCTACCGGTAGTTTCATGCATAACGTGTCATATACACTACCCATAATCATTTTTGGCCGGAATTTCAACAAAAAAAAGTTTTCAATTTTTTCCGAAAATCCATGATGGTTAGCCTTACTTTTTTTGAACGGATAAAATTTATTGTCGCCGATTCCAAATGTTTCGTATATTTTGGATAATTTAGGATATTTTATGTAGATCAACATCTAATTTGCTATAATATGTCGCCTCATTCGCCTGCAATCCACGTTCCATTACAAATGTGGCCGAATTTCAAAATACGAAAATTCCAATAACCGCACTCACCTTATGCCTCCTACCGGTAGTTTCATGCATAACGTGTCATATACACTACCCATAATCATTTTGGACCGGAATTTCAACAAAAAAAAGTTTTCAATTTTTTCCGAAAATCCATGATGGTTAGCCTTACTTTTTTTGAACGGATAAAATTTATTGTCGCCGATTCCAAATGTTTCGTATATTTTGGATAATTTAGGATATTTTATGTAGATCAACATCTAATTTGCTATAATATGTCGCCTCATTCGCCTGCAATCCACGTTCCATTACAAATGTGGCCGAATTTCAAAATACGAAAATTCCAATAACCGCACTCACCTTATGCCTCCTACCGGTAGTTTCATGCATAACGTGTCATATACACTACCCATAATCATTTTGGACCGGAATTTCAACAAAAAAAAGTTTTCAATTTTTTCCGAAAATCCATGATGGTTAGTCTTACTTTTTTTGAACGGATAAAATTTATTGTCGCCGATTCCAAATGTTTCGTATATTTTGGATAATTTAGGATATTTTATGTAGATCAACATCTAATTTGCTATAATATGTCGCCTCATTCGCCTGCAATCCACGTTCCATTACAAATGTGGCCGAATTTCAAAATACGAAAATTCCAATAACCGCACTCACCTTATGCCTCCTACCGGTAGTTTCATGCATAACGTGTCATATACACTACCCATAATCATTTTGGACCGGAATTTCAACAAAAAAAAGTTTTCAATTTTTTCCGAAAATCCATGATGGTTGTTAGCCTTACTTTTTTTGAACGGATAAAATTTATTGTCGCCGATTCCAAATGTTTCGTATATTTTGGATAATTTAGGATATTTTATGTAGATCAACATCTAATTTGCTATAATATGTCGCCTCATTCGCCTGCAATCCACGTTCCATTACAAATGTGGCCGAATTTCAAAATACGAAAATTCCAATAACCGCACTCACCTTATGCCTCCTACCGGTAGTTTCATGCATAACGTGTCATATACACTACCCATAATCATTTTTGGCCGGTTTTTCAACAAAAAAAAGTTTTCAATTTTTTCCGAAAATCCATGATGGTTAGCCTTACTTTTTTTGAACGGATAAAATTTATTGTCGCCGATTCCAAATGTTTCGTATATTTTGGATAATTTAGGATATTTTATGTAGATCAACATCTAATTTGCTATAATATGTCGCCTCATTCGCCTGCAATCCACGTTCCATTACAAATGTGGCCGAATTTCAAAATACGAAAATTCCAATAACCGCACTCACCTTACGCCTCCTACCGGTAGTTTCATGCATAACGTGTCATATACATTACCCATAATCATTTTGGACCGGAATTTCAACAAAAAAAAGTTTTCAATTTTTTCCGAAAATCCATGATGGTTAGCCTTACTTTTTTTGAACGGATAAAATTTATTGTCGCCGATTCCAAATGTTTCGTATATTTTGGATAATTTAGGATATTTTATGTAGATCAACATCTAATTTGCTATAATATGTCGCCTCATTCGCCTGCAATTCACGTTCCATTACAAATGTGGCCGAATTTCAAAATACGAAAATTCCAATAACCGCACTCACCTTACGCCTCCTACCGGTAGTTTCATGCATAACGTGTCATATACAGCCTTACTTTTTTTGAACGGATAAAATTTATTGTCGCCGATTCCAAATGTTTCGTATATTTTGGATAATTTAGGATATTTTATGTAGATCAACATCTAATTTGCTATAATATGTCGCCTCATTCGCCTGCAATCCACGTTCCATTACAAATGTGGCCGAATTTCAAAATACGAAAATTCCAATAACCGCACTCACCTTATGCCTCCTACCGATAGTTTCATGCATAACGTGTCATATACATTACCCATAATCATTTTGGACCGGAATTTCAACAACAAAAAGTTTTCAATTTTTTCCGAAAATCCATGATGGTTAGCCTTACTTTTTTTGAACGGATAAAATTTATTGTCGCCGATTCCAAATGTTTCGTATATTTTGGATAATTTAGGATATTTTATGTAGATCAACATCTAATTTGCTATAATATGTCGCCTCATTCGCCTGCAATCCACGTTCCATTACAAATGTGGCCGAATTTCAAAATACGAAAATTCCAATAACCGCACTCACCTTACGCCTCCTACCGGTAGTTTCATGCATAACGTGTCATATACATTACCCATAATCATTTTTGGCCGGAATTTCAACAAAAAAAAGTTTTCAATTTTTTCCGAAAATCCATGATGGTTAGTTAGCCTTACTTTTTTTGAACGGATAAAATTTATTGTCGCCGATTCCAAATGTTTCGTATATTTTGGATAATTTAGGATATTTTATGTAGATCAACATCTAATTTGCTATAATATGTCGCCTCATTCGCCTGCAATCCACGTTCCATTACAAATGTGGCCGAATTTCAAAATACGAAAATTCTAATAACCGCACTCACCTTATGCCTCCTACCGGTAGTTTCATGCATAACGTGTCATATACACTACCCATAATCATTTTGGACCGGAATTTCAACAAAAAAAAGTTTTCAATTTTTTCCGAAAATCCATGATGGTTAGTTAGCCTTACTTTTTTTGAACGGATAAAATTTATTGTCGCCGATTCCAAATGTTTCGTATATTTTGGATAATTTAGGATATTTTATGTAGATCAACATCTAATTTGCTATAATATGTCGCCTCATTCGCCTGCAATCCACGTTCCATTACAAATGTGGCCGAATTTCAAAATACGAAAATTCCAATAAGCGCACTCACCTTACGCCTCCTACCGGTAGTTTCATGCATAACGTGTCATATACATTACCCATAATCATTTTTGGCCGGAATTTCAACAAAAAAAAGTTTTCAATTTTTTCCGAAAATCCATGATGGTGTTAGCCTTACTTTTTTTGAACGGATAAAATTTATTGTCGCCGATTCCAAATGTTTCGTATATTTTGGATAATTTAGGATATTTTATGTAGATCAACATCTAATTTGCTATAATATGTCGCCTCATTCGCCTGCAATCCACGTTCCATTACAAATGTGGCCGAATTTCAAAATACGAAAATTCCAATAACCGCACTCACCTTATGCCTCCTACCGGTAGTTTCATGCATAACGTGTCATATACACTACCCATAATCATTTTGGACCGGAATTTCAACAAAAAAAAGTTTTCAATTTTTTCCGAAAATCCATGATGCCTTACTTTTTTTGAACGGATAAAATTTATTGTCGCCGATTCCAAATGTTTCGTATATTTTGGATAATTTAGGATATTTTATGTAGATCAACATCTAATTTGCTATAATATGTCGCCTCATTCGCCTGCAATCCACGTTCCATTACAAATGTGGCCGAATTTCAAAATACGAAAATTCCAATAACCGCACTCACCTTACGCCTCCTACCGGTAGTTTCATGCATAACGTGTCATATACATTACCCATAATCATTTTTGGCCGGAATTTCAACAAAAAAAAGTTTTCAATTTTTTCCGAAAATCCATGATGCCTTACTTTTTTTGAACGGATAAAATTTATTGTCGCCGATTCCAAATGTTTCGTATATTTTGGATAATTTAGGATATTTTATGTAGATCAACATCTAATTTGCTATAATATGTCGCCTCATTCGCCTGCAATTCACGTTCCATTACAAATGTGGCCGAATTTCAAAATACGAAAATTCCAATAACCGCACTCACCTTACGCCTCCTACCGGTAGTTTCATGCATAACGTGTCATATACATTACCCATAATCATTTTTGGCCGGAATTTCAACAAAAAAAAGTTTTCAATTTTTTCCGAAAATCCATGATGGTTAGCCTTACTTTTTTTGAACGGATAAAATTTATTGTCGCCGATTCCAAATGTTTCGTATATTTTGGATAATTTAGGATATTTTATGTAGATCAACATCTAATTTGCTATAATATGTCGCCTCATTCGCCTGCAATCCACGTTCCATTACAAATGTGGCCGAATTTCAAAATACGAAAATTCCAATAACCGCACTCACCTTACGCCTCCTACCGGTAGTTTCATGCATAACGTGTCATATACATTACCCATAATCATTTTTGGCCGGAATTTCAACAAAAAAAAGTTTTCAATTTTTTCCGAAAATCCATGATGGTTAGCCTTACTTTTTTTGAACGGATAAAATTTATTGTCGCCGATTCCAAATGTTTCGTATATTTTGGATAATTTAGGATATTTTATGTAGATCAACATCTAATTTGCTATAATATGTCGCCTCATTCGCCTGCAATTCACGTTCCATTACAAATGTGGCCGAATTTCAAAATACGAAAATTCCAATAACCGCACTCACCTTACGCCTCCTACCGGTAGTTTCATGCATAACGTGTCATATACATTACCCATAATCATTTTTGGCCGGAATTTCAACAAAAAAAAGTTTTCAATTTTTTCCGAAAATCCATGATGCCTTACTTTTTTTGAACAGATAAAATTTATTGTCGCCGATTCCAAATGTTTCGTATATTTTGGATAATTTAGGATATTTTATGTAGATCAACATCTAATTTGCTATAATATGTCGCCTCATTCGCCTGCAATCCACGTTCCATTACAAATGTGGCCGAATTTCAAAATACGACAATTCCAATAACCGCACTCACCTTATGCCTCCTACCGGTAGTTTCATGCATAACGTGTCATATACACTACCCATAATCATTTTTGGCCGGAATTTCAACAAAAAAAAGTTTTCAATTTTTTCCGAAAATCCATGATGGTTAGCCTTACTTTTTTTGAACGGATAAAATTTATTGTCGCCGATTCCAAATGTTTCGTATATTTTGGATAATTTAGGATATTTTATGTAGATCAACATCTAATTTGCTATAATATGTCGCCTCATTCGCCTGCAATCCACGTTCCATTACAAATGTGGCCGAATTTCAAAATACGACAATTCCAATAACCGCACTCACCTTATGCCTCCTACCGGTAGTTTCATGCATAACGTGTCATATACACTACCCATAATCATTTTGGACCGGAATTTCAACAAAAAAAAGTTTTCAATTTTTTCCGAAAATCCATGATGGTTAGCCTTACTTTTTTTGAACGGATAAAATTTATTGTCGCCGATTCCAAATGTTTCGTATATTTTGGATAATTTAGGATATTTTATGTAGATCAACATCTAATTTGCTATAATATGTCGCCTCATTCGCCTGCAATCCACGTTCCATTACAAATGTGGCCGAATTTCAAAATACGAAAATTCCAATAAGCGCACTCACCTTACGCCTCCTACCGGTAGTTTCATGCATAACGTGTCATATACATTACCCATAATCATTTTTGGCCGGAATTTCAACAAAAAAAAGTTTTCAATTTTTTCCGAAAATCCATGATGGTGTTAGCCTTACTTTTTTTGAACGGATAAAATTTATTGTCGCCGATTCCAAATGTTTCGTATATTTTGGATAATTTAGGATATTTTATGTAGATCAACATCTAATTTGCTATAATATGTCGCCTCATTCGCCTGCAATCCACGTTCCATTACAAATGTGGCCGAATTTCAAAATACGAAAATTCCAATAACCGCACTCACCTTATGCCTCCTACCGGTAGTTTCATGCATAACGTGTCATATACACTACCCATAATCATTTTGGACCGGAATTTCAACAAAAAAAAGTTTTAAATTTTTTCCGAAAATCCATGATGGTTAGCCTTACTTTTTTTGAACGGATAAAATTTATTGTCGCCGATTCCAAATGTTTCGTATATTTTGGATAATTTAGGATATTTTATGTAGATCAACATCTAATTTGCTATAATATGTCGCCTCATTCGCCTGCAATCCACGTTCCATTACAAATGTGGCCGAATTTCAAAATACGACAATTCCAATAACCGCACTCACCTTATGCCTCCTACCGGTAGTTTCATGCATAACGTGTCATATACACTACCCATAATCATTTTTGGCCGGAATTTCAACAAAAAAAAGTTTTCAATTTTTTCCGAAAATCCATGATGGTTAGCCTTACTTTTTTTGAACGGATAAAATTTATTGTCGCCGATTCCAAATGTTTCGTATATTTTGGATAATTTAGGATATTTTATGTAGATCAACATCTAATTTGCTATAATATGTCGCCTCATTCGCCTGCAATCCACGTTCCATTACAAATGTGGCCGAATTTCAAAATACGACAATTCCAATAACCGCACTCACCTTATGCCTCCTACCGGTAGTTTCATGCATAACGTGTCATATACACTACCCATAATCATTTTTGGCCGGAATTTCAACAAAAAAAAGTTTTCAATTTTTTCCGAAAATCCATGATGCCTTACTTTTTTTGAACAGATAAAATTTATTGTCGCCGATTCCAAATGTTTCGTATATTTTGGATAATTTAGGATATTTTATGTAGATCAACATCTAATTTGCTATAATATGTCGCCTCATTCGCCTGCAATCCACGTTCCATTACAAATGTGGCCGAATTTCAAAATACGAAAATTCCAATAACCGCACTCACCTTATGCCTCCTACCGGTAGTTTCATGCATAACGTGTCATATACACTACCCATAATCATTTTGGACCGGAATTTCAACAAAAAAAAGTTTTCAATTTTTTCCGAAAATCCGGATATAACTGCCTGTTCCGGATATAACTGCTGCAACTGTCGCTTTCGCTGTTTATTCTCATTGGATAGCTCGCTTTGGTGTGCCAGAGTCCATTGTCACGGACCAAGGCATGCAATTCGAATCACAACTTTTTCACGAACTGGCTAACTTACTTGGTTTTGAGCGCAGGAGAACAACAAGCTACAATCCCAAATGTAATGGCATGATCGAGAGATGGCATCGAGTCATCAAATCTGCCATTATGTGCTATAATCGTTCTGATTGGACTAGTGTTCTTCCTGCAATCTTACTTGGACTACGAACGACTTACAGTGACGAACTAAAAGCTACTCCAGCTGAACTGGTTTACGGATGTACAACTCGAGTTCCTGGAACATTTTTAGATACTACGAACGACCAAATTATACAATCAGACTTTATTACGAATTTAAGATGACACTTTGATGAAATTGGACCTGTACCGGCTTCTCGGCATACTACGGCCAAATTTCTTCAGTAAAGATCTGTTTACTTGCTCGCAAACCGTGTTACTCCGACAATCAATTAGAAATTAAGGACGCACCAACTATACAAACTGGATTACTTTTACCGACTGACGAACCAGAACTCATTATTTCGGATGACGGGCTTAAAATACCTACCGAGGAACCGAAAATTCGCAAAAAAGTTCGTTTTGATCTTTCGCCAAGTACTAGAACAACTACAAGATCGGGTCGTGTACCCAGGACTCCTACCAGATTCTTAAATTATCGATAGATCTTCGATCTCTCTGGGAGGGGAGTATTGTGGCGTGTTCACACCTTGTATATCGAAATTCATTATAAAAATTTATTTAAGTTTTCTAGCACCCGAATGGTTAGTTGGGTATAAACCAACTTTTTGTAAAAATATTCTATTCTCAGAAGCGTAGAAAAAATAACAAAAAAAAAGAGTTTTTTGGAGTTCAAGTTTTTCTTAAAAGAATAAACAATAAAAAAATAGAAAATATAAAAACATAATTTGTATATTATTAAAAAAAATATTAGTGGTATTGTTAATAATAAGCTTGGTGGAGCTATAAACTACCATAAATCTAAGACCCCTATTCCCCTAGTCGCATCACTTCAAATGACGCGACTACTCATCTTCATGGTTACTAGATCGTTAAATCGAAACTTACAAAATAATTGTTCAATAAGCCGTTCTGGCTGTTATTTTAAATCTTAGTATGCTGCTTTATAAATATTTCCTTGCGACTGCTATCACTCCAAATGACAATTTCTATCACTTGAAATTTTGATGTGAAAATAAATAAAAAAAATTCAAACTAATGAAGCCAACTAAGATTTAAAAAATTTTCATTGAGAGTTTTGCACAAAATTATTTAGTAAATTTTGATTTTAAAACCTAGTAACCATGAGGATCCATAGTTACGTCGCATGAAGCGATACGTCTAAGGGAATTGAGCTGTAAGACTTTGCTGCCCTCGACAAACGCTGAGTATAATATATCTCGTCACGTTCTAGTACCTGCGACCCGGTTTCTCTGTCCTTCGAATAATTTATTTTAAATCGTAAAACGTTAAAATTAAATTTAAAATACAATAAACATTCAGGCGTATCATCAATGATCCGTACTTGATAACATTAAAAAGAAAATATTTCCGATTTATCATAAAAGAAAAAATATGTGTAGGTATTACAAAATCAGGCAACAACGATAATGCAAGAAAATTTCTAATTAAAAATAGAAATTTAAGCGTTAAGAGATCACAAAGATACGTATCGTCAAAAGACTGGTTTAATATAACTTTTACTTTACTTTGGATAAAAGAAAAACGTAAAATGGCAAATAGGAAATCAGTAATAAAAAATATTTTCAATTTGTTGTTGTTGCCGATCGTAGTAACCTAATGGCTCAGTTCATGTGAAAAAATGTAAAACAGATTGGTCGATATTACCACGATCATTGTTGAAGTTTACGTAACGTTACATGTTTTCCTCCTATAACGCGGATAAATCAATTTTTGTTTACATAACGATCATGTTTTAAAGAAAACTTGATCTCGCGCGCGCAATAGGAAATGATCGCGCAAATTTTTGAAACAGAAAACATGACCATGATATCGTGTTGTGGTTAGAAGAGGGAAAACTATCTGCAATTTTTACCAAAAACTTTTTATACGAGTAACTTATTTCTGTTTTCCTCCTCTCTCTTTGCCGTTAGATCAAAGACATGCGTGAACTGATGCTCATATAACCATACTGCGATTTGATAATTCTTTTTTTTTTAAGCATTTTAGCTAATAAATTTGTGCAGTTGGTTGAATTTGGTCGATCGGTGAACAGCTCATCTGGTATAACAAAAATTTATTAATTAATTGGTGTCCGTTAGTTGTGCTACATAAGTGGATTGGTTTTGTTAAAATATTTAAACGAAAGTGAATTTTGTAAAGTGATTAACTAGTGTTAAGTTCGTCGATCATAACGGATTATCCTTAAAGAAATTGGTAATTTTGTTTCTTTTGTATTATTTGTAAATCATTAGTGTGACTAATTTACCTAAATTTTTGTGACTTGAAACATGACATACATAACTTAATGATTTCGTGCGTCCGGGTTGGATGAATATTATTATTTAAAGTGCTAGAAATCAAATAGACTTTGATTTGCCGATGTTTATAGTGGATTCAGATAAATTGGTTTAACAGGAAGCGAATCTTAAAAGCATTAACACTGATACAGTATGAAGTTTCTGGTTCGAATAACACGAACGGTAAAAGCAGTTGGATAATTTAAATTAAGCTTAATATGTTTTGTAAACTTTGATCAACTGTTATTGTGCAATATTTTGTGTAAACTCTGATGCAATTGGCTATAAAGCCGATGTTAATTTAAAAAATTACTTTGTTGATATTGGCATTGAGTGCGGGAAAATTTTGCTAAGTGAACTTTGTAAAGATCAAAGGCAAATTTTTCAGGTCTGCTGAATTGATAGTCTCTCACTAAAACCTTGATCGGTTATGTTAGTGGCGTGGTTTAGTAAATTAGTAGAATTTAGACACAGAAGATGATCAACGAGAAATAATTTCAAGTTCATTCTTTAAAATCGGATTTCAAAACTTGTCATTCGTCCCATAGCTTCAAATAACTTTCGGTAATCACCAAGGTTAAATAATGCTAAAAATGTTGCCACGCATGGCAACAACTAAATTTTAACTGATTTTATTTTGAACTTGTAAATACAAATATCAATTTGACGGTTTACAACAACAGTTCTTGTAAAGTTACACATGTTTCAAACAATTTATTTTACTTAAAATTCACTTTTAAACCTTTGTGTGCCAAATTTTATGAATGACCCATCCAAACCAGGCTCCATTATACGCACTGTTCTCCATACCCTCCTGATTTACATCACATCATATTCCGATGACGGGGGTGTCTTTTTTATACAGAGCAGGTTACAAATTCTTTCCTCTCGCATTGAAGTCGCCTTTCTTGTATGCGTTCATCAAACCTATCTTATTTCGTAGCCACATCAAATATTTTGTTACCATCCATGTCTTTCAAGAACGTATTTCACAATAGTAGTCCCTGATACCGTTTGCTATTCCTTAGGCGACCTCCTACTCGAAGTAAACCGTGTTCGTCGATGAAAGGGTGGAGACACAGGATGCTGCTTTTTGTTGACACTGTTCTGTGTTTGAGTATAGCGTTAATTTCATCTTGAAATTCTGGTTGCTGGACTATTCTGCATAGCTCTTCCTGTGTTTCCTGGAGTTCCTTACCTGCTAGTATGGCACATTGCCGTGCGTTGAAGAATTACTCACGGTTAATACTCGTTTTAATTCAATGTTTATATTTTGGTGGCGCGAAATTTGTTGTGGCCGGATGTTTGAAGCCAGTTTGGTCCCGCCCACCAAAAACTGTTTTGCCTTAAGTCTGTTGGACTCATGCGCCTGGACGCACAATTCGCAGGGTTTTCCTTTGAATTTACGTATCGCCATTGGTTGACATGGCGTTCTTTGAATTTCCGAAATTCTATTAGCGTGAAATGTGTTGTATTTGTGAGTTTGCCCTTGAAGCCATGCTGTCCATAACCATGATTCTAAGTTTGATATTCGTACAGCTTGAACAACCTTTTCCATTAGTTTTGTGAGTAGCAGAGCTCCGCATAATTTAAGCCTTGGCAAAGATTAAATAGTTTTGATTGGTGCTACCTTTGTTTTAGCTGAAAGCAGCGTTACTTTGATTTTATTCTTCGGAGTAGTGCACCTTGCGTAAATGACTGCTGCATAAGCTTTCTCAGATGCATCGCGAAATTCGTGTGGACTGATTGATGATGTTGTGTGATAATTGATCCATCTGATAATAGATCCATCTAGAGAGTTTCTGAATCTCCTCCACGGCGCGGTTACAGCCGAAGGTAGTGATTGATCCCAGGATAGCCCTGTTAACCAAAGATCTTGTCCTGTTAAAGTGTGGGCCCATTTAGCATGATATCATTTAAAGATATTCCTGTGGATCTTTTGGCTAATGCATCGAGAACGTTGTGCTCGAGTCCTTCAGTACTGCTTGACCTAAAGTTTCATATTCATCCAAAAACTGCTTATATGTTAGTCCCAATTCTCGATTCCTTGCAAGCCGTCTGTCTTCGTTGAACAGCCTAAAGTATTTAAGGCCAGTTGCTTCATGTCAAATGGAATCCTTACTTTATATCTTCCATCAGCCTGACGTGTAGGGGTTTTTGTATAGAATTCTTCACATTCCCTTTCGTTTTCTATTAGTTCCCTTTTCCTTGTTACTTCTTCGAGTTCCCAAAATTGCTTTAGCTGCTCGTCGATTTGTGTCAAGGTTGTGATTAAGGTTTGAATGACCTCCATGTTTACGTCAGGAGATGCGTTTCCAGGGATTTTCCAGCCTAATTTGGTCTTTGGCTGTGCAATTGGTTCATCTGATGCACCCTTTAAAAAATTAACCGGATGTCAACCGGACCTGGTTCATAAAACGTTGGATCTGCCCATATTAGGTTTTTAGTGTGATTCCAACTGGGATTGGTTTCTTCTTCAGGTAGATTTCCGGTTATGTTTTTGAAAACCATGGCTTTCATTTTTAACTTGAAGTTTGATGTGAATCTTGGACTAATTGTGAATTGAGTTCTTGATAACTTGAGACCATCTGCAGCTTCTTCAGTGATGAATGTTGCTTGGGAGGCTGGATCAATCAGCATTCGAACTAAATGATCTCCGTTGTCGGTTGTTATCCTGACCATGGCGGTTGCCAGTAAAATTCCACCTTTTAGAGTATTGACACCTGTTTGCAGCGATGTATTTGTTGGAGTTTCTGGCTTCTTGCCCTTTCCTTTTGAATGTCGTGAAGTAATGGTTGGCTCCATGACACTTTTCACATTTATTAAGGCATTTGAGGCCGAGAAATTTTTGTAAACACCTTCTACATAAATCCACCACAATGAGCACAGCATGATGATGGAAGCGCCAGTGTTATGTGTGTTGCTTTTTTCTGGATATTTTGCTGTGGTGATTCCTTTTTTTAATGATCCTATCTCTAGCAACTAGCTAGAGAATGAAAACTTGATTCAAGAAAACTTTTCAAAAAAACATTTCATCCTTTGAATTTCTTTTGGTGCTTTAATGTTGGTTTCGTACAAGCGGTGTGTTTCTGCATCCAGCTTCCTTGAGAGTATGGTTATTATTAAAGTACTCCAGTGCTCTGCCTGGATACCCAAATTGGTGAGAGCATGCTGCACTCTAAGGCATTATCATGCATTATTCGCAGTCCATTGGCTGATTCTACTGTTAAGGTGCTATAATTTTCTCCTGACAATGCTAAACAACCGAATAACTTCGCTGCTTGTCATCGGACCATCGAAAGTAGGTAATAAAAAAATACTATTTTTTCTTCGTTGGCTAGCTCTTCATTGGAATGAACAGTTCTATTGAAGAGACTACAGAAGGTGTCCATTGCCGATAGTCCCCGTTAAATAAGGGAATTTCCAATTTTGGTAACTTTATTTTGGGGATCTTCTTTATGTTGTCATAACAACTGTTTGAGTTGCGAGAATGTTGTCAAAAACGTTGTTCACTAAATACTCTTCATTCAAATCCTCCTTTTCGGCTTCTGCAATATAAGATTTTCGTGATTATTGTAGAATGAGTTCCATGCGTTTGTTAGCTGCTTTAATTTCAGCTCGCAATAGACTTTGCTATGTTTTAGCGTTGAAACGTAATCCTCTATTTTGTTTAGGTGTTGTTTGAACATCTTAGCTTTGGCTACTTGCAATTTGTAGCGTTTGTTCAAATTTGTAGGAGGCGGCATCGGCTACTTCATCTTCTCTGGCCCTTTGCTTATCTTCTTTAGATTGTTTTGCTGTTAATTCTTCTTTGATCTTGAGAAGCATGGATTTCGTCTCTTCAAATGCCATCTGGACTTACTTATAAGATTCTTGTTTGCGATATGGATGATCATCGAATAATTTGTGTATCAATTCTGCGTTTGTTGTGCAGAATTTGTCGTACAGAAGTTGAAGGTTGATTAGACACTCATCGCAGTATTTTTTAGTTTTTCTGTGAGGCCCATGTTTTTTCAAGTTGATTTTGATTTGATTGATTAATTTTTCTTCCTTGCTGGCACTAAATTTCAGCGGAATCCATGATGTTCGCGTGTTAGAGCAATTCTTGAATTTCCAACGTGCCGTTCTTATTTTTACTCGAATCCTATACCAGCGTACATAAATTCATATAAAAAATTTAATCAACTTATGCTAAAACGTATTGACACGTTTTAGCATAAGTTGATTCCTTTTGTTGAAATATTAAAACTAAAAAAAATTATGTGTTAATAAAATGTTCGGCTGAACATAGAGAATGGTTTCGATGCTTCATAAATGATGATTTCAGTGTTGGAGATAAGCTTCGCTTGGGTCAGCCAAAAAAAAAAAAAAAATCGTGTCCGGCCAATCGTTGCCATCGACATCAACATAAACACCAAAGATGAACATTCACGGTTCGAAGGTTATGGTGTGTATCTGGTGAGACCAAAGAGGCGTTCTGTACTGTACTATGACCTGATACAACCTGGCGATTCCATTACGGACGGTACAGACTAATATGAGGAAATATGATGAAAGGCATGATAAAGTTGTTCTTCTGCATGACAACGCTCGGCCTCACATTGCAAAAATCGTAAAAAAAAATATTGGGAAACGCTCAAGCAGGATATTTTACTGCACCCGCCGCATTCTTCGGACATTGCTCCTTCTGATTACTGGTTGTACCGACGGATGCATCACGATTTGGCAGGTCACCGGTTCACTTCTTTCGAAGAAATTTAAAATTGGTTTCAAACTTGGTTCGCCTTAAAAGACGAAACGTTTATTTTAAAATAAATGCATTTTTAAAATTAAAAAAACGGACCGAAATAATTTGTACTCCGAATAATTTCCGTTCAAATATTTTTTTTCCCGGCCTACTAAGGATAAAACTAAGGAAACATTTAAGGCGGTGATTCATGTATAAATTTTATCTGACAGACATGAATAATAATTGCTCTGATTGGTTAATATTTTTTTGTCTTATATGATAAACACGAAAATCACATTAAGCGACACATGTATAAAATTTTGTCGTATGGATGTTTTTTGACATTTTATAAAGCAAAGTCACCTAAAAGCGTTTTTATTTTTGCGATTTTTTTTTTATATTTTAGAATACGTATTCTTTTGTTCTCACTGTAGTCAAATCGTATACAAAATTGAACAATGTTCAATTTTAAATTTTTGTCGTACGATAAAAAAATATGGCCGACATTCAACCAATCAGAGCGACTATTATTTATGCCTGTCAGATAAAATTTTACATGAATCACCGCCTTTATAAATTGGGAATAATTTTTCCATTTCTAAATTGGCAGGGAAAATTTTGTTTTCAAAAAAATTAACACTAATCTTTTACCTAGGTTTCAGTGGTTGATGCTTAAGCCAATTTAAGCCCATTGTGATACCACACATTCACGCCACATCAGGATGTATACAGGAAAATTTGGCTCACGAATCAGCGTAGTATTAAACAAAGTTTAATGCCAATAGAAAACTGGCCGAGGAGTAGTTCTACTTCAAAAAAAATAAATCTACCGACCAAATGGCACAGTGGTTAAAGCTTTGACGTTTGGATCGGGAGGTACTGATAGATAGCGTGCAAAACTCATGGGCCGACCCATCTTCCATGTCCAGTACTATATGCTGGCATGGAGCTATGCAATGCGCAGATGGTAACTTAAAATCGGTCCTATAGGCGTACGTCTTCGAGTTGGCATAACTGCGTAAGATTGGGCGGGAAAAATGAATCGCGAAAGAGCAGGTAGTGCTTTTGCCCGAAAACAGATGGCACGGATTAAAATAAAAAAATTAAACCTAAAAATTAAATTTAAAACTGAAAATCTTTGATGCGGACACCAAGGGCGAAATTTGCAACGGGTTTATAAAGACTTAGAAGATTATGTGTCTTACGCCTTTTTTAAGCTGTAGTAAATGTTTTTTTTTTGTTTAATATGAATTTATATTTTTTCTAAGATGAATTTAAATCTTTTGAATAAAAATTGTTTCTTATAGTAAACTGAATTATTTAAAATATTAATATTATTTTTAATTTGCTGATTTGTATATAACCTTGATCCAGGGATCTCGAGATTTAAAATAACGCAACCTCGTATACTCCCGGGATTGAAAAAACGGTTCGGGCTTGCAATCATTAGTTGTTGGAAATCCAACTGTTTATTAATCACTCAAGTTAGTTGAAACGAAGGGGAGTAGGCACACCATGAAAACTGGTCAGTGTGTTTAGTACAGGCAGTTTAACTGATTGATAGGTTTCCATAAACCATTCATAACTTGAAAAATTAGAGTTGAATTAAGGGGTTTTTGTTGCCAAATTTGGCTGATACGGAGTATGCCACCAGTGAATCCTGGTCTTAGGTATTAGGTTATACCAGGTGTGTAAATGTGAATCCGAAATTTTTTAGTAAAAAGTACACGTCATCGTATGATAATGATTAAGATTATTTTACTGAAAGTATTGCCCATTATTAGTTATACATTTTTCACATCATTCTGGCAATGTGTAGATGCCACACCAAAAATGCTGGTCGTCTTATGAGGCAAACCAGTTATCGAGCCATTTTCGTAGGAAGTGAAGTGCTCCTCAGCAAGTGTTAATCGGACGGAGCCAAGTCTGGCGAATAAGCCGCATGTGAAAGTATTTCCCAATTAAGTGCTTCCAACGTTTCCATGACAGGTTTTGCTTTGTATGATGGTGAATTATCATGAAGCAAAATCACTTTCTGTTTTATCATATTCTATTTTCCTGTTGTCTTTCATTCAGTTTACCCATTTTGCTAGCTTTTGGATCTTTCTTACCAAGATCATGCTCACCGTAAGCTTTGACAAGCGTTCGATGTGATTGTGCAGCAGTTTTCTTCAAATGATAGCAAAAAATCAATGATTTCCGCAAATGGTAATCTGTAGGCGTGGTTTATCAGGTCTTGCTATCATGATTACTTCCACTACTTTCCATTGCCACGGAACATATTTTAACCAAAAGCTTGCATTGATTATGTGTGATTGATACGAAAATTCTTTATCTGGTAGACTCTTGATTGATTGGCAAGTAATCAAGTCATACCCTGGGGCTTTTAAATTTTCATTTTGCTTTTTACTTCTTCTATTAATTCTTTGAGAGTTACTGGGCGTATATCATAATCAACTAGCTTGTGGATTGACATTATATTTTTATTGGCCGTTTGCCTTGGTCCTGGTTGGAAGGTATCCTAGAGAAACTCTGCAAACAGATAAGCCTTCTCTTTAGCACCTCTTAACTAGATTCCATCCTCCTTTTTAAGTGGTGGCACTTGCATTTTGGGTCTTTTGAATCCCTTAGTTGCTTTTCACAGTGAATAATCAGAATTTTTTCATCGGTTAGGCTAACTAGGTATCTATTGATGCATTTTTAACTTCTTTAAGAAGAGATTTGAGACTGTTACCTAAATTGTTAAGAATGTTCTCCGGTGTTCTAGTTATTTGCCAGGTTTTACGTTCCCGTCGTTTTTCTCTTTCCAACTCTCTAACTTCCATGGGGGTACTTGCCAAAGCAGCATAGTGAATTGTTTCATTGAGTTGTTCTAATTCACCTTCCAATTGGTGAGAATTTTTTATCGGTACCTGATGATTGTTTTCTTCCTCCATTACTTCACGAAAGATATCCCAGTTGGTTTTTGAATTTGTTACTCTGGGTTCACTCTTCCTTTGAATTACCATTTCACTGACTGTCATGATAACCGGGGAATGATCCGATACCAACCAAACATATGAGCTCCGAAAATACCCAAATTATGGAAAAAATCATGAATACAGGTTTTTGCAATAAGAGGTTTCATTTTGTATATAGTCTGCTATTTAGGCAGCTGTCAATTTTGAAGCTGTCATCTTTAGACATTTGACAAGTAAAAACTACGCCATTACCAAAAATGGTACGATACACGTTTCAACAACGCATTGAAATTGTTAAAATTCAGTACAAAAATTGTGAAAACTTTCCTCGTCGATCTTTGGAATTAGACATCCCACAAACGACATTGCACCGTATTTTGCATAAAGACTTAGGTCTTAAGGCTTTTAAAGTTCAGTTAACACAAGAACTCATGCCAGTCGATCACCATAAACGTCGTATCTACGTTGATTGGGTCTTTTAAATGCATCAAAAGAATCTGGATTTTCATTCACCTTCAGTGATTGATGTGGCCCATTTTCACCTCGGAGATTAGGTTAATAAGCAGAATTGTTGCATTTAGGGCTCAGAAAGTCCGAGAATGTTTGTTGAAAAGCCTCCCACATCCTCAACGTGTCACTGTTTCGTGCGGTATTTTTTGCTGGCGGTGTGATCGGACCTTACTTATTCCAAAATGAGTCTGGCACAACTGTTACGGTGAATGGATTGCGCTACCGAGCGATTGGTTAATTATGGCCGGAATTGGAAGATATTGATGTGGACGTGTGGCGCACACAAGCAACGAAACAACCGCAATTTTGCAAGAAAAGTTTCCTGACCATGTTATTTCTCGAAGAGGAGATCACAATTGGTCGTGAAAGATAAGGTCTATGCCAATACGCCACAATCGATTCATGACCATAAAGATGGAATTCGTGTAGTTATCGAGGACATACAACCGAAAATGTGCGAATAGGTCGTGGAAAATTTCATGAAAAGGATATGGTGCTGCAAGCGTAGCTGTGCTGGCCATTTGGCTGATATCGTTTTTAAATGTTAATGGCATACCTTCCTCTTTACAATGAAATAAACATTCATTGATTTCGCTTAAAAAATACTCGTTTTTTTAATATCAAAATGTAATCTGAACAGAAATAGAAATATTTTTAAATTCAGAAAAAATCGGCATTTTTTAATATCTGAAAGCCATTTGGTTAAATGTTTGTTTGTTAAAATACGGGGTTATAACTTTAAACACTCCATTCATCCAGAAAGAGCAAGAGGTGGTTCAGTATAAAATAAAATATAAAACACCATTTAGAATCAAATATCGAAGAAGAAACAATGGAAGTCGCTATGATCCAAATTAAACACAGACTTGAAAAGGGAGGACTATACTAAAAACTATTTAAATCGCTTGGACGTGATTTTATTATTGAAGGTGACTTTAATGTGAAAACACCTATTGGGGATCTAGACTTACGAAAAAAAGGTAAAGAATTACTTCAAGCAGGGCAAGCATCAAAATGTGAATTTTACTGTTGGGTGGTTCTCCAACATACTGGCCCAGTCACGAAACGAAAATACCTGACCTAATAGAATTTTATGTAGAAAGAGATATATCCCAGAACTACATTCACAATTCTCTAATTGTGATCTCCTCTTCGAGAAATAACACGGTCAGGAAACTTTTCTTGCAAAATTGCGGTTGTTTCGTTGCTTGTGTGCGCCACACGTCCACATCAATATCTTCCAATTCCGGCCATAATTAACCATTCGCTGGGTAGCGCAATCCATTCACCGTAACAGCTGTACCGGACTCATTTTGGAATAAGTATGGTCCGATCACACCGCCAGCAAAAAATACCGCACCAAACAGTGACACGTTGAGGATGTGGGAGGCTTTTCAACAAACATTCTCGGACTTTCTGAGCCCCAAATGCAACAATTCTGCTTATTAACGTAATCTCCGAGGTGAAAATGGGCCACATCAATCACTGAAGGTGATTTTTCGATGAAAATCCAGATTCTTTTGATGCATTTGAAGGACCCAATCAGCGAAGATACGACGTTTATGGTGAACGAATGGCTTTAGTTCTTGTGTTAACTGAAATTTAAAAGCCTTAAGACCTAAGCTTTTATGCAAAATACGGTGTAATGTCGTTTGTAGAATGTCTAATTCCAAAGATCGACGAGGAATCGACAAACCTGGGTTTTCGTCAACACTACGGGCTACAGCAGCAATATTCTGAGTTGTTCTTGAGCGACGCACACGGTTTCGATTCTTCACATCACTAACTTGCCCCAACAGCTCAAATTTTTTCACCAGTTTGACTATTGCCGGCCAGAGGAAGATGCTTCACGACGACCCAAAAGTGCTTTAGTTTTGCGAACTGTGACTGCAAAGTTTACACAATTTTTGTAGTGAATTTTAACAATTTCAATGCGTTGTTGAAGCGTGTATCGTACCATTTTTGGTAATGGCGTGTAGTTTTTACTCGTCAAATGTCAAAAGATGAAAGCTTCAAAATTGACAGCTGCCTAAATGCAGACTATATACAAAATGAAACCTCTTATTGAAAAACCCTGTGTTCATGATTTTTTCCATAATTTGGGTATTTTCGGAGCTCATATGTTTGGTTGAACCAAAACCTTTCACTACCTGGGCAAATGATCTTGTTTGCCCTGTGTTGCTTGGCGGTGGGTTTTGATCCATCTGATCTGATATTTGAACCCTTCGATTTTCGTGATTTTGCGGTTAATTTCTTGTTTTATGTCTTAATTTTTGTAGGTGTTAAGCAACCTCACAGCCTCTATATAGCCGGATGTTGTCCCTTACAATTTGTACAGTTGGCTGGCACTCTCCCTATTGTACATGACTGGGTTTGTTCATTACTTCATTCCCTATTATATGCCCTATTGTACATATCTTGGATCCCGGCCGCAATATCTTGGGATGTGATTAAATGCCTGATATTTATTGCATTGGGATTTGATTTTCACCTTCATGTGAAGGATTCCTTTTATTCCATAAATGTTTTGAACATTCTCTTCACTGATAGTTTGGTTCCCTTCTTGGATTTCTGTTCTCTCTTTTTTAACAATATTGACAGCATCTAGTATTTTAAGACCTTTATTTTGTAAGTCTTCCACTATTTCTTTGCTTGAGCAAGTGTGATGCAAACCTTTTGCCATAACTTTTATAGGTCGAGCCTGTTTCTTCTCATAGATATCTCTATAAGTATCTGAGTCCAGAGTATTAATTTTTCAAAAGTCATTGTTTAGCGCTGTTACCTTATAATCTTTGTCAGTAACTGATTTCATCAATGACTGAATTTCTGGGTAACTGGTTACACCCACAATATTTATTGTAAATAAATTGCAGATTTGGTGTAATTTTTTTGGTAGATTTATTACCTTTTGGTTGATTGGCTTTTTTTCTTAATCTTCGTGGACTGTTGTTTCTTCTTTAGGATCCAGTCCGTCTCTCTTTGTAGTTCATCTTCATCCGTCAAATAGATTAATTTATCTGGTTCAATGCTTCCTATATCGCAATCTTCTTTTGAATCTCGATCCATTTTAAAGTTTTAATTTTCTCGCTTTAGATACTCAATTTCTTCACTTAGCTTGGCAAATAATTGCTCCATATTCTCTCGTCTCGCCAAAAGATTCATGTTTTCCTTTTCGCGGCATCACTTTTTTCGTGTAATGTTTATCCAGCATATTTAGTTATAACTTTAGAAAAAGCATCGGCTTGGTCAGCTACCGAATTGCTTCTTTTTTTCTTTACGGGTGACCTTTGTAAATTTGTATCTGGGACGGATTTGATGGTCCCTGATAATGCAATAGATGGCCCTCCACAGAATCGATTGAGCTAGTTTCTACAGAGAGTGGATTTACCAATACTGATATTGGTGTACCACCCGTGGCCTTATTCTGGATTTCCCTGGAAATAAGAAATTGGGAAAAATATTTTCATAGCATTTTTATCTAAATTGTCTTTTTCAGGCCTACTGAGGGAATAAGTTTTTTGTAAATATTTTCGAAACAAAGTTAAATGGGAAAATATTTTTCTCTAAAATAATTTTATGGAACAAAAGTTTCAAAATTAACTTCGTTTTGAAAATGTTTGTACTAAATTTATTCTTTCAGTAGGCCAGAAAAATACAATTTGGACAAAAATGTTATGAAAACATTTTTCCCAATTCTCTATTCCCAGGGAAAACCAGAACAGTGCCCCTGGGGTAATATTTCCGGTTTCATATTTACACACCTAATATACATCTAGACCAATGTGTCTAGAAAACTACATCATTTTCTTATATAGCTGATCTACTTCAACAGATTTTGTACGTAACGCATATAAATGGATACATATAGACGTTCTAGGAAAAATCCTGACCGATTCTGGAGGAGAACTAAATTGTTTTTGGAATCCCTCAAAATATATTATGCACAAGATCTTCAATGGTCTACAATTTTTCTCACTCTTTTATCTTGGTAATGTTATTTGCAATTGTTACCGATACACTGTGTGCCATTCTATGATCTGGGAGCCGGCACAAAACACCAGGGCTAGTAAAAATTTATACGCAACAACTAAATACTTGATTACTATACGGGTGATGCCTAGAAAATGGAATGAGAATATTTTTATGTTTTGGTTGTTAGCTTAATTCTGCTTTATTGTGTACAATTTATGTTTCGTACGCTTAATTTGCCTTAAAAGCATTTTACAATTGTATATATGTACATACATAGACGATAATAAAATCTATGCTTAATAACAAACATATTCTTTATAATTCAACATCATACTTAAGCATGTTCAAACCCGTGATTGAACACTCGTGTTACGCAGACAATTATGATTGTTAATATCATTGATCACATAATCACAAAGAAATTGGGGGGTGAATCATCGTTCTTTTAAAAATTGTTAAAAAGTACTCCCTTTGTTTGGCCACAAAATGAACTTGTAAATTAAAGAATATAAATCGTCACCAACCTAGATAATCTGTTTATCGCTTTAAACGATCACTAAAATGGGTTCGTTCTAACCGGATGATTCCAATTATTATCAAAATTTGTCGTGATTAGTTTATCGCGTATCATTTTCAGTTATAAAGTGGTCAACATGGATGATGATCATGTAAATAATTTATCGATTAACCCAGATTAGTTTATATTTGCAGTAATCCACCTGTCAAGATGAACAAAGAAATGCTGATGAATCTAAATTTCCTTGAGGATGATGGACCATGTGAAAAATCTCTAAACAACAACCAAAACGGCTACATGCTTGATCAAAATAGCAACGGTAACGAGATTATTATCGAAAATGTAACCACAATAAAGAATTTTTATAAAAATGCCGAGATTTTTATAACAGGTACGTATTTAGTCGGAACACCTTCCGGCATTTAAAAAAAAAATATTTTATAACATTTTAGGCGCAACCGGATTCCTTGGCAAAGCTTTAATCGAAAAATTACTACGAAGCTGCGACGAACTAAACCATATTTATATTCTGCTGAGACCAAAGCGAGGCCTGACTAGCGAGCAGCGGTACAAAGAATTTATAAAAAATCCTGTATTCGATCGGATACGCCAATCAAATCCTGAGTACCTCGATAAAATTATATACATCACCGGCGATATAAACCAACCGGCACTCATTTTGGACGATTACTACAAAGAGAAGGTGCTTAACAATGTGAATATCGTGTTTCATGTGGCCGCAACGGTGCGATTTAATGAAAGTTTACGAGAAGCGGCCAATCTAAATACGATTGGGACACAGCGTGTACTCGATATGTGCTGCCAAATGAAGCAAATCAAAAGTTTTGTTCACGTATCGACCGCGTATAGTAATCCAAATCGGATCGAGGTCGATGAGGTTGTGTACCCCACGCATCCGATTGATAAGGGAACGTTTATTAATTGTTTAAAGTCGTTTCGGGGTGATGAAATTGAATTGATTGCCGATCGTATTCAGGGTACACATCCAAATACGTATACGCTGACAAAATCGATGGCCGAATCGATTGTGGCCGATTATAACACAAAATTTCCCATTTGTATAATACGGCCTTCGATTGTGACGGGGGCGGTGAATGAACCATTCCCTGGCTGGGTTGATAATATATCGGGGATCACAGGCATTATGATGGAAATTGGGCGTGGCATGCTTACTAGTATTTTGTGCGAACAAGATTTTATTGTTGATTTGATACCGGTGGACATTGTGGTTAAAACTTTAATTGCGGCGGCATGGGAGAATACGTTCACCCTGTAAGTATAAATATTTTTATCGCACCAACTTTTTGTTTAGAAATGTAATTATATTTTCCAGATCAAACAATATTCAAGTCTACAATTGTACATCGGGCACATTAAATCCAATCAAATGGATAAATTATGGCGAAATTACACAAAACTATGCCCGTAAAAATCCAACGAAATATGTGATGCTTTATCCCGGATTTAAATTTCGTACAAATCAGCTGATGCACAAATTCTACGAGACATTTTATCATTTCTTTCCAGCGTTGATATTCGACTGGATTATGCTGGCCCAGGGTAGCAAACCAATTATGATGAAAATTGCGCGAAAATTTAAAATCGCTGCTGATGCTGGCACCTTCTTTGCCATGCACGAATGGAAATTTGAGAATAAAAATTTGGCTCGCTTAATTCATAACGTGCGGATGACAAAGGATTCGGAAGAATTTGATTGCACGGTGGCCTGGAATTGGGACAGTTATGTGGAAAATTATATGATGGGGATCCGGAAATATGTGCTCAAAGATAGTGGAGAGAGTATGGAAAGTGCTCGGAGCAAGATCAAAAGGTTATATAGGGAACGAATACGTTTTAAATTTACAATAAATTTTATTATAATTTTTTTTTTAATTTCAGATTACTGTGGATCAAACGAATCTTTCAAATCGGCCTATTTATCATAATTTATAATTTTATTATAAAACCGTTTTTTTAACATTTTTTATAAAATTTAATTTATAACAATTAAACAGTATTAATAAAATATTGACGGTATTAAGGCTTTTTTAATATTTTCATATTAAATTGAAAGTAGTTTTTATTAATGAGGTTGAAATAATCTGAATACCAAAAACATTAGACGGAGCTGAATGTCTGATGTTTTATTTTAAATCGTAAATTTAAAAAATTGAAATTTTTTAGTTTTCTATCGAGCTCAACGGCAATCAGACGACGTTGTTGTGATCGAGGCGCAGGTGGGGCGAGCAATGATAATTTTCTCATTGCAGCAAAGCAGCAGAAGAACAGCGTTCTGAGTCACGAAGAATTACGTCGATTTGGACGTAGTAACATCATAAGTCAAAGAATATGCTTCAGATGCGGGAATCTAGGCCACTACATCCGAGACTGTTTTCAACGCTGGAATGATGTTTTGGCACACTGATCCCGAGAGAAGCAACATGAAAAACTGGCGAATGGAACAGACACCGGTTCTAGCTCGGCCAGAGGAAAGAAGAGAACAATTAATTTTTCAAATGGGGCAAAAATAGTTGAGAGAGGTCCAGTGAAGTTTCCATTATGATTTTTGAGGCTGAGTCTGGCAATGGAGTTGATTGCTAAAAATGGAGCGCGATCTAGAAGGCCGCGACGGAGAGTCATGCAAAAGCAAACAACTTTTTTGGTTTTAGTTCATATGATATTCTTCGATGGTATTATTATTAAAATTGGCTTGGCTGGAATTCTACGGAATCACACGCCCGATCCTACACTAATTCCGTGGTGCAAACCGAGGATTCTATCATAAAGCATATATGCAATAAGCTTGAACTAAGGGAATGAAGGAAATTTACTTTTAAAAAGAGATCTAAAGCTAAATTGAAACTACTGCCACCAGTAACCATCACGAATAGACGCCTTAATTGTTCTTCCCTCAGGGAGCGCGTCTGGTTTTAACCGAATTCGACTCAGTGACAAAATGTTTCGTCTTACCGCAGGAAGAGGACATAAACTACGGTTGCTTTGATTGGTTTCGAATAAAATTCCTTACAGCCAATTTGTTCCATTTGATAACTTGCTTCTTTGACCAGAAAGGTAGGATGTCGGCAGTCTCATTGCCTTTAATGGCATGTCATGACAAAATTGTATTTTTCCACTCACAACTACTAACAACAAAATTTATGTAAAATCATTTTATGTTCCTTGTTTTGTTTAATTGAGAGTCTACTCATTATGCCACACAGTCATGACAAAAACATCAGCAATTTTAATAAAGCTTCTCATTGTCAAGATGTAATGCGCATGATCAGATTCAATATATATTTTGTCATGGCATTCTAGCGTCATGACAAAATTTTGCGAGTGAAGACCGAGCTTAACTCTACAATGAGAAACTGTTAACAGTTTTTTGGTGCATCAACGCACAATTTCTGAGCATAATTTATTTCTACTAATTCCGCCTGTAATGCATTAAATAAATACCGCCACGACTACAGGATCAACAATTTGGTGTGAAAGCCATCAGGAAAAAAACTAGCTATTCGAACACCAGATTGGTGAAGTTTTCGGCGGAAAGCCACAAGTCTTTAAATGAATAGGCAACCGAGTACTTCTTACCAATTCAAGCTCTCATGTAACTTTTTACTATTAATCGGCATGATTTATGGAAGATGATCCATAGTAATTCAAAATTTACCAATGCTCCACAATTGAACCAGAATTGTTCGCACTGAATACATTTCAGTCAAACAGTAGCTGAACAAGCCTCATGCTGGAACATTATGCTGGATTCATGCAAGGCAAGCGTTTTATGGGAAACAATCTCAGTTGTGAGACGCAGGGTCCGCTTCTGTTGTTAATAGCATGGCCTGCTACTTTTTCTAATATATTTTCAAAATTCGTACAGTTTGCTGTGTCGCCAGGAACTACTTTGAAAATAAGTTTTGAATAATTTCCAACGTTGAACCGCAGATATAATTTTTTTAACTAGGGGCAAGAAAAGGAAAAAAAGATCGGCTATTCCGATTGAACACTGTGTATCAAAAAAATGTTGTTAATGATAATAAAAGTTCGGCTTTATCAGTGTCAACGGACACCTCTCGGTATTGTCAGTATATCCGTTATATTTAAAATATTTATGGAGCAATTTTTGGATAGTCTCCATTAAACCTGTTAATCGCAGAGCGAAAAAAATATAGATGTTGTCAATAAACTATATTTCAATATAATAGTGTTGACAAATGAGAATATGGGGTGCGTTCATAATTTAACAACACTCTCATTTGTTGAATAATTAAATAACAAATTTAAAAATTAACAATACAAACAATTGATTCTGTCTGAGGTCTTATTAGTATTTAAAAACAGGAAAGGTACAATTGTACCTATGCCACCTGACGAGGGTTAAATCAGCTTGATTTTTTCCAGAATATCATCAAGTCATCTACATAACAAGCTACTATCAAATTCAGTTCTCGATTAAAATAAATACAAGGATCCAATTCGGATTTTACTAAACCAAATTCTCTTAATGCAGTTTCGAGTTTGTTCCTACATCAATGTCACCTTGTAAGAAAGCGGTGACAGCATAACGAACCACTGGCGAGAAAGTTTCATTGTACTCTACTCCATCTTTCTGTGAACAACCTTTCACGACAAAGCGGGCTTTGTAACACGTTACGTCGCCACCATTGTCAAATTTGCGTTTAAATACCCATTTTGTTTTAATAGCGTTTTCCAGGCGGTAATTTGATGAGACTGCAAGTTTTGTTTTCTACACTCCCACTTTGAAGAATCATCACGTGCTGCAGCTTCTTGCACTGTCTGAGGATCAAAACCGTTAATATTATTTAATGAAAAATAACATACATAATCATTAAATTCTCGAGGCTTTGGTTCACGTGTAATCTTCACAATACGATTCCTGGTGTCGCAATATTTCCAACGGGTTTATAATCGTATTCATCAACATTATCAATTTCACTAGTATCAATCAAAATAACATCGGTTTCAAACGACGAATCTTCTGTCTTTTCACAATCTCTCACTTCAGCTGGACTCACATTGTCATCAGTTGATAGCTTCACCATCAAATCACAATTTTTCTCATGAAAAATAACATCTCTACTTATTACCAGTTGTTTCGTTTTCGGATCAATGCAACGGAAACTTTTTGCATTGCTGTCACCCACGAATATCATTTCTCACGACTTGTCGAACTTCTTCCTATTTTATTTAGGTATATGTACCATAACATCGGATCCAAAAATTTTTATATGAGATACATTTACTTTGATGCCCGTCCATACCTCTGCGGGAGTTTTATTCACTAAAATTGATGAAATTGTTCTGTTAATAATGTAGGCTGCCATGGCAACCGCTTCAGCCCAAAACATTTTGTCTAAATCAGCATCAAAAATCATACACCTTGAACGTTCCACAATTGTTCGGTTCGTTCTCTCTGCTAGACCATTTTGTTGAGGAGTGTACACATTTGTAAATTGATGCTGTATACCGTGTTGTTTAAGAAAACCTTCAAACTCTTTGGAACAATATTCAGTGTCATTGTCAGTTCTGCTGAATTTCTTTATTTTGCGACCAGCCTGATTTTCTACGTACGATTTGAAAGTAACAAATGATTCAAAAACTTGAGATTTGGACGACAAAGATAAATAAATAGTTTCCTTGAACAATCATCGATGAATAATAAAAAGTATTTTGCGCCACCAATTGAATTTGTCTCCATCGCGGACCACAGACATCTGAGTCGATTAAATCAAGCACATTATCTGAACGTTTACCACTAAGCTTGAAAGGGAGGCGCGATTGCTTGTGAATCTCTTCTTTTGATTTTGACAACATACATTTATCAGTGAAGGTTGAAATCTTGTATACACCATCCTGTGATTGACATTGCGTGCAAACAAATCACCATTTTTGTCATAAACTTTACCACCATCACTATCAAACACAATTTTATTTGCTTTTTGGACAATTTTACTTACCGATAATAGATTAGCAGACAAATCGGGAACATGTAGGACTTCTTCTACTGGTATTATTTCATTTTGCATTAATAGAACAGTTTCACCGACACATTTCATTGGGATCTTCATATCATTTGCTGCCACTATTTCAACAGCTTCAGTTGATCTTTGATTTTTCAATAAATTTGCATCAAGCGTCATGTGAACGCACCACTGCTCTTATAGCCGATTCACTTTTATTGCTTTTAACATTATTCTGATTTTTATTCTTCTCACCATTCGATGATGACTTCTGCTTCTCTTAGATGCATTGCATTCAAAACTCTTGTGATTTTTACCACCACATTCATAACAAGTTATACTAACAGTGTGACGATTTTTATGTTTCGATGAATTTCATTTGTCAAACCTGCAATTGGGAATGTGAACAAAAGTTTCCGGTTAGTAATTTTTATACATTAAATGTATTTACGATTTAAAATATCCACGATGTTTACAGATTTAATTAACATGGGCCGAGACCATATTAGCAGAGCGACAACATAAAGATGTTGTCTTTATGAGTGATACTAAATAATAAACTGTATTTCAATATAATAGTATTGACAGATGAGAATATGGGGTGCGCTCATAATTTAACAACAGTTATGCAACTATCTAACTATCTATCTGATAAGCAAAATAGACAATTTCTCAAAACGGAATACAGCTATTACAAATTAGCTCCAGTTGATAATTAACCAAAGCCTAAAAATTTAAAAGAAATCCAATCGTTCCTTGGAAAAGTAATTTATTACAACCTTCTTTTTGGCTACGCTAACCGAGTTAGAGTAGTTCACAAAATTAAAAAAACATTCGTTCTAATCTATCGAAGAACACGTTCTCATACAGCTACAAGGAACTAGTTCTGGATTCAGCATAATACGAAATTCGGGGTGTACTGTCTCATCGAAATTGTAATCATGAGAAAAAACCAATCACTATGCGTCAAAGACGATAAACTACCCGATCGAGAAGGAAACCTTATCTATTATTTTTCATTTATATCTCTATCGTGCTCCAAAATGTGGTCCGATGTGACAGAAACGAATCAAGATGGTGCACTCAAAGTTATTGGAAGAAATCGTTTTATTTTTTGAATGTTTGATTTGAGTGTGCAAAAAGTATCCTACAATATTTTCAAAAAATTAAGGAATGTTGAAATGAAATGGTTAGATTCATTTTATTTGTAATGTACTCACAGTTTAATTATATATTTATTTTACTCGCCCTTTCGTGTACCTCATTGATAGCAGCCAATGATATTTTTTAGTTCTCTGCGACAGGGAACAACGACTTACCCCACCTATATAATGTTATACTGCTGACAATTTTTCTTTAAACAGGTAATGGTAAATCATAATGTAGAATACAACTATTTGGTACAAAAAGGATGGTTTATGAATTGGTTCTGGTTCAGTTTGTCTCACATATCCAGCCCTTTTTACATTTTTTGGAACAGAGTTTTTTTTATTTTGACGATTGCCCTCCTGAAGAACATCACTAGCATCATGGACAGTGTATCGAAATTTAATTGGCGGGAAAAAGCGGGAACGCAGGATTCTAGGATAATATGCAGTTTCTTTTCTGTAGCCTGTGAATAAAGGAGAATAAACTAAAATTTTGATAGGTATTTTTTTTAATTTCAGATTACCCTGATTCAAAAATGTAAATATTTATATTTCAAATTGATTTTACTAAGTTATTTTTATAAAATTTAATTTATAATAATAATTAATATTATTAAATAATAAAATATGGCATTTTATTGAATTTTCGCAAATAAACATTAAAACTCAGTGTTATTTGTTATTATTAATTAACAATAAATAATATTGTATAAGGTATTTAGGTACTTAACAATAATAAGCTTGTAGTAATAAGCTTAACAAAATAATTTCTCATCAGATCCCCTGTAGCGTGCATTTCTACAACATTCCAATTTAATTTCGGCGTATACCCACCACCATTATAATGTAACGGTTGTGGAATTATTAAATGGTAATATCACAAACAATCAAACTAAAATATAACATAACCTATATATAGTTTAAGAAAAAAAAAAGCTGTGTTTTGAAAAGCACGCGCCTGCATTTAACTTGTTTTCCAAACGAACGGTTCCAGACGACCGTCCACATCAAGAATCGAATTCAATTGCTCCATACTCTCGATATTTTGATTCAAAAGTGTATTGCATCGTGTTAATTGCTGTGATATGTAACGGACCTTGGTGAATTGTTCGGCGTATTGTGCATAGAGCTTTTGCTTTTCGGTGATCATATTGATAATGCGTGTGATTTCGTAGTCAACCTCTTTGATTTTGGCCGAGAGGTGGGATTGATCGGCAGCAACCTGCTTCGCACTCGAATTATAATGTATTTGTAGGGTCGAACATAAATTTTTTAGGTGGATAGGTTGAAGGCGTTCTAATACTTCGGGGTCTCGATTCGCGGGTAATGATAACGTTCCACGCATTACAGGCAAGAACATCGGTATACTCTGAAAAGACAAAAGAAAGCAATTAATATTAACATTTTTAATTTAATTATTCAGGATGTAAGAAAATTTTATCATAGGCAACCATGAACAATGTTTAAAATAAAACAAACCAATACAAAAATATTGGTTTCCGCATAAGATATCAACGAAATAATATTATTCCCTTGTTGAAAGGAAAAACGCCCATCGTACATAATTTCGAGATAAATAAAATCTCGCGGTGGGTATTTCGAACTAACATGTATGATTTCAAATTATTTAGTTTAAAACAAAAATAAAAAAAAAAAAATAAAAAAAAATTAACCAAAAAACTTTAAACAAAAAAAAATAAATATAAACCAGATTTTGATTTAACATTTAAAAAATAATTCTTCAGGATATTTTTGAAGTTGTCCTTTGATAAATTACAGCATAATTTATTATCATTGATTATGAATCGGTACAAATAGCAGGCCATATACAGATTAAAACTATTTATAAAGTTTTAGATTTTAAACGTGCCTCGATTGTTCAACATATGAATATAGATAATCAATAATCATGTGACAACATTTTAAATGCAGCTAAAAGCAGATGGATCAAATAGGGTATACGTAATCTAATCATAAATGACATTATCATAAGACATATAATTATGGTATTTAGTAAATTATCGCAGGTGAACATTATTACAAAGATTATATTTTGGCATAATTTTAAAGGTGAAAATATATTCAAAGTAATTTAAATTAAAAAATACAATATGGTCGCATTGATTTATACATTTGTTGATCATGTTTATATTGCCAAAATTATTAAAACCGTTCCTTCAATTAAAGAAGTAGTGACATCTAGCGTCAAGTAGCAAGTTTAATTTTAAGATCAGATGGTTCGTATTCGGTGCTAAAGTTTATATCCAGTGAGCTCATTTTTGTTGAAACCAAATATTTGAGAATTTATTTAATTTTATAGTGGGGGGCGAGTTGCAAAGAGAGGGAGAGAGAGAAATAGACAGATTGTCATAAGAAAACAACAGCACCAATGTCAAACAACGGCATTGTTGTTAGATTAATACGTATTTGGGTGAATGTCAAGAAAGTGAAAAATGGAAAAGGATCAAATAATCTCTCAAATATTATTATTTAGTTTAGTATTTGATATATTTTGCTTTTCTGAAGCTTAAGAAAAATATTAAGATGAAGAAGCGGTTATTATTAGTGTTTTATTTTTCTAAACTGTTTAATTTTGTTTATTAATTAAAAACAAGTATTCGCAAATCGTGAATGAAATTCGTGCATTTGGAGAAGCACCACCTTCTTTCTGAGGAAATAAGGTCACAGGCAATAAGGTCATAACTGTCTCGGCGCACGTGTTCCACCTTGGATTTGAGATTATTTTAGCAAGGTTTTCTTCTTCTGATAAACACTCGTATAGATTCCTGATCCCAGAAAAGATCGAGAAAATTTGCAGGTGGGCTATAATTAAATATTTCGATTCTTTTTCGATATCGAGTAAATTCGCGCTATTATGAACCTAAAAAAAAAAAAATCGAGGTGAATTTTTTCGAACGCACTTGTTGTCGAGAAAATTCGCCATATTATGGAACTAAAAGAAAACTGACAAATTTTGTATTTACCGTTCGAATTTTTCCAAAGATTTTATTCTATATATTTAGTTAACCTTAAATTTCCTAAAGGTTATCTAAATATATAGAATAAAATTTAAAGAAATATAGAAATTACAGGTATTGGTGTTAAAAATTACGATGTACATAAGTTTTATTGTAATTATTTATATTTAAATTGATTAAGAAATAACACAATCTCTAAATTATTTTAATGCCAATTTGTTTATTTAGGACCACCAACGCCAATCAATTTGATGTGCTGGGGGTCGAATTTGTTCAAAATGACAATTTCGACAAGTTGACGAAATAACCGCAAGTATATAGTAGTGGTATGTGTGTTTGTGAGGTATCATTTCCATTTATAATTTAAAATTTGTAAATGCAATGCAAATATGCTTTAAATAAAATAAAATTTATTTAATTATTTAATTTTAGTTATAAAATAATTTCTAATTTTGTGTTTCTGCGAAAACAAAACATTCAAAACGCTTTCGGTAAGGAATTCGCTAAGGAATTTAAATACCCCTTTCTGTGGCGGGCATACTCCGGCCCCCACAACTTAGTGATATTATACCAGAAAAATTAAAATTTTTGCATTGGCAGAAACCTGGCTAAATTCTAGTGTTTCTGACAATGAGATTTTTAATTCTGATTGGCTAGTCTATAGAAAAGACAGAAATTATGATCTAAGAAATAACACAAGGGGAGGTGGGGTATTGTTAGCAATTCACAAGTCCATCCCCTCATCCGAAATAAATTCTGACTCTAAATTCTACGTTCCGATACACCCACTATCTGAACAGATATGGTGTACTATTAATTGCAGCAGCAAAACATTAATTATTGGTTGTATCTATGTCCCTCCAGCATCGAACGAAAATATCTATGAAAGTATTTTTAATTCAATTAATGTAATTTCAACTAACATTAATGACGATAATGAAATCTTAATTTTTGGAGATTTTAATAGACCCCACTTACAATTTATTAGAGATCCTGACGATGAAAATTTACTTTTACCGACAAATACAAACGACAACATTGATATTAGACTACTAAATTGTACTTACGGCAACAATATGTACCAAATCTCTCATATTAAAAACAGTAACAATAGACAACTTGATTTAATATTTGCAACAGCTTTCGAACATTGTAACGTAAGAGAAGCTTATGATACTGAGTCTTGCTTTACTAATTCAATACATCATAAAGCATTAATAACCAACTTTACCCTATCTACTTCACCTTGCAAACTTCAAAACGAAGCGATATACGCGTACAATTTCAAACAAGCTAATTTTAACTCAATTAAGACAGAAATTGATATGATTAATTGGCAAGAAGTATGTTCCTATGATAACCTAGATTTCACTATTGAACAATTTCATACTATTATTGATGGAATTATTTCAAGACATGTTCCCTGGGTAAAACAAAGAGAAAATAGAAAAGAACCTTGGTTAGACAGACGTCTCAAGAATCTACGCAATAGAAGGAACAGAGCTTTTAAAGTTTTCAAAAAGAATCCAACAACGAACAATAAAACACGACACCATCAGTTATATGAAGAATTTAAGTCCGCATCAAGAATAGCTTACAATTACTACATCAAACAACTCGGTGAGAACATAATTTCAGAACCAAAAAAGTTTTATGATTTTGTTAACTCTAAACGGAACACTAAAGGATACCCAGTAACAATGTATTTGAATGAGATATCGTCCTCGAACCCCAAAACCCTCTCCGATCTTTTTGCTGAGCGTTTTCAATCCATTTATAAAAGAGAAGCCAATGAAAGCAGTTTACCTGATTTCTACCAGGAAATCATATCACCCCGTTATGAGCTACAGAATGTGGAGTTGGAAGAGAGGGACATTTTGACCGGACTGCGAAGTCTGGACATTAAAAAAGGATCGGGGCCTGACGGCATTCCGCCCATATTTTTGAAAAAATGTGCAAACTCTCTAGTTAAACCATTATACATCTTTAACCGATCTCTAGTGGAAGGAATCTTTCCTAGTTTTTGGAAATTGTCATTTTTGACAGCAATTTATGAATCTGGCGGAAGGTGTAATGTAGCTAACTACAGAGGAATTGCTGTCTTATCTTGTATTCCCAAACTCTTCGAAAAATTAATTCATGATAAGCTTGCAGAAACCATTGTCTCCAATTTTAATGATCAGCAACATGGATTTATCAAAGGTAGATCCGTAACAACTAACCTGACAATCTTTACTTCTTACTTATTAAAACAAATGGAAAAAGGATTTCAGGTTGATGCAATTTACACTGATTTCAGCAAGACTTTTGATAGAGTGGAGCATAAAGTGTTGATTAAAAAATTAGAACTCATGGGAATAGGTGGCTCATTACTCAACTGGTTGAGCTCATATCTAAAAGACCGAACTCAATATGTTCGCTTTCAAAGCCACATATCACAAGCAGTACAAGTAAATTCAGGGGTCTCACAAGGTAGTCACTTGGGGCCATTGCTCTTCAATCTCTTCATATCAGACTTGTCTACCGTACTACAAAACATCAAGCATTTATTCTATGCTGATGACCTAAAAATATATCACAAAATCGAAAATACAGACGATGCAATTTGTTTACAATCAAATCTAAACAAATTGATATCGTGGTGCAACAGTAATAAATTAGACCTAAATGTTGACAAGTGTTACGTGATCAGTTTTACAAGGAATGTTGTTCTTCATAATATTGACTACGCAATTGATGGGAGGAGTTTGAAGAGAGTGGACGAAATAAGAGATTTAGGTGTAATAATTGACACGCGAGTCAATTTCCATAAACATTATGATGTAACGTTGGGAAAGGCATATGGGGTACTGGGTTTCATAAAAAGAAGAGCTAAAGAATTCAACAACTTATGGGAACGATATCACTCTATTGCTCATTTGTGAGATCTATCCTTGAGTATGCTTCGGTAACTTGGATGCCATATACCGAAAAGTATGCAATAAAATTTGAATCAGTACAGAAGCAATTCGTATTGTTCGTGCTCAGGCATATGTTCGATCCGCAAGATTATACCAACCTACCAAGTTACAATTCTAGACTCGACATAATAGGTTTAGATACTCTTTCATCAAGACGTGATTTACTTCTGGCCAGTTTCATTTTTGACGTGTTACAAAAAAACATCAACGTCGAGGAAATTTCAAATGCTGTTGTTTTAAATCAAGGACGCACTCGACATGCAAAGTACTTAAAAGAAGTTCACCACCCTACCAACTATGGAATGAATGAACCAATAAATAGAGCATGTAAAATTTTTAATAACCATATTGAGGCTTACAAGCCAGGTACCAACTTGACAAAACAAACATATAAGAAAAATTTTAAGATTGCAATTTAAATAAATTTTTAGTTTATATAACGGACTGTATTTTTGGGTTGCTATCTAACTACTATTGGTGAGGACACTAAGTACTCCGAGTCACACCAATCGTAGGTTTGTATGAACCCGTAAGAATAAAAGTGCAAGAACATACATTAATTTAATTTTTAAGTATCAAAATAAAAAATAATAATAAAATAAAATTTGAAAGAATAAGTTAACGAAATATTTTATATCAAAAATGTATTACAAATTTTTTAGAAAATATGAATTTATATATTTAATTATGCAAAATTATTTTCATAAGAATATTTTTATAATAATATACCTTGTTTGGTAAATAAATAAAAAAAAAAAAAAAAAAACGTGACGGATTAACATATTCCTGACACATATCTGGCATTACCAAGGTCGTCATTCCTTCTTTCCATTTACCATTTGCAAAATATTGCGTCCGCAAAACAAGCTGTAGTGCGGTATATTGCGATTCGTGGATTTACGCCATATAAAATAACCTTTTATGCGAACATGTTGGTCATCGATTTGTTCTAAGTTGACATTATCGGTATCAAGGATCGTCGAATATGGTGGAAAAGTTTCGTCTAGAGCGTACGGTAACATTTCATCCAGCGGTATCGCGCGATACATAACTAAAATTATAAACACTTCTTGGATTAATCATATTCGAAAAATGGTTGGGTTTACCTTACGCCAATAAAAACAAAATTTATAGAAAAAAATTATTAAACAAAAAACTAAAGTGAAAATTTAACTTTCGTATAGTAAATGATAGATTTACTCGAAATAATTAAATCGAATTCGAAATAAATATCATAATTGTGCAAATACAATCACATATAATAATAAACAAACTCAAACAAGTGCACATCGCCGATAAGTATCGAGAGTTACATGTGTGGCAATTATAGGACGTTGAATATTCGTCATCGGCAGAACCGAATAATTTTTTTCGTCGATTAAATTGAGAGTTCTGAGCATAAAACTGTAAACTAAAATTTACCAGAAGTTGAAATTTTAATTTATTATTTTTTGATAATAAAAAAATATTAAAGCTGTAAAATAAACTTTGAACTTTTATAAAATAAATGATTTTACCATAATTTTCGATTTTATTTGAAATTTTTGCGGAACGATTTCCTAATTTTTACGAATTAATTTTTTAATTTTGTTTTCGTTATTTAATTTTAAAATGTGCCTCAGGCGCAAAACGGAGGTAAAGTGTAATTATCTTAACGTTATTATGCTGCCATCTAGGTGTAGAGATAAATTGACGCCATATGCAAAAAATGAGAGTAGGGTGTGGCCAGGGATTATACAGAGAGCTTTGGTTTTATTTAATGACAACTTTTAATAATTTTTTCAATAATTTTATTGGGTATACATATTACCCAATAAAACTCAAAATTTTAATATGTTATAAATTTTTGCTTGTAAACAAAAAATTGTTTGACATTTGAGTATTTACGAGTATACCAGTTTTTGATTATTCCTGTGTACCATTTTCCCCTTTGAAATGATACGATTTTAACAGTAATTTTTACTAAAATTTTAATTAACTTACTAAACGATTTACCCAAGAATTGTTCCGTAGCTTAAGTGCTTGTGGAGTAAATATTAGTGCAAAATCGATTAGGTTAAGATTAAGCGAAGTTTGCGTAACAACAAATCGAGGACATGCCAAAACGTCACATTGGAGCTTGGAGTATGGCCAGAAGGATGTGAGTAATTATAAGACCACGGGGAATACCCATTATACTCACCATTGCATTTGACTTCACACAAACCTATCAGATGATAAAAATCTAAATTATTTAAATAAAAAATATGTCAAATGATCATATTTGACATATTTTTTATTTAAATTTGCGTGTTCGCGTTTTAGCGAAATGTTTACTTCCGGGATAGCTTAAAATGTTTACTTAATAGGTCGAGACTGATTTCGGAATTCCGAATTTAGTATTAAAAATATTACGTTTTATTTAAAGAATTTAGTTTACGGTTACATGATTTGTTTGGACAGATATTCATCTGTCATGTATAAAAAAAATGTAAACATATTTGAATAGCTCTAATTACAATCATGCCGTTTTAATTTTAATTTTTAAAAACGTTTATATAATTTGCCAATTGAGATCTGCTATTAATCATCACTTTAAATTAACACGGCGTTTTGACGCTTTCTAAAAATGGAAATAAATTTAATTTTGATGCTGTGCTATTTAAACTTCCTGGTATTTATTGACGTAAGATACGATTCAAGCATATCTCATATTTTACTTTAGTCTAAAGATAATTAATTACTTACATTATAGGGCAAAAAATATCGGGCAATTTTACATGATGAAATATTGTCATATTTAATCGATGAAAGCATTCCACCATTTACGGACCAACTGTCTCTTGATCATCTCTCTCTCGAAGAAATCGACGATGAGAACATTTGGGTAAACGGTTACGGAGAATGGCTTATATCAATGAATCGAAATTTACCGATCCAATGCTTTATGCGCACACAATATTTGCATCAGGGTAAATGGCAGGAAGGAGCATTCAAATTTGCAATGCCAGACTTGTGTAAGGAATATATCAACCCAAGTCGTTTCTGGTATAATATTACTAAATTGTTTACTCCAGACATATGTCCGCCGCTGAAAGGGGTAATTAATTTCATATTGTGACATTGTGTTAGTTAGTATAATACGTTATCTTTATTGTATTTTGTATGGGTATTTAGAATAGATGGATGGTACCGGAGCAAACCATAAATATTGTATTTGACCTGCCACCATCTTTACCGTTGGTTCCATGGCGCGGATATTTCTATTTGACACAAGGTATGCCTGGATTAGAAACAATAAAATTTGGCATAGGGTTCCAAGTTGAATTCGTAGTAGTATAACGGCATATACGTCTCACCGATCTAATCTTAACATTAGGGGTAATTGGAAACATTTTATAGAAGGTGAGATCAAAATAATTTTAATGGTCCATGTGATGAAGCCACATTAATTAACAAACTACATTTTTAAAATAAAACAAGTTTTTTGTTATCAAAAAAAAAAACAATGTTTTTTATTCTTTTTATAATTTAAAGATATTGCAATGTCAGAAATTCCAATTTTGATAAGTCTATGTAGTATGAATACTGCAAAATTATGATCATAATAACTGGACTGCAACGGTACGGTACTATTTTGAAATGGATGCTTAAATGATCGCCGTTGAGTCCGAATTTAAATCCCATCGAACAATAAAGAACGCTAAAACGTCATGTTGGTGCAATACACCCTGTTATACAAACCCCATAGAATGTCCAGAAGGATGCAAGTAGTTATAAGACCATGGGGAATACCCATTATACTCACCATTGCATTTGGCTTCACACAAATCTATTAGATGATAAAAATCTAAATGTGTGATTATTTGACACATTTTCTATTTAAATTTGCGTGTTTTAGCGACGTTTACTTCCGATGTTATATTACTTGTGTAAGTAATGACAGATAAATATTTGTGCAAGCGGATCATGCTAACGTGCACTGATAATAAGTAAATTTACTCTTTAGGAAACTGATTAAGCGAATCTAAATCACTCTGATAACGAGATAGCTTAAAATATTTACTTAAAGGAGTCTCGAGACTGATGGAATCCCGAATTTAGGATTAAAGTTATTACGCTCCTATTTAAAGAGTTAAGTTTACGGTTACATGATTTGTTTGAACAGATATTCATCTGTCATGTATAAAACAGATGTAAACATATCGCTAAAACTAGAATACTCATAATTTATTTGTAATTGAATAGCTCTAATTACAATCGTGCCGTTTTAATTTTAATTTTTAAAAACGTTTAAATAATTTGCCAACCGAGATCTGCTAGTTATTACTATAAATTAAGTTTTAACGCTGTCTAAAAATGGAAATGAATTTAATTTTGGTCCTGTGCTATTTAAATTTTCTGGTATTTATTGACGTAAGATACGATTCCAGCATATCTCAAATTTTATTTTAGTCTAAAGATAATTAATTACCTACATTATAGGGCAAAAAATATCGGGTAATTTTCGATGATGAAATATTACCATATTTACTCGATGAGAGTGTACCTCTATTTACCAGCCAAGTGTCTCTTGATCATTTCTTTCACGAACAGATCGATGATGAGAACATTCGAATAAAGGGTTACGGAGAATGGCTTATATCAATGAATCGAAATTTACCGTTCCAATGCTTCATGCGCTCTCAATACCTGTATCAGGGTAAATGGCAAGAAGGAGCATTCAAATTAGCAGTGCAAGACATGTGTAAGGAATATGTCAACCCAAGTCGTTTCTGGTATAATATTACTAAATTGTTTACTCCAGACATATGTCCGCCACTGAAAGGGGTAATTAATTTCATATTGCGACATTGTGTTAGTTAGAATAATCCGTTCTATTTATTGTATTTTGTATGGATATTTAGAATAGATGGATGGTACCGGAGCAAATCATACATATGGTATTCGAACTGCCACCATCTATACCGTTGGTTCCATGGCGTGGATATTTCTATTATTCACAAGGTATACCTGGATTAGAAACAATAAAATATGGCATGGGCTTCCAAGTTGAGTTCGAAGTAGTATAACGGCACACGTTTCACCGATCTAATATTTACATTTCCGTATATATATTCTAGATTTTAGAAGTTGAGATCAGAATGATTTTAATGGTCCATGTAATGAGTCGAATTTAATAACATTAATTTTTAAAATAAAACAAGTTTTGTGTTGCCAAAAAAAACAATGTTTTGTATTCTTTTTATAACCTAAAGATATTACAATGTTAAAGTCTATGAAGTATGAAAACTGCAAAATTATGATCATTTATGACTCAACCGCGAACTATTTGTAAAGGAATGCAAAAACGCAGTATAATATATTAAAGGGCCATATAGCATGCGCCCTTTGAAATAATAATCCAGTTGATCCAGGGGATAAAACTCTCATATAACTCTTTCCCTAAATTTATTCCCGTGATAAAATTAAAAAAAAAATGGATATTTTAGAAAAAAATTGTACCGGGGCTCTAACCCCAGGGACCAGCTCCTTCCAAAATAACGTGAGGTTGGTTTGAGACATTCAACTTATACATGGTAAAACTGAAATGCATATTCGCAACAACCAGACCAGAACCCTCGGATTCGAGCACGACACTAATTATTTCTGAAACACATTCCCTTGAAATCTGAAATTTTAGAAAGAAATTGTACCGGGGCCCTTGCAAAAATGGAATTACAAACAAGATAGGTAAGTTAATCAATAGCATGATAGACCAGAGGCGATGGTTAGTAATCGATTGTTGATTTTCTCTAAATATTTTCTCCATTAACCAATTAAAGTTCAGATATTCAGTCACGATCTCTTTAAAGACACATCTACCAAACAGCGACTGAAACACCATCAATTTTCCTTCAGCCTACTTTCCCAGTAACTAGGACGACCCCCGCCTGTAATAACACAGAACTAAATCAATTCAACGAATTCAACGATTTATCATCGGGTGCGACCGAATTCAAAACACAGTCTGATAAGTGGCATATATCTTGAGGTTGAGTGGAAAGAATTTGATTATTTTGAAAATTATGTACCGTTAATCCTGGAGTTTTCCACAGGGATGGATGGGACAGACACGCACACTGAGGAAAGGGCCTATGACATAGCGAGAAGTTCGTTAGATTTGAATCAGCAGGGGGGAAGAAAATAGGCAGACCAGCAATGAGCTTTAAGAGAAATGTGTTGAAGCGAAACAACATAGTTCGTCACATATGAAGAAGTCAGCCACAGATGGATATATAGAAAATTTTAAATTCTGTAAAAATCACAAAACCGGTCAGAAATTCGCCCATCATCGTCACTTATATCACAATTTACCTATAACCATTCCAAAATAGTGATTGGATTACCTGTAATGCAACATCCTATATAGTTTTTTAATAATATTTTTTTTATTCAAAATCATGGAACTTTAAAATTCCAAATCTCATTGTTAGGCTCATTACAATTGACCCATATTCGCCTCATAGATAGAAAATATTATAAGATTTCAAAAAATGTAGACAAGGGTCTATGGATATTTCAAAACTTGAATACTATTTCAGACATAGTATATTTATATAGACCCTATGCACATCTCTAGAATTTCAGATATTTGAGATTTTGCAAAAAAAATCGGGTTCGTAGCTTATTTGGGAGTCAACTGGGTAAAATTCCAATTGGCGAAAATTTCAAAATTTACAATTGAGAATAAAATTGAAAATTAAAATTAATTAAATTTAAATTTTGGAAATCATGCCGAAAATCATTAAATGTGCCTGGTTTTCACATCATTGATTGAAAATTTCCTGACTTATTCCAATGCGTAAAAGAGAGCTAGAGGAAATTTCGGGGACAACAATGAAACGGTATGAAATCAGCGGGCCGAATGTCGAAGGGCCGAATGTCGAAGGTCCGAATGTAAAAGGGCCGAATGTCGAAGGGCCGTATGTGTCGAAGGGCCGAATGTCGAATGGCCGAATGTCGAAGGGCCAAATGTGTCGAAGGGTCGATCCGAATATCTCAGGTGGCGCATGACATAATTTTCCTTCACCAAAATATATCGCTGTTTGGAGACGTGGAATTTCATGAAGATCCACAGATGAAAAATATTAAAATACATAAATTCATTTATGTTTAATAAAAAAAAAAATTCAAAATATTCCATAGAACAACAAATTTAAAAAATTATATTTTTAAAACCAAAAAAAAAAAATCGGCCCTTCGACCCATTGTACCCCACCCCATGAAACCATATGTGTTGAAGTGCGACTTGTTGTGCTGATCATTTTGTTTTAATGTTAACAAAAACTAATCCATAATTTAACAACAACTCGATATTGTATTTCTAATAACGTTCAATTACATAAATTCCGAAATAGCAGATGTGCAAATTGTTTACGGACTTGCTGATGTGAATGCAGTTCATACAAGCAAGGCATCCTAATCGCCGCGTACCCCATATTCGAAAATTTAGGAGAACGCTATAGAGACTAAGGAAAATAGGTTGCTTAAAACGAGGAAGTGTGCCAGGAAGGCCGGTAACAATTAGAACGCCTGCAGAAGCTGTTCTCAATAAAATAACAGAACAACCCAAGACGATATTTTCTTGGCAGAATATATGCACAGTTGCTACGCTGAGCCGGGCGCGTTCTTGGCGGAAAATAAAAGTTTGTAAAATCGATTGGTGAAAGCGCTCGAGATTATCATCCTGTGCTTATCGCAGGAGATTTTAATGCTTGGTCTACTGAATGGGGCACTGGAGTATCGAACGACCGGGGGGACGCTTTATTGGAAGCTTCTGCCACCCACACTACAGATTGTTCTGTTAAATACGGGCAACGCACTAATATTTCGCAGTAGTAATGCCAAATCAACAATTGATCTAGTAGAGTAGTTTCGTGGAAGGTGAGTGAGCGATACACACTTAGCGACTACCAAGTTAAAAACTTCGAACTTCAGTGTACTTCAGCAAATTGATTTTCTTTCTGCCCCCCTGAAGGGGTAACCACAACGCCGCTTATATGTACCGCGTGACTAGTTGCGGATAACTTATCGTTATTTTGATTTTGCTCTCATTTTCTGTCGGCGTAACAAGTCAGCACTTTAGTTCAGAAACCCACCATTTTGGCGCTGGTGGCACATTTGTCGTTTAGTAATAAATACATACGTATCGTATCACAAGAATGATGAATCACAAATTATTTTAGAGGAGATTCTCGATTTTCTCGCACTTTCCGTTAATTTACTGGGTTGGTGGATAGGTAATAATGTCCTTAGATAAGTTTATCTTCATATACATATATTTTTGAAATTCAGAACAGATTCAATATTCTCTCTTACGTGTAAAATGAAAAACGCTTAAAATTGGTCTTATTTTCCTGATGACGATAAATGATTTTTTTTACAAAACCACAAATTTTAGAACGATTTCCAGAGTCGCTGTGCTATCGATTTTCTTAATGAAAATTTGCGATCTCTCAAATTTCCCGTTATTTTTTCGCGTTGCCAATTTTCAGCCCGAAGTTCTGATTACCTATACTAGTAGATTACTAGTTCTGATTACAATAACAAGATTTGCATTTTACGTGTGACAAACATTTAATATGTGTTAGATGATCTATGCAGTGCGGATTTAGCAATTCTGCACAAAAACCAGGTGAGATTAATCTAAACGCTCCTTCCTGCCATGTGCCTTGAAAGAATTGGGTTCTCATATGGCCTTGAAAAGTTAGTTTGCGATTCATTGGTTTAATCCATTCAATATAGCCTATTAAAACTTGGTAGTCATCGGTTTGTTCCGTCCTAAGATTATCAGTTGAAAACATTTCTTCATAAGATGCAATTGAAGTATCGAGCAAATAAGGTAATATCTTATCGTGTAGAATCACGGACTATACAGAATTAGAAAACATTCTAAATTATAAAAAAAGGTACATAGACGATTATAAAGAAGCATCTTACCTCAGTAAAATGAATTAAATTTAAATAAAACAGAAATAAAGTTGTAATATTTTTCATTTTTAACGACTAATCCAAGTTGGAAATCCGCAAAGTAAGTGCTGGACTAAATGGAAAATATAATCGGAATAAATTAATCGTGTTGAAAATTAACAACCATTACGAGTATACTTAATTTATATAAACATTTCATAATTCCGGTGAATAATTGTCGGAAATGCTTGTTTTGTAGTTTTTAATCTATCGCACAACTGAAATTACTTATAATTACAGTACATAATATTTGGTAAATAACTTTTTTATTTTACCAAACTTGTGGGTACGTCACGAGTTTTAGCTAGCATTGCAATCAATTTTACATTTATGTAATAATATTGTATTTGCAATTGTAGCTATATGAAGTCCAATTGATAAATGCTATAACTTTTAACCGAGTTACATTTACATGCATTTATAAATTAATGTTTCCGGTATATGCATATATCCATATATAAAAATTTCCGTTATTACACCCAAATAAATGGCGTTCAAAATTTTATTTGTGCTAGTTGGTCATAGATGGATACTGTTAAAGTTAGCCGAAAGTTTCCAGTCGAAAGATAATGCAGATAGTGTTTTGAATACAGCAGAAATCAGTCATGAACTCGAATTTAGGAGAATTTAGGATCGGGTTGCATCATTCGGGTGAAGCAGAAATTATTTCAGTTTATAGGAATTTAAAAATCGATAGGAGCGAGAGTATAAAGAGAGTTTAAAAATAGTCAAGACACTATTATCTGCATTATCTTTCGGCTGGCAACTTTCGGCTAACTTTAACAAGGTCATAGATGGCACAATTTATAAATTTTACTTAGTTATCTTTTATGCCATAAATACCAAATAATGAGCCTCGCCACACTTTGATTCTTTTGTCGTGATTTGATTCCAAAAAATCAATCGCCGTCCACATTTGATTTCTTTGCGCGTATGTGCGTAATATTATGTTTTTTGATTTATTCGTAAAGGTCGGTATCCAGCTTGCGCTAAGATAAATTTTACATACAAATTTGACGTAAAATTTAGCTAGCGAAATAACAAAAAAATATTTAGCTTGCGATTTCGCAGATGCGGTACGCAGCTGCCGCGAAAATTTTGTAGTTATCTCATTCAAATATAGACTGCGCTAGCGAAAACTCTACAAACGATTTCGCAGCAATTTATCTGCCTAGAACTATAAAATTGAAATAAATTTTGACAGCACAACGCGAAAACTGTTTTTTTTAAATGAATGATATAAATAATTTTATAGATTATGAATATCAAGCAGAATACTTGATTGACTACGAAGAAGTGGATACAGAAAATTTAAAAAGTGGAAAACGAAAGCCAAAACTATCTAACATTAAAAATAAAAAACCTAAATCGAACGAATTGAAACTGAAGAAAAACAAACATTATGTTTGTTGGTAGAGAAAAATCCATGTATTTTGAATTTTCAAAATTTATCTCTACATACATTTTTTAGCTTACTAATTTATCTGTAATTTAGTGGAGACTTGTGGAGACCGAGTTAAAATTTATCTTAGCGCGAGCTGGATACCTAGCTTAAGTAAAAAATGTTAATTATTTGCTGCAAAAACTGCTTCCTTGGTTGAAAAAATATATTTTTTGCCCTCGAAGCACAAATTAAACTAAAATTATCTCAAAAACGACAAATAAAAAAGGTGTCCTTGAAATATTTATCTTCGCAGTAGTGCGAGAATCAGTTGAATCAAAATAAATGTTGCTGAAAAAAGAATCAAAAATTTCCCCGCCAAAAAATTAGTTTGTTGGTGAAGGGGAAGGAAACGAGGAAAGAATCACGACGAAAGAATCAAAGTGTGGAACCACGGAATGAGATTTGACAACTAAATTGAAAAGTTACCTCGCGAAGAGACTTTTCGTTTGAAACCTGGTGGCGAATAGCATAAGGTCACCTAAAAAATGTATAGTTCATAATTTAGCCGAAAAAATCGACCTGAGGCACACATCATTAATTTAGTTATCTACGCACAATACAATGAAATCTGTGTAACTATAAACAACATTTACGGCATGAACTTTTCAACAACAACTAAATCAATCCGTCGAAGTTTTGGACGTTTCACTTTTTGGTCAAAAGCGGCCTAAGCAAAGTATTCGACAACTATAGATAAGCTACGCATACTACTACATTTACTTTGCAATTGAACTACTTTTGTCAAGCCAAGTGATTTGCTATTCATCGCTAGAGGCAGGACTATTATAAAAAGGATATTTTGGTGCTGAAATTCATAAAACCGGCAGAAAATTTATGTAATTCTTAACTAAATTACTAAACAGCACCGTTTAAGTATCACTATCAATAAACTTATTTGAAAACCAACCATTTTCTTTATGTGTACCCGATTTGCAGGAGAACACACTGAAAAATTATTTCTGCGCATATTTGGCGCAGGGGGCGGAGAACGCAAAAGGCCGGTCTTTTTCTTCGTGTTTCCTATTTACCTATAAAACCGGTTTTCAGGAAGGGGAAAAAACGAAGAGACTGGAATCATGCGTCCTCGTGTGGATTAGCAGATCAGAAGACAAGAAAAATTATAAACTGTTTTTACTGTTGTGTTGAGAGCATTGCATTGTTAAATAGTTCGAAATAAAATAAGTAAATTTTGATATTAACATACATTATGTTTAATAAATAATTATCTTATAAAGGATAACTTTGAATTTCACTCTGGCGATAAGATTTTCTTGACTTCTCTGCAACAAAAAAAGTTTTAAAGAACTAAACGTGCATTAAAAATAGTGAAGGACTATCATCTGACTGTGTGTGAATTCTCCGGTAAGTGTAACTTGACGATAATTTTTTATCATTTGTTTAGCGCGAGAGAGTTTGTTGAGAGTTATTGAAAAATAAAAATTGTGATATCTACCCGGATAGACACTGTTCATGCGAAGGTTAAACGGATTATTATTCAAAATTATATAACCTTTCATAATTGGTACAATATTCTATGATTTGAAACAAAAAATTTTTTATTGTGCATTTGTCCTGGTAAAAAACAGCCGATTTCAATCGACGATTACACGAAAACTGGACCTTGTTTCGGCCCAATTTAAACGGATTATTATTCAAAATGACGCTAAATGGAATAATTTTTTACGATTGTGTATCTATTTAATTCGAGAGTGCTGAAAATAAACCAATATACGGAACAATCACAAAAACACCATTTACAATCGGAAAAAACCAAAGTAAAATATCGATCATAGTTCATCGAACTTCCTTCCTATGCAAAAAAAATGTAACCCTGAATTTATTACAACAGCCCTTGGGTCCAACAAGACGATGCCCCATCACACACAGCTTGTCCTACGATGCAAATTTTGCGAGAAGCTTTCCCCGACCGTATAATGTCAAAAAGTCGTGATATCGACTGGCCCCAAGATCTTCAGATTTGACCCCTCCCGATTTCTTCCAATGGGGCTACTTGGAGGAGGAGGAGGACCATTAAACCAACCACAACCTCGATGATGCACCAGAAGTATGAAAAAATGTTATGAAAAATGGACTTAAAAGAACTCGCCTTTGCACCACGGCCATTTTACAATTACACTGTAAAATTTTATTTCATTGAAAAATTCTTTAAAAAAACATCGGCCTGGAACATAAAAAGCATCCTGTACTTCTACAATATATCCCAAGTTACCTATTACATCTATAGTGTCGCAGGACTTGTTGTTAGGACATAACTGATCTCGAAATATATGCAAATTGTTGCATATCATGTACATCAGTTATTTTTTACGCCATGCATCCGCTGAGCAGTACTTCAGCTCTATACTTAAACATTTACTTAGCATGATCAGAATAGTTACATACTTCTCTCACCCATTATTGAAGAAAGCGATGCCGATTATCGATGCTTTTATGCAGCTCAATGTGGTTTATTAAAATGACTTCGGTAGGTAGCTTGGCACATTCAACTTTTGAAAAATATATCATAAAACTTAAAGTGTTGGAATTCTAGCCGCTGTCTGCACTCAAGCAATCAATGTCAATATTTACATATATGGTGTATGAATGTTGCACTGCAGCCTCGGAAATCTGCTTTACTATAGACTCCACATTCTGACTCATCAGTAATAATCATGTACGAGTATACTAGCTTTGTTCTTCAGATCCCACATTTTAGACATTACACTTAACTTTTTCTACTTAGCTAGCATTTAGCATGCTTTCTGATTATGTTTGATTCCTTTAGGCACGGTTGTTCAAATCTGACAAGCTAAATATGTAATTCAACTTTTTAGGCTTACGAACAATTAGGTTATTCAATATTTTTTATTATTTCTTTAAATTATCTTAGGTAATATATATTTAGAAGCGATGATTTGCCTAGCGAGGATGAATGATATGAAGATCGAAGAAGATTTTACAACGAAATTTTTACGCTTATAGTTAATTAAAAACGATATATTTGAAGATGTTATACTTTGGTCACAAGTCATTTTATGACTATAAATAGGATTTCCGACAAAATCTATAAGCGGATGACTAAAAATACGCGTGCAGTGTTTAAAAGAACGAGAAATGTGGAGGCGTTAAACACGAACAGTTTTGTTTTATTTCTATGCAAGTATTTTGTAAATATCAATGATTTTGTAGTAAGAACATTCTAACTTTGTCAATTTAAATTTTACTTCATAAATGTTGTTTTGGTAATTTTTATTGATCAAATTCGATCATAAACGCCTTTATTCCTATCAAATGTATACCACAATAAACGATCTTTTAAAAACTAAATTTGTACATTTACGATCATAAAATATACTCGTGCTTGATCAATTACATAATATTGTTTCGTGATTAAGGACAGACATTGAATCATGAATTGCGCTTAAAGCTAGATAGATAAGGTAAGGTCGTTGTATAATCTAAGCTAAAACCAAAGATAATTTCTAGCTAATTGTCAATCGCAATTAGAATGCTGGGAAAGGTTTATTTAAGTTATCTGCAAGGATCCTCTTCTCCATATACTGAATATCGCAATGGCGACGTTATAATGGTATTTATATCATCATCTGTTATATAAGTATATCTCGCCAATTACGGGACAAATGATTCTACATTTAGAATTCTGCCAAAAAATATGTCATTGCTCTCAATAAATCAAAGTGTTATGTTCTATGTTACAAGATCGAACAATTTATATCAACCGGCCAAATGTCAAACGACCTACCGACTGAGTCATCGTTTCTGAAACAATTCGTATTATAAAGTAGAAATATACTAAAATTTTCGTTTGGTTTACTCGATAATTTTAATGGCGCTACATCTCATCAAGAGGATTAACTGTAAATTTGGGTTTGGTTTTCTAATAAACATCCGAAATCGCCAGTTCGTTGTTGATTGAATATCTGTCAATAACCTGATTTGTTTACTCAGATCAGGTTTCACTGGTTTCGTATTAGCATTTCGATCGAAAACATTCATATTTGTACTGAGAATACTCATACGAGTAAACAAAACATACACTCGTGTGCAATAAAATAGGTAATCCGATGAAATTTTTAAATAATACATTTTTTTTAACAAAATCTTCAATATCAAAAATTGAAACATGGTTTTTTTAATTGTCATTCTCTTCTAGGAAACAAAACATTTATTACATTATCGCGTAATTGTGATCATAAATCGAACTATCGTATTCATTTTTAATTCATTTACACCATCTATTCAAATCAATAGGGAAATTTAAGTAATCTTGTTAAAAATTAGATATTCGTTGGAAATAATTGATTTTTACATAAAGTATTAATATTTGATGATGTACCCGTTATTTTTAAGAGCCACATTACATCGCCTCCCCATAGAATCAATCAGTGATTGACATCTTTCAACTGGGATGCTCCATCAAACATTTTGAACATTTGCTCAAACCTCATTTATATTTTTTGGCCTCGGAAATTTACTTAAACCACGTTTTAACTCACTCCACCGGGTTTCTATTGGGTTTAGATCAGGAGACTGAGTTGGCCATTTCGTTATATTAATTTTATTTGCAGCAAACTAGTCTTTTACCAAATTCGCCGTGTGCTTCGGATCATTGTGCTGCTGAAACACTCAGCGCAAGGGCATGTTTTCATCAGCATACGGAAGCATGACATCTCTTAAATGTCCTCCATATAAATTGTTTTACCAAGATTTTCGTAGACCCAGCATATAGACCCAACAACACCATAAGAGAACATTTGGAATGGCCTATAACAAAATGGCGGAACGTGTTATGGTCCGATGAAACAAAAATTAATTTTTTCGGGTCGGATTGCACCAAACAATATGTCCGACGACCCCAAAACTAAAAAAGTTCGACCCGCGCTGTACAGTAAAAACTGTGAAACATGGCGGAGGAAGCATTATGCTATGGGGGTGTTTCTTGTACAGTGATGTAGGGCCTATATTCTGGGTCTACGAAAATCTTGATACAAAAGTTATATGGAGGACATTTAAGAGATACTATGCTTCCGTATGCTGATGAAAACATGCCCCTTTGCTGGGTGTTTCGGCAGAACAATGATCCGAAGCACACGGTGAAGGTGGTAAAAGACTGGTTTACTGCAAATAAAATTAATGTAATGAAATAGTCAGCTCAGTCTTCCGATCTAAACCCAATATAAAACCTGTGGGGTGAGTTAAAACGTGGTTTAAGTAAATTTCCGAGGCCAAAAAATATAAATGAGCTTTGAGAAAATGTTCAAAATAGTTGATGGAGCATCCCAGTTGAAAGATGTCAATCACTGATAAATTGTATGGGGAGGCGATGTAATGTGGTGCTTAAAAATAACGGGTACATCATCAAATATTAAGATATCAAAAACGTGGAGATAACATCGACTCCGAGCAAAATACACTTTTCGCTTATTAACAATATACAACTATCGCTTCCTACAAACCAAAAAAAATCGGTTTTGCCGTATTAGTTTTAATATGCAAATGACGAGGCTGCCTATTAACTGCTTGCTGTAGCTTAGCTACCATAAAAAATACTCCGTGGTGTAAGGGGTGAACCATTTCGAGAATATAGGACTCTCGCATTTCATAGATTTTGAAGCAATAAAAGTTTTTCCAATTTGCATTTGAAATTGCGCTTGAATTTGTTACCTGAGTAAATTTAGCACCTTTCGTTTTAGTTTAGCACCATAAAATGTTGTTTTGTCCCCAAGAGCAACTATTTCAATAGATTGAGCAACCGTTGGCTTAATATAATATTCAGTTGGTTCTTTGATTATCTTGTTAAAAAAAGTAAGATAAAATACAAGATAAGAATTGAAAGAATTTAAAATCTGAACATCATGTTTGATTTTGTTGTGGTTCTACAATCTGGTTAAGTATTTTTTGCCGATTTTAAGGCATTCCTTTTGTTTTAGAGGCTTGAGTACCTAAATGAAAAAAATTTATGTTAACATAATTGTAATCAAGATTCTTTTAAAATTATAATTTACAAATTATCACACATCCTAAAAATCTCGTAAAATTTTTTGGCACTCTTTACTTTCGAGGCGTTATTCACCATAATATATGTACTTGCAAACTCAAATTGCAATAGCATCAAATTTTGCTCATTTTTACGAGAATTAATCGAAAAAATACATTCTCAAACTATGAGGAATGTGTGGCTCGTTAAGGACAACACAGCGATCCATAAAATCTCGGAAGTGCGAGAGCTCGTCAATTCAAGTTCTGCTAATCTTATTTTTCTTTCACCTTATTCACCTATGTTAAATCCCATTGAACAAGTTTTCTCGAAAGTAAGTATGTATTTAATAATATATCTATAACAGCATTCCATAAATGTACTTATTACTTACATAAGTAACTTGAATTTGATTGATTGATTGATTGATTGATTGGAATGTGCGACCAAACCTAAGTAAGATTCCCGGTTGACGCCGGGCCCATCCGCACACTCTTTTACATATAACAAGATGGAGGGATAGGAAAGGTTTGTTAATTATTATGGAAATTGACCCGGTTTCAGACACCTAAGTAGTCAATAGTTAGTAAATTGTTAGTTGAAATGTATTATAAGACGGTTAGCACAAGACAACACAATTATGTATTTTTGATTTTTTTTCGATATATTCAGAACTCAGCACTCTAAAAAAAATATAATTATAATTAAAAAAATTTATTAATTAAGTTGCAGTAAATTTCCTGAAATAAAATGTCATTAGCTATGTTAAATGTTAAATTAGCTTGAATGAAATAAATGTAATGTTATGATTAGTATTAACTAAATTTCTCTTCAAACAAGTTAAATCAAAATAAATTAAAACAAATCGAATCCAGAAATCACTAAATATTGCAGTACTAGTATCAAAGCACGAAAGGAACGGACGACCTTCTTTTTATCTTCAACTGGTAGAATCTTTGTGAATCTGTTGAATTAATGGATTTATTTATAAAAAAAATAGTTAAATAAAAAAATTATATAATGTGAAGATCACTTGTCCTTGCCATCCCTAATGGCCAAATGAAAACTGGTTTCAAAAACAGCTAATCTGATATATGTAAGGTAATATCAATAATGTATATTTGGCACAGTTTTAGAACCCTAATACCTATAAACAAATTAAACCAGAATTGAATAGTTATTTTAGAGCAATCAGGAATCTGTAAGATAGCAGAATTAATAAGTAGCTATAGCACAACTGTAGGATCCATTTTCCAAATAACCCAATCGTATTAAATAAATCATAAAAAGAACAACCAGCGATAATTGTTTATCAAACCTAGAACAAGCTAATCAAAATCTTCACCAATTTACTGTCTCCCAAACAACCTCTTCATGAGTCTCCCGAAACAACCTAGAAAATAATTTTATTAAAAAAGCCATGATCCCTGAAAAACTATCTAAGTACAGCAATATTTAACAGCATTTCAAATTTAATCTGCAGCTTCCAAGATATCTGCAATTCCAAAAAGTATTCGCTGAAATATCAAATTTATTAGAAGCCCGATAGCCATTATGATTCCTATTGTCTGCTCTTCTGACTTTTAAATTAAAATTTTATTTTTAATTAGAAAATATTACGACTTCAAAGATCCTGTAATTTTCATTAGAAATAACTAAATAAATGAGCTTAATCAGGAACTGGATTGAATAATAGTATTAATAATAAACACCTGGTAAACCTCGATAACTCTAAATTTCTCACCAAATTAAAATATGTATAATGATTTAATAGTCAAACGCTGAATAATTGGATGAAGGAATATTAGTAAAATTCTAATAATCTGTGAAATCACATTGTGAAAAGAATTATTTTATAAATAGTCATAGTAAAATGTACCAAAGAATATGTTATGTCTATCCAGGAGTACTCGATACCCACCCCCTCTATAACCAAAAAACACACTGCAACACACAAAGTTATATCCGAAACAACCCCAAAAGACGGTTTGAATCCTCTCCCCGTGACACCTCTACCATTCGTCAAGCGATCTTCCATCAACATTATTAATCGACAAAACCCATGCTTCATACAGCCGTGATTATAAAAGTATCGCGGCAATCCTACAGCTCGAAAACCCCAACGTACGACCGATCATCTTAAAATTTCAAAAATGACTCAACTCCCGCGAAACCGACGGTAAACTTTAAGAAAAACATCTATAATATTCAGCAAAGATACCAGCCTGGATACACAAATCCAAACCTCAGACAAGGGTTTCATGCAAAACTGCAAATTTGCCTTTTTATACCAACAACTGATTGACATCAACTCCCAAACAAAACGATTTAAAATAGCCCAAAATAGCTTACAAATACAGGTAACGACAGAGCATGTTATATGAATATCCGTAAGTTGAGAAACACAATGTTCAATGAACAACCATCATAAACCGCAGACACCGACCAACCACTCATCATGAACGAAATCTATTCAAAGCACTCTACCACAAATATCAACGAAAATTTATTGCAATACGGCTCCACCATATCCTCGCCGCCTCTGTGAAAATTGATCACACAAATGAAATCAATGAAAAATCGAACAACAAGGAAAACAACAACTAAAATCTATGATTTGATCTTTTGTTTTTTTGTGTCTTTTCATATCGAAAAACATTTACACACACAAGCACAAAAAGTAAATACCTATGCATATAACAAATATATGTATACTAATTATGTAATGAATATAAATAAAATAATATGAAAACAAAAACAACCCTGATCTTGTAAATTGTTTCTTCGTAACCAACACATATATACCCAACGGCCAATATAGCCAAAGCTAAAAGCATATAACAAGCTATATACATCGCAAAACCACATTTTCAGTGGATATTGGAATGTATATCCCGCTATACACCTCCAATACTAATCTCCATGCAAAATATATAATGTACGAGTAAATATATAATATGTATACCAAACAAAACGTAGAATTCAAAATTACCGGCAAAAAAACGAAAAATCATCGTAGCAAAACAACAACAAAAATTGTTAAGCGAGTATGTAACAAAAACAAAACAACGGCATTAAAAATCCTTTTCTCGCGCAAACTATACTCGATTGACCCACTAGATGAGAATACTAGTACTCTACACCTTTATGAGTTATAAAATACAGTTAAAAGGTTTATATACTTAAAATTTATTTGGAAAAAGTATATATGTATAATAATTAAAATATGTATTGAAACAATGAATAAATGGACAACACTTATCTTAGCATCCTTTGGAATCAAAAAAGTCATACATATTGAAGGATTACATATAGCGCGTGTGATGCATTCAAGCAACGGTATTAAAATATGTAATATAATAAGTGCAAATTGTTACGTACCAATGCAAACACACCACACACAAATTTATATAAACATACAATATGTACAACTTTTCACTTTACTTATCAATTTACACAAATTATTATTATTATTATTTATTTATTTATTTAGCACATAAAATTATTAGTTATTTATTAGTTAACTATAACAAATTTAAATTAAATAATTTATTTGTTTCGAGGAGAGACAAAAACACGTCTTTCCTCGACGACGATCAATCGCCAACCAACTTACATAAGTAACTTGAATGTACATTTATTCCCTATATCATACACAATGCCTGTAGGTGAAATTGGCTGCCAGAAGAATTCTAAGCTGAAACAACGGGCATTCAGATATGATAACTGAGGCGTTGGGAATAGTAACTCAAAACGACTGCAATAACTACGTCACAAACATGCTGATGAAGCTACCGCAAGCAGTTGACAGGCTGCAAAACGGCAAACCCTATTTTTTTATTGTTTAATTTTTTTTTGAAAAAATTTAATTTAAATTTGAAAAAGTTGAATTTCCTATATAAAAAGTTTAATTTGAAATATAAAAGTTTAGTATGAATTCGAAAATGTTTTATTTATTTTGGAAAAGGTTTACTTTGTTTTGGAAAAAGTTGCCATTGAACTTTAAATGGTTTAATTTTGAATTGAAATCCTATATATAGATTGGAAATGAATCATGAGATACGAAACAACCTGGAAAATGTAGTTATAACAGGATGAAAATCCTAAGGTGGCTAAGACTTGTTTTAAACGGAAACAAAACAACCACTAAGCAGGCCCTAGAGTCAGCAACAACGAAAGTAGGCTTTACGGTCTAGAGTTAATTTAGAGTGTTTTCCGATTATCCAATTTATTTTAACACTTTTGAGGTTCATTTGTTGGCGTTTTGTTTCGATATGGTTTAACTTAATCTAAATTATTTAACTTTATCGGAGGCCAGGTTTAACCCTGAACACAGAGTGAATGTAATTTGTGCCGGTTTCTGCTCGTTTACCTTTATTCTCCATTTGGAAGGCCATCTGGCTATTTCTTCTCAAGTGTTGTAGCAGAATTCTTGGCGCAATTTGAGGATTTTCATGGGATGAGACTGTTATTTAATTTGAAGCAGGAAGTTCGGCCGTATAAATTAAATATAACACTGGACCCCGGAAAATGCGCTATTATATTTCACTAAGAGTTTCCGGTGGAGCAGGTAATTTTTAATGATCGTATATGATAGTTTGTTGGTAGCTGTGCTTTAACTTTATGTATAAGTCCTTCAAGCTATACGTTATCTTAAGTTCAAATCGAGTTTTTAATTTCGGAAACGAGCACTTGCTCTATGGTTCCATGGTCTTCTCTAAGTCCAAACTGGTGATCCAGTATAATACTTTGCTCTTGCAGAATTTTTTTCTTTAAGAAGCATTTTTCGAAGAGTTTTGACAGAGATGGCAGTAAACTGATTGGACATTGGTTCTTACTTCACGCCATTTATATTTAATTGGTTGAAATTCTAAATCTTCGATATCTTCGGGTAGTAATTCCAAATGACCATTATTCTCGATCGGAGTAAATACCTTAATAAAATTTTGAACGAATATATTTGCTTTATCTGCATCGTTTTTTGCCTAGTTACCATCGAGAAGGCGAATCGGAGGGTGTTATTGTGTAGACCGTTTAAGCTTTCTTGAGCTTACCACAGTGAATAGTCTCTCTCGCGTCATATTCTTTTGTTATCGGTACTTTCACGTTTTTGATAGCCTTATTTAATTTTGATTTAATTTTAGGTGACCTAAGTAATTGTCATTGACTGCGCAGTATGCTTTTGTTCCTTAAGAGCTGATGACTATTGTGTAATGGATGATACCTTCTCACTATGGTAGAGTGCAGCATCCTTTGCTGCTTGCTCTAATGTATTCGTTAGGTGCGGTACTGCTTCATAAATTTTAGATTTTGATTTAAGTGGGATGTTTAATGAACACTCTCTTGTTACTGTAGCTTTGAATTGAGTCCAATTAGTGTGTCGGCTCGTTAAGAATTAATTTTCTTTTTATATTTTAATTTATTTTTTTGGCTTAGAATATATTTGATTCTGAATTTAAGTTTGAGTAGCATGTTCGTAGCATGTTCTCTTCGTTACACAGAAGTCGATTAAATCGAGAAGTTTTTGTCTATCGGTTGGAAAATGTGTTGGTAAAAACCATACTTGATCTACTTTTCTTTCCTATACATACATTCCCACAATTGCTTGGTTGGTATCCCAGGTGTGGTATTCCGAGGAGTAGCCACAAATTTACAACTACCACAGCAAAAAGAAGCAGAAGTGGAATATTTTTGACTGCGGGTTCGTCTCGTCGTTTTCGTAATTATAATAAAAATTAACTGCATTTTCTACAAATCTATATAAGAGACCTCAAAACATGGAAGTGGATGGTCGCATTTGGTGGCTTCGCTTCCTGTTTCCACTTTATAGGAATTACAATTCTGCAGGACACGGAGATAAACAATGTGTGACAATAGGACGGCAGCAACGATAACACAGTGTGTACAACAGATCCTACTTTGCGTCGTCCATCCATCGAGTAGGACGTGTTTCTCTGAAGATTCTGATGCACTTGTTCCTTTTTGTGTCTCGACGGTGTCTATTTGGAATTATAAGTCTCGGAAGTGTCGAACACAATAAATTGGCCTCTGATGTACCTAAACAGACCAGGAAACATCAATTTGATCATCAGACAAATATGATATTGCACATGTATTTCCGTACAGCATCAAGCTGACCCAATTCGCTGTTTAATTTAAATTAAATTCGGAACAACATTCAAATTTTAGTGTTGCTTGTTGACATTTTTTTTCTGGGATGAAATTCTGGGGTAATTTCACATACATTGAAAGGCCCAAGCATAGGTTGAGTAAGTCATAATTTCTCCATAAACCTACAATTTTACAAAAGTGGACCATGAAATAAGGAGATGTTGGTGATTTGGATAGTACACATCCAAAAATTATTTTCGGACTGTCAGTATAGTTTTTTTGTGTATAAATTCTGGGCTAATAATGTTACCCTATGATGAAAGAACTGTCCCGATGTATTAGTATTACGATCGCGCCTGCGATGAAAGACAAATGAACTTTTTGATAAGTATATAAATTTTTATTTCAAATGGTAGTACTACGAGGTTCAGTTTAGTAATGGAAAATAATGTCTTGTAAGTGACCTTCTCTTCTACTGCAATGCGGCATGCTAAAATCATGATATTCTGGCATAACTGTGGCTCAATTTCCTGAATACAATTAATAATATTCTGCTTTAGGTCACCAATTATTTGTGGATCGTTTTGGACGGCCAGATCGCAAGATCTAGACCTTATTAAAATTCCCTCTTCGAGATTGGAGAATTGATGCTTTCGGATTCTAATTAATACCTGCACTTACTGCATCAACATTTTGTTCTGAACGATCAATACGATTGTAAAGGGTTTTCCAATAAGGATTTGCCAACTTTTTTTTAAATAAAACGTAAACCAATTGAGATATCTCGAAAATTTTATTATTGGCTTGAAGTATAATCAAAACACGGGCAAGTTTGCTGTGTGGCATGTCGCACCGTCTTGTTGAAACCACATATCATTAATGTCTAGCTCATGCAACTGACCAAAGAAATAACGTTGCCATGTCTCTGTAGCGAACTCCATTGACTGTAACGTGACGGTCATTTTCATTAACGAAAAAAACGGTCCAATGACTCCACTAGCATGAAAACCACACCATACAGTTATTTTTTGAGAATGAAATGGTGTTTCTTGAAGCACATGAGGGTTTTCACCTGACCAACAACGCATATTTTGTTTATTAACGAAGCCGTTTAGCAAAAAATGCGCTTCATCACTGAAGATGATTTTGCGATGAAATTGGTCATCTTCTGCCAACATTTCCAGAGCCCAATCCGAGAAAGCACGTCGCTTCATATGATCGAGTGGCTTTAGTTCTTGTGTTAACGTGATCTTATAAAGGCGTAAGCCAAGATCCTTTCGTAAAATTTGCCAAAGTGTGGTCTGAGTGAGGCCCAAATCTTGAGAACGCTGTGGAATCGACTGATTTGGTTCGTTTGTGACGGACGCTTGAACGAACCCGTTGTTTCACTGGCACGGGCACATTCAGTAGCGAATATTTAGACTCAAATTTTTTCACGAGTCTAAGAATTAATTGCTTGGCATCTGAGACGATAATTACGACCAAAAATTGGAATTATCGCTCTTCAAGTTGCGGTCACCGACTCGAAATTTTTGTAGTAAATTTTAATTATTTGTTAACGTTGTTCGTTCGACCATGATGAAAATGTTGTCTTCACTAAATGTTTTGATACTGACAGTTTGGCTATTTTGTTTAGGGGTGCGTTCACAGTGAAAGTTTAAAGTTGTCAAGTCCCAAATGAAAAACCCGATATGTTATCTTTTTATCATCCTTTACCGAATCAGTTTCCACAAATTTTGCAACAATTTTTCGAAAGGCTACAATTTATATTTACGTCACTCAATAAGTTCCGAGGCTTACTACTAAAAGATTTTTTACAAAATTCGACTTTACCCGTCCATTCATTCAAACGCGTCTCTAACAATTCGACGCTTTATTTGTTCTCAATACAAGCGTTTGTTCCGGCTGTGACTTCAGCATTTGATGCAAATCTTTTTCTCTGGAGCATTTTTTGCAGGTCTGCGAACAGGTACTCTGAAGTATTTTGCTTTTATGTAAGATTCCAGTATTTTCACTATACTGTCCGGGAAGAATTAGTTTTAATTTATAGGTCACACCTTCATGCCAAACTTTATCTAAGAATAATACGAAGCAAACCTTTTTCTCTTCAATCAAAGTTCTTTAAGTCTTTTTGATAGTGACTTTCCAAATAGTTTAGACATTGTTGGTTAGAAGGAAATGGGTCTATATGGTGTTACTAAGTGAGGAGGTTCCTCTGGTTTGAGAATTATATTTACTTCAGCCATTTCTCATATTTTTGGTACGTATTTCTACATGGATATCGCTTTATAATATGAAATAGTTTTACTTTAGCCTTTCTTGGAAGTATCTTTAGGATTTCTCCGGTTATTAAATCGAAAACGGGTGCTTTATTCAAGGTGATATTGTTCTTGAGTTTTTTTACTAATTTAGTTGGAGATGCAGGTCCAAGCTCCTGTATTACATTTTCATAGCTCTTTCAGCTGCTTTCCGGGAAACTAAAGCTTTTGGAATATGGGCATACACTAAATTTAAATTATTGACTTTTTAGTGTTTGGTGATTGGGATGCCGGGAATACTAAATTGAGTTTTGTTGTTAGGTAGCTGAGTGATGATGATTGTTGAATGAGACTTAAATTAATTGTTGTATTTTTTTATCCTTTAGCTTTCGTTAAAGTTTTGGAAAAAATCATATACACATGAAGGAATTATTTTTTTATAGACATTATTATTAATTAATTTGAAGTCCCTTAGTATGAAAGGGAAACTACTAACTAAAAATTAAATTTCAGGAAATTCACATTTTGCTTTATATGAAACAAAATAAAATCTTTACTAAAATTACTAAAGTTAGTAAAGTAGATTAGAATTATGTACGGCTGGATCGGCGTCATCCAGCAGATCCAGTGTAAAAACATGGTCGTACATTCAAAATCAATTAATTAAAATTCTCTTGAGCGAGTATATTGTTACTTTTAGGTCTAATAGTGAGTGACTTCGAGTCCTTCCAGGAGACCTATTGATTTACCAGTTGCGTTGGAATGAGTTTTGAGTTTAATCTGTTTTTTGGTGCAAAGAAAGTCGATTTTCAGGGGGGAAGCTATATCGTAGGGCTTACCTTCATGGAGAGTGGATTGTCAGTGTGCTCACTAGTATTACCTAGGGTATTTCTTCCTTCATTGCATATTGACTTGTTGGTCCGCGAGATGTATTTGATTTCTCTCCTACCCTACGATTCTACTCTGCTAGTACTCATCGATTCCTCGGGATACAAGTTCTACAATGCCTACGAATGGCGACAATTGACGGATAATTTTGCCTTCCATATTATGTACGAAATTTTCTTACAACTTTTGCATAGCTTTCATTAAACTAAAATTTATTTTTAACGCCTTTATTTTGTGATAATTAAATTTGAATGCATATAATTAATGGAAAACTCAGCAGATTTCTTATTTGTGACAGATTTCTATATTTTCTTCTTTTAAAAATACTTACTATGTACTTTGAATTAGCTATGCGGTTTTAATAGATTCTGATGATGGGATTCTATTTCACTTCTAGAAAAACTAAAAACAATAATTTATGAGTAACATTAAATATGCTAAAACAATCATAAATAAATAAATTAAATTCGTAGATCAACCATGACCCTCTGGTTGATTAACAAATATAAATTTTCTCAATAATAGATCTAGATCTTTTGATTATTTCCAAATCATAAATTCCATGGTTATGAACTGAGACGTAAACAAAATTAATACAAATAAAAAATTAATTTTAAAATATAATTAGCGATCCCCTTATTCGGAAGGTCTTAAGGTTAGAAGATTTATTCATTCTCGAATGTAGGCTTATACACCATGAAAACAACAGGAAATTCACTATGAGAAACTCCGCCAATTAATGATATTCATAAATAATTTTGCCATGTACTCATGCTTACAATGAATTAATTAATCCATATTAGGCCACTCCCGCAAGGTTAATTGATTTCTTTTTATATTTATGAGAAGATATATCTTAAATTTTAATTTTATGTCATAAACTATAAAACCGAACCACACAAAATCTTAGCAATATATGAGATTTTAAATCAACGTCACGTGTTTGCATCTAAATGTTGTACGGAATCAATTGCGAATTATGTAACACCGCGTATTAAAGACATCGAGCTAACTGTCTATAAGAAGAAACAGCTTTCTCATCTGGACATGTTATTTTATGACAACAGGTTTTTTTCTCCATTACATAAAATTTCTCATATACCCATATATAAACACACATGAACTGAACGACGACGTCAACATAATTTATGATAATTACGGAAACATGCACGTTGAGGAGAACAAGCATGAAATTAGACTTTATGTTCCTGTTTTTTATGTTACACGAGCGTGTATCACGGGATGACATAAATTTTTCAATTTTTCTGATAACCTCAGTCTTACCTCTTACGCATGTCCAATAAAATCAATAGATAGACACGAATTTTAAAGGCTACCCGATCTTAATTCATAAATAATTCAAGAAGCGTGTTCTTGTTATGACTATATGGTGTACGTGTGAGGTGTGGGCTCGTCATAAAAATGCTAATAAAATTCAAGGTGGATTTTATTATTGTTATACGTCTTCGGATTTATATTACTTAGTTAGTAATAATTTACTATACACTCTAATTATAATAAGATTACGCTCTTAGAGTATATTATATACCTATAATAGTTTAGATAAACAAAAGTAATTAGAAATAAAAAATTTGTTGTGGTACGACAATATTCCAGTAGGTGTTTTCTTTGAAACGTAATATTTTTCTTAAATTTTTATGAGTAATATTGTGTACCGAATGCACGAGCGTACACCGTGGATAAAAAATATTGAAACCAAAAAGTTCATGAGAAATACAAAATCAATAATTTTTATAGAGAAAATATACCTTGTCATACGCTCTTTGAGCTTTTCATAACTATTATGCTATGTGATTTCATCGATTTCTTATCTATTTATTCGGTACCACCTGTTAGGAAAAGAGCTTTTTTCCACAAACAAGAAGATTCTAGAGCTACAGTGACACAATCAAGGAATAACTATAAATTATGGAGTAAGGAAATGCCAGTCACAAAAATAAGCAATTGTTTACGAAACTAATTCTTATTTTCAATTTAAACTTTTTTTCATTGATCAAACAAATTATTTTATTGTTCTCAATCGATAATAATTTTACAAAATGAACTATTCGAGCTTGACTGATTTCTTTTTAAGTATTATGAACTTCCTAGAAGTGTGCGAGGCCAATAACCGATGAAAATTTCAAACTCATGCCATTTAAAAAATCTTTGTAAAAACTTGAAGCAAATATATGTAATTTTGAAATATTGTGCACACTCAAAAATACATTTACGAGTGAAATATATTTTAGCGGGACTGGTTTCGCTCTAAATGAGCTAAAACTCTTATACATTTCTAAGCGAACATTTGTATCTTAAAATGCAGAACAAATAGTTTTTAACAATTATTACACATAACTCTGAAACCCAAATTTTAAATAATGAAATATATTTTTGGTGCTAGCCCCAATCTAAATATTTGCTAGTTAAATTATTGGGCATTAAGTTTCCATTTATTTAGTCGTGACTTTACGTATACAATTGCACATTAATCCTGTAAGATAACATAAAAACCGCAGTGGAAGAAGCGGCCTCAACTCGTGTAGAACTCAAACGAAATCTTGCTGGAAAAATGGTTGAGAAAATGACAGGTTTTTGTTCAAAAGTGTAGCTACACTATTTAACGAAAAGTGTAAACTTAAATAAGTTTATATATGTTACGGTAACTCTGAGTTTGTGAGTCTGGTGGGTGAACATCCAGTATGGCTACCGGACGTTCAAACACCTTTACGGAATTGGACGACAAGATCACCAATAAAACCGACCGCTGCAAGTATTGCCCAACGATCAATTTTAACTTCAATGTTGAATATGAAACCAGAAGGGATAGATGACCCGATGGATATATTCTTTGAAAAGCACAGTAGCGACAGTCGTCTTAAAGTGAGCACTAAACGTAATATACATATCAGACATATATTACAGTAAAACGGAAAAGGCCTATTTTATGGGCTATTAAAATGAAAAACTACTGTCAAGTAAGAAATCAAACGTCGAAAACTTCAAAACACAGTGAAGAGAGCGAAACTGAAAATGCAAATATTCAAGAACAGGCTAATCGAAAATACAAGCCACCTCCAATCTACTTGCGTGAAACCGATACACACAAGGTGGTGCAAGAACTCAAATCAAGCGTGCTAACGAAAGGAAAAACATTTCACGTAACAAAGTTACTTCGTGGTAAAATAAACGAAGTAAAAATTCCCGATTTTCAAAATCTCGATTTTCTTTTCTTATTCCAAAGTCTTGATTTTGAAAAAAATATTTATTATTAATTCAGGCCGGCTGGACTAAAAATATTTTAACATAAAAATAGATATCTTGACCCAAAATTTACTAGAAAAAACAAAGGCTGCGAAGTCAGAGCCGGGAGTCGGTTTTGTGAAGTCAGTGCTATTTTATTGGAGAAAACTAAACTCCAACTTTTTCTGTTCAATTACAACAACAATGCCATATAGTGAGACTCGCCTAGAATTAGTCGAATTCCTAGTTTTTGATAGTTTTCGAAAATTGAAATTGCAATTCCAATTTCTTGAAAAATAAAAAACGACTGTAACAAAACTAAAACAGTATAACCCGTACACAGTAAAAAGAAGTAGAGGATCGGGATATATATAGATCAGGTTGCGGTGCTCACGTCGCTTGGCTTCCTAGTTAGAAAAACAAATTCAGTTTAGAGGAATTTCAAAATCGATAGGAGCGGGAGTATAGGATCGGATTATATAAGTCGGGTCGCTCTGCTTCCATCGATTCTTTCCGCAATTAGAAATTATTTTGTTTTATAGTAATTTCGATAGGAGTGCGATAGGAAAAAAATCGAGATCGAAAAATTGATAGTCTGTGCGCTCCCGTCGCTTCGCTCCCTAGTGATGTCGTAAATTTTTACTAAGAGTGTCTAAATTACCTGTTTCCAGGAATACGTATTAGTCAAACGATTTTTAATAGAAATTTGACCGTTTTTAAAGGGATTTTTCTATTTTGTTCTGCAGGTAAAATTATATGACAATTGGCAAAGAACGTACCCCTTTGTAATGTAATAAAATGGCAATATATTCAACTTGCTAATATATTTATGGAGGTAAAATGTTCATCCTTTTTTTATTGCGTTAATAGTTGTTTAATCATAATTACAAGTTAAGAGTTTTTTAATTGTAGCTTGTTATTTTGGTCGGCAACAAAGGGGCGTATTTTAAACATAACATTAAGCATAGTACATTTTTTTGGAAATTACATAAATTACCGACGAAATAATATTGTTTCGTAAAAAAGGATAATAATACTCCGCCTATAAATATATTGGAATTCAAATTGGTTAAATTTTTTTTTAATTGTTTACTGAGTTTTTGCTAAAATCAGTTTTTTTTATAATATATGTTTGTGGTTTATTGCAAATTATTGTGATTTTAAATTTTGAATTGTTTGTGATTTTTATTTGGCTTGTAAAAACCAATAAAGTAGAAGAAAAATTAATCATTGATGGATGGGTCGTATACTTACCATATGGAAAGAAAAGGGGAAACTTGACCCAATGACCCAATGCCACATGAAAGTTGTGTAATCCAAGCTAACACGAATTTAAAAAATTAGCCAAGAATTCAGCACTGAGACCTTCTCAAATTATACGAAATAGCGTTACTGAATGCGCTTTCTACTTTGGTACAAGTTCAATCCATTTTGGAATAGAATAAATATTGTGCTCAAAGTAACAACATAAAATATTTTTTAATTTATTTTTAATAGTTGGTAACGATTTACATTTTGAATTTGAAAACAACGTAACAATGCCACTAAATAGTAATGTGCTAAAAAATTATTGAATATTATTACAAATCGTAACTAATTATTCGTCTTGTTTACAAAAATGCGATGTCAAAATAACAAATATCACTTTTATATTTTTATTGGCAAAATTTAAAAATAAAAGTATTCAATAAAACTGTCCTGGTGGTGAAGATTAAAACTACAAGTAGAATAGAATTATTCTATACCAGCAAAAAAGTTGGTTTAAAACAATCCCAATTTGGAATTACATATATGGGATTGTTGTTGTAAATTACTCAAAGTAAGACCGCAATTGGTATTTATCGGCTAATATCCGAGTTAGGGAAGGAAAACATCATCGTGAAAGTTATCATACAAAAAGCCAAAGCAGGGGCATAAATAATAAAAAACATAAAAAAATTAAATTTATTATGTTTCACTCTTACGCCATGTCAGTGATAAATTTTGGTGAAGGTAAATTTTATCAAGCAAATTCATTAATATTTGATAAAAAAAATTACGAAATAACCTTAAAATAAATTTAAATAAATATATTTTCAAAAACGAAAAGTACACATTTGGCCCATCGACACATGCTGCCCTTCGAGACATCCAGCCCTTCGTAATATTGCCCTTCGACATTCAGCCCTTTGATATCATAATCCCGAATTGTCAATAACACTCGCGGACACGCGGGAAGTCGCATCGTTCCTCCCCCCCTTCCGTTTAGCCCTGCGAGGGTCTTCAGAAAAAATTTCAGCAGAACGATGTTCGAAAATATATCGGGAATAAAGGAGCAGTTTTACTAGTTTTATTCTAAGTGAATGATTCGAATTCAAAACTGATTTATTAATATAAAGTTCGTGAGTGCGTTCGATGGATTATGTTAAAACTCTAAAAGTCAGGTCTAAATGGGATTCTAAAATGATTTTTAGTAAAAGCTCTAGAAAATGGCCATTAGCGACAGAACTTGGCTATTTCTTGATAAATTATGATAAATCGACATGTGTGATGGAAATAAGATTATAAAATGATTTTTTGACTAGTTCTGAAATATATCGCCGTTTTTGTCCAGATATGCGATCTTTATCAAAAAATCATTTAATAATCCCATTTAGATCGTGTCAAATTTAAATATAATCGGTTAACAAATGGCCAAATTCTATCTCTATTTTAAAAAAATCATTTAAGAACCCCATTTCCACCGCACGTGACGAGTTTCAACATAATCGATTAGGAAATGGCCTAGTTCCATTCCTAATGACAATATTCTAGAACTTTATCAAACACCATCCCATTGATGATTGTCGATTATCGACCTAATCGGTTAGGAAATTGCCAGGTTTCATCCCTATCCGCCTTATTCCAGAACTTTAACAAAAGCGCATTTTTTGAATCCCATTTAGGACCCACATGTCGAATTTAAACTAAATTGAAAAAAGGCCAAGTTCGAGTCCCATTTTCCCACATGCCAAATTTTAAAAATTCAAACCGGGATTTTCTAAAAATCGGGTTTTTTTTTACATAAAACCGAGATTTTGAAAACAGGGATTTTGAAAATCGAGATTTTGAGAACCGAGATTTTGAAAATTGAAATTTTGAAAACCGAGATTTCATTATACACCCAAAAATTCAAACACACGAAGTCAAAGACGATAGAGAATTCATTAATAATTCGGATGCTGACTAATACACGGCGCTGTAAATATTGCTGTGGAAAAATTTAATGATTTAATGATTTACTTATCAACACTTTACTTGTGAACTTTTATGATTTACTACAATTTACAAAGAGCAAACATACAAGGCAAGATATAACATTCACAGAAATAGAAAAAAATGTTAACAGAGAAATGCCGCCTAAGATCTGGCAAATTAATCGATCGCTAGATGCAAAACCCAATTTTAACCAGGCGAGAAGAAAGCTGCAAAGCCTGCTACAAAAAATAAGACGCTATATGAACAAAACTGTCTTAAGGAATTATCTCCCTATTCGGACACAAACTATTTATTATGAAAGGCTACTATCTATATACTTTAAACCCTCAGAAAGCAAACCCATCTCAAAAATTTTAATACTAAACTCGGATATTTGAATAAACTGATTCGGCCTTTTCAGTGTCGCGATCATCGCATATTTGCTTACAAATGATTTTAGATTTTGTCACGAAGATCCATTCATTATATCTGCTTAATGAAATCCATATTGTTGTAGTGACCGTGATCAGGGGTAATGATTCAAGAGTATTTTAGTTGTCATTCCACGACTTGCGCAATCAGCTGGATTATTACTTTATTTGATGTGATGGTTCAGTCATTGACTTGGTTCAGTTAGATTCTTGACGCCCGACACTCTATTTGCAATATATAACTTGTAAATTTTCGGTCCATGCGTAAGTCAGAGCCTGTTGTATTTATAATGCTTGTAATTTTTCGTAGCAGTCTAGCTACTAAAAGGGATCAATTTAGCTGCAGTTATGGTATCGTTACTTTCAGATTCGTGGGCGCTACTTCGGTTTTAGCTGCTATGAACATTATGATGATATGTTTTCTGGCGATTACTTTAAAATAAACACAAGCGGCATATGCGTGTTCCAATGTGTCACAGAATGCGTGAACCTCCACAAGTCGTCCATAGTCATTCAGAGATAGGTTCGCCCCATTCAAGCCCTAAAACCCAGAGTTGTTGCAGCATAATTTATGGCGTTTTTATTACTGGTGTACTAGCCATCCTAATGGAACAAATAGCTTGGAGGTCACAGAAAAAACATTCCACTGCAGCACCCTAACGTTTTGATTGTTTTTCGTTGTTGCTTCATCACTCCCTTATATTAAAACCGCCACGTCGGAGCATCTCAATAAATTGATTTCGAATATCTACTACTTCAACGCACCGCATCCTGTCATCAAATCGCAAACATAGAAGTCATTTTTTAATACTTGATAAGCAGAAGGAACCCCACTTTTCTCGCCAATTGTTTCAGAGTTCAGACCGCTAAATATGTTACAGCAGCACCGCAAGTTGTTCCGAAACCAATACTTGCCGAAATATTTTCTCTATATCTGCGGTAAAGGCGTATTTGTGTTGCCGCCATCTGGTGACAATGTACCAAAGGTCCTGCTTCAATTTCGGTCCGACGTGCATTATGTTAAATTTTTCAGTGGTTGTTTTGTAAGAGGCATCAAAGACAACTCTCAACTTTGTAGTGCTTAACGGTTTTAGAACACCGTGACATGGCATGCAGTAAGCGATATTGGTTTCCATGCATCCGAGATCTCAATAATTTTTCATAAATTTTCCGTATTGGCTTGCTAATCCATTGTTTTTTATGAGTTGCTTCTCTAACTGTAGAAATCTTGCTGTTAGCATGCTGCCATCTTTGATCGTTTCAATGTGCTTTTGAGAGTTTTATTTTATTTACATCTTTCTATTATTTCCCCCAATATTATAAAACCTAGCCTAGAGCGGAGGGCTATTGGTTGTTTGTTGCCTTCTGTTAATATACCAAGTAGAATATCTGATAATCTGCTCCCAGGGTGGAATATTATAATCAGGGTCGACCAGTTGTAGTTGCTCCATTTTTGAACCGTTAATGGCTTCTGTGGATGTTCAAGCGTAATTTTATTTACCACCAACGCTGTTATAGCCAGTTAAATGTGGCATTATTGATAAACTTTTCACTTGCGCCAATTCCCATAATTCTCAGGTTTGGATTAGTTGTTTTTAATTTTAAGCTGCCAGCTTGCCTTTGAAGTGAAAAGCTCATGTAACCTTTCTCAACTGCGGTAGTATGTGGCGACGTACTTCGATTGTCTATGGCTCATGGTTGGTTTGGTGTTATTATATTACAATCATATTTTTATTGTTCTGTAGTAATTGATAATGTCGTCCACGTCCTCCACATTTTCATGATCTGTGATTTGATTCATTAATCTCGTGTTCAGATTTCCCTTCGTTGATACATTTTTGGGTGCCATCCATCTCTTTCCATAAGTTCTACATTTAATGCCTTGTTGACGAACGTTACGTTTGAGTTGTTTATTGTGCGGTATTTAAGTGGTGTATGTGTAGACACCTTTCTTTCTTACATACCGTGGTATTGGTGTCTTGGCTCTAGTGTTAATGTATTAGCCCGAGTTGTGTTGTATTGCCTGCCAGTTGTTGTTTTGGATCGAGTTTTTGTATTTTCCGTCAGTTGTTGAGGCGACTTAAAGGACCAACGGTGGGTTTTAGACAGCTATCAGATATATTTGCTTAACATACACGTTTTACATAAATACCATCATCCTGCAAAAAACATGTTACAAACGAATCTAGCGAAATTATTTTTCAAATTTTTATTTTTTAGGATATTTGAATAAACTGAAGTATGGAGTTAATTCGGCAGCTGCTATGGCCTGATTTAATGCAGAGGTTACCCAAAATTTAAAAGTTTTAAACCAAACAGCAGACTGTCGAGAGTATAACCTAATTCGGCATTGATATTAGTTGGGCCGAGACCTTTCAAATGAAAGCATTGTATCACATAACTATGACCAAGTTTTTTTATTTTACAAACTCACTGAGAGCGTTCACTATTACCACAATATTGCACGATCTACTTATGTATTTGTCAAATTTAAGAAAATTGTTTATTAAATAACTGATACTAAGTAGCATTGAAGAAAAGATTCTCGTCTTAATCTTTTTTATTATAAAGTTTAGCACTCTTTCGGTTTAGCTGTAGTCCATAGAACATATCAAAATTAACCAAATCGTTTTAAAGTCCTGTATTTATATCTTATACTTAGCTACATAAATTCATTAAGTATCAGAAAATACGTATACCACAGAATTAACTGCCATATTCCGTGCCACCCCCAATTTTTGTTGAAATTCTCATCAATGGCGCGAAAAAAATGTAAATTTTTCGGCACACACAAGAAAATCGTTTTCCTCTATCACTCACATCACATGTTCAAAATGTATAAACTGCGCAATAGTCACGGTGTGGCTTGAGAAGGAGAACATCTAAAAACAAACAAAAATATTTTTCCAGTAAATTTCTCATTTTCGTCGTGTGGTTCCAATATTATTATTGCTTACTGTATCAAAGTCTCTCTTTGCTTCGTTTACCAATTATTACCACAACCAAATTTGGACGTGTTTTTGTTATTTATTTTACTTCATTCGCCTCTTTCTCTTGCTTTCATACATCTATTCATTCTAGAACGAAAAAATATTTTTGTGTAGACGAAAAAACTCTTATGCTCTGTGTCATGCATTCAGTTCATAATTTCCCGTGGTAGTAAACAGAACATAAAAAAATAACTAAAATAAAATAGTTTGTGTAGCCTCTCAGTGATTGTGAATAAATTATTGTTTGGATTATTATAAATAAAACACTTAGTTCTAAACTAAACAATCATGTCAAATGGTAAATTCTTTAGTGGGCTCCCTGATAGCATGCTAAGGGGCTCATCAAATCGCCCTAATCGTATGGAAAGCCAGTTATTTTGGCCTGACGAAAGTCAAACAGAAAGTGTTAATAATAGTACCAAGACCACTCCATTAAAACGTGCCACCAAACCTGTAACAGATGAGGTACAATACTATAAGGAATATATGGATCAAAATCCAGTCGATACACAAAAACCAAAGGAATTGTTTTCAAAACATCAAACATCAAAAATTCAGTTCGATGATTATCCGACTGGGGATTACGGTCGTTCAAGTAAAAACAGTGGAGTACGAAATAATAGTAATGAAAATAATAAAACCAGTGTACCCGTGAAAAATGTTAACGTCACTAGTGACTATAATAATCGAATGGGTTTTAATCATAACTCGGCCAAACTCAATGCACTAAAATCGAATATTGGATTTTACGATTATCCAGACGAGAGTCGCACTTCAAAATCATCAACCGCAAGGTCATCAAATTACAACCAATCATCAAAACAAAATGACTCAAAATATCAGCAGCAGCAGCAGCAGGAGGAAAACGATCGTCAGGACCAAAAAAATAATTCGATTATCAAAAGTCGATCGGACGAGAATGTACTCAAGTGTAAAATGAACAATGATTTATATGAATTGGATAAAAAAGTGAATAATTTAAAAATGAATTCGAATAATTTAAATAGCAGTAATGATTATAGTGTTAATAAATCGACGAGAATTATTGGAGACACGATCAAAGGTGGTGATGACGAATATCAAACTCCGATTAAGGTACATAATTCGCAAACACACACGTCATCATATAGTACATCGCATCACGGTAATTCACAACAATACCAAAACTCACATATTGTCGAAATCAGCCTAGATCGAGATTATGTGTCGAGCCGTGGTTGCCCACAAAAAAGTTATAACAACATAACCCCGCTGTATTCGCAGCAGGAGCAGTCACCGGTAATTCATGCAAAATCCCGTGCACACGATCATTTAAAATCTAACATATTTTTCCAAAATACTAGCAATAACACATCGCCCCCGATGACCACAAGACAACATCGACCATTGAGCGTACGAGATTCAGCTGTATGCCGTGTAGGCGTTGGTCTTCCCGATATGTAAATAATTGAATGACAAATTTGGAAAGAAAACGTTCACAAAAAAAAAACATAAAAAAGAAAAAAAATTATTTATAACAAATTTGCTTCTTATTATTTTTTCCTAAGTTTGTTTAAAAAAAATGTACATATCTTAAGCAATCTGTTGTTGAATTGTTGGTTGCTTTGGATTTTTTGATTTAAGTAATAACACCTACAATGTAATGAGATAATTGTCGTTATAAATAATTCAGTCAATAAGCAAAAAATTGGTTTTGATGTGTGAGTGTGTGTTGGTTTCAATTTTAATTGTTTACGATCGAGAATTTTTGGGGTGCCACTATTTAATTGGGCCAATTATAAAGCGGAATTAATGGTTTCTAATGTCAAATTGATTATGAAATATAGTTTGTGTGGCGCGCATACAAGGTCTTTTTAGTCATGTATGTACATATATATTATATGAGTTTAGTGTATGAAGAGGCGCCAAGGATTTCTGAATTAATCGTGAAACGTTTTCATAGTGTGAATAATTGAATTCTTATTTTGGAGTTGGAGATGTTTTAATGTTTTTTCAACAATCATTATATGGGCCTAAAAATTCCGGAAAATATGTCGTTATGATAATAGTAAACCTGCTACGATTATCACACACCAGAAACATTCAATTTTGGAATATCTAAGCGCTAGACGGCAAATTGGTCAAATTTACGCTTCTTCTGAACTAAGGATGCATTTTGCCTGGAAGAAAACTTCGCTGCATAGAGTAAGTATAGCTAAGTATTGTAAAATTTTGGCCTCTGGCATTAAAAAAATGATTGACTAAAGATAGTTCCGTTTATTGCTATACTCAGATATTTTTTAAAATGAAAACAAACCAGAAAATCAAACTTTAATTTAATTTTTCAATTGTATTTAGGGTGGTTGCTTCCTCAAATTATTGAGGGAGGATCTCAAGCAAAAGAGGTTATCAAATAGAATATGCTGTAAACATCATTAAGAAAGAAAAAATTGAATCTGAACAAGGAGCTCAAATCAACAAAAGAGGGCCATTGAAAACAATAGCGGTCTAAAACCGCAGTGCAAAAAATGGCAAGGTTTTAACGGTACGCAAAAATATAGCCAAAGGCAGACACTAGATGCGTGGGACGTGCCCGAAAGCATCACACTTCAGTACGGCCGGTTAGTAAATGTATTGCTGCAAAATGTGTTAATTACAAGAAGCCGCTTCAAATTCAACCAGTTAAAAATGAAGATGGAACATGGACTGTAACTGCAAAGCAAAAATCTTCGATGTTTGCAACCCACCTCGAGAACACGTTCCAGCCTCTACAAAACACAGTAAATAAAGTGACTACAAGAGGAAATCAATCTTAATTTAAAGGCACAGAAATATCAGGGACCTGACTTAATTACAGGACAAATTACAAGAGCTCTTCCTGAAAAAGGACTACGTAGACTCCTTCAAATAATTAACGCAGTATCCAGACACACGTTCAATCAATACGTAAACCCAACCAACCACTAAATGACAAAATCTCGTACAGTCCGATTTCCTTACTTTCAATAATTTCAAAAAATATTTGGGAAACTACTAAAAAGACTCAAACCAATATTAGAAGAAAGAAATTTCTCCACATCAAATAGGCTTAAAAAAACTATTCAACACTAGAACAAGTACATCAAATTACAAACATACTTGAAGATGTACTTGAAAATAAGAAAGGGTGTTCAAATATCTTCTTACGTATAGCTAGCACAAGTCTTTGACAGATTATGGCACAATGAGACTTACCAAATCAGTTTTATGAAATACTAAAATCTTACATATCTATTTGACACTTACACCTCGCTCATGTTAATTACATTGCAGGAGTACCACAAGGTAGCGTTCTGGGACGAACTTTATATGTTTTATATATCTCCGAACTGCCAGCGATAGAGAAAACTAACACAGCCACTAAGAAGAATTTTATAGTCGTGCGTGAATTTAATTTGTTTAAGAATTTTTTCGGCTTTTCGGACAAAATATTATTTTAATGGACACCCATACGATGTTTACGACTATTTTAGTCATAAACTAAAATAGTCATAAATTAGTCGTAAACATCGTATGGGTGTCCATTAAAATAATAGTCGTAAACATCGTATGGGTGTCCATTAAAATAATATTTTGTCCGAAAAACCGAAAAAATTCTTAAACAAAATAACACAGCCACGTTTGCGATGATACGGCCATCTTAGCAGTCGCTGATATCATAGAAGAATCCACAAGAAAATTGCAAAGAGCTATTAATATTTTCATGGAAGAAGAGATGGCGAATAAAACTTAATGAAGAAAAATTTGTACACGTAAACTTCACCAATAGAAAGGTTAACTGGATACCAGTAGAACTTAACTCTCAGCGAATTCAGTATGCAAACACGGCAAAATATCTAGACGTGACTAGAGAGACGCGAAGCATGTCAAAAATAAAAAAGAAGAGTTAAACATTAAATACAGAAAGATGGACTGGCTTTTACGAAGAAATTCCGAGCTAACTTTACATAATAATTGCTACTATAGCGGCAAATTATAAAACCTGTGTGGACTTACGGTTTCAGCTCTGAGGCTCTACAAAGGAAACAAATGCCAATACATCTAGTCATTCAAAGCAAAAATCCTAGGTGAAATAGTTAATGCACCGTGGTACATAAGAAATAACAACCTCCATAGAGATCAGAAGATGAATTTCGCCAGTGAAGAAATAAGGAAACAGGCGAATCACAAAACACATGCAACGTATTAGTCTACATCAGGCGTGTCCACTAATTTTTTTAGAGGGATCTAGTTTTCAAAACAATATTTTTACGCTCTAATTTATGATTTTCAGTCTTATAAAGGTGCACTCAAGTATGCTGATCATTTTATTCTTGATTTTAAACGGTATTTTCAACCAATTAACCCAATATTGACATATGGTTCAAAAACGCACCAAAACAGATTAGATTATTTTTAAATTTTTACAGAAAACTAAAAAAATCTATGCATCGAAGTTTACAACGGATATTTTCCCGTTAGATGAGAGAATGTATATAAAGCGGAACCATTTTTTTCTGTGTTTTAGTATTTCAGTTACAGACGATTGAATAGTAGTGTTAAAATTTAGTGGTGCGAAACATGGATCCTGATAAACTAAGATATTGGTAAGTCTAATTATAAATTACTTATTAATAATTTTGTGGCCTGTTTTATTTAAAAACATTGTACACATCATAACGAAGTTAAAATAAAAAAAAAATATCGGCTACCTCGTTTTAAAACGGTGTTTATGGGTGGTGCGAAATCGCACCATTTGGCATTAACTGATATTTTTTTTTTTTTGGAAAAAGCCATTAAGTCTTGTAGAGGTATTAGACGCAATTGAAAATCTTCCTGATGATGTTCCTTTCCCGAGCGATATTTATTTAGAGCCGCCGAAATTTCATCCCGATACAGATGAAGATTCAGGGGACGAAGAACAAACCAATCCCAATTTTTTTTTAGTAAAAATTAGTTGCTGGCCGGTGCAGATCAAAATCATGAAGTCATTGAAGATTCTATAGACGTCGAAGTATCAGCTAATGAGCCACAAAAGCCAATTAAACAAAAATGGAGTAAGGGCGATGAAGATGATCTAAGATTATCTTCTTTTATGTACCATCGCAAAAAATGGGAAGGCGTACAAAATTGTCCACTAAGTCTTAGTTCGCATAGTGATTTCTATGCATTTTATGGAGTGATGATTTTATCCGGTCAAAGGATAATGACGTTCGCAATGCACTTGTTTCTAAATGAATGCGCCGAAACATTTTTGAGGACATATTTGTCAATACTCACTTTTGTGATAACGACTCAATACACAAAAACACCAGCGATCGATTTGCAAAAGTTTGACCATTCATCAAGCACTTAAATGACGTGTTTTTAAAATATGCACCAATTGGGATGAATATTTCCATAGACGAAGCCATGATCCCATACTATGGTAGACACCCGTGTAAACCGTTTATAAGGAACAAACCGGTGCGGTTCGGCTATAAAGCCTGGGTAGCCGCTAGCCCTTCAGGGTATTGTTATTTATTTAATGTTTACCAAGGACGCAACCAGGAACGGGATTTAACATTGGGTTTAGGAGGATCTGTAATTTTGAATTTTGCAAAACAAATTAGAGATCATTTTCATGATCTTTTCTTTTCATTTTTTTTTTTGATAATTTTTTTCTGGTCCAAACCTTATACACGCACTGGAAACTGTCAACTGTGCTGGAACCGGTACGCTACGGGGAAATCGATTAAAAAATATTTAAATGGTGGAGAAAAAGCAGACGAAGAAAAAGGATCGTGGATACTTCGAAACTTATGTAGATGAAAACAATGACATGATTTTAACAAAATGGATATTTCTCAGCCTCAAGTCGTCGTACGTTATAATAAATACATGGGCGGTGTTGACTTATTGGAATGGGTATAAAAAGCAAAAAATTGTATATGCTGTTGGTTTTGTGGACTAGATCTAGCCGTCACCAACATTTGGTTTTTAGGTAAAAGCTATAATTGCCAAATGGAGCAGTTAGAATTTCGTCGCAAATTATCCAAGGCATTACTTATCCACCATGGAAAACTTTCCATACAGAGTAAACTTGCTATGCCGACGAAATATCTTGCTCAAGGGTTACATACATCGATAAAATCGGAATCTAGATTACGTTGCAAACAATGTCAATCATATACAACGTACCGATGTGATACATGCAATGTTGCACTACATTCGGAGTGTTCCGTCAGCTTTCCACAAAAATTTAAAATGAGTGACTGTGATTCACAAACAAACATAAAGTATAATTTTGAAATAAGCTGTGTATAAATACTATTTATTTTCGTGAAATTTTGAATTTTGTTACGTTTTTATAATTTTTAAAAATACAGAATTAAATTTAATAAAAAAATTAAAATTGTTTCTAAATGACAAATCGTGCGTTTTCGCACCATCTCTTAACTCCACTCTCACCTAATATCTTTCAGTCTCGTCTTGATTTTCTTATTATGTTGAATAAAATTAATAAAAAAAACTTAAACAAAATGATAAAAAACAATAAAAAACTCTCATGTCACTGCTGGGTTAAATTACTCGAAATTTAAAAAAATCACGATCGACCTTATGGACCCCTTTGTTCTACACCAACATGCTGAGATACATGGTATGTTGGATCATTCACACTCAGTAAGACGGCTGCGAAGGAAGAAACTACTTGATCTATTAAATCCGCTCTGGATCAACTCAAAATATAATAATTTACAGTTTTATTAGGACTAAAACCCTTTCACTTGTCCTACCTTCGTCACTAACAGCAAGTCATATAGTAATCGTTTTTGACTTTTCATACACGATTCATCTGTGAACTGTTGTTTACTAATCCTCTTTGACAAGTGATGTGCTAGTAAAATTATTATTTCAGCGTGAAACAACGTTCGAAAATGTAAAGGAGTGGCATATTTTGGTTCGTTTTTGAACCAGCGGTTATTTCACCGCTATGTTATCTGTCAAGTGACAGAAATTCAGTATTATATTCCCGGTGAACGAAATGAGTCAATAAATGCTTGCTCAACGCTAAGAAATATTTAAAACTTATTTCCAAAATAGTGAGTCAGTTGCCGAAACTTGCGTACAAAATTCGGCAGAAATGCATTGCCGTCCAGCTCGATCGATGGAAAATATTGCTGCTGTAGCGGCAAGTGTGCGTCAACATCCGAGCACTTCAATTCGCCATCGTTCACACGAATTGAGCATCAGCGATATGATTTTACAGAATGGGTTCAAGAATTGAAGACAGTTGACGCTATCGCCGGTATGTGTCAATTGAGAAGCCAGTGCCCCCAAAACGAGTAACTGTTTGGTGTGAAATATAGTCCAAAGGCATCATAGGGCAATTTTTCTTCGAAAATGAGCAAAGTGCCGCACTAAGAAAGAGTCAATTGTTATCGTGCCATGCTAACTGACCTTTTATTCTCTACGATTGAAGACGAAGACTTGGCCGATTGGTTTCAAGTGGATGGCGCCACTGCATACACAGCCAACGATCGCCGTTTGCGATGAGTGATTAATTCATTGATCCTAAAACAAGCCTTGACAATTTTTTTTCCTTATCACCACCGGGGATCGAACCCGGGACCTCCGGTCGCTGAAGCAAGCATGCTGACCACTTTGCCACCGGGGCGGCAAATAAAGTATATATTAACCATTTGAAAATATCTGTTGCAGTTATATAAAATATACACTTTTAGCACATATCTTATCTGAAACCGTTATAGTTTCTACTGTAAAATTGGTCACTTTGAATTTCACTTATAACTTAAAATTTTTTATTAAATTAATTGTTATTATCAAACGTTTTCTTATCGCAAATTAATTAAGTTTATCCGGGTCATTCTGTTTTAAAAAAAATTTTCCTATTCTTTACTCTTGTTATACGTTAACGTGCTGTAGGAACAGCGTGCGTTATCGGGGTATCTTGGCCAGTCATTGGCCTTACAAAAATGCCGGTGAAGCAACAAAGTTTCGAAACTGTCGCTGTAACAAATTGGGCCCTCTCGAAAAATTTATAAGGAAAATTTACTAAAACGACAAATAGATGGGCTGCCGTCTTAAATTTTGATATTTAAGCAAAATGGTAATTTGTCTCGTCCACTTCGTTAGTCGAAAACAATCACCCAAATTAATCACAGGCATCGATTTTATAAATGCAAATTACTTTCCATATTCGGGCACAAATATTTTCCAAATTCGTAAACTATTTATAATTTATATGTTTTGGTGAAATTCCGTTTCCAAGTTAGTGCTGGATTTAAATTTTTCGATTACGTAATGAAAAACATAAATCATCAAATTTAAGTTAGACGAACTCTATACTGTAAATATGGTTTATGCTATAATTATATGCCTTTCCGGCCTATGATGACTTTGCTTATAACCCTAAAATATTCTTGTTGAAATTAGAATAGTTTTAATGTAATACAGGTGAAAATAAAGTGTTTGTTTTTGAAATCAAGAAGACAAATAATTAGTAAATTATTATTTTATATTTAGAATGATGATAACAGTTTCCAGTAAACAAACAACGTTATTATTTGGCAGTAAAAATCTTGAATAATAAATGATAACCTTTTTGCTGAAAGTTTTTTATTTTTCATATTCGGGGGGACAATTATTTCTTGCACTTACCTTTAATCTCATGAGATCAGCATTTAATTCTAAACTATTATCCTTAGCGGCGTGATTCACAACAACGACATTATGTGCCGATGTTTTTAATTTTCCCTTCAGCGATTGCTGTTTCTTTGGTAAACTTGTACTTGGTCGGGTATTCCTGCTACCCGTTTGTCCTTTATTACGTAATTTTGGTGAATCTGTAAAATAAACCCATTATACAAATGGCCTATATTGATTTATTAATTTTATTTATACTAACCGCCAATTGGACGATCGGTGTATGATATATACGGTAAATCGGAATCTGAACACACACTCATCGGCGGGGATACGGGTCGTGAATTTGAATTAAATGGTGGCGATGAATCATTCAGGAACACCGAACTACTTCCAGGGTTAGCAATTGTGTAACCTCTCTGTAATCTCGGTGTATGCGATAGACCGCCGATTGCCGAATTAACATTTTGCTGTTGTTGTTGCTGGGTAGATTGTTCAGACCCCATTCAAATGATCACTAAATTAACTGCAAATAGAAAAATTACAAGTATGTAATAATAAGATATTGTACTAACGGAAATAATGTATGGATATAATAACAAACAACAATGTCGTGTACGATAAACATCAAATTTGGGAGGTAGAGTGTTAAACAAGACTCAAAGTCATAATTTATTGCTGTCGCACGATTTAATTGTAAATGCAACAATTATCTGAATGCAGTTAGATAAAATTAATGAATGGATCACTTATGTTCTATTCTAAATAGCAACATTATATTATGCTTTCCACTTTTTGTCTGCGATATACAATTTGGTCTACTTCCGTATATCGCTTACGATTTCCGGAAAAATTTGCGTGCGATTTGTATTTTTTTCACGTATTATTTGCCGCTAATCAATAATGCCCTTACCTAAAATCCGTAAATCATATCTAAATATTAAAAATCTGTAAAGAATGCGCTTATAAATTGGTGGGCATCGGCGTAAAATGCATCGAGCTGATTAATCGAAAGACATTTGATCGAAAATTAAATTTTTTAGCAAAAAAATGATTTTTTTTTGTAAACCATGTTTTCCGTAGCTGTCACTTAATCGTGGTCATTAAGATTATCTGGTCGAAAACTATTTTGGTTATTGGTAACTTTTGGTTATTTTTTTATTAACAAACCCTCTACAACTATCATTTAATTTCCTTATAAACATTCATCAACATTAGCTTGGGTAGTCTAATCTGCGTAACTGGCGCCACTCATGGCTTCGTAGTAATAATATTTTAAACGTAATTGTTTGGCGGCAACCATTTTGGAATAAGAACCAGAAAAGTTCTGCTTAAATTTGAATGAATTTATAATACTTAATGGCAACCTTGCATCCTAAGTCCTTGAGATAAGTCCTTTTCATAAATACTCGATGCGGTAGCCGCACGATGAGTTTTAATATATCTGTATGGATGCCGCTGCTGGTATATCGTATACGTGATTGCTAAAGTTGTATTCTGGATAGGATTAGGATTTTAAAAACCTATGTTTTAAAAATTAGTGGTTTGCAAAGCTTGACTTTGTTCACCTTGAATTTCAATACGCAACCAGAAACAACTTTACGGTCTGAGCAATCCAAAGGAAATTAGTTGTATATTACTTAGAACAGGTTGGAAAATCCAGGCCTGCGGTTTTAGGAAGCTGGAAATTATTCAAGGGATCAGCGTCTTGCATTTTGGTGTAAATTTGATCCTACCGAAATGCCGAAATTAGTTGTTACGAATGAGTCTTAAAATTTGGACGTACTCCACTTTACAGAAATTCTGCATATTCCACTGCAAATTATTATAAATTAAATCTGTTAGGCCATGTAACTATAATATTGGAATAATTATTGGAAGTTTTAAACGTTGTTATTTCGGTGCATATAGATCGGTACACAGAAATATTCTTAAATTTAATTTCAAAGAACAGAAATTTCAAATTTTCCGTCCAATTTAAAAATAAAACCGGAACCAAAGATGTAAAAATCATTATTAATAATTGCACAAACCGGATTTTGAAAATTAAATGGAAATTGAACCTTGAAGATACATCTTAAGCCCATCAAACTGTTAATTGGGGCTGTTCACAAATTACGTAGCGGCCTTAGGGGGGAGAATGATTGAAAATTTGTTACGAATTGTTGTCAATTTCGATCACCTTCTGTTATTTCCAAAAAGAAGTCTCTCTACTGGAGGGATGAGACACATAGTAGCTCCCATGAAATTAATCCTATCACAAAATGATTATCACTCTTTGTATATCGACAATGAGACATCTTGAAGAGTTGTGTTCTTGTTCCAAGCAGTCTGCTTCATTAGTCAAGACGACAAAGCCCAGGTAGCTATTGGTTTGGCAGCTGTACAAAAACAGGCTCGAACTTCGATGCACGTTGAATATAGAATTAGTCTTCCTGACCACGATTGGGTTGTTCCATCTAAACATAAACAAATTCCTTCTGTATATGCGGGTATTAACATAAAACCTGGTGGGCTAGGCAAAATTGAGGCTGTGGATTACTCTGGCCTCACATATATCGCTGTGCATTCCGGGAAGCACTCTTCCTCAACGGCTATTGCAAATGGGCCAGGTTTTGAAAGAATCTTGAATCGCCAGAATTCGACGGCAACATGACGTATATGCTTTTTTCATAGAGATGCTCATGGGCGCAATGCATTCAACAGGGCGAAACGAAGAATGTCAATTTTAAATCGTGCGTTATCAGGAGTAATTTTGCCTCATAATCATTTTGAGAGCCACTTAGACGAGCACGGATGAACAAAGGACCGGAGGAGTATAATTTTTGAAAACTATTCAACAGTTGCTGAATATATCGAACCAGATAAATCGGAAATTCTATTGTACAAAAAAATATTTTGTTTAGAATTTCCGATTAGTTCCCTAAACATGTTCAAACGAGTCAATATAGCACTCAAATTGTTAAGTGTCGATCAAGATTGACATGCAAAACTTAGACGTAATTACTTTACTCTATTGAAAAAAAAAAGAAAATTTTACCACCACCAATTCCACTTATTGAAACCAATATTGGAATAAAACCTCCAACCGATAGAAATGGTGAAACTTTTTGTTTAAAAAACGGCAAAAATTACGTTACGTATTTTAGCCCCTTAGACGTACTCTGCGGTTTAATACTATTATGGACCACGCACGTTCAGAACCTCACATTTTATCAGGATGTTGGTATTTTCAGCTTGAAATTCCCGTACGTTTTAATCATACATTGAAAACGGATTTTGTCTTGGAAGTGTATTGAATTAAAATTAAGAAGGTAAATAGAGCTGAAATTTATATTTGCTATTGGAAGTAGGCTATCTTTACTTTTTGGATTTTTTTTATTGTGTAGGTTGGCGTCTCCGATTTAAGAATAAAAACAATTTCGTTCATGTGGCTCCCTCTGGTGGCCTTACAGTAAACCATCCTGTGAGTCCAGTTTTAAGAAATTTTTCAATGATTTCGGTACCTATAAAAAGTCCACGGAGCAGCTCCACGGAGCCCAAATGGAATCTCCAAAACGGCTGATTATTCGGTTGTCAAATTTGGCTCGAAAGAGATCCGGCACTTTTGCTTGTTTACATTCCCACACTATGGAACACAGTCATAATATTCTAGAGCCTTCGCACTGTCCGAGCTCGCGGACTACTTCTATCATACATAATAGCAAGACTTTCTTGCGAACTTTCGTCACCAATTTCATTACAGTGGTTCCGCTTGGCCCTTTTTCACGACCCATATTTTTTTTCAAAATTCGCACGATTTCGGCTACACAATACTCACTTTGAAAATATGTTTTCAATATTTTGAAACGCTCGTCTTGGGAAAACATGATTGTTTCGTGACGCGGAATATCAGACGAGCTGTCAAAATTTCAAAAATAGTGTTTCTATAGCCTATGATTTAAAAACAACCGAATAGGTGGCTCACTCTGTATTATAGCATTGGAAAAAATAAATATAAATATATTTTAGGAAGACGAAGAAGGTTCTCGCACTAGAGATTGAAATTTTGGAAGTGAAATGGTGGATATGGAATGTTGAAATGATATTTGTTAAGGATCTCTGAACTTGGGATTTTAATTTTTAAATTTCGATACTGAAAGATAAATTGGAATTAGTATATACAATATTTAGCAAACTTCTTAGAATTTGGAAAGTGTATTAGAGGTATATTCAGGATTAGTATTCTGTTAGCCTGAACCTCGAAATTTCAGGAAAGATAAAAGACCTACGTTGGCTTTTTGGCGACTTACTCGATCAATTGGTGTTGAAGGGCTTTAGAAACAAAACCTTGAAGTTAGAAAATAAATCAGGGATCTTGGTAAATTTTTAATGAGGTCTTGCGACAGTGACTAAGAATTGATATAAACTTGATTAAAATAATCCAACTGTAGTTTTTGTGTGGAATGCTAGGAACTAACGGATTTTACAACTAGCCTAAGAGCTTTGTATTTCAATTTCCAAGTTTATGTTTGCTTCGAAAGTTTTAAGCTAAAGTTTAAGTTCATACATACAATTTTTAAAAAATGCGACAAAATGCCTTTCGATGAATTAAACTAACAACCGCCGTCGCACAAATGAAAAATTCACTTAGCGAAAAAATTGAAAATTAGCAAAAAAAAGGTAAAAAGAAAAGTTGTCCACTAAATTCACATAATCATTGAGGTGTATTCAAAAGTAGTGTCGCTTTTATAAATCTGTTCGGTAAAAACGACATTAATTCTGCATCACCATCCAAATACTACTATACGTACGAACTAGAATTTAAGCTTGAGCGAACACCACCACCAAATACAAAGATAGCACAAAAGGAAAACTGCAAAGCTTTATGAAAATTTTAACATCTTATACCTGATATTGTATGCCATCAGTCTTAGTTAGGAAGTGATAAATTATACACATAATAATGAATCGAAATTACTTAATTATTTTCCTTTTAAATTTAAATACGGATTTTATATTAACGAAAAAGTATTATATCGACTATCAACAGGCGTACGGGATACGATACAATCCAAGTAATAAAAATATTCCAGCCACGACATCGAGCACCACTAATACACCGATGACGGATCGTCATCACATAATGAAACCGTTAAAATACGCCAGCTTTAATACAACGTTTAATCATATCCGAAATCGTTTCGATCGACTATTTACAATCGGGCTTGCTAATTACAGTTCGAGTGAGACAAAAATACTAAAGGATGCATTAAATCCGGCATCGAAACGATTTCTAAATTTATTTAATGTTATAAAATTTGAGAATGCTCCGTGCTCGGGTGGACCAAATAATTTGCGCCAGACACAAGGCACTTGCTATCATCGGCTGGAATGTGATGAATTAGGTGGCGTTTCGGTAGGAAATTGTGCTAGTGGATATGGCGTTTGCTGTGTTTGTGAGTATTGTGGACCTAAAAAGTGATTTATCGTGTTCAATTATAATTTTTTGTTTTATAAAAATAGTTTATATCAAGTGTGGTGAAGAGACGAATCAAAATATTAGTTACTTTGAAAGTCCCAATTTTCCATTACCCGTGAAAGAAAAGTTGGGCTGTGTCGGAACAATAAAATTGTTACCGGGCGTAAAACAAGTGTATATCGAGTATTTATTATTTGAGGTAAGTAGCTCGTAGTCCTATATATCGTACTACATTATTAAGTGTAATTGATGTCACTCTATAATTAAAATGTGATCTTGTGTATAATTTACATCAAACTAGAATATATATGAAACGGTGCGTGATCACACTTACCCACGCAGTTTCACACGCATATGAATTCTGTAGAAATATTTAGGATTATTTTAAAGAAAATCCGAATGAAGTTAGAAAGCTAATTAATAGTAAAAACAGACTTATAGAATAATTAGTTTTGAAGTGATAAAATTTTACTCAAATATTACTTAAGACTATAAGAGTATATTTGTACCTGTAGTAAATCTATAACTAGTTCACGAATTTGGCAAAATGCTTTCTCACTAGTTGCAAATATTTTGGAAATATACATCATCTTCCTTCAAAGCTGGAATGCCATCAGACAAAAAAAAAATATAAATCTGGTAAGGTAGGAAAACGAGAAAAGCCAATCGAGAAAGAATTGAGAATATTTCGGCTCTATTTTAACAGTCGGATTTCTTACATTATATTGCCTCATTCTAAACTTAACTGGCGGTTGTTCTGTTGCGATTACAACAATAAAATTCATGACACGCAGCCAACAATACCAGGGGATTTATTAAGCCCACAATTTTATAACATAAAAACTGAAGGAATATCATGACATTTATTTATTGGACAGTAATTTAAGTTTTGAAGGTAAAGTTAAATGGCATTGCGAATTTTTACTAAATTGAAGTACGAGTAACGTCTACTTTTTGGTATTATAAAATACTAGATAGCGACCCGTGCGACCCATGCAAGCATGGGCCGTAATTTATGATTTCATTAGAAATAAAAGATGAATTAAAAAAAAATTAAAAAAAAAAAAAATAAATATTCGAAATAAAGAAATTATATACCTCTAAACATTGTAATAAGTAGTATTTTTATGTTGCAAAATTTAAAAATATCAATTTTTGAATCCCATGTATTTTCAATGGCAAGTTTTTGAAACATTGAACCAGCACATCTCAGCCCAGGAAGAACCTATTGGTGTAATTCCAACGGCTATGCACTTTTCTCGCTGAACCCTAAAGGCATGCCAAATGTCAACTTTCTACCTACTACCCTTCTCGAGTTGAAAAAAGCTACGAACATTTGTGCATTATAAGATCCAATATTTCCTAACGTATCATGACTCTAAATCCCCTATTTGCCTAATAAATTTCTTCTAATCTGTTAGTTTTACTAGAAAAACTAGACGCGGAGGAAGCAAGCTTCAAACGTAATCTAATCTCCAACAGATGTCATGTGGGCACTATTTTTGCTATTCCTAGGGATAGAAAACTTGGAAAAATATTTAGATAGCATTAAAATTATTTTATTCTGGCATACTGAGATGGAAATTTTTCGGAAACAAAAATTATCAATCTCCGATTCTGGCGTTAATGCTGTGTGCCTCAGGTCCATTTTTTTGACTAAATTATGAACTAAACTAAATTGCTCAGTCACAATAAACATTCATATGTGGCAGTAACATCAACAAAACAAGCTGTGCCTGACTATTCGAGATACTAATTTGTCGACTTTTCGTGGATAAAGGAAATATTAAATTAAATTAAAATAATGGAAGATGATTTGAAAGATGCATTATTTGCAAATGTTATTATATTAACTATTTGTTATTGTAAACATTTGACAACTAAATTGAAAAGTTACCTCGCGAGGAGACTTCGTTTGTAACCTGGCGGCGAATAGCGCGAGGCAACCTCAAAAACTTTTGGTCATAATTTAGCCGAAAAAATTGACCTGAGGCACACAGCATAAGACTCGTAAGACTTTCTTAACCCTAATCAGCATGGGTCATTTGACTTACGTAAAAGCATGCGACGAGTCTCTCGAACTCAAAAGCATTTTAGAGGAAAATTCAAAAAATTTGTAAATTTCAGTTTTATTTATTTAAAATTCAACAAAAAAATAATATTTCATAAAAACGAAGACTAACTAAGAAATTATCAGAAATTACCTTACAGACAGTCACTTTTCTGAGTGTTCATTACAAATATTATTTTGGCAGATGTTACAAAGCTGGCGGTTCATTCGTCCAAGGGCTGAATTACACATATAGCACCTACGCTTTATATACTATTGGATGTTTGTTCAGCTTCACCCGGTGGCTGCTCTGAAGTACAAGATGAAACGGCTTGTGTCATTAATCTCTTTGTAACGGCAGATAGACGAGCAGTACTACATCGGGATCGGTTGGTTTTCCATCGGTGGCCATCGGTTGGTTTTCCTTTTGGCTGCAAATGCGTGACGCAGGTGGTCCAAAGTATCAACTCCTCCTTTCGTTGAATTATAATGTAAATTAATATCCAATTTGTTATGGTTTTCTGCGTTTGTTTTATCATCATGGTGTATAGATGAGATAAAATCACAGCCCGATTTTTTTTTAGGAACATAACTGACCATTGTCAAATTTTTTCGATATCCAAAAATGGTTGATTCTGCTAAACGTTAACGATTACGTAAGTATTTTGGGAACACAAGTTTTATTTTTACGAATTGTGTCAACATAGTCAATCCAACACGCAGTCATTGTTGCCCCAATTTAAAACTTGTGAAATAGTTATCCAATGTGACGTTTCTATTGCTGTAGAAAAATGGTGTGCATAGTTCCTTTATAACATTCAACGCAAAATTGGTGCCTCTTTGATGACCCTGAATTTCCTAAATATGGAATACGAGGGTTGCTATTCGAACTATCGCATATCCACCATATTTTCATCCCATATTTGTCCGGTTTGGATGGAATGTATTGTTTGAAGGATACTCTCCCACGAAAAGGCACAAACTGCTCGTCAATTGTAACGTTTCCCCTTGGAATATAATGTTTTAAAAAATTAGTATTTATTATTTCCCGAATTTCACAGAAAAGAGCCACATTTATCGCTCTGGCTGATCTTGGTGATTTATCATCAAATCTCACGTACTGAAAGACAAGCAAGAATCTGTTACAAGAAATGCTTACTTTAAACAAAACATTACCAAACAGACGGTGTCAAAGTTCTCGGAGGTCTGACACTCCTTGCTTGTTGACACCAGCATTAATCAATAATCCGATAAAACAGCGCATCTCAAATGTACCTGAATTTTTTTTTGATTTTTAGAAATATATTTTTTTTTTATTAATTTACTTAATTTATTTTTTTTATTTTTTGTACCATACAAAACGTATCGCTGGCTGGATACGTGGAATTTGATGAACATCCAACGATGGAAAATAGTAGAATATATTAATTCATATAAAACTCATTTACGTTTAATAAAAAAAATATTACAAAATTTTCCATAAAACAAATTTAAAAAGATATATTTCAAAAAACAAAAAAAAATTCTGCCTTTCGACCCATTCAGCCCATTGAAATTTGGCTCTTTGTACCCATTCCGACTCATCGCATGCTTTAGTTTTTCTTTTTCTAAAATGTTTCAGTTAGGCATATATTTATAAAAAAATTTAAATATATGATTATGTCCTCTGAATTTTAAATAGTTGACTTTGGAATAAATACCGTATACTTCACATATAAATAAGACTCAACCCATGCTGATTAGTGATTAGCGTTACAGAAAACATTTTTGTTGAGACTACCTCTTTTAAGACCACAGTCTTAATTGATATTCTGGCAAAGCCGTCTTAAAATTGTGTTGTGGAAACTCAAGACTATTGGAGACCTGTCAAATATTAGGTGTGCAAGAAGAAAGTCTGTTTTTTGGTCAAATTTAACCTAATATTCTCAATGTGTGCAAGTAGAAACTTGGCTCTGAATTTGGTTGCATACAAATATATTTGAACGCATCCAAATCGCCCGCCATTTTTGATATATGTAGCTTAGTCATTGCTGTTATGACATAAGTTACAGTCATTTGCAACCTGTCACCTGTCACCTGTTTCGTGTGCATCAATTTTAAGAGATGGATGTCGATAAAAACATTTACGTCTTTGTATTCTATTGTTTTCAAATGAAAAAATGCTGATCAAGCTATGGAATTGTTAATTCGACTTAGAATAAACATTCTGGAAGTCATTCAACAGTAACAAAGTGGTTTACAAGATTTTGTGATGGAAATTTTAGTCTTGTGAACGATCCACGTCCAGGTGCTGTAAAACAATTTGAAGACGAAGAACTTAAAGTTTTACTGGACGAAAATCCCTGTCAAACTCAAAAAGAGCTTGCAGAACAGTTAGAAGGTAATCACCAAGCAATATTATTTCGATTGCATGCAACGATAAAAACACAGAAGGAAGGAAAATGGGTTCCTCATAATCTGACCGAAAACAAAAATCGAAGAGTTGACATCTGCATAAATTTGCTTTTTCGGTTCAAAAGAAAGAATTTTTTGCAAAAAATAGTTACGGGTGATGAAAAGTGAATTTTGTACGATAATCCTAAACGCAAAAAACCATGGGTTGTGTGTAACACTTTTTTGGCATGAACATTCTTTTTTTAACAGGGATTGGAAAGGAGTCATTTACTACGAGCTTCTGGAACCTGGTCAAACTGTTACAGCTGCACGTTACCAGGCCAATTTACGGGCCAAGGAAAGCGGAAGGTAATTTCTGCATGACAACATATGTCCACATTAAGCAAATTCAACCCAGGAACTCATCATCTCCTTAGGCTGGGAAGTATTTTCCTTCTATTCTAGCTTCTCTAAAGTTAATTTGACCAAAAAAGTAGAGTGTTTACTTCCACACCTAATATTTGCGTATATCAATTACATTTAACAACAGCTCTATTTAAAATTTCATTGCAATTTTGAAAAATGTTTCGAATAAGCCGAAAGCGCGATGCATTTTCTATATTGACATACAATCTGTCAGTTTGGAATAATTTCGTGAGAGCCCAGGGCCAAACGGTATAGCCTATGTTGTAGAAGGAAATATTTCTCACCAAATTCGGTTGGATTTAATCCGATGATGTCGCAGTCGCATTGTAAATCAGCAGGAGTTATTAAAACTGGTAGGGAGATAACAGTGCGGACAAACGGTTTCATAAAAGTAAATTGGGGATTTGTTATGAAATTTTGGACCGCGTTTTTTCCGACAACGTCGACCAATCTGACAACGTCGAAAATACCTATTATGAATTTTTCGATTATATCGAAAATATAAAAATCTAAATAAAATTTAATTATGAATTTTTTTTTACAATTAAACTTAAAATTATTAAATCCAATATTTAATATTTTATGTATAATTTTATAAATATTTTATGTATCCGCAACGATATTCGACACATTAAGAGTGATCGTAAATTTTCGACAATCGCAGTCGAAAATTTTATAATAGAACCCCGTATTTCAGCTAGTTGAAGCATGGCAATTAATTTAAATCGCCTCAGATGTGTGCATTGAATTTTTAAAAATTAGTTTTTATCCTGACACAAACTAACTTCACAGTGAACGCATTTCAAAGCATAAGTACAAAAAATTTAGCCCACATAAATTTCTGGGACCATTAGGCCATCAAACTATCCTAAATCTTGTGTTCAGGTCAGAATCAAGGGTCCGGCAATATTCAACGAGTTACATCATTGTCCGCTTTCAAATCAGGTGAGAATTTATACAATAAAATGAGTAAATGCCCGAGATTATTTTAATTTAAATATTTATAACCAAACAAACCCGATTTTTTTTATTTAGAATGCAAAATTATGTACATATTTAAAAAATCAATAGTTCTGCGACATTACAATATTTGGGATTCGAATTGAAATCCGGTGCCGAATTTATATTTTCCAAAACCAGGAATACCTTGAGTTATTAAATAATAAGTTCGCCAGGCCTGAAAGGCGGCAAATCTAGAAATAAATCTAATTCCTGCTCCTCAATTATCCATTGATCCTATTTTCATAATAAATATATAAACCGAGACATATTTAGTATAATAAAATAGGCGTATGGTGAAATTAAAGTTTAATTACCCCTTTTTGCGGTGGACACACTTTCATATTCCACAATTTTGTTAAATTATACAAAAACGAGATGGGTTAGTTAATTCCGGAGACGTATCGGGCAATACTCATGTACACAATACTCATATTTTTCCATTTTTACAAATGTGATTTAGTTATCATTGAATAAAATTTTTATTGCGTTCAAATTGTGACTCAACACTAGTCTTAAACTATAAATAACCAGTAGAGGCTTTGGGTTAGGATAGTTATAGGTTTGTGAAAGCCAGGAACCTAAATTGGTTGGTAAATTAATTTGCAGAGTAGCAGTTTCAGACATTGTCATGATAGAAGAAGTGTACATGACCTGTCTCACATTAGTCCTTGATCGTCGACAGACATTGGACGCGTCATTTGAGAAACTATAATGTGACTTGTCATAAATTAGACATTCAGTCAGCATACCATCAAAAAACGTTAAAAAACAGTTTTTCTCACACACAATTAAAAAACAGGTAAAAAAAGAAACGTTTCTTTTTCGTAAAAAATAATTCACATGGATTTTGACAAATTTTCAACAGGGTGGTTGATGTTGAAATTGGGTAGTCGAAAAGCTTACTAATGCTTTGAAATTTACACGTTACCTAGTTTTTATGTTGACTCTATATCCCGTTGAGGGATTTGGCCGCCTTATTTCTAAGTCGCAGCCAGGTCCTAGGGCTGCTGGAAGGTACATGTGGTTGCTGGATGAGGCTTACTGGCATACCAACGGGATGATCTATTTTCCTCCATTTTTTAAATTACTTTTTTATACTGTTCCTTTTGTAGTAACTCAAGCAACGGTAGTAACTCAGCTTCCCTTAACATTTCTTACCAGAGATTTCAAGTTATGGCTCGATAGTGCTTTAAGTAGCTTGTTAAATTGCTCAACCGTCACGCTCTATAGGGTATTTTTAAGCACGTTAACTTGAAATTGTAAAAAATAACTCAAAAAATTAAATTGTAATCAAAATGGCCGTATGTTACGAATAACATGAACAATGCTGGCCTCCAAGGCGTTAATTGTTCGTCGTCCTAACTGTGAATTAACATAAGTGCAAACTGATTATTTTAGATAGTAGAAAAATAAAACGTTATAACATTAAAATTTATATTAGAACTTGCGTAACTTTTGGTTTCTAACTTCAAAGAAGATTAACATGAACAAAAAAAATCATTCGATGGAGCAATATGCAGATACATTTTCTCACGACGAGCACTCGAATGTGAAAATCGCATTTTTCGAAAAATGTCAGATACGTTAATTCACAGTTAGGCCGACGTGTTGCTGGTTTATCAGCATAAACCAATGACTTTACGTAGCCATACAGGAAATATTCGAGAGGTGTCAAATCGCATGAACTTGGAGGCCAATTGTCAGGTTCATTTCTCGAAATCAACTTATCGTCAAATTTTGATTTTAATTAGTCGATGGTTGCGGTCGCCGTATGGCACGTAGCGCCATCCTGTTGAAACTACATCTCGTCCGGATCAATTTCATCTATATTTTCAAGCAAAAAATCATTGATCATGGTGCGGTAACGATCTCCATTGAGCGTAACGCGATCCCCAGCTTCATTTTTGAATAAATAAGGTCCGATGATGCGAGTACACCGCACCAAACATTTTTCTGGCTGTAATGCGGCAATCCATATGCGGCAAAACAGTTCGACGAATGGTTTGCTCAAATGGACGATTATGTGCGTCATAAAAATCACGAAGCCATCTATAGGTTGTGCGAATCGACGACTTTTTTTCAAAGTAAATTTTAATAATTTCGTAGCGTTGTTCAAGCGAGAGTCTATTCATGATGATTTTCTAAAGTATACTGAGATCTGCCAGAGTATATTTTTCATAAAAATTTAATTTTTTCTTTTAATTTTTACAATTTCAAGTTCTATCAGGCTTAATAAAACCAACATCTAGTGGTTGTAATTTGTGCGAACAGTGTGGTGGAAATGAGAAAAGCACAATTCCTCACATTCTTACAAAATCAATCGCAGGCAATGAACAATGGCTGTTGTGGTTGTCCATCAACAAAAGAATCGGATTGTTCTTGGTACATTGCGAATGCTTTTGGATGTGTTTCAGAACTTCAGGAAAGAGTTCGACAGTCATCAACCAGTCTTCGAAGCAATTGCTAAACTCTAAGTTGGAGGTGGAAGACACTGGTGGAAGAGAGTTTCCCGCAGCATTAACGATTGAAGTGAATGTTCCCAACTCTATAGAAATGATTTGACCAACTTGTCTTTTAGATTTGTGTGCAATAACCTGTAAAAGGGAAAACAATTAAATTATAAATTTTAATACTAGGTATGTTAAAGTATTACTTTTGGAGCTTGCATTACAGTAGTTATGCCAGTTGCATTCAGGTTAAACATCTTAGAAGCATTGAATTTATATCGTTCTAGTACTTTCACATAATTATTAAAGAATTCGCCTACAGTTGTAGCATTGAAAGCAGTAGCTCTAGCTAAACTTGTGTTCTTGGGTTTTCTTAAGCTTAGTTCAGGATGCCTTTTAATATATCCATACATCCGGTCCCTTCCGGCTGCTTGATTTAAGTCCCAACTGCCAGGATAAGATTAGCCCAGTTTCTGAGCGTACCAGATATTCCGTTTGAGCACATGCCATATTTAATTTGGGAAGATCGTAATAAATATTTTTTCAGCTCTTCCTATTCGTTTATGGAAAATACCTGTCTGTGATAGGCCGACTTTGGAGTCGTTAAATTATCTTCACTTTCATTTCTCGAACCTCTTGACGCATCAGTGGATATGATTTTTAAGCCAACTTTACCCGTTTTGATTAATTAAATATTTTAAAAGAGTTCCACTATTCGACTGTTTTCTTATTAAAACATCTCTCAAAGCTGCGGTCATAATCGTTTCATTAATTTTTTCTTTTATAATTTTTAGCCATTCTGAAAATTAACATGCAAGTTTAGTTATTCAAATAAATTATAGTGATCGATTGAATGCCATAAAAAATAAATACCTGTGACAGTTATAAGTCCACAATTAAAAATTTTTTAAACACCAAAAAAATCACTTTTATTTGTCAAAAACACATTCACACCTGTAAATCTAAACTGAAACTGCATATCGAAATAATTTTTTTTTAGCATAAAGATAATATTACCGTTAGGCCTTGTTTTGTCTCACTCTCCTCTCATACGGTTAGATCGAGAGATATTTGTTGTTTACTTTTACATCGCGCTTAAAATAGCCCTACTTCTCCTATTATGAAAATGGGATTCCATTCAACAGTTCCAGACCAATTTGATTTTTTTTTTATCTTTGCAATTTGTTCTGGAGCTCTTTTAATTCGTTTCAAACCATATCGAGAACGTACGGCTATAGGTCCGATTTTCGTAGAATCGTCTGCACATTGCATAGGCCTTCCAGGCCAGCCTATAGAACTGGAAAATGGGTCGACCTTTGAGTTCTGCACTTCGACAGCGGGTCATAGCTAATGTTTGTCACAGTAATATTTTCAATGACTTTGCTGATTCTGAAGCTCTGGCAAATCAAGTTTTCCCTTATTAGCACATATATCCTGGCGATTCTACATCCCTCTTTTCAGCTCTATATGTAACACAAATTAATTCAATTTTTTAATTAAACTCAAATAGTGCATTCCCTAGCACTAAATATTTGTAAATAAATTTAAGCTGGTCCTGTTAATCGAAACTAAATTTCAGCAACATGGTCTTTTCATTGCCGCATACTGATTTGTCGTAGACATTTCCATTGTCTATATCGAGCCCGTCTTTCAGTTTGTGCTTGAACGCGAAATTTGAACGCTCCTTCTATAACCCCTTGCGAAACTCGACTATAGTCGTAGTTAGAGCACCAAGATATGGTGTACTAAATTTGATAATTCAGAGCAGAGCAAAATTTCATAACGGACAACGAATAAACTATTTATTTTATATATAAATGTAAATGAGTGAGTTTTATGTCTGACCTAAGCCATTACGGACAATTATTATGTTTATATTTAAATTAGTTTCGATTGGTCGAATTTTATTTGCAGTTTTGCAAATGTAACTGCGCCAACCAGATTGCTTAAAAAAGAAAGTTCTGATGGTCAGGGAAAACTTAAGAAACATTTATCCGGTTAAAAATATTCCTAACTTCAGCTTGGTACGACACATCGTTTTTTTTTAAATTGTGATGTAAGAGCTGTCCCCTTCACGCTTAGATGCAAACGAAAGCCCGATTGAATTTTTCTTTCAAAGATTATCAAAATTTAAAATTGGTTTATTTTTGAAGAAATGGTCATGTCTTACAAATAAACCCTACATGTACCGACCAAATGGCACAGTGGTTAAATCTTTGACGTTTGGATCAGGAGGTACCGGGTTCGAATCCCGATAGAGATGCAAAAAGGAAATTTTCATCAACAGATTACAATCTGTGATTAAAAGGAGCACAACTACCACCTCCTATCGGCGTGCAAAGCTCATGGACCGAACCATCCATGTCCAGTACTTATAGGATGGCATGGAGCTATGCAATGCGCAGATGAAACTTAAATCGGCCCTATAGTCGTACGTCTTCGGTTTGGCAGATACGCGTAAAGTAAGACGGAAAAATCAGGAGTACCATACTCATTTCCCTAAACTAAAATCGTATATCATTAGAATTGTAGAATTGGTAGATACCCAGAGACCAACGTTTGATTCACGAAGCGGAAACCAAATATATTATGAGGATTTGACAGAACAAAATTAAAGTGAATGTAACATCGAGAATCGCAAATAAATATCGAGTATTCTACCTAGAAATTCTTTCAGTCTCGCAACAAATCAAAGTTTCAATCTACCAAGGCGCGCCGATTAGATCACTAGTTTCTCCTTCTTTTTTATTCTATTTTTTTTATTTATTTACATGTTTTGGGGCTCAAGGCTCATCCAGCCCTTTCGTCGTTATGCTTTTATCCTTACTCGAGGATGTACGTGCTATAGGAGCAATTTAAGACCATCTCTGCACATTGCAAGCTCCGCCAGCCTATACTGACATGGAAAATAGGTCGGTCCATGGGTTTGCACACCGACAGGGAGGTCATCCTATCGAGATTCGAACGGGGTACCTCCCGATCCAAACGACAAAGCTTTAACCACTGTGCCATTTGGTCGGTAGTTTCTTCTTCAAAACTTTTGAATTTATCCCTGCGGAATGGAATTCAATCATTTCTGAACTGAGAGTTCAAATTTGTAGAATTGGATTGAGATTGTAACTTGAAGTTCTGTAATCTAGACATGATGAAATAAACTCGGTCATTTATTTATTGACTTGGCCAAAAAGTGTTTGTAGGGTACAATTAAAATTGCAATTCAAATTTTGGATGAAGTTTTAGGATTAGATCGTTGCTAATAGAAGACGGTGGTTGTTTACAGTGGAATTGGGAATCTAAAGAAATTCTGAATCTGCCCATGACACAATATTTCTTAAGCGAGTATGATCCAATTCGGGTTCTAGAATTCTGTATGATGAATGCAACTTTTAGTTTTAAGACTAATTTTTTCTAATTTGGCCTAAAATTTAATATTAGTATATGCATCCTAAAATCATACAGTTCACCAACTCTTTGATTTCAACAGTAAACCAAGTATGAGTGTTAAATCAGGAGTCCCTTTAAGCCCAGTAGATAAAGCCAATTTTCAATAAACCTATTCAATTCTCTGAGAGGTAACGACAAGATTCGTTATTAATAAAACACCTTATTTAAACTTTACTGATTAAGAACTTTTATTATGATTCTAAGGAAGTTTACGATTTGTCTTTTATCGTTTAGTTAGTAATAACTTCTCGTTGTAAATTCTTATCTCTTTATGAAGTTCTGTAAATTTAATTTATTCCAGATGAAGCCTCCAACCGAAGGTAACTGCATCGACGACCAATTCATTATATCGGGCCAAAATCGGAACCAACAAGTTCCTGTGATATGTGGAATCAACTCGGGTCAACATAGTTAAGTATAAAAATCATTTCAATGTAGAGCCTACCTTAACAATCACAATGTAATTGGTAATTCTAGTGTACATCGACGTAGACAGTGCTGTAGACAAGAAACTGTACCTGTCCGCCTTTACTTCGGACGCGGATGCCAGAATTTACAGTATACGAGTGACACAAGTAAATTTATATTGAATTTGGCAAGTACATCGTAAAACTAACGTATATATATTCCAGCTGCGGGAGAACTTGGCCCCCGAAAATTGTCTACAATACTACACAGCCCTATCGGGTTTCATACAAACCTTTAATTACGACAATATTTCGGCGATCGTACAGCAACGGAACGCTAGCTACTTTGTATGTGGACCAATTTATTTTACACTTGTTCACTATTTCGATTTGTTTTTCTAACAAAAATCACAAAACTTTAAAATAAATACAAGAAAACTAATCGCGACACGAAAATAAACAAAAAAAAAATCACTACTTGGGGATTGTCAAAATTGTTCTGTCAAACAAAAAATTTCCCTGTATTTTATTAGCATGGATTCGAACCAAATTAATATTGGTTTTTAAATAGCCGGTCAGTAAAATAAATTTTATTTAATTACAGAATAATTTGAACTACGCGATTTGTATTAAGCGGCTACCCGAATATTGCACCGTGACGTACACCAATGAGCTCAACGATTTAGAATATAAATTTCAGTTAACCAATCTCGATTTGGAGGGAATGAATGTGGTACCGGACGATCAAGCAGGTGCCGAAGTGTTCAGCTGTGCAGATGACTACATAGCACTAAACGGTATACGACTATGTGGTGATAAATTAAACGATGGAAGTGTTTCTGCCGACTATACACGTAATGCACCGATCACAGATTATTCGGCGGGACCAATCGTGCTCCCGTTGCGGACGAACGAAATGATTGTTGGCCGAGGTTTTAAATTATTTTACATGCAGCATTCGTGCCACAACTATATAAATTAAGTCACCATCTATCGCCGTATAGCGAAATATACAAATAAATTTCCCAATATTTATTCCCTATATTTTTATAAAATTTGCCTATACTGCCAAATCTGTCAAAATCATAAGTCTCGAATCCCTTTAAATATTTCAAACGAAACTGGAGCTTAGCTCTAATTTTAAAAATAGTTAAATTAAAAATTTTCGCCTGTAATTTTATAAGTTAATATTTTAATTTATTTATTATTTAAAAATGTAATTAGCCAATATATAATTTAATAAACGTACGCGCAAACAAATGAAACAAATCAAAATTATTTTTATACCGCTGATTCTCGTCCTCCTGTTTCTACTGATATTTAGTATCAATTTTTTCTTCCTGAAGCGACTCAACGATCAGCAACGGCCGGATGCAAATCCGAATGCCAAGTCGATGGGAAAAAATACAAGTGCAAATAAGCTAGGCGCCAAAATGGTAAATAATTTCGTAAATTATGAGATTTTGCTTCGGGAACGTTTTAAAAAGTTGAAGCCTGTGTATCGGAATCGAAATCCGAGATATTATAGTTTGGCCAACAAGATTTTAGATAATTTTAAACCGAAAAAATACTCCGGAAGTGTTAAGAATGTGTGGAAGCAAGTGAATCAGGTAATAATATTTTATCCTGTAAGCAAGGCTTAAAATTACGCCACGTTTTATGCTGCATTGTTGTTGTTAATTTAGTTAAATCACAACGTGTAATCTTTTTATATTTTTAGTGGACTGAATCGAATGAAGTGTTTCCCGAATTCGATGCCACCATCGGCCAAGTAGTGTATGCAATGCAAAATGAGAAAATTGTGACTGCCCGCAACTATCATCGTGGCACCCAGTTAAAACTTATATTTACTATGGGCGATTCCGGGCAACCGATCGTCTTCAAACCGATGTGGTATTCTCGTAAGCATATTGTACGTGGCCCCGTGTACGCGGGCAAGGATCGTCATACCGCGGAAATATTTTCATTTTACTTAAGTGCCCTGCTCGACTTACGATCGACATCGATAGTGATTGGTCGAAAAATTAATGTAAAGGAGATTTATCGGCTGGCCGATGATGAAATGAGGCTCACGATGACGGATGCCTTGAATGAAACATGCTTTTGGGGTAAATGCCATTATTGCCATAAATCGGAACGTATATGCGGAACGCACAATAATAATTTCGAGGTGGAGGGAGTTTTAATATATTTGGTACCGGGGAAATTTCAACGGGAACGGTCCCCGTGGCAGCGAACCTATAAAGACAATGTGAAAGCGGAGTGGGAATATAATTCGAAATATTGCGAGTAAATTTTCATAAATCTCATTATAAATATATTTAGTTAGTTAAATTACATTTATTTTTCATTTCCAGTGGCTTAAAAACAATTTTACCTGAAACACGTCTCCTGGATCTAGTGGACGCAGCCATATTCGATTTTCTAATACAAAACGGTGATCGGCATCATTACGAGACTCGAAACGATGGAATTTTACTATTAGATAATGGGAAAGGATTTGGTAACCCTTTTATAGACTATCTCGACATTTTAGCACCATTGTATCAATGTTGCATGTATGTTGCACCGATCCAGCCGATGCAACATTTTAAATTAATTTTTTTATTTTATTTTTTAGAGTACGCCGGAAAACGTGGGCTCGCCTGTTAATCTTCTCGGGCGGTTCACTAACCGAACTTATACGTGAATTGACAAAAAATGATTTGCTCGATCCAATTTTGATTGAAGATCATTACGATGGAGTTGAAAGGCGGTTGCTCTATGTATTCACGGCGATTGAATGGTGTATGGATAAATTTGGCCGAGATCACATTTTTCGGTAGTGTATACTCGGACTCATTCTGATTTTTTTGTTATTGTGTTGTAATATTTTTTAAAAGTGCCAAAAATGTAAATACTTTTATCGTAAATATAGTGATGAGATGAAAATTTATTTTACAAACTAAATTTTTTTTATTATGTAGTAAAACTTAAGTTTCCCCCGCGAAAGCGTTGTTGTTCAAAAATAAAGATCCCGTCCAATAACATTAATTATGGCATGTTAATGCGATATTTAAATTTTAGCGAACGACTGGCAATTTACAATTAAGACTTTTGCTAATGTTGAGGCGCGTTATAACGGAGGGAAATATGGCAATCGCCATTGATACCATATTTTTGTTGCTCAAAATCGTACCCGTCACGCCATCCGGAACCAAACCAACTATGGCAGAACAAGCACAATGCATTATGTTTCAGCCGGAACCATTAGGAGTTTGCATATTGCACTGAAATGTTTGTGAGTCTGGTTATGGTTCTGACTAGCGTTTGTTGTTTTTGGCTGACATTGTAGTTGATTCAGATGCTGTTGTTATCGTTCCGGATGGAAGCTTGTATGTCACGGTTTCGGAAGCCTTTATTTGGTTCCGTATTGGTGCCATGTAGCAAGATACATTGTGTTCTATATGATTTTTCAGCCGAAACCATATAAAGCCAGCCAGAACTATAAAAGCTACCCGGAACCAAACCTACTATAACCCATAAATGGTACAATGAATGTTGTACACAAAGGGTCGAATTTCAAAGAACCGAATGTCGAATGGCCGAAGGGCCGAATGTGTCAAAGGGCCGAATTTTTTTATTTCTTTTTAGAAATATAATTTTTTAAATTTGTTTACATTTTTTTATGGAATATTTTGTAAACTTTTTTTTTATTAAATGAATTTCTTATGAATTTTTGTATTTTACTATTTTTCATCTTTGGATATTCATGAAATTCCATGTATCCAGTCAGCAATACATTTTGGTGAAGGAAAATTTTGGAGTTGGGGTCGTTTGCCTGACTTTCAAAATCCCGAAATCAAAATTCCTCCATTTTGAAATGCAATAATTGTATAGACTAACGGCTTCCATAACTCTCACGGGCAAGCGAGAGGTCACGGCGCCTTGTTGACTTTTGTCGGAATTTTAATAGTTTTTAACAAAATCGGGATTTCGAAAATCGGGATTTTGAAAGTCAGGATTTTAAAAGTAGTGATTTTTTGTTGGGATTTTGATCGGCCTTCAGATATTAGGTATATGGTGCAAAAAATTAAAAAATAATTAATTTAAACTTCGAAATTCGGCCCTTCAACATTCGGCCTTTTGATATCATACCGAATTGTACATCTGCTTTTCAACTGGCACCAATATGAATCTAGTTGAAACCAGAGTTTTAGCACAGCATATTTTGTACCAGAACCAATATAAATCAAGCCGGAACCAATTAAACCCAGCCGGAACCAGAGTTTATTCGGACAGATCCACATATAGCCCGGCTAGTTGCCACTTACCTCATGTGATTCCAGCTATAACCTTTATTGGTATCGCCAAAGTTTTAATAAGTCCACAGCAACCAAAATGGCTCACGCTCATTCGGCTGATATTCCCAATTTACTTTATATGGTTATGACCTATGTTTGCTGTTTTTGGCCAGCATTGCAGTTGTTCCACTGGTGTTGTTATGGTTCCGAATAGAAGGTTATCCTTTCAAATATTCATTTTAAATATTCTGTGCACTTAGTGCAAGCGAAAAAATGGTTCCATGTGGTAAAACGCTTGTCTAAACACAGATCAGATAATGCATTGTGCTATTTGTGTCATTGTTGGTTTGGTTCCAGCTGGAATGATTCTGGCTTTCTTCTTATGATTCTGGCTGATATTGGAATGGTTCCGACTGACGGCTTATATGTTGCACAACCATTTAAACGCATTGTGCTCATTGTGTAAGCTCCTAATGGTTCCAGCTGATAAAAGTCTGGTACCGTAGTTGTACCATAATTGGTTTGGTTCCGGCTAACTTTATATGTTTCCGGCTCATATTGTAGTGGGTCCGATTGGCCTTGTTATGATTCTGGCTCGAAGCTTATATGTTTAAAAACCATTCAAGTGCATTGGGCTCATTATGCAAACTTTTAATGGTTACGGCTGATAATGCTCTGGTTCCGGCTGAGAAAACTCTAGTTTCGGTTGTCTTCAATTGGCTCAATCTGGCTTAATATTGGTTGCAAAATCAGATAGTGCACATTATGAAACGATTGGGGTAAAATTCTTTTTGTACGGTATGAAAATGGAAGTTTAGTTCTGAAAAATGACTAAAATTGGCTCGGGGATACGAGATAAAGACAACGATCTAAAATGTTGAATATGGAATTCAGTTTAAACCGCCCGGCGAGTGTCAACCAACTCTTCGATGATTCATCTTAGTACAAGCTGATCTTATCCACTAGTTGGTTGTCTTATCAGAAATCGTTTACGCCAATTTGTAACAGTTTTTAGATCTACAAACAACAGGATCTGTACCTCAACATCTTTTTTGTGAACCCTCAATGGCGGCGAAATCAGAACATGCCTGACAGACAGGCTCTGCTGTATAATCTGGTAGTAGCCATCACATACTTCCCATGCGAATCTAAAAGGCGTTTCATTTCAAAGCATTGAACTTTGAATTTGAATACAACACAGAAAAGCATTAATGTTTGAATATGATTTCGGACATGTGACCGCAGAGGCTGTCACGTATAGCGTAATCTGGACTCCTCGCAGCATTTCTGATTGTATTTCGGCAATGACGCGTCGAATTTTGATCGACAGGTGTATTTCTGGAAATTAATCGTTCATCAAATGTTTCTTTCAGTAAATTAATTGTATCGCGCGCTGTATGACATATGGTCGTATCTTATTGGAACCGCATGTCGCTGATGTCAATACCACCCAATTGAGGCACAAAGAAATTAGTAATAATGTCTATACGGGTCTCCGTTGACTTTAACCTTTTCACCATCATCATTTTTGAAAGCTTATGTTAACCTTTTGTGGATGTTATGGTCTTTGAACAATGGCTCATGGATTATCTTCAATTCAAATGAGACAATTATGCTTGTCGACATAGCCAATCAACCAAAAATCAACTTCATCACTGAAATACAATAAATTTTGTACCTACGAAAATTTTGCATCGGTCTCAGTCTTGCCTTCGGTCCATTTGTAGTGATAGGGTGGTTATTTTGTCTCGTGACACGATGGAGCCCCTTAACCACAATATTTACAAAACCGCGGTTTCGTATAGAATTCTATTTTTATTGTTCTTACGAAAACTCGTCGGGTAGTTTATTTTATTGCACTACATTTACATTTTCCTTGCTTTTCACTGTTGAAATTATTCTTAAACGTGCTGCTTATATCGGCTTGTAAAAACAATATGGTGGTTTTTTGTGCTTCCTTCTTCCAACTACCATCGTGCTCCGGTGGCGGGAATTTGCATTGACAGTGGGTGCGTCCGGTTATATGTGCGCGTTTGTCAGCGGGTATGTTGGTGCAGCCACAGTACCCCACCCCTAGTGAACGATGTGAACGATCATCTGATTGTGGTGGGGTGATTATGTTGTCTCGTGACACGATGGAGCCTCTTTGGTTGTTTGGTTCGAAAGTTACCTGTTTTTTATTTGTTTGGTTACTTTTTTTGATTGATTGCGTTGGCTGGGCTGTTGAATCTGGACTAGGATGTCGAAGGTTGTGATTAACTTCAACGGATGTTCTATTTTTATAGTGCTGACCGTTGCTTTCTGTGGTGTCGGTCTCTTTGTTTTCGATAAAACATGGTTTGATCCGATTTATAGAAACATTTGACTCAACTCCTTTGACTAAAAGTGTGAAGTATTTCTCAGTACGACGTACTATCCGGTATGGTCTTTCGTACGGAGATTGGAGGGCCTTGCGCACCGCGTCTGTGCGTACTAGAACGTGTGGGCACGTGCTAAGGGCTTTGAAGATGAAGATTGTTGATTTGTTTACATGTCTTGCTGGCGGAGTTGGCTGAACGAACCTGAAGAAATTTTTGATTTGTGCCATAACTTCGTTCTTAGAATCTTGACGGTTGCAACTTGCAACATGTCTCCTGGTAAACACAACTCTTTTCCGTTAACGAGTTCGGGTGAGGAAGCTTCGAAATCGTTTCGAAATGCTACCCTCAAGCCTAGTACTACTAGTGGTAAAAATTTAGTCCATTGTGGATTGTTGATGCACATCATTGCTGCCTTCAAACTACGGTGCCATCGCTCGACCATTCCGTTACAGGCCGGATTATAGGAAGTAGTTCATTTGTGTTGAAAGCCGATTGGATTGGCTAAACTGTTGAATAATTCCGACTCGAATTGTCCTCATCTATGTTGGAGACGGTGCTAGATGGTACTTCAAAGCGACTTATCCATGTTTTTAGCAGAGTGTCTGCGACTGTTTCGGCTCTAATGTTCACCATTGGAGTGGCCTCTGGTTATCGCGTTAATCGATCTATTATCGTTCAAACAATATCGTTGATTTTCGGAGATCTTTAGAGGACCTATAATGTCTATATGTATTTCAGAAAATCGCTTGTTTATGATGGGATAATTACCGCACGGGCTTTTAACGTGTTTCGTGATTTTACATTTCTGGCAATTTAATGCTGGCCAAATAAATTTTTTCGAATTAGATTGGCAGTATCCCTAGATGTGAGAGATTGTGGAATGCTTCGAAGATCAAAAGTCAAAATTTTTGAGGAACGTAAAGTCTTTGTGTCGCCCGTAAGAAACATCGCAATACAAGAATTAATCCGTTCCAAAGAATGTGAGCGTAATCTATGGTGCCCGTGATCGATAGCTCTTCGATTCGAGAGAGTGCATCCGCCACCACGTTGTCCTTACCGGAGATGTGTTGTATGTCGGTCGTATACTTTGCTATCATATCAAGATGTCTGCGCTGTCGTGGTGATGCTTTTTCTAAGTTTTGGTGTAGTGCGTACGTGAGGGGTTTGTGGTTGGTGTAAAATATAAACTCGTGGCCGTTGATGAAATTATTTATTGCTGCGTATGACGCCAGCAGCTCCCTGTCGTACGTATTGTATCTCTGCTACGTGTCCGCGAGTTTACGCGATGAGAAGCTCAGTGGTTGCATCCTTCTGTTGTGAGTTGCTGTACCACTGCTCCGAGACATTGATTTGAGGCGTCTACCATGATGGAAATTTTTTGATTAGTCGTTAGGTGAGCTCACACCAAGTGATTTTGCTGTTGTAATTTTTTTGTTTCGATTTTTTAGGAATCCATACAATTTTGCTTGTTCCTGAGCAGCGTTTGGTAGGAAAATGCGATAATAATTTCCCAAAAACTAAATTAACCCAAAAATCTTTGAGTGTTTTTAGTTGTGATTGGACGTGCAAAATTTGATATTGCATCGCAATTCGAGTTTGAGCAGGCGTGATATCTGCAGCTGATATGTCAAATCCTAAGAATCTTATCTGTTTCTCCCCGCGAATACACATTTGTTCTGATTGATTATTAGACCTGCGTCCCGCAATCGCTGGAATATTAGCTTCCTGCTGTTCTAGGTTGATCGAAGCGACTAGGATATCGTCGAGGTATGGAAACGCGAATTTGATGCTGCGAAGAATTGAATGGATGAGTCTTTGGAATGTTTGAGCCGCATTCCGTAACCCGAAAGTCATGCGAGGGAACTCAAACAAACCGAACGGAGTGCATATAGCCATTTTTTGATATCCGCCTCGTCTAACAGGATCTGGTGGTAGGCCCGCAGTCTGGGACGATTGGTATTGGTTATCGATCGGGTTTCGTTTTCTGGTTTAAACCGAGATAGTCTCCGCATCCATCTTTTTTCTTCGTGATGTGGATCTGATCTCGGAGGATCTTGTGCTACACTGTATTGCGGGTTAGGGTCTACAGCACGATCTGTCTGAAATTTTGCAGTAGATTGCATATCTGTGGATCCATACGTCCATCTTTATTGTTGTCAGCTAACATGACGGCAAAAAAACTGATGTTTCATTTTTTGACAAGGACGTAAGTGGATCGACCAATTTTTTGTTTTTAATGTCAACTAGTAACCCGTAATGTAAAAGAAAACCTGCTCCGATGATACATCTGTCTACGTTCGCGATCGTTAATTTCCAAGTGAATGGACGTCATAGTCCTAAATTTAAGGTTACATTTTTTGTGTCGAGTGTTTCGGTTACCGTTGAATTAGCCGCGAATAATTTTAGGCCGTATCGATCAGGAATTGTTGTTTTGTAGTTACATCGAGTACGATTAAGCGACAATTTGAGTGGCTTCTGTCATATGTCGCGACGAGAGACGAGAATATTTGTTTTCCGAGTTTCGACCTTGGTTGAATTTGCACAGTTTAGTGCACTTCTTGGCATTAGCGCTGAACTTAAAGTGATACCAGAAATTTGGGAATGTTTTAGTTTGTTTATCGGACTGCGATCTGCTGTGCTGTCGCCGGTCTCGGCGATTGATGTACACCTCGCGAATTTCTTGCGTTGCAGGACCAATTATCAAAGCGTTTTGTTAAAGCGTCCATGCGGACTGACAATGAATTTTCGTTATCATTTGTCGTAGATTTAATCGACTTCGAGATGTGGAGGGCCTATGAATTTCCATGATTTTGTCCGCTGACATGGTGATTTTTTCCAAATCGCATCCTTCCATGTAGGAGAGTACTTCCTCGACGTTTGGTGGTAATCGCTGTAGCCACAAATTTCTCAATGTTGACTCGTGAATTTGGTTTAATGAGAGCACCTGCATCTCGTGGCGCGAAGGATAGTCGTATGGTTTAAATTCCTACACCAAGTTGAATCTTAAGCGTGTAAACCAAGATCCTTACGGCTGCGCCATATGGAATCTGACGGGACGGGTGTTATCATTTAGAGCAAACTTTGCGGGAAAGCGATCGAATCGTTAATTAAATTAGCCGCTCTGATGGACGATTATGTCGACCATAAATTGGACGTAGCACGGTGAGACACGAACTGAACCATTATTTTCATAGTAAATTTGCAAACGTTGCTCTGGCGTGAGTTGTTTATTTATGAAATGGCATAACAAACTAAACAAAAATCAAGTGTCAGCTATCAAATTGGCTGTTCCTGAAAAAAGTGCTGTTAAAGTAAATTTTTAAGCAACTTCAACGCATGATAAATAAGTGTTTTAACAACAACCAACCGTTGAACATCGTAGAGGAATACCTTGACTGTGCTGAAACTGAAATGGAGGTCGAAAGTAGCATTTTGTGTTGTGAAACGAGTGAATTTCATGGCTTTATGAATGTTAACTCCTTGCTGTTGTGCAGTTCTATTCGAAGAGCTAATGGACTGGTTTTGAAAGTTGGTGTTGGAGTTGCTGTTAGGTTGGGAGTTTTATCCAAACTTGTCGATTTCTCTGGTGTTAAAATATTTGCATTTTTTGGGTGAAATTAAGATGCTTAATTGTAAATACACATTTTCCCTTTATTTCTCCAACAACATGTTTCACTGCGTGCACCATAGTTTCTTGTTTTGGACCAGCAGGTAAGAGATGGAGGAAGTAGGCCTTAACAGTCTTTAGTCGTCTGCTGCAAACCCAATAGCCTTCAAGCTTCAACGTGTCACTGTAGGCAGTTGTTGGTCCATGGTTCCGTCAGCCGACTCATTACTTCAGCCATTTCGTCAGGCATTTGAGGCATTTGATCGTCAGGCATTTGAGAATTCAATCTGAGATTGAATTAGACGAATCAGAGCTGTTATAGGTCTTAGTGTTGTGATGACTCTCGGTAGGACGTTAGTTCGACCTAAAAGGTCCTTCTCTTCCAAGATTTTCAGATAGTGGCCTTCATGGTTGTTATTGTCAATATATTCATGCAGTTGAGGAAAGAAGATGCACATTAAATCCCTTATTGTTAACGTTAATTGAAACTGGAAGGTTCCAAGTATCCAAAGTTCTGTGCTAGTGGCAAATTGTTCTCTTGATCTTTCATTCTCGGTGGACGTAGCTGTTCGAAGATTGAGGATTGTTTGAGAAAGAGACTTCTTAACATCGCAGAATTACATTTTTAATCAGAAGATAACTAAATAATTTTTGGGATGGAATTATAGAATTCAGCTTCTGTTTAACTCTATCATATGTTGAAAATATGAGTAATTTGAATGGAACTAGGCCATTCCTAGAACAAATGCATTGAGCTCGGTTGATCTTATTATGAATACCAATTTGAAGGAATAGACCTGGCGTAATTACCTTGGTTTTCTAATGAACAACCGTTATCGTCAGTTTGTGACTGATTTTATACCTGTCAATATTTGGATTTGTTCCCACAGGCTTCATGGGGCTTCGTTTTTAATATTTCGTTCGTAAATATTTACGCTTCTCCGCAACAAGCAAAAGATGCTTTCTCAACGATCTTGAAAGTACACTGAGCAAAATTTCTAAGCATGATATCAAATTCATTTGAGGTGATTTTAATGCTCAAATTGGCCTGAATTTTTTACATTACATTTCAACCAAAATACATTTCTCCCGTATCAAAGATATCAAAACAAAACGCGGAGCTAACAACGACACTGATTAAAGAACCACGTTACCAAAACCAATTATTAGAATATTTTATCAGTAATTATTGAACACCAATCACTGTCATTTTTCACGGACGATCAATGGAATATCATAAAAACTGTTGAAGCATTATCTTCAACAATGGGTCAAACTTTAATGAGGACTAAAAATGATTGGTTGAAGGAATCTGGTTTGAAAGTATTTCTAGAAAAGATCGCGCACACTAGCAAAATCTATCACAAAATACAAGACAATACGTGTATAATGACTACATGACTGCGAGGCTTCACTCGGCGAAATACGAAAAGAAACGTGAATGGCATAGTCAACGTGTGTTTAACATTGCAAATTCGAGCCTAAGAGATAGATATCAGTACTATTCGCAACAAACTTGGAGAGTTAATAATGTACCTGTAGCAGCTCAATTATTCACAAATTAGTTGATTCTGCAAGCTTCGACGAATACGATATATAATACGCGACGTACAATTAATTCGATAATTAATTAATCGAAATAAAATTAATGAACTTCCATAATCGACCGCGCGACACTCAACTGGCCACATACACACGCCACGCATACAATGTTGACAACATAAAAAATAAAAAACGAAAATAAAAAAAAAATGAAAAATTTCTCTACCAATACGGCTGTCCTGTCATGCGAAGCGACGAACAACAACCATCATCTGACATTAACACTGAAATGACTGCACCATCATCACTATCGTACGATGAAATACGTAACGTGACGTTAAAAATGAAAATCAAGTAAAATGTTCTACCGGTTGTACCATATATTAAATAACTTATATATCCCTTTTGTGATTTACTAACACAATTGTGCAAGGACGGCAAAAGTACCATGCCAAAAATTTATTTTTGTATGTGTTTTGAACCAACTTACACATTTGCGCATTCTTTTCAAACTTATTTCGCCCAAAAAAAAAAACACTAACTATACATACAATTGTGTTGGTTGTACTTCAAATCAAGCCAAATTTTTTATCAAAAACGCCATTACAATCTATGATTTTTTACTCACACATTTATGTGGTTTGGACTTTAATTAAGCCATTTTTTTATTTTTTTTGGTTGAAAAAGTCATATAGGACGTTCATGTTCTTTTTCTCTCTTAGCTTATCGCATTTACCTTAATTAGAATTTTTGTCACGGTGTCGCTTTTGTCGTTTTTTCGAACTTTTTTTCGAAAAATTGCCGTTGTTTGTTAACTTTTTTGTTTAGACAACTAAGCTAAACAGTTGAAACAGTTAAATTTAGTTTTACTTTTTCGCCAGCTGTGTTGATTTTCGAGTTCGAACTTGTACTAAAACAGCTAACTTCACTCTTGTCTTATAGAAAACAAATTTTGGAACACGATTTTACAAGGCAATGTCCTATATTGATACTATTTTTAATATTTGGTTGTACGGACTGGTATTAACTATGTTCAAAGTCAGCTCTGATTTTCCCACTACAAAAAAAGAGAGATGGTTTAAATTGCAGTAACTACCATGAAAAGATACCTTTGCTAAACATGGGTTTTAAATTTTTTGCCAACGTACTTAGTGGCAGAAAAATTATCGATGTATAATGAGTGCAACTTGGGCTACTACCGGTGTGGAATTCTCCCAAATAGATCAGCAACGTACCAGACATTCACTCTGAGGATTCAACTGGAGAGATGGTATGAAAAGCACGTCCTTGCCTACAGTGTTTTTGTAGACTTGCAACAAGCTTCCAACAACATACAGAGGAATACGTTGGGTGATGTTCTGGCCTTGTCTGGTATCCCGTCGAAACTGATCTGCAAGGGGAAAATCGAAGTCAAACTCTCGGAAACGGTCAGCTCAATATATACCATATAGCGCAGCTGCCTATATATATATTTTAAATCAAGTCAGCTATTAGCATACGTCAATGCCATATGCATTTTTGGCCTTCAAATCCACGAAGCGAAAACCAAATATATGGTTACCGCAAGTAGGCAAGTGAAAGAAAGTATTAGGGATCTATTTTTTTTTGATATCGAGCATTTTACGCCAACATTAAACCTCGTAACATTTCGCGTCAAGCAAACCTTAACATTTTCAAGGCGCTGATTAGAACAGTGGTCGCCTTTGGTTGTGAGTCATGGACGCTAACAGAAAGCGATATGCAGAAACTGAACAACTAAGCAGTGGGTCCTCGTGGAACACCACCTACGCGATGGATGCCAATAGATATTCACAGTTTCATTTGAGGAGAACCCTGTGTTGCGAACCGAAATACATATTAAAGTATAAGTAATCAAATAAAAAACCTCTTAACGAGGTAAATGTTCGAGTGACGAAAGCCGAATTCAATTCACAAAATTTCTGATATCAAATTTGTGCGGAAAAAAACAATTGTATTCGATTTGTCAACGATTTTTCGGAATGTTAAACAACAACGCGCTGAATGTACTAACATTCCGAAAAATCGTTGACAAATCGAATACAATTGTTTTTTTCCGCACAAATTTGATATCAGAAATTTTGTGAATTGAATTCGGCTTTCGTCACTCGAACATTTACCTCGTTAAGAGGTTTTTTATTTGATATCAATGATTTTGGCACTGAAAAGTCAGTGTTATCTTGAGAATACCCGTCGCGTTCTCATATTTTCACTTGTCATTGCCTATCAATACTACGTGAAAATTAATAGTCTACAACTTTCTTCTGGACCTCAGACAGAATTAAGCTTTGGAAATAAAAAATATGTTTTGTCAAGTGCCATTTTCCATCATGGCACAGAATTAAAAGAAGGCCATTACACAGTAATTTTGAGAAAGAATGGAAACTTGTTTAGAGCAGATGATGGCGTCATCTCACCATGCTCTTGGCCTCGAAATAGTAAAGAATTATATTATCTTTTTTATGTTGAAAAGTAGGGTCAGGTCACATCATTAGGTTCAGATAGGTAGTTTTTTTTATTATATTCAGCACGATAGCCTACGTTCGGGTGTACTGTTTCTGGTGTGTGGTAGACGATTCTATTCTTTATTTTGCATGCAGTTTTTCAATCTTCATTTTGTAGTATTTTAGTAGATTTTATTTCAGAATCCTTTACCACATGCCACAAACAGGTCATGCCGGGTGTGATCTTATTACACACCCGGTTCTCGTAGGCTATCGGCTGAACATTTGCAGTTTAGTTTCAAATCATCGTAAAGATTAAAAAAATATCGATTTTATGCATGCATGTTTTTGGTGATTTTTTCGATCACATCAATTTGTCAGTTTTTTCAATTTTTTGTTATGAAAAAATAGTCACTGGTAAAAATTCTCTTAGCAATGATAATAATATGATGTATTTATATTTGTTTCATTGTAATACGTTTATTCACTAGCATTATGAACCGCAACGGACCGATATTAGGGTGCATTTGAGCCAAAAAATGAAATTTTGCAAATAATTAAGGTGGCTTTTAAGTTATGGAGGTCAATATCTAAAATATGCGAGTTTTCTGGGACAAACGGTTGATGTCATATTGTAGGTGAGATTTGTGGCTAATAATCCTGAAAATATGAACCAAAAGTCTTGGGCTCATTTTTTAGCAATTTGGCCAAATGTGGCCGGCCGATTTCTCATTTTTCAGTTTTTTGGCCAAAATGACCCTCCAACCTAATTTTTTGAATTCTTTTTGCTATTTGATAGCTGGCGTCAATACCTTTCGAACGATATGCATATGTCCAGGGTATGTCGAATAGATTCAGCACTGTGGACGTGGCAAAATGTTCAAAAATGGCCGTTTAGAGGCCGGCCGCGGCCAACATGGCGGCCAAATCAAAAAGTTGTGGAACAAAAGTTGCTTAGTTTTTTAAGTACTACAACCCCTGAAAATATGACATCAAATAAAAGAGGTACGGACAAACAAACATATATACCAGAGCAAGATTATATGGTGACGTCATAGAAAAATTTAAAATTGTCATAACTTTGGTCTAAATCATCCGAACGTTTGAGGTGTCGTTGAATTGGTATTGACGTCTACAATCATAATTTGCCAGTTAGAAAATAATTGGGGCATTTTTTGGGGCAGTTATACCCGAAAAACTGATTTTTTGGGTCAATTTTCGGAAGGTCATATCTCCACTCAATGTTGGTAGAAATTCATGCTTTTATACATTATTAAGGTTTATTTTTCAAGACCTTTCTAATGGTATATAACATGATCCTGGCGTCTTCAAAGTGAAAAAGTTCGAAACTTGCTGTATAATATACTTCGTTCGACTTCCAGCACAGTAGGTGCTTTCGTCACTCGTTTGGACTGCCGTCCAAAGTGATGTATAATATACTTCGTTCGACTTCCAGCATAGTAGGTGCTTTCGTCACTCGTTTGGACTGCCGTCCAAAGTGATCGAGTGTGTTTGAAAATATTTTTGAGTCAGTTTAAATTTTCCGATCGTAATTTGTGAATCTAAATTGAAGACCTGGGCCAACATGTTGTAACTATCACTTTTCTCGCTTCGACGAAAAAACCGTGCTACTTTGACGAAAATATAAAAATGTACGTTAAAGAAAAAATATTTTTACTTCCAAAATACCGTTATTTCATCAAAATACCATCGAAGCGAAAAAAGTGATAGTTACAACATGTCAGCGCGGCTTTTAAACAGAAAAATTTAAAAATTTATAAAGATGAGCTTTTAAGGCAGCTCGATTAAACATCACGAAATTTACTGTTCAACTGTATCGCATTTACCCCATTTCAAATGAAAACCACGAAAAATGTACTCGTAATTCTATACTATAAATCGTGTCACTAATGATATGGGGAATTGTTTTAAATGTTACAAATTATAGAGCTTTTATGACGTCACCAAATTATGTCATTGTATTTCCCCATAAGTTCGATTTTTCTGTGCACGTTCGTCGACTTCTTATGAATATGGTTCGGTTTTGTTATTGTTTTCATGTGGAGCTCCATTGAAATTGTGAAGTGTATGATATATGTACACACACAGGTTGATGAGCTTTTCGGGTGATGTCTATACTACATATATTGTCTGCAAATTAATTACTTTAGAAGACTAATGCTTATCATGACATGTTGATTTAGTTTTTATGTTTGTAATGTACACTAATTGTTCGTACCTATGTAAAGAGTTCGTTATAATATTTTTGTGCGTTGTTTATGGCGGTTCAAAAACAGAAAAAATTTTAATCAATCATGTCACACATACGGTTATATATCATATCATGCCGCATGACTTAATGCTTTTGTGTATATTACTTACCTATAAATAAATTTTGTTATGAAATCAACAAAATGCACACGTATGTGTCGATAGTTAGCCATCCGTAATCCTTTTTATAGGATACCCATATAAATTGATCAGCCGTACACCACTACTGCCAATATATTCATCAGCCAATATAAAAGCAAACCGAAGATAATAAATAAGATGTATGACTTGAATATATTATGAAGTCAATTTTTCATCATTTTCAAAAATATACACTCGAGGAGGAATATGCACGTGACAAGAAATTTATTGAAAATGCCCAACACTTTAAATTACATATACTGATGTATAAATTGAGTGTGTTTGGGAGATGACAAGATACGCAAGTATAGATATTTAGAACCTTTACTGCGAGTTCATACGACGGATAAAAATCTGGGATTTTACTATCCCATCGATTTAACCAATTACATCACGTAAATTATACAACGGGCACGCCTCTTTTCATATAAAAAAGTTGAAAATATTGAAAAAAAAAATCTGGGATAGAAAAATCCGAGATTTTTATCCGTCGTATGAACAACTCGCAGTTAGTCAAGTGTCCGGATATCAGTTAGTCGCCTATCTATCGACCATTTTATATATGTAAAATTCTATAAATTAACAAATATTTTATTGCCCTAGGACACAACCATATATACGACTATTGAAAACACAATAAAATTTTCTCTATAACATCTTAATTTTTGGTATATACATTTATAGAAACTACATATACATAAACACAAGCCACACCAATAAAATATAAAGCTCTGAACATATTTTTTATTGATTAAGACAAATTTGGCGCCGAGCCTACAATCGCGCATATATATGGAGTAGGGTATAAGACAATTTATACCCAATTTCAAAATTTTATCTTTCCATACTTAATATTTTTGCTTGCAGAATCAAGAAATTTAATTTGCCAAAACAACAACAACAACAATTTATGGTCCATTTAATCGCGTTTAAGGTGGAATTATATATAAATTTGTGTATAGGAATTAGGCCAGCAATGGCAACTCGCACATAAATGTGGAATAGTTATGCGTGATGATAAACAAAACTATTAATCATTAATTGGATAAATTATATCGTGATTTATGAGTTTTTTTATGATAAATTTACAACTCAATCGATTACTGAATTCTAGTAATAAATGTATTTTTTTATCATCACAGATATATTCTGCGTGACCTGATCTCTGTACCAAATTCGTGTATGTCAATAAAACTGAAATGAGTTGTTAATAAAAGTTGATTTTGATTTTTTTTATATAAAATTAAGACACATTTTACCAAAAACGGTTTGATTTTTAATTTGATTTTTATAAAATACATGGCCATGGTTTTTCACATTATCTAATGCTGTATAAGACAGCGGAAATTTGCTAGTGGAAATAAGAGATTAGAACACCCCTCGTACAAAAGAGAATTTCTGTTATTATTTTCCAGCGGAATTTTTTTATTCATTTTGAACCTATTTTTCATAAATAAAACACTTTAGTGGAATGAAATCCTAAAGGTGTTCCTTAAATTGACATCAAAAGAGTTTTCAGACGAGTATTTCAAATTAAAAATTCATCAACCCAACTCCGAGATGAGGAAATTAATCGGCTGCACCGAAGTATCCTCTTCGAAATCAATGAGGAAAGTCGATACAAATACTTCACCAACGGATATTACGGATACATCACGTTCGAAGTAGAGTCCCTAATAATCAAAATCTGGTGAAATTACCAAACGTGGCAATACTCACGTTTCACGGCAAAAACAAAAATTGGTACGCGTTTCATGGTCTTCAAAATAATAAAGTTTCAAACACATTAAATTTGACGTTTAAAATCACATCTCCAACAACAAATGGCACAATTAACCGTCCATCTACCGACCATTGGAGGAAATTACGAGACGGCTTGACAGAAACCTGTTGAGTTGGACACCTTTTTGACCAACTGGCTAAATTGGACGATTTTGTTTTGCACCAACTGGCTAAGTATTCTTCAACAAAAAATTTATTGCGTGGACGCCTAAAGCTGTTAATTTTGATTTTTATTTAAAACCTTTTCAAGATGGTCACCTTTATAAGTTGGCCATTTTTTACTTTACCGTGAGTGTCCAACTTACACAGTTTCCACTGTACAACATCCATCAGTCACGAGTATCAGAAACCATCATCGAGATGCTGCACAACATTAAAAATCTTCAGTTGGAAAACCCATTTAAAGCCATCATCGCACATCTTGTAACGCAAAAGTTAGAGTTCGACACTTTGGAGCGTTTTGAAAACAGCCTCGACTGCCCACGCGAAGTGCCACCGTTAAAAACAGCTTAGAGTTATTATTGAGAAGGTTACAAGCCTCCGGATTGTACAAACCATTAACTTCACAGGCAGCCAAACCTGAGTACAAGGTACATCGGAAAGTACTCATAAAAACGGAGAACGGTCACCAGAGGCCGGTTACACAAAAATCTACGACCACATGTTCTTATTGCTAAGAACCCGGGCATTTCATCATGCGGTGTCCCCACTTTCGCAATATTAGCGTAAACAGACGAATTGATTTCATCAACAGACCGGGAATCTGCACCAATTGCTTGTTGCATAATACGGATTCAGTATTGTGGCGTTCCAACCATAGACGAGCTTTAATAGATCCAACATCACAAGTCTCTTTGATCACGGGATCCGCGGTTCAACGTCTGCACTGCACTGTAACAAACCACGGTACATATATCAGGAATTTGGGCTAATTCCTAAACTGCATTTCCCATCAACGCACATTAAAGGTAAAGGCGTACGTGTTGCCAAAAATTGCAATGAATGTACCCAAACAAACAATAAAACCGGAATATCAGCTTCCAGCCCCAATCGATCTGCTGCAAGGAGCAGACGTGAACAGCGGCTTTGTTGGCACCGCAATCATAAAAGGCAAATCTTGCGAAAATAAAAATTAGCTTCGGTTGGCTATTCTCCCACTCAACTCTAATCAACGGAGATCCACAAAAAGCTGCAGTCCATATCGGCAACAGAAACGAGAAAGATATGGAGAGCTTCTAGGAAATAGAGGAAATTCTGATCATCAGTGGCAGGCCGGAGATCGAACATGAATTGATTTTCTCGCAGACAACCAGCCGAGACCAGAGGGGGAGATATATTCTTCAAATCCCATTGAAAGAACATCAAGTAGACCATAATTGGGACACTCTAGACATCGAGCACTCCAACGTTTCTTACAATTGGAGACAAAATTGGACCCGGACCCTAACCTGAAGGAGCTAACAAATGAAGCCGGTTAGACCCATTAAAGGGAACTATTATCTACCTCACCATGCGGTATTGAAAAATACAGATACCGCAAAAATTCGGGTGGCATTCGATGCTTCCATGTAGACATCTACACGCCTAAGTCTTAATTACGTGATGCATATTTTACCTCCACTACAAAATGACTTGTGGTCCCAAATTATGTATCGCCAAATACGAATGCAAAGAGAACATCAGAGTTATCAAACCATCATTTGGAGAGAACAACCTTTGCAAGAAAATCAATACCTTGGCAGAGATTTCGGAAATCGTGATCGGTGATGTTACATTTGCCGACGAACAGGCGATTGAAACATTGGGAAATCGTTATCATCTAATAACAGCAAACTCAGTAAGCGGCAATATTTGTTGAAAATGTCAAAACTTTCGACCCCCCTGGCAGGCTGGCACCACTTACCATCAATTGCAAACTATGTAATATATCAGAGAATGTGAAGTTTGGACTTGGATTGGGATGACCTACTGCCACCCGATCTCTCTAAGAAATGGGATCACCTAAAGAGGGACTTAAATTAAAGTGAAGCCATCCAGATACCGCAATACCTTAATTATGCAACAAACAACTGCAGTGTTGAGCTACACGGATTTTGTCATGCGTTCGAATCCGCCTACGCGGCCGTAATATACAGTAAAATCGCCGTATGTGACAAAATAACCAGCCGATTACTAACGACAAAAACTGAAGTTGCTGCAGTGAAATTCAAATTAACCATCCTCGCCTGGAGCTATGTGGGGCACTGTTGTTAAGCCGACTAGCACAACAAGTAACCAAAGCCATAGACGTGAATATCAGTTGGCGTAAGGGACCCAGTTTAATGATGAGGATGAGGGGGAGTGGATTTCCGAGACATCTGAAGAGATCACATTCAGTTCACATCTCCAAATACTAACTAGCACCAATCAATTGCTAATTGGTTAATCAATAAACATTCATCTCTCAGCAAACTCGTGTCATTCGCAGAAGAACATTCATCGGTAAGCAGAAACAAGCCTCTTAATAAGCATAGCAAGCTTCATTCCCTATATCCATTCCTGGACACAAACAACGTAATTCGGGTAGGAGGTAGACATAGCGAACCATCCCGCTCGCTGACAACAACCAAGTCGTCACTCAAAACAGAACCGAAGTCCTGCCAATCATACTAGTCGACTTTTATCACTGACTTGTGCAGTGATTTTTGCCATCAGATCAAATGGACTCTGGTTATTCGGTATAGTTTGACCAATTATTGGCAAGAAATGCACAACATGGAAAAGGGTCTTGCTCTGCTTGAAACAGCCTGCAGCCATGTAATCACTATCACATGCTTTACGACAACAAACGGGGAATCGAGTTTCTGAAACAAAATAAAATAATGTATTTCGGCTATCGTTTCCACCAATACGAATTTCTCTTAACACTCAAACTTGAATCCTTTTATAGAACGTATGTGAAAATAGCCCCAAAAACCAGCCCGAAAATAAACTTTCTATAAAACGGTGGGGGTTCTCCACTTAACCTGAAAAATAAAAATAATTACCTTCAAACCAAACACGGCCCCGAAAGGGGAAAGGGGAGGGAATTAGGCATTTATATGGGACCAGAACCTCGCTACTTCAAAGTATGAATTTCTTATTCACAGAGACTGTCAGATCTAACGATTTTATTAGCTTAGTAGGATTATCTCTGAATTTCATCTATAGTTTCGAGTTTCCGATGTTCCAGGTTACTTGAATCTGGCCCCATTTAAATACTAAGACATACTTAATTGTTTTTGGAGTAGCGAGTTCGAGAGATTAGTCACAAGTCATGGGCTAATGACTCAAATTAAAAATAATAGTCGTTTAATCCGATGAGTTACTGGTTCCCTTTCGGTGTACCGATAACGGCCAAAAATCACTGGGATCTCCCAATTTATGGAGAAAGGTAAAAGTCAATTTGCATAAAGATGTTTTTAAAAGCTTGAATTTTAAAAAGAAGGCTTTAGAGAACCGATATTCAGTTGTATGAAATGGGGTTCCCCTCGCAATTCTGGATTACAAAAGCCCGTGGTTTAGAAATCCTGGTATTTGAAATCCTTGTTTTAAATATCCTATATGGTTTTCAAAGTCTGTGTTTCAAAAACTGGTTTTGCAAAACGAAAAAAGGCTGGTTTTTGGAAAGCTTGATCGCCTAAAATTTGTATTTTGTTTATTCATAAAAGTTTAATATTTAAAATATGTTATGGTTGTTCGAAAAAGAACATTTAATAATTCAAGGATAAATAAAAAATACCAAACCAATACAACCAAATCCTGGTTAAAAGCCTGGTAATATCAAAAGCCTAGTTTTTCATAAAGCCTGGTTTTTAAAATGCCTGGAGTTGAAATGGTTTTTTTTTGAACCTGATTGATTTATATCTTGTTTTTAAAAGCCTGGTTTTGTACCAAAAAAAAAGCTTGTTTTTTCGATATGTTTTTTTTTTGTTTCTTGGTAATGATAAATTTTATTTTTAAAACGGTTTTTTCGGAATTGTAAAATATTCTATTTAACATTTCTTTGAATTTTTGATTTGTCAATTTTCATTTATTGCAGAAGTTCTCGAAATTCTGGTTTTAAAATATCTTCATTTTTCAGTACTATACCCCAGCGACACTCGCTTTCTCGAAGTCCGATATTATTCGCTTTGGTTTCAGATTAATGTTCCACCCACAGGCTAGTTTGCACATTTCGTTAAATGGCTCGTAATATGCCTTTTCGGCTTTTGCACACATTGCGCGTTCAATAAAAGAGGTACTGCCGCGCTTCCAATTTTACAATGCACCGTAAATAATTGACGCATAAATAACGGGACCACTTCAAATGTGATATCCATAAGAAAATATTCGCTTCGGCAAGAGCATTGTGAAGCTCGAAGCAATTCCTAACACGATAATCTTTTTTCCACCAAAAGATTTTTCAGCTAACAAGAATTGTTCTCCTTCAAAATACTGTAATTTAACGATCTAGCTCGAAGAAATTTATGTTTTTCAGCCTGAGTAGATGGTAAATAAACCTGATTTTCTGAACTAAACTTAACAATACTGCGTCTTTTATAGTTTGTGAGGGTAAACGTGTCGTTTTTGATGAACTCGTTGACCTTACATTTTTGATTTCTGGAGCCAATATAAATTTGAAAGCGGCAGCAAAAATCAAACGCTAAAGCCTTCGCATATTATTCGCGACAGGGTTATTAAATGAACCAGATAACCAGATACAACGGCACAAAACAGCTAGCGCAAGACGTACCAATATAAAAGAATCGGTCTGCATTAAAAATATAATTATCCCAGAAAAGCTATATTATCTTGAAGAGGAACTGTGGTTTGTCTGTTAAAGATTTTAAAGATTAAGCCATAAGAGTATTAGCGAGACCATCCAGTCCAAAACTAATGGCCGATACAAAATGTTGGCTAATGAAGGTACATTTGGCGTTGATGTACCAATTGTTTACCATATACATTGCAAAATTTTCCATAAGACTGTTCCATTGGGGTTTGGACTAATGATTTCAAAACTAATGAGTGGTTGAGGTCGTTTACTCGCTTTTCAAAATCCAGATTATAAAAAGCCCTTTTTAATATTTTTTTTATATTTGTTAAACAATGACCAAGTTACATCGCCAATATGACCAAATCCCAAAACTTCAGTCAACAGTGATGTGAGAGTTCCAATCCAGTTCCACAATCTTAATTTGACCATTATTGGTTAAGAAATAACCAAGTTCCATTTAAAATGGTCTAATTCTAGAACTTCACGTCAAAATCCCAATCCAGTTGTATGCATACCAAATTGAACCATAATTTGTTAAGAAATGGCCTAGTTACATTCTGCATATGGCCAAAGTCTGCATACCAAATTTGAAAATTATTGGTCAAGGAATGGCCAAGTTCCATTGAGCACGGTCCAATTCTTGAAATTCATGGAATTCTTAATATTCAAGTTAAAATGCTAATCACATCCCATAATTTGACCAAGATCAATCAAGAATTGGGCGAGATCTTAATAAAAATGTCAATAAAAAATTATTTTAAAATGTCTTAAAAAAATCGAAATCGATTTTTAAAATTTTAGCAAAATCTAGATTTTAAAAAGCGGGATTTCAAAAATCGGCATTTTCTAAAGCGGGATACTGTAAAGTGTGATTTTGAAAGGCGTGATTTTGAAAAGGTCAAGATTTTGATAATTCGTGATTTTGTAATTCGGGCTTTCGTACCGATCCTGTTCAAAAAATGAAGCAGCGTTTAGAATTTTTTTATGAAGTTTGCAAATGGGTGCGCAATTGCGGAATACTTTTAAACCCAAAAATGGTAACCTCCGATTTCGTAAAGATTTGTGTAAAAGCGATGGAATAGTTCTTCCCAGAAACGGGTTGTAAAAGTTGTTTGTTCTGCAGAAAGGTGAAGACAAGAGTTTCAGGATGTTAAAAACTTTAGCTCTCTTAATAGTGGAAGATATAATTGTATAGTACCAAGAGCTAAAAAAAAATTCGATCATAATGCTCGGCGGATCGGCAAATGGTTGGTGAAGCATTTTTTTTACGTGAAACCCCAATATAGAACAATAATCAGAAATTTAAAACCACAGCACCTCTAAATTTCTGGTCTTTGTGGGATAATGCTACGAATAATAGGACTCAAACTTCGTTAAAATGGAAAGAATTAATAATGGCTTGCGAATTGTGCAAATTAGAGCGGATCTATCATACCCTAAAAATGAAGACTTGCAATAAAGAATTATAAAATTTGAAATACCATAAACGGGTTGGTGACGAAATCTTGGTCTTAAGATCTTAGTTATTAAATCTTAGTTTTCAAAGTCTTGGATTTCAAATTTTGATTTTCAAAATCTTGGTTTTGAAAAATAAATTTTAATTAATTCGGGTGCGCGTACGAATTGGAGTTTTTTGGATTTTCTAAGAGATGGCGTAACTTTAGTACTTCTTTTACAATGACACCTGTGTTGACATTCGACATTAAAATTTAGTTTGTCATTATTCGTGAAAGTGTAAACAACATATTTTTCAATCCCGTTTAAACATGTCGATTTTCGTACCAACAAGCAATTATTTTGTTGCTTTAATCAAAAGAAAAAAGCTGCTGAAAGTTTTCGTTTGCTTCAAGAAACTTATGGCCAACATGCACCAATACAACAAACTTGCGAAAACTGGTTTAAACGGTTCAAAAGTGGTGATTTTGATGTGAGTGATAAAGAACGTTCTGATCAACCAAAAAAAATTCGAAGATTAAGAATTATTGAAGGAAAACACAGAAAAGGAACTTGCAGAATAGTTAAATGTCACTCAAGCAGCCATAAGCAAACGTTTACATGCTATGAAACAGATTCAAAAAGAAGGAAAATGGGTACCACATGAACTGACTGAAGCCAACATTGAAAATCATTTAAAGGTTTGCAATTCTATGCTTACAAGACGCCGAAGATGGCATTTTTTGTCTCAAATTGTGACTGGCGATGAAAAGTGGATTTACTACCATAACCCTAAATGCAAAAAATCACGGGTTTATCCAGGCGAACGATCCACAAAGGAGTGGTGTACTATGAGCTACTAAAACCGAACGAACCTATTACTGATGAACGTTACCAAACAACAATTGATAGTTTTGAGCCATGCATTGAACGAAAATCGTTCGATTCCAGCCAACAAACAGCGTAAAGTGATTTTGCTGCACGACAATGCTCGACTACACGTAAAAAATACGCTAGAACTACTTGGGGAATTTTACCGCATACCCCTTATTCACCAGATTGTGCCCCATCAGATTACTATTTTTTCCCGATCAATGCAAAGCGATCTTCAAGACCAGAACAATCAGAACCCACGAAGAAATCAAAAAATGGCTCGATGAATGAATCACACCAAAAAAAAAAATATTTTTTTTTCGATGGAATCCATAAATTGCCAGAAAGATGGTCGAAATTCATAGATAACGATGGAAAATATTTTAATTAAAATAAAGTTTACCATTTCTTAGAAATAAACGTGTTTTTTCTGAAAGAACTCCAAAATCAGGCACGAGCTATACAGTCAGCCATAACCACCACGGCGCAAAATACTATCGGAGGAAGATCTCCGAGGTTCCGCAATGATAGGTTCGATGATCAATGCCGCTTAATAAACGAAAGCTTTTTGAAATTTTTTTGGATCGCAACATTAGAAGGAAAACCACGACTAAATACCTTCGACAAAAGAAGCTCGATCATATGACATCGAAAAAACCAGCTTCCAAGCAGAACTAGGAAATACAAGGAACTCTTTTGCTAACGCCAGAATCTCACTAAATATCGGAATGACAAAATGACCCCATTAGAGTAATAGCTCCTCCTGGTGAAGGGGTATAATGTTGTATTTGCCAGACTGATCTCTTTCGCCGAAAACCTCATTTGCGACAATCAATATGGTTTTCGTCCCAAACGATCGACCACTGGCCAGTTTTTTACCATGAGGTGGTTCTTGGAAAAATAAAGATTTTAAAAACCAAGAACTTTAGAATCAAAATTTTGTTAACCAAAATTTTACAAAACCAAGATTAAAAAAAAAAACAAAAATTTTGGCAACATCAAGAATATTGTCAACCATAATTTTGATACGCTCCCAGCCGTAAATTGTTAAATGTCGTTTTCAGAATTTCCCTAACATAAATATATAAAATATAAAAAATACTAACCCTAGAAAATCAGGGTTTCCAAAAACCAGCCTTTTTTGGCAAAACCAGGATTTTGGAACAATGGTTTTGAAAACCAGGATCTTTAAAACCAGCATTTACAAAACAAGGATTTCCAGGGAAACCTCAAAAGGATAAAACGTTTACTCCTGAATAATGGTTCTCTAAACCCTGATTTTCAAAAGTCTTAAAAGCCTGGTTTTCGAAAGCCTGAATTTTTATTTCTACTAATTTGGGCTGCTTCTAGCTTCTAGCTTCTACTTAAACTTTCTCAATAAATTGAGAGACCCCAGTTATTTTTGCCGAAATCAGTTTACCGGAAGTAATGCCTCCATACAAACTTTTTAGTTTTTTGTAAATATTATGAAAAGCTGTAATTTAAAAATCAAACAAATTTTACCGGAAATGACTAATTTTTGTCAAAAAAAAAAATTATTTCGAGCGGCCCTATAATTTATAAAAATAAACAGTTTTACAAAAAACAGGAATTTAAAACCTGGCTTTTTAAAACCAGGCTTTTTAATCCAGTAATTACTTACCAGACCCCGAGAGATCAGATTAGATGATAATACTTTCACCATAGCTGTAATATTTTGAAAATGCTATTTTATCAAGATTTTGTTTCTTCTCAACAGCCATTTGTATTCCAATTCACCACGACAATAATTATCAAGTTATGTGCTGTTCCACAACGAATTAACTCAAACAATATTTTTAGTGTACAACTGTATTTATTATAAACACATACAGATAGATATATACACAGCTACATGCTTTTTACGTTCGATCAATTTTTTTTTCGTACAAAAAGCTTTTTCCCCTAAAATTCTCCGTTATGTTTTTTTTTGTATACGTTTGTTAGACTTTGCTCTCGATTTTCTACTTTTACGAATTCAGTCTTCGCGAAGTTTTTGCTATAATAAGATGTGTCTGCGTGTTGTTATTACATTATAATTTCAAATAAATACAAAATATTATAAATTATTGTGTTAAAAAAATATTTGCTTATTTCTTAGAAATAATTATAAAATTATGGAAAATGATATTTAAAGTGATTTTAAGTTTTGTGTTTTATTTGTGAATTTATTAATTGGCATAAAGTGAAAATAATTTTGTGCTTTTCTTTTGTTTCATATACTCATGTGAAAATTATAAATTATATTATTACTATACATACATACATATATACATTGTATATAGGATATAGGATATAAATAAAATATAGTGACGTATTTTCCTGTTATTTTTTTTTGGTAAATTTGTTTGTTTGTTTAATGTTAAAATAAAAGTAAATAAATAGTAATTTAATAATAATATTTATAATAAATAATTTAGATATTAATTAATAATAAATTTATTAGTTTGGTTTTGTGATTTTTTTGTGTGGAAAATTTAAATATGTAGTTAAAAAAAAAAATAAAATTAAATTAATTTATAGTTATTAGTTTATTACAAAATATAAAAAAAGTTAGTGTGTTTTGTGTGTGGTGAAATTAAATAAAAAAAATTTACTACATTAATTATAATAATTATTTAATAGGGAATTGTAATTTATTTATAATTATTATTAAATATATATATAATCATATATAGGAATATATTATTATATATTGGAACTTTCTTCTTCTCTACATAATATATAAGAATCAACTTTAAGTTCATAAAATGGTAAATATTTTTAGTACATATATACTGTATCTATGCATGCTTATAAGCAAGTTCTGGGAAAATTGAAAATCGAATTATAAATTTTTCCGTTTGAATTCGTCCCGAAAATTGAGCTTCTTTTTGCAAACCATAAAACTTATAAATTTTAGGAAACGTCTTCGTTAAGCTTTTTATATTTAGGTACGACAAAAAAAATTCTAAGTATTTCGTAATAGCTGATGATGCGGAAAATCTAGAATTAATTTGGGAAAGAATCCAAACCTAAATTTTTTTTTTTTAGTTTTCCCTTTTAGTAGAACAATATATAGTGTGTTAACATATACGTCTACATAACTAAATCCGTTTTAATACATTTTTTATCGCCACTCATTTAGAGCTTTAAAAAGAGCTTTAACATATCCAGATATAAATACGTGCCTTGTCGTACTTTTCAACAACAATTGAATTTCGATATTATACAGCTAAGAATGGATATCAGAAACTTGGAAACTTTATTTTAGTTTAGTAGTCGAGTTGGGAAACATAACTGTGTATATGTTATGTGCGAAATTGAAATGAGTTTAGATAATTTGATTGTGATCTATATTCTGCTTTTTTAGAAAATGTGCTTTGAATATAAATTTTCATTTCGTTTATTCAATTAGGTATTGTATATGTTACTAACAGGTAGCGCGTGTTTCTGGCTCCAGCCATGCTTTTTAGTTTCTCGCTTCGGCCATGCTTGCATTCCCGAGGTTCGGTTCGTCAAAATCCTAGTTTTTCAATTAGTGGTTTTTAAAATGCTGGTTGTGCAGAAAAAAAATTCTAGATTTTTATTAAACTGCAATGAAAGCAGAAAAATTTAAAAATTTCGAGAGCTTAAAGCAAAATTATAAAATATTCTATAATCGTATTCTTTTAATTAATATTTATATATATGGTCGCTTTGATAAGAACGGATAATACTTCAACGTAGAAATAAAAAAAACAATATATTTCACTAGTAAAAATTCAAAAATAAAATAATAAAATCCATATTAAAAATTTATAAGTGAAATTAAAATGTTGAATTCATTTGCTTAATGCCATATTTTTTAAATAACTTGGTTTATCGTTGATGGACAGTATTGCTAATTTTTTCGTATCGTTGGTAGTTTTTTTTAAAATGGTAATTAAGTTTTTGAAGCATTTGAACTATTCAGTATTTGGCAAAAAATAACCGTTTTCCTAACTCTGCAATAAGATCGTAAGACCCAATATGTGGTTTGCCAACTATAACATTCAACCGCCGATGCCAAATCGTCCAAAAACTGGGTGAATATTGGGATTTTGGTTGTATTTTCCTTTTAGTTTGGTTTCTTGTCCTTGTCAAGTAGTTTTTTTTTCAAAACATTTTCCAATTTTCCTAGCATCCGGGTCAAAGGTTTTTGCTAGTTCCTTATAATACAATGAGACTTAATCGAGTGGAACGAATGCTAAACATTTTAGCATTCGAATGTGTACTCTAAACTGCACATTATTACCATATTTAGCTGCACATCCTTGGGCCTGCAATTTCCGCCGGATGATTTGTGGTTTAGAGCCGATACGCTGGCTTTCTTGAAGTTTGATACTATCGCCTTTGGATTCATAGAATAATTCAAAATAGGCATCTTTACTTTTGCAACTCATTACCCAAAATAGCAATGGTACGACTTCATTACCGATTTTACCATGGTTGGTAAACAGCTGTCGCATAATACTTGGCACTATATTAGCCTTACTAGGCCGTTCATTAGCCAAAATTTGGCCTCACTCAGAAGTTTAAAACTCGATGGTGTTCCAAGGAGTATATTTTTCCCTCCAGAAATAAAAAATTTAAAACTTCCGGAATTTTAATATTAATAATGCTGTCCGGTTGCTTTAGAGCACTAGATCTGACTTGACCTATTTTTTTGCTTGCGAGCCTTGTTTTTCGGCAAATAAACTCGACTCATTGGATCACAATTAACCACACAACTTCTTATTATTTGACGTGTAGATTTTGTCGCTTCTAATTTTTAATCGGCATTTCCTTGATAAATTGATTTTTTAAAAGCGGACGGATCGTGGGCATGTTTAGAAAGTCCCTTTTGTATTTTATGCAAACCATCTTGACAAACTGTTACTACTCTTGCTTTGCATAACAAAGATTTTATATCTGCACATGACCATTGAAATATTTTATTGTTCCGTTTTAAACGATACGAATCCATCCAGAATTAATTTTGGTTCACGTTTACTTGATGGTACAATGGATACCTCCATTATGTAACTTTTTTTTAACAGTTTACCATTAGGTATTTTACACGTTTGATAATTTATTACTTTTTTCACTGAAACCACCACTGAACACTTTTAAACAAAACTGATATTTTCATAAAGAATTGAAAAGGGATTTAAGTAAATTGTATTACACGCAGGAAGTAAATATTATTTTCGGTTATATGCATAATATAATTTCGGGGGACTACCGGAATGTATAAAACTATTTTTTCTGATAAAATGTAAATCGGGTATTCCCCGAAATGCAATAAAGTAACACGTGTTTCACAAACATTAAAATCTGAAAAAAAATTTGTAATTTAAAAAAAGACAGACAGACACACACACACACACCACACAAACACACACATACACACATATACCATATTTTAATTCGGGCCGCCCGAATGCAACCTGGTGAGTAGACCTACTTTTTATTAGTACGAAACCAAGCTGCCAAGAAGAGATTTAAGGAAGTTCTCATTTGGACGGCTGGAGTATTTGTGAGTAAATGACCTCTTTGTTTTCTATGACTAGAAAAGTCGTTAACATTATAAATGTTATTAAAATAATATTTTGTCTAAAAAGCGGAAAAAATCTTAAATAATTTAATTAATACAGACAAATTTAAAAGCTTCTTATTTATTTATTTCATTGTTCGCAACACAAAATATACACTTTAATTCAACAATTCAATAACGAAGAAATTTAGTTCATTTGAAGTAATTTTTTAAAAATGATATGTGGCCATATAATGATTTTTTAAATTGCTGGTCGTAGTCCCAGTCATACTAAACAACTATTCTGGTTCTGTTCCGTATAGTCTGCTGCAATTTTTTCTCAAAATAAGCCATATCGGTTTATGATCAAATTGTAAAGAATTCGTCATCCACAATTTCTTTTGTACTCAAATTTGGATCTCGTAGGAATTTTATTGAGGATGTAACGTTTAATTTCTTTTTTCACCTAGCTTTAATCTTAGGAGATTAAGCATTTCATAACTCAATGCTGTTGTCTGAACTTAAGAAGATGAGGTTTGAGCTTAGATTTTTAAATAAAAATGCCAAAAATACAATTTTAACTATCTTGGTACTTATGGTATTTTGCAACCTAAGGAATTGGTCCAACATACTTTCTAATGTATTCCAACGGGTACAGCTTTGACAATACTGCGCCGGAAATTTATCCATATTAAAATGAGACAAGGTAATATTCTTATTGTCGTCTTCGTATATCTTTAAATGTCCGATATCTCGGAACTTTCAAGTTCACAATCCTGGTTTTCGTTTGAGCTATTTGAATACAATATTATGAAAACCTGAAGTTAGAGGTAAGCTGGGTTACTGCACCATCTGTAGTCGGTAGAACATCATTTTCAAAACTTATCTTAAATTGATTATTTTCTTAAAGTATCTCAGTAACCAACTCCATCATTTTTCAGCGATACTAAAAATCGGAATTGACCGCAAGTTGAACGGCTTGCCGCTATGGTGATGAACACTTTTATTGATGTAGCGCTTATTGTTGACGTCAGTCCATTCGTCTAATGTCTGTGCCACAAAGTAAAATTCATGACCTCTTGCGCAGATAGATTCTCTAATAAACGAACTATTTGATAAACTATTTACAGCTGTCACCACTGATCTCAATTGTACTTCCGTACAATTTTGTAGATCCTCTCTAAACGTCTCAAAAGCGCACTAGTTAATCCACATTTTTTGTATTTTTTTGCATATTGCTCATATTCGTCTTCCATTCTAAAATTAGGGGAATCACCGTTTAAAAGTCGAGTAAAAATGTTTTGAAGCTATTGCCATAGAATACTACAGAAACGACAGCTAGAAACCAAACTCCTAGCTAGATGGCTCAAATTTAAAAAAAAAAATTCAAGTTGTAAATATTAAAACTTTTTAGAAGTGTAAAAATAATTCTCTCTCTTCGACTATCTGTCAAATGGTTTGTGTCATCATTTGTCACAAACGTTGGGCGAACAGATAATTCGTCGGAAAAATATGCATTATGCAAAATATGTGATACAACTTTTACACAAATCAGACCACTTCAAATACATACATTTGCAGAGCCGTATGTAAATTCGTTTCAAAATGTGAATTTACACGCGAAATTTCGATTTAACCAAAATTACACCAAACATTTCAGCAATACATTAATCCGATACGTTATTAATGATATCAAATGCAATAATTTATCACGTTTCTATCAAATTACAACTCCAAATGTGTACGAATATGAATTATCCGATTCTGAGTCTGAAGGGGAGATTCAAATGAAATGAGTATTTTTGACCGAAAGAACCATGTAAATTTACATTTAGAAATTGAGCACAATGAATATCAAAATCAACTTTTTTGGATTGATTACCGATTTGTATCACCACCGCATCCCTGTATTGCGTCTTTTAAATGACGTCTTCGTACATAAATTACGTTGTCGAGCATCCCATCGAACAGTAAAAAATATCCCATCCACTCCGACTCAATTAGATCAAGTTTAACTTTAGGAAGTATCAGATTGTCTTAATTTTACCAATAAAAGCAATACGGTTGATGCAGCCAAAGTCAAAATGACATTTGAAATTGAGAGAGCCAACGGAGATCAAATTTTAGTTGTACACTGCGAAGATTTTATAATCGATTTTAATTTTTTGAAAACTTCTAGCGCTATCTATTATCTACCTACCTAAACTATTTTTACCACTCCTATTTTGATGTAGAAGGTCAAATAAATATTCGAGTCAAAAGAAATTTATACAAAACTGGAGTTATGTCGCTTCTGTATATATTCTGTGCTATTGCGTATAGTTTGTAGTATTTATTACAGAATTGGATAGTGCTAACATATTAATTTACTTACTCTACTACAATGAAATGAATGAATGATAGTAAAAATGATAACAAAAACCACGGAAGTGTTGCTTGAAATGATTTCAAAATCAATGGACTTGAGTTGACAAAGACAAAATTAAACATTTTCAATAAATATGAAAACTACTGGACCTGTTAAATTTTGTAAAGTTGGTCTTAAAGAACAGAGGATCTACACCCCGATTCTGAAGCATAGTCACTGACTGAAAAATTGTCTTAGGCAAGACTTTTTGTCTTTGTTTTCAGTTTAGTCTTAATCATGAGACTTTTCGTATTCCGCGCGTTTCGTATTTTGTGACCAGTAAGACCACCAAATTTGTATGGCTTCCGTAAGACTTTTTGTTAAGACCAATGTCAACTAAGACTATGTGCAGAATATGGAAAGTCTCATAATTAGTTATCTAAATTAAAAAAAAAAAAAAAAAAAAAAAAACATACCACAAAACATTGAAATCGTCCAAAGATGCTTTACTGTATTGAGTAATATACCATAGAGCTCATTTAAACGTGAAATAATAAGACCATTCCCGGGAAACGGGATTACCAAAAAAAAAATTCTTAATTCACATAGTTATGAGTAATTAGTGTTAAAAATGGCTCGAATTATTTAAACACAGAATGAAATTAAAATCTATTTCAAAGAAATTTACAATGCTTCTTTATAGAAAACATTGGAAGTTTTTCCGGACGGAGAGTACCACACACAGATTTTTATTTATTTGGCCATGAGATAAGCTACTTATTGTAAGTGAAGTCCAACCACTTTCAATGTCGTGCTGTGATTTATTGGTTGAAATTGCAAACATAATCCTACTGTAAATTCTAGGTGTTTAAACTGAATTGGTATCTCTGATGTCATTAGAGGTATTTTAGGAATAAAAGTATTTGAACCCTTGCCGGATCGAGTTTTTTATTTTTGCTTCAATAATATGAGGATGTAATGCTGTTATAACAAAGTTTAGACTGATTCAAATTTCGTAGAAGCATAATAGGGGCGTCTAAATTTATTTTACTTTTTTATTTAGTTATCACAAATCCAGCCATCAGAATCATTTGGTTAACTGCCACTGAGGATTGGACACTAGTTATTTTCATTTGGTCATCCCTATGAAACGATTTATTGTTAAAATTCTTTAAAAAATCATCTTTCCGAAGTGTTCGGGTTTGGAAATTTGACCAATATTAATGATCCGAACATTTTGAACTGCGTGAAAATGGTAAGTTTTTCCAACGTTGACATCTCAAAAGCAAGCTACACCTACAGCAGCTACACAAAATGATAATCGAACAAACACGCAACCTAGCATTAAACTATTCCATACGTGCGATATTAACCCATCACTACTACACTCTTCAAAAAAATGAACAATCCCAAAAAACTCCAAAAAACTCTCCTACCACACATGGGCCACTCAAGAATGTCAAAGTTATATTCTCTAATTAAAGCTTTCTTACGACTTCGGTGTTTCCAAAAATTCAAATTCACTATTTAACCCAAAAATGCTATGACCACCTTATATTCGCCAATAACTTAACGTTAGCCCAGCACATCGCAATGAAATCAACATCAAAACTAAAACTTTCACCATCCAAAACAACAACATTTTCATTAAAACAACAATCTTAACGCATTTAACTTTATAGCAAGCACTGTTACCCTTAGAGCGGATCACGCTGTCAATACACTGGACCCTACAATCCGGAATACCTCAAAAACTCGAACAAAATGCTTTTTCAAGCCGGCACCCAAATGGAACAACTTTTAATAACCTAAAATTCCGAAAACTATTGTATCAGAATTAATGCATAGATGACCTTGCATTCAGTGCCGCATCAACACGGCGGCAACATCTCTCTCAATCTGCAACCAAGTGAGACACATTCACACGCGTACCTAACTGTACTGGACCAATTATTGATAACATTCCACCACACTACCATGTAAAAAACTAACTATAGGGAGCAATGATATAGACATCCTCAAACGCAGAGAATACCACTAATCAGGCAACACACTCAGACAACACACTCAGATAAAACTGGATTTGATCCTCCAATTAACGAACTGAAAACCGTTAACATCAAAACACAATAGCAACACATACCAACGAACATTTCAAAGAAAAGTACATCGCAGCGATTCTTCACAAGAACAAGGTTTAGAACTCCTGACAAATCATCGTCTTTCCCTCCACGATCATAAAATTGTAAGAATGTAAGCAGTCAACATTTGAAAAATATTCCTTCAGTTATGTGGTATAGACATACAGATCGTAGATGTACCAACCACGATGGCGAAGCCGCATTATAAATATTATTAGGTGTGCAAGTAGAAACTCTGTTTTTTTTTTGGTCAAATCCACCTTAATTGAAAATATAATTGTTACAAAGATTAATTAGCAAAATATTTGCAATTACTATATGGTCTTTGCCATTTATCAGGTGATCAGATGATGAATGCCTTCACGATAGAAACTTGGTGCTTTCGAAGCAAAATAGTCATCGAGCCATTTTTGGACATCTTCAACTTTCGTGAATCGCTGGTCTTTCAAATATGATGGCATCGATCTGAATAAGTCGTAATCATAGAAAGAGCCAAGTCTGATGAATAGACCGCATGCTGTAAAACTTCCAGCCTAAGGAAAAGATGAGTTCCTGGGTTGATTTTCCTGTGCCTTCCGCGTTCCTTGGTCCGTAAAAAGTCTTTTTTACTCCAGAGCATCACTTAATTTGTTCAATTGCGTAACGTTTAGCTGTAACAGTTTGACCAGGTTCCAGAAGCTCGTAGTAAATATCTCCTTTCCAATCCCACCAGACACACAGTAACATTTGAATATTCATTTTAGCAACTGATGTTGATCATCTTGGCATGAATATTCATTTTAGCAACTGATGTTGATGGCTGGCGTCTTTTCATCATTCGTACTGATTTTGTGTAAAAAAATTCTTTCTTTTGTACCGATAAAGCAAATCCATGTAGATGCCTTCAGTTTTTGTTTTCTTCAGTTTATGAGGAACCCATTTTCCATCATTCTGTATTTTTCTCATTGCATGTAATCGAAGTGATATTGCTTGTTGATTAACCTCTGACTGTTCTGCAAGTTATTTTTGAGTTTGAATCGGATTTTCATTAAGTTAAACTTTAAGTTCTTCGTCTTCAAATTGTTTTACAGCACCTGAACGTGGATCATCCTCAAGACTAAAATTTCACATCACGAAATCTTTCAAACCATTTTGTTACTGTTGAATGACTCCCAGAATGTTTACTCAAAGTCGAAATAATCAATTCCATAGCTTGATTAGCATTTTTTTCATTTGAAAACAGAACAAATCGAGAACCATCTCTTAAAATGGATGCACACACGGAACGACAGGTTGTAAATAACTGAAACTTATGTATTAAAAAATGTAATGAGTAGGCCATATATATCCAAAATGGCGTGTGATTTGGATGCGTGTTCAAGTATATTTTCTGGAATGGACAAAATTTTCTGGTTCGTTAATATTGATTTAACTTTAGTTATTTGGTTCTGACATCATCATTTTAGTATTGAGTTGTTTCGAATAAGTTCTAGCGAATAATTCAGCGTTCGAAATAAAGTTTGATTTTGAAGTGCTCGTCATATCTTTCTAAATGAAATGGGATTTCTGAAATATTTTTAAACGTTGCTATTTTTGCCCGACAATTTTATTAAATTGTGCACTGTTTATCGAACCCTTATTGAAGTGGACAATATTTGAGACTCGGATCTCAAATGATGTTCCCAGATATTTTGTAGGAATCTGTTGGTAAGTAATTCCATGTGTACAAGCCGCCGCATAATTATAGAGTAAGATTTGATTATGTCTAAATTGTGATGTAATGCTAGCATCAAATGGTTGACTCTGATGTTTTTCCCGCCATTAAAGAACATTGTAGGTTCAACAATTTTTAAGTGGTTTAATTCAACACAGTAGCAAAATTCTAGCAGATTTAGGATATGACGTTATAATTATTATTCCTTTATAAGTACACATATAACTCACTTACTTTAGATGCAATGTTAATTCACTAAATTCGAATTGAAATGCTCTGAAATATATTCCTGAAATAATTTTTTGCTCATAGTCTAAGTTAAGGATTTGACCATTGGCGGTATATATGCCCATAACCATTAGAGTTAATTTTGCACCTCTATGCTCAACTTCATAAATGTTTCTTGCACTTTTAGCAGCTACAACTAGTTGTGTTTTTGAGACACGTAGTTTGTTCCTCTTCATTGATATTAGCGAGTTGCCTATCTGAATTACCAGGCTTAGGCACATTCATTTGGGCAAACAGGCATACATCGTCCATTCCAATTAAAGCGACTATGAGAATACAAAAGTTCAGAGTAACGTCATTAAAATGTTTCCGAGACCTGAGTCATACGGTAATATCCCTTTCGACAAATATTCGGATTATGGTCTCGAACTCTGACATCCTGAATGTTTGCACTGTTAAATTGATTTATGCTCGAAAAAAATATTTGTAGTTCAAAGAACAAAATATTAACACTACATAAGTTTGGCCAAAAGTCAGTAGATGTCAGTGAAGTATATACCGTTAGTGAGTACGCAGGTAGTTGATGAGGAGGCAAGCATGGAACTTCCAAGGAATTAAGAAACACCGTTGAATGGTTAACAATTTATTTTTGAGGAATAACTGTATCTACCGTACTGGTTTATGTACATAAGGATCGGTAGATATATTCTGTAGCAGTTGTTGATTAATAAAGTTAAATGTTATATTTTTTGGTGCTAATTCGCTCAGCCAATAAATAAGCATCGATAAAATGACAACTAAAATTAGTGACTAACTTGGCTATTAATGGGTATCGCTTACAGAGTCTGGCGATAATCACCTGAGTCCATTTTAATGAGTAATCATAATTTCATCCCGTACAACTTTACATTTTTTAAAACTTCTCTCATGCAAATTTTTAGTAATTCTTTAAACAGCTTTATCTTTCAACGTTAAATCTAAGGGAAGTTTGAATGAGCCGTTCAGCATCCAGCCAAAAGTGTGCAGTTATAAGTATTAAAAGAAGCTACAGCTAATTTGTCTTTGGTTTCGAGTTTTGGCCAATAATAAATTTATGACAAATAATTTTCATTACCACCAGTAGCATCCAAAAATTAGATATACCTCCATTATGCTGAGATATGCTAGCGTGTCTTCTATGTTAATTAGAGCCCTGTTATAAATTTCGTTTGGGTATACGACGTCATCATGTGGGTTGGCAAGTTGTATTTGGTAATAAAAATCTTGTGCTAAATCATCTTTGTATTTACTGCATAATTCTACAGGACTTCCAATATTACAAATTCTTCCATCAATCGTTCTTAGACCATCAAAAGATATTGGCTCTTGAACTTCATGCAGCAACATTTTTAAGAAGAACCATTGAAGCTGATTTGGATGAATAGTGTAAACTTTATTTAAAGTACAATCGAATCTTATATCTTGGTGACCTTCAAGTTCAAACCCTATTTTTCTCTTACGCCATTTCTCGTTTTCAAGAGATGTCGCTCATAGTGATTGTATTGGGCAGAGTCAGAATTTTTTTCGTTATGTTCCCTTTGTCGGATTCAAAAGCCAACATCAAGTTTTCGTTCACCTTCGAAAGCATAGGTCGCCTTAATCTTCTAAACCTTCATTATCTTAAATGTGGAACCTATGGCGACTACTACAAAATATATACATGCGACAGCATTTCCTAAAGCAGGGTGAAAGGAACCCTTCTTGAGGTTCCCATTTTACTATTCATCTTTTTTAATGCTGAATTCTGTATCCTACCAATTTTCTCACAGCGTAGTTCTCCTCCAAGAATCGCTATCCTTTGCTGATGGTATGCTTGTTAAAGCTGCACACCCAACTGCTAAACTTTATTTTAGCTGGAATGTAAACGTATATAACAAGAAAAACGAGCCTTTCGAGCATTAGGGTTAAGGTGTATCGTTAACTAGAAAAAAATATTCAGCCAGCAATCGCAGATTGATTTCTATGGTGTAAGGCCGTTTAATGCCCACAGGTTCGTTTTTCATTAGCAATATCATCAGGGCAAAGTTTGCAGATTTCTCTACGTCTTGAACTAAGTCAATCGGTCCATCGAAGTCTTTTAGAATTCAAGCTTCAATGAGTAACTCTATAGGGATTCCACACTTCGAGTTATGAACCATCAAAAATTATTAAGTAACTGCGTGTAGTTTGATTTGAAGAGTGCAAATTTACGCAGTTTAAAGTCCTATTTTTTTCACTGAAGAGTATTTCATACTACCTTTGTGCCTTAGGAGCGAATTGGAGTCGTAATCTGGACGCATAATGGCTTATGAGTTCTCCTGGGGTTTCCCCGTCTTATGCGGTTTTTACCATCCACACACCAAACAGTTCCTACTTCATAGACACAATCAGACGTTTTGTATCGCTACCGGGACTGAGGAAACAAATTTCTTTTTTCGATATTTAAATGCCCCTACAAGGTATGCAAACTGGTTTGTTTCATTAATAAATTTGATTACCTACATTTTGTATAATATTCTTACTTCACTTGTTCGTGTGTGTAAAGTTTATTAATAAATTGTTTAATTTTCATAATTACTGATCTAAAATATTACTTATTATGTGATTTGCCATTAGGGACAGTAAAAAAACAAATTTAATCGTCATTGTGGCGTAAAAACAAAAAACTTTTCGTTTAACGCAATTTTTCGATCGATAAAAATCGAAATTTTTAAAATTTTCAAATTAAAATTTACTACCTGGATTTTATGTTTTTAAAATATTAAGAAAACTGATTTGTACATTTCAAAACAAGGATAAAGTTTGAAACCTAATTATAGACAGACCAAAGGGCACAGCAGTATTTTGATATTTCCATATTTCACTGCTTTGTTTCAAATTCAAACTATGTATCCGTCCCATCATACACATTCTAAGAAACACTGATTTATAAACGTTATTCAATTGGATGTTGTCCTCAATACTTAACATCTCAAGAGTTCTTGTCTCGAAATAATTTTATAACATTTATTTTTTATGATCCTGGATAGATCTGTCATTTCTTTCGACGCTTAAATTGAAATTAAATCTTAATTACTTTTTCACACAGACATACATAAATTATTTAATCACATTACGCGAATCTTGAAAGTTCTTTCTTCGAGCTTTTATTCATTTATGATTATATAAATTAGTTAGTCACCATATGGTATTTTGATAAAAGTTTATTGCATTTAGATACGTTTTTGGGTAAATTAATTAATTAATATTACTATTGCAATATTATTGAGTGCTCGCAAGTGTTTTTAAGCACTGAGATACGACAAAATATAATTGGGTGATCCCAAACCAAAAAAAAAAATATTGCAGATGTTGATTCAAAAATACAATATTCCAGCTTGAATATATAATAAACTTTTAATATAAAAAGCTCAAGAAATTCACATATAAGAAAACAACTTTAGAAAACTTTTACACAGATTTCTACTTAAAAACTATATATGATATCAAAATACTGGAATATATGAAAAAGGATATAATATTGATTCACATTGTATTCACTATTCCACACACCGAAATCTTAAAATGTTCACTTTAATAACTGTCTAGACAATCGACTTATCGATTGGCGTGTTCACTGCATAAAATATTTTCTTTTTGGCTGGTATTGTGGTCTCAAGATTATATGAAATAAAGTATATCACATTCTGGTACATCAAAAAGTTCTAAACTTCTTATTCTTCTACATCGAAACAAAGTTGTATGCAAATCACATCATTCAGCACAATAAAATAATCTCCATCCCTATATATTGAAATTTTTGGGAAAATAAGCTTACATAAATATTTTCGGTTGCCAAAATAAAAAATAAATGGGGCACAAGCCACTTAATTGCATAACTGAATTATTTACTCTTAAATTTGTAATAGCAAACTTTTATGTAATCTGATTAAAAACGAAGAAACTTCGACGCCTCTCTATAACTGGAAAAAAAAACTTGGCAATTTATTTAACAACACAAATTATGAAAGCATTATAAAATTTATAATCTCGATATGGCAAGACTTATGGAGTATGAATAGTCAATAATGTATAACTAGTTACAAGGAATTTGGATTCGATGTGATCAGTTATACGCTTCAGTTGAGACATGATGATTGAGAAAAAAATTACAAAACATAAAAAGTTTGCAAAAAATTAGCTAATACAGGGTGTCCCAGAATTGGACGATCAAATGGAGTAGGGTGATAGGAGAGCTCCTTTCCAACAAAAACAGCCAATTCGAGTTTTTTCGTGCAAATGTTATCTAGGTTTAGTGTTTTTTTAGTGAAATCGCACCCACCAAAAAAATTATTGGTTATGTAAAGTATTTTTGTTTCTTAAAATTTTTTGTGGTAGCAGGGACGCCAACGAGAAAACAATGTACATTGTTTTGACCCATTATCAGAAAAATATGCGACAGTAATGGAGATTTTAAAATGGTATCACACACTGGGCTATTCACAACAGAATGTTTTTATCATCTTTTTCACAAAGTAACTCGTATTTATTGCACCTAACAAAATTCCGAGTTCTAAAATGGATGCTTTGTCAGAAATAAAACAAAATGTTTTTAAACTAATGTGTAACAATTTTTTTAAGCAAATCTAGTAGCCCAAGTTAAACTAAATTTGTGGTAAAAAAAGAAAAACATTTTGTAATTGATGTTAGTAGCATGGGGCTTATTCCAACTACCAATATGCAGAAAATCATTTCTTTTATGGCTTATGTAATGGCAACGTCCGAGCAGCAGCAAAGGAGTACCAGAGACGATATCCATGTATAAGTATTCGTTGTTTATCAAGACGTTCGCGAGTGCCACGGTCCACGTTGCATTGTATTTTAAGAAAATTCGCAGCTTTTAACAACATTTTATGGAGTGACATGATTTAAAACGGAGGGGATATTCAATATTCAAAATTTGCACTATAATACCCGTGTAAATCCAAAAAAACAGTACGGCTTAGTCGTAGTCAACACCCATTTAGAATGAACATGTGGGCGGTAATAGTCGACTGAAAATTGATTGGCCCATTTGAAATCCCTCGTCGGATGAACGGGGAAGTCTATCTAAGTTTTCTACAAAATGACTTGCATGAATTACATGATGACGTTTCTCTACAAACGCGTGGAAATGTGCGTCTGCAGTATGATGGAGCTGCCCCTCACTATGCACTAGTAGTGAGAAAACCTGAACATAAATCACCCAAGCCATTGGATTGGAAGGGGAGGGTCGATTGCATGGCCACCGCGGTCTCCTTTAAACTTTTTTCTGGGGGCTTATTATAAAGAGCTGGTTTATGAAAGAGTACACAAGATCGATCAGGAGATGCGGCAACGTATAATCGAAGCGTCGAATATTATTAAAAATAACGAACCTGCGTTTCGACGGATTAAGCAACATTTTATAAGGCGATTCCGATTATGTATTTTGGCAAATGGTATAACACTTATTATAATACGACTGTAGCTGACCTGGTAAAAAATAACAAATGTATTGTAAGTGTATGGGGATGGGATTTATGATAGAAAAAGGAATGACCAAAAACACCAACCATTCATTTTCTCAATTCAATGTATTTTATTATCGTAACGGAGATATTCATTGTTTGATCTCTTAAAAGTTAAATGTAAAGTGAAAAAATAATATATTCTTTATCCTAAAGTAGGAAAATGAAATAAAGAAAATCAATATTAATTTCGAAGAGCAATTGAATGTACTATATTTTTTAAGAGTCCTGCTTTAGCCAACACAAATAAGCTCGATGGTTTGCCCATGCGAGAATATGCCACTGATGCGACCTTGCGACTTATTCATTGTCATTGCGAATGCCAATCTAATAAGGAATTGAAAGCGTTTAAATTCAATTGGCACGTCTGTGAGAATCATTGGAATTCGTGGCAGCAAAATATTTTCGGCTCGGAATTTGCCATTCAAAATGGTGGCTTCAATAATGTTTTTCATCAATTTTCTAATGACCAATCGCGTGCCATTGTACCCGTGGTAAGTTCAAATTCCGAAGTATAACAATCGTAGATCCAACTTTCAGTCGTAGAAGGTGTGGTAGCATGCCTGCCAAATCCAGTGAATTCAAAAACTCTTTTGGATAATTTACAGCTTCGTTGGCATCGCAAAGTATATCGATTAATTCGCCTGGCAGTAGCAACGACTGCTATATCTTGAAGTTTAAATCGTTGACGTTCACATTTTTTGCTGCTAAAAGGGCCGTTTCTGCTAGCCAGGCATGATTTATGTATTGAGTGCGTTCATCAAAATATATGCGGTCAACGATTGTGCAGAGATTAGTGGGCAATTTTA